>SRSE01000649.1:8089267-9373901 GCA_005024645.1 Planiliza haematocheilus | reverse complement strand
AAGAAAGAAAGAAAAGAAAGAAAAAGAAAGAAAGAAAGAAAGAAAGAAAGAAAGAAAAGAAAGAAAGAAAGAAAGAAAGAAAGAAAGAAAGAAGAAAGAAAGAAAGAAAGAAAGAAAGAAAGAAAGAAAGAAAGAAAAGAAAGAAAGAAAGAAAGAAAGAAAGAAAGAAAGAAAGAAAGAAAGAAAGAAAGAAAGAAAGAAAGAAAGAAAGAAAGAAAGAAAGAAAGAAAAGAAGAAAGAAAGAAAGAAAGAAAGAAAGAAAGAAGAAAGAAAGGAGAAATTGCTTGGTAAAAGGCAACTAACATCAGATAAATATTCATAGATGACACTGACTAACGCTGCAGAAAGTGGCATTGTAAATCAGCTGTCTATAGAAAAGTAAAGCACGGCAACTTGACATCTGGCAGGTAGAGAGGTCTATTAGGATGTGCTGCGGGTTGTAAAGTGAAATGCGAGGGTCAAACCTGAAGCGGTGTCAGTTATGGCCTAACTGCACACTCTACTGCTGACTAAAACACATAAATAATTTATCTCTGCTAAGTGTCAGTGAAGTGTACCCACTTCTGCTCTGGGGAGACAACAGCCACACACAGATGAAAGCACACATTAACCAGACGACAAGCACCTTTGAGCACATTTCAGTTACAAAATTAAACAACAGCTGAGATCTCTCCGAGACCCGCGTCGGGAGAGTGCATATACGTTTGTTTAATGTGTGCCAATATACAGTGTGAGTGTTAAACGGTTGTGGAGTGGGTGCATTTAAAGACAAATTCCATGTTACGCATACACACAAACAAATGAATGTGGCAGCAGAGAGGTAGAGATGCAGCCAAATATTGCCATTCTTAAGTATCATCATCCTTCTCCATCATTCTCCGTCTACGTCCGCCTGTCACCTTCTTTCGCTGCCCTCTCTTGGCTGTCCTCTCCACAATCACTGCCCAGTGAGCCGTGAGACGCACTTAAGCGCCGACCGGCTGTAACCTCATGCCGCCCTGGTACTCACTCTTTTTTTGCACACATACACACACAAAACCGTGCACGTGCATGTGTGAACGCATGCATGCGCAGTCACCAGCGCAGACACAAAGACACATACGTGTGCACACACATAAGTGATTGACCACACATGCAAAACCATACATTTGCTTCTCTTTTCAACTCGCCGTGCTGAATAAAACACACACAGTCACTTAGCGTCCCGTTTACCTGCTGCCTTCCATGCTTATAAAGGGCTGAGAGGTTAGCGAAACAGAGTGAGAGCTGCTGTCACGCAGCATTACCAGCCTTGACTCTAAGGTTCAACCTCAGGACCCGCCACACAAAGACGAGTGCTTCCTTACATGCACTCTAGAGCCGACCTCAAACCTCCTGTGCACTTGCTTGTACACAAACATACACAGCTGCTCCTTTACACACTGTCCAGGGCATTTACAAAAATGAATTTGAAAGCATATATGCATAAAACACACAAAACAGTACATTTTCACATCACACACTTACCAGGCAAGTAGTAAAGTGGTGCTTTTAGTCCAAACATGGTTTACTGTTCAAGTGTCATGAAGCAGGAGGAAGTTGTTTCAAATGTGCCGGCTGCGGTCCGGTCCTGGATGACTGAGATAGAGAGGGACTGTGCCCTCGCAGCCACCCAGAAATGAGGCTCTGTGTGTGGTGAGGCTGGGCTGGGACTCAGCCTGTCATCCCTGCTTTCTGGTCCTCGCTAACCAAGCGTGAGGCTGGGACCGCCCAGCCAGCTAGGACACACACACACATACACAAACACTCAGACAGTCACACAGATACACACAGACAGAGCGGTGTAAGGGTCAACCCCTGAGCACGCCCCCGCTCACGACCCCCTCGCTCTTGCCCCAGATCCCCTGGGCAAAGGGTCACACACTCGCTGTCCGTTTCTAAGCAGCAGCAGGAGGCGTGCTTTCTCTAGATCTTCTTACATGGACACACACCCGGAGAGTCAGGACGGCCAGAGAGAGATGTAAAAGCTAGCGGAGTCCAGCGCCAAGAAGAGGTGAAGAGAGGAAAGAGGGAGAATAAACCCAGGCTGGGTGAATCCTGCAGACGAGAGCAGCCACTGATTCCTGGGACTGTGTTTTATCCCTCTATCCAAGAAAGATGATCAGAGGAGAGGCGGCTCTGCTTCCTTCGCTACTGCTGCCACTCTCTCTCTCTCTCTCTCTCTCTCTCTCTCTCTCACTCTCTCGCTCTCTCAATTTCTCACCCTGCCTTTGCTCTCTCTCTCTTTCACTGCCGTTACAGGGAGAAGGAGGTGGAGGAGAGGAGGAGAGAAGCAGGGCAGAATGAACTCCCTCCAGGCAATAACACAGCCAGATAGCGAGAAAGTGTGTGTGTGCGTGTGTGTGCGTGTGTGCGTGAGGGGGGTGGTGGTGGTGTTCCAGCGAAAAGAGATAGTGGGTACAGATGAGAAGGAAATACCAGCCAATGCTGATGCTTCACCCGTGGAGGAGAGTGGTCACAGTTCAATTTGGAGTCAGGGTGACAGCTGATTGGACAGCCCCAGTGACAGCGAGAGGCCAATGACTATCAAGGGAGCATCTGTTCACACTGTATCAGACAGTAGGGAAGCATCGACCAATAGAGAGTGCAGAGAGAGTGCTGTAGGTCTTCAAGGGCAGCTCACAATAGAACAGCTACGTGTTTGGAAGAGGAAAATATAAAAGATCCCCCGCCTCCATTCTCCTCTCTGAAAATGAGAGTCCTCGTCTCTGTCTGCGAGTGTGTGGGTGCGCTTGTGTGTCCGTCTAGGAAACTTGGCTTGTGCAGTCTAGTGCACAGACTGCTCACCATGCTGCGCCGACAGCAGACTTTCCCCCCTTCTCTCTCTCTCTCTCTCTCTCTCTGTCTCCTCACACACGCACACACACACACATGAATAAACACGCAAACATGCTGTGTTACGCCGCCGCCTGCTCTGCACACAAACCTGACTGAGACGGTGGCAGTCGGGGTGAGGAGTTAACTATCTGCTGGGAAGCATCCATGCCACAAAAACAGCAGGAGCGGTGGCAAAAGAGAGAAAGAAAGAGAAAGGGAGAGATGATGGGGAAATACTCTAGCAGGACAGTTTGCCCTGTGGGCTGACTTGCTTTCCATCCCATTCTATGAAACTCTGTGGGGGAGAAAGAGAGGGGAGATTGGCAGGAGTTTAGTGAGGATGGGGAGGGAGGCACACCAAGGGGTCTTATGCCTTCAGGAAGACTCAGAAGACGGGGAGGGGGGGCAACGCGCATCCACAAGCACAACACGCACAGTGAGAATGAGTGGGAGTGCGAAAGGCATGCTCACAGGCAAATAGGGCAAATAATCACTAATAGGGACTGAGGATTGAAGGAAGAGGGAGAGACAGACAGACAGACGGAGAAAGCAAGTGTGGATTTGGAGGGGAGGCCATAGATTGAGATATGGATGGAAGCAGAGAGGAGGGGGAGCTATTCTGGGAATAAAACCCTTTTTTTTATTCATACAAAGACAGGAAATCAGTAAATGTTTAATTAAAGCAAGTGGCAACAGTGTGTAGGCGCTACATCATAAAAGCGAGAGAGTTCAACATATTCACATTTACGCACCCTCCACACCACACTGCGTACAGCTGAATATGTGCAAACAATACACATTATCATAGCTGAAAGGCATGTGCATGCTCCCGTGTTGTTTCGCACAGGTGTGTGTGAGTGAGTGTGTGTGTGTGTGTGTGAGGTAGGTGTTGGAAGTGTCTCGCACCTTGCGAGACAGGTTGGGAGGTGACGTGTCCCCCCGAGGTACGACACCAACAAGCCTGATGACACGCTGACAGACGCAGACGGACAGAACTAAAAATACGGCACCCAATTTCCGTAAGGCGGACAAGATGACGATAAGGAGAAAAAAAAGGTGGAGAAGATTCATTTGTTTCCCACACGGTGAAAGCGAAGGCTGGTGCCTGTTTCCACCAATGTTAAACACATTCTCTAAAACATTTAATAAAGGTGCCAACTGCATTTATGTTCTCAAACAAGTCGATTGAGTCAAAACACGTTTAATACTGGAAATACATGTATAATTAGTTTCCTGCTTTCTAACACTGCTGCTCAGAGTGTTTATAGTTTGCATCTTTGGTGACAAATTCTTGGTTTTGCATATAGTCATGTAAGTTTACATATCTTTTTTTTTTATTTTCATTTAATGTTCACTCTTCCAAACAGACTGCGGCTGGAGACACAAAACAAATAATTTCTTGTGAGGCACAAACAATATTTTCCTAATAGAGACTTAAAACGATGACAGTTTCGTAAGAAAACAGAGGTTAAATATATTTTCTTTAATATCACTAAGTGAGCCAGAGAGCAGAACATCACAGGTTACCGGCTTAAGCTAAAACGCTGAGTGTTTGTTCTGCAAAATAATGGAACATTGACCGGTAATGGAAATGAATCATCTGTTTAATTTCTTCTTCTTCTTTTTTTTTTGTTAATTGTTGCTGCGCATTAAGGGACAGACAATGGCACAGAATAGTTTTTGTCCTCTGTTATTTAAGGTTGTGTAATGAGTCACATTTAACAAGTACATGGCAGAAGAAGGAACACATATGTACACAGGCACACAAACACTCACGCACTGAAAGGGTATAAAAGCTCCCTGGGCACCAAAGCAGCATGTGAGGCTAAAAACACTGTGATCAAGAAGAAGCAAGGAGAAGGGAAGAGATGGGAAGAACAAAACAACTGAAAAGGGGGAGTTTAGAAAAGATGAAAACAAGGGATGGACACAGTCAGCACACACTCACACACAACTCTGCCATGCCCACTTCCTGTCCACCTACTCTACAATTTTCTTCCCTATACCCCCCTCAAAAAAAGAAAAGAAAAAAAAAAATCTCCCAAGCATTGTGTGTTGAAAGTATGTCCTCTTCCACAGCAGGGAGGGCAAAGATAAGGCATCACTATAATCTTTCCCTACCACACACAATCTATAATATGCTGCACTCTGACATGACTGCAAAAAGAGCAGGTGTGGGATTTCCAGAGAGAACAAAAGAAAGGAACAGGTTGCGTTGCAGACAACATCAGAATCGGAGTGGATGTCCGATCCCAAATACAAAAATCCAAATGTTTTTATGCAGACTTCAAGGCAATGTATTCTTCAAACAGGAACTGAGTGTTAACATTATTTTTGACCATATCAAAATAAACATTACGTAACGGAGCAACACAAAAAGAGAATTATGTATTGTTGTGAATCACTGACTCTTAGCATCGCACACTTCTTTATATGCAGCAACCAATCAACAGATGACAACCTGTATTATGTATACTGTGACAGTATACATAAACACGATGACAAGGGCGTGGTGATATGTTTTACATGTCATTATCCAGCTACTATGCATTGCTCAATACTAAAGCATCTACATTTGCCTTAGACCGAGTGACAGCATAGTAAAAATGTGTGTACAAATATCTCGGTGTGGAAAACTCTTAAGAATTAGATTCTGCTGAGAGTTCAGATGCACACACAGACATACTGCGCCTGATGGCAAATAATAGCTGGTCTCCTTTCACACATTCTGACACAATTTAAATCAGACATGCTGTGTATACATACAGACAGCTGACAAGTCCAAGCAACTTTGTTCATGTTATTTCATTTTAAGTTTTAAATTTTGAATTAAAAAATGTAGTTAAATTTGTCATAATCAAGATCTTGAAAATTTAGAAAACACGAGTAATAAAGGCAGCGAGGCTCGTTGTCAGGTGTTCATTAAAGGAGCAGTTTGTAAGATTGTTCAGTAAAGTCATCAACAGAATATGAATCAATATGAGCTAATGTGCTACTGTATGGTAATATGGCAACAACGTCTATGGACTGTGAAATATGAGGTTAACACCCTAGCCAGCTAGCATGCTTTGTAGACCCAGTGATAGAATATCAAAAATGTGTGTAAAAAAATAACCTGCTAAGAACAAATGTTAAGAACTGCATTCTGCTGAATGTGTTACATGTACACACTATCCAGACAGACCGACCGTCTTATACAGCTCAACAAGCAGCACCTTTAGTGAGCGTGATTCCCAGAAAAGCCGGACTTAAGCGGGTACGCTCGTATCGAATCTGAGGAGAAATAATATCTCGTCACCCTTCACTCACCCCTATTTGCTGAGACCCGCACCCACTCCACCATTACACACACCCATTTAACCTGACCTCTCACTGGTGATTAGAAGCTGGTGAAGTGTGTGAGCACGTGCATGCCCGTGTATCTGTCTTTGTGTGTGAGATGCTTCTCTCCGTATGCTAATCACAGCCTAGTACTGAGAATTAATTTGCAAATGTGTCATTACCCATCAGGCTCAGCAGCAATAACCCTGCAATTACACAACTCTCGCTTGGCCAGCTGAGCACCACACGCGCATGCAGGCAAATGGTTGCGCGCATAGCCACACACACATAATGCTTCTACAAGACAACAAAAAAGCCTTTTTATAGAAATATATTCTGCAATTCCAACATGAAAAAAACAACACACGCACATAGTTCTTTGTATCCAAGTGATATTCAGCGTGTTTATACTCTAATCACAGCTCCTCACCTCAGCGTCAACAGGACAGCAACCAAGGTCAGTTGCGCACTTTCACTCACTTCTGTTTCTTAGCAACATTATCCAGGAGTGTGGCCTTGCTAAGAACTTCAACAGCATCACACGCGCCTTACAGACAGAGTTAACTGAGCAATGTGTTTGTGTGTATGTGTGTGCACCAGCTACATGTAATGCACTTACCTGTAAGGTGAGGGGAAGGGATCAGAGGTGGTATGCAGCAGCCATGAGGAAGAAGACGGTTGACATGGAAAAGAAAAGGGAAAAAAATAAAGCTGTTAGTGTTGAATTTCAAGACTATTCTTTGGCAAGGTTAATCATCTATTTTTTTAATTTTCGAATTGCAGCAGACCACATTTGTCAGGTATTCATAAAAGGAGCAATTAGTAAGACTGTTAATAAAGAAATCTTGACCAGAATGTGACTCAATAAGATCCACCAATAGCTGTTAGCATGCGAGCTAGCTACAGTCAGCCTGTCAGGTGTAGTAATACAATTTTGTAGCACAACATGGTGAGTCAGCCTAGACTCTAGTTTGCCTTCAGTCCATCATGAGAAAAAAAAACAGGCTGTGATACGCTGAGGATGTTTTTTTTTTATACACTCCTCTTGTCAAACATGTTGAAGGACTGGAATGCAAAGAGTGAAACAGTTACTACAACAATGACTGATGTTCTTGACCTACGAGCACCACAGTTAGAGTCATGGAGTGAGTCCAGCAGATCATCCTGCAGGTTGGTTGTTGGATGACTTCTATGGAGTAGCAGTGTGTGGCAATAGAAGACATGAACAATGACTGCTCTGTTGTCCATGTCTCATAGAAATGAAAGAAATTTGGACTACGAAACAAACGTTGGGTCTTGCATGCCACTGCCAAGCCCAGCCAGGTGGAAGTAGCATTTGAGTTAGTAATTAAATGCAAATATATGTCTGCCATAGCACATGAAAGGGGCATGAGTATCTCAGGACTATATCATAGAAACAACCTCGATTCCTGCAGGAGAAAGGTACTCCAGTCCAACGGTTACTTAAACTTAAAGTTTAAAGAAACAAACTGCTTTTTTTGTCATTACCTCAAAACAGCATTTTAAGAACCTCCTGGGTTTCAATGTCGAGGACAAGCAAGGTGACAGTACAACTAATGTTTGTCCAGCCACTGGATGCAAACCACCTGCTCTCAAAAATCTACTTCACACATCGGATAGTCTGATACGGTCACAGCTCAGTCACACAACTCTGCGTCTGCTACAAGAAACTAAGCCACAGTGGCACACGCTCATCCAAAGCATGTCACACACCTGTCACAAATACTCCTCAACACTTCACACGCACTCATGTCTGACGCTGGCCCTGTCGCCCGGTACAGTCACACCTTGTGCGACAGCAAAGGTGTGCAAATGCGCATGCATGGTGTATTTATCTTTTGCTTCCCTGGGAGCTTGACAGGATGGGCCTTCAACTCAAACAGGGAAGTCTATAAACACTAGGCACAAGGCTGAGCATGTTGCATCAACAGGGAAAGGAAAGGGAGAACTAAAAATTAAAATAATAAATAATAAGATTAGTTTTTGCAATGGTCATACCCTGCAAGCAGATACACAGAAAAATAACCTAATCTAATATGACAAATACAGGAAAGATAAAAAATTATTTGTTTTGCAATGCCAGGCCACCGTCCAATAGCTAATGGGGTTGCGGTGTTGCTAATCCTGCCTTAACTGACTAAAAAAAAATAAAAAGAGTGACGATAAACACTTGAGTGTCGAGTTAACAGTTAAATGTACTGGAGACCCCGCTGGCAAAACTGCAAGACAGAGTCTATTTTGACAATTTATTTTGGCAAAACAGAGTGCTCCATGAGTAACTGAACACTTCCAGCAGGGACAACTGAGGTCTGGAGAAATATAGGATATTATGAGTGGCGGGAGCCAAAGGCAGCAATGACTGGCTCGTTTCACACAGCACTGCATCCGCTTTGATTTCTGAATTTGTATTTATGCTGTGATGGCGTTCAGCAAAAATCTGAGTCACCGTTACTGAGCTGAAGATGAATCACAGATATTAGAAAAGTAACAGAGCACGCAAGGTTTAATCATGCGTTAAATCTTGAAAGACAGAGTAGCTTTGGCAATGACATTTGTCAGGTTTGTGTGTGTTGCTTCTTTTATGACAGCAATCACACATGGCCATTGTTTTAACCAGTGTGTAACTGTGAAATTATTATTATTATTATTCACACGCAATAAAAAAGCACCGTATAGAAGAACTACTATGTTCAAACCAGGACCAAACTGGTAGATTTGCTTTACCCACCCAATTCTAGGTTATCATATTTCTGCTGCTACGCGTTTTACCATTCTTCAGAATTTCTGGATGGTATCTTCAGGAACCTCTTGGCACCGTTTCGCTTTGAGAGTCACATTTTAATATTCATATATCAAGCCTGCACTTTTTTTTTTACGCAAGAATACTGCCACTCTTGATTTAAAGTGGATTTCCCTTCTAAATGGCCGCTGGGCTGTATTGTGGCCGACACTCAAACACGCTCGCACAGCTAGACAAAGTCGAGGGAGCCAGGTGGGGGGAGCTGGTCAGAGCTGACAAACTGATGTGCCGTCATATCATATCCCTCCCACAATGCCTTGTGGCACACCTGCTTTCTAGCACAGACAACAGAAGCGTCCATGCTCTCAGTCGAGGGAATTCATCGCGCCACGCGTCTTTGCTCTGATGAGGCTTTTTATAGTCACTCAACTCTCTTACCTGCATCCTCCGACTCTTTATCTGTCCCTATATCAAACACATCAGCCTCTCAGAGAGTCTGTTGTTGTTAGACAGCAGAGCAGAGAACCAGAGAAGAAGGAAGGAGTAAATCTTTAAAAGCGCTGCTCATTTGATTAACAAATATCTGCGCCGTATGTGTGTCCTTCCGCCTAGTGTGTGTGTGCGTGTGTGTGAGTGTGCGTCTGCGCGTAGGGTGTATGTGGGTGTGTGTCTGTGTCATCGCCTAGGGGCAGGTGCATGGTACATGCAAACGCAGCTGAGGAAGCCTAGAGAGCAGACGCAGCAGGAGAATCCTGCTCTACAGCAACACGCCAAAAAGGAGCTGACAACACGCTACACACACGTACACACACACACACACACACAATCAGACATGCGCATGCACCTAAATAAGAACGGCACACACAATTCCACATACTTGATTTAATATTTAATTGCATGTATGTATGCACGCAAGACTGCATGAACAAACACACACGCAGAGCTGTTGGCAGTGTGTTTTTCGCTTGACTTGTGCTCTCCTGTGACATTTCCTCATTGGCTTATTTGTCTCAATTATCCCTGCTTATTGGACAGAGATGGTTAACCCATTAACTTACACACAGGGAGAGCAAGAGAGAGGGAGAGCTGGATTGTGGTTAGACCTGCCTTAGGCGTGTTGTGAATCACACTGCTGCACGAGGCTACAAACACTGGCATGGCCGGACGCCAGGCAAACACACAACTTGTACGTGTACGCAGGCGGCAGAGAGCAACCGAAGGGGCAGCAGAGCACCAGCACCTCGGGGCCTGTTGGAGGCCCTCAACTGACCTCCTCCACTCACCATTGTGCTTCTGGATTTAACACATCACGCTACAACAAGATTGAAGCCCTGTGTTTGTGGGTACTTTAAGTCCATCATCAGATGTGCCATGTTTGTATGTTGGAAAGCCGTGAGTGTGTGTCTATAAGGAGGCTGCTCTGCCCTGTGTCAGGCCTCTGCTGTGCTCGGTAAGTGAGGCGTGCTAATACTGCGTGTGCTCAGGTTTCACGCATCAGCACACAGTCGAAGAGACTTACCCGAGGTCACAGACTGTCAAACCCTCCTCCCCTTTTCCTCCTCCCTCCTTTGACTCAATCCTTCCTTTTCTCTCACTAAATACTTTACCTTTAGCCAAGCTTCAACACTGCTTTTACTTCCCCCTCCCACTCTTTCGCTATCAGTTCTCCCTTCCTCTGCCTCTCCTCCCCCCGCCTCCTCTTCCTCCCCAGAGGATTCCATCATGCTCGGTCTTTTAGTATCTTTCATGTCTTTTACCTGTCAACAGAGGAGAGAATGTGCGAGCAGCTCCCCAACAAAGGAAAAACACCCTCCTGTCATCTCAGAAAATGCTGCAGGGTGGAGGGGGCCAAGGAGGGAGATCGACGGGGGGACAGAGAGAGGTAGATAACACACGAAGCAGAGTATAAAGGAAATGTAGAGTGAAAATGAGGCAAAGGGACTATTATGAATAATTCATTCCTGAGCAATTTAGTTGTATATTTAAACAGCAAAATGTCTTAAATTTGAGTCACATCCCATTTGTTGACTAACTTCGTACAATGAGCCCTGTTTTTAAGATAAAGAGCATCTTACGTAGTATCGAACTCACACACAAGTCGGGAGAACAGATAAATATTCACAAATGACCCTTTCAACAGCTTCACGCAGCTATGGTCTGTGAATCAGCGGCAGCTCAGTTCAGCTCTACCACCCTCCACAACAGTACCAGCAGCACACATTCACACAGGATAAAACTATAAGCCGTACAATCCAATAGGCACCTCACTCAGTCTGTGACTGTCGCTATATTCCATGCCCAGCGTGTGTGTGTTTGTGTGAGTGAATCCGTTGCTAGTACTAATCTGCTGGCACAGTCCCCATCCTCGCCGTTGCCCTCGTCTCTGTATTATTCTGGGATTAGCTTGTGTGTTAGCCTAGCCGCAGCCCCCAGCCTGAGCTGGGAAGAGGCAGCCATCTTAGAACAATGCCTATTGATGAAACACTAAGAGGCTTGATTGGATTAATCATCTTTCCCTCTCCTTTTTTTCCCCTTCTCTAGCTGTCCCTCTTTGTTTCCTCTCTTCCGCTGTACTTCTGCCTTTCCCTCCTTCTCTTCAAAGCTCAATAGCACACAGATTTTGTTGTTCCTCCCTGGTGACGAGATGACGCTGTTAACGCCCCCTTGCCGGATAACGAACACAAATAACAGGCTGTCGGTTTGTGAGGGCACTTGAAGGTAAAAAGTAAACATCTAATTAAAAGGAGAATCAAAAAGCTTGTAACTGCGTCTGTGTGGTAGAACATATTACATTACTTACTCCTTGATGAGAGTAAAAACACAGGCTTTGATAAGGTCTGATTATGATTACAACGGAGAATCTTATCACACACAAGAGATGGAGAGGAAAACTGTACGAGGAATCACATATACAGAGGTTTGGCTCCTTTTTGTTTTCCTACCAAACACATGAGCAAGAGCTGCCAAAATGTGCGAGATATGACAGCAGCAGCACAGAAAAAAAGAGGAATAGGGGTGAATCTCTACAGATTTGGCCTGTGTTTAGTTGAGGGCATTCTACCAAGTGGCAGTCGCTAGCCTGGGCGGCCTTTGGCCTGCTGTCCCCGCCAATCACATTCCAACCCCAACTACGCCAGCGTGGACCCACAGCAACCCTCCAGTCTGGTGCCAAACGCCTGCGCACACACACTTACACACACTTACACACACACCGGCAACAACAGCTCATGCAAACACTGCAGCCAACTCCATTTTCAAACATGGATAACAACTGAATTAACACTCTGTGATCCTCTGCCAAAGCAGAAGGATGCTCCTTTATACATTCAAACACACACTTGCAAGCACATTTATGCAAACAGGCACACACATCAACAAACACACACTAACACGCACGCACATACACAACACACACACACACACACACACACACACACACACACACACACACACACACACACGAGGCTGTTTGGGTGGAGTTAACTGTGTTTGGATTTTAAATGCATCATCCCCTTATGTCCCTTATGTCTCTTTCGCTGTTTTGCTCTCCATCTATCTGTTCTGCTGCTGCAAAGATAAAAGCAAATTACTGTCTCATGCTGGTGTTGTTAGCATTAAAGCTATTTACTAGACAGTGGCACCTCTGTTTGATGCCTCAGTGCTTAGAATGCAGAAACTGGGTTGAGAACAAGGACGAGGCAGAGTGGTGGTTGAGGGAAAGCAAGGCACAGTCGGTAAAGTAGCAGCGACATGGTTTGTTATCTGACCTGGAGACCAAAGGACCTGAACTACAAGCAGAAGAAATCTCATTCTCCTCCCCTCTTCGTTCTCCACAACTTATCCTTTCCCCTTTTATTTGCTCTATCCAAGGCAAAACAGTCAGTAATCCTCCCATCATATCACAATTTAATCTGACCACTTCGCTACCTCCCTAATTCCTCCCTTTCTGTTCTCTCAGCTTTGTTTTCATATAAGTACTGCTAAGTGCCGCACTGGCATGATGTGCAAATGTCATATTTAGCCTCAGACACACAAGATCTGAGATCTACTTTTGTTTTTGAAAACACTAATTATCACAGAGACGGGTATTTAAGGATGTTTTCTCAGTTGAAGATCACAGTATGGGGAAATTAAGGCAGCCGGCTAAAAAAGGGAGAGAGAGGCAATCACCTGACATCTCAGCTATTCATCCTGCAGAGCAGCGAGCTGTTTGGTCTCCACCAGCGTGAAGAGGAAAGGCCTTCCAAGAAACCCTCCTCTTGCTTTCCTCCCTGTCTTTTTCCACAGATTAATCTGTCCAGCAGCCGTATAAATCCCTGCGCTCACTGTGAAGAAATGCTCTGTGTGGATCATTTATGTATGACAGAAGAAGGAGATAAACCTCAGTAAACCTCTTGAAGAGACTCAGTGAACAAAAACGTCCAAATTGGACTCAACATGGTTCTTTGATCTTGTAACGGCCTAAACTGACCTCATGCGACACACACTAGGTTCCCCTACAGCATGAGCAACACTGTGTGATTTATTCATTTTATTTATTTATTTATTTTTAATATGTGTGTGAGAAATATGTGTGTGCTGCCTTGGTTTGACTGTGTGTTGACTTGTCGTGATCATTTATGACCGAGGTCAAAACAACTCTCCTTTACTAAAAGATCGCAGGAAAGGGGGAGGAAGGGATCAAGGGACACTGAAATGGGAGGGGGTGTTTGAGATGGCTTCAAAGGGTTCTGCTGTAACCATGGCGCTGCTGAGCCTGGTCACCGTGGGAACGGGCCTTCTGCAATGTTGAGGAAGGGGAGAAGAATTTTTGTAACACAAAAAGAGGTTTGCTATTTCCTGAATCCATCAAGAGTTCACGGTTCACATGAACCGTTCACATGAACATCATCATTTTCTATTACGAAGTACAAGAAATCCATAATAAATGGTGTGATAGAAGTACATATTGAAGCAGCATCGATGTAGACTATATGGCGTTTATTCCCACTACACAGGAAAGGTCTTAAATAGTAACAGCCCAGTTTTGAGCCCAGTAGCACCAGGACTGCAT
Organism: Planiliza haematocheilus; assembly: GCA_005024645.1. NCBI lineage: Eukaryota > Metazoa > Chordata > Actinopteri > Mugiliformes > Mugilidae > Planiliza > Planiliza haematocheilus. Next base: position 9,359,910 of record SRSE01000649.1, on the reverse strand, counting down.
CAAACAATGATTTTCACCTTGCATTGTTATTCTCTGGCTTGCATTTTGAATTACCCTTTAATTATTTAGTTAAAAACAGGTTAATAATGAAAAAGAAAAGTCTGAAGTGAACCTTATTCTCAGATGAATTTGTGTGCTTCAGATTAACATGTCGTCACTTCACCTTACCTTCTTAACATAACAACTTATCCCGTATTAATCACTGCTTGCAAAAGTCTCTTCCAGGAAACTGATTAGCACCTCATCCCCCAAGATGGAAATGCATCTATTTCACTTTTCTGGCAGCATCTCCAAAGTGTGTGCAAATCCTTCTTGACAGTTGGATGGAAACAGCTTGTGACTCCTAGCAGGAGCCTCTCCTATTGGTTACAGATGATGATCAGAGTTTTCCAAAGATTTTTTTTTTTCTCTTTGCAAAAAAAGAACATGATGAAATAGAGACTCTTCTGTTTCAGGACACTGTTATTGCAAAATTTACTTCATCAATCTCACTGACGGCACTGGCAAGACCAATCTCCATCCTGAGGACCTGATATGTGGGTGGGTGTTACCACCTCAAATATGGTTGCACGGTGAGTGGAAGCTGTATGATGGAGATGATATTTGTCTGCATGAATAGAGTATAATGTATAGTCATGTGTGCACATGTATGTGATTGATTTCCTGTCCTGGTCAGTAAACAAAGCACCTGTCAAAGGGAGACAGGCACTTTTAGCAGTGACCAGTGTGGCAGGATTTACAGCACTCTTTAACGACCACACCCGCAATTAGACCTGCACAATAGTGTGTATGAACGAACATGTGCATGTGTTTGTGTGTGTTTGTGTCTGATAAGTGGGATAATAACTACCATACAGAATAGTAGGATGCAGGGGCTATGAGTAAGCGCTGTAGCACTTCGATTTCCCCTATTGCCATGATGTCACTGAATTTATTACTAGCTGTTGCTTAAGATCATACGCGCCGTAAATCAGACACACACAGACACACAAGCACAGTCAGAGACACACACGAGTTGCTGTCTGTTTGTGTCAGACTTATGATGAGGAGCAGAGCACGGAGGGACTTCGATGAAGGGGAAACAAACAGAGCGTGGAGACGGATGACGGATGGCTCCACTCACTCAACGAGCCAGTCTGAGATGAACATACACTTAGGCAGTACGTTCCCCGGCCTCGGCCTCCATCTTCCTGTCTCCTCTGCTGCGACAGATAACTAACACTGTGGCACCTTGATGTGCTGATAGTACCACTGCAGGCCAGCAGCAGAAAGATGATTTCGGGGCTGATAGGCTGACTGTTGCGTACCAGCAGCAGTAGAGATGTGAGCCGTGGCCTGACACCGCTTGCAGAGTGGTGACTCCCACTGTGTGAGGAATGGAGATAATAGAGGAGGGCCCACTCAGCGTCGAGCAGGGAGCGGTGGCAGGGGGGCTGGAGGTGACCAGAAGGGAGAGTAATTGCCTCACCACACTCAAGGTGCTTGAAATGATCTGTGACCCGTTCCAAGTGTGTGCGCTTGAAGGGAGGAGGCGAGAGACATATTGTGCGAGAGAGGCATGGACCAAGACACAGGGCAAGAGAGAGAAATGACTGTTGCAAATGCCCATTTCCTGCCGCTGCGGGGTCATGCCTGAGCCAGGAAGTGTGGAATGGAGTGGAGGGTGGAATAACGGAGGGATAATCTTGTCTGAGCTCCAGTGAGAGAGGGCAGGGGGCTTGTTATGAGAAAATGAAAGGGGAGAGGTGGAGGAAAGGAGCACCACGGGCCATTAGAGACACCTCAGCTACACACAAAGGCAGGTAGTGGAGATGGAGACGCAAATTGCTCAGTGGAGCTGAGGTGAGTAAGGAAGCTGGTCCGATATGCGGCCTTGGTAAAAAACAACAACACTAAAGCAAAGCTGCACATTCACATAATGGTCAACATTTAATTCATCATATACCCTTAAAATATAATGTCACAAATTGTGTTTTTGTCATTTATAAGAATATTTTCAAACATATTCTAAGAAAGGACATCTATATTAATTATATGTTATTTACCCTCATCTGGCATAAGAGACTTTACAACCTCAGAAACTTAACTTTAACGCAGCTTTTAAAACAATAAGACCATGTTGTAAAACTCCCCAGTGAGTTCTAGCTTTACATCTTGAGATAAAAAAATTACATTAATTCTGTTAAATTTTACACCAGTCAGATCCTGATACGTATGTCTAGTCTGCAGAACAAAAAGAATCTGTTATCACAATGTGGTATTAGTGTTTCCTCACTTCTTTTGTTTTTGTTTCTCTGATAAGTAGGTGGAAAAAGCAAAGGCAAAATAAGGAATAATATCAACATATACAGATGGTATCTGAGGAAGTGAGAGAAAAGAGAAGATTAGGGAGAATGAGAGAGGAAAAGACAACAAGGGTTAGGGTTTTGTTGTTGTTTTTTTTTCCAAACGTGAACCCCAATTTTCTGGCATCCAATTTTGCTCTTTCCTCTCCCTTCCCATCCTCCACCTGCCCTCTCCCCCCACAAACGGTCTAATGAGAAGGTATCTGCAGAGCTAGGGCCTATAGAAACATAAAAGAAGACTGTGTCAGAGGTTTGCACAGACAGTTGTGAACGTAGATATGTCCTCAAACTTAGAGCCTGTCCTTTTTCCCTCTCTCTTCCTCCTCAACACTTTTCCCATTCGCTCTCTTTATCCCTCACTGACTTACATGCTTCACTTCCCCTGCTGTATCCTCAACAGCATTTACTGAGCTAATTAATGGGGCAGAGGGTTGAGTACTGCTCAGCTGAGACAACTCCTTCTCTTTGTCTCCTGCACAGGTGGATAACTACAGGAGAAGGGCGACAGGGGGGTTAGAGGAACAGAGGGATAGATGTACTGTTGTGATAAACCAAGGTTAATTGTTCGCAGAAATAAATTTGTGTTATGATTATGATTATGATGTGATGCAACTCAAATGTTGTGAGAGACAATGCAAAGAGGGCGGGAGTTTTATGGTGTCTTGAATAAAATGCCTTGCTTTCCACGAGCCACTAGAAACGGATAAAATATTCCATGACTGAGCGAGGAAAGGGACCTTCAGACAAAACAATGATCGTGTAGCCTTTAATTCATGTCACACTGTGTTAAATAGATCCAGTGAAGTCTTGATCTCATTGTGACTCAAAGCACTTATGTCATATATGCTGCTCTTATGAAGCAAAAATGCAGCACGTGCATTGTTTGGTTCCACACTGTGTAGATGAGGGCCTTGACAGCATCTTTAAAAAAACAACCAGCCTCACACACATTCATCTCAACATCTGGAGTCTTTAGTAAATGAACATGTAGATCTGGCACATCCACAAAAAAACCAAAAAAAACATCTTGTGAGTCACTGGAGTCGCTTCATCCAACTATTCATGTCCCGGCTATTGATTGGGCGGACTTTATGCAGTGAAAGACAGAAGTGCAACAGCATTGTAGTCTGAGCGTTGTGAAGTTGAATTTGTTTACAACAAAATGACTCTGATTGGTTGCAGGACTATCCAAATCCAAACAGAGCTTTTCTTTTTTTTCTCTGTATCACTAAGTTTAGCTCAGCTATTCACCAACAGAGACTTTTGCAAATGGCACTGTAATGTTTGCACAACCTGAACCGTATTAAGTATGTTTGCATTAAAAAATGATTCCTAAAAACTATTATACGTAGATAAAAATATTTTCCATATGAGTTTGGGTGCATTGTCTATATCCATCTAGACTGCATGTGCAAAAGTGAAGCTTTTCAATCCATTCATTCTCTGAAGAAAGGCGTGCTAGGCTAACACGGTATGCAGAGATGTGCTCTGTTCTCTCTCAGCTCCCAAAATGCAAGTTGCCAACTTACATGTCGTTCATTGCCGGGTTCATCCAGTCAGAAGTGGATGAGCTTTAATTTGATGATTGCAGAAAGAAGCAGAGAGAGAGGGACAGAACGAGAGATAGGTAGAAGGGGACAAAGGAATCAGAGAAAGGCCAGGAGGGAAACAGATGTACTGTAGCTGCAGGAGAGCAAAAAGCAAGGCTCTTATTCAGAGGCTGTGCCGAGTAAAATGCCACCTTATTATCGGAGCAGAAAGGGTAGTCTCACTTTCTCTCTGCTACCTGAGTAACATGACACTGTGTATTTTCACAAAATGCATGGGTCACTCAGCATGAGGGCATTTCTAAAGCAAGAATCCTTTCTCCATCTCTCCATGAAAAATGTTATAAAATTGTTTAATTTAAATAACCGCTGTTAGGTTTAAATAGTGGTAAACGGAAAATGTTGTGCGACTTCTAAGGCTTGAAGGTTTTCGTGAAATCCCCTGTTGTTTCAGACTTTTCTGCCCATTAGTGTTTGAAAACCAAATAAAAGGGGCTTGAAACCTCTCCTTGAATCACGTAGGGAAATCACATACATTAAACATTAACACATTGACATAAAATAAAGCTTTAAATAAATAATGAAGGCTGTTTTATTTGTATCTAATTTAGTAAAATGCAGTCTAATCCTGTTGAATTTCTGTAACAAAATTACAACATCATTAATGATGACAAATAAAAAAAGAAGCCTTTCAGTGTTCGTTGAATCCAGTGTGATACAAATAAACTGGTGTGCATGCAACCATCTGCTCCTCAATGCCTGTATTTATCATAGTATTTGTGCTCAGTACAAAACTACTAATGCCACACATTTCAAGTTTCCATCCCCAAGTCTGTCCTGCAATTTGTCATGTTTTTATCACCTCCCTGTTAGCCTCGCAATGCATTTTGCCATTCTCAAAGAAAACCCAAAAGTGTATCCAACAACAAGCAGTAATACGTAACATCTTATTACTCAATGCTAGATTACAGACAACAGAGAAACCAAGCTGAGGGACCAAGGAAATTCTTTATAAACAATCATTAGCTACGGATCCCAAGTCTCCAATCTCTTGATTTTCACTTGTATATAATCCATCTTATTTTCTGCTTCCTAACTCCGTCTTCTTCTCTCCTCCCCTCATTAGAATTTTCATTCATGCTCGGTTTGGACACGGACATGCTGTAGATTGGCATTTATTAGAGTGGTAAAACCAGACACTAGGAGAGAATAATAAACAACTCGCCATGACAAATTCTGCTTGTAGAATACCACTGTACTGGCTGGACATTGCAGTGCTTCTTCTGCGTGTGTGTGTGTTTGTTTGGAAATAATCACAGTAGATCCACATATACTGAGGAAGCCATATTAGCCGCGAGGCCACAAAGCAATATACATCTATATACGAAGTTCACAATCTAATAGTTTCTCAATTTGACACGCACATAGAGCTATGCGACATTCCTCAGACAGGGATTTTCCTGTGTTTTTTTTTTTTTGTAATTTGTAAAATTGTAATTTAAATCACTGCACTCATTAGCTCAAATATTGTAGTCTTATGTTGTGCAGCGACTGACATTCAACCTGGGCTTCAAAATCAAAATCAGCTTCAAATCATTACTATCGAGGAGCAAGCAGAGTTAAGTCACAGCTTGGGGTAGTTTTCAGGGTTTTTTTGCGCATTGTAACACATTTTTAAATAAAGCCAAGCCTTATGCAGTGAAAATTTGAAAATCTGAATTTCATCTTTACTCCAAGGAAAAATCGAAAAAAAACATCACCAGGAGTCGGATTTTCTTCTCACAAGAGGTTTCACCAAAACTTCTGTATTTTATGTTGTTCCCCAAAATGGCAGCTTACGCAGCAAAGGGTATATAAATAGCTCAACAGCTTCTCTATTTTTGATGAGTTAAGCTGTGCGATAGTTCTTTAAGTCCTTTAGCTTTACTTGAAAATGCTCCAAGACCCTCACCTCTCACTCAAGCCTTTGCTACCACGCTGTTTGCATTATCCAGCACATCGCAACCACTACAATCAAATGCTGCTTTTGCTGCTCTTGATCTAAAGAACGCACGTAAGATGACTTTTTGCACCTCTTCTGCTTCTTTAGATAAGTGAAATACACGTCTGCTGAGGAGCGTTTGCTGTTTGTAGATAAGAGCAAAGCAAACCCAAAGGCAGCCGTTGTTTTTCCCTAAATTTGTGCATCACCATCGTTGCGAGATACAAATCCCCACTTATGAGGTGTACTAAAGGCACCATCATTCTTCATTATTGACGTCACACTATTCACAGCAAACTTTTATTTTAGAAATCTATTAAATAAAATCATGATTTAATGTTTTATCATCATGTTTTATCTTTCCATTAGTTTGAAATCCCATCCTTGCTGTATTCAGGAAATCTAATGGATCAGAGAACGTCAGGGTTAAACTCGCTTCTCCTTGCTGAAATACCGAGCTCTAGATCATTCAAAACTTTGATCTTTGTACCATCTCTCTCTCACACACACAAACACAGGATACATCCAGAAACCAGGAGCCATAAGGATGCCGGTGGTGCCGCGGGGAGAGTTGGACACGGGAAGGTTATTGATGTTTGCTCTCACAAAGCCAAGGTCTAGGCCATGAATCGCAAACTCTGCTGGCCCCAGACGTTCGCAGCCTCAGATAAGACATGAAGGATAGCCTGCATTATAGGAAAAACAGCTTCAGTGCGTTATCCCGCCTCCCATCCCGCCTCGCTGATATCCACACATTCACACAACACGGACGCGCGTGCGCTCACAGTCCAAGCATGAGCAGAGACATTTTCACACCACGAGCATGTGTTTGCGTCGCCGTCGAGCTGAGTTTTAAGAGTTGTGTGATGTGGAAGAAGAAACTGCGTGAATGGTGATCATTTGCAAAAAATTGCAGTAAAGCCATTAGCACAGAGGAAGCCACGGGGAAGGGAGAAAAAACTGGCATCCATCTATTATATCTCCAACATGTAGATCATGAAACTGTGGTTAATGAGCACATGTAAATAATTGCAGATATTCTGTGTCCAGTATAGATGGAGAACTTGGATGTGAACATCCCTATTCAGAATGAAGGGCAATGCTATATTAGCAAAAGACCAGTGCACCCGCTTGACCACACAGCATCATCCAATAAGCATTACCTTTGACCTTTGCCCCATGCTGATCTGAGGGTCAGAGGTCTTGCTCCGGTCGCTGTCTGTGGCCTCCTGCCCGGACCTTTCAGGTCAGCAGAGTTCAAAGATCAAGCTGCAGCTTCTAAATCTACTAGACATGTGGTCTAAAGCCATCCATTACTATCTACAACCCCCAGATAACAACAGCCTTTAACAGCATCTGACCCTTCACCCGGCTGGCATGGAAACCATGCCCTGCACCAGAACCATGAGCAACATGGGCAAACTTGGAGCCTGTCTACTGCATGCTGAACAGAGATGAAGCCAGTACAAGGAGTGAAAAGTACTCCTTTTTACACAGTTTGTGAAGATTTGCGTTTACAACAAAGGCGTTAAGGTTGAGAAATTCCAAACTTGAAAAGAGGGGACAGCAAAGCCAAAGGCCAGAGTGTGGCAAGAATTTGCATGAAAGCACATATTTCAACAGTAGCTAAGCTGGGCTGTCACCTGTCCTTTTTTTTTTTTTATCAAATCTTATTTTGGAGCCAGAAATAATAAAAACCTGAGGAAAATGAAGTTGCTCTTGCTCCTGTGATTGTTAATGTTGATTACATCTTGATGCTCACAGCGGGCGACACAGAAGAGTTCTCTTTTTTTTCGTAGCTGTAGATTACCACAGTGCTGGCTGCGAGATGATTTTAGCCTCTTGCTGGTCATGAAGATGTGTGAGCTCAGCCCTGATTGTGGTTATAATGGGCTGGGGTGCCATCCAAGAGCAAGAAAGCGTGTGGACAGATAAACCGTGTCCCCGGCACACAAATACACACTGACATACACTCTCACTAGTACACATGATCTTGATCATCAGTGCCAAGCTCCTTCATTATTTAATCAGAACCACTCTTTGCAGCGGCTAAATTATTTAGCAAGTGTATGTTCACACAATCCCTCGCTGAAAGGTAGTACAAGAGTTTTCTGAAAACTCCCAACCGCTCCCACACACAGCAGCCATGAAAGGCACGCAGTCTTACCTTTAAGTGTTACCTTTTTCTGCCATCTTTAAGTCTCTTCCTGAGCTCTTGTGTAGTACTTTTAAAAACAACAAGAGAAATTAAGAAGCCCCAGGTGAACTGACTAATATGCCTCTTATGTCAATAACAGATTTGCTGAAAATAACAGAGGCGATGTGTGTCTTCCTCCCTCTCTCCTCCTGGCGTCCTCAGGCTCATAGAGGCAAACACACAGTCAAAAGGACAGAGACACTAATTCAGGATGCAGATGGACAGGCAGACAGACAGATGGACCGAGGGAAGGAAAGACAGATTTGTCACTGGCTCTTGGAGGTAGCAGCAACCCGGACTAGGCCACGACAAGTCTGACTGTCTTTGCAGCGAGATCTTCCCGTGGAAGTGAGATCTGGAGGTACTTGCTCCCTGCTCCCCTCGGCCTCACCTCCTCGCAGGCTGCAACTGCCCTCCCCCATCCACAAAGGAGGCCCTCCCCGCAGGAGCCCGGTGACTCTTCCAGGGACCAGACAGGTGGTAGGAGCAGAGCGGGCACGCGAATGCCAGCCCACTGCCAAGGGCTCCGTGCCAGCTGGCACACAGTTAACAGGCGCACTCCCTCAATGTAGAGCACAGTGCACACATGAAGATAACAGGCCTACACACATGCTTGTCTTAATGTACTTGTGAGGACATTTCGTCGCGGCATGCTAAACCCTTACCTAGGCTTTACTTCCAGCCATAAACAAACCTGCACAGTCGAGAACTGATCAAAACAACATAAGTCTGCTCAATAGCTTAAAAAAAGGAAGTCTAAAGTCTCAATCTAAAGGAGTAAAAAAACACGTCCTGATGAAAATATGCACTCTAAAAATAACAAGAATGGAAGGAAGAAACTAGAAACAAAGAGGAAGTGAACTCCACAGTCTGACCAGGGGGTTTTGTTATTATGTGACATTAGACATCAGAAACAGTAGAAACAAAAACAGGAGCTTGTAGACACGATTAAACAAGCTCTACTGCACAGACATGCAAAGAGTTACAAACTATCTAAATACACAACCTTAAAGCACATTTAACATTTCACCAGCTGAGAATTTAATTTCTATCCAGTTTTGTTTAAGTCCTAACAGGTCTTCTATGAATATAGTTCATAGTTCGGACGTCTCTATTTTACTTTAAATCTGCGTGCACCATCTCTCCATTGTATTCATTTCGCAAAGCTTTCTGGACACTTGGTCCTGGTCACATCACTCACTCATTTGAAAGCTGCAGCGTAAAGTACATCTACGTACAAGGAGTTGACTTGATTTGAAAAGTGCAATTTTAAAAAGGACTGTGAAAGGCCATTACTAAGAAAGGCTGCAAATATCTCACTTAAACCTGATCAAGGTCAAATAGTCTGGAGGCTAATAAAATGTGGAGTGCAGGAACAGATTATGAATATTCTTCCTTCTTTTGAACACTGAGTAGTGGTGCATTCATGTCCTCCAGTGGCCTGAAATGTAGAGTCTTATTTATTTTATTTTTTTAAATTGCTGCAGGTGAACAAAATGCATAAATAAAACTTTAATTGGAGGAATTCTGGACCACCAGTATTTAAATCAAATGCACCCCAAAGCTTTTTAAGAGTCATCTTCAAAGGTATTTTAACAACAACCAATAATCTTGAAACTATTATTCAATATCCTAACGATTTATTTTTAACATTTAACTGTAACTTTTCATTTTTACCCCCCAGCATAAGAAGCACATAATTCAAAATCAGTTGTCTGGTGGCACCAATCTCGCCTCACACAGACGTGCATACCCTCTCACACATGTCACTGGCAGATTTTGCAGCATGTGTGCTGATCACCATATGCCAACTAAAAGAGAGGCCTGATGTCTTCGACAACAGACTATCTCTGTATTAGACACCCACATATCACACCATCTCAATGGGAGCTGATACCCTTTCCTCTGCGTTTCAAAGAGTTATATTTACACGCAGAAACATTCTGCACCCCTCGAACAACCGGCACCCATCAAAGAAGCACAGATTTGTGACCACCTCGTTATTTGTGCGTCGCCGACCGGGTGCTTTGAATGCGCGAAACACGGTATTGCACATGCTATACGTGGGTTTTCATGTGTGTATTTGCATGTGGGAGCGGGCTCGCGGTTTCATGTGAGCCTGGATGGAACTGGGTAATGAAAATTGTATTGGCTGTGCAAGATGTCTCTAATTATAAACAGGACTACTTTCCCATTCAACTCAAACTGACAAACTGGCAAGAACAATTGTCTTCCTCTCCCTCTGGAGACATTACACTTTGATAAAGAGAGTGTTCTCCCTGTGTGAGAGCGGAGCATAAAGTGTCACAATACCACTCCTAAACAATGATTTCACTGACAGGACATCTACGGTAGGTTTTTACGAGATGGAGGGAACTTGTTTTGTTGCTTTATTAATTTATACACTACTTCCACGCGGATACACTGCAGCGTGGTGAAGAAGCGAGCATGCCATGTTTAGTGAAACATGGCGGCAATGGATACTGTTCCTACAGACTTGCGATGATATACCCCAACAGACAGTTAGACAGCTGAACACACAAAGAGACAGGCATTCAAGCAAGCAGGCAGTTTCTACATGAGCAGTGTTTAACAGGCTCTCTTTATCATCTTTTTATATTCCTATTCCACTATCTTCTCTTCTTGCCACCCCCGCCTTAGTTTCTTTTCCTCCTTCTTTCATGCATTCACCACAGCAATACTTGTTTTGCCTTCGATTTACCCTTGCCATCTATTTTCTTTTTTCCCCCCACAGATTAAAGGTACTTCAAGTTAACCAACTGTAACAGACATTTAAATTCATAGCCTGCGCTTAAAGTGTCCCAACTGCATTTCCCGCGTACACACACGCACGCACACACACTCACACACACACCCCATTCAACAATAAACATGTCAACATATGCCAGCAGGGGGAAAGCGGGGCGGGGAGGGTAACCGTTACAAAACTAACACCGCTTAATGGCTTTCTATTCTCTCCTGTTTCAGTCAGGAGTCTCCTTCAGTGGTGTGCTTAGTCTTTAGCTCTGTAAAACACCCCCGTCCCCTTTCTCCTAGCCTGCACCCCCTCCCCTCCGCTCCACCTCCTCCCGCTCTTGAGAGAGGTCCTGTCCCGGGCCAGCAGAATTGTGGCCGACCTTTAACCCTTGCTCGCTAATTACAGCACCATGGCGACACTTCAAGTACCTTGTCGCCCCCCCTTGCCCCGCCGCAGGAAAAAGTGAGCGCATGTGCACGCACAAAGACACACACACACACACTTGACGGCCCCACATTCCAAAATGAAACAGCAACGACACACAACGCATACACAAAACTCAAATGCAGGCCCATGCCGATAACACTCCTAGCACATACAGCTACACACACACACACACACACACACACATTGTTTCAGCTTACTTGCTCTACAAAGTCATTTAATTGGGGCCTCTTTTGAATCCTGAATGGCAGGGATCCCTCTCCGACCCAGCCATTACAATAGAAAAGCGCCCCCACCCCTCCCACCTCCCTCCCTTTCTCCTCATCGCTTCCACTCAGCCACCAGGCTCCCCTCTTCCCTCTTCACCTTTCTCATTCTTCTCATTTTTGTTTACAGAAGGCAGAGGGGAGAATAAAGACACACAAGACTTTCTCTGTGTTTGGGCCTGCCAGCTAACAACCCTTCCTCTCCTTCCTGGCCCAGTGTACACTGTGGCCCTTGTTGTGTTGAGGCAGACATCCTGACACCTCTAGGTTCAGTCTCCTGCCCTCAGATACACTCTAAGCCCCAGATAAAAACGTCATTCTGCACTCTGCTCAAGCTAAGGATGTGTATGTGTGTTTTAACAGCCACTTCTAATAGAATTAAAGGCACTGAATGGTCAGATAAACCATGTAGAGTGGGGGATAGTTTATTCAATGCCACTTATACAGTAAAACACCACTGTTAAGCCTTATCTTTAATGAAAGATTGGTGACTGCAATTGGAGAAGCGACTTACGTCCTCAGCATAAGCAGAGCTTTGCCTCATTCATTCAAAGGAAAATATAAATGAACGATTGCCAGCAAAGGAAAACATGTAGTCATTTAATATCTTTTTTCTTAACTAATGTATGCACTAAGATATTAGTTAATTAGCCATGTTTCTATTGTGATGTATACAAAGTGAAGCTGAGGTTACAGTATTTCCTGTACCATCAGAGCATGAGAGATGATTTTTCTGTTTTCTAATTTTCTATCACGTTGACACTGACACACAAACAAACAGCACTGTTCATTATTTTATGTATTTACCAGGCCTGTGCAGGTATTTTGTCCCACTGCAATTAGGTCCTTCAACAACCTGAGTCATATAAATGTCTCAGACAGAGAATGAGCTCAAAACTCCTGTTCCCATATACATCTGAAATTAAAAGCTGCTACAACATAGACTTACACGTCTATTAAAAAAGAAGGCGTATTGTAGCCATCCCTTAAAGGTTACACAACAGCCTGACCTTTGAACTCTGGACCTGGACCACGTGCAGAGTGCAACCACAGGCATCCGGCATCATGGCCAGAGCTTGTGGGCTAAAAAAGAAACAAGAAAACAAAAGAAAACGGCATGCAACTGAGAAAAACCTGATTTCTCAGTTGCATGCCTTCATCTGTCTTTAATGGTCTGACTGCTGTCTGCCTCTCTCTCTCTCTCTCTCTCTGTTTGAGCAACACAGCGTCACAGTCAGGATGAAGTACAATGTTCAGGGGCTCAAGAGAAACTGGATTGAGTGCATGTGTGTTTATTTTGTGTGGGTGTGTTTCCGTCTGTGCGTGTGTGTTTGTGGGTGCGTGGGTGTGCGTGTGTGCATGTTTGTGTGTGTGTGTGAAAGTGCTATCAGTGTCTAACAGGTGGAAGATTCTGGCTGCTCGTCCCTGGAACAGTTTGGGAAACAAATGACATTTCCTCTTCTAACGGAAGGGGGGAGGCAGATAGATGCTGCAACCCGTTTGAAGCTGAAGGCACAATTATACAGAAAAAGGCCACGTGCATGCCCTATGCAAGAGTGGGGTGGGGGGAGGCTTCCCACAGAGAAGCCATATAGAAACAGAGATATAGTAAAAAGAGAAAATGAAGAAAAGAGATACTCAGAGGAAGAGCATGAATTGTACAGAGAAACAGAAAATTAGCAGAGGTTAATATTGGTTGGAAAAGAAGATGGGACTGAATTCGACTAATATTTGGGATCAGTTATGACTCCCTTCCTCTCTCTCTCTTTCTTTCTCTCCCTCTTGCACAGAAACAGGCAGGCTTGTTTAGCCGGGCATTCCTCAAGACACTGTGCACTTTTTGTGTGCGGCAAGCAAAGCATCCATTATGTATGACCCACACACACCATCTCTTTACATGGGTCAGTACCACATGCACAAACACACACCAACGCAAACAAGGCTACATGGGTGCATACGCAAAGTGGCCCACAGACACCTGAGCCTCTAGTGAAATTTCAGAAATGCTACATCAAGGGCCAAGATGCACACCTTGCTCGCAGACATCGTGCTTCCTTGGAAAACTGGTGTATCTAGTGACTGTGCTGACATGCTGCTCCCGCTCCCTTTCATTTTCAGATAAACAGATACGGGGGGGGGGGGCTGTATGAGATTTAAAGATGGATAGGTTAACATGGAAGTGGAGAGGGGTAAAGTCGTGCATCAACAGAAAATAAATGATTGCCGAATGATTCATCCATAAATGTAGGGAGAGAAGTAAGGACAAAGCAAAGAAATAAAGCACATCCCTTAATTCTCTATTACTCTAACTCCACCCTTCCTTGCTTTTTATCCTCTGCTCATTCTTCCTCTAATAACCAGGTACACTGCTCTCACCCTCCTCTCTTTTATCTTTGAGCATATCAGTCTTCTCCAAGCCCATATCCCGTGTTATCCATTTTTCTGTCTTATCTGTGAAAATTCATGTAGCGTCGCTGTTCCCTTTATGCGCTTCTCATCTCTCCACCCTCTCTCCCTCTTCTTCTCAGTTTGACCCCACCTCTCTCGGTGTTACTGAACGTCCTCTTTCTCCTTCTCTATTGTGCTGACGGCAGAGCCAAAAGAGGCACACTGTGTGCATATACGTGTCGGTGTGTCGTTTTTGAAGTGTGTGTATGTGTCTGCTGGTGTGTGCGTGTGTGTATGTGTGTGATGCAGCTCTGACCCTCTAATCAGTGTGAGGAGAAACAGAGGAGGACTTGTGCTGCCCAGCAGGGTCAGAGGGCGTGTAGAGTCAGCCATTACCCTCTTTTGCTGACACACACACACACACACGCATACAATTCCTGGGCTTCACGCCCAGTAAGGCATCTGCCTCTGAACAGACAATCTCGTGAACAACAGCTCAGCAAGAAATGCACACAAACGCACTCATACAGGAATAGATAGGAAAGACCGAGCCACTCTGTATCTGTGCACTGTTTGACTGCTCCAACCCCAGGTCTCCTTATCAGCTGTGTCTCATCTATCACAACCTTGCAGACACTCTCGCGCTCCACACACTCACATATACACATACCTCTTAGGAGGCCATTTCAGTTTGTGTTGACATGGCTCCAGTTTCTCCAGCTGACTGCTTTGGTGTACAGGGGTAAAGACACTGTGTAAATAACATCTAATATGACTCATCCACTTGTGAAGGAATCATCCATGGTATACGTGCGCAGAGACACACAAATAGCTCTTGTGTCTGGCATAAATTTGTGAAGGAAAACAGAGTTAACTCCTGTTTCTGCCTTAGCTATTGTTTATTTATTTTTTTGTTTTGTTTTACAGCTGATGCTCCTGATGTGAACCAAGGTCAACGTCTAGGCAGTCATCAACATCAGTGAGTTAAAAAGACACAGTGCTATATTAAAATTATGCTAAATTTAGTTTAACACTGAAACAACTGGATGATATTCTGGAAGTCAATAAAACATCAACATTCAGCTTTGGGGTTTTCCTCAGAGGTTAAGCTGAAAACAGCACCGTGCCCTGACGAGAACAGAGCAGAGCATTGTGCGATGAGCTGGCAGCAGGAGAGTGATATCAATTATGGAGGTTGCAGTCGTCGTCACTGTCGTCATCATCGTTGTCGTCATCGTCCTACAGCATGTATTCTCATCACCCATATGTTCATGTTGAAAATACAGTCTATGCCTTTGTTCCCCGTTTAATCCTTTCATCTCTCCTGTCCTCTGCTCTGCACTGTCGTCCTTCTCCCCCACCCCTCTCCTCTTTCCGACACCCCCTCTCTCAGACTCATTCTCCTCTCCTGCTCTGTGTGACGGTCCCACACTGTTCCCTATAGACGGAAAGAAAGGCCAGCTTAACATTGTAGCAGCTTGGCAACCAGGCACTAAACGAGGGGGGTGTCAAAAAATGAAAAAAGCCCTGTGTTTTCCCTTGAGCCTCTTCTTCCCTCCATCTCTGACCCTCGTTTCTCTGCCCTCTCTCGTCTCTCTGATTCTCTCCTCTAAGCTGGCTGATGGTGGTGGGGTCGGGGACCCTGGCTGAGTGGAACTCATTACAGACTCCCTTCATTTCCATTCCGAGTGGGGCCTGTAGAGAGAGTGCGCACCGGGGCATTGAGGTGCACTCGCACAGGGAACGGGGCGAACACATTGAGCAAGACACCACTTATGAAGAGTGACGGCCAACAGAAACAGCCTTTAATACCCCCACAGAGGAATAAGAAGAGAGGCAGAGGGGGAGGGAGAGGGGAAGGCGAGCACGCCAAGCGCAGAGAGAAGGAAGAAGAGAAGGAGAGACGGCAAGGAGAGAAAGAGTAAGAAAACAGTAGGACAAGGCAGAGAGCAGGGCAAGCTGTGGGGCTGACACAACAAGAAAGCTTATTTAATAAACATGAGCTGGAGCCCAGTGCAATCGAGTGCTACAACGGAAAGCTTATGCAGATGAGAGCCGACCTAATGACTAAATGGAGTGGATAGAGAAAGGGAAAGAAAAGAGAGGAGGGAGAGATTAAAGAGGGAATGGAAGGCAGAGGCGAGGGAGTAGTGTTTAAGTGTCTGTGATGGAGTGTAAACAGAGGGGTTTCTCTGCTGTGTAGAGAAAGACTTTGTTAAACACAGAGAAGGAGGAGAACTGAAGAGAACACAGCTTCGCCAATCATGCAGCTGTGCAGGTTAACACAGTGAGGTTACAGCTTGTGCGGCCTCGTATGACCTCATCAGACGAGGCGATGTTTACAAGTAGAGCATATTCCACCTAAGTGTTGTTTCAGTGGTAGTATTTTATTTATTTATTTATTAATTTTACAGCATTTCTGTGTACTAAAAGCGTTAGTGACGAGGTATTAGGCAGTTGGAAAAAAAAAAAAACGATAAATCATCTCGCATAAGGACTAGACTAGACAAACACTGATGCTCTGTTGTTTGCTGAATCACCTCATCAGCCACACATCAACAAACATCCGGCTAATTCGCACCAATTACAGAGAAGCATTTGCGCATCACTGAGTTCCATTACAGATAAGCGGCCCCTAGCTTTGAGCAAGGAATATGTTTAAAGGCATAGGCAAAGGACAGCTTTTTGATGGCGTGCGTGCAGGAGATGGGTCTGGGCTTTTGGGCGGAAGAAAGCTGTTTACCTGGAACAGAGGATTAAGGGACAACTCCCTGTGGCATGTTGGAAGCTGTGGGGTTCTGGGAGGGCTGGGCCTAAAATCAGTTTAGGGAACAGTCACACCTCTCAAAACGCTCCCTGCGACACTCATCGCCACAGGGAAGGCAGTCTGACGTCTTTTTACCTTCGCTCCTTGAACCAGCTGTCTTACCTCTCTGCTTGAAACGCATCGCGCAGCACCGAGCCGAACCGTGCTAGTGGAAATGCGCCAAAAGTCCCTCGCCACCACTGTCTCCTCTTTTCCTCAACGTCTGTCTTCCTCTGCCTTTGTCACGCACACGCGAACACCCACACACACTCTTCGTCAACCCAAAAATATTTATCTCTTCCCTATTTCTTTTTTCTTTTTTTTGCAAAATGTTTAAGTCGCAGCTAGCCTTCCAAACCCAATCCATCCGACACTATTTCATTTTCACCTTGCAGAAGTCATTCTTTTTGCTCTTTTTCCAAAGGAAAGCCGTCAAAGTTCCACTTTTTGAAATCTATAAAGCGTGAACATGCAGAAAATGTGTAAAAGTACACCTTCAATGACAGTCCAGCAGGGGAGGGAACGTATGTTTCCGCTGCTGAGGTTCTGGTTTTCTCCCAAGCTTTTCCATGATGTGGAAAAAATGGAGAAATGTCAGAGATATGGGGGGAAAAAAACCATCCAGGTGAAGTTCCTGAAGGCTTTGTCTTAGGTGGCACCTTTGTCTTGCCCAGTAAATTGAGAGACCACAAAAAATGCTGCAGTGAGATCAGAGGAGGAGAGGTGTGGGTGGATGCCAAAAAGAACACTCTCTAAAGTGGGGCAGTCTGTTGGCAGCATGAAGCCTGTGTGTGTGTGTTTATCTGTGGGCATGTATTACAATTGTTTGTGTTCACGTGTTTAAAATGTTTGCATTCCTCACTTTGTCTTCTCCCCGTCCAAAAAGTGTGGGTGGATAATTCTTTGAATGTGTGTGCGTGTCTATTTGTGTTATTAAATTCACACAGTTGATGTGAGCTGGCGTATGTGTGTCTCTCAGTGTGAGTGGGAGTGAGAGTGTATGTGCCACACTGAGTTTAATTAGCCTGCGTGGAGCTAGCGGGGCTGTGGTCAGACAGGGCTGTGGAGCAGTGAATGGGAGCAGGTGGCCTCTGCTACTCAGGGGGAGTCAGAGTCCAGCCTCCGGAGTGCCCCGCCACCAACATCCCGCCTGCCCACACAGCCCCGGCCGTGAATGAAGAGGACAGAGGGCTTACCTGTACGTCTCTCTGAGCCAGGGGAAGGCTGGAGGATGGCAAACGCTAATCGCTTACATGCTGCCTTTTGCCTGCCTGGCCTATTCGCCCCACAACGGGGAGGGTGAAGCCTTTAGAAGAGGAGATTCTATGTCTTTTAAGTAACTCAAACTGTGAAAAACAGGGCTCTGCCACACTGCCACAGCAGGAACTCTGGAGGAAGACCAGGTCAAGAGCTGACAGCAATATTATGGCTCAGAGGAACAAAAAAAAAAAAGAGAAGGACACAGGGTAGTGAGTGCCAGGTGGCAGCAGTGGCATGTCTCTGCCACCTGTCCTGGGGAATATGAACCCTTCTCGCTCCTCCTGTTCTCCCAATGTGGGATGACACTGGCTCCCTGTCTGCCTGGTTGGCTCACTGGCTGTCAGCCTGTCCATCTACCCGTCTGACCGTCTGTCAGTCTCACTACTAGTCAGTCCGTCTCCCTCTTCGTCAGCCTGTCTGTTAGCCCATTAGTCTTGCCTCAGGCTGCTGCTTGCTAAAACAGCTTGCTTGCACCACCTGTATTCATCCTTCTCGCTCCACTTTATTGCTTACCTCCATCTACTTGTATCTACTTCTCTGTCTCTTCTCACTACCCTCTTTGCATCCCCTTGCCAACTTCCTCATCGTCTTTCAGATCTGTCCATCATTCCTTCTACTTTGCCGCTTCCCTAAGCTTCCCCGCTTTTAATTTATTCCTCACCCCCTGGCCGCAGTTCAGCCAAGCCAAGCACACTAACATGCTTTAGCTATGCACTAGCTATCATGGCAATAACTCAATTGCACCACACACACACACACAAACACACAGACAGACAAATGTGTACATGCATAGTGTAAGAGAAAACAATCCCTCCAGCAATACACAAAGATACAAGCGCTTGTTTCATTCTCTGCCAGCTGCATTAAACTTCAAACAGGTACCCCTCATGCTTAATATGCAGTCTCCACTCTGCAGTCTCTTAGAAAGGAAATGACTGTTACAAAACACAGACTGGATTGAAAAATGACTGTGCAGACATAGAGGTTATGCTGGGGGAAACATTTCCTGACACCAAGGCTTGACAACAGGAAGCAGTTAGGAGAGGCACTGCTAGCGTCGCCTAAAGCCTCCACTCTGCTGGTGTGTGGAGTACAAAGTGGTGTTTGAAAATGCACAAAGACACATGAGAACGCATGCACACAAGCACAAACACGCGCGAAACAATCAGCCCAACGCATCCATACATATACACACTCGCGCGCACATGTACGCACGGAGGACAGCAGAAACTCCTCCTGCCAGCCCTGCACCATCTGTCTCTCTGTCTGTGCTTCACAGCCGTGCCCAAACAGGGCCCCAGCAGAGCCAGTGTGAAATTAGCTGCCTTTGTGGGGCTTTGTCTGCCTGTGCATGTCTGTTTGGGTGTACCAGCACGCTTGGTTTAGATGCGTATTTTAGAACATATTTGCAGTCAGTCTGTCAAGAGGTAACCCCTGTTGGAGTGTTAATGTGTGTATGTTTGCGTACGTAGAAGAGGTGCAGGGACCAGTGGTCTGATGTAAGGGCTATCTCTCCTGACATCTGACCTCTGACCAGCCACACTGACCTTAGTCTTTGTAAACTCTACCTGCGGGAGTCTGCAAGTGAGGTGTGTGTGTGTGTCTAAATGCTATTGTCTGACCAGTCAGTCCCTATCTGGCCCTGGCTGGCCATAACCAGCTCCCAGGGTGCTCTTTGATATCCACTCAGTGCTCTGACCTTTCATGACCTCTGATCTGACCTGGTAACCCCGAGCTTTTGAGAGTTCTGTCCTCCTCCTCTCTGCCTACTAATACGTGATAAATCATGTCCGCTCCGACACTGTTCTGGATGCACGCACACACCGACACACACACACACACACACCCCACTCCAATTATCCCGCTGGCACATCATCACCTCAGACCCCAAACATTAATGAGTCTAGAGGTTAAAGGTTGTTGACATTCCTCTCACACTCCTGTCTGAACCCTATTGCGTGGCCCTCACACCACACACACTCACACAAACTGTGTGGTAATGTGAAAAGCTGCTGAGCTGCTCAAACTGAGAAAGTCAAATAGCTCCATCAAGCCTAAAGTAAACTAGCAAAATAACGTAAGCAGAAGAACCAATAAAACACATTTAGAGTTTCAGTGTTGAAAAAGTCTTGAGGCTGATTCAGTGTGTGGTCTGAGGTTTCTACAGGGCAGTCTGGGCTGTTGCTAGCCAGACTGATGAACAACGCTCCTGCCTTGTGACAGATAATCATTGTATTCTTCTCTACTGCAGAGTCTTGGCCAGGAGACAAACCGTCTGGCAAACAGACAGCTTTACGGCGCAGAGCTCAATCAAACTGTCTCGATTCCCAACAGTAAACACACACATACACAAACACGCATGCTAGCAAGCCTAGCAAGCCTAGCAAACACACATAAGCGCACGCACACACACACACATATGAAACAACCTAGAGCTAGCGGAGCCTAACCCAGATTGATAACACCAAACAAATCAGTATGTCGATTCCCCTCGACTGCTTACAGGAACATAGCTTTATCAGCACTGACATTTTGATTGTTGCATACTTTACTTACCTAATTAATTTAGAAGTGTTCTAATTCAAATGCCATTAACATTGTACACTGGTTGATTTCAGCCATTATTCGTCCATAGATGAGCAGTAAAGTCAGCAGTCATGACAAAGGGAAGGAACCCTCCGCTACACTGTGCCAAGAGCCCTCTGCTGGACAGAGGAGGTGTGACAACACTCTGCATCCTCCATTGCTGTGTGCTTCAGCAGCAGGAAACTGTTAAGAGTCAGAGCTGGTTTTGGTCTGCTGACACCCGTCCCTACGGAGAAGTGGGCTCGTCACTAATGACACAAAACCGGAATAATACACAAAATATAGCTGAGCCAATTAACTGTGCACTGAGCCTACAGTACAGCCCATTGCATATGTGTGTGCAGTGATGTGATGTGAGGTTAGCCTTCTTTCCTGCCCAGTTAGAAATTGGATGAACAGAAAAAATGGAGGAGAACAGACTCAATGTTCAGATAACAATAGTGATAGTATGCCTGGAGTAAGAGAGTGTGAGTGTGAGAGTGATGTGGAGGTGAATCTTTTCACTCAGTGCCCTAAGAATACTGTAAGCGTGTGTGTGTTGTGCCCAGGCATGTGTGTATATGTCCTATCTTCCCCCCTCTGATTGCTGACCCCTCACCTTCACCGCCACCTCCAGACCTTGCAACAATTGTCCCTTTGAGGCCCCAGGGCCCCAGGGCCCCTAAGAGTGTGTGGCTCTGGAAGACCAGTCACGGCAGTCTGATCCTGAGCTGAGCTAACAGGATTAGAGGAGCCAGAGCTAAGAGAGGAGGAGTCCCCCGTCTCTGTCTCTCGGGGATCAGGAATGACACTGCGCCTCAGCAGATGCCCTTAGAGGTGCAGACGGCTAACTCGCAACACAGATTCAAGAAAGGAGTGCGTGAGAGAGTAATAGAAGGCCTACACAGACACCTGCCACTTTGAATCCCTGGAACTGCAGTGAAAACCGTTTTTTCTGTTGTCAAGACCTCCCTTACCAAGATACTTCTTTCAACTTCAGCTGCTCCCGGTGGCTAACAGTGTTTACTTTAAAAAAAGGAACCAAAATACCGTTTCTCATGAATGGTAAAGAAGTTTCTTCTTAACATTTGACGGATCAACCAGGTAGCGACTGGTTAGAAGTGATTAAGACTTGCAGATCTCTGATGCATTTGACGGGCTGAAACCAAATCAGACCACTTCAGACCAGTTTACATGTGGCTCTAATGACAGCTGGCTAAATCACATTGGGTTAATGAATTTAGGGAGTCTCTAATCGAATCTGTGTGATCTGGCAACAAGACTGACATCCGCGTGTGTGTGAGTGTCTGCGTGTGAGTGAGTATTGATAACATATGAGGATATAAACCCATGTGGAGCCAAGCGTGGCAGAGCATTTCTGTCTACATGCTTCTGATGCAGAATGAAACAGGGTATCGGGGTTTTTCTAAGGTGAAATAATAAGCATGAAGACATCAAAGTGTAGGAGGTGGAAAAAGTAGAATAACGGAAGGAGAGAGAGAGAGACCGAGAGAGAGATAGAGGGGGGAGTGAAAGGACTTGTATGCATGTGCATGAGAGTGCATGCATGCATTCATGATTGCACATCTGGCAGCCCAAAGAGTGAGGTTCCACAGTGACCCTATTTAGCTCCCCATAATATACTCACACTCTCATTACCACCCAGCTTTCGTGTGTGTGTGTGTGTGTGTGTGTGTGTGCACGTGTGTGTTATTATAGCTGCTTCTCCCATTATGCTGTGTTTAAACATGAGAGAGCTCTTTGAGACAAGAGAGAGCTGCATGAGGGGATCAAACAGCCGCACATACACAAACACAGTCAAGTACAAACACACGCACACACCGGCGTGCTTATACATACACAACTAGAACACAGACACACAGAGTCACAAAAACGCAATACACCCCCCCACCACCCACACCGCTCTGATTAATAAAGGTCAATTAGCAATTATAATTTCCATATTTAATCAGTCCCCTGTGGTGCTGCTCTGTGGCCTGAGCTTTGACAACTGGCTCTCTCCCCCCACTTTCTCTTTCTCTCTCTCTTTCTCTCGCTCCCTCTTTCGTCTCTATATCTGCCGCTCTCGCTCTTCCTCCTTCGCTTTATGTCACGCTCCTCTGCTCTTCCCATCTCCTACGTCATTACCATCTGAGCACCCACCCCGTCCACCTCCTCCTCACCCAGCCCCTCTCTTCTTACCGTGTCATCCCTCCATCCTCCCCTCCCCCCTCTCTCTCCCTATCCTTCCTCCCTTACTCTCTCTCTCTCTCTCTCTGATGAATGCATCCCCTCATTAATCTTGATGTTTTTCCTCTTGCTGTGTTCTTCCACAGGCCTTCAAACCTCTCGCTAATTGCAATTAATCACTGAGGGAAACAGATGCTGGGAACAAAGGCAACCTGGGAGGGGGGCATGGGTCTGTACATGAGTATGTGTGCGCGCGCGTGTGTGGGCATCAGTGTGCGCATGTGTCCACATATGTGTACAATGGGGCGGAGGCTTGATGAAGCTGTCAGTCAGCGTGCCACACGAAGTTTGGGTTATCTGCAGGGAGCTGACATCAGCTACCCTCGACTGTAGTGTGTCTGTATGTTCGCTTAAATGAGGGTGAAGTTAGTGGGATGTGGCCGACGCTGACAGTGACCTCCTAAAAAATATTAAAGGCCCGCAAGACAGCAGGAAAGCAAAAAGCAGGAAAAAAACAATTACACTCAAACGGGTTCTTCTCATATTCTTCCTACTTTTTCTGATGTGTACTTGAACATGGTGATTACTGGTGTTATTTTATTCCACCTGGAGAGAATAATCACAGTCTCCTTCTTTTACCCAGCCTCCCCTCCTTTTTTTCTATCCCTCATGTTCCTCCCTCCTTCCCTTCTCTCCCTTCGTCCCTCCTTGAGCTGCTTGTCGTCACCGCTCGGCCTTCTGTTCTGAGAATCTACACAACAGCTCACTGAGAATGCAAAATATGTTTCAGGAGAATAAACCACACATGCACAAGCGGCTGCATGCGCACCGCAACCACACACACACACACCGAAACACTCTTCGAAACCGTTCGGGTGAATCAGAAAGAGTGGAGAGAGAGAGAGCGAGAGAGAGAGAGAGAGAGTGGAGAGAGAGAGAGAACGGTTTAATATGTGTGTATCTGGGTGTGTGCGCTTGTGTGTGTATGCAAGGTGGTATTATCCATCACAGCTATCTGCATCACTTATCAGCCACAAGGAGGGAGAGGAAAAAAAGGCTCCTTGAAAACACAGGCACTCAAAACAAAATGGAGAAGAAATAAAAAAGAAAAAAAACCACAAGTCATATATTCCGCTGGGTACACACACGCGTTGATGCATGCATCTAAGCGGTGCGAGGCTCAGAACCTGCGCTACTCAAATACGGACAGGAACATTGAAAAACTCATCAAATAATCAGTGGGAGATGATGCCAGACTCTGCTGTGTTTTAACACAAGCCAAATCCACTCCAGGACGCAGCAGAGTGTCCAACACAATAGGGCTGAGCTACATCACAGATAACAGTACACTGCTTCTTTCTTCCCATTGCTAGGAGAGGATCATTCTAAGTAGCTTTGAGCCTCTGCATATGGGGCATCAGAGAGACAATAATGAAATCAAGCCGATCTGATATGTTGTCCGGGATTAACACAATACGATGACCCCTACATAACCCTGGGCGTGAACCATCAGCCTCCGAGTGCAAGATGTGAGAGATAGCAGTGCTACAGGGGGAGTAAGGAGAAGGAGGGGAGGGTAAGATGGAGGAAAGGTACGATGGCATTGTAAAGAGTGTAGTGCCTCATAAATTGCTGCAAAGACATGAAGCAGGTGTTGTGGTAATGCTCCGAGAGGTGTGCCCTAGCCCCTGAGCTCTTTCTCTACCTTGCACAATCAGAGTATAGCATGAATCCTAATAAATATCTTCTCAACAGGAAAATAAAACTGAAAAAAAATATGTTACATAAAACGAATGACTTACTGCTGGATAATGAAGAACCTTTACATATACATAAGTGTCAATGAGTCACTGATAATGACAGCGCAGTGTACATGGCTAGGCCTAGCACCTCTGTTCTGCAGCAGCATCATCTGTCACTGCTGCTGTCACACTTCAAAGCTCAGAGCATATTCAGCTGTTTTTTGTTTCTAGTAAAAGTAGAGTGTGAGGAGATCTTTACTGAATGCCTCCAGAAAGCTCTATTAATTCTCTACTGTTCTTTACCTGACAACCCTATAACTTCAAGAAATGACAAAGCCTTCAGCCCCAAACACGACACCAACCCCCCACACACAACGTCCCCTGACAATTCCTTCCCAGCAGGCTCCACTCAGCCTTTATTCATTTTT
Source organism: Planiliza haematocheilus (assembly GCA_005024645.1). NCBI lineage: Eukaryota > Metazoa > Chordata > Actinopteri > Mugiliformes > Mugilidae > Planiliza > Planiliza haematocheilus. The sequence continues at coordinate 9,334,993 of SRSE01000649.1, read as the reverse complement.
TATACATCACCTCCTGTGAGTCTATTGCTCGGCACGCAGCAATCGCTGCACTTAACCCATTATGCTAGGTAACGCTCCCCAGAACGGTCGCTCCCTCCCCGGGATAAATTATTAACTTCCTCCACATCCCACCATTTATCACCGAGCCCCATCGAGCAGAACAGGAGAACCATTGCTCATATCCATGGCAACAAGGGCCCATTTGTGCAGCAGTTGGATGCTACTGATGATGAGGGGGGAGCTGAGGAAGAAGAGGAAGCAAGAAGACAAATAATACCTGCTTTTATCAAGCTCTCCATTGTTAGCATCAGAGCCTACTCTTTTTTTGCACTATATTTTTTTCTTCCTCCTCTACTGCTGTTCGTCCTCTTACAATCTTTATGTGCCACCTCTCACCTCTTCCTCTGTAGCTCCTCTCGCCTTATTCACGGCACCCAGCCCTCTCCTCGAGTCTGAGATGGCAGCAGTATAGGTAATTAGATCAGAGCTTTCCTTTTGTCTCCATGGAGATGAATCATAGAGTCAGGGTGACAGTCTGAGCTTTAGCGCTACGCAGTAACCTAATCAGAACGTTTGAACTCCAGCCAGAGCGGCAACATAACCTAATAATACCAACATGAACCCGTAGTGACCTGCATCCCTGCGCACAGCAAGGCACACAGATGGGGTTACGAGCAGGTCTGGTTAAACACACCAGGTCACATCCCAGGAAGTGCTTGTGTGTGTCAGTGTGCGCATACGTGCATATGTGTGCGTCTGAGCTCGAGAGGAGTAGGCCCTCACAGGTGTCCTAATTCATGAGCAATCGCAGCTCATGAATAATTAAACACAAAATGCAAATGTGGTCCTTTGATCATTTACATTCATGTCTAACAGCATTAATTAATCAAACAAACCTTTTCTTTATCCCCAGTGGGATTGAAAAAAAAAAAAAAACACCAGCAGTCAGAGCACACAAACGCTTACACACTCACACACAGACAGACAAGTACACAAAAAAGAAAAGCCACTTAGTAAACAAGTTCACTCATCACACCATTTACACACATCTGAAGAAACTAAATTCTGTGCGTGGATAGCAGGTTAGCCTGACCCAACCATGGGCCAACCACATGGTGAAGGTGAGAGATTACTATAATCTCCTCTAGTAGCTACACCCACAGTATGCTAATGCAGTTCGCACGGAAACACGAAGCAATGTGAGCATAAGCTCTATGGAGAACGATGACCAGATGTACTTCTACGATAGTAAAAACACTGTGTGTTGTTATGTGTCACTCGCAGCTACAGGTCAAAGCGCACCTTCTGTTACAACACACACACACACAAGCAGATACACAGAAGATATACAGCTCTTTAAGACATATATAGTCTCAAAGAACGCTACAGGAAATCTTTCCTGCCTCAAGTCATCAGTCTATGCAACTCTTCATCTGTGTGTGACGGATGACACTCTGACTATTGTTTTTGCACATTTGCACATGGTTGTTTGGTTATTGGTTATAGATTCATTTCATTTCATTGCAAACTCTCTATCTATCTATCTATCTATCTATCTATCTATCTATCTATCTATCTATTGATACAGTATGTACAAGCCAACTCATACAGCATGACACACAACGGAAAAAAAGAATTAGGACTGTTAGAGTGTGAGATTGGTTGGTAATTGCTTGACCAAACACAACACAGAGACACACAGTCAGCAGTAGATTGATCACAATTTTATAGGCTTTTTGATATGCTCACTCCGAGAGATGGACCTTATAAACAGCCACTCTTCAGCTGACCTCTTGTTTATAGCAACAGTATCATAGACAAAACGAAAGCTCGTAAAGAAAGAAACAGATCTGCCTCCCTCCTCCTCCCTGTCTGTCCACATCTCTGTCTCTCGCCCAGAACTTTTCTTTATGAGTCGTCTTCTCCTTTGTTAAACCTGCAGCCTCACCAAAACCACCTCCTCTCTTTCCTTTATGACAGCTCTGCCATCATGCATTGCGCACCTGTAGAGGCCTCATCTCCCGCAAGCACAGACTGCAGGACATAGACAGCCAAACTCATACAACTCCCTGCTGGCACCACTCCCCCACTGTCACACCCCTCAGTCATCAATTTCTCCTCAGTGACACCGAGCGATGCGCCTGACTTATGGAGGATATCAATATCTCCGACATAAAGGGGATGAGGGAGGGATGCACAGCTCGGGCTTCTTTTAGGACACCTCGTAAAGCTAAATGATAGTTGAAGGGGGATGAGAGACAGAGCGGAGGGTGCGGGGAGAGAGAGGGGGGAGGGAGGAAAAGCGAGCGGTGGTTGTTAGAGCTGTGGCAGGGGGCTGTAAATAACTGAGATAGTGATCTACAGCATGTGTGTGACGTTTGGGTGTGAGGTATTTTTGAGCGTTGACGGTAGTGTTAACAAGGTTAAAAAGGACCGAGTGGTTGACTGAGAGATCACTTGCAGTATGTAAAGTGCGAGTATTTGGCAATTTATGTTTGAGCATGGCTGACAATGTGTATTATCCACTGGCAGATCTCTCCAAGGGATTTATGCTAACAGGCAGTGTTTGAAGTGCCTAACACTGGGCTGTAAATAGCTGTCCGTCTCCGCTGACATTGCCAAACTGTCCATAAACCTGTCACCTAGGACCGTTTCAGTCACACAAGACAGGACAGGCCAGACAGCCATTAAAATATCAGCCTACACTGGGAAGGCAGCACTGTGTGTGTCGATGTGTACGTTGGACTTGGCGAGCTGTGCCGCATCCATTTGCATGTCTACTAGCGCATTTGAATGTTGTGCAGGAAGAGGGAGGTGCGAGGGCAGGGCGCCGCATCTAAATATTCATGCCGTAGTTGAAATGGACAGGTTGACACCAGTGGAGGTTCTCTGTGGGTACCGTAAGCGGACACAGTACAGTGAACTATGGTCAGGCCTTTGACACACTGTACAAACACATTTGTCGACACACACATACGGAGGTGCTTCATGAATGAGGTCAAGGAGATAGCAGTGAACTCAGGAGAGGATCAATAGAGTGCTGAGTGTTGGTGCGCCTCTTGCCTCCCTCCCACATTTTCCTTGCCCTTTGGAGATCTCTCCATCTAGCAGCTCCTTCTCTCTCTGCCTTCTTCGTTTTCCTCGTAAACTAAACCACCACTACTAGCATGGGCATCAGCCACTACGGCGTTGCATTTCTAAAAGCCCTCAGGCTGATATTAATGCACAGAAATGTAAGCGGTTGTCTTTTCTCTATATCATCTCTGCAGCGCGGTATAGCTGTCAGCGCCGTATGCATTCGTCTGGATGCGTCCCAAGAGGCTGTGTTCATGCTACTGAAGCAGATCTGTGGTTGGTGACTCCAACTCTCTGGCACCCCACTAGCAATAGCCTGGATGTAAAAGGCAGATGAAAAGAGAACAAGGCAGAGACAGAATGACAAGCGGAGGAGAGGCAGAGAGAACATGTAAAGGACAAAATGCTTTCTTCCCTGGTTGGGAGCATCTCATTTTTTCTCATTAGGGGGAACTCATCTGAGCTCAGAGGATAAAAGGAGGACTGATAGCCGGCGTTTCTCTCTCACTCTATCCCTCCTCTTTTCTCCCACTGTGCGCAAGCCACCTAATTAATTACACCCTACCATTGCATTGGTACAACAACCACTGCCGACTAATTAACAGCACGCCTCAATCATGACCCCACTTCAAGGGTTTTGGATATGTTTGCATGTATGAGTGAGAGACAGATAGACGGCGGAGGAGTATATGTGTGACATACTCTGGAGGGAGAGAAAAAGAGAAGGGGCGTAATTTTAGATTGAAAGAGAGCAGAAGAGTTTAGGAGGAATGCAGGAATGATGTGACAGTCAGATGCTGGGACCAAGACAGATGCGGCACCTCCTCTCCACGCCCAGCTGGACTTTATCAGCCAGGCTGGAGCCGGAGAGGCTGGTGGGGAGTCCCAACTATTGGGTGTTTCACCCCGGACACGTCACTCCCAATCCCCCTCGAGATAGCCTGAGCCTCGCCAGGCCTCGGTGCTGCTGCAGCCTGCCAGGCCAGGCTCTTTGGCTCCGACTGCCTGAAACAAACTCATACTGATTGTATCAGAAAGAAAAATGGAGCAAGGCAACGCGTATGAATACACGCACAGACTGAACAAGCTGCAAACCACGTACGCCACATGTAACATCCGCACGGTTGTATTGAGTGCAAGAGAAATTAAACGGAAAGGGAGGCAGCTATAATTTGTTTAGTGTGTGTGATTGCATTAGTGTTAGGGTCATATTTTTCTTAACCCACGTCACACACACACACACACACAGAACTGCGGCAATCATAACACTAATAGTGCTCGACTTTGCCTACAGTACACATGTACACACAGACAGTTCATGTGTGTAAACAGTTTATGTAGAGGACAGAAGGGTGGGAAATAAGATGATGTGGTGATAAAATGAAAACGCAGTCCACATATTACTAAACAGGAACAGAAAAATTAGCCACACTCATTTGACTACACTCAGAGAGCCTAGCTAATATGTATGGGTCAAAATCTTATAAAAGCCAAGTAGTATGCTGTTAATCTGTACAATTAAGTCAAGACTGTCTATGCTAGCTTTAAATAACTTTCAGTGTAGTCAATATAAGTCAATATATATACCTTCACTGCAGGTGAAGGTAAACAAAATGTCTCACAATAAATTCCAGTAATTCCTCAAATATTTGGTGGAATCCATTTTTTTTCTTAGAGATAATTGAGACAAGTGTGCAGTCTTCCTTCGTTTTTCAAAAAACAGAACCATGATCAGAAAAAAAATAAAGAACTTGCAGCTAAATACCACAGTACAAACGGAAAGAAAAAAGGGAAAAGGACAAGAGACGGTGGAAGAAAGAGTGAGAGTGAAACAGAATGTACTAGTAATGGGCCAACAGCAGAGAAGAGAGGCCATGTTCACTGTCAGACATTAACATGGCCCGGACTAAATTATTCACCGCACTCTGTCACCTTACACAAGCCTGGGCTAACACAGACTAAAGAGCGCTGTGTGTGTGTGTGTCAGAGAATGTGTGTGTGTGAATGAACAGTGGCTGGTAGGAGGTGGTAAAAGAAGGGGGCTCAGTATTGCCATCCTGTGGCTGGAACAAGAAAGGTTGTGTATGAGTGTGTTAGGTGTTACCCCTCCCCCTCTCCTCCTCCTCCACCAAAGCACTTGCACTCATACACACACACACACCGGATAAAGAATTTCACATTAAATCAGTCTGGGCAGGAAAACCTGTATGCAAATAATATACATGCTCTAACCTTTCAATGTCCTTTGAGGGCACTGCAAGCACGCACACATGCATAGACACACAAGCACATACACTGCATGCAAAACCATAAAAAAGCAGGACAGAACAGAGAACTGTTTTGTGTAAAGGAAGCTGATTTCCATGTAGCCTGCTGGTTTACTATGGAACAGGAGAGGTGGTTAGGAGGAGCAGCTGGGCAAACAATACAACCTCACCTGGAGTCATTTACATGGATTGCTCGTGGGTCTGTGCCTGTGTGTGCCTGTGTGTGCCTGTGTGTGTGGTTGTTATGTTGAGAGGGGTGTCTCTTGTTGCTGCTCTTCTTCACCATGCTCCTGAAAGTGCCGTTGGCAAGGAAACCAGAGCGAGGGAGAGAGCGGCAAGTCAAGGAGCACAGTTTCGGGTAAGAGCAAGACAAAATGGGGAAGAAAAGGTAGAAAAAAAATGAAAGCAGAAGATCTTGGAAGAAAGTGACGGTGAGGGTTGGAGGGAGATGGAGGCGGGAGTTACAGAGGGGAGGCAAAGAGCATGTGACAGTGTGACCCATGCCTCCCACTGACAAGCTTTATTACAGTCCCACCTGCAGAGAGACAGCAAAAAGCACTTAGTCTCTGCCAAGTCACCTGACAGTGGAGAACAGTTGAAAGGGAACAGAGGATGGATGGATCGAAGAGCAGGAAAAAAGGATGGCAGTAGCGGGAGGATGGTAGGTTGGGGTTATTGAGGGAGGTATAAATGAAGGGAAAAGGAGAAAGAAAAAAATGAAAAGAGTCCTTAGAAAAACAAAAGTACTCAAATTAATCCAATATTGATTAGTTATTAGCAGACAGTCAGCGCTGTGGTTTTTCTATATAAAACATCCCCACACACTTTTACCCAGAAATGGATTGATTTCAATTCTGGTTCTTTGGAGACTGTGGTTTGTTGTGACGTTGTATTAAATTGTAAGCTTTTTCTCCATCTGCTGTAAATAAAAAGAGACAGATACCAACACAGGCACAGCACAGCTTGCTGCCAGCCCAGAGTGTGCAGGCAGTCAGGCTTAATCCTGCTTGAACAGCTGTTTCCTGGTGAATACGAGGTCAGAGGTCAGAGTCTGGAGGTTTCTCACTAAGTGGTCATCTGATTTCAGAGCTACTGCTGAAACATGTCTGTAACCCGACCTCACTGCAACACACTGAGCCTTAACCTCACATCAGGTGGCCTCTTATGTAATACTGTTATTTTGGCACAATACGTAAACGGAGCATGCTTTTGAACATAATGGCAAGAATGAATAATACTAGCACAAACGATAACCTCTGCGTTTAAAGCAGCACAGATTCTTCTAGGTCCTCTTGTGCAAAGATACTTGACAGGATTATGAGCTTGTGGATTTAGGCTGTCTCAGTTGCTTCTGTCTCTTTATATAATTCCAAACTTAACTTCCCTCTTGTTGCAGAGCACATTGATCATCTGTCTCTGATGACAGTCCTTTTATTCCTACTGTGCTCTGACTGGACCTTAGTACTTGTTTCCTTTCATGTACCTCATGCTTTGGAATGACAATAAAACATTGAAACCTTGTAACTCTGACTACAGGTTTGGAGTCACCATAATGCTGCACAATAAATATGATGGGAGACCTACACAACATTAGACAGGTGGTCATAAATCTCATGCCTGATCGATGAGGCCTTTGGGTCCTATGGTTTGAGGGGAGGGGCCTCTGTGGATCATCCTTACATGATCAGTTTGGGATCTAGTGAAAACACCTTGTGTTGCTTTTCATGTATTTTGAGTTAAACCATTTTTGTGTGCGTCTGTGTCAGGCTGCATCCTGTTGGGAGGAGTGTCATTACTATGGGGTGTGGGTCCCTGGTCTGGTCTAGGTGGGTGGTACATGTCTATGTAACATCTACATGAATGACTGTTCCAAAAGTTTCCCAGCAGAACATTGTGTTGTCACAAGATGGTCAATGTTATTTACTTCTCCTGTCAGTGGTTTTAATGCCGTGGCTGATTGGTATATATGAGCTGCATATTCTTACTTGAGTAACAACAGACCCTCCGATACTTTTTGCTGTAATCATTTAGTGCGATACATGTAATCTGTAAGAAGGAAATAATTAAGGGGATGAAATGAAGAAAGGTTTATTACTTCCTGAATGGCAACAGCTCACATCTATTAACGCTCCAGCTTGCTGATGTATCAGCTGATGAGCTATAGCCAAGTAATGATGTGCTCAGCTGGCTGTGAATCTATAGGTCTCTCCCAAAGTCTACTCTTTCTGGCTCGCAGGCTCTGGATGGAAAACCACAGTCACTAAATCAAACCCATCCGGAGGTAAGACGAGAGAAAGTGACAGAGAGAGGGAAAGAAATAGACAGAGAGGGAGAGGGGGGTAGGGGGCTAATAGCCTGTTTCACAGGGCTTTCAGAGAGAGGAATGTGTTGGAAAGGGTACAAATCAACCAGGAGTGACTGCACAATAAGGTCAGTGTGACCAGAGGAGAATCCTGACTCACATGCTAGACATGCACGCACACACACAAACAAACACATTAAACACACAAATGCAAACAAAGTGAGTGATTGAGTTGGGGCATAAGCCCATGCCCACCCTGTGAGTGGCTAATAACCGTGGCACAGTGCCAAACCCACTGTCTCCTGACTAATTCCCTCATGCCCGCCAGGACTGGCGCCACACAGCAGAACAGAGCTCTGTTTCTCAAAAATCCTGTGATCATTACATTACTGAATTACTCAAATAGATGAATGAAAAAACAGCCACACAGACCATCCAGCTTGCTTGCCCCTGAAGAAAAGATATAATGGAACAGACACAGGGAACATTGTGAATTAATATTTGTTTGTTGAGACCGCCTCCTCTCACTTAATTCACACAGGCACACACCTCAATGCCCACTCTGCTGGGCTGGAAAAAGAGGGCAGACATGTGGCGCTCTGCCAAGTGTGGCGCTGCCAAGAGACTTGGTATACCCTGGTCTCCAGTGGCATTTTAAACACACACACACAAAAACACACTCTTCCCTCTGCTGTGCTTCACAGAAGCGGTGGCAAGCTTGTCACCATCATTTGAAGTTGTATTGTACCACTCCCCCTTCCCCACTGGGGAGGACAAAAGAAAAGAAGAAAAGAGACGGAGCAGACAAGGGGGAGCAAGCAGTGGCATTCCACCCCATGCTTTTTCTGTCAACCTCCGATCATTCTCTCTAAACACATTCCTTGGTGCCTCTGCATTCAGTTTCCCCTTATCCTCAGCTCACCCCCCTGTTCCTTCCTCACCTCTCAGCACATCACTGTCGTAACCTCTTAGCTCTCTTCTTCCTGCTGCGGCTGCTTTGTACTTTGGAGAGGAGACAAGAGAAGGGGCAGCTAAAACCACCCTCTCTTGCAAAGACTGTTCCACATTAAATATGTGTACGTGCAGTGTATCTACTCTTGCAGCGTGACTCCTGCTGCATTCCCTAAAGACTCTTAATGTGAAACTTTAACCACGGTGGCTGAAGCAACAGTTCAGACATTGTCACTCCTTCCAAGTGAATGTGGGTTGCCAGAAACCTCCCCTCTGTGCCCCAAACAGCACCCACACCCCATCTTCAGTGGCGCTCCGGGCTCCCACAGTGGGTAATTGTAATTGTATTGAACTGGCCAGGAGCCAAGTGCACAAGGCTGCCAAGTCTGCCAAGTCCAGCTGTGCTGTTGCAATCAAAACACACTTACAGCTTATCTCATCACAATCACCATCATCTGTATTTGTAATTCACGAGCCAAGACACACATGTACACATGAAGATAAAGGTACATATCTTTGGTATGTATTTGCTTAACATGAAACAAAGAAAATAGGCTGTTGTAAGAAAAGCGTAAAAATGGTAAAGACAAAGTTCGATCAAGACGTCAGACTGACAGATAGAGGACAAAGTATTTTGAGACAAAGTATGTCACACATTTCCTTACCATATAGTTTTGCCTTTACATTAGTCCTTTGCGTCAACCCGTCCATTAGATGTCCGTGCAGTCAGTCTAGTAGGTTCTTTTCCTTGGTTTCTAATGATGACAATTTCTAATGATGCATTGACAGATGTATTATGAGCCTGAGAGAAACACGGATGTGTTGTGTTCAATGACCGTGTTTACGAGTCTACAAAGCTGAAGCACACTGTGCCCAGCCCAGATGTTGCATCCTTCCCTCTAGTCTGTTTCCTGTGTGATAGAGGTTCATGGTGGGCTGCAATTTAATTTAGAACTGAAACATTTCTGATGTGATGTGACCCAGCAGATAGCATAACAGGTCTTCACTAGTGCTGCTGCAAGTTCAAACGCTGAATGGTTTAAACCCAGCAGTCTTTAGATCATGACTGATAGTGTACCTCTCTACTGTCTCCTGTGTGCACACTGCAAGCATGCCTTGTGTCACGTTTTCTAGCTTGAGTGGAGGGAAATGGGTCGTGTCATGTCAGTGTTCGCTGCAGCGCACAACGCATGATGGAGAGCACTTAAATAACTCATGAAAACCCCGTTCTCAGCCCCCACCAGACCACTGGGAGAATCGTTTGGTGTTACATATGTGTGTGTGGATGTGCGGTGGCCCTCTTTGTCATGACTGTTTAAGCAAACGTCTTTGTGGTTGTGCTGGTGTACGTGTCTGCATGTGCATGTGGGTTCAGATGGAAAGAAAGCCTGAGATGAGTTTCTGTGTACGACAGGGGGGCCCTCATGGCTAAACCGAAATAGCCTCAGAGAAAAAAAAAAACCCAAAGACGCCTGTCCAAGAAAGAGTGGTGAGCAAGAGTAAGAAGAGAGACAAAAGAAAAAAAAAATTAATGTTTATAGAAGTAAACATTTGTTTAAGAAAAGAAAAGAGAGAAGACCAAACAAGGTTTCTGAAAAAGCGAAACAACAGTTTAGTTACACTGATAAGAGGAGACAGCATTAAGCTCTACTGTGGTGACAGGTTCTCTGGGGACATGTTTAATAGATATTAACACATATACCGTGCTTGTCATGAAACCTTATAATCCAGTATCACTTCATCAATAGAATCATCCTAACCCCACAACTATCTTAAAAATGTGGCTGCACTCCTATAAGGTATGCATGAGATGTGAATTGCTGCAAAATTGAATGTGTCAAAAGTCGCAGTACAGAAGAATGGACAATCAGATAAACAACAAAGGTCTCTATAAAATAAATACATAGATCAATCAGCCACAACATTAAAACCTCTAAAAGGAGAAGGCAGTAACTTTGGTCATCTTGTGACTATACCATGTTCTGCTGGGAAACATTTGGTACTTAGACATGTACCACCCACCTAGACCAGACCAGATACCCTCACCCCATAGCAATGACACTACCTGATGGCGGCAGTCATCCCCAGCAGGATGCAGCCTGACACAGACACACACACTGTTTTATAGGGCACAAGGGAGACCTACACAATATTAGGAGTCAATAGGTCATAATGATATGGCTGATAGGTGTAATGTGCAGGTATGGTGTGCAAACACAGAGGTGTGTTAGTGCTTGAGTCGTCGTGTGTGTGTGTGTGTGTGTGTGTGTGTGTGTGTGTGTGTGTGTGTGTGTGTGTGTGTGTGTGTGTGTGTGTGTGGGTGTGGGTGTGTGTGTGTGTGTGTGTGTTTTTGAGGGCAGGTTAGGTTTGCAGGTTTGCATTATCGATGAATAAGAGTGGTTGCTATTAAACAATGAAGTCAAAGGGGGGTGAAGAGATCAGAGCCCTGGGACATTTGCAAAACAAACTCCAGGCAAATCCTTATCTCCTCTAATCTCACTCACTAGCATGCCAAGGTTGCCCTGTGTGACCCAGCCAGCTAGAAAACACCTAGTTAATGCGGTAAGAAGTGATGTATATATATAGAAAGAGGTGGAGTAGTGTGTAGCAGAGGTATACGATGCTGAGGTGTAAAAAGACATGAAAGGTCTCGCCTGAAACAACAAGAAGTAGTATTTGTCACTTTTGGGTTGGAGTGTTAGAGTTGCCTCAGACCTCATCTCATTCACTCCAGGGGTCTCGCTACTTCCTGTGTTGCCACATATCAGGGCCAGGAGGACGCCTCACACAGGAAAAAGGAAGCTGCTAAGTAACAAGGTAGATATTCTGAGGGTATAGCTCATTCTAGCTGAATAACCCAAACGAAACCAGAGTATTTACCACAGTATGTATTGATTGGCTGTTTCTCTCACACCTGTGACCGCACATAGCAACAACATGACAGTTCAGCAGAAAAAAAATAATAAAATCTCAAGACATGGAAGATACCACGAGGACAGGGGAGAACGACTGACATTTGAGAGTGCACTACTTACTGGAAAGAGGGTGGTCAGCTCTTTCTGCCTCCGAGGTCCCTGGGCAAGATGGCGCGAGGTCACCTGCAGGTTGTGAGGGCCCCAAACTGGAGTCTGCCTCCTTACTGGCCGCAGCTGCACCCTCCGTCACAGCACTAGCCTGGATAAAGATAAGAAGACATAATTAACACCTAGAATTATTAATGGTTAATAAACAAGAAAGAAAGGAAAGATCTGTGCACTATTCAAAATACAACCCCTAAATTAATGAGCAACAACAAGACACAGATTCTATATCCCCAGCGCAGTGGAAATGTTACAGAACGAACAGCCATGATGAAGGCTAAAGCAGCAATATCAACAATACTGACTGATGGTGCAAATACAGCAATTAACTGCAGATCTGTTTTGTCATTGGTGCAACCATTTTTAGCTGCTGTCACAGCACTCAGATTTCCACTATAAAAAGACAACAACTAAAGGGGATGCGGCTCTGGGTGAAGAAGTGTCCCTTCCGTGAAGTGACAGAGCTGCAAACCAGACAGAATCAAAGACGGAGAGAGAAAGACTTTTCCTGACAGACCAAGTCTGCTTGGATGTGCTTTATTCTGCTCCCTTCCACAGCTGAAAGAGGAAAGAGGGATGAGACTTTAGGAGAGAGACAAGCTGACCATGAAAAGCAGAGGGAGAAGCAGAGGGTGGCTGTCACCAAGGGGAGAGGGAGAGAGGGAGAGAGAGAGAGAGAGAGTAGGGGGAGACTTTAAAAAGAAAAAAAAAAAGGCTGTGATGGCTCCCTCCATTGACGAGTAACAGAGAGACAGACTAGGGAGGTGCAGCGCATCTTAAGACAAAAAGGCACCCTGGGCTTATGAAATATACATAGCTCTCAGCTGGAGACAGAGACACAGAGCGACAGAGCAGAGGAGGGCCCTGAAGACTGACGAGACTCCACTACCCCTCCTAAACACACTGCTAAAAATAAAACACACAGACATATTCCTAATGACTTCTCATGAGGCGCACAGGGGGAAGTAGTTAGAGCTTCTATTTTTTTTGCGACTGTGTGCACATAGGCGTGTCTGTTTTGTCACACACAGTCGAGCATGCAGGTGTTTGTGGGCATCAAGGTGCATCGATGCTGCCTCCTACAGTTACAGTGAGACTGGGCAAAACCACAGACACAACTATGACACAAAAACCGACAATCGAGTTTTGGCTGTTGGCCTATATGTAAATTTAGATAATGGGAGGGAGGGATTTTTTTGTGTTTTTTTTTATGGGGAGTTAGTTTCAAACACTCCCACCTGCCCTCTTTTCAAGTCCAGACAGCTGTCTCTGTCACGCGCAGTTAAAAACAATTTAAACAGACCTCACTTAACAATAAACTCACCCTTTGTTCAAGCTAACGATCCACCTCTCCTACGCACTCTCAACAATGACCGTGCCACAGAGGTACTGGTATTCTCCTGCAGTTATGTTTGTGCGTGCAGATATTACCAGGAAGTTTATTCACTTCTTTGCTTCACTGAGTTTCCCTTTTTTATCTTCTCTCCTCATCAGACACGTTGAATGTCCCTCCCCACTTACATCCCTTCCACGTCAGGAGGGAAATAAACTTGCAGGCAAATAGTCATGTCTGAGCCTGGGGATTACCTCTGCTCTAGAAAACATACAACACAAACATGCCTACAGGTTTCCTAACCTTTTTTTGTCCCTCGCTCTTTTTTAAGCTGTTTTCTTTTTTACTTCCTCATTCTCGCTTTTGTTTATTGGGTTACATTATTAAATTCCCCAACACTGGATATTACACTGTGAAAAAAAGACATATAGAGAGAACAATGTCTTTACTGTTCTGTCAAGTCAGGGACATGAGTCTATGGATTTCAATTAATTAAATATTGTTGCCTTTCTCTCGTTCCACCAAGACAGATGGAGGGGGAGTAACACTCATTCTGGCCTTAAAGAACAAGCTGCAATGCCAGGTTTTGATGATGTGTATTTAGCTGATGCCATCATTGCTCTCATTTAGACTCACATATCTTGAGTCAATATTATTCATACACCGTAAAATACCTGTAGTTGGTGAACAAGCTTTTGTTTTTCTTGCAATGACAAAGCAACGAGTTACTGTAATCCCTCCTGAGCGAAACATAAATGACTCCCCCGAACGTGCAACAAAAAGGTATTTTAAGATATTTTACTGAAACTACAACACCAGAGGCCTGGGATTACTGGCCATTGCCACCAGAGGTTAATTCATGAGTCGATAGCCTGTCAGTTCCCTGTGACCAAAGCTAATTTTTTTCTTTTGATACTACTGTTATATTATTGGCTTTTTAAATTTAAGAGCTGTGCATGGATTTATCACAATGATATATACCCTGTGAATAGACCAAGAATAGACTGGGGACATTTAAGATGCAGAGCATGAGTCAGAAGGTGAAATGAGGAAGATCTACAGAGGTAGTACTAATTGAGGTTAATTCCACAGTTCAGCATTATCTCCTCTAATCGGCATGGAGGAAGTTGGTAATGGACGATGTCGCAGGACACGGAGAGGGCTCGTCAGCAGAGCTCGCACAGCAGTGTTGAGTACTGTATGCCCTCAAAGGATCATGAGACATTAGTGGCTGAGTGGAGATCTTGATAGGAAGCTGCAGATAAACAGTCCAGAGGGCCTGCAGGCGTACACAGGGCAAAGTGTGCATGCTTGTGTGAATGTCTAGGAGAGAGAGAGAAGGCTTGTCATTCAAGACAGTCACAACTGCTCTAGACATTTGCCTGCCTCAACCCACATATCACCTGTCAACCTCTTGAAACAGTGTTGACACCATCTTGCACACATACACACCCTCTGCTCTGGACGGGATCATTTAGTAGTGACACACAAGGAGTGATGGGACAATACATATGCACATCGCTCAAGAAACACATGCACCCTTTGACAATTATTCACTTTCTCCCTCTCTCTCTCTCTCTCTCTCACACACACACACACACACACACACACACACACACACACACACACAGATTGCAATCAAAGCCAGATCTCTCCGGGGACAAGCACTTTCATCACGGCAGTGCCCATCGATACTTAAGCCCTGCACAACGTCTGCAGTTCAACACCTACCAGATTCATTAAGGAGGAGGATGAGGTCAAGAGGAAAAGGATACATCAATAAGCAAAGGGGGTGGGCTCACATGTGTGTGTGTGCAGGCGTGTCACCAGGGGGCAGAGCCATCCATAAACACTGCTGACAGTCTAGACAGGAAATACACTTGAGGATGTCGATAAGTTAGTCAGCAGGAGTGAGGGGAGATCAATAGGGACACGGGATGATGTCAGTGGCTGCATATGAGATCACCTGATGAAACTAAGCATCTACATATTAGTTCTGAAATATAAGTAATTAAATGATCACATAGTGCTCCGTATAATCTGTTTTGTGGGACCAAGAAAGTGGTTGAGCCTAGAAGTGGAATCGCTGTTGCAGCTGAGTTGACTGTGTGCTGACTTCTGAAAGACTTTCAAGCAATAATTCATCACATTTCTCCTCAGTTCGGTGGCCTGCTTCCAGTTCCATCTGCTTTCACTATGCCAACCTTATCAGTTAAATCGCTATTGTGTTACATCATTTCATGTTCACAAACAGCAAAGCAGATGTTTATTCATGTGAAAATGCCATGGATTATAACTTCAATATTATTTGGAGTAAATACCTCCAGCGTATAGAGATTCTCCCTGAAGATTGGTGAAAATGAAGGAGATGAGGCTGATTTCACCCACAGGACATGACTGCCTTATATCACGTTGCCTTTCTTGCCATGGTATTGGGCCTGTGTGTGTGCACGCCTGTGCCTGGTCGATGGGTGTTTGCGTGAGTTCTCAGCTCTGCTGACATTTCCTCAAACGTGGTTGACATTTCCAGGGGATTTGAAGATTTGATCCCTTCTGTGTTTGAAGAGCTGTATGCTGGCCTCCTCACAACACTGAGGGAAATGCTGCAGCAGGGCCTGCAGCGTGCCCTGCCTTCAGGGCCTTAGTCTACAGCATCTGGAGCAGCCTGTCCTCATTCACCCGTAGTGTGATCAGGAGAGGACCTGCACTATACATTGCCCGCCTTTTAGAGATGACTGCTTCACTGCTTGGTCTTTTACTTAGTCTTGCTGTTTTCCCTTGAGCTGTGGAGTGTTGCTGCTGCTCTCAACTGAGGCAGAAAAGCTATCACCAAAAGATATGAGAGAAGAAAGTAGATAGAGTTGGTGTGGGAGGGAATTAGAGGGAAAGGAAGCAAGGACGTGTGAGAGAGAGAGGGAGAGATCTCTTTCTCCTGCTAGAGGCTGGTTAGTGGAGCGAACTGACACAGACTGACATCTCTCTTCCACAGAGACTGAGTTAAAAAGAGACTTGCTGCTCTTTGCCCATCTCTCTCTCCCTCTCTCTCTCTCTCCCTCTCTCACACACCAACTTTCCCACTTATTACTCTTTCAGCTGTCCCACCCTCTCTCTCCCCCTCTCTCTCTCTGCTTACCCGAGGCTCCCATGTCTTGCTTTTTCTGCCTGGATGGACTGTGCAGCAGTCCTTCGCTAGCCTGGGGCTCAAATTACACCCTACCACCCTGTGTTACCCACACACATACATACACAAACTGAAGCCTGTACAATGGCCATGAGGTGGCCCAGGGCCCAAACACAGGTCAGGCGTGGGTCAGTCAAGGGCAGAAGGACAGGAAGCCCAGCAGAAACAAGCCTCACACTGAGGCTGGTAACTGGGTAGACACAGTGTGACAACAGACAAAAATAACTTCATAGTAATACAAAGAGCTGCACAGGCATGCACCAGCTACCCTATTAGCTATCTTTAGGCAGTTGTCTTTTCAATAACAGCTGACACTTAATGTTTACTATCACAGTTTATCATGTGGCATATTACTTAGTCTGGGTTTCGCTAAAGTAAAACATATTAAATTACAACTCTAATGACCATATGTCTTGTATAATCAGATAAAAGACATCCTTTAATTGTAGCACTGGAACAGACCTTGGAGCAAGTCAGAATTACTTTCAATCCAAAAAAAAAAAAAATACAGCAAACATTATAATTGCTAATTGGCTTCAGAGTGAATCAGCAGTGCACTTTCAGCCCAACTCTATCTGGATTGCGCACACACATTTTAAAGCACGCTTGCCAAGAGCACAGGATACTGGAGGTCAGTGCATCGGCAATCAGACTTCACTATCATGCTGCTTTTCAATTGCCAGTGATGTCATGGTTGTGAAACATGTGCATCCTGACAAAGAGCAGAGCTCAAAGGAAAGGAAGTACCACGTTTGAAGCATCACAGCAAACATTTTTTCACTTCCTGGGTCTGTTTGTCCCTGGAAGCGGGGATGTAGGGTTACAAGTGACTCAATAACTATGTGACACTTTATTGATCCCTTCAGGGTTCCCCCTTCCATCCCTCATGGCAGGTCATAGCACAAACATGAGCAACAGAGAAGCATTGAGATTTACACAGTACTACTGCACATATCTGCATGAACATGTTTTGTGTCTTTTACTGTCTGTTTTATGTGGTTTATCTATTTAATTTATATTGAAGACATTGCTTCACTGTTACTTGAAATAAACCTTAGACAGGTTAAACTAGCAGTTAGGTCTCAAACTACGGGACGACGAGAAGCTAGAAAGATGTCAGTAAATCAAGTCCTTAGAGTCAAGAGTTTACATTCCAACTACATAAATGTAATCGATTTTGTTCAGCCTGAGCATCCGTGAATAGGGGTAGTCATATGTACAGACAATGACGCAGACACACAGCTGGACAAAACTCTTCAGTGCTGTGGCTTTCTCCCAGATCTGTTGTTAACTATAACAGGAAGAGGGTAAGTGCTATCGATCTGCTTCTTCCTGCTTGTTCAGGCTGGCCGAGTGAAAACAAGCTGACCGCTTGACCGTCTGACGTTCAGTGCAACAAATAAGTACATGAAGGCACACGCAACACATGCATACAGTACACAGTGCTTGCATTCTTGTTTCAAGTATAAATAGAATAAACAAGCCTAAGAAGAAAAATCATGAAGGAAAATGATTGAATGCATTAACAGATTCGGTAAGTCGTCAAACTGTGAACATTAACAGCGTTTGTGATCTTTTACATGCTAAGCATCTATCTATTCATGTAGTGAGAAAAGTTGTGAAGTGATGACAGGCATTTGGGTCAATACAAAACACTCCTCTTGGCAGCTCTGTGACATTCTGAACAGTAATCTGTGCTGCACGCGGCTCTCTTCGATGGCATTTTGATATGATGCAAAAGAGAGCTGGAGGGATACAAATCAGGTGGCGGCATAAGTGTATGATAAACAGACTGATGGAGGCAGAGAGGCTGCTCATTGTGTTTTAACAAATAAAAGGCTGTATGGAAGCAGCAGCACAGTGAAACAGTTATAAAGCAGCATGGTTGGACACAACACTGCTGCTCGATCAAAACAAACAATGCCACAGAAGTCCATTAAGCACATATAAGTAGAAGGTATACCATATTTACAAAACTTCAAGTAAAACTGAAAATGATGGAAATGTCATTGGTATTAGGTATTGGTCAAATTAAAAATCTGATGATATTACTACATTAAAAGAAATTACTTAAATGGCATGAATGAAATCTCACATCAGTCCTCTAATGAAGATATTAAGGCATATCATAAAACCCACAAATGTTGATGCAAGAGTAAAAGTTAGACTATCACCATACGTCTGTAGGAAATACAATTTAATGGCATCCAGTAGTTATTGACATATTTCAGCCTAAACCACTGAACAGCACCATCCCTATAGTAAAGTCACTAGCATGGCTGAAAAAATGTCACCATGTTCTTTGTTCAATCAGGTAACAAGGCACAGTAGAAATGTTAGAAATTACTCTTCATTTAGTTACTGTGGCACACACCCTCAACAGGGATGAGAGTACATGTTGTCAAGACCATAATGTTACAAAGTATTATCTCACAATGTTCTTGTATTTAGAGTAAATAACAAGAAGCATTACTCTTTAAAGAGTACAGTCAGCTAACAGACACACAGCGATAACCTCATAAATGGGAACAATGTGTCATCTCTATATATACAGTATCTATATATATATGTTATATATAATCTAAAAATGACGCCGCATCACTTTTGAGGTTCAATCCTGACACAGCATCATTACATTTTCAGTGTTTCTACAAAATGTGCTTTTACTCCCACGGATTTCTGCCAGCTCAAGAGTACAGTAGCCGTTTTATTTACCATGATCATCATATCAAAGGGTCAATATTAACCGTATTTGTATCTAAATGTTTTTTTTTTTTTACTTGCTGTCTGTATTGCTACATTTACTGGCAAATGTGAATGGCTGGTGTCAGCCAAAACTACTGCTGCACTCATATATCTGCTGTCAGGCCCCCGGGAAATATATATACAGTCGGTAATATATACAGCAGAGCACAGCAAAACAATTCTATTCTCCAGAGACAGAAGAAAGTAGGGAGACAGCGGGTACAAGACGAGAGAGTTACGTAGATAGAAGGAGAGAGAGAGAAAAACACAAAGGGCTGTTTTCTGCTGGGTGGGTAAAGTGTGTCCAGGGGGCAGCTGAGTGAGCACACACAACACAAAGCCTGTCATTAGTTCCAGCTTTCTGCAGACACAACAAACTGTATGTGTGTGTGTGTGTGTGTGTGTGAGTGAGTTAGTGAATTAGAGGGAGAGAAAACGAGAGGGAGAGAGAGAATGACGATGCACCGCTGGGTGTGTGTAAAGGTTTTGTGCACGTGTGGAGTTTCAGACATTGATAAAAGCCGGTGTTGTTTTGCTTGTCTTCTCTGATGTACAGCTCCTTCAGGATCACAGCCCTGTGCAGTCAATACCTGCTCTGCCTCCTCGTGTGAATGTGTGTGTGAGATTAGTTGCAACGTATAGATCCCTTTTCCTCCTCTTTCCATCTTCCCCTCCCTCTTCTCTCCTCTACTCTCCATCCTCCCCCATGTGTCTTCCTCTGACACACACGCACACACACACACTATCGCCTGTCTACCAGCTGCCACTTTGCAGGCATTCATCAGCGCTATGATTAGTGAGTAGAGGAATGTCATGTAGCTACAGCCGACTCCTCACCCCAACCCTGACCTTTCACCTCGGCACGACCCTTGGCAACCCCGGGCCGCGGCAGCTGCTTTTACACTGTGCTGACACACTCCATTAGGCCTGACACCTGCCTCTACACACATCGAATCACTGCGAAACACAGTCACTCTCAGATACGTACGGGGATGCAAAGGATGGCAGCAGAGGCAAGATTCACAACAGTTACTTATGCACAGGCACACACAAACACAATGGCCTTTACACATGCTAATGCAGTAAGGCGGCCCTTTCATGAGATTACACA
This sequence comes from Planiliza haematocheilus, assembly GCA_005024645.1. Lineage (NCBI taxonomy): Eukaryota > Metazoa > Chordata > Actinopteri > Mugiliformes > Mugilidae > Planiliza > Planiliza haematocheilus. Next base: position 9,314,948 of record SRSE01000649.1, on the reverse strand, counting down.
GTCATTACAGAGAGTGGGTCATGAGGGGCACCTGTAGCTGAGCGGCTCCACAGTCTATTAGGAGCTTGTGTGTGTAAGTGTCTGCAAAAAAAAAAAAAAAGAGTGAGAACAGAGGACTATGTACAGTATAGAGTGAAGTGCAAGCAGACATAAGAGTTGTGTTATAGAGCCAATACTAGCACAATTCAGTGGGCACTGGGCATATGCTCTGTGTGCAATAAGATCCACTTTGAATGAGTGAGTGTTCCTCTCTGTGTGTGTCTCTGTGTGTGCGTGTGCCTGTGTGTGGGCCCCAGGCAGACTCTGACAGCTCAGTGGTAGCCATCTGCTGGCAGTCACACCAGGAGAAAGCAACCGCAGCCAAACAATGGAGAGCAATGACAGGCCAGGATTTGTGGGTAGTTTTGTATGTGTGTGTGCATGCATGGGCGTGCACGTGTGTGTGTGCGCTCTGGTGTGGCGTGCGCGTTTTTCCTTCAAAGATCCAAATGAGCCCCTCTCTATGAGCATGTGCAGAGGGGCGTGGCTGTTGTTGATAGGCTGTCTCTGTTACCAGGCGATAGATTAACAAGCCCAAATGGCCATCTGAGGAGGATAGATAGCATGGGCGAGTGTGGGCTCACTATTCTTTTTTTTCCTCTCTGTGTGTCACTGGCATCTGCCTACTCCAGGTATATATGTCTGTCCACCCCCTTTCTCTTTTATCTTCTTTCTCCCTCTGGATATCCTTCTCTTTGTAGGTTGAAAGTTGAAACAAATAAACAGTCAAAGGTTAGGTGAATGTGCACTTCCAAGCTTCAGTTTGTGCACACACACAATATAATGTATTTGCACATTATATCAAAGACTTTCTTTGTGCATCTGCGAAGCATCTCTCTTTTCGACATACAGTATGTTTGTCAACCCCTTCCTATCTACTCACTCTCCCTGTCTGCAGGTAGAGTGCCATCATAGATGTGGACAGATGGTCGGGTGTTGGAAGGAAGCTGGCTCTCTGGATGTGACAGCAGTCTGAGAGCAAGCATCATCCAGCTGGGTAGAGGCCTACAGTGCTTCCTAGAAAGAGCATGCCAGGTGGCCAAGAATCAGGCTGCTGGTCTCCTGCAGCCACTACATGCATAACCTTCTAGTCTCTATTCTGCTGTTTCAACACCAAACACAGCACAGGGCTGTTTCCAACAAAGAAATACAAAAAAGTCAAGGCCGCAAGTCAGAAGCAGAGCAACTTACAAGTAAATGACCAGTAAAAGACACGGGGGCAAATGGCTGATTATGAAAAGAATCCCTCTCCCTGCACTTCATTTGGCCAAGTACATTGCCTGTGTTGTGTGTGTGTGTGTGTGTGTGTGTGTGTGTGTGTGTGTGTGTGTGTGTGTGTGTGTGTGTGTGTGTGTGTGTGTGTGTGTGTTGCTTTGGCCGTCCATGCTTTTGTATGGCAGCACTTCAAAGGCAGCCTTCACTAAGTTTCTGCTCTTCCACCTCCTGCTGTTGCTAGTTTGTGTGTATGTTTGTGAATGTGTGCATGTGGAGCAGTGCCTCCTGTAGCTGAGGGCTATGGCTGATCACCACTACCGCAGCGAGGCTGGCATGGCATGCCCGCTGGCACACTAACAGGGCACACCTATTTACACAGACCCAGACTGAATGGCAGGCATTGTCTGGGTGAGAATGCAACACTTAAGCTCCTGATTAAGGCAGAACAAAGCCCTGAGGGGCAAGAGTGATGAATGCAGGCGGTGAGAGCCAGAGAGGGACGGAGGAGGAGATGAAGGGAGGCAGGGAAGTGAGGCTGGGTAAAGCAGAATCTCATCTGCTGTTGCTGAGGGAAGGTAAGACGGGAGGGGGAAAATTGAGAGAAGAGATGAGGAGAAGAAGACAAGAGGGCAAGAATTGGCAGTGATATAAGGAACTAGAGGAGAGGCAGGCATGCGAAGTGAGACGAGGAGCAGGTTGGTGGTAAGGAGAGAGGCAGGTAAGGATTAAAAGAAAATGTAGGAAGGGAACCAAGAGGGAGGCAGGGAGGCAGGGAGGAAAGGAGGCGGGGGATGAGCAGACAGGTAAGCTTAGGAAGAGATAAAAAGACAACAGAGAAGGAGCCAAGCAGAGAGGTAAAGAGAGAGAAGACAGGAGGGAGCTGCTGCCTCGCTATCCTCACTGATAAGGATGGAGTGATGCTCCACCACAGGAGCAATGAAGCAAACAGACAGATAGCGCCCTCTAAAGGTAGATGTGCATTAGCAACGTGCTCTCTTTATTGCCCCCTCTTGGGCAGGGGGTTTACTGCAGGCAAGAGGGGAGAAGCCAATTACAAATTAATAAATAATAATAATAATAAACTCATTTGGACATTGTTTTAAAAATTTAATTTTACACCAACATGTGAAGGTGTAACAAAAACAGCTGTGATCCTGTACATAACACCAGTGGACATTGCCTTCTTGATACAGTGTACCATATATATAGAGGGTGTGTGTGCATGTGGTCATGTGTATGTGTACAATTAATGGCACCTTGACAAAATATGGGCAAAGCCAGAATGTGTATGACAAGGGGCGAGCGACTCCCTGGATGCATGCGTGTATCCTAGCAACAGGACAGACGTAGTAGCGGAGCAGTGAACAGCTGGCAACACGGGACACAGAGGCCATGATGGATTTAACATGATGTGTGGGTGTGTGCGTGTTACATCTAACAGCTGGGAGGGATTTAGGTGTGTCTCCATGTGCGGACAAGTTACGCACCCATGCATGTTTAAGCGCTTAAACACTCATCACTGTGTCAAGTCGCCAGTTGCACCGATGACAACCACTAGGCCGCCGGCAACATCACTGCAGTTTCACAGTTTTACCTACAACAACCAACAAGACCGTTCAAGAGAAACGGTTGTCGCGTACATGGGGTGGTTTTAATTTGGACAGTAGATTTGTAGAGAAGCGTATTTGTAAACATGTGCAGCATATAATGTATGAATAAACTAAACTAAGATCCTCTTTTTTCAGCATAGGACCAACATAGGTCATTCAGTATGTGACTGTGGCACAAAGCAGCATCCTCCAGGGCCAAAAGTGTCCAAAGGTTTAGTTAGTGCCTATCTCATGTCCATTCATACCGCCAAATCTTTTTTAGGAGTTAGGTGGAGTCAGGCGCTGCCAAGATGGTGCCAGCCAGAGCCACCCACATCGAGCTTCAGAACTGCTCTTCAGCAAACCCATGTTCCATCTTTATTCAGTGCATGTCACACCGTTTTAGCAAAATGTGCCAATACTTGCCATGTAAGTAAGTATTGCCACATATAAAAAGAAAAATCCTTTTAGGTCACAGTTTATATTCATGTCACCTCTTTCTCACTGTAAATATTAGCTGTTTAACACACATAGTGAATGCTGGAAAACAGAAAGAAAGGCCTTATTTAATCTTACACTCTTACTGAACAGGATATCTAATATGAGTCCCACAGTCCCAGTGAAGATGATCACACAAACATAAACACGCTGGATGTAGTGCCAATGATCCTCAGGCCCAGCTGTGCACCAGAAACTATGGAAGTTCTCCATGGTAAGAAGGGGCTAGCTTCCAAACCCCAGGCCAGTCAGAGGGCCCTGGCCTGGGCAGAACTCTGTCTCCACAGGCCTTACCGCCTGCCAGCTTCTGTTCCACGGAGGAACATCAGGCTGCAGCTAATCACCAACTCTAAACCGCTTCTGGAGTGCAGAGCCAAACCACAATAAGGAGATAACACATCTCACTAACACTGCTGCAGTCATCTGGCCCTATACCATATGTCTCCATGTTTTTTCCGTCTCTGTTTCGGGATACATAGCATTGGGGTGAAAGAATCAGTGGATATGATTTAGAGAATCTTATCACATCACTACATCTTCTCAAATTAAATAAAGATGATGTTGACATTCGCCTCATCTGCAGTTTAGCACTACATAAACAGATGCAAAACGGTGATGTAAATCGGGACGCTCTAAGTTTTGTCAGTTACACGTTGTATCTTAAAGTCATAATTAGGACTAAGATTCACAGCATTCAACAGATGGTTGTGAGCTTTTTATTATAGCGATGATGTAAAGGTATAAAGTCATGAAAAAAAAAGGATTACAAAAAGTTTGCTTTGTTTCTATTTGACGCTGTGTGGTACACTGTTGAAGCCACCCCCTCCACCACCTACACTATTCCCATCCCTCCTTTCTTTCTTTTTCTCTGCAGGCTGTCTCAGGAAGTGTGATGTGTGATTTTTAAACGGTGCTGGTTTTGTGTGTTTTTATGTCTACTCTTTAAAAAAAAGAAGTGTCCTTTAAAGGCTTCGATCACCATTGTCCTGCACTCTTGTTGGGTGTCAAGAGAAGCTGGGAATGACAACATAGGAAGCAGAAGACAGGGAGTTTGAATATTTTCACAGGTTAATAATGAACATAACTTTAATGGCACAGTGGTGCAGCAGTTAGTACTGTCACCTCTAGTGAGAAGTTTCTGGATGCAAATCTTCCGGCTGACTGGGGCCTTTCAGTGCAGACCCTGTGCCTGTGTCCTCTGGGTGCTCCAGATTCCTCACATATACCACTTCATGCATACTGTGTTAATTGCCATTCTAAATAGGACATAATCACGCATGTGAGTGTGAACTGTTGTTTTTGTTGTCCTTGCATTACCCCGGTGATGGGCTCCTAGCACCCTGGGATCGATCTATAGGATAAGCAGCAGTAGATAATGGATGGATAGCAAAAATTCCCAAAAATGAATAGTCCGGATTGCACTTTTTCTTATTTTGTGTGAACTGTCTCACAACCACACGACACTGTTGATAAAATAGTGTGAAATCACTACTAGAGCCTGTCTGAGTATTCTGTCTTCAGATTCAAGTGTCTGTAACTGAAACTCAGTGGTCTGATTTGTATTTAAAGTCTCACTGGTGCTTGAAGCAACAAACACATTGACATGGTCCCTAGCACTGTAACACAGCACTGCCTTTAGTATGAACACACAACAGCGACACACTAAGGTGCGTATGTTTTCACTCAGACAGTATAAACTAATTTTAACAGGCCAAATTCTAAACCATCTCTGATCTACTTAGGACACCTTTAACACCAAGAACTGTGCTTTCTTAAGACCAGTGGCTGTTTTTTCATCAAATGGTAGCAGGGGAGTCTGCAAGAAATTCTGCAAATGTACCGTATCCTCAAAGACACACACTCACATAAGCAGCTGGCACACATGCACGCCCCAAGAGGCAAACCCCAGACTAACCATAAATTCCCCACCACACACAGACACACACCAGCTCCACAAGACTTCATACATCACTGCGCTGCCTCCATCTCAATCCTTCCCAACCACAACCCCACCTCGCTCTCCTCTATCAGCCCCCCCCCCGTCTCTCCTTGTCTCTCCACTGCAGCCCACCTGATCAAAGTGATCCTCATCTGGATCTGGTGGAGTGTGTGATGTATTTTAAGGCCACATCAATAGCTAACCAGCCCGGCCCGTGCGACCACATTAAGAGACCATACCTCTTGGCCACACCTCCCAGCCTGCTCTCTGTCTCTTTATCTCTGTCTTCCCCGCATCCATTTTGCATTCCTCCTCTTCCTTTGGATAGTGTGTCCACGGGCTTAACAAGATCGATCACTTCTAACTCCTTGTAGTCCTTGCTAAATCAATGGCTCTTTGTCTCGTTAAGAACTGGAAGGAACTCCATTCTTTGTGTGCGTGCGCGTGTGTGTTTGAGGGCGAGAAAGAAAGGCAGCGTGAAAGAAAGGAACAGAGAGAAAGAGTGTTTGGTGCTGAAGAGGTGTAATGTAACGGGAGAGTTTATTCTAGGACGCAGTCAGACCATTAAAATGAGCTGTGATCTACTCCCCAGGGGGGGCAGGGAGGCACACAGGGTGGGCGTACTATCCATAAAATAAAAAGAGCACCTATATGGATGGGTCAGCACGAGAGGGGGAGATGTATAAGACAGAAAGAGAGACTGTGTGTGTCTGTGTGTGTGTGTGTGTAAGACTGTACGAGCAGTGTTGAGAGAAGCGAGCCAAACCTCACCGCTGACTTGGCCAGGGCCTCTGGAGCCAGAGAGAAAGCCCTGCTAACCACAAGCTCTCTTTCTCTCTCTCTGTCGCTCCCACATACACACCCTGGCTCAAAGTGTCTCGCTGTGTGAATACGTCATTTCAAAACATGTGTCACTGGCCAGGAGAGCGAGGGAAGAAGCTTGTGAAAGAGAGAAGCTTATATATACGAAGAATAACTGTAGCGGCTGGGAGCAGGGAACGATGCAGCAAATCGCTCTTGTCCTGAGCGAAAAACAAACAGGAAGCATAGTCTCTTGCACCACTTGTGTTGTCCCCTCTCATCTTCTGCCCTCGCCACTCCACCGTATTTAAATTCCTGTCGCTGTAGCTCATTATATTTCCCAAATGCACCAGAGTAGGCGGTTGCATCGCTGCACTTTGAGTCAATAGCACGGCTGCAGAGCCATGAAAATGAATAAGGATAGGGACTCTTCAAACAACATCACTGTGTAAAAAGGCCTGGGAGTGCTCATCTAAAGCATGGCTGCTCTTGGCCCATTTATATTTCACAGTGACACTGCATTAGCTGCCCCTGGACGAGCACACAGCCTGCAAATCCAGCTTTGCCTTGCCCTATGCACAAATACACAGCGAGTATTTCACTGTTGCAGCACACAATAATGAAAGAGAGGACTAGAGTGACAACTGAAACAACAAATACGCCCCACATGTAAATGCCACACCTTTCATGGGATGCTGACAATAAAAAACACTGAAATGAAAACAATAAAAATGAATAATAGCCAAAACACAAAAGTTTCTCACCTCAAAAGAGTCAATCTGTCTCCTCAGAGCAACCTTGCCTGAACGCCCGGAGAGCAGAAAACACCCATAAACGTAATCAGACACACACATACACACCTCTGTCTGTGTCAACTCAAGCTTGTGGGAAGGTTGGGGAGTGTTGTTAAAGGAGGGTGGGTGCATGCTCTCGTTTGGCATGTTTGTTTTTGTTTTGCTTTTTCTTTTTTTCCTGGTGCTGAAGGTTGAGGCAAAGCGTCACAGAACCGTGTGCATGTGTGTGTGCGTTAGTATGTGAGTGTGTCAGAGAGTGTGTTAGTGGGCAGAGACAAAAGGAGCATATGGCAGCAGCAGCCAAGGCTGTAAATTAAACATAGAGGAAGATTAGATAATGAATGTGTGCTCTGAGACATAGAGACAGCACTGAGCCAGGGGCGGAGCAGACCCTTGCAAGACCAGAACTGGCCATGTGTATGCATATGTGTGTGTGTGTGTGTGTGGGTGGGTGGGTGTGTAACTGACATGAAATCATTGCAAAGAAATACAAAGATGAACAAAATGAGAAAGATGGGGAGTAAGGAGGCATATATAAAAAAGCCTAGACCAGTGACACCAGTCAGCGAGAGTGGACCCAACCTGAACATTACACACACATGCACAGCTAAACTGGACCACTACGCTCCAATCTAGACAGCTGCTGCTGAGCTGAAGCAAAGCTGCATTTCTGTCAGCTGGATTACCCAAGCTCTTCTTCCTATACACGGTCCAACACATGCTCACAGATACAGAAACACAATCATATATCAGCATGAAGCCGCGACGACCAACCGACTGTCATGCGGCTGCTTAGTGTATGAAAACATTGTGAACAAAGCGCACAGAGAGTGAGGACGAGTCCAAGTACACGAAACCAAGATGAGTAATCTGGTACACAGCTCCATCAACTGTGAAAGTGAACACCAATTTTACTCTCTGAATAAATACAGTCCTTTCAAAATTCATTCCTGTTTATTTTTAAACTAGGTAGCTAACTTAGACTGAATGATGTTTTTTACTTAAGTATTATAAAGTGGATGTGGGGCTTAAGGGTTTGAAAAGTTCCTATTCCCCTCATAGCAGACGAAAACCTGGTCCATAAACCTCAGGATGGCAGTAAGATGAAGATGGAGATCATGTACAAAATGTTATGATGGTATCATGGCCGGGGCCTCCCTGAGCTGCCAGGTCATTAAGCGATGTTTGATCCTGGTTTTAGTCTGCCTGCCAGCTCACGTACAATTTGACACTAAATGTCCGACATGGGATTAGAAACAGAATCCGCAGCACATGAACCACATCACAGCGTCGACACTTGAGCCCGCAAGCTTACACGCCTCATACATAACTTCAACATCCACACGCAGAATGTCATTGCAAGGCTCTATCTGGGTGTGAGAGAGGGGAGATGTGGGGAGAGATAGACTGAGACTGAGGTTCAGGGTAATCTGTCACTGTCTCATTACTGGGCCACATAAAGCAGGGAGGGAGGGTTAGGGAGGCGGAGATAATGCAATAATAAAAAGATAAAAAATATAAACAAGAGAATGAGAAGATAGGGGTGGGGGGAAGAGATGAGGGCCAGGTTATCCTAATTCAATAATGGGAATCAGTTGGATGCAGGTAAAACCGATATGTACCTCGCTTGAGTTACTGAGTAAGCATTCGCCTCAGAGAACAGCAGCAACAGCAGCTTAGTGAAGAACTACATCAGTAAGGACTCATGATATTTTCGGGGGATGCATTCTAAATTTAGAACTAAAAAGTAAGCGCAGGACTCAAGTGGAAAAAGAAAAAGTTGTTGACATGCCAATGTGTCACATCAAGTAATTTTAGTACACATACAAGAAGCAAAATGTCCAGGTCAAACCCTATAATAGTCTATAATAATTTAGGATGGAGTGCTGAATGCTGTCTGGATGCTTTAAATTACCGTACCTTTTCTGTTGCTGGTTATGTACTTTACTCCCTTTATCTGTTTTTTTTCAGATGGCGAACCACAAGTGGGCAGTTGTTCGAATATTTTTTGAAATATATGTATAGCAGAGGAGAAGGAAATGCTTCCATTTGCTGGATGTCAGTAAAGAAAAGCACTACACAGAAGTGACACTGAGGTCAGCTGCATCTTTTAGATTCCAGTGGTGAGCTTCTACGACTAACGATGTTGGCTTAATGATTGGTCCAACACTGCAGAACTGTTACCAGTAGTAACGGAGAAAATTACATGGGCAACAAGTCATTTCATTTCTGATGACCCAGTCGTGGCACTGAAAGAATTATATGTCCATGTTGTAGAAAAGCAGTTTTTGTTGCAGAAAACTCTTGTTATTGTAACCGTGTGATTGAAATACACACAGTGTAGGTGCGAGTTGAAAGTATATATAATTTGTGCTGTGAAAGGATGCATCTATTTGAAAGCTCTTGATGATGTTACCATCCATTTCAAAACCAAACGGTCATTTTTGAGCTCATCAGTTGAAACTCCATTAAACAATGATCTTTGCATTTTACCTAAAACATTCATACAGATCCCTTTGCCTGCACCCACGTGCACCACGGCTGCCTGGAGGGGACCATAATCACACACACAGGAGGTAAAGGTGATCTGCTGGAGCCATAATGAGGGAACACTGTTGTTGTGAGCCACTCACTGCAGCTCTGATTACAACCTGGTGTTTGGTTTCTGTGCTGGGAGTAAACACATGAGAACGCTGCCGCTGTGGGGATTCGACAGTACGCATGCACACGCATACACACAGGTGCGTACAGTACACCATGCATACAGAAGCACAACAACACAGGTGGAACGTGAATGGAACACAGCGCCTTCATGTGTGTAAGTTTATAGGCTGCAGCCCAGCACGCACCACTTTCCCCGCTTGCCGTCTGTCCCGTCAAAAGACAAAGCGTGGCCTTACTGCCCTAAGCTCATTAGCAGCGGCAGGGAAAGAGGCAAACAACGCATACTGTATGCAGACATATTCACAATGTTTTTTTCCACTGACATGATAGCCAGTTTAATGGCATTCGGCTGTGGGGAAACCGGGGTAAGCTTTTTGCTGAAATATGAACAGAAAAACCGAAGCACATCTGACCCTTGGTCATTCCCACACTTCTAAATTGTTACAAAACCATTAAAAATATATTGGCTACACCCCGCCTCCCGTAGTTATTCACTGTGGTACTGTAAGTGAACTACAATGTGCCTTTTTTTACTGCCTGTCAGTGGCTTTACAGAGGTTCCAGGCTGCCACTAGGGATTAGTTCAGTTCTCCACTCAATCTCACTACTACACACACTATATAACAGGATCTATGTGTGCGTGTGTGCGAGAGAGTGCGCATGCATATGTTTACACTGCATTCGTGTTAATGCGTGCGTGCATATACACTCAGGGGTGATATTAGTTAATCATAGCCTTCACTCAGCATAAATAAAGACCAATTACTGTGCATCCCTATGGGCCCTTCACTATTAGCACACTAAAGACCCCAAAGAGTGCTGCCCCATAGCTAATACAGCCTTCATACAACAGTCAGCCTGCTGAATCATGACGATAAGTACCACAGAGGGTAACAGAAGGACAACATTCACAACCTCAAAACTACTGGAGCTGAATCCGACACATGGGCACCAGTGGAGACCAGTAAGCGAAATAACCTAAAGAATAACGAGAAGGAGGAAAATGTATACCGCACCAGTAATTAATAAGCCCTCGCTCAGATTAACGGCACTTCATTTGCTGCATAAAGAAGAATCTGTACCGCTGAGGGTCGGCAAAAGATTTCAGGATGCAGTAGTCCATTCAGTGTTCAGCCACAACGCACATCCATCTGCATTCTAGCGTTACATAATGCATTCGCCTTTATAACAATCCAAGTTCAGAAGGTCAAACGGCCTCCTGTCTGCAGGGTTTAAACTTCACTGCATCGGCTTATACCAGACAGAAAAAAATACAAACACAAAGTCCATAACTGTGAGAGAAATCACAAACAGAGAGGACGCCATTGCTGTAAATTCTGTCAAACAATGGAATTTAAAGAAGGTGAACTAAACAAAATTAGGTAGATACAGTCTGTCCAAGCCCACAGACTACACCTACAGACCAAGAGCTGCATCATGTGTCTACAATAGCAATGTTCCTGCAGTGAAATGTTTTGTTTTTTTAAACCGAAGCAATTCAGGAAGTGATGTAAAACAAACGTGAACTAAACAAGAGGTTTGAATGTTAAATATTGTGTTTGAATGCTGTTTTATATCATCTTTTTTGCACTGAGGAGGATTAAGCATAAGTTTGTTGTTTCTTGCTTGGCAGTCATTAAAGCTTGTCAAAACACATTGTCAGTGACTTTCAAAAGCAAAACAACAGCTAACACAAACCGAGTCTACGTTTTACAATGCATTTCTATTATTATCATTACAACAATAGTGATTTCACTTTCTCCACAACATCAGCACCAGAGGCATCGTCAGCGCATCGCTCCAGTGTTATAGACTCAGCCGGAGGACATGTTGCCACACCTCCTAACAAGCAAAGCCAGCTGTTGAGTTTAGACGCTGTGACACTGGGTCCACAGTGCCATTCTCATTTGGACTTTCATTTGAATGAGCGTCTACTTATGGACAAGTGACGCATCATTCCCAAGACATACGCTTCACAGCACATGCACAAATGCAAAAAAATACGCCCACGGATATAGTGGACCCTTGCTGGCAGCCACTCATCACCCAGAGAGGCCAACCTAATTTGGAGGACAGGCTCCTCTTTGCCTGCTGGGGAGGCAGTGAGGATTATGAGCCTTTATACACACTAATCTAGTTTATCCACGCTGGCAAGGGGAATCTGTGTGTGTGTGAGTTTGTGTGCGTGTAAAAAGGGAATATACATCAGTGGAGTGCATAAGCGTACGTGCATGCACAGTGTGTGTGTGTTCTTCACCGTGAGTGAATTTTTGTGTGTGTTCCGAACCAGCACGGTCTGTGTGAGCGGAGATAGGGAGGCTCGCAAACTGGTTAGAGATGTGGCTTAGCCTCTTGTCCTCTGACAGCAGCTGGCAGGAACTACATAGGAACACTGACACAAATACACACACACACACACATAAGTAACACCGATACACAATCAGGCACACTCCTGACGTCACGATCAAAGCTACAGAGCTGGCATGTGTCAGCTCCGAAGTTGGTGTGTGTCGGAGGAAAACAGACGTAGGGTAAAAGAGCCCTGTCTGGGTTAAAGTCAAGATTAGGAGGTTAGGGGTCAACTAGGCTGCAGGCAGCGATCTGCAGTCCCAGGTGTGGGTGACTCGGACCAACAGCTGGTTTAAACACACACACACAGTCACACACACAGGCACAGACGCGGAGCACAATGCTGACAGGACAATTTCAAAACCTGTCTGGTATGTGTTAGCTCATTGTTTAAAATATGTGTATCTAAACAGAGTCATGTGTAATTGATTTGTTGGCTGGGTCATGGTGGTCAGAAAGGGCATTACGTTATGATGTGACCATTTGTGTGTGTCAGTGTGTTGGTGTGTATGTGTGTGTGTTACCAGAGTGAGCATGAGAGTAAATTGGCTGGAAGCACAGACACATTCCAAATTCCAAAACACAGGAGACAGATTTCATGGCCAAACCAGAGCTGGGACCACACTGGGAATCACAGAGGAAGACTTTAGGAGAGAGAAAGACCGAGTGAGGGGAAAGAGAGCTTGAGAGCAAGGAGAGGCAGAAAAAGAGAGCGAGGACCACAGACTGTACAAGCTTACAGTGTGTATGAGCACTGGCTTGAGTAATTACAGACTTGCCTGGTGTGTGGAGCCGAGAGTCTACCACAACACAGCCCAAGTGATGACACCATACACCACACACACATGTGCAAGCGAACACAATATGGAAGCGAGCGCACACAAAAACACACAAATTACCGTACAAAGCGTTTAAGCAGCTGCTCCACACCGCACATACATTCATGTGCAATTTCCAAGCCACCCAGTGATGCAGCATGGCTTACACTGTTGCAAAGAGAGCACACTGACACACACATATGGATATGTGAATATAAACAGACACGCATACCAGCTCAGGTAATTATATTTAGTCTGCTTTAAACAGCAAATACCTGGGTCCACTCCCTAGCGGCGCACCTACTGGTGTCTTCCATTGTTTAAATAATTGGAGGTCTCCATCTCTGCACTGCCAGCCTTAGGCCTCATCTGAGTGGAGCACTAACACCATCTGGTGGCTAATGATGTTATTACAGTATTATCATTCATACGGATAGAGAGTTTAATAAAGGACAGCGTCAGTGCAGACGCATTTCTATGAAGATTAAGAAAGTTTATAGATTCAATGTCATAAAGAAAGGAAGTCTAGATGTTCGCAGGAGCATGACACTGAAACTGAGAGTACATCCAGACAACTGTCACTTTGAGCAAATCAAACAGCGCCGGCAGATGCCAGTGGTTTTAAAGTCTGCAATTAGCCACAAGGTTCCAGTCTATTCACTAACTGGGTGTCACACAGCACTTCCTAACAGGAAGAGCTACATATAGTACAGATCCAGGGAAAGAGACACAGATGGAGGGACTGAAAAAAAAAAGTTCCAGAACGGGATATAATGGCTTCAAAATCCATGACAGACAGGAAAAACCCAAGCACCGGGGAAAAAGACCGATATCGCATTTACTCAACCATTACAGCCAATACTAACGCTGCATCAATATCCACTGATGATTGAAAATATTTCCCTGCACAAATACAAAATGTGGTGACTGTTCTTTTTGTAAACATGGTGTGTTTACACCCAACACTGCTTCATGTTTAATGCCAAAGCTTGTTTTTTGTTCAGTCAGTACAAACACACAAAAAGTGTGGTAGCTCTCCTGTCCGCGTTATCATTTGTCCGTCATGCTCTATGTGTTTCTGGTCCTCTACCATCTTATCATATCTTTCTCATTCTCTTGTTTTACTTCTTCTTCTCAATCATCCAATCGGTCTTTTCCTCCACACAAACCACCAATCGTGTCCCTTCTCCCATTCTCACACACTTATCTCGCTCTGTGAGTTATTACACCCACTCCTCTCTTATCTGCTCCATATGGAATTTGCCACAGAGAGACATTTCCTCTCGGACTGCAGACAGACAGGCACAGATTGAGACAGACAGACACAGACACGCAGACAGACGGCTCTGAAAGACAGTTAAGGGGGGGTAAGAAGCAAGAGCAATCTACAACATTTACAAGGGGATTAGTGTACAGCAGTAAAGGACACGAAGACCCTCACAAGTCAACTCTGAACTTGTTAAGGTAGAACATCTGTGGAGGGGAGTGATGGAGGGAAAAGAAGGTCAGGGTTAAACAGAGCGAGAACGAGAAAGAGAGAGAGGAGGGGGAGGAAAAGGGAAAGAGCAGATCAAGGCATGAGAGCTTTGTGCTCCCTCTCTTGGCAAGACTCTGTGGCTGTGTATGTGTGTGAGTGTTTGTCTGTGTGTGCGCACACACACACAGACACACACACACACGCCTGCGCTCCTGGCAGACTCAGACTAGGCATTAAAATTATTGGTGCCGCCAGCGTGCCGCGGCCCCCGCTGAAAAGGAGGGAGGTGAGCAGGGAGGGCAGGAGGGAGGGAGAGGGGGGGAGTCACCAAGTGCTAATCAGACCCATGTGTGTGTGGCCAGCGCTGCTCTGAACAGCTGTTCCCATGCTGAGGACCTGGCCACCACACACGCACAAATACACAACGCACACACGCAGATCCCCTTTAAAGCCGCACAGGTATAATCAGTTTGCAGTTAACACAAATGGCACAGAGGCCTGTAGAAAAAAAAGCACAGTAAATGACGGCTAAAAAATAAGCAAGGAGTAGCGGGCGATGCACTGATTTAAGCTTAACTCTGCTATTTTCTGTTCGCATGCTTTCTGAACTCACACTGCATGCTTTGGCAGCACAGTGCATGCATCTATCTCACTGAATACAGATCACGCTGGTGACAAAAAAAAAAAGTGAAACCAAAAGAGACAGGCCGAGTGAGAGAGCTATGGAAGTGGCATGTCCTTTCCGCCCTCCACCAGGGGGACAACAGGAAGAGTCAGAGAGCAAAGGGAGGAAGCGCAGTTATTTATTCTATCAATGGAGGGAGGAAAAGACCCCCACTTTACAACCCACCCCCTGGCAGACACACACAAGCACACACAAACACACCGCACTCTACAGTGAAGCGGACAACAATCCATCTTACTTTGCTTGTTTGGATTAGCTGTTTCAGATGTCGTAATTGGATCTTTAGGCTGCAACAGTGCTCCCTCTCAGACAGTGATAAGCGTTACTGTAGAAAGAGGACTTCTTTGTGTGCGAGTGTAATGAGGCAGAGCTGTGATGTGCCCCGTGGAATGAGTGTCTTTGTAGTGGGCAGGGAAGTAGAGGAATGTCAGGAATCTCCCCAGAGGATGCAGGGTCTGTCCGGTCAACTCTCCCTCTACTGTATTTATGTGTTTTGCTGTCTTTTGCTCACTTTCTATTATGCTCATGGCTGAACATGATGCATGCATCTGTGTTTTGTGCACAGAGCAAACAGAGCAGCTGAGATGAGCGTCAAAAGATTCAGAGCCAATAAAGTTCACTAACAGCCCGGGAGCAAATAAAATAAAGCTTTTACCAGAGGCCCTGGGGTGTGTGCGCGCACGTGTTAAATAGGAGGATGAAAGAGCTGGCGGTCAGACTTGGTCAAGAACTCTAATGGCTTCACCAGCTACGCGTTATAGCGACACAGTATAGCGCTGTTCTCACTGTCTTGTGTGTGTCACAACACCCCCACTCTTGTTGTCAGGGGTCATGTTAACTTCTGTGCGCGTATCTGTCAACCCCAGGCTGGAGAGAATTTCTCAGAGCGGTGCAGTTTTTAGCAGTGATGTTTGTAACACAACACGCAGGCAGCCAATCAGGGCAGAGCATCCGGCTGATGACAGAGCATTCGCAGATCACGAGTGAACAGAGGTTAGAGAGCAGACGAGTGCGTGTGCAAGTAAAAAAATGCATGTGGGCAAACTGAATGCAGATCCCCGTTTGTCAAGGAACGATTGCAGGAAAACTCACATACACGCAGCTGAAGTGAGTGGAACTTGCTGGAAGAGATAAATAAAAAGGCAAGAGATAGATGTGGACAAAAGGGTGTGAATGAATAACCAGAGTGAAACATGCATATGTTTGCAAACGCTACAACGTCGGCTGCGGTGTTACACTGGGAAAGCAAAGACATCCACAGAGCTGAAGGGTGTGGAAAGAGAGCAAAACCACACAGATGCTGTATCATGCACAAAAGCTTTCACATGCACGCCAGACAGATGAAGAAGAAAGCAAGATGTCCAGCGTAGCCGGAGGATGGAGGGAAAAGAGAGGAAGGGAATGAGTGGTGTTATGAGTGAGATGAGTAAGTCCAGACTCCGCCAGCAAACAGATGTGAAATAACAGATGTGATTTTGTCACTGTAAACACACATTGTTTGCGCACGGAAACTGATATCACTCATGTTCTCCTGTTTAAAGGATTCGTAATCTCACACAGTTTTCCAGCTGCTGCCCGTCACAATAGACAAATCAACAGGCTGACCCCCACCTTTTTGTTTCCCTCGTTGACACGTCCGTCTTGTGGAGAGGAGAGGAGAGGAGAGGGTTGGTGGTTAGGTGGACTTTTTAAAGGTCTGATGGGTTTTTAAGAGGCCAGGGTCAAGAGGGCATCTTGACTCAGAACTGAATTAGCCTGCCACACTGAAGCCAGAGGATACCGATGGGTCAAAGGCTACGCACCGGCAGAGACGTTACCAGTGCAGCAAAGACACAAATGTTGCAAAGTCCAGATGCTAGAGACTGACAGACACGTTTTACAGAGACAAACAACTCTAGGTACATTCATGCTGGAGAGTAAACCACCACCGTGATGAATCTGTGACTGTAACGGTGGTGTGTAGTGTGGACCACCTCACTTCCATCTGCAACAGCTTGCCGGTACTTACAGGTGTTAAGTCTGGTAGCCTAATGATAGGTTCATTTCCAGGCCAGTGGGCAAAGAGGATTACCTAGACCTGTGCTATGAGGATCACCAGAGCACCGTTCACAAAAAAAGGACAGCTAAAACAATGCCGCTTTAACTTTCTAATGGGAAGCTACGGTGAAAAGTTTTTTGGCACGCTGTTCAATCTCCAAGTGACTGACCTGATCTGGTTCCTGTACAGTAAAAGCCTGTGTATCTACAGCTCCGTTTTTGCAAGAAATTGTTCATAAACTCCCCCCTCAGATCAGACTAGCTAGCAGCTCCCAGGACGCGGCACCATCCACACTTTAAAATAACCAGCAAAGAGCTATTTAAACAGGACCAGTTTACAGCCCCTCATAAAACAAATACACACAGGAATAATTGTATCAATGCAGCAACCTGGCAAAAAGAAAGAAAAAAAAAAGCTTCTCCATGGGGGGGATCCCAGGACGCTACACCGAAGAGTGGTGGTGGTGTTGAGGGGTGGTGTGCGGACAGGGTGGGAGGGAAGAGGAAAAAGGGGGGAGGAAGAAAAACAGGTCCCACAGAGCTACCGTGCAGGCGCCAGCAAAGACAGCGAGGGTGGAAAGGAGGGGTGGAGGGAGGGAAGAAGGGGGAGAAAGACCCTGGTGAAACTCTCAACAGATGCGTGAAGCCCTTGTCAGCATTCCTGCTAGGTAACGCAAGGTCAGGAGCAAGCAGGAAGACAATATGAGGACTATTTGGGCTCCCTGAGCGCCAGATGTGTTTTAATAAGACGGCTGCCCTCCTAGCTAATAAGGTCAGCCTCTGGCTCCAGCCAGACGAGCAAACAAGTAGACTCTTGGCAGGAATTCAGCTCCAGCTTGGCACAGCCTCCCTCCCTGCTTCCTGCCTCGCTCTCACTCTCTCCCGCTCTCATTCGCTCAATCTCTCTCTCTCTCTCTCTCTCTCTCTCTCTCTCTCTCACAAGCTCAGGGAGATCGATGGAAGCCGACTCTTTCTGTGCGGGTGTGTATGACTCATTCAGTCTCATGCGCCCGCCTTTTATTAGACACTTCCCTTTTTTTTCTGCAAGGGGAGAGGGAGAACTGCTGCCTAAAACCTGGAGCCTCTGAGAACATCTGTGCTTGGATCGTGCACTAACATGCACACGCACACGCAAGTGCATGCGCACAGAAGTATAAACACAATTTATACCAATTTACCCACTGAGTAGTTCACACTGACTACTTCTTACCGCTGAAATCCGAAAAAACAACCCTGCAAATGTTGACGATAAGTAATGAAAAAGTAAAATTAGGTGTAAAAATAAACATTGGACCAATAAATTGGACTAGTCCAGAGGGGGAAATAAAGAAGCATCCTCGGCGCCAGAAAAGATTGGCTTTCTCTACACTGAAATGGAGACAGAGGAGGTGAAGAATGAGGAGGTGGAGGAGGAAGATTTAGAGAGTGAAGGAGGGAGTGACTCAAAAAGTTAAAGATACAAAGATCAAGAGTGAGGAGGAAGAGTCCTGGATAGTTCCTCGTCCATGAGGTACAAATACAAAAACAAACTGTCCACACAATATCTGCCATTTATTTTATTCAGTTAATAATGCTGAGAGCAAAACAAATCTAAAAGTAATTCAGTCTACTGTCCCCCACTAAAATAACTTCCTAAAGACATTTAAGACATGTGTGCGCATGTGACTGACCAGACCCAGGTGCTGTAAAAAGCAGCAAAGAAAATGTGATTGAGGGCATGTCACATGCAGAGTGCTGGGTGATTTAACTTAAAATAAACACAAACAAACTCACACACAAGACACTCTACTCTGAGTGCAAGAAACACTTTCGCTGTGCTGCACACAAACCTCCCGTCTCTTTTTCTTTCTCGCCCTCTTCCAGCGATCCACTGAGGTAAAGCTGACGTCATCCTCGGCCTCACACAAAATCACCCCATCAAAGACAGACCCTCTCTCCTAATGGTGCCTGCAGTTCTCAAATATTTACCTCAGGGTTGGGCCATGCAATACCACACACGCAGGAAATCTACTCCTCGGTTCGCGTGGCCCCCGCTCTCACCTATGCCTCCTGTTGGCGCACGGCGGGTGTGAGCAGCCGGTGGTATAATGAGCAGTGGAAGAAATATTGAAAAATCTAGATTGATGCCATATTTCTTAACCTGATGGACACAGTTGTCCGAAGAAGTATGTGGAAATTCAACATTCAGTCCACAAACACTTTGACACCTAGAGGTAGGAATAATAATCCAGGTTTTGCCAACTTTTGATTTTCCTTTACGCAAAATGTTTTGTATCTAATAAATGTCCAGCGTGCGATTGTGTGTGATATTTGGGGATTCTTGTACCATTGTTATCTCAAGAAAAATATTGGGATAGCTTCATATGACAGCTCCTTCACTGTGTGATCATATTTATGAGCCCTGTTTGTCCGTTTGTCAGTGTTTATTGGACATAAGGTTGGGCAGAAGACCAGCATCCATCACTGGGTTAGAAAAGGGGTTAGACCTTCCGCTTTTAATGCTTGCAGACAGCGAACATTTGGCTAGGTGTAATTTGAGATGACCTCGTCACAGCGAGCTGGGGGTTACGAGGTCAGCAGGCCTTATCGTTCACCAGCAGACCCTGCTTCTGCTCCACACTGACCCCCACTACATGCTCACGCACACATTCACATATATAGACACACTCGAACACAAATATGTCTGTGTTCCCACGGTTGCTGCAGGTCTACTGGTTGATGTATAGCAGCTTGTAAAGCAGTTCTGTCAGTCAGTTTTAACAGCCTATCACAGAGATCCAACAGGACCACAGCCATGTATGCAGGCTCATACCACTGACCGGATCAGCAACACTTCATAAAAGCAGCTCAGACTCCGAGCACACTGACTCAGCCAAGTACAGGAAAACAGCAGAAAAAGATGTCTTTGATCTACGCTGACAGATACTTAAGATGCTCCGGCGCTCGAAACGCTCTCACATGTGTGCACATAAACCCAAAAGCCTGCACTGTCATTCCCGGCACAACCACAAGCTGATACGCATCTCTGAGCAACTCTGACACCTGTGGAGTCGTGCATTGCGGGAGCCCGTCCAAAGCCTGCGATCACTCCAACGCTGAGGACACATGTTCCACATTGAGTGGAAGTCAAACAACATCTGATCACTGCGTAACCAGCGTCAGTCTGTCTGAGCCTCTGCTTTGTGGAAACTGCTGTTCTTGCTTCTCTCTTCAGGCAAAGCAGCAGGTGAACGACGACTGGCTCGCACAAGCCCCACCTGGCCTGGACCAAACATCGAGTGTTACCTAATACACTACACAGAGAGGACATCTGTAAAAATATATTATGAATTTCATTCTGTTTAAGGATCTAGAATTCGCTCATGTTTTGTCCCTGTCATCCCAGACCGATCCATTGTGCACTGGAGTTGGGCCACATCTAGACTGGAGATTGAGGTTATTTTATTAAAAAACATGTCTGGAAAAGACTGCTAGGATTGCTGATGAATCTCACAGATGAAGCCATGAAATTTAAGAGAGTAATGGTCTTTAAAAAAGCATACAATATCTGAGTAGAATTACAACTAGAACATGGGATTACAGTAATAAATTATAAATAAAATTATATGCACCAAATAAAGCTGACAGGAGATATAACAGTTCATTTTTTTAAATGAATAATTTCATTAATTCAGATATTTTACTTTGACTTTGATTAACAGTCTCAGTCTCGGTTTATGCTACTGTCTTTTTACTATGCCATATGAGGGAATTAGTGGACACAAGCAAACTTAAGGTAACGCGGCAGAAGCACATCTGTGTCAACTAACTGTAACCTTGACAGATAAATATTCATTAGCAGGCTGCTAAGCTGCTTGACCTCTGACCCCCTCTCTTCCTTTCTTTCGAGGGAATCAAGGAACACAGCTGCAGGCAGATACGGAGCCATTGCCCGTCTCCTCTTTAGGTTCTTTTTATGTGGCGTGTCTGTATTTGAAGTGAAGTAACAGAATATAGCCGGGTACATTTGTATGTTGGTGTCACATTTTTCAAGCCGCTTTTCACTTTTCATCTAAATGTTCAGACTTGATTACTAGCACATGCTGCTCTAATAGTATTCCTCTTTCGCTGTAATTTGAAGAAATCATTTGCATGTTGAGCACATTTTCAAGGAGCTGACAGACCTGTATTTATGAACCCGATTTCTTCTGTGCATGGTCCTCATTTTGAAGTTTATGCACAAGGAACTGCAAAAATCCCTCTGCTCTTTTGTGTAGCCACTCTGTAAATATGATGCATCTCCTGGTATTTGGATATTAGCTATACTGAAAACTGTACTGGAATACCCCAGTGGGCTGGCTACGGCTGAATTGGCTTGAACAGGCACTCACACCACTGCCCCCTATCTCAAGTGTGTGCACTACTCTTCCTGCATATACAAATGAATGGGTTTAAAGCAATGAAATTTTCCCACAAGGACTGAAAAAGGGAACATTAGTATCGAGTACTGTATTAATTATAGCTGAAGGCTTCATACTTCTACATATGTACAAACATATGCAGTAAGTAGAAGTGTTAAAGCCCTGCAAGGAAGCGTATAAATGGTCTGCATGGAGCTCAGTGTTATCTTTAACAAACTCCTAAAAGCATACGCAACACAGATAACACTCAGCTGTGTCTCTGATCTAATGGCACAACAGGCAGTGAGGTTAAGAGGAAACGGGGATAACGAGAGAAAAATGAAGTAAAGATGCGGGAAATGAAGGATAAAAGAATTTAAACAGGATGAAACAAATGAATATAATATAAAGTAAAATGGGTACGGTCAACAATAAGAGGAGGAGGAAAAGACACTGGCACAAGATGAAACTTGTATGTCGCGTGTAAACATAATAACGTTGAGGGAGATGAAGAACAGGTCGGCGTACAGTGACAAAAATGCAACACAGACCCTGTTTTGCTAGACAACGCACACACGCACACTAAATCCTTTGAGGCCAAGTTTGTAAATCCCTGACGTCACCTTTCAGAATTTTGACTAAATAAAATATATCCGCAAGCTCGGATTCGTAGGTTACATTTATTAACACATTTTATTTCTGGGCACCTTTCAGAGAATTCAAGGTCACCTTACATGAAACAGCAATGCATAAGACATCATAAGAATAAGAAATAAAAGCTGATTTAAAAAGTATATAGAAACGAGATAAAAGGGAGAGTAGGTTGAATGGAATAAGCTCTTTTAAAAAAGATGAGTTTTGAGTCTGGAGTTGAATCATGTCAGAGAGTGCATGTTTCTAATGTCAGGTGGGAGAATGGTGCAAAGGCAGGGAGCTGAGCAACTGAAGGCTCTGAAACCCATGGTGGACGGACGGGCAGGTGATGCAATAGGTTGGGTGGTGGCAGGGGGAGGATATGAGAGCATAGGAGGGTATGTATAACTGGAGAGGTTCAGGCAGATGTGATGGAGCTTGGTTGTGTTGGACCTTCATGCAGTGTGTGGCAGAGACTGAATGGTTGAATTTTTAAAAGTCCACTATTATGTGGTCAAATAGAGTCGATGTCGACTAGTCGCCTGTGACTCCATTAATAAACACAATGTAGAAAGCAACGCTTTGCAACAATGAAATCTATATTATTGACCTGAGTACATATCCTAGCGCCTCACGCAAAGGAAGCTAAGGAGGCTTTTCTAAGAGTTTACTGAAGCTTGAACACAGGTTACTGTCCCGCGTAGCCTGTCAGTCTGACACTTCTAATATGCTCAGGAAACTCTCGCTCTAACATAACTTCCGTCTTTTACATGGTGTCGGGGACAAAAAAGCAAGCTCTACAACCACCACAACAACGTCAACTAATAGAACACAGCAGAACTGAACATAAACACATGGTCTTATCAGTACTGTGCACTGCAGATATGCATGGCCTATATAAATCAGCACCGTCAACAGCGTTTAATAGTAGTTCACAGCATGAACTGCTATTATGTAGTATTATGTATGGGATAAAGCAGCCGGAATAAAAAAATAAAATAAAAAAAAGTGCAGCTAAAAGTCTAATAACTTTGACAATGAAATTCACCAGAAAACTGTTGATTTGCAGCCTCCTTCTCTCGGTTACCACATGACATTTGGTGAAATCGTTAACTGATTGTTGTAGAGAGGACTTGCCCCTTACCTCTGCTAGTGTTAGCAGACACATTGGAAATGAGTTAGACACTGGAGACTGATCTGGAAGATCAGTGTGCATCGCAGTTGTACTTTTGTTGTATTGCAGGACTGATTTACATACTGTATTTTGCATGCCACAGCAGGACGAGCTTTGTCTTTACTGAAATACTTCCATACACTTGATGAACCACTGAACTGTTTGCTGCAATGACCCACTGGGCTCCTCATCTGTCTTCTTGGAGCCGTCACATTGTTATTGCCATTCGATCAGAGACTAGTAAAAATGTGGCATGGCACAGTAGTGAAGTCGACTAGTCGACAGTCGACAAGTCTGCAGTGTGTCCCCTAGTGTGTGTACACATAAACAAAATGTGTTAAAATGCTCCAGGGATTGCAGTCATGAAACAAGTATTTGCTGTTTAACAATACAGTCAATAAAACTGATAAGTTACTGTAACTTTCTAATTACAGAGACAGAAACCACACTGGTAAACTACTCAGACAAACATATTGTCTAATATTTCTAAATAAGACAGTGAAGGCTTCAAACTGTAAAAGGACTACATTAACAATACTAAAAACAAGCCAATTAAAATGAGATAATCCTTTATTTATCCCACAGTGGAGAAATTTGCAGTTACAGCAGATTAGTACCCCTAATCAAATTTCTATACCTGGTTAGTGACATAATCTTCCCAACTTTAGACACTGGAGACGCGTGTCTCTGCTTGTCCGTCTGCTTTCATGTCTGCTTCTTAATCTGGTTTATTAATAGTGACCTTGAATTTTTGCCTCTGAAGCCTGTGTCCAGAAGAAGAGTGCATGAAGAACAGGAAAAGACAAGGAAAGGACCAGAGAGATAAGGCAGGAAAACTGAAGCTGATGTGTGGAGAGGGAGGTCAAGAGTTATCACCTGGGTGACCTGAAGCGATGTGACATGACTTGTCATCACATTTGCGAACAGAGACTATGAGTTTGAAAAGCACAGCAAGGGAGGAAAAGGCAATGCATGTACATCAAATTCCAACTGGACCATATTTCTAAAATCAATGCTATGGCTATGCGTACACATGGTAATCTTTTGCATGGCATGTGCGCCTCTGTTAGTGTTTTTTCTCCAGAGATCTATCTCTCTTCTAGTGTGAGAGGCAAAGTGTTGGTCATATGGTTGTGTTCAGAAGACCCCCGCCAGAAAGGACACCTTCTCAGCCTTTAATGCCCCCTCCTGAGGTGTGAGATCATGTCTTCACCAGCGATGCTGCCAACAGAACAGAGGAGGCGGCAAGAACTTGAGTGCGTGTGTGTGTATATACGTGCATGTGAGTGCGCATGTAAGCATGTGAAGCAGATGGGAGGAAAGAGAGAAATTAGAGAGGGGTAAAAGGAGAGTAGCGACAGAAAGTCTGCAAGAGCATGTGTGTGTCTGTGTGTGTGTTGGACTGAGGGGGCTGTGAGGGGTTAGGAGGAGGCAGAAGGGAGAGGAGAGGGGGAGCACTGTGGTTAGGCATCCAGAGTCAGTGAACATTTTTCTGGCAAGCCTCCTCTATGCTCCTGGCCGCTTGCCCGGCTCTGAAGCAAACTTAAACAAACTCCTGTTGCAGCCATCTGCTGGGCCCGCGGGATAAATCACAGCACTGCTCCGCTCTGTACTGCTCAGCCGCACCACTATCAGGTTACTGTGTTAGCGGCCTCACACACACACACACACACACACACATTCACTGTTAGGCATGCAGGAACACATTACGGTACTCCCTCTCATCCACACACACGCAAAGACACACACACTGAGCTACGCGTCAGCCTGGAGCCAGGGCCTGCCATGGGGCTCACACCACCAGGAGAGGCCAACAACATGTGGCCCCGCTAATACCACAGGGAGAGATGAAGAGGAGGGAGGGGGGAGAGAAAGAAAAGGGAGAGAAAGGGGAAAAAAGAGGAAAAGGGGGTGTGGAGAAAAGACGATGGAGGTGATGGGGGGACAGGAGAGAAAGAGAAAGGCATGGAAAGAAGACAGCTAAAAGAAGAAGAAGAAGAAAAAGACAGAGAGAGAAGAAGAAGACCTCTGACACCTAGCTTAAGCCAAGTGCTATTTTTATAGCCCCCTGAAGATAAGAGGAACATAAAAACCATCTAGAATCCCTCTGCCTCTGTGGCCTTTCATAACAACAGCATTTTATAATAGTGGATATCGTTGAGGAGGAAACACTTGGTTTCAACATTCTTCTCTTCATAATGCTCACACTTCAGGTTACTCTAATATAATATTTCAACATCTTGTTCACTGGTATACAGTTGTGTTACAGCTCCACTTAAGGAATATTGTGGCTCTATAACTTTGCCACTAAATCTTACTACAAGTCAGTAACAGTGCAGCTGTAATCCAGTGAGAGGAGAGACGGGTGTGACAGACCACTCTGCTGTGATGTTTGAAGGCATGCTGTGCGCATTAATCACGACTTGCACATTGGTCCACGTCGCACCCAGCTCTTGACCATATGGGTAATGCCACTGACCAAGCTGACAGGCCTTGAATTAGGTTAGGCATGCTTTCAATTACAAATAAGCGCCAGTGGTAAACAGCCACCTGGATCGACATTAATAACATTCGTAAGCACAACTGGCATACTTAAAAGGGATAGCAGGCAAAATGCAACAAATAAACAATGACAAGCCTTCTGGAAGTTTCTGTGGTATTTATCTGTCACACAGATGCAGAAACTGTATCAGTTTATTTCTGACTCATGCCGTGCTCATGTCAGCACGGGGGAAATTCACCCATGGAAACTATTCCCAAAGTCTCTGTACGTCCTGTCCATGTGTTTGTGTGTGTCCATGCATGCCCCTGCCTTTGTTTTCATGGTTGTGTGGTTGTCCACTCATTAGTGAGTGCTCTGGGAGTTTCAGGCGCTGGGTTCTGTAACGTGTCTTCAGACAGTCTGGATTGTTATTGACGCTACATAAATAAAACTGGATTAAAAACTGAATCGAAAACTGGTTAGTCCGGAAATAAGGATCGCTGTTGAAGTTTACAGCACGTCTCCTTGTTTGCATCATGCTGTACGTCACCAACAACACCTAACAATTCTTTTACAAAGTGTATGACATCAACTAAGTGCCACCCCAACAGAGAGATCCACTTTTGGCGCACAGTGTACGTAATACTAAATGTGGCAGGGCTAGTCTGCATTCTTCCAGAGGCATCACGGTCTTTAGCTGCATGGGAGGCTCACTCCAAATCTCCCTCTCTCCGTCTCGTTCTCCCCAGCTGTCCTGGAGCTGGCAGGACAAGCCGACTATGTGAGAGACCAGGTGGCTGGACGGCACAGTGTGGGGGTGGGGAAGGAGGTCAGGGCCAGGACTTGGGGATGCTTTCAGGCGGAGGGAGTAATCCAAGGAGGGAATGTCTTCTTCAGTCAAAATAAGTTCCGAGAAGATCATCAGCAATGCTAATCTTTACCTCTTCTTTGGTTGGCTGTCAGAAAGAGGTGAAGTGATCTAGTGACTGGCTGGCAGAGAAGCAGGGCGTATGTATATTTAGTCCACTGCTCTTTAGGCTTCAGCTGACATCTTTAGTTGTCCTGATAGCAGAGTGAGTCTACCCTCTCTTCACACCATTAGAAAGTAAGACAAGCAGGAGGACAGGAGGAATGATGCAAGGGGATGAATCAAAGTGGGAAATGAGGGCGAAGAACCAAAAAAAAAAAAAAAATCACATTTACACAACATCCCATGGGAGGTCTAAAGAAAGCAAGACTAATGAGTAACACATAATAGCAATGAATAATCTCCAGTAAGCTGGGAGCTTACTGTATATTACATGTTAAACGTCTGGCCAGGAAATAGGTCTGCTATTAGCTACTGTTCTGCCACACACTCCAGTTGTGTCCAGGTGCAGAACCACACAAGCATACACAGCTGTGGCATACACAGCTGCATTTGCCAGAATGAGAGCAAACACCTGCCAGTGCTCCCAACCACCTGGCAGACACACGTGTGCACCAAAACACACTTTAACACACGCCTGCAGCTGCTCTGCATGAAAATGATGACAAAGATTTCACTCTGTGTGTGTATGGTGGAAGTCTGCAAATGTATGCCTTCATACAGTATGTGATGGCCAGAGGGTAGCTGGCAGAGAGGGCTGAGCTTGCACTGTGCCCCCTATAATTATCGCAGTCAAACCGGGTTTACTACTGCAAAGCCCAAACTGCAGGGTAGCACTACATGACAGGATTTACAGCATAAAAACTCTTCCACATTGGCCTCTTCCCACAGTATGCCAGGTGAAATGTGACATACATACAAGATGCAAATATCTGACGTAACATTTTATAACTAAAATAATCTACATTGCCTTTTTTTTTGGAGCTTTGGTTTAAAAAAAAAAAAAGCCCTGTAAACAACAGAATGACTAAATGCTGTAAGTATCCATGTACTGTTGCAACGATAGCTTCAAAAAACTGCACCGAAATAACTGCACACCCTCAGCTACTTTGGGAATTACTGATAATATTCACATGTTCCTTTATAACTTGGTCACAAAGGTATAAGCTCCTATAGGTAAAATAGTCATTTTAATGGAAAAACTGGAGCATTTTGAGGAAAAGTTTACTCAACAGTCTTAAGCGAGTTCTGCAGAGAACCTGAGTTGTTGTCTTTACAGTGCAAGCATTCATCTTTCTTGTCAAAATGTTGTCTTTAGATCAAAATGATGCTGAAGTGCTTAACTAACATTCATTGCTCTCTAAGAGTAAAGTCCTTTTAAAGCCTTTATTTCTACACTACATGTGGTGTACTACTACCCACAACCTCTGAAAAGATCCTAGATTCCCATTAAATTCATGCAAAACATATTTAACACTTTGACATTTCAATCTGTTTCAACAGTTAGGGGCTTGTTTGTTTAACTGACATTTGATGCAAGGTCGACAACTCCGATGTTTAAAACCTCTCTAAGTCCATGTTGTACTGTCCACAGAACCATCCACCACTGTGAAGATCCACAGAGTAGAAGAAAAACAAAGGAGAGTTCAGTTGCATGCACCATCGTGTGATCCAGTACAAAATGAATGCCATTGCCTTTAGCACACTGTCTTTTTAGACTGCTCAAATGCTAAAGTAGAGTTTCTGGGTTATATTTCATTATCTCACTGGTATCTGACAAAACTCGAACCAAAAAAAAGCCAGAGACTGAAAAAGAGAATCAAGTGCTAAAACTTTTTAAAGTCATTAGCATGATGAAATTAGATCTATATTTCTGCTGAATACAGTCATTCAAATGCTGTTTAGGCCTCACCAGTGATAAGTCTTTAAACCAGAGCATATACATAAAAATAGAGGTATTGAGAAGCAAAAAAGCAAAACAGGTGTGTCAAAATCTTTTACTGCAATACGACATTTGACCCTTGGTGTCTGTGCGTGTTGAGCCCGATCAGTCCCCTCTCTGCTTGGCCCTCCAGGGTTAAAAGGTCAGCATGTCTTCATCTGTCAGCCACAAACAGCGCCGGGACTTCCTAGACTTCTCACACTGTCAGACACTCCCTTAAAGCCCAACTTCTTTTGCCATCCCCTGTCTCTCCCAACAGAATCAACCTTTTGCTTAAAGAAAATACTACAGCTTCCTCTCATGAGGTGTCTGCCAGCAAATTATACATTGCATCTAAGTGTCATTTATGATCCTATTTGGCATGTTGCTTATACAAAAATGGATTACCACTTGCAGGATTAACAAATTAGCCTAATGGGGGCATCCCAGTCTGTAATGCACATCATTTTGAAATTTTGCAGTTACACTGTAACTCAAACAACAAATGGTCAGCTGACTGCCAGTGTTTTCGGTCTCTGAATGGAAGTTGCTCTTTGTTTCTCTGTACTCCCTGCACTGAATTCAAACCAAATCAGAAATAGCTAATTCCCGCGCTGAGTAGGAAAATACAAATCAAACCTGGAAGGAAGAAAATGTTTTTGGCTAATGCAACGAGTGAGCAGTTTGCATTCAAATCAAGCAGGAGTGAGGTCCAGTTCTTATAATACAACCATGAGCTGGATACAGCCCTGCGACTTAATGCCAGTTATCACAGTTGCCAACCACAGTACGGTAACAAAGCATCCCCTGCAACCTAAATAGAATAGCATTTTTTTCTCCTACAAACCACCTACAGTTGCTAAGAGGTGTCTCTTAAAAAACATCATAGTAATTGTAAAATCTTCTCAGCTTAGTCTGCCTCTTTCCTTTTCCAACTGAAGTCCAGTCGACAGCACAACACAGAAGTTTTGCACATACGCAGCTTTCACTGGAAAGAATGGATGCCACGTCTGGTTTTAATGCCGAGTTATCTTAATACATCTGTGACACACATGCATAGTGGTCATTCCTGCATGCATGTTCTGTATCCACTCAATGCTGGCAGTGAAAAGAGGGTACTGTATCTAGATTAAAGGATTCTCTTTTCAAGCTTGTTGAAGGCTGTGACAACTCAAAAAAGGTATGAGGGTCAGGACTTGCAGTGCAGGTACAGCACAGAGCTATGAGACCGGCCTGGGGGTATTAACGTGCCCCTCAACTTAGCAGCGGGGCAGACCTGAATAAAGGTCCGTCTTTGCAGGGTTGAGACAAAAAAGGGAACACATGAAACACCTCCATCTCTTCTGTTCCACGCATGATCCGATCGTTTCATTCAGATATGGGCACGAATGAAGCGCAGAGTGAGGCTAGCGGGAAGAGAGCGATTAAAGCACCGAGGGCTAAATGAAAACCCACCTCCAGCAGCTTTGAAATGAAGCCCCTCAAATACCAGAGGATTCCATGTGAAACGCAAGGCTGTCTGTCAGATGGCACTGCTGAATTACAGCCGCAGAAACGTTACACAATACATGCAATGTCAGTGGGTTTGGTTAAACCTTGGACGGCTCACACCATATGTTAAAGCCGTAACACCTCATATGCCTCAAATTAACTATTTTAATACAATACCTTTTCTGGATAAAACTGTAATATTTCCTTTTATGATGAATACGAATAGGACTCCGTTCTCCTCTAGCTGCAATTTAAATCCCATTAGCCCCTCACCTATTCTTAGACTCCTACTCTTCTTTTTCCTTTTCTTCAAGTAATCAATCAAGGTAATTTATTTCTCTCCCTTCTCAGCACCATATCCAAACTTGATGTGCAAATTTTCATTCACTTCTTTGTTTTCACTGTACTACAAATCTTCCTTGGCAACACTGTAGAGATGCTGGCATATCTTTTCCTGTGACAGCAAACACCAGAGCACATGCAGCACACACGCCCCTCTCATGCACACATCGCTGCGACTTGAGTGATTGAACTCAGACACAGAAACTTCTCTGCTATTCTATCAGGTCAGCAATAATCACCCACTTGAAGAGGTCGCTCAGCAGACTGTCATTCAAAGTTAAACATCGCATATGGATGCAGATTCACACTCTATAGACTGCGGCTAATTAAGGGAGGCTGTTATTTATCTCGATTGAAGCAGCATTCATCATTACAATTCATTCAGTTCATTCATTTACCGTTTGAATTTAACAAAAGCTTCACTGTGAGGGTCCATTCAGTCCATTGAAGGGCACCTTGTTTGTCTTGATGCTGAAGATGGTTCTTTATAACTGGGGTTGTTGTCAAGGGTACTGCAGCATGGTCTGCATGATCGATAAAAATCACACACTAACTCAATAACTCCCATAACTTACAACAAAAAAAGGTGTAGTGCTAGTGTCGGTTTGAGGAAGATAATTGTGATATTATACATTTGCTCAGGACCTACAAACACCAGACCAACCCATCACCAACATGTGAACTCTTCCTGCTTTTGTAACTGTTTTTGTCTCAACAATGACTGAGTGAAAGCAAAGACCTTGAGTAAATACTCAAGTACAGGCCATGCTACAGCACCCATTTCCTAGCAGAGATTAAGTACATGGGGAAACTGCACTTTTCATTTACAGCCTGTACAAATAGTGTGTGATTTGAAAGTTACTACTGAAACTGACTCCACAGTGTCCAGTTCAGTAATGAAATTGGTGTAACATTGACCAAAGTACATTTCATTTTAAGAATATCATTTGGGCATCTATATATTTCCATGAAGAGGAGAACTTTATTCACTGATGCACCTTGTGCGACATGCAAACCACACAGGGCATGTGTTTGATAACATGAAGAGGCATCATCAAAGGGGCTTCACATATGCAACCCTGATTCTCCACCTCAAGCACAAAAGATACCTCAGAGCACTACAGCTTACTGCCCTCTACTGTATATATTGTATATGCAAGTATTTGGGCACATCTTCAAGTCTCAAAGTCTGAAGATTTCACGTCAACAGATCACTGACTCATGTAGACCTGTAAGGCAGATGGAAAATTGTCACTAGAACGGAAATATTCTTTGTTTAGATTGTTTAAATCACCTTGGTAACACAACCAAGAGTTCCTCTAGGCACTAGACCCAGAATCTGAAAATGATGTTAATCGAAGACTACAAAGAAATGGAAGACTATAAAAAGATACCAACACGCTGACAGATTGCCATTTCCACTGTCCAAAAGTATGGCGGACCATGGAAGTCAAGATGGGAAGCCAAGAAATCTGAACATCTGTTGGGCAGAAAGGCAAAGCGAAGGCTTCAGATAACAACAAAGGAGCTAGACAAGCTGACACGGAGGAATGGTGGTACACCATTCACTGGAAAGTTGCTAGGAGGAGACGAAGTTGAAATAGAGTTCGTTGGCCACAATCATCAAAGGTGTGTTTGGAGAAAAAAAAGGAGAATATTTGAGGTTGTCAACTTGTCAATGGGGAAATGGAAATGATCTGCTTTGTGGTTGTATGGCATTGCATTATACAGATGTGTGTTTCTGTTCTTCAGCCAATGATTAAGCACACTCCCCAACATGACAGACACTTGTCTAAAACAGTTCAATGAAAAGTGGGACATTCTAACCTTCATTAAGGTCAAACTTATCGCGGTATTGTTGTTTATCTAGGGATGCTCGTGAAATTGTATGCGTTGGACATCTTTACCGAGAAGTGAAAGATCTGCTAACCAGCCGTCCCTCTCCAGTCGCCGTCTGGTATTCTGTGTTTACACACCTGTCAAAAGTCATGTCCAACATACTAATTAAACACACAGTAGCAGAACAAAGACATGAAAACCACCCATCACTTGTGTTTGTGTGCATGTTGCTTTTAACAGCTTCAAAAGTGTAATGTGGTAGCTCTAGTGTGCTAATTTATATCCAACCAGACAGCGTATAAAGACCAGAAGTTGAGATGTCATTCTAACCTTAATCTGTGATTGTCCCTTTCTTATGTTGTTTTTTTAATGTGGTTTTAGTTTTAGTTTTTGAATATTGAACATTAAACATAAACTGATATTAAATATTATTGTTATTAATCAAATCCCAGAATTGAGGGAAACACTGCAACATGAAAAACTAGCATCAAATTGAATCAAACAGAATATGTAGAGTATGTGCCTATGTTTGTTCATCCCCCTTCTCCAAGCACACGCGGTGCTAAGAGGAACCACATGGGCACTCCCTCCTGACAGCCCAAACCTGGTGCTGACAGACCCTCTCAAGCCTACAGCATGACACTAGAGGACAAAGCACCTGTTCCCCTGCAGCTCTGTTGCACCACCCCTTCCCCACAGAAACACACACTGGCACATTCAGAGCCATGAGGTCAGCGGCTCACTCAAGCCAAAAGGGGCTATGCCACCTGCGAACGTCCCCGTCCAAAATGATCACCCGAAACCCGGCCCACCCAGGCACCCCACTTCTGATCCCCTAACCTTGGTGGAAAGAAAAGCTGGTCCCATAGTTATGCTCTATATTTGGAGTATCTCCTTGCATATGATAGCTATGAGGTCACCAGGAACGAGCTCACATAGATGAACAACAAAGACTTAAGTTAAAACTGAGTTACTCCAAGCGCTTTTTTATGGGACAGAGACAATTAGGTGGACAGCGTCAGACAGCTGGGGTGAGTGTGCAACATACTGAGGTTGCCGAGTGTGAATGGCATCCACAGATGTTCTTCACATGTCCTGCATGGCCAGAGAGTCAGTGTTTGTTTGCATGATGGACTGTTTGACTGCTTCCCAGCTCTTCATTTACACATCAACATCCTCAACTTGATGTACACCAGTCCTCCATATAGCCGCACAGTCACGACTTCATGATTGATCTTCTAGAAAGGCCCAGTGTCCTTTATCTACTTTTTAACTGCAGGGCACGGATTTGATGTATTGTTGTGAGGAGTAGAAAAAAAAAAAAACAAGGATGACAGAATTGTCTCTTTTCATGGAAAGTGTAGAGTGTATTTTTCCCTCAGCCCCCTCATCCGGACCACCTCTGCAATCATCCTAACTCCTAGTACTTACTACAGCTGTCATGAATAAGAGTAAAACCACACAATAGTCATAATGTATATCTTTACACACACATCAGTGCCAGTTTAAGGGAAAATTCTGAGCCATAATGTCTTTGCATTAGTGAATGGTCGGTGACTTGTGGCATCAAAACTGATCAGTTATCAATATCTTATAATGTCAATCATGTGCATCAATAGTAATTTGTCAGTATTTAAATATTTGAATTCTATCATTGTCAATGATAGTATATGACTGCATCTCATGACTGATGTTGCAAAGATCCCTTGAGGTATGAAGTACTTGACCAAAGCCACAGCTGCTAGCTCTCAGGTCTGTCTGAGCATTAAGTAGCATTATTAATGGACAGAATGTTTATCTACAGTCATCCTACACATTTCTCACCAAGTCATAAATGGATAAAACAGATCAGTTGAAAAGCAAAGAGAAAAGCACAACCAGTTCACCCCTTCTCCGGCTCATTTGTTGATTTTCATGATAATAAGCTCACAGATCTAACACAACAATGACAGAATACAGATATGACGATTCACATATGCAGACTAAAACTGAACCCGTTAATCAAACTAACATTACACTGGCTTCTTAATGGGACTGGTAAAAGAATGATAAAGCTGAAGGAGGAGGAAATGAGGTCTAATTACCAGAGTAATTGTCGTCACTGCTGTCAGAAAAATACAGTATAAAGTTGCTTTAAACACACTTCCTCGAAACTACCCCTCGGTGCGCTCAAATCAAAACAAACTGTTGAGCACCAGGTGAGGCACGCTCGCTCAAGCTTGTTTAAATAAACACACGTACACAGCAAACACAAGGCTGGCCTTGGCCTTCAAATGTTTCTGGTATTTCTAGAAATAAGTTCTGATTAAAGTATTTCAGTCACTTGTAAGCTATGAGCCACACACACACTGAGAACTATTCTTCCAGAGCACAATACTGTACTACACTGCGTGTAGTTCAAATTATAAAAATGGATCTGATCATTATTAATACACACCATACCAATTCTTAATCAATACTTGTCATTTGACTTAGAGGTCATATGAGGGTCAGTCTGCACTGACCTATGGAGGAAGTGGGGTTAACAGATGACAGGAAATTGTCATTTGTTAGTTAAGTTCAAGGATTGAAGAAAGAAAAAAAAAAGGCTATCACTGCGTCACGGCACTTCAGTCTGTTTGCTTTGTTCTTACCTTAAGTCTAGTCTGGGGCGAGGGTGACTGAGGGTCTTTCTTCTCCACGTCTGAGGCTCCCGGTCCCAGTCTGGTCCTGTCCTGCTGCATGCTCTGTCCCACCTGCACCATTGCCTTACATTCCACACATGAGCCAATCACCAGCCTCCTTCCATCATCCACCAGGAGTGTGCGAGGGTTGCGAGGTGCATACAGGAAAACAGGTAGCCGGGCCACAGTAACTTGGCACAGCCTACCTTGCCTGCGCTGCTCCCGCCTGCAGAAGAAACACACAAAA
Source organism: Planiliza haematocheilus (assembly GCA_005024645.1). Lineage (NCBI taxonomy): Eukaryota > Metazoa > Chordata > Actinopteri > Mugiliformes > Mugilidae > Planiliza > Planiliza haematocheilus. The sequence goes on along the minus strand of SRSE01000649.1, from coordinate 9,280,004 downwards.
GCCTCACAGCTGTACTGACGGGCCCAGGGGGAGCTGGGGAGCTGGCTGTTGGCACTGGATAAGCTAGAGGTAGAAGGGGTGGAGGGACCCAGACCCTTGCTGTCATGCTGGGCCCACTGAGCGTGCAAATCATGGTAGCAAAGGCTACAGGCAGACACCAGGCCTGTGGCATCAACTGGCTTGGCACGGGGAGCAGGAGGATGCACCGTGAGAAATGGGAAGAAAGGCTCCCTCTCCCCACAGCGACCTGGTGGGTTGACGTGCAGCTGATACTCTCCTCCTGCACACAGCTCTGCTCCACACAGGTAACACATGGACATGGAACTGCAGGGCCGGGAGCCCACCCCTGACTGAGAGTGGGCTGGTCCAGGTGCATCAATGGACAAGGCAGCGTGATACCTGACCAGGAAGGAGCTTACAGAAGTAATGAGGTCTTCACTAAGACTGAGTCGATACGCATCCCAGATCTCCTCCAGGATAAGATGGCACTGTGAGCAGCAGTGTACACGACCATTCCTCACCCCCTGAGCATTAGGTGGGCAAGGTAACATGTTGATGAAGGGAAAATACATCACACCACGGGATTTACCGACACCAGCCTGTGCGTATGCTACTCTCATACCTCCTCCACACTCCTGGCCACAGAGGAAACAGGCCTCACAGGAAGCCTTGGGTTCAGGTGTGCTCTCTATGGGCACAGAGGGTTTTCCTTCTTGCGGAGTAGGCTGGGAAGGATGAAGAGCGCTGCTGGACTGATTTAGGGGCACTACATACAAGCGTTGGAGGACAGGCACATCAGCCAGCTGGAAGCTCTGCCACTGCTGCATTAAAGAGGTGTGGCAGTTGCCACAGACAAGGGTCATACCTGCTGGACTGATAGGTACTGCACCACGGGGAGCAGAGTGAAGCCACAGGAAGGGAAAGAAGGGCTCACCCTGAGCCCTCTCCTGTTTCTGAACGCTAACTTTAAAACAGACGTCGTGTGTGAGCCCAGTGCCACAGATGTAACACACGCACTCCTCCGCACTGGAATCCATAGTGTGGTGTGGTGGGGCATTCTTTCTTGTTGAAAGGTTTGTGCCAGGTTTAGTTGTCAGACCAGTTTTGCTGCCATACATGTTCCTGTCATCATCACTTGTAATGTTAATCTCATCTTCATCAGAGTTGCCAGAGTTATTCTCCCTGGGAAAAGCTATGCTGCATTTAGGGCTGGCAGCAGTGGTGCCAACAGAGGACAGTGCAGCTTTAGAGCTACCCTCCCCTCTTCCTCGGCAAAGCAGCGATGGATGCCTGGACGGAGCACAGCTGCTGTCGGCAACACGCTGGATCTGACTGGGCTCCACACGTCTGGCATTCTCCTCCTCCAGCCACAGCCTGTTGCGCATAATGACCCCGTTGTCTTCCACAGGTGTGTCAGGGACAATACTGTCGTAGCATCGCTGGGGGAATCTCTCTCTGGACTTTGCCACAGATTCTGATGACTGACAGACATTATTCATAATTTTAGCACCGCGCCTCGCCGACAGAACACTCTCCGCTTTTGGTGATCCCTGAGCCCCATAAACCGGGTAGCGCGGTGCCAGCGGTGAATCAGGGCTGTTTTTAATACTGATGGCATTGTTTTTCCTGCTACTGTCTCTTGGAGATTTACCAGATGCTCGCAAACACTTGTCTTTGCCCACACCGACTCTGTCCACAAAATCCATCTCCTGATCTGATATGTTCTCGTTTTCAGAAAAAGAAGAGAAATCAGAATCTGCGCCCCCGTCGTAGCTCTGGCTGTTGACACCGATTCTCCTCTCCAGGTCATAAGAAATATTCCACTCCTGTGGGACCCGCCGAGAGTCGCACTGGTAGGGCCGTTTCAGCCAGTACATGCGCTTCTCAATGGGCGTCCTGCTCCGCTCGAAGGAGTTCCACTGCTCCGTCAGAAAGCAGTGGCACACGGCGCAGACCAGCGCATGTCCATCCGGGCTCACTTCACACGCACCCGGGGCTGGCTCCTGACTTTGCAGAAACGGGAAAAAGGGAACCCTCTCCTTCTGATATGTCACTTGCAATCTTAATTCCTTCCCTGGTGTAACCCCGCTGCCACATATAAAACAGTGAACAAGTCCCCCTAATCCATTGCGATCAGTCCTGGAAGTGTTGCCGGGCAAAGGGCTGTCTTCACCGGGCATAGCTGCAGCCATGAGTCGGTGTTTCCGAGATAAGGGTGCCAGTTCCTGGTCACGGGGGGAGTTCATTGTTTTTAAACACCCAAGCGCAGACTACATGGCATAACGTCAACAGCTAAGTCATTCTCGTGATAAACACATGTCTCCGAGTCATGAAACCATGCAATCAATTTTTATCCAAGTTACTCACTGAATGATAAGATAGACGACAGTCCATTGAAACGGCAGCGTGCAGCGAAGACAGCAAACCGTTAACTTATTTTTAAAGGACAAGGACAAATTCACCCAAAACAGCACAGAAGTCCTTGTTGTTTGAAGTTTGTAGTCCGCATGTTTGCACCGGGCATCCGTAGGTAACGCAGGAACTTGGGATCATGGGTCGCCTCTCCAGCGAACTTTCCAGCCAGCGCTATTCAACTTTGGCTGCTAACTCGCTCACACTGTACACAGCGCCATCCCCAATTCATGGGACCCGCTCCTACACCCCCAAAGGCAACCTCCACCCCCTGCCTGCCCCCGGTAATAATTTTGCAGAGATTATGAGCGCACACTCCCGCAGAAGCTGCCCCTGCGTCAAATCAGTGACCACGCACAGGATATCCAGTTTAACTCGCACAGGGGCGTGTATTTCAGCCTCCCATAGGTATCACCTGCAGACACAAGACTTCAATAATCTTTTATTTCAGTCAATATAAACAGTCTGCTTCTGGAAGAAGGAATAAACTTTACTCTCAGTTTGTTTTTAAACGGCTTCCAGCAAATTCCTACTATTTTTATCCACTGGATGTAATTATGACTAATGAAATGTACATATTGATTTTTTTAAATATAGTAAGGCGAATTATGGAAACAGACAATCGGTGTGTGCACATGTCTGAGCAATACGTGATTACTTTAAAAATAAAATATGATTAAATGAATGCCACAAGCAACTTTTTTCCAAAGTACCAGCTTTGTCTTTCTATTTTGTATTTATTTATTTATTGTTCTAGAAACACTGAATGCAACTACTGAATAAAAACTACATCAGTGAAATTGCTCCCACACACAGGAAGTCATTCAGTTGTTCTCTTTCGACAAAGACAGAGACAGTAAAATACTTAATAAAAGCACTGCAATTGTGAACAATCTATCCATCATCACTGTGCATTTGGAAGATGAGAAAGGGAGAGCCATAAAAGACACCCATGGCCCAACAGCACACACAGGTCCCTCACTCCCTACGCAGGAACACACGTAATGTTTACAACCCTACCCTTTACAACCCCTGCTGTCTCGTCTTAGACAAAGACAATCAGACCCCAAACAGTCACGTCACGTAACAATAGCACACGTAAACAGTTATGACTGTCCTTTCTACTCTGTGCATCCTCTGGCCTTGTCTCACTGTCAAATGACCAACTGATGAAGAGACCAAGACTCCAGCAACACTTACAGTATATGAGACAACTTTATTAGACTGACACGTTCTGGCTTGTGGCCAACCAGCTACTGCCTCCCCCTGCTCATGCACTTCCCTATCATCTCCTGCCTTTTATTATCTTCATCATCACAGTGTCTCTTAAAGGAAAATCAATTCCAACTCTGAGGCCCAGAAACGTTTGAATGCAGAGTGTGTCTGTGACTTTTGCAGGACAACTGCGCAAGATAACAACAACAAGGGGATTCTTTAGTGATACTGATTTGTTTCCACTGACAATTCTCACAGGAAGGAAGAGGAAGAAGGGAACACAACCACAAAGAGGTCTGGCATCGTTTCCCATAGAGTGCATGGAGGCGTTTTCAATCACTTATTCACAAATAAATGTTTCAGCAACGCATGATGCAGTTGCTCTGTTCTTATTTAAATTTTTCCTAACACATAGTGAAACACTATTGATGTGCAGCCAGTATGGATTTACAATACTGCCTTGCACTGTCAAGTCTTGGTACTGCATCAGCTGGGAAATCCCCCTATGCGGCTGGTCAGATGCTCATGCATGCTGAGAAAAATAAAATAAGACACAGAAAATGTAAAAATAGAATGGACTGAAGTGTGTTTTCCCATCCCATCTTTTATATTTTTTTCTGACAGATACAAATAAAAAAAAACTGCTCCACAAAATTTCACAGATATTAATACATATGAAAAAGTCAAGTCTCCAGCAGCACAACAGTAGTATGTATTACCATCCCTGAGGCATCTAACAAAGCTGTTCCATGTACTACAAGACTTGCTGGAGTCTTGACCTTTTCATATTTCTTTCTTTCTTTCTTTCTTTCTTTCTTTCTTTCTTTCTTTCTTTCTTTCTTTCTTTCTTTCTTTCTTTTCACACAGCTTGGTAGTATATGAAGTTGCACTACAAATACAACTCTCTTGTAATGTTTACATCATCAGGTCTCTAAAAATCTTTCAGGTGAAAAAGGGAGAAATCCCTATACTTATATCTCATAACATGCAGAGGCCGTAACCTGCAATGAGTAATGCTGATTCTATTCACACAGACCCTCCAGGCTGAGAGGAGTGAGACAGCGAGAGGAGAAAGGGAATTCAGTCGAGAAACATTTGAATAAAATCCACTTGCCCAGTAATGTAGGGCCTCCAGGATATTTGTCAAAAGGACGTGATGACAGAGTTAGGAGAGAAGCATGGACACTATAGGCTGGGTGAGGCTGTGGAAGGTGAGTCATGCAAGGGGTTTTGCAACAACACCTGCAATATTACAATTGTCATGGGGCTTTGTGATATTTGACAAACTTTTCTAACATACAAAACCTGTATACTTGAGCACACATAGGTCAGACATTGACCAGAAATGCATAGAAATGGCGTTTTACCCCTGTTTCTCTTTTGATGTCGCTGATCATAAATCCACCTGACTTCACAACAGATGATATGCGACAACTGGACTTTTGCATGTGCGTCCACAGTGCATGTAGTCTGTGTGTGCATTACTTCAGCGTCTTATATGCGCCCGTGCTTTCATGACCATGTGGGATACATTATTTTACAGTTACACCACAGTCACTCTTCACCAGTGAGACCTCCTGGGAACTGGAAATGTCAGTAAGAGGGAAATAGGAAAATAAAAACACCAGTTTAAGATCTACTATTTTCAGCTAATGTGACAGCAGATCCCATATTTAAACCAAAGAATATATTGCAATATTAAAAACAAGCCATTTTACAAATCCCAAAATGTTTATCAAGCGTTAAAACTTTACAAAGAGTCCACTGAAATTGTACAAGAGTGCCTCATATAACAAGCTACTAGAGGGCTATTTTCACTGCAGACATGTTAACATACAAGGAAGTAGCTGTTACTCGTAGCAGTAGTTTCATTCGATGTCTCTGTCAACCATGCAATTGTTGTAGTGAAATTAAAGAGGTGAAATAATGCCAAAGAATGTACGACTAAGCTTAATCTGGTTCTTAATGAACTCAGTGAAACTCCTTGGGGACACCAGCATATAAATCTTGACGAAGGGAATTATTCTATGAACGTGGAGTAATCCAGAAATCATTTCTTTCGAGGCCAATTTTTACAGAACATGTAGCTAAACTCAGTCAGTACATGGAGCACATTTAATACTTCCTACTGTTTTAGGACTAAACTTCACAGTCTACTTTCTTATGAGTGCCTCTTTCACAGGCACTCGACGCCATGATTTCTTGGCAGCCTTCTGACCTCTTACTCATAAAGACATTTACCCACCTCTAAAATCCTTGTTCTTTTCATACAGTCCATACTGCCTGACCTGCTCTTGAAGCCAAAACTTATTTCTCATCATCAAAATCCTCAGTTACACCTACGCAGATGTTTTGACTGATTAGACCTCTATCCACAAGACGAGAGTAGACTTGAACACCAAGCCTGATTTGGAGCCCTTACCCTCCTTTAGTCACACTCCTACTTTCTTTCATTTGTCTCATCATTCCTGTCTTTTGCAGGGAACTTAAGTCCACACGTGATGTAAATTTCTGAGCGTAGTTTTACATTGATGCAGACAGTGCTGTAATACTTGAACCAAATACTTGTTAAATGTCTTTTCAGCAAAGCAAAGTGGATGTAGTGTACCGTGCACCTTACTTAAATCTCAGACCTTGCAGGGGTCATTCTTTACTCCGATGGACGTGAAGCAGGCACTGGAAATTGTTATTAACTTCAATGACGATTTTTTTAAAAAGGCGCTTCAGTCTTTTTCACAGTCGATTGGACACATGGTTTCCACACAATGAAGCGACCTCAGCTGCAGTCACTGCTGAGTTCAGAACAGAGTCAGTGGTGAGACGTCAACTCAACACCAGTGTGCCATTGTGTAATTCATAAACATGAACTGTTAAATTCAAACAGCAGAAAAGCCACTAGACATTTTTTTTTATTTTCTAAGGCTGGAAACTCAGAGATACAAACTTTCCTTTTGATTTTCCTTCTGTGAGTTTTATTAGAGTCCCGTTATTAAAAGAATGGTTGATAAATAACCAGGGATGGCATTTGTTTTTTGTGGTGTAATTTAAGGTGTAGATTCGATACGCTGAAAAGAAACTTCAAAAGGGGGAGGCACAAGAACTTGGCAGAGATTATCAGCATGGCAGGGAAGGAAATTTGTGAGAGAAAGAACACTGATGAATGCTTACAGCAGCTATCAAGGTTTATAGGTGTCATTTATTTATTAAGGTTTGAAAGCAGCAGATACCTTCTGATGCCAGAAATAACAGCCACACTTAGCTGCCAGCTACAGCTCTGTATCCTGCCAGGCAGGAAGTCAGGGTGTACATGCCATTACAGGGAGGTAACAAAGGAAGTAAACCGAGCCAAAGAGTCAGTAGTTCCTTGATGGAGAGTCATCCCAGGTGCAGGTTACAAATGGCAGAGTGTGAGGAAGTTCACGGCTGAGTTCCCTTCATGTCTGAGAGTGGCCGAGTGTAGGACACAAGATACATCTCGAAATGTCAAACTGGAGGGAGGACGCTTTATCAGCAGCTTTGGACGATGTCAGGAACACACAGCTGAGAGAGAGAGAGAGAGAATAATGCAACCTCACCCCACACTCTCTCCTTGTTGTTTATTTATTCATTTATTTCTGCACGATGTCTTCCCTCTTCAGGGTCAGGGGTTCAGCTAAGGAATGTGTTTCCTCTGAACAAGAATAAAAAAATGTACTGTCCAGCTCATACGGAGTAGACTGAGGCACAGCTCACTTAGTTTTCTGTACTGTTTAAACAGATGTTTCTGTAAAGTATTCATTTATTCTTGTTGGATTTTTTTTCTCCTTTGTTGAGCCTTGTTTATTCATCTGAAACAAAATTTATATCAAGTGATAAAACTCATAAAACGGAATTTGATGCAAACCGAAGGCCCCCATGGACATTAAATCTAGTGACCTGATATGATTATGAGACGTGTGTGTCAGGAAGCTTCTACTTTCCCTTGCAGTGAACCCCATCACAGCTGTAGTTGACCTCTCCTCTCTTTCTCACGGAGGCTTAGCCTGGCTGGAGCCTCTGTGTGTGTGTGTCCTCGGTGACACAAGGATGACCCGAAACACTTTCACCTGTACTTGTCAGTCATGAGGCCCCTCCCAGGCCTGAGGCCGCAGACCTCTCCCACCCAAGACTTTTTCAAAGTCTCGACATACTTCTAAAGAACATTCCTCCCCATTAGAGAAAGACGTCGTGGACGAAAGACGGAGAGAGCACTTAAATGAGCGAGGTGAAAGCAAGTAGAGAGAGAGAGAGAGAGCCAGAAACAGACGAGAGGGAGAAGTGATAAGTGACCCCATTGGTTATTTTGCTGTGATCCACATGGAACTGGAGAGCCTGGGACACCTGTTCTCTGCAGCAGATGTTAGCAAGCTTCTCTAGGTTATAATGATTTAGTACAGGAAAATCATGCAAAGCAGTTTTACTTGACCCTGTATAACCTAGAAGCTCTGTTGCTTTGAATTTAATCAAGATGTAGTTTAATGCTGAGAAGGAAACACATACAACCGCACACACAAAACCACACACTCTCATTCAGGCAGAAGCCATTCAGTCTCCTGCCCCTCCCGACTCCTGCCTCTCTGGCACATCACCGTCTCACGCCCGAGAGCGGCAGCGGCAGCTAATAACCAAAAAAATAATGACGAGGATGAAAACACAGGACATCAGGGGCGAGAGGAAAGGCCAGCCGAATCCGGGGATGGTGCTGCTCGTAAAGAGACGCCTGGAATAATGGGAAAGGAATGTGGTGTAACGACTCCCCTGGGAACGGCCCAGCCGAAAGGCCTTCTGGCTCGGCAACAACAAACGGGAACGCTTGTGGAGCGCAGGGTGCACACATAAGGGCTTTAACAGCACCCCCCGACTCCACACACACACAGATCCACTCACTCACCCCCACCGTCACCCCCACCCCCCTTCCTGTGCCGACCTACTGGAGTCGGCTGTTGTTGTTGGCTGCCTGCCGCCCTCGGAAGAAGCTCACCCTCAGCCTCTCCCTCCTTTCCCTCTCTTCACTCCCTCGATCCCCCCGCTCTCTCTCTCTCTCTCTCTCTCTGTCAGGGAAATGCTGATGACATGACATCTTCAGAGAGGTCCCTGGAAAAAGTGATTACCGCCCACCCTCTTCCATATCAAATAATCCTATTCCTTGTCTACAAGCCCGCCTTTCAGCTCATTCAGCACTCAATCTCCACCACCTCCGTCTCTCACCATCACCTCTTTGTCGGTGTGTGTGCGCGTTACTGTCCGTGCGTGCATTGCTCCATTAGGAGTCAGATCACTTATCTTTTGCCCCAGAGAGGAGCCTTCACTCTCAGCCACTGGCAAACACATTTACACACATGCAGTTCGAGCTGTCAAGAGCAAGTCTTTTCTTCTCAGGTTCTGCCCTTTCACCCATGTAATCACGTATATGTGTGTGTGTGTGTGTCTGTGTATGCGTGTGTGGGTGTGTGTGTGTGTGTGAGCCAGGTAGGAAAGCCCCTTGTCTCCTGTTCATTTTGCTCCAGTGAGCAGAGGTGCTGTCTGATACATGAGGTGCCTGACATCCACACAGCTTGTATAAGGAGTCTTTAATCCCCTGCACTCATACACACACACACTGACACACACACAGAATCTCTCCACATGGATTCCTGGGGTGTGTTGGTCACGCGAGGAGCGATGTAAGCGCTGAGTGTGAGCCAGTAGTCAGAGGAGGAGGAAGAGTTCAGAAGGGGGATCGGATGGAGGCGGGCCGGGCTGCTGTGTTTGGGTCTGAGCCATCTTTACATTGGGCTCTTTGACTAACAGCTTGGTCCCCGTTGCCAGAAGTATTAAACCACTATGAACTCTGAATTTCCAGAGGATGCCTTGGAAGGCAGCGAGGAAACAATTGGCTGGCTTCCTCGCTGGAAGGAAACGCGCTTTTATTATGAAGCTGTTAATAATTGTGGCGATGTTTAAACTCGTTTTAATTTTGATAATACGGGGATTAATGTTGTGCAGCCTCTTCCGTGTTTAATGTTATCCATCTTTAATGTGTAAGCATGTGTTCCCTCTTTCAGCTTGGAGTTAATACGGGATCACCTCACAGTGGGATTATAGAGTGACCGCCTGACTTTTAAATCTACAGTTTTTACTGGAGAGTATCTCAAAGTTTTGGATATACATCTCATACACATTTTTCAGAGAAATTACATGACATGCAAATCATATGACTTTCCCATCAGCTAAGACGGTGAATATTATGCCTCCTAGTGCATGTTAGCATGGTCTTTCAGGATTTTTTGGGACTTATTATCATGTCAGTGCTGCTCATTTCAGCAATTCATATCACAATGCCACGTAATGCTTTGTTGATGAAGTGAATCACAACATTTTTTATTTTTTTTTGTCTCTTTATATTTGGTCCTCCTCATGTTTTTTGCTGTCTAGGCATTGAAAGCTGGGAGCCAAGGGATCAGTCACAAGCATTTTCAAAGAGCAGCTCTTTTCCCCTGCCATCCTCATCTCCTTCTCTCTGTGCTGCTGCTCTCCACCATGACAACTGCTTTCACAATCCCACTTCTCAAGCTATGCTGGGCTAAGGGCCAGAGTCGTGAGAGCAAATAAGCCTCTCTTTTCTTCTTCTTTCTTTCTCTTAGACAACACATTTCCATCACAGTGAAAAATGCAGTCTTCGGTAGTTATAGGGCTCTTTTCTTGGGATGCTCTTTGCAGGCAAGCCCCCACCACAAGCATTAGGTGGTTTAGCAAAGACTGGCCGTGGTGGAAGATAAGATAAGCATAAGACAAAACATGATCATTTGTCCTTTTTTGGGGGGGGTTTCATAAATTTCAACTTTCATCTCTCATTCATATTTTTGGACTAAAGAGGAGACATCTCTCATTTGCACCACTAGATGTCTCTCATATTGCAACACATTAAAATCTGGACCGTGTTTTTAAACAGTCATTAATGTCTTCACCAAACCTCAGCGGATAAATCTAAATGGTCCATGATGGAAGTCTGCCGCGCTGTATTTGCTCCAAAGTTTTGTGCTGTAATATTGTTAGTGTAACGTTTTAAAAGCTTTGGCTGCCACGGTAACGTCCAACATTTCTGCATTATGAATCACAACTGTAATTGTGCATGAAGTATTCTTCTACCTCTTGTCTTCTGTGTAAAAGGAGAAGTGTGTGTGGTGCGTTGCTCATCCCCAGATGTGCTGAGCAGGTGGCCACATTTCTCCCCTTTGAGCTAAACTGCAGGTAGGGGAGGCCCCTCACAACAGTACACACACATATTCTCATGTATCCGAAAGGGAGCAGAATCAAAACGCAGCCTTTATACATTCACTTTATAAAGGCATGGACGTCTGCAAGTTCTCATGAGTGTGCGTGATTGGGCACATGTGTGTTTATCATGATGCCTCACCTCAGCTCTCCCACAGCTTCCCAGCAGCTTCCCGAGGATGAAAGCGAGTGAAACCCCAGACTAGTGGGGCTCCACAGCCAATTAGGATTGTTTATTTAGCCAGCCACGGCCGCCTAACAGAACAGGAGCACACAGCCAGCCACACAGCCCTGCAGGGGAAACCTCTCCTCTCTTGCTTTCCCTCTTTTTCCACTCCTTTAAACTCCGCTGGATCATCGCCTCTCTTGCATTTCGTGTCCCTCTTTGTCCTTCCTGCATTCCCCTCCAGTCAGATGCAACCTCTCCGAGATGTTCCAGATGTCAATAGGTGTTAATAGTGATCACCATAACATTGGTTTGTGTGTTTGTTTACCGGTGCAAATGTTGCTTCTTGCATTGCTGTAGAGAATCCATCTGTTATAAAGCGCATACAAATGTTCACATGGGCTGGATCAGTGGTTATTTTCTCTCTCCGATGCTGTCATATTCATCCTCTGGTAACATAATAGTCCAGTTGTGGCAAGGCCTGTCATAGATTGTTGCGTTTCCCAGCAGTCGAGCATCTGCATTTATCCAGTGTTCCACAGCACATGACAATACTGTGGTTTCTGTCTGTCTGAGTTCTGCTGATTTCTGACCAGTCTTTTGTCTGGTGTTTTCATTGCAGAAAACTGACGTGGTGAGTTATCGCTACAAAGGATACCTCATGCATATTGGCACCAACCAGCAGGAGAGTAAAACTAAATCAAACTCCCACATAGCGTTGCATTCACACACACGCCTCACACATATTTCCCACCTCCGTTCTGCTTTGGTCCTCTTCGTACCAACAATCCGAAATGCAAGTGTTTTTTTTTTGTTTGTTTTCCTGCTTGAGTTCACGTTCATGTAGGATTCAAAGGGGAGAGAAGCCATCAACCGGCATCCACTCCTTCATCCATCACCGTGAACAGGACTCCACATCTTCTCCCCTTCTTTGCTTTTCACTCTTTAACCCCACATGTGTCCTTTTCTCCTTCCCGCTGCTGCTCTTTTTTCCTCCTCTTCTCATCAGCACAGACGTTCCATGATGGATTGGCTCACTGACTGATGCCCGAGGGGGATTTCAGTGTTGTGTGTGCATTGATGTGTGTGTTGCGGGTTAGTGGGGAGATGCAGGTATGCTGAACAGAGAGATGGGGTGAAGCGGAAACATGATATTCCATTACGACACATTTAGCTTGTGTACAGAAGTTTCACTGGGGGGAAAGTTAGGCCTTGATCAAATTATCTCCACCAATAATATCTTTGTCGTTGAAAAAAAATCTATCTCCTCACCAGAACTGAAAACATCCTGGGTTTTTGTTTTGTTTAGTTTTTTTTAGTCCAAACACAGTCATACACTCACACATATGCTTGCATAAAACCAAGCACACACATTCAGCTCTATGGGTTTGTGTTTCCAGGAAAGTGGAAAATGTAAAAGGATCTTTGTGTACTTCTGCACACGCCTGCTGTGCCAGAGCTCCTGGGTAGGTGGGGAAGTACCTGTGTACTCCAACGCACACACAGTAATCCAATCCAGTCATGTCAGACAGGTACTGAAGGGCATCAAACTCTCTGGGCAACAGGCCACCTTGAGAAAGCTCCCTCCGAGATCAAGAAACAGACCAACAAACCTCCTAAAAGTAAAAATAAAAAATACAAAATCAGCACACAAGCCGGACAAAGGCAACTTAGTGAGGCACACTGGATCACTTCTTGGGAGTCAGAGCTAGAAATGCACATCAAACCGACACATGCAGAGGTTGAGAGAGTTTGAGCTGGTTGACTCACGGAGCAGCTCAGAGTGGGAATAAAAGTCTGTTCACTGACTCGTTCCACATGGGTGCCTGCGGTTTGGGCATGTCGTGACCACGGTGCGTGTGTGTGTGTGTGCATGTGTGTGTGTGTTCTCTAATGTTCTCCAACACGGACATTGCTATGGACAGGCAACGATCATGGAAACCAAAATCTGAATGACATCATTTTACGAGGCCTGACGGCGCTTTGGTGAGTAAACCTGGGTGGATGAGAATTAGTACAAGACACTGTTGACTAATTTCTTTACATTCCTCATGTAAGTGTACAGTGATCATCTGAACCCTGAACATGGCCTGTCAGTGAAGAAAAATAACCACTGGAAGTCTGTACTGGTGCTTCATTTTTCTTCCCCGTCTCTCTCACTCATCAGGGAATGGACACCGGTCTTCTGAGGGTGTCCTGTGGTGTCTGGCAACAGAATGTTGTTAGTGGGGGCCTTTGAGTCCTATGGGTTGAGGGGAGGGGCCTCTGTGGATCATCCCACAGATACTTGATCAGTTCTGGGATCTAGTGAATTTGGGGGTCAGGTGCTGTTTTTCATGTTTTTTGAGTTATTCGTAAAACTGTTTATGTGAAACTGAAATCAGCATTGCGTGTGAAGAATAAAAGTAGACTTGCAAATCTTAGAATACCCTCCGCATTTAAAGACAAATTGGGTACGCAGTCCAGTGATTAGAAATCTGTAATATTAGATCCAAAACTTGAGCGTGTGAAATCATCCACAATATTTTTTGGAGATGGTATTTCTCTGTTAGACAGAGGGGCCAGAGATCTGCGTGAGTAACATATGTATCTTACACTGGAGGTGTACACAGAAACAAAAACTAGTAAGAAAAATATAATAATTCCAGGGGATCATCTGACCCTTGTTACCCTTGTGGATATTAAATGTAGCTCATGAGAAAAATCAAAAATCAAATAAAAGATCCAAGATGTTTGCTACCCCTAAGGCCTCATCCCTCTGTTCTCCCGGGCTGACAGATAATATACTGTAGATGCTCAAGCGCGACCAATTCCTCTCTTTCTCTTCCACTGCAGACACCTTTTAGAAAACACTGTCTGGACTGTGTTTGGGACATCACGGTCTTTCTCTCGCCACTTCTGTCTCCCTGACTTACTGTCAGGCTGGCAGAGCCGTTGCCGGTCTGCAGACTGGCAGGGCTATTGTTTTCATTTCCCTTCCATTAAACACAGCCTTAGGAGAAAATAGAGGGAAAGTAGGAGAGGAGGGGTGGGCAACCATCTTGGGAGGATCTGTTGCTACTAGACAGCGTGTTTATCATAACAGCTGCTGTCCACAGGGGAAACTTGGCAGGCTACTTCAAAGGCTCATTCACAGCCCACCTCTACCATCTGACACACATACACAACCATGCATCCGAGCATACACACACGCACACACTCACATGCTTACCTCCCATTCAGTGTGCAAAATATATTGAATTAAAATCCCTATAAAAGGCCAATTCTCAGGTTAAAGGAAGCTGCGTTCCAGGCCTGATTACCTAAGCTGTTAGCTCTCGGCAGTGAGGTCTGTTTTTACGATTGTTCTGGTTTTTCGTGTAAATGAATTAAAGTTCCATTTGAGTGGCGCCCCTTGTATTTGCCAACACATTCTTCAGATTGAGAGCTAAGCTGGCCTCGCTTCAACACATCTCTCTCACAGACTCTTGTTAATAGGCAGCAGTCCTCACGATTCCTCCCCTAAAGACAGAGAGAGAGAGAGAGAGAGAGAGAGAGAGAGAGAGAGAAGGTCGAGGAAGCCAGCAAAAGCTTTTTTATGCAGCACTTTTACCAGACTCCTCAAAGGCTCAGAGGATGAGGTTACAATTTATTTCCTCGTTAAGTCTCTCACTGCTCTTTGAGGAGAACCCAATCATGTTGCTCTGCTGCCATCGAGAGGCAGAAAACATCAACTACAGATTAAACTCACACTGTATGCTGTATGTAAATGCTGAAAAAATGTTCTAGTGCACATTTTAACGTTCACATTTGTCCAAACAGATGTTTGCGTGGATACATTGTCAGTGTCTTTACGTTCTGGACATGTTCAAATATGCCTTAGTGATGTGACCAAGTGAAAGTTTGTAATACACACAGTATTGTAGACTGTGCTTTCACAAAGAATAATCTATTTTTGGATTTTTCTCCTGCACGGACAGTCAGACAGGTTGCACCTCCTCATTTGAGTTGGGGGATACAAAACTAAAGCCAACGTCCTTGGTTCAATTTCATCTGCTGGTGAATATCATAATGAAAACTGAAATGAAAGTCATCACCTTTTATTTACATGTCTGTGATGACAATGGTCAGAAACATTATTTTGATTATTTCCTCATTCTGTGACAGTTGTTTTTACGTGTTGTTGTTTTACAATACCAGTTTACTCTTCTGTATCAATGTCATTTTAATTCACCTCTCTTACTAAATATATTCATGTACGTGCTGCTGCATGTCCTTGTGTGCTGCTGTTATAGTTTTTATTGTTATTGCTGCTGAAGCGGAGAGCTGCTAAAGTGTATTTCATTGTTTTTACCAGACGATGACAATAAAAACGTCTTATTCTTCTTCTTCTGGAGATGTTTGTGTCTATGCAGACTATACAAACACTCTTCTCTACCTTGTGTCACGTACATGAAAACACTCTTTCTTATCTAGCTCATGGGGTTTTAAAATTATCTTTGAAAATCATGTAGCAAAAAGATCAAACAAACTAATTTTGGGAGATACGTGAACTGGACAGTGTCGCTACATCTGCCTTCTTTCTTCCTGCAGACAGTTTTATTGCCTGAAACTTTCACCACTGCTCGCTCAGTGGCGTTGAAGTAAATGAAGAAGAGCTCTGCAGCTCATCAAACGACTGAACCGTGCCTGTGTTATTCAGATAACTCACAGACAAATATATTGTTTCGTTCACTTCAAAGGACATTACATCGACTAACATTTGTCTCCTTGAGACTTGCCATTATCATAACAATTCGTGTTTGACACCAACTCTCATGCTAACCTTACCGTTTGACATTGTGGGGGACGTTCTTTCCACAAAAGTGAAGACACTATGAATGAAACACTTTCCACTGTGTCGTTTTTATGACTGGCCGTGAGAGGACAGACTTTTATATGGCTGGCTGTCAGTGTGTGTCTGCTCAGAAACAACGACTTTTTTTATTTGTTTGTTTATACTGCATGCTTCAGTAAACTATTAACTATAATGGGAAACATATAATTCCCACTAGGCAGGCTATAAATCATGAATGCTAAAACCTTCCTTTTGCTTCCAGTGAATAAATTCATTGATGGTAAACAGCCCAGCGGTGGCCACTAAACATGAACAATACTGCTGATGACCTGAGGCCGCGCATCCAAACACAAGTTTTTTTTCTTGTTTGTGCATCACAGGAATACATAAATGCAATTATACCTGTTGCCATATGCTGTGATATCAACCAATGTACAGTCTGCACACAAGAAAAACACACATATGCATAGAGATACATCCGGCCCGATCAATGCAAAATGCGAAGCTCGCTGTGCAGCCGTTATTTTCAGCTTCCTGCCATGTCTGAGTGAGGTCAGTGTGGCAAACATTTTGAGTTTGATAATAGCTGCTTTAAATGAGGGACATGCCTTTTCAAAACCACTAACATAAATAATGGTTAACACTTTTGGATTTTCTTGCAAAGAGTCTGAGCATCTAGGCGTATCTGTCTGTCTGTCTGTCTGTCTGTCTGTCTGTCTGTCTGTCTGTCTGTCTGTCTGTCTGTCTGTCCGTCTGTCTGTCTGTTGTGTGCCTGAATCTCTCACTGCTGTCCCTAAGGCTGCCCAGCTGAAACAACACAGACTAGAGGACACTTAAGAGCCCTGCTCTATCCTCTCTCCCTCAGCACTGCCAAAATCGTGAGCCCTCCACTCATCTCCTGCCAAAACCTCTTCCTCACACGGAAGTATCAGCTCTGCTTGGCGGCTGCTGTGACGAATTAGCACCAAACTTCCTTGTTCAAATTAACGTCTGTAGTGTACAGAGGAAAAGCGGCAGGCGCATCAGCGTGGTTAACCCAAAGGCACGGCCGTCGGACTACCTCACCACATTAGGGCCTCACATAAGATGAATGGTCACTATGGCAACAGTGGAGTCTTTCAAGAGAAGAAAGCATAAGAGAGCGAGGGAGAGGACGTAACAGATTAGCACACCTGGTGACATAACAAAGCAGTGCTGATGGCTACATAAACATGTCTGTATAATGTTGTTAACTGTAAATCACAGTGTGTGTGGTCCCTCCCCGTGTTGTCATCATCCTCCTCCACAATAAGAGATGGATTCATTAGAATACATGCACGAGGGAGAACGCGGTGCTGACAGTCTGAACGTGCTTTGTCTGCACGCTTCACATTATCACAAACTTGAAACTAACACACACAAAGTTGAAACTAATATAGAGACCAGATGGTTCTGCGCGTGATAGGGTGAGAGGGGAGAGAGTGCGCAGTCCTTCAGACAGATGGAGGCAGTGACGCTGTTTCTGAAGACAGGGCCCCAGAGACAGGGGCAGTTGCCTGTATATCTGCTGCCAGCGGCCTCATATTCTGGGCTTTGTTCTCTTTAATCTTCTAACCTGTGGAGCATCCAGACAAATGAGGCACATTAAGAAGCTGTGAGGAAGGACACCATCCCTCAGATGTGGCACCAATAAAGCCTTGTTCATTAACCTGACTTTCGCTGAGGATTTACACAATGTTAAAAGGATTTGGCTATGTGTAAGACTGGTGGGCTGTGCTGAAAGGCAAATGTGGCTTTTGCAATATCAACAGCGACACAGGATTAAAGACAGTTATCAGCCATGACGGCGTGCGTCATCTGTATTTAAGCATTTACATGGGAGCATGAGAATGAATTGTGCCCTAAGAGACAGTGTCATTGATGTGTGAACATGTGACGTAGCCTTAATGATCCTCTGTAGCTCCTGCAGCAACACAAACTATTTGACGGTATTGCTTTTGCCCTCTTTGCACAAAAGAGGGCAGCAGAGAGTGGGCTTCAGTCCCCCAGGAGTACAAGTCACAGTATGCGGCCTCAGTGCACACATGCATGAAGAGATCATCATCACACTGAAATACTTTCTTCTACACGTGTGCACATGCTTAAAAAAAAAATTGCCTTTGCATAGAAAACAATGGAGCACTCCGAAGGACGACAGTGTCAAGTCCAACTCAGCTTTAATGCCCTGGTAATTTACAATAAAAAAGTAACAAAAATAAGTCAACAGAATTATTATTCATAACGTTAAAATAATTTATAAATTTATGAGTAAGACAAGACAAGACAAGACGGACATTGCACACAAGAGATGGAAAAGTAAACATTAAATTAATACGAAAAACAGCTAATTAAATTAAATACAACTTTATTCATACACACATGGTCTACTGGGAGTAGGCTTGGTTGTACAGCCTCACAGCAACAGGAAGGAAAATGTGTGAATACCAATAAACTGCTGTTTTAATTTATAAACCAAAGTGATTACGTTAACTGTCAAATATGGACACATCAGTATTAAAAGGTCCAGAAACAAACAGAAACAGATCTTGAGAAGGATGAAAGTGACAAGTCATCACCATGCTAGATAGAACTAGACTACACTGCACTGATGCTGAACTTATATAGCACTTCAGCATCTTCCATAGTGGAGTGTGTATCAGCGGCTGAGCTAAGGGTCAGTGGCTGAAGAAGACTACGTCCAGTCACACATTCACTCCATGTGACCTGTCAGCGTCTGTAGGAGGCACTCACAGAGACATAACAGAGTGCTTTGGGATTGAAGCCAGACACGTAGAGAGGTGTGTTAGAGTGCAGCAGTATAATTATTTTATGAGACCTGTTGTGAGTGCACTGCACCCAGAGGCAACAGGGCTAACAGAGATGTAGCCACTAAGGAGAAAACGATACGTTTCAGGTCACCATAAGGCAGACCCACACAGAGGGGCATCCTAAATATACACACGTCTCTCTCTCACACCTAAATCTGTACACAAACTGTATTTTTATGCATGGCTGTGCATGGCTGCTGCTTCATTCGTGATGCATTTCAAATCTCCAGCGCCCATCTGCAGGAGACAGAGGAGGCCCGCTAACCAAGCTAACAGATATTTGTACTGACAGCGGTCACGTTTTGCTGAATCACTCACGCGCCTGCTCCTGCTCCTAAACAGCAGAAGGGTCTTTATTTGGAAATAAGGGTGGGGGTGCCAGTCACTGACGTCACTGCCTGGGCTGAAGTGCCCATGGCATCCCTATGGGTTTGACAGAGGTGGTGAGGCTGCTAAAGTCACCCCACTGAGCCTGTACAGCAACACACAGCTAGAGACAGGCTGCATCCTTAGCTCCTGTTACAGACACACTAGGCAGCTCTTTTTAGCATTGCTGAGCACTGTTTAGGGTGACCTTCTCCATATGCTGTTGAGTTATATTCTCTACAGCTGTTTCTCTCTAGCACACGGCTGACACTTAGTGTATAATTTATAGAAAATGAATGTATTTGCATGCAAAGTTCCAGGTGACTAACGTCTGTCTCAGCGTGTGCAGCTACCACCATCTGAAAAACTTCATAGCAAACAGACTGGTAAACAGCTCAACCAGCTAGTTCACACTGTCACTCCCACCCCTTACTTCTTCATTCACAACACATCACAGTCACATCTGAGATGGGTTGGCTCCGTTTGTTTTTGTGATGCTATCTATCACCCTAAAGTCAGCGTTCCTTCCTGCTGCTGCTGCTTTTTATCTGTCTCCACCAACCACAACCACATGACAGTGTTACTGACTGACATTTACTTGTTATCGTTTAGATTGTTAAGCTGTCTTGCCAGCTAGTCATCCAGCTCACCATGGCCAGTGATTATGAACGCGTGGACCTGTGACCTTTTTAGGTATTTTAGCTGCTTAACTTTAGAATGATGATGAAGACAAATGTGAGAGCTGCTACAAAGTGCCCAGCATGAGTCATGCTCATGTGGCTGCATGGGAACAAAATTTCCTGCGTCCCGCTTTCTAAATCATGTGGAGGGTCTTCTCAGGACTGAACCTGAGTCACATCTGGCAGTGCCAGAAGTCCACTTCTGGTCACGCAGTCTATATTTTATCATCAGTGCGTAATATCCAAGAAATGGTCCTATTGCTTTTCAGAAGTTTTCTGAAAACGATACTTGCCACAACAGTCACAGTTATACAGGTACGTGCACACACAGCCACCATGGCAGATCACTGCATTTGTTGCCAATATTGGCTGAAGAGAACATCTATATTGTGTCCTCCTGTGCTTATCTTAGCACGATAGGAAGGACATTTTTAGGGTGGCAATGGCAGACCTGTCAGCTGAGAACTGATGACTTTTAACGTTCCACTGATTATCTCCTCTGAACACATGGCAGTTCTAGGCACTTGTGTGTGCACTTCGGTGTGTGCTTTTACGTAAGTGCTCACCAAGTTGTTCTTCTTCACCTGTTTGTCAGCGAGATGTTTTTTTTTTTTTTTCCTTTTCTTTTTGCTCATGAAGGAGTGGGAATAGTCGTGACCAGTAGATTATTTATGAGTGTTCTTCACTGGTGCCAGCGCAAGAGATTTACTGTGTCTGCACTAGTCTGAATGTTCATTTTGTTAGTGGAATAGCAATATAGTCAGAGGAACAAATACTGTGAGGCTGAAGGGAGAAGGAGAAAAGAGCGAACAAAAGAAACATTTGCTTTATTAAAGTGCATGGGCAAATGTACACAATGAGAAGCAGACAGGAATCTGACCAGCATATGAAATGACATGAGAACTAGAAAACCAGAATGAATGATGCAGAATGTTGGGACAGAAAATAAATGAAAATGTTCAGTTGATGAAGGAAATGCTATGCTTTGCCTTTTGTTTTATTCAGAGTGATATTCCCTGATGCAATAACAGTACGGAGCTCATATGAAAGCGAACTTCTGTGTTCCATTATACAAGGTCTGGTAGCCCTCTGAGCTCTAGAAGGAGATCAGCAGCATACTAATCAGTCACTAAGAGGACGGCCTATACAGCTCTTAGGAGTCACAATAGACACACAACAGAAAAGACGACAACACCATTTACAGCATAGCCCATCTGTTCTACAGCACAACTTACAGTGAGCAAGTCTTTGGTTAAACAATGCTGAACACATACAGAAAACTGTATTATTTAATGGTAACTTTGTAATCCAGCTACATTTAACAGGCCAAATCCAACCACGTAACAGCTGTACTGACTGACATTTACTTGATATCGTTTAGAATTGTTAAGTTGCCTTGCCAGCTGGTTGGAGAACCAACAGTAAATGAAACATTTCATTGATACTAACTAATGTACATTGGTTTTATTGTTTGAAAATCGTTTGTAGAATAAGGAAATAACGTAATGTGCTGCACCCTCTTGCAACATCACACTGCACTCTTCCGTGATCCCTCCACACAGTCAAACAACAAATAAGTCTCCTCATACCTGAAGATTACAATTTTTTTTTTGACATTAGGGTGACATTGTATCTATGTCACCCGATGCTCAGATTACAGACATTGTATCTAGCAATACGTTACTTTCACAAATATCCACATATTCTTGAGTAAAATGTCAGGAACAAGTAAGTCTGAGCAGTACCACAGTCTGGACAATTTTCTGCTTATGTAAAATAAGTCTTCATCATTCAAACTATAAAGTGCATCTGTCCATGAACATGGTATAATTCTTTGCTTCTGTGATGGAAGTTGTTTTGCAGATCCTGTAATTATATCTCCCTGATCTGTGGTATGCAGCTGTGGCACAAGGCCATTGTTTGCTTGGGAAAGTGTTTCCTACAAAGTCTCTCTTAGTTCCTTCACCATGTCTAAATATGGAGGCACAGTGAAACACTCTAGTCTTTGACATTTAAAGATAGTGGAAACTTCCACTGAGAGTTTGTGCCAAAAACTAGGACTGCCACATCTATCAATATTTCACAATGCCTTTATGAATTTTTGTCTGAGTATAAAACTACGTGTGGCCTTTTCACAAGAGGAACCGCAGAAAATGCATGCATTTTGCATGTTATGAATCTGCATGCATGTGTGGGTTTCTGCTCATTATATAAGACAAACCCTCCCTTTTGGACCTTTCACGTGGGAAATCCTTCAATTGATGCTTCATAAAGAGGAAATGCTTCAACATGATGTCACAGCAACAGAACATGTGTATTAGATCAAGAGGAAAAATTAACAAAAAAATGGTCAAAAAGAAGGCTTGGTAAAAAAATAAAAAAAAAAGGTAAAGAGACGTGTGAGGTAAAGATGAAAAAGAAACGTCAACAGTTTGATGAAGACTGTATCCAACTCTTGCCAGAGTGGTTTTAACCTAACTATAAAAATAACTAAAAAGGATCAGGCTCATCATGATGGATAAGTGGAGGAATAGAAAATGAACAGCTGTAGTCAATGGAAAAGTAATGCCATCTTAGTTAGACGTGTTCAAAACAACATAATGAATTTTCCATAGTTGAAAAGATCATTTATCCAATTAATTATTGAGGTGAAGTGCTCACAGAGATGAGGTTTGCTGCACGCTACGCCGCAGCCCTGGCTGATGCTGAGTCATGATCTCATGGCACCATATTTTTCTGAATGCTTCATATAAATGTAAATGATTTAAACTGAAAATCATGAATTTGTGTGCATGGAAGCAGCACCGTTATTGTAGCCGAAGGCACGTTTCGTATGAGGTGGGAGAAAATGTACAGGTGGGATGAAAACGGCTGTGAGTCTGTGGCTGCCGTCTAATAAAGCCAGGGGTCCGAGGGAGAGAATGATCAGAGCGTCGTCATCACATGAACACAGCAGTTATGTAAGCGGCTGTTGTTACACAGCATGACAATGTTGCCTGATTACCTCTGCTTGGTAATTGCACAGCCAACACTGCATGCACTTTGCTGATGCACATGACGTTTTTTTGTTTATTTTCTCCTGCACGTAGCTGGAACTACATCAGTGCCAAAACTTTGCTGTGAAATGATTGGCTGATGTTAATACACTGTGTCTAATGCATCTTCCAAATAGTCAGAGAAGATAAATGTGCCACGCTGCAGTCAAATCAAACACAGCGCATCTCAATTCCCTGCTTCACCACTTGCTGATACTTGAATGTTTGACTCTACGTTTATCTGTATTCTGGGGAATTACATGATTTTCCACTTGGAACAAGCTGCTGAGTAGCTCCGAACACAGAATTAAAGTGGAGCCTCACAGCAGGTTTTTATTGACTGGCCATATGGGTGCACACTGGATGGTTTGCTGAAAGCACTGAACTGGTGTGCAGAGCAGCTACAAGCTGTCAGGAGGCCCTCAACATGAGCAAGTAAGCAAAGTTCGACTTCCTAACTTCCTTTGACCAGGAGCCAACACAGTTCACTCATCACTCTCTGAGGGTTAACATGAAGATTAAGTAGGATCGTGTTCTAAAACCCCCTGAAGACACCACCCACGTGTTCATACGGTGTTGTTACCCACCATTTAATGCCTTAGATGCACTCTAGCCATTTAATTTCATGCTTATTGTAGAGAACTGGTTTGGTTATTAGAAAAGAGTTGTAGTTTGATTGTCATTTGATATGTATTAACCCCACTACCTTATAACAGCAAAGCATCTCAAAGAGATATGATGATTCAGCCTATAAACTCTATGCATATATGATCATTAGCTGTCATGTATTAGGCTGTGGGAATGTTACAGTGATCTTAAGACTGGCAGATTGGCTGCTTATTGCGTCTTTGCCCAGCTCTTGCTGCAATTTCTCCTGCTTCAGGCTACAACCCCTCCCCTTTACAGAGGGGGTGTGGTGTCAGACTGCAATCGATTCAAGGACGCGTCAACAGCCATGTCTACAATGGGGATGGCTCCAGCCCACTGCAGTGTGCTGCTTTATGAATGGAAGGAGAAGCAGGCGCTCAGCTGACCAATTAGCCCTCCCAGCTCTGCAGCCACACACGGCGCAAAAGCAAGCAGCTATATTAAATAAAGGCTCATTTTTAGAGATTGCATCAGGAGAATATGAGCTTAAATAACTCACATAAGGTTTAGCTTCCATCGCAAATGCCTTTATTAACCATTGTTATAATAAAATACGGGTTACATTAAAATCTAAACAAAAATAAAGGTATCTTTTAGTCATACATGCGAACATGGTTCAAATTTACTGGGGACAGCTCACAGTGCAGATGTTACAACACAAAAGAATGGTTGCATAGGAATTTACAGTTAAAACAAATGTCTCACAGACAAGAAAGCAAACCCAGAAAAACCATCAGTGCCATAAAACTGTTCTAAGTTAGACAGAAGTGATTTAAGCTTTCCGCAACGTGAGGAAATAGCAGAACGTCATGACAAAGAATGGAAAACATTTTGTTCAGTAGCAGTTCACAGGAGAGCTTTCATATACAGTATATATATTCATACACTACACCCTTTTCATTATCCTTGCAGCATCAGACCTGCTATGACTGAGTTAGCTCAGTGTCATACAATCATAAGTCGCTCGTACCAAAAGCTATCAAACACCAAAGTGCATCTAATGTTGCCTGTTTCGTCCAGATATATCTCTCATCTTTGTCCTTCACATTCTCACATTATTTCTCAACAAACAAACACTTGCCATCTTCCTCTTGTCTTTCAAGTCCCTTAATAAAACCACAGTTTAGTAAGGCAGCGTGTACTTGAAGATGTACACACAGAGTTTCCAGTAGACTCATTTCTCTTACACTGTTCATATTTCGGTAGACCTTAAGGAAAAATCTGATTGTATGTTTTGAGACAAAATGTCATCAGTATTGCCAATTTTAACATATTTTAAAGGTTAGTAAGTGTCCTTTAAGGAGATAGTTTCATTTTTTCATAATTACCAGTGATCACCAGTCCCATCTCTCAATTCTGCTTTTAAAATGCTACAAAGTACACACAACACAGAACAGTAATAGGAAGACATTCAATATGAAACATTAAGACATTTACATACATATCCATATACCAGTGAGCTCTGATGCAAACTGTTTTGAATACACTGAGGTGAAAATCTAATCAGACCAGAAGCCCTTTATCTTCTTGAGGACAGGGATGCACCAATAACAACAGCAGTGCAGGGGATACAACCGTGTCCCCTAGACGTCAACAAATGTAACAGGAATGTGGTATTTTAAAAGGCAACATTTTCAAAAATGTATTTGTGTCGAACAACCTCAACACAATAATGTTGTCTAGGAGACAAAATCTGATCAGCTGTCAGCCAAACGCTAAAAATCACACACTGTGCTGGCAGTGATTAATTGGTATTGATGCATCTCTCTGCACCCTCATCAGTCACCTCAGCCTGGATAATTCATGCTTTCTGGTATCACGCTGCATGGATGCTCAAACGTAGTTTACATAGACCAGAGCAGACAATTTGCAAATAGCCACTGGTTTAACAATATATGATACAACAAGCGCTGCCTTTAATATCCACAATGCATTTAAATAAAGAAATGGGAGAAGTGCAGCTCTTTGCATGACACATCTAAACAGCATGGTAGCTGCTATCATCTCAGCGCTGATCTTCTCTCATCTCCCTATTGTCAGGTATAGATAGCACTTTAGTTCTGACATAAGTTATGTCATATTTAGAGACTAAAGGTACAGATGGATTCACAGTGGAACTGCTCCAAAAACTAAGTAGTTTACAGGAATGGTTTCCATCCTCATGCCGACCTGATGGCCTTAATAAATGGAGCGCTTCCCTCGGAGGCCCTGATGATGTAAACAAAAGCCAAAGTGATGCTCAGATTACAGGCAGAGCACTGGAATTAAAAGCACCGAGCCTGTTGTTCCCCCGGTCGTCGGAGTTGAAATTTTCTGCACAAACACAGATATTACGTTATGAGTTTTTGAAAAGCATGGTGAATATATGCATTAAAGTGCACACATTTAGGACACACAAGCTTTTTGTTTTGCCATAAAGACAAGCTACATAAAATGATTTGCTGATTTTGAAGACTTGAAGACTACAGCACCCGTGCCCACTGAATTCCTTAAAAGCTTATAGATGTAGGCATAAAGTGTCATCTAAATAAAATTTAAAAAAAAGACAAACTGAAGGGTACGGAATTCAAGAACGTAAAAGTCAGCCAGTGAGGTGGTTCAAACCATTTCGGCCATGCGTTAGGAGAGTGAGGAGCAGCACTATTCCTACACAGTATGACTATACTGCACATTTACAGCAGTGGAGACTGGGTTCATAGCTACTTTGTCTAGAGACAGAATTGCTCTGTGAAAAAAACACAGATACACAGTGCAAGCACTGAGTTCAAAATAGACAAATGTACAGTAATACATTTTCTGTGTGCAGGTATCAGTTAGAAAATAACTGCTGTGAAAATAAAGTCTATTCTGCAACGATCAACCTGAAGAAGAGAAGGTCCACAAGTAATCTGAGGTAAATTTAACCTTTCATACAGTAGCTGAATGTATTTTTTTATGTATATAAGAACAACAGCCATGTTGGAGGTGCCCATTCAGAAAGGACAACAAATCACAATAAAATGTCCTGTATGTCAGCCTTTATAAACGCAGCCGCTATGGTTTAGAGGTATATGAATTATGCAGTTATACTTCAAGATTCCCTCTAGCGATATGTGGGTATTAGTTTACCGGAATTTGGTTGGACCTCTTTCATTTTTAAATTTGAAAATGATAAATGTTTAATCGTTTTTACAGCTGCAAATTAAGGGCTAAAACGGCAGTTGCTGTTGACTCATTATGGTGTCCCTGGATCCTTGTTTAATGGTGATATCTAAAAACTTGATTTTATTAAAGCCTTTATGGAGCAATACTGTACAACATTCAATGTACAACTTCCTACATCATGGCTTAGAATAAGGCATTTTAATGGCATGACAGTGGGAAATTACACATTGAAATTTTCAATAAAATATACTTCCTCATCTTTATCTTCTGTCTAGGTAAGACGTGTGTTCACCCCAGTCTGCAGGGGACCACAGGAGGAGTATGCCGCTTCGTTTTTGTTTGGAGTGCAAATCATCCCGGAAGTGGTGCTTCCTGCTTCCCATTGAGTCGTTGTGTTTGCACGCGTGCAAAACAAAACCGACAGTTTTCACAACACCATTGCGTCAAATACATTTACAAGAACTCCTGAAACGAGTCGTGATGCCTGGAGTTGGCATGGCCCGGCACGTTTTCCGTGGCACGTGTTATTACATTACATAACGTGAACATGCCCTCCCAAAGGGCACCCAGCTGCAGAGAGCCCTGACATCAAGGCAAAAATATCTAACAGCATCCCACACCGGGAACCTATCACAGCAGGGAAGCAATGTTGTGAGGAAATATGTTCTGTGTCAGGTCATGTGTGTAACAGCAAGGGGGGAAAACATTTTTAACAGGCTACAGTCATAAATAAGCTACACCGGGAATCGGTTACGCACAAGTGTGCCACTGCAGAGCTCAGATAAAGTGAATCCATCCATTTTCCCATTCCCGCGGCGGAGACATCTTGTACCTGTGACGCCGCACTTTGTAATTGTTCCCATTATTATTGTCCCAGAATTCCAGACCCCCGACACAGTATTTTATTGCAAACTGCAGTGTGCCTCCGTTGTCTAAGTAGGTAGGCATAACGATCTTGAAACAGAACCTGTCAGTGACACCATCGCTTGAGTCGGGGACATAGGATGCCAAACTGTCCATAAACGTTATCCAGTTGTTTAGGGAATACCGCAAGGAGACGCTCTTCTCAAAAGCCATATTCAACACGCGCACAAACCCGGAGAGGCTGAATTCGTCTGCCTCCACGCTCTCCAGCAGCACTTTCACCTCCCTCACTTTCTGATCAAAGCCGGGTAATGTGCCTGGGTTGGTGAATTGCAACTCCATGAACACAGACTGTGAAGGAGCCCGTGGGAATTTTGTGTCCAAATGATTGAGGTGAAGGGGTCCTTTGGGTAATTTTGCCAATATGCGCTCCGGCACCTCTGGAACATCTGTATCATCGAAGTGCTTCACTGAAGTGAGCTCCAAACCCAGTGAGTCTGCGAATCGGACCTTCTTCTGACTGGTTGGACTTCTGCTGCGGGAGACTTCTAACTTTGCTCGCTCTGTGGGTGTAGGCAGCGACTTGCACCTCCGTCGCAGATTTGGGCTCTGTGGAGGCTTCAAGGAGATCTCTCTGCCCCGTGGTCTCTCCTCCACCACTGGGCTCTCGATAGGCTCACACGTACCGTTCACCAGATCAAAATCTTCCCCATCTTCAAGTCTCGGGTTCGCTGCAGCCAGACTCCCGAACAGTCCAGCTATGCAGCTGTAGTTCCTGGGCAGGCAGTTCTTTGGGGGCAGCATGACTACGACAGGGTGCACAGACTCCGCTTCCATAAAACGCAACAGTGCCTGCACTGCAGACCCTAAGCGCTGGTCGTGATGATAAACGCCGGCGAGTCGGGGGACGGAGCAGTCAGGTGTCAGTGTCCCTCTCGCGGATAGGTGCTCCGGTTGCGTCAGAAGCTGACACTCTGCGGTCCTGGGCCAATAAACCAGGCTGTTTTTGTTAGGTAGCAAAGTACGAGTTCGTTCCTTGAGATGGATCACTTTAAAAACGTGATGTTCGTTTAGATGTTAAATTCAATGCAAAAGAAAAAAGAAAAAGAGAACACATTCCTCTTCGCTGCAAACATGGCTCGCTTCAATAACATGATGAACATGCCTCTGTCCTCTCACAGCTGACTTGAATGAGGAAGAGTTTGACGTAGACTGTGGGTTTGTGCTACGTGCCAAAGTGAACGCACCTAACCAAAATGGTTTCCTCCCTCACAGGGTTTAAATACAGTCACTTCCCCATTTTCACTTTAGGCAATTGTTTATAAACGGCCTCGATGGCCCTTAGAAAATAAATAATTACATTTTGAAATATTGTAATTGCATTTTGGCCTTGGCACAGTGAAACTTTTTAGCTTTACAGTAGGCCTACTGACTGTTCCCGTTCAAGGAGTTCGATTCTTTTTAGTTTATTACTTCTCATTCCTGTGTGCATCTCCTGATAATCGATGGAGTACTATGAAAACGATTAATTAAACTATTGCGTAACAGAGACCACCACAGGACCAGTTCCTCCTCAGCAGTCTGCGCTGCAGCAGTTGCGCATCCATCCCTCCCCTTTCGGCGACGTCACGCCCTCCCGGTTCCCATGACGACGGCGTTACAGCTCGCCTCTAAAGGCATTCACTTGTTCTGTTTTGAGGAACTCTGCGAACCAGAAACAAAACTAACAGAACAAACAGCAGCAGCTTTCTTTCTTTCTTTTTTTTAAAAAAATTCAGATTTCTGGAATAATCCAACGTGGATCTAGTTTGTTTTATTTTGGTGAGTGGTAGTTTTGTTCAGCTTCACCTGTTTAAAGCGGGCGTGTATGTGCGACCTGATTTATTTTATTTATTTATTTATTTTGGTGCATTCGCCATGAAGTGAAGGGCTAACAACCACATCATGGTGCCTTTAAAAGAAGAGGATCACTCAGCTGTGAAGGGATCGGACATGGAGCTTCCAGCGCAGGAGGACGCAGCTTTGGAGCAGCCTTACAGGACAGCAGACAGGACCCACGTTGATGCACTTCTAGATATCAGCGAGGAGGTCTTCCTGAATGAAAAGGAGCCACATGAGTTTCACTGTTACTCGGGTTTGGAAGAATCCGTAAGTGAATCAATGTCTTCATAAAACAGTTGCATTAATTGCACGTAAATTCTAGATTTGTTTTGTTCTGTATCCTGATCTGGAATCATTAGGGAAAGTTACATATATATTAGTTGATATTAGTTTAGCTTAAAAATAGATCTGTTCATCTCATAAGACTTTCAACCAGTCAGCAGTTACATACTGTACTAGCACTTCAAACCCACCCTCAGAGGAATACTTTCATCCAGAATGTTATTAATTATACCTGTACCTTTATGCTCTATTTGCATGATTTTGACTATCTACAGTAAATAGTTTACTCTGTGTGCGTTATTCCATGTTATAACATTGTCATGTTTAATGCTGAATTTGGTTTTGCAACAGGTTTGTGGCTGGGCCAGAGTTGCTCCTCTCAGCTGCATACTTTTGAATCAGAAGCAATACAGGAAATCAAAGCATACAGACCCCGGCGGTCCCTTCTGTAGACCCCACATCCTCTAATGCTGATTGCTCAGTCAGCATTGCAACACAGCGCTGTGAGTCTCATGTCGCCCTGCATGATGTTAAGAAATCTACATCATTAAACCAGCAGCTGGGACCTTGGAGCGAAACCACTGTGGCAACTCAGAAGTCAGATGCAGCAGAATGGCCTGTCCTCAGCGTCGTTCAGAGAAACACAGCATGTATTTTCTTTGAAGAAAAGCTGGATGGGACTCCTTTGCTGCCTCGCCATGCATGTACAAAAGTTTCCGTGTTGGAGAACAGACCCACTTATCCTCCGAAACCCAGTCAAAGGCCCAGTAACACAGCGATTCGCATTCAGAACTTTACATTTTTACCACCTATCAAGTCACCACGCATGAATTCCAAGGGCAGTGGTCAGCTCTGCAGAGGCAAGAAGGCTCCAGAGGGAGAAACATCACATGAATACTATTTCATGTTAGACAAGAAGTGTGGAGGCAGAGAAACAAGAGTGGACGCCGTTTCTTACTTGGACCTTCCCTCTTACTCTGCAGCAGTGACCTCCAAGCACCAGACATGTCAGCATAACCCTCACTTGTTCTCTGCTGTAAATGTATCTGGCCCAAAGAAGTATCAAGTAGCTACGTCTCCCAAGCCTGACACAATGCACCACACCAGCTACTCACTGGGCAAGAGACTGGAACAGACTATTGGTCAAACCCATATGTACCCCAGCTGCCTATTTTCTTAAGATATGCTTTAAGGCTGTATAAGGCCTGTGAAATAAATGATAACCAACAACATTCAAGTATGCAGTCACTTTATATTCTCAGGTTCGATTATGAAGATGCGGCTTATTTTATGTAATATATACGTCAGCCTCACTCCATTGTGCAATACAAAACAGTTACTTCAACATATGATGTATGTTCATAAAAGTCCCAACTACTGTATCATCCAGACTGGCACGACATTTCAGATAACACCACAATAAGATTGAGATATTAAGCTCTGCATTAATTGGGCTGATGTTTATTTTGTTCTGACCAGTTCCCACAAGTGCCTTTTCAGCTGGTTTTGTTACCTAGCAACGGTGCAACTACCCCAAAGGAAGTATGGCTCTGTTGCTCCCTCATGTCTTCAGCTTTTTACATCTCATCTGCAAACCACAGCTCTCTCAGAACTCATGTTGCACTGGAAGTCTATAAAACGGGGGGAAAAAAATACACAGATCAGCCACAGCATGCAAACCACCTGCCTGTATACTCTAGGTCTTCCTTGTGCCTCCAAACCCATGCCCATCAGCAGGACATTTATTATTTCGTAAACATAGACCCCGTTTTAGATGAACTTTTTAAAGGTTTTGTCTATATATTTATTGGATTTATTTATTGGAATTCTGCTTGATCTCAGTGAGCACTGATTTTGATGATTATGTGCCCATGCACCTATTGTTTCCTTGGTTTGCTTGTTTATTTGGATGGACTGTGCATGGAATGCATGTGGAAAAGCTGCAAATGGTTTGCCCTGTTGGAATAAATAGTTCTCTGAATCTGAACCAAACCAATTCAAACTCATTGGGGAATTAACACAGGCCTGAGGGTGCCCTGTGGTGCCCAAAATGTTGTTAATAGGAGCGTTGGGGTTCCACGGATTAAGGGGCGTCTATGGCTTGTTCAAGTTGATTCCCACAGATACTCGATCAGTACTTACATGTCTTCTGAATAGTTCCTAAGCAGTTTTGTGGTGTCGCAGGCTGCACTGTCCTGCGTGTGATGGCTGCTGGTGTTAGTGTTGGGGTCTGGTCAGCAAAAAAGTTTAGGTGGTTACATGAATCAAAGAAACATCCACATGAAAGCAGTATCCCAGCAGAACACTGCATGGTAACCAGATGATCAATGTTATTTTCTTTACCCATCAGTGGGTTTAATGTTATGGCATGTCACTGATAAAAGGCAATGTACCAAATGAATGCAACCAATCCAGACACCTGCATGTAAAATAAATTCCCTTAAAAATGACTTGAAAGGACTTGCTGTATGTGGCACAAGTTGGGATTTCATATGCCAGTACTGTGTAAGAGGGGATCAATGTAAAAATAACACAATATTAAATAGTTACATGTACAGTCACATGCAACTATGTCAAACTGGTCCCTTAATTCAGCTCTTAGCATCAGCACAGGGGAATAAAACCCAGACTCATAAGTGTGCATCACATGTGTAACTTGTTTGCTCATTATCGTCCCCTGTGCAGAACTTCGAAACCAGTGGCTGAATTAATGGAACAGCTCTGCACTTTCTGAACACTGATGCATTTACAACTCTGTTTCTCTGCTTTTCATTGAGTGTAATGTCTTTAATTTCCTCTTCTACCTTTAATGTAAAGTAAGTGACAAAGACAACAATATCCAACTTTTAGCAGTTTATTAACTGCATATGTAGTGTAGCTTTAACAATTATTCAAGGCAGCCATCAACTCTACACATACAGGCAACAAAAACAAATACTCTGTGCTGGAAAAATATCGGCATGCACTCCCTACAGGGAGAAAATAAAGCACCATAACGGACACGTAGTTCTGTTTTTAGCAAGGCATTTCTCCATCCTACCAAAACCTGTGAGGAGCAGCTATGCTGTATCTGAATTCAAGAATCATAAACTAGAAGTAGAGATCTGAAAACAACAACAACGACACAGAAATATATAAACATATTTGATACGGTGCAAAAAATAAAGCATGTCATACTCGGGTGCAGTTTCATAACCTGTACATTCTTCAGTTTGAACAAATATCTATAAACTGCAACAGTATTAACCACCTGTCCATGAAAATATTGAGATGGAATCCAAGTAATTCTTTCCAGAAACATGCTGCATAGCCATAGTTCCCTATTAAAGACCACAAATCCTTCCATACATTTTTTTTTAGAGCAAGTAGGGCCGTCCCAATATCTCATGCAACCATGATGAAAATATCAATATAGTCTGGATTGAACATGCAGGCCAAGGCCAAAAGGATTCAGATTTTTTTCTAAAACATACTGGAGCATAAATATGCTAATTGTTCTAAAGCAGCGAATTATGTGTAACAGAACACAAGTTAATACTTGGGTTACGGCACCAAAGTAACAGAAATGAA
The DNA here is from genome assembly GCA_005024645.1 of Planiliza haematocheilus. Taxonomy (NCBI): domain Eukaryota; kingdom Metazoa; phylum Chordata; class Actinopteri; order Mugiliformes; family Mugilidae; genus Planiliza; species Planiliza haematocheilus. The sequence goes on along the minus strand of SRSE01000649.1, from coordinate 9,246,807 downwards.
CAAATAAAGAAGGCCTATAGTTCTGCGTTTCCTGGTAGAACACAGTCTATATGTGGTGCCTGTGAGGTAACTGGGTCCAACAGTAGAACAACAATACAATTAAAACATTAAAATAAAAAAAAAATGGAGAAAAAAATAAAATACTGTACCCAAATGTCCAACTATCCTAAATATGGAAAGTCTGATATTTTTTTCAGTCAAAACCAGGTGGTGAATACACACAATAACTGTGCTAATCCTAGTTTTAATCCTCTGTGTTTCTGTGCAGGGACACTACTTCAGCACAGAGTAATGCTACTGTATAGACTTACACGCATCTAATGAATAAGTCAAAGACGGTGACAGCCTTGTCTGTTTGCTGCCTTAAACCGACTGCCTAGCAATAGAAACCCGGACACAAAACAGCTTACACAACATCATACTTCACAATCACAAAATCACTTAAAGATGTGCAACACCTGACAAACATGAACATTTAAATTTTTCCTTGTGCCACATATGTATATTTCAGAGATGCATCCTACCAACAATGCCTTGTTCATCCTTGGAAGGCTCTATTTTGGAAAACAAAGCCAGTTCTAACTGGTCACACTATGGCCAGCTACAGTGCACAGAGTTTGTAGTCTTGTTGCTGCTGACAAGGCAACAATTAGAAATCAGCCATCAGATGCACAAGCGCAGAGTTGTTATTTTACGTTTTTGTGCTGCTGACCACGTGGAGGCTTCATGCAGTTTTTCAGACATACGTAAAGTAAGTGTACAATATTGTATACTGTACAGCTGAGATTGTTTTAATGCATTATATCCGCATTTGAAAGCTGTCACGGAGGATAACCATTTTACAAGCCTTTCCGTGACAGTCACATACAGCTAAAGATGTCTTTCTTTTTAAGTGCAGATCTAACATTTATGAAATGTTGAGTCATTTTTAAACTCCTAGTAAGACCAAACTGTGTAAACCAGTCACAGTGGTTACACACTGAAATATACAATAAACTGGCAATTGAGACAAGACAACTATGTTACTTTATGTGCAAATAAATATGTAAACTTTCACAGGGGCTGATGAATCACGTCTACTGAGCTAATAAAGTGCAGCAAAGCTGTCAGGATATACACCTGGAAAGGCTCTAGACATGACGCCCCCAAAGGAATGGTCAAAACATTTTCGCAGACTTCTTACTGCTAAGACCGCCGGACAGCAGGACAGCATAGGCTCCTCTTATAGGAAGAGGCGGATATCTGAAACTGGACTGCAGAGGTTTAGGAAGCCTCACCGAGGGGAGCTTCAGCTGTTGGGTTTCTCTGGGTGCTGAAAGAGTGCACAAAGCTCCTCACATGTTTGGGTTTCCACAGAACTGAAATGGGACTCCATATTCCATGCCAGGTCTGCTGACAAGAAGTCATCCATGACAGTTTGTGTTTCGTTGCTGGTCAAGAAGAGGTGCCCCAGGCCTTCTGCCTGGCTGGTCACAGTCTGTGTCTCTGTGCTGTTCAGGAGCCTTGCCTGCTCACCCTGACTGACAGGCGCCTGGGAGGAGAGGCCAGTGCCAAATGAAGGCATATCTGTCTGTGTTTCTGTATCTGAGGACTCTGTGCTCATAGAAAAGCTTGAATGTCGCAATATGCTGCTGAGAGGCATGTGGCTTCCAGCATTCAGCAGGAAATTGAGGTCAGTCTGAGTTTGAGTATCAAAAAGCTCCAGGTCGCTGGCTTGAGTTCGAATTGGTCCCTCGCTTTGGTCCAGTTCATCCATCAGGAGGAAGTCTGTCTGAGTCTGATTGTCCAGAGACTCCAGTGGTGTGTCACCTCCTAGTCCCCCCAGCTCACTCTCCTCTGTCTGTGTCTGGATGTGCACAGCATTGAGAAACTCTTCAAAGTCAAAGTCTATGCCGTTGTGTTGCTCCTGAACGGAGCCCAGACCTGACCCGCAGCCTGCAGAGGTCTCTGCGAGCACCGGGTGGCTCGACATGCTGTCAGACAGAATGTTTTCTAGGTCGCTTAACAATGTCATTGTTTGGGTCTGGTTGTCTACCATGTTGTTTGTGCTGAGCTCATGTGTCTGAACCCCAAAACACATACCACCCACTGATTTCGAGTCCTCATATATACTGCTTTCAGCACCACTAAGGGAGTCATCTATATCCAGAGCCGTTTGGGTAGAAACACTAAGGGAGTCATTGCCAAATAAGTCAGAGCACATGATTGCCTGGTCCTGAGCTTTGTCCTCGGATTGTGGCATGGCAAATCGTGTCTGTGTCTGCCTGGTTTTGAACGGGTGCACAGAGGAGGAGGAGCAAGGAATTTGGCTCAGGCACTGGCTGTCTGTCTGAGCTCCGATAGAGGATGTGGCTTTTGCGCGGGAGAAGAATGTCTGGGTTTCCACACTGATTGGCAGGAGGACTTGGGCACTCACACTGATGTCTGTTTGGGAGCAGGATGACACTGAGGACTCACCCATGGAGCACAAGCCTATTCCCTCCCCAACTCCCACTCCTGTCGGCATTTTTGACAAGTAGGATTTGTCTGTCTGAATATTTGTGGAGGTGCTCCTTCCTCGCTGTCCCGCCATGCTGCTAGCTGAGTCCTCTGGACCTGCAGGATCCAGACTAACCTGAACTCCTGTGCTAATGGGCCCTAAGCTAGAGCGGGAAGTTGCCATGCTGTCTTTGAAACCCAAACTTTTTGCATCAATCTGAGGTACCACTGCGCCTGTGGCTTGAGGCAAGAACTGAAGGGTGCTGACAGAACCTTGGCTGTCTACTGCAAGCACAACAGACCTCAGAGCCCCACTCTCTGTAGATGGAAGGAGGACAGGCAGATGGGCCAGCTGCATCACGGGAACACTGACCAAAGCCATCTTTGGCTTTGGTAGAAGCAACTTCTGAAGGCTCCTACGAGGGCTAGAGTTCTGATTTACAGAGTCAGTGATATAAACAGTTGTATCAGAGGGGAGAGCGGTCTCTGCCAGCTCTTTACTAGAAGGCATGATTTGACAGGCTGAACCATTGGTCTTAACCTTTTCAGAATCACTTATCAGTTTCTCCATCTTTCGTTTTTTTACTGGAGGAATTCTGTAAAGACACAAAGCAGATAAAGAGAAAGACAAAGGTCAAAACTAGGTTTATTAATCATCAACAACAAAATGCAGAATTGTAATAAAATCCTGTTTGGCTTATGCATATACATGCCTGTGTTCTGTGGGAATCTCATGGCCCGTCCTGTAGATATGTGAGAGTAAAGCAGCTCTGCTAGCGTACGGGCAGCCACATGTACAGTGGTAGGTCTTTCCACAGTCTTCTATGTGCCTCTTCAGGTCCCATTCTGTGCTGTAGCCATTGTTGCACTTGGAGCATTTATGTTTCTTCTCTGCATGCATCTTCATGAAGTGCTACAATGAAACAGATCAAGAGATATATTGCAGACAGCAACTATGAAATGCAGTTTGTTATCATAGCCAGAAATAACTTCAAATAACTACAAAATATAGAAGAGTTGTAGTCACTGTTTTGAAGCCATTAGTTCCACAGAAAAGAGAAGAAATGCCTGTTTACATTGATTTTCATTTAAAGGCTCTGAAGCACCCATTTTTTTTTGTTTTTTTTATTTTTTTTACAGTGGATCAGCTTGGTACCAGCATTATAAAGGCTTAAAAGTAGATATGCACGATATCAGTACCAGTATCCATGACGCTGTGCTCATGCAACTCTTATCACCCGAAAACACACGTTTTCCGACAGCTGCTCAGATCAAAAGCTACATTAGCTTCATTGCCTTCAGACAGCTATGTTTATCACTTATTTACAATGAGAGGGGAAACCATTAATGAAAAACAATCACAGTTACAATTTAGTGAAGGTTAATAAAGGTTAACACCAGCAATGTAAGGTCTAATGTTTCTTTTATCCTACAAATATAACATTCATTCAACTTTGGATAAATGCAATGATAAAACACCTCATTGTTGAATCATATTGATCGTGAGGAAGTACCCGTGCCAGCAATCTTGCAAGTACACAAATTAAAGTACTTGTACTGGGTCAGACAAAAATGGTGGTCATGCACCCTTACTTAAAAGCTATTTTATTAAATGCGAACACATCTTTAAAGACTAATGGAGAAATGCTTACTTGCTTAACCAGGGAGAACTGGGAGAAGGGTCTGTTAGGCCCCCTGGGACACCCTTCAATGGGACAGCAGTAAAGCTTCTGAGAGCCCTTCATGTCCTTTCTGACTGTGGGATTGACGATACCATCCTGAAAATTAAGAAAGCAGACAAAGCAGACTATTAACATTTTAGATTGTTTGCTTAGCATAGTAACTAGTGTTCAAGATAGATTCCATAAATATACCACACTATCTACGGCCTTGAAAACGGTAAAGCATTTCCTGTATGTGACGTGTTGGAAATGCGTCATTGGCACTAAGCTCTACATTGCATTACCTTTTTTAGCTCCTGCAAGTAAAACTACATCAGTGGAATAATTATATGCAAAACACTATAGAGCTGTACACACAACAGACTCTGCTTTACACAGCTGAACATGACATTGAGATGCTGGGGGTTTAACCGTACAACTGCTGCCCTCACGGGCTAAACATTTTAATAAAATATAAAAAAATATATCTCATTGTGAATGATGAATAACCTGAAATAAAAAAGACAATGCCATCACATTACACATGAGGCATTTATACTGAGGTTTTCCAGTGGTCAAGGTCACCTCCATCTGCTGTAACTCTGTAGGGGAACAACTAAAGCTGGAAAATAGCTTCTGTTTTATCATGAGCAGTTCACATGAAATGACAAATTTGAAAACAAAGAACGCTCTTGCTATTTGCTTCAGCTGCATCATATGGTCGTAGGCCGGAGCCTGAGTCATATCAAGACATCAGCCAGTTATTGGCTATGGCACAAAGAGAAAGCAAGCTGAGATTCACTGTATGTGCAAAAGCAGGGCCAGACCACAGCCTGCTGATATTTGCTCTCTCTGTGAGGCTGTACAATACACTGATACGTGAGAGTAGAAGTCTCTAAAGGCTGCTTGTCTTTGCTTCTTGTAGAACTGGTATGGACAAAAAACTCAAACCAAAGCATTGCTCTTGTGATAGGAGCTTGACCTGGGCTGAATGCACAAATTCATCTGAACTCTTTAGAGGGAAACAGCTACCCACCACGAAGCACTGATCTGCAAATACGGTTTGTGCTACTGTTGTGCATTGATGCAGTAAATGAATAGCAGTGTTAAAGTGGACGTAATATAAACAGATACGCATCGTGCCTCACTCTTGCAGCCTGACTCGATGAATAATGCAAAAGAGGCAGAGAGTGAGCAATCACAGCATTTAAGCACTTTGTCATCGTGTCAACCAGAATATCATAACCACCCCAACAGAAGTTGCATAAAGCTGTGGATTAAGAATAACACATTCAATCTGTCGGGTTTTGTTTTGTTTTTTGCTCAAACTGCTGCTTGTCTCATTTTCTCTCTGTGAACCCTCCTTAGAGGCACAATCTGCAAGGAAAGTGAAGCTGAACAATAGAAAAAAAGACTAGAATCTGACATTACACTCAGTGATATAATCATGGATTATACTGAACATGAAGCCAACACAAGTTTTCTGTAGATTTTACCATTTAATTTACCAATTACGTCACTAAACAGTATAACGTTAAACTTGGAATCTGCTTGACTGTACCTCAGATTTATGTGGTAAGACTAAAGGTTTTATTAGACGTCTTCTGGCTGGGCCACATGGACTACTTCTAAGAGCTCATTTAAATTCCAACATTCACCTATTTGAAACAAAGAGCTTAGTCTGTTGCAGGACAAAAGGCAGCCTTTCCCAGCAAAGAACTTCATTCAAGGAGGGGAGACAGTGAAGTACTGCCTCCCACGAAAAAGCCCAGTCCAATGAGGACAGAAGGAGCCGGGTCAGAGGTAAATGCTGTGACTGCCTCCACTGTACCAACTGTTCAGTGTGTAACAGGAGATTGTAGATTAGACTCTAATGGTGTTTGTGTGGGATTAGGAAGAACATCCTAAAAACTCCTGCCCCTAACTAACAGTCTACTTAAATATCAGTGAGCGTGTGTATATCGATCATCACGTGATCCAGATCATTAATTGACAACACAAGTGGCTAACTGCAGTTGAGCTAACTCGCTAATGGCAAAATGGCACAAATGCAAACGTTAGCAACACAAAACCAAGTAAACCTTTACCAAACGTCATCTATAATGCATTCATTTGTTTTCTAAACATCACTACCGCACTGTGTGTTAGCTAAGACGAAGTTATAGATGACTTGCATTTTCCAGTTTTTCTAACAGCGATTTCTCAAAACTGAGTTAGCTAAGTTAGCACTGCAGTTAGCTGCACTCGTAACCCATGGAAATAACTGTGTTGTGTAAGATATTACCTTGATTCTGTGCGATTTAACAAGATGCATGTTCAATGCAGGTGTGTTGGGGAGAATCTTGCCACATCCTTCCACGGTGCAGAGGATGTTCGTCCTCACTTCTTTGGTCAGCTCCATGATGGTGGGTTTTATTATTTCCCGAGACTGCGACAGAGATTCCTCATGACATTTCGGGCTTTCTGTGGTGACGTTATCTCTGTTATTCGCCTTGCCCGTTGAAGAGGCAGCCATGTTTCTGTGTTGACAGTCCGTCCTGTGTTTGGCAGATAGCCCCAGCAGCATGAATGAACAGAGACATACCGTCCCTCAGCTTTGACTGAAAGGCTTCTTTCGCTACCTTCCACTCACTGAAAGCTGGAAAAGCTACGCCTACGTCACATCCACGATGCGTTCTTACTTCCGTTTTACAAAATAAAGTGTCAAAATTGTTTTGCTGTACCCCACAAAGTATTTAGAAACTAAACATTTATTTTAATCCTCAAACATTAAAAACAAACAAACAACAACAACAAAAAACAGTATACTGAAACTTGTCACTAACTAAAATGTTAAGATTTTTTTCTATTTTATTTTGATAGGATAAAGGTGTTAAAAACAAAGAATAAAACCTCAATGTTTGAGCCAACTAAATAATCCTCAACAATTCAACTTGAGAAATATACAATTATCGAAACAAACCACACTCGAAGCTCTACCAGTAATGGATATATTGGTGTCACTGCATATATCAAGAGCTAAAAGTTACTGTCAAGAAATGCAGGACTAAATCATCATAAATTAAGTGCTATTTGTTATAATTACAGTTCTTCCATAACCAAATTTTAAGGATAGACTTAAATATTGTTTAACTTAATCAGCTACAGTGACTGCCTGCAGTCTCAAAATAGCTTTGACTGACTGCTGTAATTATTTTTGCAATGTGAGGACTGTGGATTTTATGCTCCATCTTCTGTTTAACAGCTGTTAGCAAGGGATCTTATTGTTGTTGTCAAAATGGACAGAAGAACAATCACAGGAATCAGTGATGATTGCAGTCCAAGCTCGAAAGTATTATTTATGGCAAAAATTTTAACCCATCCTTAAGTTTGTGTATCAACAGGACAATTCATCAATGCATGAAACAACTTAAGCTGGTTCCCTTCCAGCAGGCCTTTCACTGCTAGACATAACTACACTGTTTGCTAAACTGATTAAAACAATCTAGATAATTAATATGTGTGGTAAATGACATACTCATATCAAGACAGCACACTATAAAACGTCAGAATTAATATCGCTTTTATATTCAATTTAAAAAAACAGTAAACAATAATAAAGTGACAATTCTAATTACAAACTGCTTACATCCTGGAGGCTTAGGAATAAAATAAAATGATGGATTCTGAATTGTAGATGGACATGACTCTTCAAGAGCTATATTAACAACGATCTTAATCATTAAAGCAAACCATGGATGGACTAAGAGTTGTCAGATCAGCCCACACTGTAAGTCCTTTAAGTCAGGGGTCTGCCATTAGTTCTGTGACTGATGCATTTGTGAGGAGGGACCTGGGCCATTGTCTGTGATGACAAAATAATTCCTTCCTTTTAACGGAACAGATGAGAGCAGCGGTGTGACGGGGGTGGCAGCAATTCCTATAAAGATAAAAACAATCAATAAAAGAGAGACACTGTAAAAAGGCAGACAAATCATTCTTGTTATCATTCTTCTTCTTTTGATCATCAATCTTCTTCAAATCTCAGTCTTCATCAAATGGAATCCCACGTTTCCCAAAATACATGAATATTTATTTGTGACACAAAGAAACTTAAATATGCTAAACGATGCCATTAAAGAAAATGAAGAGTCAATTATGAGAACTGGGGTGTGCCGTGGCTTTTAACTGGGAATACAAACATCTCCTTGTTGCTTTCACTATCCATGTGTCTTCACATCTTCACCAATCAGTGCAGCAAGTTCTTTAATGAATTGTTTACAAGACAATTCAGGGAAATTACTGCTCAGAAAATAATACTCAGCACATACACACTAACCATCATTAATGTGGGCATATGTATGAGGCTCTCGGAGTATACACATACAGTGTGTATGTGCATGTACGCCCTCTTCTGGGCCTTTACAGAGTTGCCAGTAATATGAAACATTTTAAAGTGTTTACTGCTAATGTACAAAACACATTTTCCTTTCATGGCTGTGTACCTGAGGATGCGCAGTGTCTGAGTGACTCCAAGAGGTTGGTGCTTTTAAACGTAACAACACATCTGAATGGCTCGTCTCGCTCTGTCATGGTCTTATTGGTGTGGTCTCTGAATTTTGTTTCCAGCTGAGGAAAGATTATTACAAAATACAATTCAGGTCATTAGAGTATACATGGTTAACTTTAGCATCTTCAATATAGACACTGATTTGTGGTATCTGATTTAATTTAGAATTATAATTTAACGAAACAGTTTAGTCATGTGCCTGTGGGTACCTTGTAAACTGCAGACTGTAGTTGAGGTAACATCCCATGACCAAACGCCTCACATGCCATCTGATGTCGGTTTGCTGCAGACTCGGCTTGCTCTCTTTCTATGTCCAAGTCTTGTAATAAAGCCAAATACATAAACACAGAGTTCCACTTGAAGTACGCTTAGATCAAAACAATGTTAAGGTGTGTGTGACACTCGGCAAACAATATCAAATACCTAAAAGAAGATCAAATGATATGAAAAACATACTTGAGACAGTTTGATCATTTTCTGCAAGAAGGCTGGGACAATTGGTGGGAAACACCTAGGAAGGAATAAAAGGTCAAAAGGTCAAAATCTTCAAAAAATGTCAGTAAAATAGAAAGGTTACAGCAAACTTCCTCCTAAACATCACTAAAAGTGGTTGATTGAAACTAAAAACATTGCATATAGCCACAAAAATAAACAGTTCTGCTACATAATCACAATTAGGCTTACATGTTGATATTGCCTCATCAGCAAGTCTTTGATGGCAGTGAGATTTCTTCCCTTGAGGTTAGCATCCTTGATAGCCTGATATTTGGTGGACAGAATCAAGGCCTGCAAAGAACACCACTCTCTTAGAAGGGACTGGAAGGCTGAACAAACAGTGACATCTATACAAACAATGTATAGGACTACATATAGAACTCATTCCTCACCTGGGATAACAGTGGTTTTAGCTTTGAGGTCAGACTGGTCACAAAGACATAAGGACTCCGAAGATAGTGAACAACATATGTTGGTTTGAGGTGGTTGGGTTGAGTAAAGGTCTCTCCCCATGCGATTCGAATCCATATAGCTTCGTCCGTGTGCTTCTTTATTTTGACCGACACCTTAAATGTGACATAAATAGTAGACTTTTAATGTGGGATGTTAAACAGGCCCATGAAAAGACTTAATGATGCAACTACACCAATCAGCCATAACAGCATGACCAACTGATCATCATCACTGGTCAAGTGAATAACACTGATTATAATGGTGAACACAGCCTATGCGGACCATGTAGCATTGGAAGAAGATAACACCAACGTAAACATCAGGACCCAGGTTTCACCCTGCACTACATTACACTGAACGAGATGATCAATGCAATATACTTGACAGGTTGGTGGTTTTGATGTTGGGGCTGATAGGAGTATGTAAACCATATGAATTTGTAGCAAAACTGAGGAGGGATATCTGTCTTACTTGACTTGTGAGCTGCCGGATGTGAAACTTAAATTGTTGGTTGAACTGCAAGAGCCCTACAGAGTGAGCATCATCTAGAAAATCACATCAAGAGACACAGGTTAAATCTCAGCCAGAGGCAACTGATGAGAAAGCATTTGTTAGTCAAACTATGAATCAGTTGGTAACTATATTTAATTTTAGCTAGGAGCCATGAAAAGTTATTAGGATCAATAATGGCGTTGGCAACTCTAGAAAAAAACACAAAGACTGAATGTATGATTAAAAAAATGTTACCTTGCTTTATAATTTTAAAAGAATGACTAGAGATGTCTTGATCAAGGCATTTTTTGCAGCATGAAGCCAAGACCTTTTTTTTTGTTTTTTTGCACTTTATTTATTTTAACAATTGTTTTGGACCACAACCACACATTAAAGAAAATGACTGAACAGGTCCATGATCTAGACTCGAGTTGGACATCTGACATTCGGACAACAATCAGCTGCACAGTTTGCATTTTTATAATAATAATAATAATAATAATAATAAACAAAAACTTCAGACTTTCGATCCTCCGTGACATGTTATGATTTTGTTTTTGCACACCTTCAGGGTCCAGGAGCTGGAAAGCATACCACATCCCCATGTTTGGATTCTCCATGACATCTGAAACAATAAAACAAACGCGACACAAGTACCATTATTGCACTGATGTCAATATGTGATCATTACCTAAGTGGTTTTTGACAAAATCTAATGACAAAATTATTTTAAAGCGACTAACGTATCATCTCGAGTTCTGTGATGTGTTTGATCTCCATTTCTTCCTCCTGTAAAGAAAGAAGAAAATGAACGGCCACATAAAGGCTACTGCTGAAACAGCAACCATTCTGATATGTCAAAGTAAGATTAAACAAAATAAAAAATATAAACATCGTTCACAACAACCATTCCAGTAAACATGAATGATAATGGTGCCCTGACTAACCTAAACGGAACAAGGACATAATTAATGCTGCATTTAAAATAGAATACGTAAATACACAGACTGTAGTAATCATAATAATTATAATAATAATACCAGTAAAGAAAATAAGCATACCTCGCAAATGGCAAGTAGTTTTTGTGTTAACGCCCATTTTGACTGAGTAAAATCCAAGGATTGCTGCTCTGCCTCGGTCAAACGGCCCCACTTCTCCAGCGTCGTTTCCAGCATTTGAGACGGTATCTTGGTTATAAGTCGCTGCAATACGCGTTTAGCAGAGTTATCCATTGTCACAGTGGCTGAAATCTTGAAGTTAAACTGGAAGACCGTTTTTACGATATGTTAAACTAGTTGCTTCGTCGTCCTGCTTGTACAACCAGTGGAGTCGAGAAGATCCAAACAAACCGCCGACAAGAGAGCACACGAATCAACCAATCAGATACCGCCTTCAAAATTTACGCGCTCCCTCCTGCCCCCTCTGCTGGGTTGGAGTGGTAATACTCAACGCTGTCAACTAACCCGCTGCCCCTCTACAGTATAGTACTTGACAGTACAAGAAGCTAAATTACTTATTACTTATTACTTAAAGAGCATCTATTATTCTACATTTTTATACTTGTTTCAACTATTAGAGTGGACATGAGGTTTTAGTAAAAACTGAACTAAAACAGCCTGCGGAATTATTTCACAAAGGAAAAGGCAAAGTCCTGGTGGTTCTTTAGTAGGTGGATGGATGGATGCAGCGTTAGCTGTGAATGGTTGTCTGTCTCTCTGTGTTGACCCTACGATGGACTGGCGACCTGTCCAGGGTGTACCCCTGTGTCTTGCCCGATGACAGCTGGGATAGGCTCCAGCAGACCCCTGCGACCCTTAGCAGGAATGAGCGGGTATAGAAGATGAATGAATAATATTAGTGTGTTTCTGATATTATATTTCCTTGTCAAGCACACAAAAAATCTGCATATGACGGATATGTTCCCAGTCGATGCAAAGAGAATACAATACAGGCACATTAACACAAAGCGAAACAGCTCAGTACTCAACCTACAGTATACACTGTGTACCTGAGCAGCGCACACGTGAACAAAAACGGAAATACTATGAGGGGAACCCTCTTGGATTTCCTACAAACGTCCGCCATCACAAGCCCCACCTCTTATGGGAAGAAAGCACGCTATTGGTGAATCGAGCTAAAAGTCGGACTCTGATTTGCTCTTGATGTTGACACTCAATGCGTCATCAACAGTTACGAAAGCGTCGTACCGGGCAGTATGTCCTCCAGGTCTCTGTATCTGCCCTAGGTTACACTGGTGTTAGTAGTGGACACGAGGTTTTAGTAAAAACTGAACTAAAACAACCTGCAGGGTTATTCCACAAAGGAAAAGACAAAGTCCTGGTGGTTCTTAAGTAGGTGGATGTATGTATGCAGCGTTAGCTGTATTAGCTGAGGCCTCGTAGCAGTTAGCTAACGTGACCGAGGTGTGCTGGGACACTTCTCAGATAACAGCCTTTTTAACTGGTAAGTTACTTTCAGCTGTCACTGCACGGTGTTACCTAACAGTAATGGTTAAACCAGTTGATCTGTAATTTGGTGAATGAGACTCCAGAGTATTCACAGTGAATTTAGGTGGTTTACGATGCCACAGTGATGCATTTATCATGTATCCCTCTGTGTTTGCAGGTAAGTGTCCACTGGAAAAGCTCCAGCCATCACAATGACAGCTCAGGAAGGAGAGGGATGGGGAGGCATTAGTATCCTTTAGAAGACTTGTCTGACAACACTGAGTTGTTTACAAGGTAGAGCAGAATCAATTGGTCCATTATTAGTTGTACAAACCAATAATCAACAATTTTGATTGTCGGATTTGAAAATATTCCGCTTTCTTTTACATTATCATCAGTTCATCATCATAGTTTCATATACTGTTATTGGACAAGGATGTTGTCTGTTCTGCTTTTTGACACCTTATTGATCATGAGGGAATCGGTCTCACTTATTTCCTGACAGGAAGGACGCAGTGGTAAACCATGTATGATGATATGTTATAATGTAAGAGCTGAAGTCAGTAGCAAGAAGCGATTTGAAGACGGGTATCTACTGGCTGAATAGGCAGCTGAGCTAAGAATTGTGTGTGTGGTAAAACTTCCAAGATTCCTTATGTAATCATATTAAGTTGATCAGCTGGGAGACCTAAAGTCTACTACTGAACCGAGCTATTTGATTTGCAATGTAGTTTTAGGTAATGTTCAGTTCAGTATTCACTGTGTAATAGAGTTAAAACCTTACATAAAGCATCACTGACAAAATATTAACTGCTGTATCTTGTGTTGCATGGATAAGAACTTAAATATGTCACTAGCAATATAATAAATAAACAATGAATCAGACACACTGCATTACTGTATGTATCACCTGAGCTGCAGCATTTGCTACTGGCCAGTGGCACGTTTGAATACTTTTTCTGTTTGCCAAGTTCCCTGTTGTTTACCACTCCTGTAGCCTTATCACCACCTCTCGTAGACCCCATCTTTCTCCACTCAGCTGCCTGTTCAGCCAGTAGATAAGATTGGCCCCAGTAATACATCACCTCAGTACAGCACAGCATGACCTCAGCGGTAACAGAACAATGAGCGTCTGCATTTTTGATGGTATTCAATACATACCTTGATACTACCCAGCCCTACTATTTAGACATTTTATCAATGTGTCTGCTCCTCCTGTTTGTGTTTTTCAGCAGAGGTTCAGTAAGCCCTTAACTCAGAATGCACCCTGACTTGTCACCTCACCTGCACACGGACGAGTGCAACGAACTAATAACGCAACTGAAGCAGTGCCACGCGGAGGTGCGTCACTCTCTAAATCCTTGTATTTCTTAGCGTATCACATGCACTGAAAACAAAATGTTGTAAATTCTCTCTCACGTTACCATCAGCACAATGTCCTGAAGTTCTTTGGCAAGTGTAATGATTTGGACCGCGCTATGCGTCAGTGCATGAAGAAGGAGGTCTGTATTTTTATTCGCACATTTTTTGGTAGCCTGTTCTTGCACTCTTGGAGATTGAGTGTTGTTGTTGTTGGTTTTCAACAGAGACTGGAAAAGCGGGAGCGCAGCAAGCAGCACGCACAAGAGATGAAAAAGAGGCTGAAGGAAGGACCCAAGGAGCCTTTCTGAAGGACGTTTTACTCTAAAGCTGCCACTGGCACTGCGAGCTCTCAGATATTGGGACAGTGACTTAAGCATGACACTGTAACAGGCTGTTTCTGCTGTGTTTGTGTCACAGAGGAGGAGAAGGAGGAACACTTGTAACATGTAATGGTGTACATTATTTGGATAGCAGAGTGAACTGTAATACACATGGTTACTTGAGTGTTGTGGATCATACATCTGCAACAAGAGCCCTTAAATTTACTGGGATATTAACCCTCCGAACACATTTTGGATGTTTTATCATCTGTACAGACTAAAACTTGCAACAATTAGGTCAACATAAAAATAACAGCATTTGGTACTTAGGATTAAATATTGCTTTTGGGTATCATCAGTTATTTCCCCCCCTTCTATTAGCAGCACACTGCTGCTCCATCAGAGAGATTAATGTTCAGAGAAACCTTTCAGACAGAAGTCTCTGTTGGCAGGACCCCTCAGGAATATTCTGGAACCGGGAAACTCTTTATGAAAACAGGGAGGGTGTGTTTACACCCTTCGAGTGAAGTGATATTTTTAAGTTTGTTTGAATGGGGAATCATATTGATTCAAGATGAGTTCTTTTCAAATAAATAAATAAAATATAATTTAAGAATCCATTCTTGCCTTGATGTGGTGTTGAAATAGCGTGAAGGTTGCAGTTATAATGGTGAACACGCATGTCCACAATGTTATATTTCTATTTCTTGATTGAAGATTTATCATATGATTTGAATTAGTCTTTGCACAATTAGAACCCAAACAAAGTTGTGGTGAGGCTCAGAGATTTGTGTAAGGTTAAATAAACCTAGCTGGTGTTTTTGATGAATATAAAACAAAGAAAATAATGTTGTCAAAGTCTGTTTCTTTATTTGAAGCAGCTCACTCTATCACGGCCTATCTCCGACATGTTTAAATTTAAGGCAGTCAAAGGTGTGTTCTTAGACAATGTAGGGAGAGAGGAAGGATGGGAATGATCAAATGCACATAAAATGATATGGTGGTTAAAAATAAAAAACACAGACGCATGTCCAAACTACTATTCTCTGTAATAAATAATGGAGCAAAAAAAAAATATAGATATTTTACGTTCTGATTATGTGAATTTCATCATCAAGGCCATTTCAAACAGATCTGGAGTCTAAAAGACCGTTTTTGAAAGTAAAGAAGTGCTTTTTCTATCTCAGGGTACACAATGAATAAATATATATTTTTAAAAAATAAAATAATAAAATGAACAAAGCCAGTCTGTGAGGATCAGCGTGATTAACGCTCACCAGACCCGAGTGATTTGCAATCAGTGATGCTCTACAGTAGCCACATCACACAAGTCTGACTCACGTCTTCTCTGCACTCCTGAGTGAAGGAGGAACTGGACGGTCATTTGAGGAAGATGGTTGAAGTGATTGTAGGGATCCCCTCCACACGCACACACACACAAAAAAGCTTAATGAAGCTTTTATTCAAAAAAATAATAATAATGTAATCATGTAATGTTCTTTCCAATGATTCTTCACGATCATAAGTTGAAGTCTTGATACTGTTTTTGTTAATCCTAAGTGAATGCATGACGGAGTAGATCAATGACCACAAATGAAGATGATGACTGAAAATCATTTAACAAACCTCACAGCGCAATAACAAAACGTTTTAAATGCTTGAAACTGACATATCTGAAATACAAAGGTCATTTCATCAATCTGTTCAAGCGTATATAATATATATATATATATATGTGTAAATATATCATAAATTATTTGACACACCTTTGATCATTTACAACAAAATACCACTCTGAAAATGGTCATTTAAAAGGTAAACATTAAAGTGACAATAGTGTTTACATTTTGGTTTTGAAACGCATCTATAAATTATCTGCTTTTTTGAAGCATTAAAAGTTGCTGTTTTTTTTGTTTTTTTTTAAATTGGGGTGGGGGAGGGGGCATCTGGAGCAAAGGAAACCACATGGCACTGCACTACCTAACAGTTATCTCAAATAAATACAAAAATAAACAGCCACATTTCTAACAATACTTACAACGCTGGTACAAAACCTACCCTGAAATACAAGGTACTGGGACAGGCGACACATTTATACAGTATATTACATGCAAATAGTTACAGGAAACGCTCTATTTATATATTTATATATTCTTCTGCACTGCATGTGTACAACTGCAAAATGGACCAGATTTACAAAACAGACCTACGTACATTTACATTTGGGCTAAAACAAAAATAGATCCCTAAATATAATATACACATCGCAATATAAAATCTCTTGACTCTCCAATCATCACATGCAGATAAAGACAAAAGTTGACTCCAGCTACACAAACGTTCCATTTCCACAATATTGTTCACAGACACTTGAGGACACTTGAGGACGTAATCGTGTGCGTTGCGTGCCCATTAAAAAAAATTACAAAAATAAATAAGAATACCAAGAACTAAGAAATAACTGTCAGGCAAAAACAACATGATCGTCTGAGTTTCTTTTTACTTCACTTTTCTTTTTTTAACAACCACACATTTCACACAATAGTTATCTGCACTGATGATAACTGGAAGCCATAAGAACCATCACAGTACTCTGCTCTATGCACTGCTGCTCCAGCTAAGTGCATTCAAATTCATCGCTGATCTTCCCATGTAATATGTGCCGTCAACTCATTTATTTATGTATGTGAAAAAAGGGGAACTGTGCCCTAGCCTGATTTGCCGCAGGTGAAAAGAAATAAAGGCTGGATGGATGGTGACTGTAAGAGGAGGATACCGTACAAAACCACAAGACAGTGGATTTTATTTAACAGGAGCACACTTGATAACGATAATAAGCGCTCTGTGTAATGAAGACTTTTACAGTATGAAGAATGAACTGTGAGATTTCAAGGTAGCTGCTACAATGTTGTTAGCAGCTACTACGTGTTTCACCAATGTCTAATATGAGCCTTTTGGAAGGTTTTCTACCACACGCACAGAGACGAGGGAATGTGCACGTTAAGGATCGAGCAGCGTTGTGTCCTCATGCAAACTTTGGTGTACACTTCAACTCAAAACTGAAGAACTAACTAAAAGAAAATGTTATGTACAGAAGGAAACCACCTTACACACTTGAAATAAATATATATATATATATTAATATATATTATCATCACTTTGTCAATCAGACATACATTGATTACATACATCCTGATGATTGAGTTTCGCATACGTACAGAAACTTTCTCTACCTCTCTGCTTTTTTTCAGCAATGCACATTTGGCCCTTTGCTCTTTGACTCCTGGGGCATGTGGACAATCGAGGGTCCGATAAAACAAAAGCTGCAGTACAAAACATGATCATGAAGGAACTTATTTAGTTGTATGAGAACCCCCTCTGCTGACAGACTGAAACAAAGGCCCTTAATGCAGTTTGAGATCACAGCTTCATCATCTTGGATGTCTCTCTGTGGGCGGCCTCAAAGCCACACTGACCGTTTTTCTGGGTGCGGGTGGTCACTTTTCATACGTCTTGTTGTGCAGATAACTGAAGAGTGCCTCCAGTCCTTTGGTTGAGCACCACAGCTGCTTCAGCATCTGACACTCTTTCTCATTCACGTCCTCCAGCACAGACATGAGGATACTCCTCACCAGGCATTTGGACTCTTCTAAAACCTTTTAATAAAACACACAAGAGAGAACACAGAAGGGAGGGGATCATTTGGTTATTATCAAAAGACAGAGTTTTACCTTCTAGGTTTTCTAGATCGCACTTACCACTGCATTACACGACGCCATTTCCTTCACTCGCAGCATGACTTCTTGATTGAAGGTGGTTGGCCAGAAGACCTGTGACACCAGTCCTCGACTGCATGCCTCTTGTGCCGTGAGTTTCCTTCCACAGAACAGCATCTCATTAGCCTGCAATTAGGGAAAAAGTATTTCTATGCAGCCTAATATTTGATTTGGGTAAACACAAGGCAATCAGGTGGTAATAAGAGCAATCAAATTAGCTCAAGTGGAATCTGCCAAAAGCCTTGATTTTGCTGGAACCCACCAGAGCTACACCCAGTATCTGGGGGAAGGTGTAGGAGGAGCATCCAGAAGGGGTGAGGTGGAGGGCAGCACAGGGAGTTTGAAACCAGGCCCTCTCGCTGGCCCACACCACGTCACACAGTGGCAGGATGGATGCTCCTAAGCCCAGAGCAGGCCCATTTATTGCCACAACAATGGGCTTCTTGAAGTGGATGAATGCCAACACAAAGTCCCTAATGGGGTCACAGAATGATCAGTACCGACTGTCAACAATAATGGCAAGATGAAAAAATAAATCAGTGTCTGGAGTGGAATGATTTCTTCTCACCGCACAGCTTCCGCGATGCGGCTACTCTCTTTTCTGCGGTCGGTGGACAGGCGCCCTATCAGGTAGGACGGCTCCAGGCCACTGCAGAAAACAGTCCCCACGGAGCTGAGCAATAATAATTTACTATCATCAGCAGCTGCATTACCCAAAGCTCGACAAACTTCCTTCATGATCTGAAGAGAGAGAGGGAGAGATCACACTTTTAGATCACTTGACACGTGAGGAAGGGTGGGGGAGAAAAAGGTGAATTATAGATTTTAATCTTTAAAGTAAGGCTTGACATTCAGCCAGTACATATATCAGCAGAGCGGGCAGTAAAGTGACCAGCACTGAGGGTGCAAAGGTGTTGTCTTCATAGCTAAAGTGTTGACAGTTGATGCTCACTGAAAACTGTCTCAGAGGATGACTATTCAGCTCATGTAACACATGGCTACTTTTTTGCCATTTTTAATAAATTTAAAAAAAAAAAAAGAGAGAAAGAACCTCAGCATAGGCTTTTCGTTTAATGTGTGCAACTAAAAGAAGCATCAACAAAACATGTGACATGTCCTCCCGTCCGTGGAGGAAAGCAGTATTTGTTCTGTGGTGCAGAAGGTAAGAGTTTGGTGGAAACTCTTCCTCCTTAATGTTACTTTCTGAGCCAGGGCAGAGTGCACTGTAGGTAAGATGTTTACATGACAACTTGCTGGGCAGCTTGTTCCCTTGACAGCCTGCCTGCCAGAAGCAACTGACTGAACAGTTTGTGGAAAACAGCTACTACTCCTGGCTGTGGAGTGGTAGGTGCAAACAGAAGAAAAGGTTGTTCATCCAAACATCTAAAAGAAATACAATTACATATTTTATTTGCATCTATCCACTCATATAAGACAATCAAAAGGGTTTAATAAAAAATAAAAAAAAGTGGATTGATTTTGCATTATGACACCTCATCAGATACCAATAATATAACAGTCTATGAAAAGAGTTGAGTTTCGCTGGGCCAGTTAATATCAGGAATGCATTATTCAGCATAAACAGACAAGTCTTTGGCCTTCGTCTCGGATGATGAGGAATGGAGTGACACTGTCAGACAGCCGACCTCACGAGAAGGCCTCTGACAGCTGCACCGCTCACACCGTCACGTCACTGTCTAGAGCTGATCGGTACACTTGGTTGCTGCATTTTAATCAGTTTATCACCCCTGACCCATGTTAACCACTCAACCTCAAAGTGAACTTAATTCTCCGCATCTCACCAAGCACATAATCTGCCCCCAGTTTAAACTGGATGTGCCATCCCTGTGTAATTGTGTGTACTTGCATTGCTCACGTCATGGAGACATAAATCTGTTTTCCTCTTTGGGGGGATAAAAGAAGTCCTTGTAAACGGGTACCTGCTGGTCAAATTTAGGACGAGGACAATTATTGGTTATGATTAAAGTTTGAGCGAGTCTCAAGGAAATGAAAGTGTTGTCTGGGGGGAATGGAAACAGAACTGTGTGTGAGAGAGAGAGAGAGGCTACAAATGATGTTATTTTAGCAAGGTGAATTAATATCTCGGACACGTAAAGCGTAGATGGACAGATGCTAGTTCCACTCTGTGAAACACGCAGAAAGAACGGAGCAGCCAAAGTGACATTCATGCACAGAGAGTCGGAGGATATCTGTAGACAGACAAATATGGTATAAACAACAACAGAAACACCATGCATCATTTCCCTGCAAATGAGGCTTTTAGAGGTGCGAATCAGTCAATCACATAGTCTAGACTACAAGCACCTGGATAGTTATACAGTTTTTCATACATTCAATTTGGAATAAAATGCTGGATACTACATTAAAGAGGAGCGTCTTCAACACTCAAGAACTGTTTTGGAGGTACAACAATTTTATCACGCTGTGCTTTAAATTGCTTCAGTAAGTAGTTGGACACTTGTCTGCTCAAGCAGCTGTGTTATGTTGTCAGCGCACGCAGAAAAAAATGAAAATGGCAAACGACCAGGTAGCCTGATGAGCACAAGTTATGTGGAAAATCATTAACACGGTTAGGAAACGCTTCATTTTGACTGCTCGGTCAGTCAAGAATTCTCACCAGGCTCTAGGCACACGTTTCCTGCCAAAGTTACCAAAGAGCTTCTAAGAGCGAACAGGTGGAGTATCGAGTCACTCTCGTGATCTCATTCCAACTGAGCTGCTGCCTGAACGCCGTAGTAAAGGAAAGGAGACACAGCGACAAACCGGAGCTGCTGCTGCCTGAAGTGAAGGCACGAGAAAGCAGCAGCAGTGTTTATGCAAAATGTCTGGTAGTGTCTGAGTCTTTCACTTAATCTGATTGTGCATCTGTATAATAACACTGTGGTAAAGGAGCTCCATGTAACTCATACTCAAGTGTAAGTGTATAATGTTTTTATATAAATTTGGTCTGGTTTGGAATAATTTGTCATTTTTATTTCCATCTAGAAAGCTTCAAATTTAAAAAGCTTTCCGAGGATTTGAGATATTTACATTTCCAAATTCCTTCAGATTACTGGCTATAAAAGAAAATAACTAGATGAGAAAGCTAATGTACATTAATCAGGTCAGCGAGGTGACAGAAATAATACCTGTGTCTCACTTTATGGCAAGAAAAATGGACCAGAATGTTTAAGATTTTCCTCAGCTACAGCCATTCAGTTAGCACATCCGCACGCTCACTTGTTCCTGTAGCTTCAAAGACTGAGGGACAGAGAAGGAGCTATCCGAGCTGTTTGATAAGCCCACAGCTTACGGGCTTACTGTCACACATGAAAGTACACACATACACACACATGTGCACACCCAGTTTAGGCCACTTCAGTGCCTATGAAGTACAGCCTGCCGTACCCACGACACTGTATCAAAGCCAGAACCGCCCTCCGAAAAAGATCTGAGACACATGCAACAATCTGAGAGGAGGAAAATCCTGTTTGCTTGGAGCGTTGCGCCAAAGAAAGGTGATAGAGCTACATGCCATTCTCTTTGGTTAACCCCAATTTAAAAAAAAAATAAATAAATAAAAAAAATATTAAAACGTTTCAATTGACAATAGATGAAACATTTCCAACAAATCACTTTTACTTTGAAATTCTTTTGATACATCAGCAACTACAAACATTGATGTATAAGTCCTGCTTTATTCATTCAAGTTCAATCCCTTTCATTTCTATGTTCGTTTTTTATCGTGTTGATGACTGAATAAACCTTGTGTCAGGTTAAAAACTGCTGCTAGTATATGCCTGGGAAAGGCAAGCTACTGAATATGTTCAGGGGTAATTTAAGCGGACCAGCTTGTTGTTGATTGGAGTGTGGAAATGAGCAACCAATCACAGGCGGCTACATCCCTGCAGGGAGCTTGTTCAACGAGTGAATCATCACAATGCATGAACCCACAGAGCAGAGAGCCATTAAATGACACCCAGTCCTGCAGCTGCACGTGTTCCTCCCTTATTATACACCTTCATGCACTTTCTTTTTTTAGTATATATTTGTCTGAGTTAATCTCATCACAGGCTACGTTGACTTTGACAATAATTTGACAATGTGGCAATTCATCTTCAACACATCTTTAAATGACAGACTTTGTGAGAGACTTTAAATGATAAATCTGTGAGATACTGGACTTCGATGAAGTTTGTCTCTCACGGTGACAATCAAAGTGAAACTTCTGCATTCAGCGTGTAGACTGGATGTTGATTTTATGGGGGGGACTTTGACTGACATGGAGATAGCAGGTGATCAACAAATTGCTGAGGAACCAGCGGACACAGCTTGGCACCGATTATGCACCCTAAACGCCCGTAGAGATGACTCTGCCGGTATATAATCAGACCTAATCAAAAGCGCTGCTAAAAATAGAGACATCCTGTTTACAAGTGTTCACCGTGACGGTAAATGAGCAATTAATAACACCTTTTGTTATTTCAGATCTAAACCTCATCGGCCATATTCTGTGTGTGTAACATACAGAATGTTTAAATTACTGAAATAGTAATGTAATTAAATAACTGTAAAAGCTCCAGCTAGATGTTTTTTTTCCAACGTTTGCCAAAATTAGGTAATTAAAAGGGGCAAAAAATATTAGTTCTGTTGCTGTTTTAGTGACCTTGTCCTGCATGGCTGACGTAAGGAGCGTACGCACGGGAAGAGACGAGCAGCCATCTGGCAACAAAAGACCATGGAATTGTAATGAAATTCAGCAGGTGGTAGCGATGTTAAAACCTTGGCGACGCAAAGTGTGCATGAACAAAGCTGAACTGCTTTCAACTTTGACAAGCAAGTTGATTGGCATATGCAGTGAACACAGAATGCCCCCAACATTTACCAAAAGGAAACATCATCCATGACTTTATTTAGTTTATTCAGTCCCCACGCTCAGAGCGCGTTTGGAGCGTCACCTAAACTCAGATAGAGAGGTATTTTCTTTTCTAACAGAGAGTGGAGACGGCCCTAGGAGCTGCCGCGTCCACACACTAGCAATTCAATTCAAACTAGCAATTTCACCCTTTTCTCTGCTGTGGTCTGCTGGGGGAGCAGCTTTGCAGCCAGTGACACCAACAGACTGAATAAACTGATCAGGAAGGCTGGCTCTGTCATTGGCTGCAGGCAGGAGGAGACTTTTTGAAGTGGTGTTGGAGAGGAGGACACTGAACAAGCGGTCATCGATCATCGATAACCCTGACCACCCTCTATACCTTGTAACAGACAGACAACGAAGCACCTTCGCCAAGAGACTCAGACAATTTCGTTGTCTCAAGGAACGCTACAGGAAATCTGCCTCAAGCCATCAGTCTGTACAACTCCCCACCTGTGCGTGAGAGATGACACTAGACTTATTGTTACTGGCACATTTTGCACATGGTTGTTTAATTGGCTTCTGTGGATCAGGTTTGTTCCAGTGCATCACATAGATACTTGATCAGTTTGGGATCTAGTGAATTTGGAGGCCAGGTCAACACCTTGTGCTGTTCTTCATGTTTTTTTGTGTGTCTGTGTCAGGCTGCATCCTGCTCGGGATGGCTGCTGCCATCAAGGAGTGTCATTGATATGAGGTGGGGGTGTCCGCTGGGTGATAGGTGGCTAAGTAACATCCACATAAATGCCATCAGTTCATGAGTTTCCCATCAGATGGTCAATGTCATTCACTTCTCCTGTCAGTGGTTTTAATGTTGTGGCTGATCGGTGTATGTTACACTGTATTGAAAACTAATAATTCACTGTCATAATTAAAATATGAGGTAAAGAAAAATAATTTCATGGTCGTCTTTCTACATATTAGTACATAACTATATTATAAACTAAGCCTCACTGTCATCAGGTACACTGCTGCTTTACCAATGACTGACCTCTGTCACCTGTCCTCTACACTTCAGCATCAAACTTGTCAAGTCTAATCAACCGTGAATGCCAGTCTGAAGTTTGCGTACTAGGTTTTGATACATGCACAAATTCAACAGTTTGCAGCAGAAAGTTAGTCTGGTGTCATTCAGGTGCAGACGTTTTGTAGGTGGTCAAGTCAGGCTGGCTTCCAGGTTAATAACAGACACTACATTCTTATAATTAAACAGTGATGCACAAGTTCCACCACTCACATATTTGATCACTGAGCTTAAGTTTCATTAAGTCAATAAAACTTGCAAATGCTAGCAATTACCATGCCTTGCAGACACTATCATTTCCAGCATCAATGGGACCGTTACCCAACTCTGCAAGCAATATAAATTATTGGAAATCATGTCCAGGGCCTCCAGTTCTCTGAAAGAATAATTACATAATGTTCTCCTCTATGAACCTGTAGCACGATTTCCCCACAACAGATGGCTCAACACTGGATTATTATATGTACCCATAATTACTAGAGCCTTGTCTGGCAGGAGGCAGTTTTGAAGAAGCTGTGTTACCTTTTCAGCAATGCCCTGTGTTAGATTCATACAGCACCTGGCAGCTGTCAAATAACAACAGTTCTCAGAAGCTGTCTCCTGAAAAGCTCCCCTGGAGCAGCTCAGGAGTTAGTGCATAGCTCCAGGGCATCTCTACAGTGATTACTGTGAAAACTTTTATACGTTTGTTTGGTCCTAAACTGAGGTGTACAACTCAAGATTTCAATCAAAGTGATCTTAAGTCTTGATTCATGGCTACACACCAGTGAAACACAGACCATGTCTTGCGTGGACAACATTAATTTGTGGGTACGTTCCTGTTCTCACCTCTGGTGTCAGCGCGTTGTTGTCTGTTGTTTGGCTGGACAGCAGGACGTGCGTGAAGCCCTCCTCCTTCCTGACCACAATGTCTCGGAATCGACAGTTGCTCTCATTCTGTCGCACGTTATACCTGAGCCGCTTGTCAAACACGTAGCCCTTCTCCTCAGCCAACTTCCGCTTTACTGAGCTGTGCAGATGCATCTTTCCATTGGCTACAGGGGAGCCTGACACAGACAAGGATGAGAGGACAAGTCAATCTGTCGTCCAGGACACGTTAATCAACTACTGACAAAACTGATCATTAAAACCCATCCATGCCAAAAACATCACCTGCAATATTACTTTCAGAAATATGGAATTAAGTGGTTTTTACAACCTGGGTTTTGGTTTATGGGGTTACAATAACTCTTATATAAACACTTTCATAAAATACATCATTAACATAATCCGACTAGATATTTATATCAAGTCTGTTACAGATGTTGGCAGCTAGACTGCCTGCAAACCAAAGCTGAACCAGAAAGTAGTTTTCTAGGAAAAAAAAAAAAGGAACACTCGGAATAAATGTTTTAGAAAAAACATTTTAAAACACTGACCTTCATTTTTCACATTATTATCTGATTATTATCTGAACCAGTGGTTTAGATAATTTGGTTCAAGTGTGGAATTTTTTAAAACTCAGTGTCTTGTTTTTCTAGGGGGCAAAGTTATGATAAACTACACAGAGTGGGAATTAACTTGTGTAACTATGATATTTGGTCTGTAGCGTTTCGGGCAAAGAAAGCTGCTCTAGTTCCTCCTTTGCTGCCACAGTGGCTTTTTTTATGTTTGTGCAAATGAAATTCAACAAAGTGGCATCTGCCATTATCCAAGTATTTTGTGCAAGCTGCTAAGAACATTTCATAGTGTCAATCCTACTACTAATTTCTTCCAATTCTTACACAAAAGTCAAAGTTTGGTGTAATATTTAAAGCTGTGGCATAAAATAACCAGCTTTCTATATGTGACTAGATATTTTGAATGCATATTTGAAATGCATCTACAACATTAAAAACAAAAAGCAATAGCATTATAATAATAGTAATAGTATGGACTTATCACTGTCAACAGTGCTTTTGCAGTCACTGCTAATTTAATACCAATAATAAGCTTAATATTTCATCGGTTAGATATCTTCCATGCTGTTGCCTAGACAGCTGGAAATCATGTCATTAAAGCACCAAGATACAGTAGCTTACTCCTCCAGTAGGACTGTGTCATTTCCCTGCATGATATCTGAACAGTCACAGTGGCGTTCAGTGATTTTCGACTTGATTGCATTAACATTTCAACCTTGAAATCCGCACAGTGTTGAATTTCCTTGCCATCTCAAATTTCTCATTTGAAAAGTGGTCCACGTAATTTTTGTTTCTTCTCACAAATCAGAACATTGTCTTTCGGCAGCAGAGCAATATCTAATGCACCAGCATAAACCCATTAGATGTTTTGTTTCAGTCATATTGAGAAAAAGATTTCCTTGAAAGCAGAGAACATAAATCTCAGCAGTGGACTTTTTACTAAATGTTAAGCAATGCAGAAGTCCCTTATCCAAGAACATGTAGTGATGCTGTGGTAGTAAACAATAACCCACAAACACAGTAAGTCACCCTGATACACAAGCGTGGTATTCTCCCCACAACCAGTGGTGTGATGCTTTTTCCAACCAACAATGTGAATGGGGAAACTTGTGACGCAAAATCTGGGTTGTTAACACAAACAAAAATTAGAAGCACCACCTCATGACTGTATGCCTCCACTAACAGTTTACATCTACATTTGCTCCAGACTCATTGTTGTAGTCAAGAATTTGAAGGGAAAAATGTTTTTGTAGAACTCTGGGACACCAAACTTGAGGTTTGACCTTTTGAATGTAAAATGCCATCACTGTCATTTTGACCTATTTGATGTTTGCGTGAAATTTTGTCAAAGTTAAAGTTTGTGTCAAATTTGAAGGGCCTCAGACAGTGCCTCAGATATTGCGTTTACAAGAATGGAAAGGACATTTCACAATAACGACCTCTGACCTGATCACCAAAAACTAATAAACGTTCATCCTTGAGTCCAGCAGACACTTGGGGCAAATTTGAAAAAAAAAAAAAAGTGAAAACAAAAAAGGGACGGAGAGATGGAAGGAAGACCCAAAAACATAATGTCTCCAACCATGGTTGTTGTCAGTACAGAGGCCTGAAAAAACATTTTCCAATGTTGCTTTCAGTGGAGGCTGAACCTACAGTGAATCCCTCGGAGCAAGTCTTAGTATGTTTTTTTTTGTAAGAAACTAGATAAATAATGCAGCGGTAGAACTAACCAAAGTTTCAGAAATTTGTAAAACCTGACCTCTGAGATGGTCACAAGTAGAAACAAACAAGGCAAACCAAATGTGAAAAAGGCAGGTGTAACATTTTCTGTATAAACATGAAGAGAATCAATCTAAGCTGTCTCAAACTGAGAACCATTACAAAGCAATTCAAATTATAATGAAGCACAATAAGCTGGGGTTCTAGCAAACATAATAAGATATCAAGCATTATAAAAGACTGATTATTGAACTGTCACACTAACCACACATACACCAACCTGGCATAACATTATGACCACCGTCCTAATATTCTGTAGGTCTCCATTGTGCCCCATAAACAGTTGTGACTCATCAGAGAATGGACATGGACCTTCTGAGGGTGCCCTGTGGTGTCTGGCAACAGAATGATGTTATTGTGGCCTTTGGGCCCTATGGGTTGAGGGGAGGGGTCTCTGTGGATCAGCCTTGTGCCAGTGCATTCTACAGACACTTGATCAGTTTGGGATCTAGTGAATTTGGAGGCCAAGTCAACATCTTGTGCTGTTCTTCATGTTTTTTTGAGTTGTTCCTTAACTGTTTTTGTGTGTGTCTGTGTCAGGCTCCATCCTGCTGGGGATGGCTGCTGCCATCAAGGAGTGTCATTGCTATGGGTTGGGGGCCTGGTCTGGTCTAGGTGGGTGGTACATGTCTAAGTAACATCCACATGCATGTCAGGTGCAAAAGTTTCCCAGCAGAACATTGTACTGTGACACATGGTCAATGTTATTAACTTCTCCTGTTAGTCATAGTGTTGTGGCTGATTGCTGTACATGGATGAGAATGTAATTCTCTAACAAGAGAATAATATATAGAATGATACGAAAATAAAACACAATACAAATACATCTGCGATTAAAAGTACTAAGGTAACCTGAGTGGTGAGAATATACATTTCAAACAAGCAAAATTAATTTGCAAGATTCTCTTCTATTTCAGAGATCATGTTCCACGCTGCTGCTTGTATTTGGAAAGAGATGTATCATGGTCAAACCGAATGTTTAATGAAGGCCAATTAGACAGGCATATTTCTTCTTCTTTCTTGCTCCAGATTTAAAACATTCAGAAGAAACTGACATGCAAGCAAATATTCACAAGCTTTTTGGTCAAGGTACTTGGTGGTCATATTTTGCTGCCAATTAACAATTCCAGTGACAGCCTCTACTGTAGCAGGTTAATGTACAGAGCTAAGGGTACTGAATGAGATGACCGGGGTTAGTCTTTTGAGGATTAGGAGATTAGGATCCATAATAGCTGCCAGAGTGATAGTCATTAGGCTGGGGTACTGTAACCCAGTGTTCTCACAGAGACCATTTCTGTGTCTGCATCCTGCTGGGGATGGCTGCTGCCATCAAGGAGCATCATTGATATGAGGTGGGGAAGCCTGGTCTGGTCTAGGTGGGTGCTACATGTCTAAGTAACATCAACATTAATGCCAGGTCCAAAAGTCCAAAATCACCAT
This sequence comes from Planiliza haematocheilus, assembly GCA_005024645.1. Lineage (NCBI taxonomy): Eukaryota > Metazoa > Chordata > Actinopteri > Mugiliformes > Mugilidae > Planiliza > Planiliza haematocheilus. Next base: position 9,218,177 of record SRSE01000649.1, on the reverse strand, counting down.
TTTAATGCAGCAATAGTTCATTTTCATGTTCACTGTCTGGTGACCCAACAGAGCGGGGACAATGCCCAAAACTATTATGGAAATATTAGTTAAATACAAATACATCACAGTGGGATTATTAAAAAAGGAAAAAAAAAGGTGACTTTTCAAAAACTTAAGTAATGATTAACTACAGCGGTTCAGGCCATGGACTGTGACCCTGGAGTAAAATTCAAAGGTGTTATCAGCTGCTCCTGCAGTTAAGAACCACAGAATTTTATGAGCTATGTGGCAGCATAGCGCTCTGCAGGGTAAACGGGTGCCTGCTGAAATACACAGTATTTTTCTTATATAAGCAATGTAATCTATCATGTAGATATAGTATATTAAAAAAGTCACAAGACAGATAATGAATTGCTTACACATTTGGGGGATGGTGTTGGTTAAATAACAATATTAGATTGTTTTATTATCATCATCTTCACCTTCAAAAAAAAATCTTAATAGTTTAATGAGAATAATAGTTTAATAAATTAGAACAGGTTCAAAGCTCTTGGAGTTCTTGGAGGTTTGGAACAAGGTATTCTTACTTCTGTCACGCTGACAGATTTTGAAATCAGGATTGATCACACACTTAGGTATTCTTCTCGCTAATCTAAAACTTGCAGACACAACAAACACATGCTATGGGATTTTCTGTGCCAGACTGGGGAGCACTGAATGTACCACCCTGTGTGATCTCAGAGAGAACAGATGTAAACAAAACACAGAGAACGCAGTGCAACAACTTGCTCTAAATTTGAGGCACGGCGTCATCCTGCACGTGGCAGTAATTATTTTTCCGGCTGGTTTGCCAAATGAATGAGAACTTGCTTTAACTTTGGACATTCATCAGTGTCAGTTCTTGGCCGTAGTTAGGTTCTTGCGGACTTGAGAAACATCACTTGCTGCTCAAGTACTCTTCCAAATCAAAGTATACATTTGACCAAGTAAAGCCCAAACGCCTCATGTGTTCTTGCCCTGCCCATTTTATGAAGGAAGCATCCAGAGATAGCTTATGTTGACTTGGGGCAGCTAAGTATCCCAGAATTAATTTTGCAGGCATCATCAAGTATGGTGCGGTTTCAAATTACCGAATGACTGTCCTCCAGAATCTTTATTTGTACATGTTGAACTTTTCAGGTCTGAAATACCAAGGATGCAAGTCAGAAGTTGGCATACTTGGTATTGATAAATGCCCTTTGTAATATTTATAATTGTGGGCGAAAAAAAGCATTAGGCTAAACAAGAGCAGATGAGAAAATGGTTTCAGTGAGATCTGGCTGTGAATCGCAATTATCAGACATGTTTGGTATGATCTGTGGCAAAACCAGTGAATCCATAAGGTCTAAGAGTGGATCTGTAACCTCCACACTGGCAGATGATCTGGTCAAACCGACTGTCAGTAGCAGTGAATCTAAGGATAAACTGTCATTTGATCTGTATGCTTAGATTGTTGATGTTGAGGGAAATAATTGTTAATTCTCCAAATGTGGTTGGCTTTGGTTAGTGTTCTTCCTCATTGTGATATCACATGATAATATCAGGTTTCTGTTTAACTTTCCATTTGCTTTCTTGACATCTTACCTAGTTGCGTGGTGAACTGCTGTCCAGTGTCATCCGTATGTCCTAGCTCACCATCCCCTCTGGCTGAGGGCAGCCTTGCTGCAGTCCTGTACATGAGAGGCTCCATCTCTCCATTCTGGAGTCCATTATGAGGAACCCTCAATGAAGGAACAAAGTGAGGCCCACCTGGTGGTGGTGGAGCCTTGTAAGTCATTGCTTTGCTCACTCTGTCCCCTAAAGCATGTTTCCCTGGTCCCACACTAACTTTCCTCTGCTTCTGTGTGGGTCTTGCCCCTCCACTACCAATCCCAAGGACAGATCCAACTCTGACGCCCACTGCTGGGCCATAAGTCCTTTTCTTCTTTCGGGCCTCCGACCGAGCTCTGGAGTTTTCCGCTGCAGAGGGGTGAGTGGTGATGAGGGACTCCCCACGACTTTTAGGGACTTTGGGCCGCTTGTGTGAGTGCAGTCTCAAGCTGTTGAACTGGTCAATGAATTCCTCACAGTGCAGTAGGTGGTGTTCTGGCTCCCAGGTGTCCTCCTTACTTCCATAGCCTTTCCACCTGATCAGGTACTCCCACTTACCCTTCTTGTTCCGCCTCTTGTCCACAATCCGCTCCACCTGAAGGCCCGCAAAAAGAGAGGGGGGCAATTAGACAGTATTTTATAAGTGGAAGAAAAACAGGATGTACAGACTGCTTAGTTTTCACAATTCAAAATCACTGATGTGGTTATACATGTACAGCCACATTTGCATCTTTGCTACTATTTTTCTTCTTCAGATAGTCCATCCTTAGTGTTCTTCGCATGTTCAGGCGCTAAAATTAGACCCACTGTCAGTGTTCACTGCAAATTGTAGGATTGTTCATTTTGTCCAACCAACATTACATTCATTCTATGCAGGACAAAACAAATACACCCTTCAGGCTGAAGTGAGTAGGCAGACTATAAACAGCACAACACGAATCTGTGGAAAGACATAATATCGCAAACAAAAACAGTAACCTGTCCAATGAAAGAACACAAAGTAGGTAGTCAGTCCTTTATTAGACCTAATGTTATTTTTGTGTAACTCAGTTTTAACGATTTAGTTTAACTGCTTTGTTGCTTTATAGGCTGCATTAGCTTAAAGTGAACTTCACAGTTCTTTACATGAAATCCCATGACATTAGGAGGTGGAGATGAGGCAGAATAGACAAAAAAAACCATGACACAGCAGTGGAGACACAAAGAAAGAGATGAAGGGTTCAGGATCTTTCCATCGGGGCAAACACAGTGTGACACTGACACAATTTCTGTCATTGTAGCTGCTTCCCAAAAATATTGAATAGTCATATAATCAATATGGTCCCAAAATGTAAAGAGATTTAATATTAAAACTCTTTTTCCGGACACTTGACAAAAAAGCTGTTTCACAGACAGGCGCAGGCTTTTCCTTTGTCCTCCTTTATCAATTAAGCAGGTAAAAGGTCTGGAGTTGAAAATGGCACAGGTGTGGTTGGTAACATAAAAAGGCCTGAATGCCCACGCAATATAAACATGGCGGATGATCAAAGAGTACTTTCTAGAGTAAAGAAGAGTAAAGAACCCCCTCACAACATCTAGCCCAGCGGAGCACATCAGTGCATGCCATATCATTATCCAAATCTACCATAAAGCTAAGACTTCATGAGAGCAATTAGCACATTATCTTCTTTTAACAATAAAAAAAATACATAATGATGAAGTTCTATACATCGTTGCATCAAACGAATTAAACTAAAGAACACTTCAGCAAACAATTAAAGCAACAAACATCTCCAGATTAATTCTGAGTATTGATATGATGATTTTTGTTTGTTTCATAGTGATGTTCTTGCTAGCATACATTCTTTTATTAAGATTGTATGACAGAAATGAGCATCACTTATTGGATGCAAAAAGGCAGCATTATGCCATATGTCAAATTGAAATAATAGCTACTTAAATGTGTGCTCTGTTAAAGTTCAATCACACTCAGAGACTCTAGGGGTCTTCATCTGGTGTCATGTTGAAACGTGTGGCACCCTTATGATACAAAAAAATCAACACCAAACAGGACTTCATCAGGGGTCTGAACTTGTGTTTCTCACCACCACATTTGTACATAAGCAACATTTTTACCATTTATCAGACTTCTACGGAATTTCCTGATCACAGTCACGCTTCCACTTAATAAACACGTATGTTATTTTAAATACACTTTGAGACATTGCCAGGGAGTGTCAAATCTTAAAAATGGTACATGTTGTGACACATGTCCAATTCAAGATAAGGACTAATTCCTTGCAGAAGAAAGATAAGAGAACGGAGTGGAGCAGAGATGAGCTGAAGGTTGCTGTCGTTAAGAAACCTTAAAGCTTTTTGAGGTCAAAGCAAAACTAGAAAAGCCTGTGTATTTTGCAGTTGTATTAGACCAACAGAGACCTCAAGGCACTGGCAAACTACCTGATATGAGCACTGTATTATGTACAGTACCTTAATAAACATAGTAGAGTAACATTAGACAAAAGCAAATACACACATGCTTGGCTCTTAGACTTTTAATTATTCCCCAAGTTACTTAAATATTGCTACATGGCAAATCATGTATGTAATCATGATTTGCCAAAAGACTAACTTTGATTATGTTCTACAAACGTCACACAATGTGTGTGACTAATCACTCAAATAAGAGCGGGAATCATTACTTTGCAATTCAGCTTGATTGCATTCAGCTTGATTTGCAAAGGTGTTGATTAGACTCAGGGTCAAATGAAAAGTTCATATTACATAACCTGGTGAAATAAAGGCAAGCCTCATTAAAGGAGACAACACATTTTTCGGGACCAAACCTGAGCTACAATGCCAGTGAATGCACTTCATTAAGGCCAAGTGGGTCAACTCCAGAGGGGATTTGATAAATGCTGCTGAGAGGTGGTTACTATATTGTAACCTTAGCTCTGTGTATGTAACTTGTTGCTGTTTTAAAATTTATTTACCAGAAATAACTGACGCTTTTGCTTTTTTTTTTTTTTTTTTATAACTGTGTGCACTGCACAAATCACACAGAAGCTGGTGTTTCATATTCGGATTCGGCCACTTCTAATTCTCCATCGGTAGGAGTCACTGTGTGTATAAAGGCATGGAGGACAGCAGGATTACATAGTGTGAATGAAACTTGATAGGTCGAACCCTGGCTGTGTTTTAACAAGGCCATAGCTAAACGTGGCCGCACTGTCAGAGAAAAGTTGAGATATCTTTAAAATTTGTACAGTTTAAGTTAGGAAAGTCCACGTTTTCGTGAGATATGTCGAGTAAAAACCTTCTTGGATATGTAGCAGCAGCACAGTTTTTGGGCTGTGAGACTTATGGAATACGGATGGACGGTTTCATCAGAGGCTTCAGCAGAGCTCGGGTAATAACTGATCATCGTGTCCTCAGATGTGCTGCACATTAACAGGAGTAAACAGCCTTTGATGGGTGAGCCACAGGGGTGTTACAGAAATGAACAGATGATTAGGTCGCTTACAGTCACAGATAATGTCACACTTAACAGATATGCAGGGAGAGAGACGAAGGAAAGAAGGAAAAAGATGGTGTGGTATAGGTATGCACACAGACCAGAGAGGTTTAAGAACTTGATGCTTAATTAGGAGCTACAGACTACGAGTAAATGTGATGCAACAATATCCTCGATGAACAATGCTATTTTCTTGTGAAACCTTGAGTCCATACAAGCATTTCCTGGTCATTGTAACACTACAGCTCCATAGCTAGATCTCTTCTTTATTTGGAAAGAAATCACGGCCAACATCTGACAAGGTTAATGGATAAACAACTCCATCAGGAGGAAAATACTATTTGAAGGGGGTTAGTATAAGCCCAGCTGATTAAATTGTTATCATGGTCACGACATTGTCTGGCAAAATCAACATCAATATAGGTTAGAACATCAGCTATAACATGTTCAGCAACAGACGAGTAAGAAATGGATGGAAAGATCAACATTAGGTGTCTTAATAAGGTGTTCAGCCATCACGTCCTGCCAGAGGTACCTGACTCTATAGGACCTGGGATTCCATTCTTCCAAAAGACCAGTGAAGACCTGGGGCGCCGAAAAAAGGGGGTAAAGGAGACGGATTCTAGGGCCCCATGAGAGGCCCCTAATGATGATGAATTTATAATACAGAAATGTTCTTCTTTCACAAATATGGTAATGATAGTCAAAAATACCATTAAAATGCATAATTGTATGTAAAATAGCATCAAAAAAATTTGCCGCTGTGTTGGGGGGGCCCTGTAAAGATTCTTTTCATGGGGCCCAAAATCCCTAGCAGCGCCCCTGGTGAAGACATATGGCAACAATCATTTTTATTCTCATCTAGTCACTCCGGACACAAGGCATTGTCCTATCCAAAAAGAGACGATTTCCACCAGTACAGAATGGTTTCCTGACGGGATAAAGATGAGCAATCAGAACAACTTTTGATTTACAGTGACCTTTCCCTCTAAGAGGTCAAGTTGTCCCTAAGCATGGGAAAAAAAATAACTCCTGTATAGGGCTCAGGATCCCTTCACTATTGGGGTTAATCATTGGGTCCCTTACAGTTCTTTTGGTGTACTCCGCACATGCACTCGCCCACTACTTGAAAATATGATGAATGACTCATCTCACTTTTTCCCACATCTCTGTGTTTATAGTTTTTGCATCAGTTATATTGTAACATCCGTTTATCCGTTCATAATAAAAGACCCAGCCAGTGTTTTTTGTGTTAGAGAGGAAAGGGGGGAAATCTAACGTCCCACCTATACAGAGGCAGAACAGTCCAAGTCAAGACAGCCTCTCATTCCAATATAAAGACAACATCAAAGCTACACTGACTTCACTAAGAACAAAGCCTTACATGTGGCAAAGGTAATTGGTCCTTGCTGAGATTGACACTGTGGATTTCAAATACTTTTGGTTTCCGTTTCAAACACATGTTTAAGGTGACTACGTTACAGGAACTCACTTAAAACCTGTTTGGTAAGGTTATGTGGAATGTGTCAGTCACATCTACAAGTGTTTGTGTTTGTTTTGCATTCAGACCAGCAACAGCCATGGCCATAGGCACTGTTTTTTGAGTTGTACATCCATCACTCCTATTCTCTTAAAAACAATATGTCGAGAATGACTTGAGGGAACGTTCTTGCTTGAAGTCAGGCATGAACTGATTAGATGCTGTTGGTCACAGGTTAAAGTCATGGTCAATGTGACTTTATAAATACTATGATTAGGATAGAAATATCACACAGTAGTCTACCCTCTTCACTTCCTGTGCCTGGGTGACAACAGGCCTCATATCCAGCCATTAATCCATCTCATTGTTTTAGCAGACATTGAGCTTCAGGTGACCACTTAATGAAGCTCTCCAGAACGTCTGTGTGAAAGTATGTCTGTGAAGGTTCTCAGTCAGCCAGGTCAAGGTCCAAAAATCATTAAAGAAAGGCAGCTGGAATAGATATTCTATGTGAAAGCAGCCTCTGAGCAAAGGCACCAAATTTCTCATTGGAAACTGTTCCAAAAAAGAACATTGGTCCGTGTTGGTCTTTCTGTGCGACTTAAAGGGAGCGTTAACCCAGTCTTTAATATATACAGTAACTATAACTTGAATATGTTTCATTAAGCAGCTAAAATAACAAAAAATGTGTCAGTGTTTCAATATATATACAGCATGGCTTAAGTAACGATTTTGTTCATTTAGTAGATATTCATTTTAACATTTTGGGGTTTAGATCTTTAGATGTTATGTTGTGGTTTGTTTTTATTGTATGTTGTGCTTTTTACTTGCAAGGTCAAAATGTGTTACTATATGACATCTCTGTTAGATGAAAATTTACCTAAATCCTAAATGTGAAGCATATTTTAGAACAAAGCAGGCAGAATTTATTGTTGTTAATCATTTTTAATTTGCACTGACCAACTGTTTCACTTGCGCTGTCTGGACTGACTGCATTGGATTTACATCACTTTAGTGATGAGGTCACAGTTTGTTTCTGATGACTCTCCCTTGTAGGCCCTGCTGCACAGGGAACAGTGCACCACTGCTCCAGCATCAGCGAAACCTTCCTGCAGCTCCTCTACGGTCACAGGGTGGCTGTGATTTGCCTTTCTGCTGAGCAGACGTGCAGTTTCATCCGAACATTTTCATTGTCTTCCAAATCCTGTTTCGACTTCCACAGCTCACTTTAGCTGCCATTTCTAAATGACATCTCAGACAGTAGGAATTTCAAGCTAGATATCCGGTATCTTTTTATAGCTTTACCCTACATTGTAGGCATCGGTTAATTCTGAAATCTTCAGTCCACAGCCTAGAGGGGTCTATAGCTGATGAATGTCAAAGTCTGAAGTGACAGAGTTGACGGAGCCAAATATAATCACATGACAATTTCTAATGATAATACCTTACAAATATTAACCAGCCAATTAATGAGATCAAGACTGAAGACTGACGTTAGCAGGGAAATAAAGACTCAACTTGCAGTCGGTGAGCAGCGAAACAAACAAAATGCATCATCATTTTCTGCACAATAAACCGGTTCCTGTTGAACAAAGTCAAGACTGAAAGTCAAGTGAATAAACAGACTTTTGCAAAGTCACAACTACTATTTACTATTTATTTAAGTTTTGAAAGTTCATAAAAATACTGAAATAAACAGTGCATTAAGGGAAATAAATGTTAATTTTGACATTTGTTTGCAGGTCCTCTCTTTACTAATTTTCCTTTTCTTTTCAGAAATTAACAAAATCTGTCATTCAAGCGGTCAAACTAATGCATACCTCTATTTCCATAGAGACATGCTCAACTTGCAAAACTTTTGGCATCTATTATAAATTCAGTTTAGCGTCAAACAGTAAAATGTCTGCATTTTCCACTGTGCTAGATTCTGTCAGACTCTTTCTTCCTTGTTCGTATGAAGCTGTATAGGGATGGAAATTCACAAGATTAAACATTGTGTGTCCCTTTTCACGATGTAGGTTTGTGAATGTTCACTTCAGTGAAATAAAAAAAAGGGACCTGACATTGCCTGCATATTTGTTCAGCCAGAAATGGTGGCATATTTTAAACAATAACCATTCCTCATGTTTTCAGATGCTCTGAGGACATTAACAGGAGTAAACGGCCTTTCAAAGGTGAGTTGTAGGGGTGTTACTGAAATAAATAGACTTCAATGGTTACAATCCCAAACAATGATGCACTTAACAGCAGTCACGTGCAAGAAAAAAAAAAAAGAACAGAACGGAGGAGGTAGACAGTTGAACAGAGCAGGGAGCTTTAGTATTATTTAGTATTTACTGTATAAGCTGGAAGAGTGGAGGTGGGCATATCCTCCCTCAGCTGCTCGATTCATTTTCGGCATCCTCTAGCTCAAAACATTGAGAGAGCAATATAAAGATGTCTGTCAGAGATACCAAGACAGCTGTGTAATGTTACTTTTGGGTGTGGTTACAGGTTCCACATAGCCTGTTTCTGACCCAAAGCATCAATCATGCTGAGTCTCCATCAGGCATCTGCCCCACTGCACAAACAGCATCACTCAAACTTGTAGAACAAGGAAGTAGCACCAGAGGCACATGCAAAACCAACAGGCAAATTCCCTGGAAACATCCAACCAATGCCACGACAGCTCGCATCAGCATATGGTAAAATACGTAATATGCATGATTAAATTCTGTGCAAATATTATTGAAAGATTTACAAAAGTGCAAAACAATATATACGCTGTAGTGCCCTGTGTTGGAGTAGACATCCTGTTGCTGAATGCTGCCTTTCATTTGCAGATTCCCCTCACAGGGGAGGCCAAGGCACAATCCAGGAGTGGACAGTAACCTCAAGTGCCTTGTTCACACTGCCATTCAAACTCTGTTTTTGCATGGACTGTTCATACATTTGCCCCCCCATGGTCTTCCTGAAGAATGATTATGAATCTCTCCAACTAACTGCCGATTAATCTAAAAATGGGCATGAGTGGAGCCAAGGTGGACGGCTGATGTGTGGGCAGGAAGGCAACACTCACCTGTCACTTCTGGCAGCAACACCCCTAATTATGCTTAATTTAAGCCTACCTATAATTATCAGATGGTAAACATGTTTAGTTCTTCTGTAAAGTTGGGCATTTTAAAATGAAGGTCTGCATGGATTGACTTGCACTGGGAGACAGCCCCAGAGAGGGTAAAATGGGATTCCAACCCAAACTAAAATTTACTTACTCTAAATATCTATCAATTTAGATTTCTGAGAAAACATGGAGGCAAAGGACCAAATAAGAAGACGTCACTGGTCATTTGTCATCACTAACTTTCCTGTCTAGCTGATGATTGGTTAACTAAAAAAAAAAACAGGCCAAAGAGAATGGTCTAGCTGTATGAGTCCACAGTCACCAGGAAAGACTGTCGAATCTTTTCATGGCAGAAGAGTGAAGGTCCGGACTCGCTACGGTTCATGTGCAGCTTCGCACTGCAAGATATGAGGTGAAGAGGTCCAAAAATCCAACACATCTAACAAGCTGGAAATGACAGGGACCAACAAAATCTTTAGGATTAATGTCAGAGTGAAATTCTGTGGCCCGTCAGTCAGGTAGAAATATTAGTTCAGGATAAATGAAAACTTTGGCAGGGTGTTGCCCTTGACAAAATTAAACCGAGAATCACTGAAGTCAGAGCTTCAGTATTCTTCAATAATGATGTTTAGAAACGTATTCAGCCATGTCACATCTCAAGACTATAGTAGGGGAGCGTGTGATGCTCAGAAATAATAGTTTGGGTGTGTATTCACTTTAAGATAAAGTTCCTCTAAATTATGCCTAATGTTAGCGGTAAACCTCAACTTCTCTCTTGCAGTAAATTTATATTTTTACTGGAAAACGTGTTCATCTAACATTTACACCCAAGTTAAAGACAGACAGACAGACAGATGCTTTATTAATCCAAAATTGGGAAATTTCACAGTTGCAGCAGCAATGTACAGGGACTCAACACCAAAAAACAAACAAAAAACTTACATAAACCATAAAAAAGCATAGAATATGTTCATCATTGAACATTTCTGAACAGCAACTGACCCCGAGACGTTATTTTCTCAACTGCATTTTTGAATTCACATTGTTGCGTTCATTCACAGCTACATCCAAGGCCTTGTTGCTTTTACAGAGTCATCAAACAACCTCGACTTGATTCATGAGTTTGCAAAAGTGCTTGGTAGTTTTGATGTCATGCTATGTGTGCAGTACAACTCATCCGTTTACTCCATTTTCGACCAAGGAGGAGAATGATGGCCTAGTTTACTGATAGCTCAAGAAAGAATGCAATAGATCAGAGTGACATTTTAGGAACAACCCCCCCGCTAGAACACAAGGCGCTGCCTTAGAGACCGAGTCATGAATTCATACATGTAATTACAGGTCAAATATTTAACTATTTCCCACTTTTAAATGATAAAACACACAAGTCCTGCATTTCAATACCCATACTTGGTCTCGGCCTCAGTCTTGAAGGTTGCTGCACGGTTAATCCAAAGCCTTTCAGCCCAGCCTTCTTCTCATTGACTCTTCTTTCTAAAATAAGGATTATCTCACAGAATCCCAAACAGCTAGCAATAAAACCCAAGGCTTCACAACATCTTATTAGAAACCTATGAGTGATGTCAAGATGTTCTTGGTCACTGAAAAATAACCAGGCTTTTTCTCACCTCATCAGGTTGGCTCTACTCATGTGAAATAAGCAACGCAAGGTGCAATGGTTGTTTTTGTCTTAAATAAGAAATAATGATGCAATGTTCTAAAGATACATACATAAAATATATGGATTTCTCTGTTTTAATCTGTTTTAATGATCCCAAAAGACTGTGGGCTGTCAATAAAATGTCCATTGTTCAAGCCATTTCCTCCATCAAGCACACTGGTTCTACACATGTCATTGCACTTCCAGCAGAAGCTCCTCAAACAGATAACTTGCCACAAATCCACAACAATGGAAGACAATGATCTCCACAAGTGAAATGTTTGTGTACGGGCAATTTAAGTCACACTCTCCGCTCTGCTCCTTAAACTATCAGTCACCCATGGAGCTGCTGTCATGTTAGCAGGGAAACAAAGACTCATCTTACAGTCGGTGGGCAGCGAAACAAACAAAATGCATCATCATTTTCTGCACAATAAATCACGCTAAACCGGTTCCTGTTGAACAAAGATCTGTCACCCAGCTCCACATTTTGCTGCAACCCCCGTGGCCACTTCCAGTGCCACATGGGGCCAGCTACACGTCAAAACAGCAAGCATGCGTGGTACAGGAAGCATTCTCAATGTAGGACTCTTGAAACTTAAAAACAAAAGTACACTATTGCTCATCACTGCCTCATCTGTGTAAAACTAAATTCACAGGACACAGATTTCCCCACTGAATGTGTCAGTGGTAGAACGCATGGAACCAGTAGGAAATAAGCACAAGCAATAAAGAAAAACAGAAAAGTGTAGTAATTTAGCAACTAAAACTGACTACTAGCCGAGACACAAGGGTACAGGGTGGAAGTTTTTGGCATCACTGCACTATAATATTTCAAATGAAAGCTAAAAACAAATAATACCTACAGCCAGTGCTCCAAACTGTGGAAAAACTATTTGTAGAAACACGACTTCTAAGTATTTAATCTATTGTCTTCTAACCGATATCCAGCTTGGCTCATTGTCAATGTTGTGAGCAGATAATGTTATCTTCTTGAACACTTGCAGGACCCCCCACAAGTTTCACAAGTTGAACATATTTAAACTGTGTACATTAAAATAAAAAATAGGAAAAGCGACATTTGTTCTCCTCTTTCTGTGTGTGTGCCCTGAACTGAAACAGATGACCCCATGTCATCATGACAAAGGCTAACAGTGAGGGTAAGCGGCTCATGTATGAGCCAGGCTTCGCGCAGTTTCTTGCACCGGTTCCGGAGTGATGTCGCGCACGAGGGCGGCGTGACCTTCCTGCTACCCGTCCGGGGCAACTTTTACGCCCCACGCCAATTTTTTTTTTTTTTTTTTTTGTACAAATTCACGCAACAATCGCAAAAGAAACCCACGCAGACTTCTTCGCACCGCTTTACAGAATACACATAAAAAATAAAATAAACCCGCGTCTCTTACTGTCTCCCGAACAGCCTGTGAAACAGTCGCACGTCGTTGTTAAAGGCTGTGATGACTAAATATCTTGTGGCGTGTATGCGCACCTAAAGAACCCATCACTCCGTCTGTAGCTATTCACCATGCCCGTCCGCTCAGCGCTGCTGTCACTTTACCACGACTTTCAACTCGGCGACAGACTGAGGAGTTGAGCCCGCAAATGACATCTCGTCTACCCACCACAGCCGCGGAGAATTATGTCAAAGTACACCAGAAGCGACACAAAGTACGAGCATAAATTAACCAGCCTCGTCTTCTCAAAGCGTGAGAGGGGTTAGTTTCGCCTGTTAAAGGGCTTAGGACACCGCTTTCTACATACGCGACGCCCTTCCCTTTACTTCCTAATTCCATTATTCGTCAATATTACAGAGCATTTTCCTTGGATGTGGTTTTATCCTACCTCGTAAAGGTCTCCTGATGCCATTCTGGGGTGCGGACAACGGCGGCGCGGCGTTCTTGCCTTGCCTTGTTGGCTTTTTTTGGACCCTACTCTCTCGGTGTTTCGGCGAAAGCCCCGATAGACGGGAATTAGCGAGCAGCCTTGTTATTCTGAGCAATCCGCAGTAGCAGATCAGCAGACAGTGTCAATCGAGCCCGGCGCTCTGCGATGGATCGTTCCACACTTAAAACAAACAACCATCGGGGCGGTGCTGTTTACCCAGACCCGTGGTGGACTGAAAATTAGTCCCCGGCTAAGAATGCACAGCCTCATGGTCTGCATGCGCCCAGCTCCTCTGAGCTCTCTGTTGCAATCCAACTACTCAACGGGAGATGATACGTTAGATGTCTTGTGTAGGCTACACACACACACACACGCACACACACAGATCACTTTCTACGATCCATCCGCTCTACCTGTCCACTTCAAAGTCGGACCTAACCTGACCTTTCACGTGGATTCATTAGGAAACATCCAGACCAAATGAACTGGAACTATTTATAATGAATGAGGACCTATTGAAAAGATGGAAAACTGTTGGTGTTAGTTCACCCTTTCAGTCAAATTGTGTCATAACATTAATATTTAATTCCAGTTTGCATTTGTTGCTAATTCACTAAACAAAAGTAGTATCTTAAAAAAGCATGTCTAATATGCATTCCCTTTTACAATCGTCATGTTGCACATAATAAAATGATCCCATTTAGCAAGGACAAGTTGGTCTGCTTGTCACAACATGATCAGTTTAGCACCCTGATTAACTCACACTGCGTCTAGTTCCTTGTATGTTTCCTCCAAGGTTAGAAAAAAAAAAATCTAAAATACTTTTGCAATGACCACAGGCAACATGGTGTAATGCAAAATCATCAGACAAAGAAGTTTAAATATTAACTGAAACACAGTATAAAAATTACACTTCTAAGAAAACTGCTCAGCATTTCCAGTATTCTTGTATCCAAGACTATGGAACAAATAGTGCCTGTTTATTGATATTGAGATCTAGGGAAAGGAGCGCACTGCAAATAATGTGCAACTGCTCTCCAGGCTACACTACATTTGGATCGTAACTGTTCCTATGTGTGCGCTACAAAGCAAAAAAGATCAGACTGTGAAAACAAATCCTAAAGAATTTTCTGTTTGTTCAAGTCCTGCACACACCAGGCTGATGCCACAGTATATTTGTAATCTGCTCCCTTATTTTTGAACTTTAATTCAATGTCAGTATGAATCACAATTAAATTATCTTCCTTTGAAGTATTTGGAATATGGTACAGAATGACTTTTAGTAAAAACTGATCAGTTTTACTTCCTAAACTGCTGGAGATTAATTAAAGGTCTTTTTTTGATGGTAGATAATAATCATTTTCATTTGCTTCCATTTGTTCATATCCTTCTCTAGTATTATTGAGTCTGTATTATACAGGAAGTGAGTGAAAGCACTATAACAGCTGAGATGTGAGACAGTGAGCATTTTGATTGATGATAAGAGACATTAGAGTTGGTTTCCAAATAGTTGTTTGGAAGGTTTGGTTAGAGCTAAGATTAACACAGGTTCATGTTAAATATAGTGAATGTACCTTTGGGTTAGAGGCTTTGGTTTGCATTGTGTCGACCAAGGTCCTCACAAGTTGAAATAAGTGTGTGTGTGTGTGTGTGTATGTGTGTGTGTGTGTGTGTGTGTATGAGTGAGAATATAAAAAGGTTTCCTGAGATCCTGTGACACCACATATTGTGGTCAGTGATGATCTAGTACAGAATTCTCTGTAGTGGTCTCTTTATGAATCTTTTTGAGAAAGCCATTGATGACTTCTTCGTGTTTTATTAAGCAGATGAGGAAAAATGTTTTTAAACGAGATACAAAAGTTTGTGTTGTTTTAGGAATCTAGTCTTATTGTCATTTGCAATGTTTTGTATATGAAACGTATTTTAAACTGGAAACACGTGGGAAGGATGGGACAATGGCAAAACAGGAAGTGTTGTCCGGATAGATTTCAGTTAGCTGCAGATCAGGAGACAATTATAGACTGCATAGACCTTTTTTCACTGCAGATATTTTGACTTTTCACAGTAGGGAAAGCCCATATTTCACTTAAAGGGTGGTTCTACTTTTGCCCATGCTGATTCGCTATTGCTGCATAATGAGACTCTTAACAGAACTGAAGCACTGTTAACTCCATAGAAGTGAACTGAAGTTTTCATGTTTTACAACACACAAGAAAAGAGATTAGGGATACATTGCAGCAGCAAGGGGTATCAAAGAGTTAAAATATTGATCAGTACACAGTTGGACTAATCATCTAAATGGAGGTGGTTTAGGACTTTAGCTACTGGGTTGCAAAGAGCATAGTGTCTGTGGCAGTTTGCCATATGGCACCTGGATACTCTACTATGCTACTACAATTGAAAATATTTAGTGGACTGATGAAGTTAAGTTGAAGATGAACTTAAAACGCTTCATACCAAGTGCCGCAGCCCATCGCTGTCACTTCTCTCACCGACTGATGAGTGAAAGTCCATTTCTTTTGGACAATTTGTAAGACTTATTATGGTATAATGATAATTACGACATCAACAACACTAATAATGATTTAATCTACATATAACACATTTTATGCTTCAAATGCTACAAAGCTTCATTTAAAAGAACAAATAGATACAAAGAGAGAGCAGAAACAGTGGCAAATGCAGTACTAAACTTTAAATACTGAACAAAGACATTAAACTAATACAACAAATAAAAGCAAATAATACTGTTTGCTACATAAATGTCTTATAATGTGTTATGTTACAGAGGTATTCAACCTCATATTTCAAAAGTGACAAACGTAAAATCTCCTGTTAGTCTAAGTTTGGCATCCTGTCTCCGTCTTTGCATTCACTTCTAGAGGTGAATGTGGTTGTAGGGATGCTGCCGATAGCCGTCTTACAATCAGCATTTGTTTTTACTGGTGGCATGCAGAGGCGTGTCATATACAGAGGTGTGTCATGTAGTTATCTTAGCAACAGAGTCCTCTTGAATGGTTGCTGTGTGTCTGCATTTTCTTTCCTGATGTGATGCTCAATACAGGCTTTGTGAAACCCAGACCTTAATTGTTGTTGTAATTATTATTATTATAAATCGCAGTTACTGCAAACTCCTACTAGTAGTAATACTGATAGTAGTAGCAGCAAAAGAACTGTTACTGGTGCAATGGGGGGTGGGAGGATGTTTTGGCTCTGCATGCTTCGCAATATTTGGCCCTTGGGTAAAAGCCCCAATTAAAATTCTGATCGTAACTCAGTAAAGATACTGTGGAAATTTTTGAAGAGATCACACCAGACATTCTTGCTGGACGGTCCAAATTTCATCCTGAACCCTTGTGCAAGACAGATTTGCAACCACCGGTAACACTTGTCAAAGGTTATTTTTTGAGGTCAGTCAAATCATAACAGTTTTGAGTCAATGGCCCAAGCACATGTGGCTTGGGCTATGAATAAATCACATTTTATTATAAACTAATACAGAAAATCTGGAAATTCCAACCAGTTTGCACACTTTTTCTTGCCCCGAAGACCAAACCTCCCTTTTGAATGAACAGATGTGATGAAAACTGTTCCCTCACACTTCACTGACAAAGCCATGAAAATTACAAGGCCTTTTGACAAGTATACTTGTGTGCAGTTGTTTTGACACAGAATAAATCAAAGGAACTTTAAAAAGAACAGAAGTCTTGCCTATTTTACATACATCTCTTAGACTGTCCCTGACAAAATTACTGATACCCATTAGAACCCATCATAAATTAATTTTAGTAATGCAGCACACTCTTTTCTTCAGTTGTAATTCATGCATTCAACCACATCGGGTCATCTGGTCCATATAAATTGACAACAATGCAGAAGAGGGTTGTCAGAGGAGATGAGAACATAAATGCCAAGCATGGTCAAGGCTACAAACAAGAGCTTCTGTAAACAGCTTGGGGTTCCTGTGACAGTTGCTATTAGGAAAGGAAAGTTTAAGGTCCATGGGACTGTAGCCAGCCTCCTCGCACATGGCTCCAAGATGCATACTGACCTAGATTGAACAGGAGGATACTTAGAAGAGCAGAAGAAAAACACTGAGGGAAACGTCAAAACACCAAAAAGCTGACCTCCAAGAGTCAGTTCAGTTCAGTTTCATTTATACAGAGCTAATAACAACATTGTCTCAAGACATTTTACAGAACCCTGTGTGTGAAAACCAACGAATTAGCACAAAAATGATTGTAGCAATGAATAACACAGATCTTTGGGGGGGTATCTATCTGCTTGAGGCAATTAGATAGAAGAAAAAGAAAAGAAGGACGTGGGACAGAAAAGTAGGGAGGAGACGAGGAGAAGAAAAAAGTATGGGGAAACAAATGAAGTCACTCATGCTTCAAGATAAAGCCAATACAATATGAACAAGATAAAACAGAATTATATGATACAAATAATAGATGGTGCATGACACATTCAAGTCATAACATGGATAGAACCAGCCTTTAAAGTAATAAACAGCTTGGTGGTTAATATGAGCTTCATCATAAGTGGAGTAGAAAACTGTGCATAACAGTTTGGCAGGAATGGATGACTGAATGAAATAAACACTGGACAGTTTGTTGAGAGCCAGAGACACTCAAAGGGATTGTTGAGAGAATTAATGACATGCAATAGTGGCATACGTATGCATGAGGAGTGAAGGAGAGGAGAGTAGATGAGAGATGCTCAGTGTATCATGGAATGTCCCCCAGCAGCCTAGACCTACAGCAGCATAAATAAGGGATGGTTCAGGGCCTCAGCGACACACCCTTCATCTGACAACACTGATATATAAAAGGTAGCCTGATATGTTTGTTCATTAGGTGTTTTGTACAACGTTAATGTCTGAAACTCCCACAACTGCCATAAAAAATAAATAAAAATCTATATCAATAGGTTAGTGCAACGTCAGAAAATGATTTTTCCAACAGTCGGACAGCTTGAGTACATATGACAGTTAACTCAGTTTTTTATATATTTTGCATTCCCTCTTTTACTGTGTGGTTCCTATGGAAATATCAGATTGATTGCAGGCTGGTTTGGAGAGTTAGTGTATCATGGAATATTTTGCTTAACAAATTTCAACTTTGTTTTTGTAATTGATCAAATAAAGGAAATACCACATCAATCAAAATGTCCAAGTGGGAATCCTTTTTCCGTACCAGTCATCAAACACTGTATGGTTATATGAGGGTGCAAAGAATAATTTCTAGTTAGAGGACTTAAGAGAGGACCAGTAAGCCATCCATAAAAAGTTCTGACCTGCAATCACGTCCTACATGTGTGACAGAGACTAGGTTGTCTAATGAGTCAGAAGATACAGTAGTAAGAGCTGAGAATAGTAAGGCTGGAAGTCAAGAAGAGGAGCAACATGATCTTTCTATATTTAAACACTGTTGAGTTTGGGTTTGTAGCTAGTGGGACGTCATCTTTACTTGCTCAATAGTAGAGTTAGAAGTTTGGCATTTGGCCATTCCTTCTGCTGATTTGGGGTTCCATAAGAATGCCTTACTAATATTGTTTTGTTTACAGAAGATTGCTTTACTAATTTGATCCAACCTGTGAAAGAACACTTTCTTAATACATACTGACATACACTGATGTTAGCAAAAGAAACGTTGGAAGGACTGTCATTTCGATCATAATTATTTGACCTACATATAAGTTATTTCTCAAATTCTGCCTTGTTCATGAGGTGCATAGAGTTTTAATAAGTTTTCATCACAAAGATCTGAAAATGTTTCTAAAAGTGAAAATGTTGAATGGTGTCTGTGAAGGTTCTCACTCATCCAGGTCATAGTGTATCCAAAAAACAAAAAAAGGCAACTGGACTTTTTGAGAAGACACATCTGAGTAACTTGCTTGTTTGTGTTAACAACCAGAAAACTGGTGCAGCTAATGCACTAGCAGTAACAAACATTGAACATAGAAAAATAATACAAAAAATAATACAAAAACTATATAAAAATAGAAAGTAACTAGAAATAAAATGTTTTTTTTTCTCTGTTTTAAACTATGTTAAAAATATAAAGTGACCAGTTGAAGTAGAAGGTTGTTTTTTTTATAAATGTGAGAGCAAACCACAGCATAGAAGAGGACGCTGGCCACACTTACACAAGCAAGTTTCAGTAGAAGTTTCCTACTTAAACCTCAAACTTCCCACCAGTCCCCTAGAACTAAAGAAGCTACTCAAATGAGTGGTAAAATGTCTTTTCAAACTCTCTTCAAGTCCAGTTGCGTTTCCTTTTTTGAATGCTTTTTGGATAAATTGTTGAATGGTTGGTGGTTGGCCAGGCAATTTATATATAATAATATACTTTTACTCATTTTAAACTTGTATCCTTATTTTGATTCAAATAACTTTAACACTGAAGTAATCCCAGGGACTGACACAGAAGTGTTGGAAAAGTACAATAACAAATCATCTGCATACGATGAGACTTTGTGTTCCCAACCTTCCTCGAGCGAATTATTATGTGAGGTATTTATCATTTTCACTTTTGGAAAGGATGTACAGATGATCAAATATATCTATATATTTGGCACCTCTTGATCAGTTAGTTTATATATATATATATAGCTTAATTAATCATTAAAATTCATCATTGATTATCTAAAAGTTGGTTAAAAGTAGGGTGTCCAGCTTCTGAACCCAAGCTGGAAGCTGGTTTAACATGAGAGGAGTCTGGCAGCTGTATGCCCTGATTCCCATTCTACTTTTGGAAACCACAAATAAACCTGCACTTTGAGAGCAGTGTTTTTATTTTGGTAATATGATACCGATAGGTCTTTAAGATGATGGAGCTTGGTCATTAAGGCTCTTGTATGTACGGAGAGGGGTTTTAAAATTCTATTCTAGATTTTACAGGGAGCCAACGAAGTGAAGCTAAAATTAGAGGAATATAATCTCCCTTCTGAACTGCTGTCAGTGCTCTGGCTGGAGCATTCTGAATCAGCACGAGGTTTTTAGACAGCAGCGATTTGGACATCCTGTCAATAGCTGCTGCAGCTTCTTTCCATAAATGATGTATTCCGGCCGAGTCCAGACTGATCCTTCAGTAAAACTAAATTTAAAGCAACTTTTGAGATACAGCCTTACTTACTTGTTTGATAATGAATTCATCAGTGCTTTTAACGTATGGTCCACTGTTTGTTTTGTAGGTGTTGACTGCGCCATTGGTTTCCACCTGTAAAGTCTGGTAGTGCCTGCTAATTGGTTAATTCTGCCCCAGGCTGTCCAATTACCACTTAACGAAAAGAGACCAAGCCAGAGGATCCAGTTGCTGCGTACTTTGTTGCTCTTCTGCTGCTTACTCAGCTGATTGGTCTCTTGATTACTGCTATCAAGCTTGTGTTGAATCGTGAGACATGTGGGCCTATGCACTCTGTTAGTGTTAATAAATGTGGTGGAAGGTGCGGACTATAGGTGAGACTGGGGTACCCTCTACACCTTCCTCATGTAACTTTTTGCTATGTACACTAGGATTATTGATTGGTGCCACTTCTATATTGCTGATTACACATTTTTATAGACATGACAGGTATGCATTTTCATATCTATCAAACCTATGAGTATAGTCACGGAGGTCAAGAGATCTTTTAAAATTGTAATAATTTTATTTAACATTTGCACATTAGATTTTGACAACCTTAGAGCAGACAAAGCTTTGCCCATCCCCTTTGTGTCCTTTGATTTTTAGACAAGTTGGGAACCATGGAGTTAAAGTAAATATCCTGGTCAGGAATAACTTGGGTAAAAATTGCTAAGAAAGGCAACTTAAGTCTCTGCAACAACTGCAGGGGAATAATGCTATTATCCGTACCAGGCAAACCTAAACAGGGTAATCTTACAATGCCTCAAGGCAGCAGTGGATGCTTAGAGACAACCAAGCTGGATTCAGGCAAAATAGATCAAGTGCTGACCAAATTGCAATTGCAGTATTTGTGGACTGTGAGAACCAGTTCAATAGTATGGATACGGAAGTGCTCTGGCAACTCATGAGACACTACGGCATACCCGAGAAGGTCATCACCATCATCAATAACATCTATTCTGGAATGCAGCGTAGAATCATACATGAAGGCCAGTTGACAGAGGCATTTGACATCATAACAGGAGTAAGGCAAGTCTGGTTTTTGTCACCATTACTATTCCTCTTAGCGGTAGACTGAATCATGAGGCAAGCCACTAGCAACGGGCAGAATGGGATCCAATAGACCATGCTTACATACACATACACAACTGTATGACTTAGACTTCGCAGACGATATTGCTCTTCTGTACCACAGCAACCAACAAGTGCAAAAAAAATTGAGAGAAGTAGAACAGAAGGCAGCTGAAACAGGTCTTCACATTAGCACACAGACCAAAGTGCTCAAGGCCGGTACCAAGACACTGGCCAGCTTGATGGTTAACCACCAACCACTAGAAGAGGTCAACTCCTTCATTTTCCTGGCAAGTGACGTAGCGAGTGATGGCAGATCAGAGGGGGATGTGAAAAGGAGAATAGGCATGGCAAGAGCTTCATTTGACATGATGGGGGCCATTTGGAGTGTATAACATCACACCAAAATACGCCTATTCAACTCAAGCATAAAAACCATACTCCTCTATGGATCCGAGACATAGAAAACACCAAAGAACCTCCTGAACAAGCTACAGGTCTTGACCAACCATTGCCTCAGACATATTCTTAACACCAGGTGGCCTGACAAAATAAAGAACAAAGAGCTGTGGGAAATAACAAAGCAACCTACAATAGAAGTGGACATAATGAAAAGAAAATGGGGATGGATTTTGGCACGCATTACATAAACCATCACAAGCCAAGCCCTGCAGTGGAACCCACAGGGTGAAAATGGTAGTGGGAGGCCAAGAAACACCTGGAGGAGGAGTGTCACAGCCAAGAGGGAAAGAACGGGACATGGACCTGGAGAGGCTGGCACAGAACAGGACAAGGTGGAGAAATATCGTCAGTGGCCTATGCTCCTTCAAGGAGTAACAGGCCTAAGTAAGTAAGTAAGGTAAAACTCCTGTTGCCTCGTGGTAATAATAGAAGCCAAGGCAATGCAACCCAGAGGAACTACATTACTATGTGTCCTCCATTAATAAATGATAGAAGAGCTTTTTATATGTTATAGGACTATCTAGTTCATGTTAGGCTAGGCTTTTGAAAGAGAAAACCCCATGCTGGAGTTTACTAAAAACGCATGTTGACACATGGGAAAATGGAACTAGATTAGCTTTATGTTCACAAGAAAAATGAAATGAAATGAAGTGTAGGAGGCTAAGTCATGTTAAGGGTCTGCTATGCTTGTCTGACACAGGGTGCCTTGAATCTGTTCAGGCCTCAGTGAAATCAGATTATGACAAGGTATTCTGGAGTGAAACGAAAAACCCACTGTCAGAGCGCTCTGTCTCAGCTGCAGGTTGTGGCTCCTCCAATGGGATAATGATCAAAATAGATGTAAAAGCACCCAAGAAAGTATGACAAGGGAAACGCTTCAAGTTTCATCCGTCTTAATCCGAATGATCTACATCTACAGAAAGTAATTGAAATTGCAGTTAGGACTATACATACTCAAAAACATGCGTTTCAGTAAAGCTACACAAGGTGTTATTGTAGTTGGCATTTAAAATAACGTGCCTCAACTATAAAAGCTGCCATGGTCTGAACTTTGGTTCTGCTTTTCTCCTAAGTCTCTCTTGTTTTCCTTTATCTGTGTCTCTTGTGTTTTTTTTCCTCTCTGTGTCTCCCTCCCAGTTGTGTGTGTGTGTGTGCTTGTGTGTTTGTGTCTATAGGTGTGGCACACCACACCTCCTACTGATTGTTTCAGTCCACTCACCTGCAGTCGCTGAACACCAGACTGTTTCATCTATACTAGTGTGCTAGGAATGCTAATACCTAGGTTTTTGTTATTTTTACCCATTTCCTTGCTTTAAGCCTTTTGAGTGACCGACTCTCTAATGTGCTCCTGTGTTGTTCTGTTACACTCAACCTTGTTGCACCTGTTGGCAGCTTTCCTTCACCATTCTCCCAGCTGAGCCAAGTCTTCTCGCCTACCACCCCACTCCACCCACCGCCTGCCAGCCTCTGGTTCATCCACCCAACCTTACTTCCTCCACCACCAGCTGGCAGAGTCCTCCACCATCTACAGGCCTCTGCCAGCCCTCCAGCCCCTCTCAGTGTCTCACCCTTGTTTAATCTTGCAATAAATCCTGTTCAGCTTTCTCTAGCAACTAGCCTTTGTTCTTCTTTTTGTCACTGGTTATAATAAAAGCGACAAGTCTTTTGTATTAAACATGGAATAGAGAATAGTGGATGTAAATTACTTTGGTCACTTTCAAGTTTCAGTTTCTATTTCTGTATGTTTCTGGTTAACAGCTTTATAACTGCTGTTGGTAGCAGCGTGACTCTACCGTGTTTCCAATCATCCAGGCATACAACATCTGTGAAAAGGGGGAAATGAATGTTTTCTATTCCTGTAGTCAGAGAGATGTTGTCATTTTCTGTTGTGTCTGGTGTGAAAGGAGGTGTTTACGTGACCTCGCAAACTTCCGATACCCCAACATACCCTCTTGTAGGCTAAGAGGCTTGAATAATTTAAACAAAAGACAAATAGAGTACTTGTTTGACTCAAACGTATGAATTTTCAGTCCGATTTGACGGCTTTATCAGCAGGTCAACTTTGTTTTTCTGATCCATGGAACCACTTTGGCATGCCACAGTGACATTTTTGAACTGGATGGAGCCTGGATGTCTCCTTCTAATAGTTTTTCATCAGCAGGGTCCAGCATAATGTTGGACCCTGTCTATAGGGTAGGTGTCTGGGTTGATGAGATCAATGGTGACTGGCTCACTGCTTCCAAAACCTTAACTGCTGTCACACTTGACCCGAATAGGTCTATAGAAAGTTTATGTGCTCAATTAAGGTAAAAAATACTTAGTAATATCAGATATGGCTTTAGAAATTATACTGTCGGGAACTGAACAGTGTCCTTCTGTGGGATTTTACTCATCCATCCATTTTGACCTCTTTTAAAGATCTATAATCCATCACTTGAGTTCCTCCTTTGCTTACAGTGAGTAATGATCTGAGTTCAAACAATATAGCTGCCAAAAGGATTGAACAATTATCTTATGCTCCTTGTCATGTACTGATAGATCACGTAACTCCTTGGTTAAACAGCTACGAGCCAAAAACTTGATGTACTTGCTAAACTTGCTGCAACAAAAGCAAATTACTTGTTCTGTGGCTCAAGGCCTATTTTTTTCACTACTAACTTACTCAAAGCAAAGAAAACATGTGGCGATAGTATTCCCTTGGTGGATGTTTTAAAAAAGTATAATTTAAAGGATTATTCTGGAAATTGTTTTTGATGTCAAGAATGAAACTGACCTAAATGGATATGTTTGCTGATGAGTTATTTTTAGTTCATCTAATCTAAACTAATATTAATGATAATGCTGCTGTTTCCTTTGTCTCGTGAACCTACCAGCTGGGCTCCCACCACTTTCCTCTTGGTCTTAGCATAGTGTAATGTTCATATGTTCATTTTATGAACAACAACCTTCAACCCCTTAAATCCTAAATAATGTAATCCTGCACTTTCCACTCTGAAACTGTAAAATGAACCCCTCTGCACACTGATTTTAGATCATAAGATGTACCTTATTGGCTATGTTTACATGGGCACCAATATTCCCCTAAAAATCAAAATGATAAAACCAATTCTAGCCTAATCAGAATAACGAAGTTCCTGACGTAAGCACCTCAGTTGGAACAGACTGGCCTGACTGGCATGATGCCCCTTGTGGCATAAACATCGGCTGATATATCAAGTTTCCAACTGGAACAGAAACATGGTGGTAGAAGAAAGAATGAAACTAAAACTGATGTGGGCAGCGTTTCTGTAATACTGAGTCATCTTCTCCTATAGAATGAATTCAGTGTTGTATAGAAAGTTGAGGAAAAAAATCCTTATGTTGCATTTCCAGCTGAATCTTAGAACTGGCACGTAAAGTGGTCAAACCTCCATCGTTGGATCTGATCATGACGCTAATGAAAGGCACAATGATGGCCATGAGCCGAAGTGCCTCTGCCTATTAAACTTGTTCCATATACTGCCACTGGAGCTCTGACTGCTTAGTTTTTTGTCCTTTGTGCACCTTGCAAGTAGAAATAGCTCCACTTTGAGACATTTAAATGCATATGTCTCTTCAAACATTTTAGTAGTAGATGCCGTCTTCTTTCAACTTCCATAGATTTTCCAATCTGTATCATACTGGAAGCTTAGGCCAAGCTCTACACAATATTTAGACTATGCGCATTGGGTTGGGTTGGAAGGATATCTTATCATCCAGTGCTTTTCAACAGCTGTCAATCACAACAATGTAGTATGTTAATTCTGTTAATATTTCCAGCAAACTCAGCTTCAAGTCCAGCTTTAACATGCCAGTGGACATTTCAGGTCAATAAACATCGATCAGAACACAACTCCTCGCGCTGGAGGAGATCTACACCACCAGGGGCCTCATGAAAGCCACCAGCATGTGCTAGGACACGACACAGATGTGCCATCACCTGTTTGAACTGCTGCTGTCAGACAGATGTTTCAAAGCCCTCCGCACACACACAACTAGACGGAAAAATGGGTTCCTTCCCAAAGCTGTGGCTGCTCTAAAACACGTCAACAGTTTGCATCATAACCATGCTACTGCTATGTAAATACCTATTCCTATTCCTGTGAAGGGTCGGGGGCAATGACAATAAAGACAATTCTAATTTTAATTTTAATTCTAATTCTATGATGGTCATGGGACTAATTGTAACATGAAGAAAGAATATGTACTGTCAAATTCACTGTGCTATTAGTGACTGTCCAACTCTATCATATAATCTGGATTTAGCTTTCTACACAAAACAATCTTTGCCAACTGAACAAGTCTCTTAAAGCTTGCAGTTGTTTCTGTAAAGACTTTATGTTAGGTGTAACCTATTTTTATTTAACAACATAAGGCTCTTTCCACACTGTCCTGAGAAGCAGATTATGTAAGTGAAATCACCTGTGTGGGTGCAACCTGTGCAGGGCCGAACAAATGATTTACTCATCTTATTTTATGGCGTTTTCATGAGTTTTTAAGTCGTTTCATATTGTAACAACCCGATTCTCTAGGGGCAAAGGAAATAACTTAAGAGCTAACCAGGTGAATAAGGTTCTTTTAGAAAATTAGGGGAAAATGAGGTAGCAACATGGGGCAGTGGGCGATACTTGAACTCAATGAAAAGCAATGTTTTTAAAAGAACAAATTACAAGCACATAAAATACTCTACATGCAGTCACAAACAATTCCATTCACAGTTCACAGATGGATCAAGACCAAGTAAATAAAACTGTTAACAAAGGTAGGAGCCTCTAATAGAAGTTATAAACACCTTACTTGTCCTTTCCAGGGAGAAATAAAATAGAATAAAATCCTGGCTACTTAGCCTTCACTTTCTTGAAACAAACTGAACAAAAGATATGGCTCAGTAGTACCCTTAAACCCTAATGTCTTGACACAAAATAACTTCAACATGAGGGTGCGCTGGAGTGTATTTGAAAGTAATGACAAAGCAGAAAACTGAGACTTGGCTCAGCCACAGGTCAAAACCAGCAAAAATAAAAATAAAAAAAACACACAAAGGCTGTAGACGATACTCTAAAATGAGCAATACACAAGTACAACAAGTGACTAGCATACAATGAAAGAAAGTGGCGAAATGGCAAGCTGTATCACACACAACACACATGACACTGAACACTGCTGAAGTGGGCTAAACACGAGGCCAACAAGAAAAGACGAGGAGTCAAGAAGCCAGTATGGAGCACCAATCCACACCTAGAAACAGAAAGGCCTTGAAAACAATCAATTAGTATGGCTCCTTCAGTGTTCTCCTCTAACGAAATACTTTTTTTGCATTGTGTATGTATGTTGAATTAAGATTTGATCTAGCATTTCATCTATTTAAACTGGGACAGGGGCGGCACAGAGGTGGTTAGCACTGATGCCTCACAGCAAGAAGGTCACCGGTTCGAATCCATGGGCTGGCTGGCCTTTCTGTGTGGAGTTTGCATGTTCTCCCTGTGTCTGCGTGGGTACTCCGGCTTCCTCCCACCATCCAAAGACGTGCTCATTAGGTTGATTGGTGATTCTAAATTTCCCGTAGGTGTGCATGTGAGTGTGAATGTGGCCCTGCGATGGACTGGCGACCTGTCCAGGGTGTACCCCTGCCTCTCGTCCGATGACAGATGGGATAGGCTCCAGCAGACCCCCGTGACCCCTAACAGGACTAAACGGGTATAGAAAATGACTGACTGACTGACATAATCCAGACAGTGACCTCTGTGTCCACTAGGGTGCACCAAAGCCACACAAATACAAACTTGCTTCTCTAAAACGTCAATTGAACAAGATATTTGTGGACCCTCTGATTCTTGATACTATTTCAAGATTCCAATTTCAAGAATGCAGATTAAAACAGGCTTATAAACCGGTTTATAAATCCCTGTACACAGAACTGATTCTATCAACGTCATACACTGTGACTGCCTATGGAAACATTATTAAGACAGAAAAGAAAGACAAAGGAGATGAAATAGAAATGGAAATACTGCAGTTACTGCATTAAGGATTCAAGGATACACAATGCAAATAATATCCACTGCCATTTACTTTGAATTATCACTAAGAGTAGGCGGGTCGTTATATCAGGGGAACACATTCTGATGGCTAGAGTCTTCACTGGTTTGTTCCCCCAGTCTAAAGCTGTACTATATAAAGGAGGTGGAGGTGGGGTGGTGGGGGCTGCAGGGGTAGTTTTGAAAAGGGTAGCTGCAGATTTCTGTCAGAAACTCATAAATGGCTATTCACCCTTTTTGATGATGTTCTTTGGTCTCATGAGATCATGATAAGAATCAAGCCCATCATATAAATGAATTCCTCTTAGGTTTCATCCACTCTGGGTCCAAACTGAAGGACGCAACATGTCGTCTCCTCTCTCCTGGTTGGGTTATCTCTCCTCATAGAACTGCCAGGTTATCGACTTCATAATGTGTTTCCTCACTGTGAATGTGTTTTCCAACCTCTCACCGAGGCTCACCATGGAGACAGGTGTGAAGGCTGCTGAGAGAGTTACCTGTCTATCTATGCCAGGCACCACAGACGCATTCCTGCATCCATGGATGACATTTCACATTAACTTCAGTAAGCCTGCTCATCAATGCTGATGAGATGGAAATTGTGCCAGAGAGAATCATGGCACCCCTTTCAATATGTATTATTTCTGATAGCATTAGACATGTTATTTTTCATCTGAAGGACTTATTGCTCAAGGCGAGGAGGACAGACTTCTGAGGAATGGTGCCCCACAATGATGTTTCTGGTCTAAGAATCCATCCATCCTGCACAGATGATTTTTCACCTTAAACGTGCAGCTTAATTATTAACCATGTTCTCAATACTGTTTCTGTAGTAATTCAGCTGGGTGTGCTGCCAGACATTAGTTTGGGATAAAGATGTCATGCTTGCATTAGAATCAGCTTACTTCATGACAGTCCTGCTCTGGATCTGTGTTTGACAGAAAGCAACAGGAAGTACAGAGAACAGACATGAAAAATAACCACAAAAAGAGTCCAAGAACAGTCATTTCAAAAGGAATGTTGTGTTGTATGCAGTGAAACTCCAATGCCTATGGCTGTGATCCATATTACTGACAATGCCAACTGTTTTGGGATGCTGAAGTGCGTATTTTGTATGCGCAAGTGTTATTATTTAATGCCACATGGGTAATCAAGACATCAGCATTTTCACTGATTCAACAAATGTAGAAAAAAATGCACCAGTAACTGGACTCAAATACTGCTAATCTTTCTGTTTACAATTATTTATTTTCAAATGGTCTTTTGAAAAGCCCTTTTCACAACAGCCGTGTTGATATGTCACAGCGGGTGAACACAAGTGTCACCGATAACAGGAGCCTGATGGAGTTCCAGTCCTGATCCGGATCTGTGTGACTGACGCAAGACAACAGCAAGTGCACACGAAGAATTGATCCGAACGAATCAAAGCGCACAAAAATATCCCATGAATAAAAGTAGACATATGTACTGTACATGGTGGTGGGCTCTGGGACCAAACGCCAACTCCATGTTCAACAAAAAAGAACTACAAAAATGACAGCTGAGCAACACAACAACACACACACACAACATCCAGAGTTTTACACATTTTTAGAGAAGCATCACAGCAAGAATTCAGTTCAGCTGAGGTCATTTAGACAAAATGTTTGAGTAAAAATTACACCTGGCAGTGGAGCCACTTCTATTTTCAGTTCTAAGATGAATTAAAGATAATAATAATTTCAGGCTATCATTTTTTTTTCTTTTCTGACTGACTTCTTTCCATTGATTTACTTGACAAGAACAAAGTTGTCATTGGGCAAATATTTAAAACTTTTTTTGTTTTTGTAACGTGTTTCTTTGCTGAGCAGCTGTGAAGATGGATTATGAGCCTCTCATATCAGCTGTTTCCTGCTACATCTAGAGTCTAGATGTAGCAGGAAACAGCTGATGTGTTATTTTGACATTACCATTAAACTAATGCAATAAGGCAGTGACCATTGTAACAGCTCAGGAGATGTCGGTCCAGAGTTTGGTGGGTTGAGAGAAACATCATTTTTCTGCTGCACATTCAGGACAAACTGTTCTTCGGGGGAAATGTCTGAATGAGGAGCCAGATCAAAGCAGTAAAAAATAAATAAATGATTCAGATCGGTGTCAGTCAGTGATTTTCTATACCCGTTTAGTCCTGTTGGGGGCCACGGGGGGATCCGTGACTGAAAATTACCGCCCTCGTGTGGAGATGACGCAGTGGATCTGATTTACGCATGCGCAGCGCAGTAGCGTGAAGAGGGAGTCGCGCGGATTGCTGGCGGGCTAACCCTATCGAAAGTTTCTAAACACAGGCGACACAAAGGAACAGAGTTATTGACAGACACCTAAAAACCAATAATAAGCACAACAACGCACCGTTTGTGGGTAACGGAGATGATGAAAGTATAAAAAACTGTTAAAGTTTAAGTTAGCTTAAGCAGCAAGTGCAACTGTGGTGCTAATGGCGAAGCTTCTCCACCATTCGACGCCCTGTTGGTGGTTAACGGAAGCCCAGGAAACAACCTGCTAAGCCCACTAGCTGGGACAAACCTTTTCAAGACTGGACTGGGTTATCGACGATTCTACGCGGACGGAGGACGCAAACAACAATAAACACCTGGCTTAAAGGTAAATTAAGACATTAACGGTAATATTAATCGCCGGTTCAGTGAGCGGGATATTTTAGTGAATGCTTTGCTGATTGGTGAGATAATCGTGGAGCTGAAATGAACTGTGTATGAAGGTGGTAGTTAAGGGTTACTCGGTGGTAGATTTAATTCCTTCAAAAAAAGTTGGTTCATGGTTCATTGGTGTGTTGTTGATGTTCAAGATGAAATTAGTATTTTTAGATATGACAGCGGGTATTTACATCTACAGGGCATATATTAAGTTTATATTACTACCATCTGTTTATTGGACACGTCTTCTTACTTTGTTATTAGTGTTTTTAGTTTGAGACTGAATGAATTATTCATAGACATTGCTAAGTTTTTTTTTTAACACATGCAGTTGTCCTCCAAAGATGATTTAAGGTAAGTCCACATGGTTTATTTTAGCCTGATAATCACAGACACTTTATCCATTGGCTGGAGTTTGTTGAACGCCTGTGTGTTACTTCATCATTTATTGCTGTGACTAAGTTGTGAGCGCAGGGATTTGAACTCTCGTTCTTAAGTGAGTCATTTTACTGAATTATGAATGTTTTTTTTTGTTTTGTTTTTACCTTTTACTTCATTGTGAGGGATAATTAAATCAGAAACTGCTATTATCTTCCCCATGAAATAGACGCAAATACATTAAATGGCTGGCACAGCCAAATGATCATTAAAACTTTAATCACCCCTTAAACCAGAGAAGGGCAGTATTTTGTTTATCCGAGCATTTGTGGGTGCGTGGCAAAACTGCAGGTCAGCTAAATCTCGGTGTATAATTAACTTAAAAGAAACACTGGCATTTATTAAAAATAGATCTTGTTCTCTACCCAAGTTCAGTTTCTGGTGCTGATGCAGAAGAAAAAATCATCACCGCATCCGCTACTGATTACACGAACATCCTCTCCAGACAGACACCATATCCACGTAAAGCTGAGTGACGATCTTATAAATACAGCCCTTATTATTTCTCAAAAACAACCCCTCAAACATTGAGCATTTCTAAAACAATGACCAGAGTGCATTAAATGTGCATACTGTTGTAGTGTGAACAGGGGTGAGTAGAGCATTGTATGTTGTCATTTCTGCAACAAAGACGATGTTTAAACTTTAGCATTAAATGATTAAGCAAAATGATCTTAAACTTGTTGCTAATATTGGCCTAAGTTTGAGCTCCTGTCGTTTACTTGTGTTTTTTTTTTGTTTTTTTTCACCTAAAACACATATTTTTTTATTTTTAGCATCGGAACCAGGATTTTCAGGTCATCTGGATGGTTTTCTTTTGGCTGAAATTGGAAAAATGGCGAACCACAGAAAATGTCTGATCAAGCTATGCATTCAGTCCTGTGTATTTGATTTGCTCACCGATGATGTTGATGTTTAGTTTAAGTACGTTGTGCCTGGTTTGCTTGGAATTAGCTACAGGATGTGTGTTGTACTTAAAGCTGTCTCTCTTATTTATCTACCAACGCAATCAGTCCCATTAACAAGAAGGGATAAAAACTATAATTTTCCCATTTTTTTGTTTTCGTCTCATCTTCTTTCTTTCTTTCTTTCTTTCTTTCTTTCTTTCTTTCTTTCTTTTTTTTTTTTACCTTGCTGTGTATCTAAATACCTCATAGTATGACTGGGGACTTTCAAATGGTGCCTAACTTCCACAACTTTCTTGTTTTGCTGTACCAGTTTTAGGATTGAGATGTACAAAGACGCAGTAGACATTATACCAAAATGTAATTTTAAACCTTTCCTACTTAAGATAACTTCTTTTTGGATTAGTCTGTATTAATGTCATCACTGAAAACAGTAAAGCATCTCCTGTTTTTGGCATTAGATGGATATATTTAATCTGCAGTAATAAGGACCTTGTACACAATAATCTGAATTTTTAAAATACTTGTATAATAACTGATATTCTACTTCACAGTGTCATGATTAATGGCATCTTTGATGCTCCCCTCTATTGACATTTATAGCTCTAGTATATACAGGACATCTTCTTCAGGCTGCGAATAGACTTTAAAAAGCCTATAAACTATAGAGTCCTGTTGCTGTGGCTGTAATTGTTGTCACCTTGCCTGCGCTGCATTGGTCTGCTGAAGTTAAAGTGGTAATGGTGGGAGTTTTGTTTCTGCTTTTGTTTTGTCCTCACAGCTGAGTATTATGACGTTACAAATTGCGGCACCATGGTCTCCGTGTTGTTTACATCCGCTGTCTTGTGAGTTCATGTGAGATGGTGCCTTCAGTGCCTTTCTGTTCCAATAATCTAAACAACATACTCTAGTTTATGCATGTTTGAGATTAGAATGAAGCAGTTTTTCCAGAAATGTGTGATGCAGCTGGATGCTTTACTAAGCTTGCTCTTATACACACATATAAACTGGAACATGTGCATTCAGGCCTTTCTACCTCTAGCTAACTGTATCCTTTATGACACTTAGTTTGGGTTAACATTAACAAATCTCACCCTAAACACTTTAGATATTGTGTCTTTAAATGTTTTGGAGATAATTACATATGCAGTGTTTACTTTTCAGGTTTCCCAGGTGATTCAAGTTGATGTAGGCGCTTCAGTTAAAGCAATATTCCCAACTATTTAAAAAAATAAAATGCCAGAAAGGATTTTTTTTTTTTTTTCATCCAACAAATCTATTTCGTTTAAAGCTGTGAGTTAATTCTTTCAGTCGGAAGTAGTGCGTCCTAAGGAACTTTGCTGTGTTTCTCACTAGATGGCAATATTGTCTTACTATACGCTGATGCATGTCACCAAGTTGTGAAAAACTAAATGAGTCGTGAGTTCAATCTCAAAGTTCAAATCTTGTTTTGTGGTCTTGTTTTGTGGAAGAAGAAAATGATTTGTACTTTTCACCTATGAACAAAGTCAGTGCTATATGTACAATGGAGCCTCTTGTGGAAATACCCTTGTGAGTCATAATGAAATCTCAATAGATTAATAATAAACCATGTTAGGTAAGTGTTAAATGATAAAGAAAGCCATGAACAATAGATTAACAGAGATGAATCACATGTCTCTGTTAAGAAGGATGAATTACCTCATGGTGCAGAAGTCATGCCAAATTTTTGCTTAATGCTTTCCGCGAAGTCAGTAAATAAGAAAAATATATTCATTTAGCACTTTTCACTGACAAAACTCATAGTGCTTATCAAGAATACCTTGAAAATGAAATCACAAACTGGGATTTAAAACAATGCATAATTCAAAAATTGCGCAATAAATGCATAAAAATCATATTGGTGCATACACTTGTCTGTGGATCCATAGGAGATCATACACAGGAGCCTGTAATCCCCCAGGACTGGGTGATATGGCTGAAAAATGTATCACGATTTAAGTGTTTTATATCAGTCGATATTGATAATTTGTTTTTTTTTTAACCTTCTACCCAGACTTCTCAACTGAGCTATACTGCACCCTTATTTCTTTATATCGCTTTGATGTTTTGTCGTATGGCAATGCTGCCGTGTACCTCTAGATCAGATGTTGTGCTAGACTTTTTCGTTGTCACTTTGACGACAGGGTCATAAAAATCCCGTCATAAACTATTTTTTATAAATTTACTTTAATTTAAAAAAAAAAAAAGATAATAAATGAT
Source organism: Planiliza haematocheilus (assembly GCA_005024645.1). Classification (NCBI taxonomy): domain Eukaryota; kingdom Metazoa; phylum Chordata; class Actinopteri; order Mugiliformes; family Mugilidae; genus Planiliza; species Planiliza haematocheilus. The sequence goes on along the minus strand of SRSE01000649.1, from coordinate 9,183,956 downwards.
ATTTTTCTTTCATTTTTCATTAATATTCAGTAGCGGTGGAAAAAAGATTCGCCACCAAGTTAGCAGACAACGTCGGCCTCTTGTCAGACTTAAAATAACCCAAATATTGCCAAAATGGTCATGTGACCTTTCCTTTTTCTCCTTTCACTTCACGCCGTTCTTTTTTGTTGTTGTTCATGCCACCAACCTGGCTTAGCTGGACAGTGATAGGTTGAGAGGCTAAAGCCCTTCCTCTGCCTATATCCCCCAGAATGACTTGCAGTTCTGGCTCTGGGTTTTCTAACGGAGTTCGAGTGAAATTATTGAAACATTCTATCGCGCGCATTTTCTATTGATATCGATCACATGTCTATATATATCGTTATCACTATCGCCCAGCCCTATAATGCCCTATGCTTAAAAGTGGAAATTTTGAATTGGATCCTGAATGGCACAAAGAGCCAATGACGAGACATACTGTGAGTAGAGTGTTGCTGTGAGACCTTCTATTTGGTTATAATATACCTGAATTGCCTGCACGTAATCAAAGACTGTAAAGTGATGAAGTCTAGGAGGCAAGTATAAGCATCTACAGCTCCACATATGAAACTAAAAGCCTTGACATGAGACAAGATGTAGACATTTGCTTAACAATCAAATCAGAAGGATTAATGACAAAGTAACCCCATGTTGTCCTGGTTGGAAAAAGACTGGAGACTGATCATGGTGGCCCTGTTTTCTTATGAAAAAAAATTGGAAAGAACAAATGCTATCAAGAAAATTCATCAATTTAATTTTGAGGTCATATTTAACCTTTTTTTCTAATTTTATTTAACTGGCTCTGTTGGTGATATTGTAGTTAGGTTGTGTTATGTACTGAACTTGGCATGAAATCTTTCACTAAAAATTGAATCTAGTTCTCACTAGGTGTCCATGAGAATATGCAACATCTTGTATTCATGTTGAACTCTACTACCGTAGTAAATTCTTTTAAGGGTGGTTGAAGTTATTACTTAATGTTGAATATTGCTGTCATGTGTTCATGAGGAATGTTCTTGAGTTGCCACCAAATTCAGTAATTAATTCTTTCTATTCTGTCACTCATTGAAATAGAAGATTCAAACTGTCTCCTGTAGAGGGCAGACAAGTGCTGCAAATTTCATTGCAAGTGTTCACAGTGTTTCACTCTGCGCATACATATACTATGTTTATGCATCTATTGTCACAACCCAGTTCAAGGAGGGGAGAGTGCATTGCTTTATTGTTATATTACCACACGAATGAAGAAATTAACTGAATTAACTTCAGTAGAAACGGTAGATGTTTGTGGAGAAAGACTGACCCTCTGACTGGCAGCTCCTTATATAGTGAAGCCAGAACAGGTGAACTGAATATTTATGATTGCCCAATTCCATCACACCCTGGACTCCTGAAGAAATAGGCCAGCCAATGTCATCAGCTAACAAAAAAGTTGGTTCCATTGCAAATCCTGGTTCTGGGAAAGCAAGATTTATTTGCAGTTAAACTTGGCTTTCCACACTAAGCTGGCTAGTCCTTAGTTTGCGGTCCCTTTAGGTTAAAAGTTCAATACATACAGAGTACACCTCCCACCAGTCCTTGACACAAAAACACATCCTGTACCACTCCTCCAGCTTGTCCACCTGTAAACATCCGTAGCTTTGGTACTGGAGGAAGCATCTTTTAGAACTGGAATGGTTGAGATTGTGCTGAGTAGAGGCAACGATAAGTCACTGAACGCGAATGCAACTAACCCTTGCCATTACACAAACCTGATTTAAATACTATAATATGCTGAATCCTGTTGTGCAACAACAGCATAAAATGGTAGCCCACACCAAACCAACAGGATTCTCCCTGAACCTGGGCTTGCTCATATATCACAAACAACAATAGCCCATCTCCAGTCCAGTGACCAGTGTAGTGTAGAAAGTCCTGGCTGTTCAGTTAACCCTTGAGAGTGACGGATGTGATTCCGAGCATAAAGCACTACCCCCTTCTACTTCAGGATTAGGCTGCAACACACTCACTAAAGTGACCTGCTACCGTCTTTTAACAGGACAAACTCCAGTGAATAAGCCCACACATACACAGCACCACAGCAATTATTAAACTCAACCTGAAATGGGACAAAAGGGCTACAATATTGTTCTCCCCAACAAAATACTAAGTTCTCCAAATTTGAATTTCAACTAGCAGGCAAAGTCAAAACAAAGTGCTTACCATATATTAAATTATTTAATGGACCTCCATTGCTGAAGGATTAACAGTTACACAAACCAACCCAGGCCAAATTACCACAGAGACCAAACTTTATCTTACCGAAATGTGATCCTGTATTAACACCCAGTGTGTTGCAAGGAGGTGAGACCATGCATGAGTTGTAATTAAAAATGAGTTAATTGTACCAAACTAAAGAGGAAAATGGACTAGAGTAGAAACAATGTGGAAGCCAGAGAAATACATATATACGTATATGCAGTATTGAGATTCCATATCACTTTGGGAGATGTTTGAATTTATACTGTCATTCTTTTTATTTGGTATGTGGTCTTGAGGGCCCAATTATGGCTAGTGTGTCTCCTTAAACATGACCTAAACTGGAATAATGAATATTGTAATTGTCCAATGAACAAAATGATCCAAATTCCAATTAGTTACTGTGAGTTCAGCTCTTCCACGCCCAGCTCACCTTTTCAGGTCCCTGTACTCCAGAACACTAAGGATTAATTATTCAGCTACAATTAGCGTGATGTCAATAGTAATTGCCACCAGTGCAGCGCTCTTCTGACACTGTGGCAGTCTGTTCTGCGACAGAGATTACACTTCCCTCATGCTAAAATTCCCCATTTCAGTCAACGTACTGTGTGTGTTCATGCTCTTGTTCGCCCAAACACACTCACACACAGACACAGGAGCACTTCCATACATCCACCGAGGGGCAGGCACGCGTGACGGCCCTCAAATAACCGACACTAATGTGTAAGCACACACACACGCTGAATACAGTACTTCCAGGTCTGTTTCCAAAAAGTGACTGTAAAACACAGATAAGTTGTACTCATTTCTCTTTTAACATGTTTAATGTTTATCAAGTAATATTGAACGTGAACAGTTTTAACAACAAATGTTACATCCTCAAATTAAATTACCTGTGTTTGCTTTAATGAAAATTAATTAGAAAAGGCATCTGAATGAAGAATATTTGTCAGCAGTGTCTGGAAGCGAAACAATTCTTGAATATTAATATGTCTGATTACTCCAGCAGGAATCAGATGCTTCGAATCATGCTCCTCTGAATGTTAATTTATTAAATGTGACCTTCGAGTAAAATCTGACCTCAAAATGATAACATACTTGTCTGTAATATTGATGAATAGGACAGAAACGGTGATATAAATATAGAGAAATTTTCTTCCCAATTTCTTTTCCATTGTCCCTCTGTGACCTAACCCCGTGAAAGTGCTACACTCTGTGATTATGGAAACCACTGCCTTGTTTCCATTGATTTCCCACTAAATTTAATTTTGAGGTAAGGGATAATGGATCTCATTACAAATTTTGCACATGCTTGGTTAGACAAACTATTGAACTTATTTTATCACTGTCCAGGTTGTGCAGCTTGATGGGGAAAAATACATCCCGGGCCTGACCAGATATTTCTAAAGAAGTTACTAGAGATTTATAAATGAAGTGTTGATAATGCTGAATTTAAAATATATTAAACATTTCTGATGCTTCAGGTCTCTGTCTAACCAACACTACTATACACTCACCGGCCACTTTATTAGGTACACCATGCTAGTAACGGGTTGGACCCCCTTTTGCCTTCAGAACTGCCTCAATTCTTCGTGGCATAGATTCAACAAGGTGCTGGAAGCATTCCTCAGAGAGTTTGGTCCATATTGACATGATGGCATCACACAGTTGGCGCAGATTTGTCGGCTGCACATCCATGATGCGAATGTCCCGTTCCACCACATCCCAAAGATGCTCTATTGGATTGAGATCTGGTGACTGTGGAGGCCATTTGAGTACAGTGAACTTATTGTCATGTTCAAGAAACCAGTCTGAGATGATTCCAGCTTTATGACATGGCGCATTATCCTGCTGAAAGTAGCCATCAGAAGTTGGGTACATTGTGGTCATAAAGGGATGGACATGGTCAGCAACAATACTCAGGTAGGCTGTGGCGTTGCAACGATGCTCAATTGGTACCAAGGGGCCCAAAGAGTGCCAAGAAAATATTCCCCACACCATTACACCACCACCACCAGCCTGAACCGTTGATACAAGGCAGGATGGATCCATGCTTTCATGTTGTTGACGCCAAATTCTGACCCTACCATCCGAATGTCGCAGCAGAAATCGAGACTCATCAGACCAGGCAACGTTTTTCCAATCTTCTATTGTCCAATTTCGATGAGCTTGTGCAAATTGTAGCCTCAGTTTCCTGTTCTTAGCTGAAAGGAGTGGCACCCGGCTTGGTCTTCTGCTGCTGTAGCCCATCTGCCTCAAAGTTCGACGTACTGTGCGTTCAGAGATGCTCTTCTGCCTACCTTGGTTGTAACGGGTGGTTATTTGAGTCACTGTTGCCTTTCTATCAGCTCGAACCAGTCTGGTCATTCTCCTCTGACCTCTGGCATCAACAAGGCATTTCCGCCCACAAAACTGCCGCTCACTGGATATTTTTTCTTTTTCGGACCATTCTCTGTAAACCCTAGAGATGGTTGTGCGTGAAAATCCCAGTAGATCAGCAGTTTCTGAAATACTCAGACCAGCCCTTCTGGCACCAACAACCATGCCACGTTCAAAGTCACTCAAATCACCTTTCTTCCCCATACTGATGCTCGGTTTGAACTGCAGGAGATTGTCTTGACCATGTCTACATGCCTAAATGCACTGAGTTGCCGCCATGTGATTGGCTGATTAGAAATTAAGTGTTAACGAGCAGTTGGACAGGTGTACCTAATAAAGTGGCCGGTGAGTGTATATGCTGTGATGTGATTTGTGGGCTAAGCTCATGGTGTGTCTGTTCTGAACTGGCTGTTGAAACATCTCACTATGGGGCCAGGAGTATTGATGGTGGTGATAAAGACATGTAATAATGTCATAAAGCCAGAGGAGACAAGGAGCTGTAAGTGGAGATTGGCTCAACAGTGTAACCAGTAATCAGTCAGCAGGGTGAAAAATGACAAGGCCGATGTGAGCAGACAGAAATGGGGAATAAAACATGGGGCTCATGAAGGCTGAACAGACCAGAACAGGAAGAGGGCGGGGGAGTAGAGGTGACCTGTTCTTAGAGGGGGACAGGCCTGTCGCATTTCCTGATTGCAACCAATAGGTCTCAATTTCACATGACAACACCAACTACTCATTTGGGGCAGCGTCTGTATTATAAGGGTTGGAGGACAGAGGTGAGGTGGGGTTAATATCCCACTGGGTTTGTAATGCCTTCCTAAAAGAGTAACCTCTGTGATGAAGAATACTTTTGGTGCCAGCACTTTTTCCTTCCCTTACCTCGAGTACGAAGCTGAATCCATGTCTTTTTTTATTAATTTTTTTTATTTTGATGTCCTTTTGTCGCAAAATACTTTAATTATTTATTAAGTGTGCAACTCATAAGAGTGTTGTTTGAGTTAATTAACTCAGTGGAATCGAAACACAGTTTGAAGGTAAAACATTGAGTTCATCAGCAATGCAACATGCCTGCAAGTTTGGATGAATGAGTTTAGGTGGTGCTGATAAGGAAATTAGTTATCAAGTTGTCTATAGGCTGTAGGAGACTGAATTGACATCAGAGCTAAACATAATGACATATCAGATGTGCAGTCTGTTATTTATCATATCATATTATATTAGGTTACTGAACTTCTTTGTTCTTATTTTTTGTAGAGGAACCAGATTTAGTGGCATCTACAAACAGACTTATTTATTTCCAGTTATAGCGCTTGACTTTTGCCGTGATACATTTGCTGTTATTGCATTGTTCTGTGTAGTTACCACCAGTATGATTCATTTTATGCTATAACTAAACACTACACGATGTGTCTGATTGAAGCATTGCAGAGTCAGTCTGCACTCATTCTTCTTTGGTGAATTCTCTTGATTTAAATAAAGTTTTAGAAGTTCGGCTTTAAGTGGACTTAACAGGCAATTTCACTGAAACCACTCCTGCATCCTCAGGTTTTATGTAGATAAGACTGAAGGCATTCCCCTCCCAGAGCTGGGTGGTTGCCCAGTATGCAGGAGTTTATCTGGCACATGTGTCCCTCCCTCCGTATTTCACTTCTGCTTCTACTCTCTCCTTCTGATAGCTTTATCACTGCAGAGGGGTCAGATGCTGACACCAGCATAAGGGCCGTTTAAATCGCTCTAAACAACATCTATCACGGACCCTATAAAATAAGCTTCATGGCACACACAATACCCTGGCCTTGCGCTTGGAAATGCTCGTCTATCATACAGCTACTTGACTCAAGAAAGCTATTTTTTGATGATATGTTCAAGATTCAGTAGAGGAAGGTTCTGATTTGGTAATCTAATCAGTCTTTATGAGTAATTTCAGATATAGAGTGTGTGGGAGATCTATCACTTGTCAAGTGTGAGGTTTCTGAGGTGATGAATGGCACTAGCTTACAGCACTACTTATTGATCAGGAAGAAGCTTGATATCAGTAAAACCCCTTTAGATAGCTAAAAAATATCATAAAGACGCAGTAACGGTTGTTTCAGAGGGATGGCTGAGTAAGGGCACAGGCACTGTGTGCTAAAGGCAGGAAAGGAGGCCACTAATTGTCTTTGATTATTGGCCTAATATTATGACATGCTGACATGTTGCTGATACGGCTTAGAAAAACAGGAACAAATGGTATGCAGGTGCTTGAAAAGGAAAGGAGACGCTGTTGAGGCCCCTAAATCACACCAGTACTGCAAGCTGTTCAGTAACCACTTGATTAATAGCTGGATGTTAACAGATTGCAGTAAATTGTTAGTTCTCTAAGGTCAAAAAAATAGACAAGGGAAAATAAAGAGCTCGCTTTAATGTGACAAAACCTTCCTGTGTGTTAAACAAATGTTGTTAAAACCAGGTATCAGTGAAGAGAGGATGTAGGTCTCTGTATTTCAGGGGCTTTCTGGAACAGCATGTCACTTTAAAGGTTAAACGCTGCCATTAGTGTGGTGCAAGTCTTGACAGAGATGTATCATTAAAATTAAGGGTGACGATCTGCAGGATTTGATGGATATGTTCTGTATATTCATATAATCAGATTGTGATTTATCATTATTATCCTGATAGATTTAGGCCTAAAATTCTTATGACTTATGAGCCCATTAAATGAAATGATGTCTGTTCTTGCATTATGTTCTATCTACACATTGCATTTATGGAAATAATTGTTGGGCAAGTGGAGATAAAGAAGAGAAATCTTCACTTGTTGTCTAGATGGTGTGGCCTCCCTCTTTTTGTCTCTTCTGCTAAATGTACAGAAAATACACGTCTTAATTTACGGAAGTTATCTATTATACTTCTTGAACAGTTGCAGTGGTTGAGAAACAAGGTAAGAAATCCTGAGAGATTCAGAGTCAAGGTAAATATTTTAATGGCCATATTTTAAAAGTAACAACTGTGAAAGCTCAGCCTCATGCATCTCTTTACTGGCTTCACTTGTCTAAGGTTGTAGGCTTAAGGCAAAGGTCCCTGAATACAAATCTTAAGTAGAAGAGCAAAATGTGTCTGGAGGAGCCAAAAAAGAGAACAATCAATGACCCAGAAAAGAGAAATTATTGTCCGAGCCCATCACTTAATTTCTTTAAAAGCCCTTTGAGAAGTCAGAACCGCTCAATGTGCATCCACTAAAGTTAACACTCTCGGTATGCCATACAATTTAATTATTAGGACATGATTCATTCAGTGAGTGGTCACCCATTCAGTGGGGCCATTTATGGGCTGGCGTATTCTTTACAGCTCAAGAATCCTCCTTTTGGTCAGTAATCACTGAACTGTACAAATGTAATTTAGATACTTGATTGAGGAAGAGATTTTGCTAATTAAGAGTTTTTGTAGAGTGCATAATCATTTTGGCTGGCTATTCATCAGGAACAATGTGATGATCAGCCCGCATGGAGTCTAAGTGGTGGCTATTTGCTGCAAAGTCTCTTAAAGGGTCCTTATACATATACAATAACTAAAATATAAAAAACAGAGTAAATTTAATCACACAACAGTTCCGTGTGGTCAACTGTACAAGTGATTCATATTCACAATCGGTCAACACTAAAATCAATAAAGAGAATATTCACAAATGATTTACACGTTATACTCCACATATGCATGGACACGTTCTACAGTCTGATATCACAAAGATGCACTTTATGGTCTCTGTAAGACATAGGGAAGAATTTCCATGTACATGTTTCCATTTGAGGAGCTGGGGCAGATTTAGCCCTCTGGTCTCCAACCGAGCATTGATATTGTGAGCGCATTCAGAGACAAAAGGAACTAGAGTCCTATGTCACCCCAAATATTAAGCTGAAATAAATACTTGTTTGGCGCAGGACCTCTTTGCAAGCACCTCTTAAAATATAATTTTGAGGTTGTCTGTACACAGTAGAAGGAGGTCAGTGACTCCATTCCACAACTGTGGAGCCCAAACAGATAATGGTCTTGATCAAGATGAGCGACTGCAGCATCCTTGGGTTGATGGGGTAGCCAGAGTACAAGGGAGCCAGTGTGCTAAACTTTAGGAGGGCCAACACTAGGGAGCAGCATTTTTGATTAGACGTGGAAGCATGTTGCAGCGTTTCCTGCAAGACTTTATGAGACTTGTTATTTTTCTTTTTTTACCAGTCTGTTATTAACATGAATATTGGATTTAGCAACAAATGGCAGAAGCCTGTGCAGTTCATATACAGGACTACTAAACATAAAGCTGTTGAGGAATGGCATTCTATGGACAAATGTATGTAAGATTAAATAAAGCAAATAAAATGTATTTACAGTAAACAGTTGAACAAGTTTAAATCTAACTTTGTTAGCTAGTGCTTATGAATTATTGAGGTTGTTTTCATTTTGAATCATATGGTCTAAAAAAAAAAGAACGCAAACATTAGATTTTAAACTGTGATGTTAACGTAAATTTGAATTAGTGAACAACACAAATAGCTTCACATGCTACGTGAGTCCCGTATGTTGTCCGTGCCAATGTTCGCTGTCCGGTTAAATTCAGTACAGAGCAGGTGAGCAATTAGTGTGTGTAGTGGGCGGTTTTGAGGGGAGGTGGCTCTGGGGACGGGAAGGAGGGAGAGACGCATTCGGGAGCAATAGGAAAAGTACAATGTTGTTTAAACATGCAGAAATATTAAATTGCGGGGCGCCACATTGTGAACATTGTATGGGAAACATTGATGTTGTCATGTGTTGGGGCTTGTTCTTTCTACAAATGTACTCTAGACAGTAATAACAATGCACATGCAGGTGCAGCAACATGTTTGGTTTGACAGATGCAAAGTGAGAGATAAAAAATACACCAAGAGTCAGGTGTGAACATATTTTGCATTTGAGTTGAACTATCGGTGAAATGTTATAGTAAACAAAAAGCCGGTGTGCAAAGTTTATATTTTGAAATTTTCTTGTTACTGTTTGCAAACTGCAAAGGCTGCATCTGTTGTACAATATTTCACAAAGATTATCGTTGGCAAATTTAGGCTAATGTAGCAACAGCCTTTAATGTGTGCTGAGTGCTGCACCATCTTTAGACAGATGACTGAAATCAGATATTGCGTAATATTTTGTATCACTAGAAGTTTTCAGAGCTGATGAAGCCAGCTGGTTCTACAGACAGTTTAGTAAGGTTACTACTAAACTTTTCTGAAGTGGGATCCTTTAAATGGATATAAATGGATACATGATCAGTGATTGAACAACTTTCCCTTGAGCAACATTTATTTATTTATTTTTTAAAACCTAACTAGCGTGGTCACTGCAGCATGTTTAAAATGTTTGACCCCACAAGTGCCCCAGCAGTTTTCCCCTCCTTGTGATTCAGTGTAGATTTACCTTTTAAATATCTGCAAGGCAGATTAGCGACGAAGGCCACAGGACCCGCCACCCTGAATCCCTAACCAGCCAGCCTCTGATCCCCTTTCATATTGCATTTCACAAGAAAATATTTTAAGAATAAACAGTGACGTTCAGGACCCCATAGCGATATTAGTTGGAGCAATATATCAAGTGTTTTCTGCTCGTAGTTTGTGTTTTGATTTCACAGTAAAGCCTCCACTTTGTTTAGGTCTAACACACATTGTGTGGTAAAGACAAGACTGAGACAATATGGGGGTGTTCAGAGTTCATTCTTTTACATTTTTGAGTCAATGCAGACCTCTTCTAAACTGGGAGGACTTTCTTTGGTGATTGCTTCCACATGTCAGCTATAATGAACAAATTAAATTGGGCATAGAAAATGAATGTGCACCCCATGACAAATGTAAAACCAGGAATCTCTTAGTTCAAGTTAGTTTTAGTGGTCATGAATATTTCAAGATAAATTCTTCATGCAAGTTACCATGTCTTTTGTATTACACTTCTCAATATAGAGGTGTTAAATAGAACGGACTAAAGGTTTGTTGAATGAAAATATACTAATGTGAAGCTTGATCTCATTTGTTTCATTTATAATTCCTTCATAACATATGTAAAATGGGGTCAGCTATCATTATAAGAACAGGACAGAATAAAAATCCAAGATGGCATTAAAAATAGACGGACTTTCTGGGAGACAATACAAAATGAATGCACTTTCCATTTAATTATTGCTGGCAACATTATGTTATATGACAGTGCCTTTCGTGTTGCTATTTTAGAAGAAATTATTTTTCTGCTTTGCAGGATATGCTTTACTGTGTGTACTCCTTTCTGCTGACCTGTAGCTCAAATGGGAAGCTCACAAAATTCACTACACCAACAGGGAAAATTATAGAAAAAGAAGAGACAGAGTAAAGACTAGAGTAAAGCAGAGTGTGTCTTGGCACCAGCGCTCTGATTCTATTTACGGCTTTTAACAGAAATCTGATTAACGGAGGCATTTTAAGCAGAGTGACCTGGAGGAGGAGTGAGGAATGGGGGAGAGGAAGAGACGCTTTCATTAAATCTGCAATCGATGCCAGCACTCCTCAGAGACTAGCGTACAGGAATAAAGGAATAAAATAAAATGAAATAAAGGAGCCATTTCCTCCGTTTATCTGAACTGTTTGGGTTTAAAGTACACTGTGTATACAACATTGCCCTACAGTAGGTCTGCTCTCCCTCTGCTAAGTTGTTTTATGCAATAGTTGTGATAAGATTAACCATGTATTGTTTGATTATAAGCTAGAGTCTTTTTATTCATGAACAAAGCTGAGGATCTGGGTTGTCAAATTGCTGGCTAACTGCTAAGAGAGACGTAATAATATAGCTCAGTGATCAAGCCACGGCATTTATGAGGGGAAACTCTGAAACGCTTGAGAATATTCTTTAAAACTGACCTGAGGCGATGGCCTGAGGGGCCACTGAAAGAGCTGTCTCTCTGCAGCATATAGCCATTCAGCGCTGCCATATAACACTATTAGACATGGCTATTGCATTGTATGGTTTGACTACCACTGACACTGTTTCTTATTATGGCTGTACAAAAGCAAGGAGATGCATCTATTTTCTGCCTTAGAGCTCATTACATGACGCCTCAGACAACATACATGTACAGTAAAGCTGGTGTTGAGAGGTACATTTATTTTAAAAGCACTATTGCAGTTGATCATTACAGGTTAGTGAGGGGTTATTTGTTTCAGCATACTAGCATAATGGGCAGGTGCACCTGAGTACTGTGAAGTTCCATTGTGTAATTCACCTGCTTCAGCACTTTGGTGTAGAGGAGAAAGAGTAGTAATGATAACAATGCTGATTAAACAATACATGGGAGGGTCCAAAATTACCAAACCTCTGAGGCTGCAGCTGTGAGGAGTCCGTATAATGCATCATAATGAGACAATTTTGTCTGTTGCGAAATGTCCCATTATGCCGGTTTTTAACTTTTCCCTATGTTCTCTTTTTGAGAACGATACAGTAGTAGTGGTAAAGAAGGGAGGCATTTACTAGCACACACCACGATCATTCATTTGCTTTAACATATCATGCTTAATTACTTGTGTTTTAAAACCACTTTGGAAAAAGGGGGCAAACTCTGCAGACTGCAGCGGAGCACAGTACCTTTATCCGTGTGACTAACTGTAACACAGACAGATTGCCCCCTGGAGAGGCTAAGTCTGGTGAAAATAATCTGTCTCCCACTTTGTGTGTGTTGGGAAATCTGCCACAGGGGTAGGAGCTCCAGTGATACTCACTAGCAGCAGGAATCACTCTTTCAGCTCTGACAAGGATTTAGCTGTTGGCTGTTTACGTGACGAATGGAGCATAGAAATCAGCTCAGTGTTGCGGGAGTGGAGGCATAGAGCTGGACATGGTGGGGAAGGGGAACCCCCAGTGGTTTTGTGCTGGCCACAACAGAAGTGTTTTTAGATTGTATTCGGGATTTTTTTTTATTCTTTTGATAGCCTGTCTGATCTCAAGTCAAACCCAGGGAATTTCCGAGGAAGCAGTAGTTATTCGGATAATGGTGTGGTCGCCTGGTCAGGTTTTCAATGACACAAATGGTCTCTGCAACGGGAATGCCCTCTACGAACAACAACAACCAGGCATGGCTTTTAAAGTTTGTGCGGTTCAACACAATCCAAAGTGCAATGAAAGTCAAATGGCAACTCTAAAGTGGTGCCCAACTCTATATATTAATTTGTCCTCTTGGCCAGCTGGAGAAGTAATTTTTGCCTTACATCAGCCATAGTGCTTGTCCTTATTCATGCATCTGATTTGCTTTGTGTGGCCTGATAGCGCTGTGGTGAATAAATGGTTGAATGGAGAGGAGGCAGGGCGAAGAGTGACAAGTCGAGTGGCTGCTACGCTGGTAAATAGCCTTGGTTTTATTTAGCTTCATCTGTTTAAGAGAGGCTCAGTGCTCTTCTTTTAGCTTAAGAGTCCCATGGTGATTCTTATCCTGGGGCAGGTGGGCTTGGTACACAGCTCTCCTCTTTGGGTAAGCACTTCTCCTTTAGCCACATGCCTAATGATCCTAGCAGCATCTGGCACAGTGGGCCTCTGTGATTCTTTATACACGAAGAAGAATTGCCAACAACATTATGTGATTTTTATAGTAAAGACTGAAGACATTACATTTACACCTCGAGTTATTTTTATTAAAATGAATTTAAAGTACATTTTCCATCAGTTTGGTTGGGTCTGCAGGTGCAGCTCTGAGCTCAGCTGAGACATCTGTAAACTCTGACAGAGCATTAAAGTAGCAGATGTGCTCCTTGGGGAGAGCAAGGCAGCTCAAAATGACGGGAACTGGTTGAGAAGAATGCACATATATATATATATATATATTAAAAAAAAAAAAGGGTGACCCACTTGGGAATCAGCAGTACGTCTATGCATGTGATGCCCTCCCAATGAGTCACATCTTAACCAGTTTTTTCTTCAGGGAAGATTAGGATAACACAAATTCCTTAGCTGTCTCTGGTAGTGAGAACCCACAGACAAAGACAGATGTATTTATAAGTTCCACGTTACCAAACGCCTGTTGAATCATCCACAGTTTCTATTAATTTGGTCCACTCTCGCCTGTCAGCATAGAAGCGTTAGAAGTCCTATGAGACTTGTTCTTCCTCACAGTTTACACTGGGATATGTGGGATAATAGTAATAGCATCTGTAAAATAGGTTTATAGGATACTCCCACAGCACCTGATACCCTATATTTTTGTGCAATTAACACAAACACAATGTGCTACACCAGCGGTAATAGGAAAAAGACTCAGTGATGCCGTCATCATCTCTACTTACCCCATAACTAACCCAAATATCAGCAGTTGTTCCTCCTTCCTTTGCTCTTGTCACTGTAAGCAGCTCTTTATTCATGACGAGCAGGCAGACATATTGTGATAGTGACACTTAAAAGGGAAAGAAATATTTTGGCTGATATCTCATACAGAAGAAGAATCACTAATCTTCATTGATTTTGCTTTTTTTATGTGAAGTACAAAATGGTCTGTTAATGTGTGCCTTGTCAACAAAGTGTAGATGTCTTATTATAATATCTTTATTCCTTATTTTGCTTAGTGAGCAATAAAGAATTCCTCCAGGCATAACCTTTATGTGCAGTGATTTAAAAATGTACTCCAGGATGTAGGAGTGCATTGCAAAGTAACTGCATGTTGTTGTTACAGTGCAACAGATTATACTTCAGACAAAACTCATCAGTAGTGTTGAGTGTGGACAAAAGTAAAACGGTACCACAAATTTTCAGAGAAGGCAGGAAAACACTGCAGTGAAACACTGTGAAAACCTCTACAAATTAGACCATTTTCTAAAATATGCAATGTGGGTAAAATTATGACAGTGGTATGGCACTAGTTTCACTACTTAAAGTCCATCATAAAATGAATTGGTAATCTACTGTATCTTAACTCTGCCAACAAGGCAATATTACATTTTTTTTTTTTTTTTTTTTGCCCAGCCCTTACATTCATTCCTGTCAGTGACCTTAAGCGCTTTATTCATTATATTCTCCAAGAGTTCTGGGCACTTAAGACGAAATTTTGCGTTCATGTTATCATTTATGGCGGCAGTTTCCCCCAACCCTGTCCAATTTACCCATATCTCTCCCCCTGCTTAGTTTGATATGCGTAAAGAATGCAAATTAGCCACTTAGTAACCACATCAATTACCCACCTGGCCTCTTATCAGCCCTACTGTGTTGTTTGCAAAACACTCGTTACGGTCCTGCGGTGATGAAGGCGGACAGTCGTTGGTGGAGTCCGTGTTATAGTTCGCTCTGGAACCAATTAGTACTCAATGCCCGCTGTCCTCCGAGACCAGTAAAACTGAGCAAGAGGCAGAGGCTTAAAACAATAATGTGCAGCCAGGCCACACCTATATGTCTATGTAAGTATAATAAACAAGGATCATCATCAGTACTACTTGACTTTATCATAAAGTCAACAGCCTTTTGTATTCTGTATTCATTATACTCTGGCCAAACAGGCACATGGAGCAAAACAGTCCACAGAAAAGCATGCACACAGAGAAAGGGGGAAGTTGCAGAACAGAAGCCATATTTCAAATGTATTTTTAGAGACTTCTAATCTTCCCTCCGTGCCACCGCTTCTTGATAGTGTGACGTCAGCAAAAGTCTTTTTCCGGCACTCCTCTATTTCTAGAGGGAGGATTGGCCTTGTATCATCCGGTTGTGCTTCGGGTATAGGTCCTGTATCTCAGGATGGCAGAGCAGTGAGATGGGAAGCAAGGGGAGGAAGAGGAGAAGTAGATGGAGGTGAAACCGATCTGTCTCTCATTATGTCCTCTGTCTTTGTCAGATAACCCAGGAAACATCTCAGACTCATACGTAGCTTTTAGAAGCTTGATTTAGATCCACTCTGCTCCACAGGCTTGCTCAATGAAACAGAAGAATTATGGCGGTATTGTTAGACACAAGCACTTGCAAAGTATGTGAGTATCACTGAGAAGGAGCCATGTGTCTGCACCTGTGTGTGCATGTCATACAATCTGCTGTGGAAAGTGTTTCTATTCTATGAAGGGAACATAGCTTTGATGAGTCCTCAGGAGGTTTAATTTACCCTCTGGTGTCACATGTACATCCCATGAATTATACTACCCTTTGTTAGCCAGTTGATAAATGGTATCAAATTATCAGAACCATTGAAATTAAATGTGTGCCTGTCTCAGTGATCATGGCATTTTCTTGGACTGCACTGCTGGAAACTTCCAGCAAGTAGGGATGGGTGATATGGACTAAAAGATGTATCCTGATAATTTCTGATATTTATCACGGTAAAGATAAAAATGACGATAAATAAACACCAGTTCAGGCTAATCTTTTTGACTATAATGCATTGGCAAGTTTTATCTGAGTTGTTGTTTTTTTACCAGACTTTTTGGACGAAGTCGACTGCTCCACCTTCCGCCATTGTCAATTTGTCAATTTTCCATACATGTTGAGCTGCGAGTTTGGTTGCGAAACATATTACCGTGGGGAATGTTTTTGACGATATATCGTAAATGATGAAATAACGCACATCCCTAGCAGCAAGATGGATTCATGCCTGTACTTTCTATGTAACATAGGTGAATAGGTACATTCCAGAAATGCCATATATTTGACTGGGCATGGGTGCCACTGCTTCCCAGCCAAGGCATGTCTGTTACAAAAGGTAAACATCCTGTGTTGGATGGCGTTAGCGATACACAAGCAGGCTTACTTTACGAAGAAAACCTTCAGCTACTGTCTGCCATACAAATTTTCTCTTAGTTCATCATTTTAGATGAGGATGTTGCTACCTTAGACTTGGGTCAAACTAAATCACTACATAAACAAAATTAACACTAAAACTAAAATTAATTTTAATTAGGGTTCTGTGTCCATGAACTGACTGGGTCTTTCTGTGTGCACTTTGCATGTTCTCCCTATGCATGGGTTCTCTCTGGGTACTCTGGCTTCCTTGCACTGTCCGTAGACATGCACATTAGGTTGAGTGTAAATGGTTGTCTGTCTTTCTGTGTTAGCTTTGCGATAGACTGGTGACCTGTCTAGGGTGTATCCCGTCACTTGCCCGATGCGAGTGCGAGTGAATCTACAATAGTGCGTCTAGTATATGATCCTCATTTCTCTGAAATTGCTGTAGAGCAGAGTGTCCTGATTGGCCAGTCAAGGACGTGCAATTACAAAGGACTGAGTGAGAAAGCAAGCGTGAAGACCTTGTGAGAGTAGAACAGAAACAGATCGGCTTCTGTTCAGAACGACAATTTAAGATTTATTTTTGAGGTCAGATGAATATAATTTGCTCCAAAAAGTACCACACACTAATAAAACCCATTAGTTGAATATAGCCAAAAAGGTTTCCTGCCAGCAATTTGATGGTTGATACACACAGCTGGGCAAGAATATTTTCCCTCACTCCTGGCTTATTAAGAAAAAGTGAAAAATGTTGACCTACTAGTGTTCATTTCCCCCTTCCTTTCCTACAACTTCGTTAGCTACACCTGTACTTTTACTCAGTCGCACACCATTCAGTGTCCTTTTTTCTTTTCCGCTTATGCTTCAAATAAAATGCAGTTTCAAAGACCACGCCATATGTGTATTTTCCACACTTTGGAATATGTAATATATTTAGTTTGGTGGTAATCACTCACATATTGGGACAACAGAGGCAAAGTACTGACTAAGAGAACAGAGGCGGAGAGTCGCTGATGTTTTAAAACATGTATGGATGATTAATTACCTGGAGCTGCACGAGGAAAATACTGGTTTTAAAGAACACAGAGAGAGCCTGCTACAAAACGACTGTGTTTCCTTCGCTACATTGGAATAATTGAAATTTGATTAAAAGGGAACCCGGAACCTTCTTTTGCCTGGTAAGCAGAATATTCACAGTGAAATGCAAAAGTATCCTTTCCTCCTTCAATATGGTAAAGTGTCCGTCAGAGTTTGTACAGGGTCATTTGCCAAAGGACAAGAAGGGAAGTCATTACCGCCCTCCCCTTTACCTGTAACCTCCAACAAATGCATATTACATTGAGTGAGGTGCAGTCAATCAATTGCGACCATACAATTACAATCTATCAACAAGGCTGTCAGGTTGAGCAGATCCCCAGGCTGGAGTTGGTAATGATGAGTTCAAACACCTGAAACAGGTCTTTCAAGTCCCTTGTACTTTGTGTGTGCGAGAGAGAGAGAGGGGAGAGAGAGGGGAGAGAGAGAGGGAGAGAGAGAGAGAGGAGAGAGAGAGGAGAGAGAGAGGAGAGAGAGAGGAGAGAGAGAGAGAGAGAGAGAGAGAGAGAGAGAGAGAGAAGAGAGAGAGAGAAGGGGGGGGGCTTGTGGGAATCAGAAAGGCGGTGTGACAGACAAAACCTGGGATGGGGAGGGAGCTACAGTCTGTTTACATTTTCTACACCATCCAGTGTAACAACAAAAGACCAGTGCATTTCAGTAACGGAAGAAAAGTCAACTTCTGACCAAGTCTGTGGTAATTCATCATGATACCTGCTCTTCTTTTATGATAGCATCCTCTTGTTTGAGATGTCCCATGGGACAAACAACATACACCAATCAGCCACAACATAATGACCACTGACAGGGGAAGTAAAAAAAAACATTGACAATCTTGTGACAAGTCAGTGTTCTACTGGGAAACTTCTGGACCTGGCATTCATGTGGATGTTTCTTAGACATGTAGCACCCACCTAGACCAGAGCAGGCACCCCCACCTCATAGCAATGACACTCTTTGATAGCAACAGCCATCCCCAGCAGGATGGAGCCTGACACAGACACACACACAAACATGAAAAACTAGGTGTTGATCTGGCTTCCAAATTCAATAGATCCCAAACTGATCATGTGTCTGTGGGGGACACTGGAACAAGCCGGATCCACAGAGGCCCCTCCCCTCAACCCATAGGACCGAAAGACCTAACAACATTCTGTTCCCAGACACCACAGGACATCCTCAGAATGTCCATGTCCATTCTCTTTGGAGGTGTTTTGGAGACACCTACACAATATTAGGACAGTGGTTATAACGTTATGCCTGACTGGCGTATATCATCCGTTGTAGATGGACATATAATGAATCTTCTTCACTGCAGTGACATGCAGTGAATGCAGCTGTATGTGTCATGGACATTTGGCATTGATGTTTTTCCATCATGTTTAAGATCTTTTCAACCAGAAGGATATGAACTGCTACAAGCAGAGCCCCTGCTCTGATATCGCCTGTGGATGTGGATTTCCAGGATGTGTGTTTCTGGGGTGGAGGCGGAATTTTTCTGACTGTGGAATAACAACAACCCACCTAACACTGGCATGTCTTAAAACAAATTCCACTCCATTTGTAAATCTCTATTTCCTGTCACAAACCCACATGAACATATCAGACACTCCACTATGGACCCTGCTTTTGAAACCAGGCTCCATAAATTCCCAAATTAGTTTGTGCAATGTCCCAAACTGCACAGGATACCAGTGCTAAATAAATAAATGTCTGGCCCAGGCAGTGGGTGGAGGTAGGCTTCAGGAAATGGTTTGCTTAGGGGTCTGAGTGCTTCCAGGTTGACATCTCTGTGATGGATCAGTGTGTCTTGGAATGTCCAAATGGTGATCTGAAGTGCTGCTACAGTTTCAGATAGATTAATAGGCAGGAGGCCGGTAGAGCTGAGCCTGAGAAGTGTAAACGTGCCCACATGGCCTTAATCAGTGGAGCGCTGTGAATGCTGCATCAAATCACTGGACACCACCTATGGCTTTAAAGGGTGTTGGTAGACCTCAAACATGCTAGTGGTTCACAGACGACATAAAAAATGAAATGGATCCAATGATTAAACGCTATATGCTATAGCCTTGTAAACACTAAATTAATCTTTGATATTTTACCGTGATTACAGGTCCTCGAGGGGTCTTATGATTATATATCATGTTAACAACTTGTCTGTTAGCATACTGTCACATGAACAGTTTGATGCTCTTGAACATTAGTTTTCTGTCTTTAGATTCCTGTTCTTTTGAAACTCTGAAGTTTTACTCAGTGGTGTTCGACACTTTAAACTATCACAAGCTAGCCCAACCAGTCTACAAATTACAGCTGAGAAGCATCCTTAGTATTGCCGAGCCTGCTGTAGTGCCCTACTTAATACTTAACACCTCCTCTAGATCCAAATTCATTTGAACTATTTTGTTTAATGCAAAAATGATACAGACTGAATATACTTTATAATGTCATTTACCTCATGTTTTGTCACTATTGGTACGGAGGATGTATATGAGGACGCTGTGTGTACGTTTTTTCTTTCTGACTATAATATCCTGGTGTTTTTAAAGACTTTATGAGCTACTGTATTAGCATACATATTTACTGTTGCAGACAGAGGGAGACGCTCTACCATAAGAATCAGGAAAAAAAAAAAACATTCACATATCACCCAGCTTACAAGTTAATCCACATTTTATTATGACTGCTGAGCCGGCGAGGGGTAGATTAAAAACAACATGTTTTTGAGCAGGTTCGTGAATCAACTATATTAAAGGGGAGATTAGTTTGCCGTACAGATTAAGTGTGGACTCACCACATTATCATCCTCGATTCCAGTGTGTGCAGAACGAGTGTTACCTGATGTTTTTGCTTTCCAACACCGTGTGATTTGTCTCTCGGCAGAAGATATGTGGATGGATTGGATGGTTCACAAGATTGTAGCAGATTTTGTCAAGTAAATGTTACTCTGGATAGGAATCATAGAAGGAGCTATCAGACTTGGTTTTCAAAGCAGAACGAGATCCCCAGCAAATGCTGACACATCAAGTGCAGATTTGTAGATGTATTGGAGAATAAAGTTCAAAAACTTAATTCTTCCCCGATGGTGATAGCTCAGTAAACTCTGTTTAAAGTCTCTGTTTTGGAATTTACATTATAAACTTGCGATTGAGCCAGTCTGGCGGTTCCAGTGTGTCTCTAAGCACTGTTTGCTGTTTAAACAGTCACTGTGTAGCACTACTGCAATAACAGTTCACTCACTTTCATCACTGTTACTGCTGCCCTAGGAGCTCAGCCAAAACAATAACTAACCTACCTGTGTTAAATATGTGTTGTCTACAGACTTCATCCTTAAAGACAGATGTAATATTCACATTAGCTTAGAATAAGTGTTTCAACTACAATGATTTCATCCATTAGGAGAATGGATATTATATCCTCCCCAGTTAGAAAATGTCTGGACGGCTTCCCCTGAAGTATGTGCAGACCGAAACCCACAAAGTGGAACGTGCACATTTCCACCCGACTCTCTCCCAAACCAACCCTAAACAAACCTGCTCTAACACCTCTCTGGGGGACTTGTCGGTTGGCAGCTTATGGGCCGCACACACGCACACACAAGCAATTCCACACACCCTAATTTAATATCCATAACAACATAACCTTGAAGGATAAAATGCAGGACTCATTTAAATGCTAATTTGTTTGTTAACATAACATCAAGATTCCGTGCGGGACAGGTTACGGAACTAGACTGTCACTTGATATGTATATTTTATTCTACTTTGTTATTTTTATTGGAACTTTGATTATGATAATACAAAACACTAAATAAAACATTAATATAAACAGGAAGGAGTTGAGCAACATCTTTTATGTATTCAGGAGCTTATTACCAGGAAATAAGGATGACACGAAAGAAAGAGAAAGATTAGGGGCTGGAGGATTGTTTGGATATGTCAATATTGAGACTGATGGGCCAAGTCATATTTATATGTGTGGTGCTTCATATGCACACTTTAACCCCTAAGCCTATGCAGAAACATACAGCTCTGTTGAAATATGTAATAATATTGTGCAAGCTAGGATGAGTCTTTCATCTGTTTAGTAAAAATGGGATTTAGTCAAGGTTCTTCATACTGTTCCAGTTTGAGTTTTACTCAGTTTTTAAATCAAGTAAAATGAATATTAGTACATTTTAAGGCAGTTATTGCAGGTTACATGAACTCTGACCCCAGTCATGACAAAACCCCAGTTGCCCCATTATTCTTTCTCTTACTTCTCCTTCAACTCATTTTGCTCTCTTAATGCTCCGGTGGCTCCCTGACCTTGTGGTAGAGGTCTCCTCCCTTACGTCAGACACCACAGACTCTTCTTACTGACCAAGAATGCACCACGACATAAAGTCAGTGTCAATGACCATATACTGATTTGGTTTATGCATTGAACATTGTTGTGACTTTCATAGTTGGCTTATTGGGCAGTTGGCTTCACGCTGCAGAATTAATGTTAGTTATGCTTCACGCAGACACAGGCTTCTGCGTGCAAACTAACCACCCTCTTTTCTAATCTGCCACCAGTATACTACAAAAATCTAATTAGTGCTGACAGATAAATTAGACTTTTATACATGTAAAATACGTCTGATAAAATTAACGATACATGAATACACATCACAAACTACAAAACATGAGGCATTCGTAATTGAGTACTTCCTTGCAGAGTTGTGTTGAGGTGTCTTTGTTTGTTTTTATTTGCGGTAACTGTCATAACTCAATCTGTAAGTTTGATTTCTCTGATTCATCCACCAGTTCCGCAAGACCGCTGCTGCGCTCTCGCTTCCTCTCTTTTTCTCGTTATCACACTAAGAGAAAAGCATCCTCCCCTCATCGGAGTCGTGCCTCTGGACTTATGACAGGCTTGCATAGGTCTGCTTCCTGTTCACCTTCTTGAAGCGCTGCCACTGTAAAGGTTTTTTTGACCCTCCGTGATGCCACGGTATCATGAATCATCTGATCTGTAAATGTAACACGTTTTGAAAGTCCTTGCAAAAACACTGAAGTCAAAATTAAGCACTTAGTGTCTACCAGCATCTGATTTTAGGTACATGGGCTTGGTCTGTCGAAAGAAGAGGTATTCCTGCTACCTATAAAAAGATGTCTCAGAGTTTTGGAGATGGTGATGATATTGCTTTCACCAGGTATGATTTGTGTCAGTTGCGACTAAAATTGGTGTCAGTAAAGTGGCCTGTAAGGAACAAAACTGTAATAAAAAACACACACAGGTTGGAATGTTTTTTTCTTTTCTTTTACAAAATTGCGCTTTTTCTTTATTGTCTCAAAATTAAGCCAGTGTATCACTGCCTTTCATGGTTGTAGCTTCATTGTGAGTTATGGGTTGTCTGATGCATTGGTGCCAGAAATGAGTAATCAGGGTATCGTGTGTGTGTGTGTGTGTGTGTGTGTGTGTGTGTGTGTGTGTGTGTGTGTGTGTGTGTGCTTGCCAGTGAGAGTTTATTCAGTCTATATTTTACCCTTCTCTGTCTGTCTGTTGTTATGTTTGTCTAAAATGTTCCACTGACACAAAGTCCTCCAGCGTGTTCTCATTAGAGATGGACAGCCTTACTACAAGGCAGTATAAACTCTACTCCTGCCTCCAGCAGCAACGACAATCGTGAGTGAGGAATGTTAACAGGAGGAGCACTTTAGTCGTGGGATGGTGGTGGTAATGTGAAAGAGTTTGATCTGGCAGAGCATGACTTCTCATTACCTGTTTCTGCCTTTAGTAAGGGGATCTGTTTATTTGGCTCAGTCTCCCCTTTGGGCATTGAGCTGGTGGGGCAATGTGGGCAAGAGCTCTGGCAAACGTGCAACAGTGTGATTATTATATCACTTACCACAGCTCATCAAGGAGACATCACTTCTGAGAGTGTTTAAGTAGCGCACCCAGCCGTGGAAAATCTTTGCGCTTGTTTGCGCTCTGTCTTGATGGGAGGGGATGCGGCAACAGTGTAGGCCTGTGTTTCACGTCTCGCGGTCGTCATTTTGTGTCGTTTGGGTGTTTCAGCGAGCCAGCGTGTTTATGTATATGTGGATTATGAGGAGTATTTTTGTGTGCATGTGTGTGGTCTAAGCGAGGAGCGCTGGCCCACCCTTATGCTCCCGTGTCTGTTAGAATTTCATACCGCACACAAATGCACTTGCACCTCAAAGATGTGGTACACTTTCACTCTGTTTTTGTTTCAGACTGAATAGGCCCACTCTAGGCGCGTGCAGAGACTGAGGGAGAGCCCTCTGTCTCTGATGATCTATAGAGTAAGTGGTTTGGACGAGCCTCCTCTTGATGTGAGCCCCACTCCAACTCGACTTGCAATATGTCAATGTCGACGGCAATACACTGAACCATATGTTGGCTCATGGGTCCCTTACACTGAAGCAAAGACTTTGCCTTGTCACAATCGCACAACATTTTCATCATTATGCATTAGGAGGATCCTCTGTGTCATCACATACAAAGGGAGTACAGGGGGATTTTTCCACAGGGTGATTTGTCCCTGTTCCATATATTGTAGGTAAGGTGTTAAGTTGTTGGCAAGTTGGACTATGAATCGTGTGACTATATGCGAGGACAGTGATACAGTGACGTTCTCTATGACCCTTTTCAAAAGTGCTGCATCTGTTAAAATAATGTTATTTTTATTTTGTCTCTCAGGCACAGGTGTGTAATATTATTAGCAATATCTGCTGGTTATTTTTAAAGTCAGGCGGTAGCATAGAAAGCATAGAATGATAAAACACTGAGTTCACACACATGCTCACATGCTGCAACGTTCCCCACGCAAAAAGGGGATTTTTTTATTCTCTCGATGGATCTGACTCTAGAACAGTCTCATTGGGTGATCAGTTTATCACAGCAATGAACATGATTTGACTTTGTGCATATTATTAATCAGACAGCAGACGTGTTTTACTGAGAATTCATCAGGTCCAACTAAGTAACAGTTGTCCCACGGTGGCTTTTACACACAGGTGACTTGGATGTTTTTTCAGACATGAGACTGAGCAGACATGTTTATGTACCAAGGTGTAGTTACTACATTAATATAATTTGGTCTAATTATTCACACCATGACATGGTTAGATTAGATTAGAAGTAGCTGTTTATGTAAATATCCCTGAGTGGTGGGCAAAGATCAAGACTCTCAGATAATGTGTGAAATTGCTTGCATAATGTGTTCTGCCAACATTGGTTTCAACTGTATGTGTAGTCACACCCCAATGTTACAGTAGGAATACCTTGGCAGAGCTGCATTTACATGCATCTTTGCGCTAAGCACACAAGCCCATACGTACATGTGTTTTCTATTAAGCAGACAGGCAGGAATATAATGGTAAGTGGCAGGAATGGGGTCAGGTTCCCCATAGGTCCTGCTGCACCGTGGTGGGCGATGGTTTTGAAGTGGGTCCAGGAGTGTGTATTTACACATGGCTATGCCAGAGAGAGAGTGTGTTTGAGATTGAGTTGTTTTCACAGAAGTGTGGGTGGAAGGAGCGGGACCCACCCGAGTTACGAACAGAGGGCTGATTGTGCAGCAGACAGAGTGGGCTGGCTGGCCCGAGTTGGCCCTGGAGAGAAGATATGGCAGGATGTGTTTCCCCTAAAGCCGCACTGTGACAGGTGGCAGAGAGACCGCTGTCACATTATATTCCTCCATACCTCTCAAAGAAAAACCATCAAAGATAAAATCATACTGAAACAAACACAGCTGTTATATCATGTTTGTTTCATTAACTGGTTGCTTGCTTCAATTATTGATGCTATAAACAGTATATATTTTGAAGTAAAATCATAAAAACTGAAAAAAAGTACCCGTCTTGTGGTTCTATGATCTAAACTGCCATCTTTCATTGGCTATGGTCAAAATCACATCTCTTCCACCTTACCTCTCAAGCCTGAAGTGTAATTTCCCATCTCTAAATCCAGAAGTGCTATCGAGGGACGCGTTGGGTAGATTACGAGGTTAAGGCTTCATTGTGTCCCTGAGCTGTGGAGAAAACGAAAAGCAACAAACTTGAGTGTGACCTGTGCCGGTTTGTGGTTCCAGGGAGAGCCCAGAGCAACCCCCAAGTCTCTGAGGTGTCTGAACCACCTCCACTCACTTCTCTCACTGCCTCAAACTGTTATTGAGCTGGGGCCCTGGAGGGGCTGGCTGGAAATATTGTTTAATGTTTTTGAACAGAGAAAGGCAAGATACAGTACAGCTGCACAGGGCCAAAAGCCTGATGCAAAGTAAGACATGACATTTACGGTTTTTATGTGTTTGATTCATACATGAGCTTCTGAGCAAAACTGAAAAACTAAACTCTGATCCACAGCGATTTATCTCTGTCTAATCAAAGGAGCTCTGTTCATCTCTACCTGTTAAACAGAGTCAATTTGCTTTCATGTCAGGCTAACGGAACTTACTGTTAGAACTCTGGTTTCTGTGAAAAAGATTTTTCACAGTTTGTGGTCAGAAAGCAGATCAAAGTTCTCCAGCAAGTATCAGAAACGGATATGCTGACCACATCAGGAGAGGAGAACACAGGGTGGTTTTATAGTATATCTGCTGAGGCCATCTGTGAAAAATGTTGCCACTGGCGCCACGAATCTCTGTTAATAAAATCAGAAGAAGATTTTGAATGGAGCGGATATTACAAGTATAAGTTTTATACATGTTATTTTAATTTGAAATCTTTTCATCTTTTAAAAATAAGTTTTGGTTATAATAAAATGAGATTTGTACCACACTTATTAAAACCAGCATAGAAGATCACAAAACAGTGAAAGGAGTTTAAGGCCAGCCACCGAGAATCAGATGGACACGGCTTAGCTGCAGGAATTCATGCAGCTTTAGAACTATGTTACTCTCCAATCTCATTTGCATAAAGATTTTTTATTTATATTTAGTTGACAACCCAAAGCAGGCTATAACTGGGTTACCTGTGTTCATTTCACCAGGTGTAATCATAACTACCCTGCCGTTGCCCTATTTGCTAAAACTGCTTAGCGCTGCTTTCGTCATTGGCATTATTCAGTTGGACTTATCTCAAAGGACAAATGAACTCAATGATTCAGAGGAATCGGGGATCATAAATGAGATTCAAAATGATTTCCACCCTTAACAGCGTTCTGTATAGTGTTAAAGAGAAAACTGTTACTGACAGCAGGACATTACACACCAATTCCCCTGGTCTCCCCATCGCCTTCCCCTGCGTTCATAAATATACCCTCGCCTGCTTCCCCTAATTACCTAGCATGAGCATGGCTGTTTCCACTTTCCTCTCACACATAATAGAAACTGCTTTTTAATATCCAGGCATCATAAAATGTCATGCTGACTTAACAGACATGAGGAGCAGAAGGAGCAATAACAGAAGGGGAGGTAGGACTGGGGGGGTAAGTGGGAGCAGTTCAGAGAAGGGAAGGCAGGATAGGCGGAGGATGTTGAGACTCGGGATACTCTGAGTTTGCCTCTCTTTACTTTATTGCTTTCTTTCTTGCTTCCTTCTGTCGGTCGTCTTCCAATATTCCACCGTCTGTTTGGCTTTTCTTCATTCCTTTAAATTTTAGTACTGAAACATTCAGAAACAGATGGCAAGAAGAGTAATGTTAAGTAACAACTTAGGACATACAGCAACTGTTAAATTATGTACAGTTAGGAGTTGTTGTCTTCAAACGCTTCTTTCACTTTCACTTTATCTGTGTAGTATAGCATTCAGGAAATGACCATCACCCAAGCCTTTCTAACCTCAGCCTCCATACAGTTATGACATTTCCCTATTCTAAAACTTCAGCAGCTCTCTTCACCGGAAAACAGCCCGTATATTTTAGATTAGTTGACTTTATAGTCAGCTTAGCTTTTATAGCTTGTCATTACTCAGACATCTGAGGCATTTCAACAGGACCATTAGTCAACCTGTAGCCAGCACCACCCACTGGGACAACAGAGACGAATGACCTGCCAGTTTCTGCTGCATTTTTCACCATCCCAACCAAAGACAGAGATGGCTTTCAGGAGTGAGAAAATTCAAGCTGTGTCCCTTGTTAGCGCCTTGTTTGCTCAGAAACGATATGAAGTCAGAATTTTAAAGAACACCTGCTTGTTCTTTGCTCTGATTGTTTGACATTTGTTTTCTGTTAGTCTGCCACTTGCAGGTGCTTAGGTCTTGTATAGCCTAGATGGCATAATTGGGACATTGTGAATGGCTCTTGAAATTTCACCTTTTTTTTTTTTTTTTTTTTTTTTTTTTAAGATAAAGTATAATAATTTCCACTCTTCCCTTTGGCTAGGCCCAGCCTCCTGCCTGCGTCTCTGGGCTTTCATTAATTTTTCACTGGACAGTGTGTGATGGATAGGTTGTATTTATTCACTGCTGGGCGTCTGCTATGTGAATATGACTCATTTTGGGGCATTACGTATTCATGGCTTGGGATAGGCTGTATACAGGAAGTTATAATTAATGTGTCACAGTAGGAGGTTTTGGTAGACGGCAGGTTTGTTGGAGGGCGTTGTGGGCGCATAATGTGATTTACAGTACAAACAACTGGGAGGATGTTTGTCTGCTGTCCAGAAAGTGAAAGGCAGTGCTTCCTTCCCAGTCCGGTCCCTGATACATCTTCCAGGAAAATAATGTCACGCAGAACGTAAACCTCACTGAAAACACTACCTAGGGTCTTGTATGTCAGTGATGTGACTCTTTGTGCATGTGCCAGTGTACACTAGAGAGTTATGTCTCCTTAATTTATGATCATTACTGATGGATAGGACTCAGTTCAGTACAAATGGTTACACTTCAGGCAGGCAGGTAGAGGCCTGGAGCTCAGATGAGGAGAATGAATTAACCTCTTCAGGTTTTTGGTGTTATATTTACTTTTTCTATCTTCTTTAAAAATATATATTTTTTTAATGTACAGATTAGTATTTTAGGCTAATAAATATAAATTACACAGTACAAAGATTTTTTATGACTGTGCTTTTACAACAGTACTGGAGCATTGTGTTTATGTTTAAAGTAAAATCTACTATCAACTTCACTGATAGGCTGCTTTTCCTGTATTCATCAATAATTATTGACTGACCAACAGAGGAGCCTTCACCGTTGCAGAGTGACGATGGAAACTGGCCACAGTGATCATGAAAAAAGAAAAAACATTTACCTGATTGCCTACCATTCAGAGCTACTGTACAACTAGACTGGTGAAATAATTCCATGTGTGCACCGTATGTTTGTGTTCGTTTGCAGTAGATTTGAATCGTAGATTGTATTTGCATTTTTTTTTTTTGTTCATGGCTGATCCCTCCTCTCCTAACTCACAGCACTCCCTACAGTATCTCCACTCCTGTCTGGCATTGGTGTGGGCCAAGGTCCTGAGTAATAGCCCACCTTAATCACATGCTGTTTGTTAGTGTTTGTGGCTCTGACCATTTCCAGGTGCATGACCTGATTTTCCTGCTGGGTAGGTGGTCCTGAGGAGACACGGGACCGTTTATCACAGAGCAATATTCCATTAGAGGAAAGGCCTGTGTGAATGTGTGTATATGTGCGTTTAGTGGAGTAATTTCTTTTCTAATGCAAAGTGACAGACAAAATTATGGTTGTCCTTTCTATCTTCTTTATTCACTTGCTCTTCTGCACAGCTCACAGTAAAGGGATCTTTCCTCTTCTGTGCCAGTTTGTGTAAATATGACTGCTGCCCTGTATTCGTGGGTGTCAGCAGATCTAGATCCTTGCAGTGAACCTTAGGCCAAAGCAAACATAGGAGAGCTGGTGTGAGGCCTGTGCTAATGGTACAGTTAAGAGTTAACGCTTAAGGCACGAAATGTTCTTAAAGTTAATTTTAAAACAATCTGGAACATGTTATCCAATAGGAACACCCAGATTTGATCATTGCAATTGAAAATGGAGGACAAATGTAATTCGATTACCAGACATCTTATTGTTCAGCTTCAGCTGAAGAATGTTCCAGAGAGCCCGTAAATAAACTCACTCCTGT
The DNA here is from genome assembly GCA_005024645.1 of Planiliza haematocheilus. Lineage (NCBI taxonomy): Eukaryota > Metazoa > Chordata > Actinopteri > Mugiliformes > Mugilidae > Planiliza > Planiliza haematocheilus. The sequence goes on along the minus strand of SRSE01000649.1, from coordinate 9,154,514 downwards.
TTGAACCTGGAATCCACAACTCAGCCGTGAGCCAGGAGGAATTAGGTCTGATCCACAGTTTGGGAAACTTGTATTGCTTCACAAGTCCTGACCCTCTATTCATGCTTTTGTGAGTGTTTGGAAGTTATAAAGGTACCCCATTTATCTCTCTCACTTTCCCTCTCTCCCTCTGTTATGTCTCCATCCCTCTTCGCACCAACATATTTTCACTGGACGTAATCCTATTAGAGGCATTTATGTCGTTTATTGTCTGACAGGATTAGATTGGGAGCAGAATAATAAGACGGGGTGGAGATTGTGAATGGGGTCTCTGTCCCTCCTGTTAGCTTTAACAAGATTTGTTATTGTATTATGTTATATAATCATATCTGTGTCGATATCGTGCTGTAGTCCTGCTGCAACTTCTAACGAGACATTGGTTTTATTGTAAATCAGCTCTGCTACAGACGCCGGTTATTTGACATAGATTTTGGGGCTTGGTAACGGTTTGTTTTTAAGATTTTGACAGAGGCCATACCATATGTGAAGCTCAGTATGATAACTATTGAGATATATTGGGTTGGGGGTGTAATATTGCATTAGGGGTGGGCTAAAGGGATTTGTTAGCAGTCAGGGTCCTGTATTGAGAACATTGTTTGAGAAATACTTCCCCCTTTGTGGTTCAGAGCAGTTTTCCGTTTACTTCTTTTATGATTGCTTTCACTTTGAACACCTGCAGTGATATTGTAAATGTGGTTAGCCAATCCCACTGGCAGAAATAAATAGCATGGTGGAGAGGAAGGTACTTCAGTTTGAAAATAGGTCTCTTCTTATTAAGAATTTGTGACCTGTGTCGGTTAATGATGATCGCAGATGGAAGAAAAATATATCTATATGTATCTGTTTGAATCTCCCCAGTCAATAGTCTGCCAATCAGCACAAGCCTAATAGTGGTAGCTGTGATGCCGCTGTGTGTATGCGTGCGTGTGCGTGTGTTTGAGTTCTTGTTGATTTTAATCTTTGCAGTCATTTTACAGTAATGTATTCCTATTCACCTACACTATTAACTCCCTCACACAACTCCAGCTATTCTGAATATGATGTGAAATATTAAGATGTAAAAAAAAAAAAAGAAAGAAAAGAAAACTTTTGAGTTCAATAACCATAAATTCTGAGGATTTTTAGTGCCTCCTTCTTCCTTTCAAATGTAAATCAGCTTGTTATTTTTGGGAGGTTTTTAAATGCATGCTGGCCGACAAATCTAAAAGGCTCGGCAGTGCCCTTTTAGGTTATATGTTTAAAGATTTCTGTAGTGTTTATGGTGTGTGAAATGCACTCTTGGAATATGTCCAGTTTGCCTAGGCAGAGCGCACGTTTTAATTGAATTCCAACACATTTCAGAGGCTCCTCAAAACTCAGCCTCAAATGTAATGTGAAAGCCAGATGCTGCAGTGAGGGTGCGCTGTGTTGGTTTGAGTTATAGGCAAACACAGATAGACTCTGGTCCAACAGGCTCGGTTATTGCTCAAGTCAAACACAATCAAAGTGACTTTAAACAAAATATGTGCTGGATTATAATGAAATGCTGAGTTGCTGAATGCTATAGATGTTGTGATAATTATCTACAGTTCTGTGGTTCACTTGCATGTTTTAAGCTGTCAGGCATTTTCAAGTAGCTCTTTTCACCCTGAACAGATTTCTTTTTCCCGTTCTGTGGATTTACTCTACTTACTCCTTTATGTTCTTGAAATATATCTCTTCCCACCATGCGCAGCCACTCTCACATGCTCTTATAACGCATATAACCTGATCCAAATAAAATCAACATATACATATGGTTAACGTGAGCCTCACAATCAACACAACATTTATCTGGATTAGATAAAAAGTTCATTGTAATCAATTGTATGTGTACTAACAGAATTAAAATTTAGTCTGAATTCTCCAGATTTGATAAATACAGTAACCATGTACAGTTCTGTGTAATGACTCCCTTACATTAATTGTGAAACCACCTTCTCCAAACACACCTAGTGCTTAATAATAAGATTAAAAATCAGATTTATAAAAACCGGGCTCTTTACCTTGAGCCAACGATATCTGATTAGTGGCCATAGATTTTTCTTGTAGTACTGATTGATTCTTTTGCATGAGAAAGTGGCTTTTGCCTTCTCACATTGCAGAGGTCAGTCAGTCTATCAATCAATTGGCTGCACAGGTAGTCACATCAGAAAATGTACCCATCAGTACAGCCTAAAATCTCTTGCACGGTCCATGAATCCAGATATTTTTATTTTTTTTGCAGCTTCATAGTTAAATGTTACTTAGCAAACTTTTTTTAATTTCTGTAGAATATTATATGTCATTTTGTAATATTATTTTGTCTTTCTGTTATAAATGTCTTGGTACGTAATGAGCTTGACATCCAGCTGTCAGACTAGTCATGCATTCCTTTGCATTGCTTGATGTGACTCTCTCCTCTGTGCTGGACACACAAATATCAAGCAGAAGTGCAAAGAGCATTTCAGTGTCAGGAAAATATTCACTGCCTCACCACCCCCGTTTTCCAAGTCATGCTAAATCATCTACAGTAGTTTAACTCTCCATCATCAATCACAGGTGCTTTGAGTTTTCCTGTTCCTGACTGGACAGGCTGCCGGGAGAAATACTGTACTCGTATTTCTCTCTAGCTGGAGCGCAGCACACTACAGACCTGATGTGGATGATGCAGCCGGCAGGATTAATTGGGCCTTGTTACAGAGGATCAGCAAGTTTGGTACTCTTCGCATGCTGCTCCTCCATATGGCAGCACAGAAGTCACATGCTATGATTAATAGTTCAGGTAAGAATGTTTGGGCTTATGGCAGTCATAGTTGAATCTTCAAAAAAAAAAAAAAAGGTTTTTATTCCTTCATGGAAATGCTTCATCACAAGTTCACTCGACTCAAACAAATGCAAATTCCTACATTGTATACAATTTTCTTAAGAAACACTTTACTGGCAATTTCACCAGTTAAGCAGATATGCAAAGCATTAATTTACAAGAGGAACATGTAAGCTGTTTTTGCAACATTGTGAAGGCCGTCCCAGATGCTCCAAGAAAAGGTAGCCTTGACATAAAGTTAACTCCTAACGCCGCGTCTATTTTTAGTTCAGAAAACAAAATTTGGCCTCATTAGTTTTGGTATTTATCATATTTTTATTTTACATGACTTGGCCTAAAAGTGTGTTTCCCAGCAAAAGGAGCTGCAAATTGCCCCAGGTCTTATTTGCCTCAGTGGGCCCGTGGAGGCGTTAGTGTTGTGGTCAGCACTCCTCAGACTCTTTGAATTGCAAATCGCCTCCGTAACTCAAAAGTAATGCAGCGGGGAACGTCACCTCCTGTCATTTTTCTGCATTTGGGTGCATGGGGGCACCATTGCTGAGGAGGTGCAGTTATTGTTTCTGTCTCTGGTGTGACTCTTCCTTATTGTAGGAATGACTAGGGCCTGCTCTCTCAACCTCCACCTCACTAATGTGCTAGAAGGCTCCCTTGGCTGTAATATTGCCCGCCTGCAAGCATTACAGCATTGTGCAGCAGGGCAACTTCCTGATTAAAGGAGAAAGACCCACAGAAGCGATACTTGGGCCTGAAGCACAGCAACAAAACTTCTGGTCGCACTCTACACAGAGTTTTGAAGAACTTTATTTGAGCTTGACTTTTAGTGTCATTCTGACAAGCATTCATGTTATCCTAAAATATAGTGGCCTCACATTTTCTTTGATATATTCGTTCATTCATTCATCTTCTATACCCGTTTGGTCCTGTTAAGGGTCACAAGGGTCTGCTGGAGCCTATCCTAGCTGTCATCGGGCGAGAGACAGGGGTACACCCTGGACAGGTCACCAGTCCATCGCAGAGCTAACACAGAGACAGACAACCATTCTGCTCACATGCACACCTACGGGCAATTTAGAATCACCAATTAACCTAATGAGCATGTCTTTGGATGGTGGGAGGAAGCCGGAGTACCCGGAGAGAACCCACACAGACACAGGGAGAACATGCAAACTCCACACAGAAAGGCCAGCCGGCCCAAGGATGATATATTCATATGTAGCTATTTTTTTTTAATCGTGCATTATACTTTACTTTGATCTCACGGGCCTGTTTGGCCCACGAGATCATATCAAATGTCTACTAGAGCTGATCCACGGGTAGATAGTGGATGCACCGCCAATACTATAAATCTCAGAATGCTTTGCTAGTGCGTTGGTGCGCCAATCCAGACTGCCAAGCGTCCCTTCCTCCTCTGTTGACATTCATTGGCAACCTCTTGTTACCAGTCACTTCAAGCGACTTTATGCCACCCCTCCCCCAAAAATGGCCAAATGAAAGATGGAAAACAGGAGCTTTCTCGACAGGTGGGAGGCAGATTATCTGTTTTGGACGGGACAGCTACTGTATCTGGAGAGAGGGGTAAACATGCACATTTGCACTTTCAATGCAATTTTTCAGGTTTTTCTGGCTGGCGACTTTGACCCAGTTTGTAATTTTGGCCCACCGTGTGTTTGAATTTGCCACCCCTGCTGTAGATTAGCTATTCTGCACCGAAATAATTTTATATTAGGCACTGAAATGCAGTCAACATAATTTTGTTGGAAATCTATCAGTCTTTTTTCTGTCATTGCTCATGCAAGTTTGAGCATAGGAAGTGTAAGCAATAAGTAGGGATGCAATGATGGAATAAATGTACCGGTAATCGATTGCGTTGAAAGCTCTAGATCTATTGAATGATTACAGTGAGTTTTCTCTGATTGCTGCTTGTTTGCGAGACCCGGGGAGTTGTTGATGCGTCCTTTAGTGTTTTTTTTTTTGTTTTTTTCAAACAAGAACCAAATACTTCTTCAAGAACATGCTAATCGCTAATGTAACAACAAGTTTTATGGGCATATAATGTAGACGAGTAAAACGTTGCGCTCTGTGTTGGTGTAAGCAAACTGGTTACATAATATAGGTGTATTTCTGATTAACCAAAAAGAAAAAAATCAATATATTTCATAAGCCTAAAATAATAATTTATTGCAGCCCTAATACACATCACTCATAATCATAGTTATAGTGTACATTATAGTCATAATATACATTATGTATGCTATTCTTTCGTATAAAAAAATAAAAATGGTTGCTCCACAGCACAGATCATTTCAATTTATAAATCGTTAATAAAAAGTGTTGGAGAAAATACACAATTTAATTCAGAGCTTTGTCTGATGTCAATAACAAAGGACAGAATCTGAGCTGGTATTTCTTAATTAGTGATACTGCTTATTGTGTGGCTAGCGAAGAGGCAGGGGGACAACTGAAAACCACCAGACCAGAGGGTCAATACAGGGGTCCTCTCTCCTTGCCAGGCTAATTAATTCACCATGTCTTTCCTCTCATTGCCTGCAGCCCGTTATGACTTTAACACCGTGACGCTTCATGGATTTGAAATAGAAAGTACTGTCTCACCACTCCTCTTTCCACACCTTGTTTCTTTTTCTGTTTTTCTTTTTTTTTTTTTTGACAACTGAAATAACTGGAGATAAGACGAGCACAGACATTCATATGGACAATATTATTTGGAACAGGATATGGTTTAAAATAAGTGCCTTTGCATTTTGAATGCGGTCTAATCCGTTTATAATTACACAGCGAGGAAGTGAAATAGTGGTCCGGCTGTTTGAATGTGTAATCCCCTTCATGTGCATAAACATGAGCACATTTCATCAATGGGACTGGACTAAGACTTGTGGATAATTACCTGGGGCAAGGAGTAGTTTGATAGACCCACCCTGCCCCCTTTTCTTTGTAAATAATGCATACAAAGTTGAAATCAGAGAGGCCTAGGCAATGTAAGAATTACCTTCAAAGGCTGCCGTAAAATTGGGCAGCTCATCCATGTAGACAGGAAATGAACCAGTGTTCCTGTTGTGCAAGAACAAGAGCATAGATTCCATATCTCTAAACGACAACCTCAATGAAAGCTGTCAGATACAATTTATTTTATCTCTAATGATATGGCATGCCTGCTTAACATGTTCTATTAAATATAGAAGAGAATCCAGCCTTGGTGTTTCTCATCAGCATAGACTAGGAGAGTTGCACGTGGCCCTAGAGATCACACCATTGTTGCCTATAATGTGCGTTTGCCCGCATACAGATGAAATCATTGCTTTGATAAAATGTATTTTTTAATCCCACAATACACCTCAGAACATGACTGTGTTCACATGCGCATCCAGATAATGAGACTTATCCTGGCTTTGACTGTATTTGGGATTTGGCCTCTCTCTGTTGTAACAGAGAAGTCCCAGTTATTACTGCGTTGTGTTCTACCGTAGTTGGTAGCAGGTAGTGACCAAGCACTAAAAATCTGGGTCAGCGCCACTTCTTTGACTTTGCTCTTTGGTCACATAGTAATGACCATGACCTGATTTGCTTGACTTTACGGATTGGGAAACTGTCTGGAATTGACTATACTAGTCAATGCTTTTCCCATCTCAACAACCAAATATATTTAATTCTCTCTATATTTAAGACTGAATTGCTTCAGATATATTATCAGATATTATTTTGTTGCTCCTGTTGTTTGCATCTGTTGTTTGCATTTATGTTATGTCATTTGGCTGAAGTCTCACTAAGAAACTGAGATAAAATGTATATGATATATTCTGGTTCATATTATATATGGCATTATTGGGTTTCTCTAAGAATAAGACCATAATAATATAATGTGTACACAAACACAAAAACTATTTAGAAAAAAAAGTGTCTTGGTCATGACAAGTTGACATTAAATATGTTTGGGATGTCTTTGTAATGACAACTTGACATGAAGCAGGATGACATTACCAGAGGATGTCTTTGTCATGACAGCTTGACATAAACAGAAAATCCACCGCTTTTTGTATTTACGACATGTTGACATAATGATTATTATAATCAGATGTGCGAGATCAGAGAACAATTCTAGCATGTGTATGTGACATATTTCACAAAACTGACTGTCATGACACCATTATGACAGTGTAATGAATACATTCTGTGACCTAAAGTGGTACCATTTTGATTTGTAATTAATATATCATGAAGGATAATTGCTGTCATGACACCATTATGACAGTGTAACGAATACATTCTGTGACCTAAACTAAAGTGGTACCATTTTGATTTATAATTAATATATCATGAAGGATAATTGCTGTCATGACACCATTATGACAGTGTAACGAATACATTCTGTGACCTAAAGTAAAGTGGTACCATTTTGATTTGTAATTAATATATCATGAAGGATAATGGCTGTCATGACACCATTATGACAGTGTAACATTCTTTGACCAACTCAATTTTTATATCAAAGTTTTAGTGTTAATAAGTTGTCAAATTACTCCATTTAAGTTGATATAACTCCTTTCTTTTAGTTTCCTTCTACCCAGAAAAGTCAATGCAAAATGTTACCTCAAATTTGAGTATAAGTAACTTATTTCATTTAAGTCAGAATAAATTAGACATGGCAATTCCAGTTTTACTGTCAAAATGTATTTATTGTAACCAACATCAATATCAATAACAATTTTTATCACAGCAATATCAGGTGAAGGATGCGGTAAACACTAAAGCCCTGCCAAATATATACACTTGAAGATCAGAAACCATCTGATCAACATTCACTCAGTTCACCTTGTGAAAAATACCCGATATTGTGAGTAGATCAGCCCCATTAGCAAGGCACAGGCTCTGGGTTGATCTACATCTTCCAGGACTTCTGTTCCCTCAATCACAGTCCGTGCGCTGGCTGGATCTGACCGATGTGGCACCTCTGGTTACAATGATCTTCAACACTTCAGTGGTGAGATCTCCATCAACCTAGCATAAATAGGTCATAATCAATGTCAGAATTAAACACATAACAATTAAAAACAAGACTAACACAAAGTATATTTTTTTCTGTGTTGGAATTACCTACCAAATGCTCCTTAAAGAGATTATCCTCCTTTTCTCCGAGGTACACCACCAATCCACAGGTTGCAGCCTCTGCTCATTTCCACAGCATCATCCTGTGAATAAGATGACAAAAATGAAAAACTACTCCTCCCCAAAATGTAATAAATACCACACATAGCAATACAAAACTACTTTGCTCATGCACACACAGAAATAGTAATATTTCTTCAATCATTTCGATTAAGGCACTAAGGCCCATTAACGGCTAACGGCTAGCGCGTCTCTGTTAATTTATCATTATTAGCGTTAGCGGCTAGCAGCTAACGGCTAACGCCTTTCCACAACATATTCCTCAGCTCAAACCTGTATCTGCAAACAGGGGGCTGAAGATTAATTCCCGCAGCAGTTCTGGGACCGCAAGTTTAGGCACCTTATAGCCGACTCAACGCACTTCATTAAACATTAAAAGTTAAGTTACTGTGAAGCTTTTAGCTAGCTAGCTAATACATTCAAAGCATGCTGCGGACATTTCAATTGTAGTGTTGTGTAACTCGACTGAGCGCTTATAGTTACTTGCTGTTGCACATAATATTAAGAAAATAAAAAATATATATATTTACTCACCAAGTAATGTTAATCCAACCTTGACCTTCACTCCTTGGTCTTTCCCTGGCTGTTGCTGGTGCAGTCTGACAGCGTAAGACGACCGCTTCTTCTTCTTCTTTGGGGTTTTACGGCAGCCCGCATCCAAAAAGTTGCATTGCTGCCATCTACGGGACGAGCACCTTAGTGCACTGTATTTGGCTATATACAGTAATCCAGTATCTATTAAAAATGTGAAAAAACAACAATTTTCCCTCCCGCTTGACCCTACTTCTAATATATTTTTCAATGTTACTTCTTTCAAACCAACTTCATGCAATTCTCTGATAAGATCTTGTCTTTGGAGGACGTCATTTCTACAATAAATCAAAACATGTTGTACCGTCTCAGGTTGTTTTCCTAAAATAAATAAAGTGCTGTTCAGAAACGTGTTCAGAATTTTCTAAAAATAAAAATAAAGAAATTGAAATAAGTTATCAACTTAATAAAACAATGGACATGTAACAAATTGTGTATTTTTATGCTGAAAAAGCTCATGGTTTTAAGTCATTCTAACTAACCTCCTGAATCATTTTTTTTTTTTTTAGAATAATCATTATGTCAACATGTCATGAATACAAAAAGAGGTGGGTTTTCTGTTTATGTCGAGCTGTGATGACAAAGACATCCTCTGGTAATGTCACCCTGTTAATGCCAAGTTATCTTAATAAGGACACTCCAAATAAATTTAATGTCAGGTTGTCATGACAAAGACATCCTCTGGTAATGTCATCCTGCTTCATGTCAAGTTGTCATTACAAAGACGTCCCAAACATATTTAATGTCAACTTGTCATGACCAAGACAACTTCTGGTAATGTCACTTTGACTAATGTCAAATTGTCATAATCGAGACAGCCCAAGCAATGTCAACTTGTCATAACAAAAAACGAATGACACTTAATGACAGAGGTCATAGAAGTTTATGACATGTTTATAAAGTTTATGACACTTTTATGACAGTGTCATGTCATATTTATGACAGTATCATGTCACTCTTATGTAGACACTGTCAAGTAAAGTGTTACCAAAAAAAGTGCTAATAAGAGGAATATTTGAGTGTAAACTTCTTATAGAAGCCAGCTCTCGCAATGCAACATCCAGTTTTCACGTAATTTGTACTTTTCCCGTCCAGAAGTTGGAGTTTAAATGATTGTTTTTGTAAATTAACATCAGCATCTTATTGAAACTTTGCTATGAAATATCAGTCACTGCTGGCATTTAGTCACTACCGTATTGTTGCCAAAAGACATATTCCATACTGAAGCCACGATGGTGGAGGATCTCCTTGTGTTATTTAGCACCTTTCTGCTGACTTTTGAAATCACGCAATTGTCATTAAACTTTTCCCCAGTTCCATTTTGTGCTAGACAAGGGAAAAATTACACGTTTATACCTTTTTAACTGAGCTGAAGATATATATATAATTGTATCTCTACAAAGCTGGAGTGTTACAGTTAAATGTCTTGCTGAATTGCATAATGAGTCCTACATAATTGTTTGAGATTTAAAAGCTTACTTTGCAGAGCAGATACATTGTAAGGTAACATTATTAGTGCCACCATTAGACTATCCTGGGAGAAGGCAGGTAGTCTATGAAAATATGCATTATTTGCAAATCTTAAAGTAGAGAGAGCTTAATAATCATGCCCGTCTTTTTTAATACAACCAAACCTGAGACCACTGTGTTTGAAAATATTTTTGGTTTTATTTTTAGTTTTGTTGTTAGCCTCATACAACAGCAAAAAGAGAGGGAACTGTTGGCTAGCTGGACTTCATTAAGACTAATGGAGTGCAAGTTATTGTAGATTGATGGCAGTTAGGATGAGATTTGATACTACTCCAATGCTTCCGATTCTTCTTCATGTAATCAACACGCAAATGATCCTTTGTACAGTGCAGAAAACTCCCAGTCTTAGCCCATGCGTAATAAGCCCAATAAGGTCTCTCATAAATCACTCTAATTGAAAGGATTCCTCCCTGGCTGCTACTTACAAGACACCTCGCAGACACCGACAGGGTGAACAATCCCTGATGCTCCATTTGAACTCCAGATGAACTGGAGACTAAAACCATTCCCGGTCTGAACAAAACAGGAACGACACAACCGGAAGATGAGTTGAAGTTGTCACTTACAGAGAAAGTGAAATTTGTAATCATTTTTATTTCTAGGTTTTGAGCTGATTTTGGTTTCTTTCAGCATCCATGTAGTGGAAATGGTGTCACAGTAGTGTTTGTTATTGTGGGTGAAATGGTGTTGAGTTGTCTATCTTTCAGATAGACATCAGATTTTACAATAACAATACTGTTACTGCTAATATTAATAACTTGTAGAGTACTATGTGACTCAAACTACTATGCCCACATGGAAGTTTGAGTCGCTGGTTAGTTTCACACCTCACTAATCTGTCCCTTTTCAGGTACTAAGTCCGGTGATCAGACCACAAGTGGGCAGCTTAAAGTACAGGTGTAAACACACCCATCCCATCACTCAGACCACATTTGGAGGTGGACTGTGTCTCAAATCGCGTACTTTCGTCAGTACACTTCGATATCATGCACTATGAGCACTATGCACTTACGTCCGTAGAGCGTAATTTTCAACAAGGTAGTATCGTCTCAAATCGGGTACTATGCCTATACTTACCGGAAATGACGAATGACCGCCGTATTTTTGACTGCGAGCGCGGCAAATTATAATTTTAATTGACCATTTTGATCATGTTTTCTAGCTAGCTTTTGCGAGTTCGTTCACTGCACCGAGTCAACACAAATCGCTAATTTAACTAAATTAACATAGTTATATCGAGCAGCAATTTAATAGTACTACGTGTAAAACAGCAATCATTTTCATTAAATGTCATATTATAATTTCCATCTGTATGGACCTGTAAGCTCCACCACCGCTTCCAAAACACTGCCGCCGATGTCAACCGCCATTATCGCAAGTTTGATTTGGGTTGAGAGTCCTTCCGCTTCGTAGCCAAGATGGCTACCGTTTAGGGTGAAAAGTGTCCATCGTTCTACACTCAGCATTTTGACCGTTTTGAGTACACCATCCGGGTACTTGCAGTGCACTTCGTCTCGTTGGAATTTTCAGTGTGAACACCCTCACGTACTCAAATTAGGTATTTTAAGTGCAGAAGTACGCGATTTGAGACACAGCTGTGGTCTGCATCCCTTTCACTTAAAATACTTTTAGTAGCTTTAAAGCATTAATGCTCCTTGGCCACATTGATGGACCATCTGCTCAACTGACCTGTCCTCAACTGCCCTCTGCATAAGCATAATATAGACAGACAACCACTATTATGAATGATTTCTAGAAAAGTCTGTTCTGTTCTTTTGTAAGGAAATCCTTAATATATGTTGTTCTTGAAGCTGTCAACTAGCTAAAGTAATGATTAAATCTAAATAAAATTAGCTAATAAATTAAATAATTGAATATAGGCTATGTGTAATTCTGTCATTAGAAAACAAATTGTGTTTATGATGAATTGAAAAGTGATGGATGCAAAGTAGTAGTGTGTTATTTAAGCTTCCATATTTCCTCAAAAGTCACTTGGGCCTTTATCTGCCTTTCATTTCCAGACATTTTCTACCATTGCTGCAAACAATGCAGCAATGACATTACTGTGAGTACTGATGCAGTTTTGTGCAGGTCTCTAAAATAAACAACATTACGGTGTATAAATAAATAAAAAACAAATATGTTTCCTATCTGTGAGTGAGAGACACTTCACTGCACATTTTTGATCATGTCACCAAACAGTGCTGTTCCTGGTCCTGAAATACTCTTGGAGACTTCATCTGTGTGCACCGCGACTGTGCTCCAAATGATGCTGGTGCTTATTTGCCCTACAGTGCACAAAACTGAGATCAGATTGCAAATGGTCACTCTACACGCTTGTGGAGATAGATATTAAAGCTAGATATTAAAGCTAACACATCTGCCCCTCTGCAATCAGATCACACAGGACACATGTTAGTACCTTGTTTTAACACCGGTCACTGATTAAAAACAAACTGAATCTCTGCATTTGGAAATAGTTTTGTACTTTCAGATGTTTAACAGCACAACACTCTGATAACTTGTCATTTATTGTGCAATGGAAGTTTCTGCATCTCACTTGTGTCCGTATGCTGCATATTGCGACTGGTTTCTAGGCTGCAGTAGATGTGTTCTAAAATCATGAATTGTCTTACGCCTTGAACTTATATTTAAGGCGATCACAGAGAAAGTTTTCCCTTTCAGCAGAGGACTGTGAAACAGACGTCTAGTGTCGAACTTTGCACAAAACCAGTCTGTGCTGTGAAGGTCAAACTTCTAAGTGAAATAACAGTAATTAAAACATATTTTCAGAGGAATGTGTGGTTGTGAAGGCCTTTTCCAAAGAGCATTTGACACATTTAGCCATATGTTGCTACTTTTCTCCCATTTTATAGACTAAACAATAGATTAATCATCGATACAGATAATTGTTAGTTGCAGCTTAAACCATACTGCGTTATCCAGAGGCCCATGTTGACCTTGATTATACAGGGTCTCCAGCTAGCCCATCAGGTGGCAGAGGGTTTTGATCACATAATGGTAGCTCTCCCAGGAGCCTTGGGGAGAGGTGAGAGACCTCAGCATTAAGTCACTACATTAAATCTGCCTCACACCAGTCCCATTAAAGACCATTCTATCACCATTAAGCAGGTCACAGTGTCTTTCCTTGCTCGTTTGAGTGGAAAAGAGTGTCTCAGCTTGGCTGCTCTTAATTTGATTGAGTTCTATTGTGAAACCTGACACGAGACAAGGTGAAACTGTGTTTGAGTTTTTTTCAGTTTGAGTCACTGATAGACATGTCCTGTACTTCTTTCTTCGTTGTTGTAAGTTTTCAGTACAAGTAGAACCACTCAAACACTCCAAAGAAGAGAGGCTGGGAGGGCCACATGTGACTTTCTTTGTTATTATTTTCTGTTACCACACAGGCACATTCCAAGCTGGCCTGTGGTCCACAGTCCCAGTATTTCTATGACCTGACGGTGCTGCTGAAGCTGCTGTGTTACAGTGAGACACCTGTGAGGCTGTCCTCATCCTGGGAATGGTTGGAGATTTATTACCTATTGATACACCCCCCTCCCTGAACACACCCCCAAAGACACCCACAGTACATTGTTGACTCATGAATTGCACGGCCAGGAGCCCATGAATCATTCTTAAAAAGAATATTCCTCCCGTTTCTCCACACTCCTTTTCTGTGATTTCACATCCTCTGTCAAATAGATAAAGTGCTCTGTGTGCAGCCAAATAAAGAAACAGTGTTTTTCTCTGCCATCATGTGTTTTCTCAGCGGGAGAGAAATGTAATGAAATGATGGTGGATGTTTTTCTGCTGCTACTAAGTTTGCCCTTCATAGGCTTATTTTGATATTCAGTCAGTAACTGGGTTCACAGAAGACTCAGTGTTGTCTCTTTGACAGAGATATACCAAAATGTAATAATTTACTCTTTTCAACTCTCGCATCTATTTATATATTAACCTCACATATTTTCAAGTCTTTTCTTTCATCCTTTGATATTGTCTTTGTGGAAATAGGAAGTGAACTAGATCTAATCATTGATTTGAATCCTATGCTTTTGATACAAGGCATGTTACAGAACAAATATCAGAAAGCACAATGTTTATTAATTGTGTAACGAGCCAAAGCTGGAATGGCCTCTCCACACATCTTTCATTGAGATTCAGGACTTCTCCCTCCTCTTGTCGTCGCATATACTGTGTATGTGAGTCTGGTACGGCGACGCTGCAAAGGTGCGGTGACAGACGTAATAAAAATAAACCTGCCTGTCGGGCCTCACTTCTACATTCATCAACCCATCTGAGTGAGCCTTCTGGGCTGGTTCAGCCTGGGAAACTCCATTTGTCACCTGCTAAATGCTGCCAATGTGCATGGAGTCCCCACTGCCTGTGTCCTTTAGAGAGAGCAGATGTAGGTTTTATTTATGTCTTTGGCAAAAAAAGAAAAGTGTGAAAAATGCTGCTTTTCTGTGTGTTATATATTTGTGGATTAAGTGTCTTTACACAAGGGACTAGACAAAACAAGTAATTTTAATCATTTAGTCATTGAGCTATCTTTTCTTTCATCTTCAGAGGAAAATATATATTTATTGCCGCAATTTATCATAGATTTAGTCAAGGCAAGGTTTAAAGTAGTAAGTAGTCCCAAGTGAAAAAAATATTAAAGTCACCTTTTTAACATTCATCGATCTCCCGTCAGAGCTAACTGAGCACTGACAGCATGTTACTCCCATTAAACAGTTTGGTTCAGTGTTAGTTCATGTTATAGTTCTTAGGTGTAGCAGAGCTAACAGTGGGACAAATAGAATCCCCTTTTGTCTGGCTCTAAGTACAATAAAAGAGAAATACAGTTTTCACAAATGAAAAAAGAGGAAAACAAAAGCCTTACAAAGCATTATAATTGTCAGAGCAAGAAATAAAAGCCACTCTGACATTTTATCAACAGCGGAGTCATACATTATTTATCTGGAGAGTTTATATCAGATTGCAGATGCTAAGGCCGAGCAGAACAGCCATTCTACATCCCGGTCCCTTCCCTGTGTTTTATGATAAATGTTCTCAAAGTGCTCTGCATTTTACCCAGAGTGCACATAAACTACGGGCTAGCTAAAGCCATAACTCTCCGAGACCCACTCACACGATTGCAAGCACCACTCCACAGATTCTTATTCAGAGTCCCAATACGTCTTCATAGTCAGACTCAGTCTTTCTCCTTTTAAAAATAATCCCTAATTTAACTGGATTATTAACGTCATCAGGGTTAGTACTACTCAGTATTAAAATATTAGATATACTGTATATTTTCTGTCAAGTCACATAATAAATTAATATGACAGCCATTTATTTACACTTTGCATCACTTCCTAATGTTAGAAATATGTTCTTTTCTTGCACAGCCAGCCAAAAACGGAGCATGATTAAGATTATATTTACATATTTTACTTCAGAGCGCTGTTTTAGCTGCTCTACTCTTTGACGTAGATGGCACATCTACGTCATCATCAGTCCTCTTTGTTAGACTTTGGTTAGAGGTCAAAACAAAACAAGTTTAAAAATACATTTTTATTTAGTTTTAATATTCAACTTGAGAAATGGAATTAATCCATAACGACTGAAGAGTGTGATTTGTGTGGTCCTCTCACTCTTTTTCTTTTCATCCCTCCAACAGACTACTTAAATAAACAAGGGGGGCTTAAAATGCTTTAGCAATTAATGGTTTCAGCCAACATTATATGTGGCCATTGTGACCAACACGCAGACTTTAATATTGAGAGAGGCCAAGGGTCTGAGCTCACTATTATCATGTAAGGTTGTAGGGTCAGAGTTCACTTGACCTACAGCTGCAAAATGAACAGATCAAACTGGTGTCTAGAGGATCATTGACTATTCCATAAACCTGCACTTAAACCAATTAAGACCCAGCCTCGATTAGGGTTTGTTGTCTCTCTCTTTTTAATGAGGGAGAGAGTGAGAGAGAGAGAGAGAGAGAATGGAGTTGAAAAGAAAACCCTTTATTAATTTCCCCAGCTTCTGAATCCCGACCAGTGCATAAATCACAATAAGCTGCAATTAGCTAAGCTACATCCATGGACAGAAAACAAAAAGACAAACAACACATAAGAAATGTAAATGCTAAGCCTTTGATAAAGTATCATCTGAAAATGCCACACATGTATTTAAAGGCCTGGATATGGTGCCATCACTCAGGCTTGCTGCAAATGTGTTGCACTAGGTGTTCATTGTTCTGCAAGTGTTGACTGTGGCCCAAAAATACTTTTCCTGTTGACCACCATAATAGTAAAATAGATGTAATAACTTTCCCAGATCCCCAGAAAACTGACAATGTAAATTTTATGGACTATTTTCGGTGGACAGAACAACACGCAGGCAGGCTCAGAAGCTAGGTGATTTAGGGTCACACAAAAGAGAAAGTAGGTACGAGTTTTGAGTTGAATTCTTGTAGGCCTTTCAGACTTACAGCTGCAGCGACAGTGCAGACCAGTGCACTACGGTGACGTAGACCGCAGGAGCTGTGATTGTTCCGTTTGGTAGAAGCGTGTTTCCGGCTGCTTCTAAACTTCTATAATTTTTGAATTGATTGCTTTGGATTAATAAAGATGGTACACTTCAAGGAAAGGTTAACTGAGGAGGTTTGGAGATACGAATAATTGGTACGACTCGTCTCTGTCGAACTTTCAACGAAAGTTTCAGTCACCGTTGTTGAAAGTGAAGCAGGAAGTAGAAACAAAAATGAACCCAACTGGCAAAAAAGAATTGAGCCAGACTGACAAGCACACAAGAGCACACAATTATAAATGCCTAGCACCGGTGTTGGCTACATGTTATGGCGTCTGTAAATAATGCATAGAGGACATGATAACTCTGCATAAACATAACTTCATAAAACCAAGTAGTTTCTGCAATATGTATTACTTAGTATGAAATGAAATAGGTTAACACACCTTTGGTAATGAAAACTTTCAAATTATATTGATGGTTTTTGTTCTGTATAAATATATAAGCTAAGGATTTATAGCTCTTCTATTATTTACTAGGGCGTTCAAAAAAAACAAAAAACATTTAATGTAGTTACCTGAGATGATTCAAAAAGTGAAGGCTGTTAAAGGGAAAGGATACAGTATGTTTGTTAATGCTGTAACATGTTAAATCAACATGGAGTAAGAAACTGGAGGTTTCTGTCATGTGTAGCCTGTTCTGTCAAGGCATGTTTGCTCAGCTGGAAGTAATGTTTGCCCACAGGACGGCTGGATAAGAGTGCTACATCTGCATACTTGACAGGGACTTTGAAGGGACTGTTTTGACACAAATGTGTGGGTAATTTTAATGGAGTATGAAAGAGCAGTTTCTGTCCAGACACAGAATCCTAAGAAGACATCAGCTCCTTTCACTTATGCGTCAGTGTTTTGCTGTGCACTTCATTTTTTTTTTAAGCTTGTGACAAATATAATTTATATAAGCTAACATACTTTTTAGACATTATCCGGTAAGTCAGTGAGAGTTTTTCTTTCATTCATTTCACACATTTTCAAAGCTGTGATTGACTATTTTCTTTTAGAAAATTGTATTTTAAAATGAATAGGAGAAATATGCTGTTAAAGAATATCGAAATAGAGTACGTTCCTCCATACATTTATTATAAATAGATGTATTTCAAGTTTTTGAGTTGAGTGAACAGGATGACCCGAATGGCTGAAGTGACTTTCCATGGATGGAGTTACACTGTAATTTTCAGGGATTAGTGGCAAAGCCGAATTCAGACTGGGATATCCTGGCAGTGAGTGTTGTTGTGTGACTACTGAGCAGCAGTTATAAAGGCAATTTCAACAAACTTCAGATTAGTCGTTTTGCCACACCAAAACGATGGGCATCTGGTCACTTCCACAGCAGCACAGCAGCTTCATGACCTTCCATGTTGCTTGAATGGACAGAAGGACTTGTGGGTAGAACTTGTGGACGGTACTAATGATAGACGTTGGTTGTGCTGACGTCACATGGTAACACGCCTGGAATTCTGTCTGGGTTAGCTCTTACCACCGCTTCCTTGTGGTTTGTGGATGGCTAGCCAGGGGATCCAGAGGCTGCAGGACCTCCTGACAGAGTCCCAGTGTACTCTTTTCTACTGAACTTCTACTGAACCTCTGGGAGCATCTCAACTGTGCTGGCCCCAGGCTAGACCAAGGCACCCCAATGCTGGAACCATAACCCTGACATTCATTTAAAGTCAACAACTTCTTGCACTGTGTCGACATCTTCATCCCTGAACACTTCCAGCTCCTTGTATGCTCTCATTATTTTGTCAGTTCTTCTTGGTGGTCAGACTTTCATATTGAGTCTTTATTTCACATTCTCCTCTAGGATTAGAAACTCTGGCCTGGCTCACTTGTCAAAGTGTTCCTGCTTGCCAGGAGTGACAGGAGCATTGAAAATTCAAATGTGCTGCTTCTTGCTTTAGAGAGAAGAATGTAGGGAAGCATGTGGGGATAGAAAAATGATGAGCAAATGAGGGATTTAGGCCAAGTAAGGGCTGAGGTTGAAGAACTAGAATACTTGTTATACCTCTTGCTCCGACTTTGTGGTCTACGGACAGCTGGGCAGGCTTGTCTGGACAAATATACTGTTATGCTTTGCCATCTGTCCCTTTAGAGGAGTATAAGTCACTGGGAATTTACAGGGAGGTATTTTAATTGGTACTTGGATGAGACATCATTTGGGACCCAAATAGATTTTGCATGAAGACCAATACTTGAATCCCAAAGGCAGGTCCTTTGTAGATGAGCCATATGTGACCTTCTCTTAGGTACCAGTGACCCAAAGAGGTTGGTCCTCTAACCTTCCAGACCTTTAGGACCCTTCTCTATATGGGCTTGCTGGAAGGTCAGAAAATCTAACCTGCAGACAATTGGTTAATTCTCACATGCTCTGAAAATTAATAAATAAAAAATGATTGATTATTAGGATTTTAATGAGCAGGTGAGAATTTTCCAACATATGCTGGTGACACTTTGTGCATGTTTAATTAACAGCAAAGTAGATCAGCATATTGATGAACATCTGAGCCTCATCCTGCATCTGTGTAAAAAAAAAAAAAAAAAGGAAAAAAAAGAAAAGAAAACTGTATACAAGCTCAAGAATAGTCTCGGTCTTTCTGCTCTTTCTCCAGATATCCTTGTCTATCCATGCCCTCCCTATATGCCCTCTCCTGGGGCCTAAGGGAGCCTTTTGAAATGCCCCCTCTCTCTTGGCAAGGTTGTATTTCTTCATTAGGCCCTCTGGGGGCTGCCAGAGTCCCAGAGGATGTCAGAGTACATTAATTCTCATCAGGACATGGGTCCTCTCAGGTGTGAATGGCAGCCAGCAGCTGTCGACAGGGCTCTCTCAATCCTATCGCAACTCATATATCACCCACTGCATGCACACACACACACACACATGCAGAGATAACAGCGTGTGTAAAATGAAAAGCAAGACACACATGCAAGTAGGCTGTTGAAAGAATCATCACACACAGAGGAAGATTTACGCTGAAATCACTGGTATATGAACATATCTCAATTTAGGACCTGACCCGTGATAATTACAAAAGCAGCCATATATCTTAAAGTCTTTAGGGGGACAGAATGCCGTCTCTGCTTAATTTTCCATGTGAGTAAATTTGCTGGGTGCATTTGAAGAGCCTTTGTGATTGCCTCGTAGCCTCACCATGGAGTTCCCTAACCACCACAGGGATAAGATAGATCACATAATATCTGCCTCTCTTTCTCTTCATGCCTCTCGCTGTTCTCTTCTTTCGTAACATGACATAGCCTTGCATGTGTTTTACCAAGATATTTTCTCTAGTAATTATATAAAGTAATTCCTCCCATTGCGGTTGTTATGGCTCCCAGCAGACGTGTATACAAATTACTCATATTTGCTCTGTGGTCAAAGCTGTGAGCTGTCCCACTAGACTATGGTTTTACATTATGAAGGTCTGCCTATTAAAGCCATTTGTTAAGGTCTTCACTCCTGGGAAGACGCAGCTCCATCTGACAGTAAATGAAAGAGGTTAGCCTTAGAAGTGAGCTGTTAATTACTTCAGTTTGTTATAGAAGGCATCACTTTGGATTCTGACCCGACAGCCAAGCCTTAATCCTCATGCAAACCCAGACATTGCTCCAGAGCAGTGGAAATTGCCCCTTCTGCTTATAGCAGCGTGTACATGTTAAAAGATATGACGGGGTAAATCCAGGGGGCTTTAAGGCCTTTCCAGGATCATTACTCCTTCCTATTATTATTTTGTCATCATGAAGCCATATTTTCCAACATCTTCTGTTCCATTCCATGAGTGAGTTATCTGTATACTTCATTACTGAGTCGGTGTACGACAGTGGGATGCTGCTCTTCCTCACTTTGGTCTCTTGGTGTGCTTTATTTGGTAATTGTCTCTAATTAGGGAATTGCTGGCCTGGAATAAGGATTTTCCCAATTGAGTCTGAAGGACTCACAAGTAACGTGTTTAGTCTGCATGCTGAGAGAGATTGAGAATGTCCAATGCACAGTTTTGCTTTTGGCTTACAGTCCCACAATGAGAGGATTCAAATTCTAGCAGAAAATCGAAATTAAATGTCTCCCAGCCTCGCTAACATTAGTTAGGGTGAGGTGGATCTTTAAACCTTCTCTAATAGCCTTTGAAGCTTTGTGCCAATCCACCTTTTGGACTGAAGAAGAAGAATCTTTGAATAGAATCCACCACCTTCACAAATACACAGATCAGCCACAGCATTAAAACCACTGACTGGAGAAGTAAATAACATTGACCGTCTTGTCTCAATACAGTTTTCTGCTGGGAATCCCTTTTGACCTGCCATTCATGTGGATGTTACTTAGACATGTACCACCCACCTAGACAAGACCAGACACCCCCACCCCATAGCAACAACACTCCTTGAAGGCAGCAGCCATCCCCAGCAGGATGCAGCTTGACACAGACGCACACAAACGATTTAGGAACAACTCAAAAAATCATGAAGACCAGCACAAGGTGTTGAAATGGCCTCCAAATTCACTAGATCTCAAACTGACCAAGTATCTGTGGGTTGACCCCCAGAGGCCCCTCTCCTCGACCCAAAGGCCCCCACTTACAACATTCTTTTGCCAGACACTGCAGGCACAAAAGTCCCATGTCTATTCTTCAATGAGTCACAACTGTTTTGGAGGCACAAGAGAGACCTACACAATATTAGGAAGGTGGTCATAATGTTATGCCTGATGGGTGTATTTTGCCCTGATAGAGCAGAGAAAAATCATCAAAATTACATGTGTTTTAACCAAAGGAAGTCAGTATTCGATCAGAGGGGGGTTGTGCTGGTGTCTGAGCTAACCTGCCGATGTTGAACACAGAGCTAGAGCAGGATAACGAGGAATGAACACATAAAGACACAGCAGGACAAAGGACACTAGTCTTATTCATTGAAACAGCTCTGGTTTGAGCAGTTTGTAATTCCTCTGAAGCTCTTGTGTAGATGGTGGCTTGGCAACGCTTTTGCTCCCCGGACAGAAAGAGGGAAAAGACGGTTTAGTTAGGGGAACGGGAACGAAAGAGAAGTGCTGTCTCCCACTCAAGGTCACTTTTCAAATCAAGCAAACCATACGGGAAGCCAAGTAAGGGTGTACTGGCTCGGAGCACCCAATCACACAGGGGTTCAACTAGCACACCCCATCACTCTCTCTGCTGCACCCACCAGGGGAGCAAGGCTTTGGGTTACAAATGAGCAATTACCACGGACTGAGTTACGCTCTTTTCACCCATTTTCATTTAACTTTGTTTATCTTGTATCTCACAGTTTGCTTTAAGAGTGAGCTGCCTTTCCCAGCCAAAACAATCTCTGTTACTCAACACAGTCATAATACAAAGGATAAATGGAGAGCCCTTGAACAATGGCTCTTTTTGTGAATTTCTGGTAGTTACACCAGAATGTGTTATATGTTTTTGTTTTATTTCTGCCTAAACCATCTGGGGACTGGAGGGAAAAAGTGTCTTTCTTGATTTGATTTTTTGAAGCATGGCGTGTCAGAGTTCAGTGCTGTGGGGCCACACCCTAGCCTTCATCATTCCCAGCTGTCAGTGAACCTTCACTGGGCTGCCCAGTCACCTCATGCATTTCATCTGTGCACTGGAGCTCGGCGTTCTGCATTTAGACTCAGGAAAAGGAAAATCGGCATGGCCAAATTAGTCATCTACATGCCCACACTTTAAATAGTTGTGTAATTGTTTGAGTGTGTGGCAACATCAATTTATTTCACGTGGTTGAAATTCCAGTCTGAATATTGTACGGTTAGTAGTGTTTTTTTTTTTTTTTCAGTTCACATTTATTTGGTTTGAATGAAAATAATGTTCAGAGAAGATATTTTTTGTTATTTAACAACATCCACTCTGTGGCGAAGACCTTCAGGTGGAGACCTGGAACTCTGGCCAGGATAGAAATGTTTCTGATTACATACGAGCTCTCTGGTTACATAGCCTATCTTACTGTAACAGTTCTGTTGTACAGTAAAGGGCTGTCTCACCTGGAGTTTATTTTACAGAATAATAGCCTACTGTACGTCTAATCGTGTTATTCACACAGAGTGTAAGTGAGGAATTGAGTTCTGGGAAGTCTCTTAGTGCAGCAGCTGTATGATCCTCACCTTTCCTTTTTACTTTAGTGCAGTGTCAGTAATGCTTTGGACTCTGGCCCAGACACCCATGCAATGTGACAGGCTAGTCCTATTAAGGTTTCCTAATCAAGTCTCCTCTCCTCCTCCCCTCCTATCTCCCCTGTTTCTGCCTTCACAGAGAAGCAGTGTTCTGGCAGAGAGTTCTGTGCTAAGGATTCAAGGCCGTGTTTGTGTTGGATGTGGGCCAGTAGCCTCTTCTATCTGCCCTCCTTTCCCATATGGGATGGTTGCTGCAAAGCAGCTAAATGCAGGGGCAGTCATTACCTTGTCTCCGTGTCCCCACGTAATGCTAACGCAACTTTCATTCGTCACAAACCATTCGGTACAGGATGTTCAGTTCGCTGTATGTCTTCTTTTCAGTACGGCCTGTGATCCAAGTAATTACTGTCATAGTAGTTTATTTACGTCTACGTACTCGCACTCCCAGAACGGAAATTCTGGAGTTTGAGTTTTACCCAGAACGTTTTGGCACTGTGTCAGTTTTTGTATGCCAGCTGTAGCATAGTTCTCTATACAATGTATAGAGACGGGTCACATTCCTGACTTTAGGGTTGCGTCTTTGAGTAAGGGTAAGACACATCACCAGAGAGACTCTTTTGAATGTGTAACATTTTCCCAACTAAGTGACAGAAAAGTTATTAAAGAAATATATAATTTTCTGTGTTCTTGTACTAGAAATATTTAAAATTGTTAGCCCAAAACCAGAGAAGCATGAATTTTCGAAAAATCGATAGTTTTCTTAATCTGATTTTATTGTTGCATGTGTTTATCCCATTTTATAAAATAAAAATAGTGGACTGATTTTGTAAATATTGTACAGAAGTATGAATTCAAAAGTTTAACCAACCAAATAAACCAGCTATTGATGAGGTGGTATCGCAGTTAACAGAGCAGCTGGATAGTCACAACCAGGCCTTCCTCTGTAAATTTACACCGTGTCCAGACTGAGCGGCAACCTGTGGTGTAGAGCCCTTCCTGCATGATTATCTCATAACCCAGTGCATTGGAGCATGAGCACCAGTCACTTCCAACTCTCTTTAAGAACTCAATAAGTAGGCCTCATATTTTTTCAGCTGTCAGGTGTCTACAGGTGGTGGTGGACTTGGTATGAAGGGACCAGTGTGTCCATGCCAGGCAGGAGTGGAAACTACAATGTTACTACAAGAATACTGGTTGGGATGAGAGAGCTGCGTTTAAAGAAGTTAGTTAGAGCAAGCTGCAAACTTTGAAAGTGTGGAGACTGTGTAAAGGCGTGTCAGTGAGATGTATTTGCAACAATGTGTATAGTAGATAAAACATAAAATACATGTGTCTACTAGTCTACTGTATGGGCTACAGAGTGTAAGTAGATTAAAGAGAGAGAAGGAATGGTGCTAGCAGCAGTCTGAAATCTATGCTTCTAACTTTTGAGAGTTTTAATGTTCACCATTAAAACAAAGAGTGACAATTCATTTGTCATATGGTAGCTATGAAGAACAGAAAGAAAAAGCATGACAAATAAATCTAGCAAGAGAACACGTATGTCGGTTTATTGAATTATGACTATACAGACGTACACATAAGCTTGTTAGACAGCAATAGCACACAATGATTGATTGCCTATATTCATTGGGCTTAAGGTGAAAGGTTCACCTAAGCAACGAGACTAGGGGTGAGATCCACAGACTGAGAAAAATATCAAGGAGATGTGACCAATTCAGATACTTTGTTTAATATTGCACTGATGGATTATTGCACATTCATCAGAGAGCTCAGTTAGAGAGTTAGAGACACCTGTGGTTAATATTGGCAACAGAATTCTGGGCGCAGGTAAAAAAACAAAAAACAACTGTTGTTTTCATGAAAAACGCCAAAGCAATAATACAGCCTTTACCATCATTCCGTATGCAGCCATGGTCACGTTTTCATGCTGCATGCAGCGTGAGTATGCGAACAGCGGGGTGCATTCTGAGTGTGGTGAATGAGTGTTCTGCCTGTTGCCTGCGCTCACTGGCTATCATCTGAAACAAATGGAGCCATCTGCATTCATATCCAGATGTCTTAATAGGATTACATTACATTACAGCACATTTTCCTGAGAATGTCGCTGCAGGCGCCCAGCATGTATATAAATATTGCCACTGAAGTAATCAGTAGGCCATAGGCTCAGTCAACATTGTGGTAACTCATTTGCGATAGATAGTGACATAACAGACACTGAAATGAAACCCTCAAATAGCCATGAATCACTTCAGCCATTACTGTAATAAATACAGAATTTGGACAAATTGTCCATTTGCATTACATTTTCTAGCTTATTTCTGAAAAAAAAAATTCTCTGAATATTTTTAGACACAACACAACAAATTAGTAATATAAAAAGGGGATGATTGTAGCAAGATTGTAACAACTGAAACCTTACTGAAATAATTACTATAATTTTTGAGTTTTTGAGTTTTATGGCCTTATTTGCTGCAGTGACACGAAAATATCACTTTGATTGTCTGGCTAGTCCAACACATTACACAGAGGGAACCCTTTCGTAGTGTTTAGATATAGCCGTACTGTGGAGCACCCTGTCTGACTCTGTGCCTCCCCACGTTTTAACCAGGCATCCCAAGCGGAGTGCAATTGATTTTGGCAGTGGATGGAATAAAGATTGATTGAATCAGAATGGAAAGGACCTTGCTGGAAGATCGACCATGCAGTAACCCTTGAGCTGTGGACGCCTTTGCCAAGAAAGTACTCAAGTTATTCTGGCGTAAGGGGCAATGCGATTAAAATCCGTAGCTTCCACACACAAAACACTGGCGGTGGAGAAAGTGTTCAGTGGAGAAATTACACATGTGACCACTAGACTGTGGTTTTACTGTTAATTAGAAGATTGTCTAATATCTGCTCCGCTGTGGTCTGGGATGATGAGGGAATGGAAACAGGCGCAGAGAGACGAGATGCAAACTGTAATAACAGACAGTGAAAATACTATGTGGTCTGGTCTTTTCTCTCTGCATGTCGTCCATTAAGTGTAAACTTACTCTCATCAAATCAATGTTAAACAGGTTTTGGCTTTCATTGTTGATGTAGTGAAGCACTGAGGCTTGCCACTATACAGCCAATGTTGTGTTCTTTTTAATGCTGAAGAAGAAGCTGGGTTTTACAGTTCAAGAATTTAGCAAGATGTAGCTCATGGGAATTCAATTATTAACATGTGGCCGTTTAAAGTTTGACAGCATTATGTATCTACAATTATCAGATTACAGTATAACTGGCATATCAGTTGTGTTGCATTTGCAAACTTTACTTGAACAGAAACACCGTCTGTGAGGTCCCTGTCATCTTTATTTGCCAGTGTGTGATGTGTCATTATGAGTGTGTATTTACAACATGCTCGTCTTTCTAGCCAGAGACCTGGTCTAACACCTGTCAGAAAACAGCCTCACCAGAGACAAAGAGCGGTGCACGGCATGTTTGATGTGTACTCAAATGTAATGTGCTGTGAAAACATTGCTTTGCTCTGCCAACGCAAAGTTCCCTGCTCTTGCTCAGGCTCAGTTCCTCTTTACTCATATGCCTGGAAGGCTTGCGTTATCTGTATTTTATACTTCTTCAAGTGATACTGTGAACAGATGAACAGGCCTGGAGCTACATAACCAGTACATCTGTTGCATATACACCGTGTTTTGTTTTATGTTTGTGACTTATACAAGTCCACAGTCCTAGTGCCCAAAATAACCTGACCCACAGAACGCAGTCATTACCGTCCCGCTGCCCTCACATCCACAATAATGAAGTACTTGGAGAAGCTCCTGCTACACACCATCCTGCCAATTGTCAAACAAAAACTGGACCTCTTCCAATATGCCTGCGGAGCCAAGAGGGACACAGAAGATGCTGTGGCCTGCCTGCTGCATTTCCTCCTCCAGCACCTGGATTCCCTTGGCATCCTGGCCAAGATACTCTTTGTGGACTGAAGCTCTGCTTTCGACACCATGCCAAGGCACCTGATGATCGAGAAAGCCACACTGACATGCACTCACCCCAATTCGATCCGTCTAAACGTCCACAGTGACAGATGGCAAGCTGTTCAGGTAGGCACAACGGCACTGACTGTACTCACTACCAACACCAGTGTGTCCATGGTTGGGTTGTGTGATTGGCCCCTTCCTTTAAATGCTGTACCCCAATGACTGTCCCAGACTTCTGGACCACCACCACTTACTTCTGGACTATCACAACACCATTGCACACCTCATCCAGAGGTGTGAACCAGCCAGTTCTCAATATCAGGAAAACTGTCTTATCAGTTATCGTAACCAGTTAAAATGGCGACAGCTTCAAATATATCTGACTCACATTGGATAATAATATAAAGGACATTCAAAATGGAGACGTGTAAAATGTTCAGCCAACTGTAAACTCACCCACCCAAACCCCCCACTCGGTGTATTGCCCTAAGAATGCAGGACCCCAAGGCGCATGAAGGTCTCATTTTGGCAAGACCTGGGATTCTGCAGTCATAACAGTCCTGAAGAAATTGTTGAGGGAAGTGTACATTTTGTTTTCATTTAGTTCTGCCTGTTGCTGATGTGTGCCCTTGTCTTGTACTGTAACCTTTGTGATTCTGTGTGTTTCCCCAAGGAAACATGAGAATAAAGTCGTACTCACTGACTAATGTACAGCAAATGTTAGGATAGTCTGAAGCAGTGTTCATTTTACAATTCTTGGGTCATGGCCTGATATTGTCAGGGCAGCATGAGTTGGTGATATTCAGAGATAATGGACATTCAGGAATATCTAAGCTGATGCTTAGACCAAAACAGGCACAGTCATCTTGCAGGAATGTCTGATTGCACTTAATTGATTGGTCCAAGCAGGACTTTGCCAGATGTCACATAGTATTGAAGAAACGTTTTGCTGAGCTCAACTTTATGACCAGGCAAACCAGTGTTTTTTTCCAAAGCCCTTTGAGTTGGCAAACCCACTCTGTTGTCCACTTGAATCACTGAAGTGAATGAAGGAGATGCATTTAAGTCATGTCTACTTTAGTCAGATTATATTTACAGCTATTTGCACCTTTTGCCTTGATACTTGCCTTTATGCATTCACAGAAGAAAGAAGATCTTATTCACATTTTGGAAGGGTTACACGGCACGATTCAGACTCTTGTATATATATATATATATATATACCCCTGCTGTTTCCTGAGATTTCTTTATCATAGAGGAGGTTTCTTTCCCAGGCTATGAAAAATAACCATGTGAACTCTTTATCTCTCCTGCTACCACATTCAAACATTTGAAGTGATATAGAATGTCAATGCAGAACAAGAGTTAACGCATAGCGTGTCTCTTATGTACTACGTCTATCACTCAGAATGAAAAATATTTTCCCTGGCAAAACTGACCGTGTGGGGAACAGTGCTTGCCCAGTTGTGAGGTCTTTGAGCAAATGGCTGAACTATTCCCAATGCTCCTTTTACATGATTCCCCAAATCACCGCCTGTCTTCTGCTCTTTCTGTTATTTGAAATCATTCTCGGCGTGTAAGAAGCCTTGGGAATGTACTTCATGCATGTGCTGTATGTGGTGGGCTCTCTGGTCCTGACCAACAATCTTCATCCATAATAAGCACATGCTCTGTCAAAGTGAGTAAATGTTATTCTGTAATTACAGGATATGGATGTGCTCATCTCGACTCTCATACACACTTTTTCCAGGGACAATGACAACACTCAAGGATAGCAAGTCCATTAATAACACAATGGAAATGTGCAGATAGACTGAAATGGATTTATCAACTTAGATCATGCTGTTGTCTGCAGGGAAGACCTTGTAAACAGTTTGGACTGTGAATTCTATCAATTGTCTGTACTTATGAAGTTCAGTGTTGAAAATAACACTGGATGCAAGACATCCTGGCTTGGGAAGTCTTATTTTTCTAAAAGAGTGCTTGTTTTGCAAGCCCTTGGCAGCTCTTGTTTCCAGAAGTTTTTTTTTTTTTTTTTTTTAACCCATGTCCGTTCCCAGTCTTTTAATATTCAGTAGTGGCTGATCTGAGTCCCGATTCACTCTTACATATTCTTTCTTATCTTACTTATTTTATCACATGTACAACGTGCAACTGTAGTAAGTCCAATAAATAGCGCTGTCAAAGCTAATGTATTGAGGGTAGCTCGTACCTTGGCTCCAGAAGCTCCAACGGTGAAAACCTGTTTTCTGTACACCAGAAATGGGCTGAATAAACTCTGTAGCCCTCTCTGCAATAATGTTCCATCTTGATGCTGTCTTGAGGAAACTTCTCTTCTTAGTAGTATTAAATGACAGTCTCCTGTTACCACCTCACCAGACATCCATATTGCGCAATTTACAAATTACTGACTGACTTCATTTTCCAGAGTAAAGTTCTTCCACACAGCAGACTTGTTTAGTCATTTGATTTTGGTTCATCTTCTTCTTCCTGGTTTTTGGCAGCTTTGACGCTGGCTAAGTGCAAGTCATAAAAAAAAAAGAAAAGGGGAAAAGACGGCTTTCACTTGGTTGGGAGGGGGTACATCTTCAAATAGAAAACACTGGTTCAGTTGTGCCATTGATGACAGCTCAAAAAGAATTTTTCAGTTTATTCTATTATGAAACATTTATCCCTCTGTCTGTCTTGACCGATAGATTCCGTCTATCAGAATTCCTCTGTCACATTCTGTTTATTTCCGGTCCCTCTGAGCTCTGCTTGGCCAGCTCTTCCCATCTGTTAAGCTGAGGATTGCATAACCTGGCCTTGGAGGCTGTGGAACGTGCCCAGAGCACAACATGAATCTCTGTGTGTAGTCAGGGCAATGCAAATGAACCCAGCTATTCAAAATTTTCTACATTTCACATACACTATTTTCTTTTATCTAACACCTCCTGTCTAAATCTACCTTTCTTTCTCCTGTTACCAAATTTCACACTGACCCTGGTGCTAGGCTGGGTTTTGTTTGCCCAGCTGCATGGCTTATTTACCTGGGCTGTGGGAAGTCCCATCAGACCTTCTGTAAAAAACACAGAATAAAAAGTAATCTGAAAAGGAAAGGGTGAGGGTAAATCCACGGTCTGCCAAAGTAAGAGGAAACTGAAGGTACTGGACCGCTCCCAGGACAGCCCTGTTAAACCTTTGGGACAAGGCCAATGAAAGCAGCATGTTAGGAATCTGAGACGTGGTCCTACACACTTCATGTCTCTTTCCTCTCACCAAGACCAGTATTCTCTCCATTTTCTCTCCTCATTCCATAATATACACCCCAAACCCAAGTCCCCCAATACCTTTATTTTCAGGATTAAGCAGGGAAAATGTACTGACTCATGGAATGGACTTCCTTGCCCTTGTGTTTGTGGTGCAGCTGAGCAAAGGGAAGTTCTAAGGTTGAAGCCCAGATGGCACCTGTGGCTGTGTGGGATCCCATTGCTCTATAGTTTCCCTTCCAGAGGTTAGGGTTGGAGATTCCCTTGCCAATGCACAGTCAGCACCACAAAAGTTCAACAACCATTTCTGGTTAGATTCTAAAATTCAGGCTCAAACTGATGGCAAAGTGGAGCTCTTGGATTTTGTATTTATATGCACCGACCATTGGCTGTAATATCACTTTTAATCCGTTATACAATGAGTTGGCTTAATACCTAGCCTACATGTCAGTGCGATGAAGAAGCTGCACTACTTTTAAAGTGTGCTTTGGTTAACTAAGAGGCAGAAATCACTACATTTAAGATTCCTTCAGAAATAACTACAAGAACTGTCCCTAGACACCAACAATGCAGAATGAGTGTTGATAAATAAACTTCACTTTAAATGGAATGCTTTGCAAATTTATACCCTAACTTCAGTATGTTGTCTCGGTTATGTATTTGATATTATTTCCTTGGAGTCTCTTTAATAAAGTGCATGCATTTCTTTAAACCTTCTTTATGGTGGAGTATTAAAAGCACAGAGCTCTGTTCTAATCCAGCTGGGGTATTGCCCCAGACGCTAAATGTCTTTACAGAGCAGTGACATTAGCTTGTTTATTGGTTGCAGGGGCGTAAAGATGCTATTGTTTTAATTGCTTGTACATGCTCTTGGGATCCACAGAGATTACAGAGACTGCAGATGCCAGCATATTGGAAATGGGATAACAAAAGCCAACTCAAGTAAGCCAAAATATACATTAGCTTTATTTGATTTCTTTTGCACTCACTTGACAAAATAGCTTATCGTAATTATATAGCCTCAATGCATTCAAGTTAACCATCGGC
This sequence comes from Planiliza haematocheilus, assembly GCA_005024645.1. Lineage (NCBI taxonomy): Eukaryota > Metazoa > Chordata > Actinopteri > Mugiliformes > Mugilidae > Planiliza > Planiliza haematocheilus. Next base: position 9,123,399 of record SRSE01000649.1, on the reverse strand, counting down.
AGTCATGCAAGACAAGCATGATACATACCTTAGGAAAAGCACCATTGTATTGTGTTTGCAGTTTTTTCGTCTTCCTCATGCAGCTCCACCATGACAAGTTGATCAAATGTTCCTGGTCCTCTGACAAGCTTGATAGATGGGGAGTAAATAAAACTTTTTTTTTTTTTAAGTGGCAAATCGAGTTAGTAGTATTAAATCTTCTAATACCATCTTGTGAAACATCCATATTGGACAATTTACAAGTCTGACTGACTTGATTTTCCAGAGTGAAGTACTTCCACACAGCATGTATGTTTAGTCACGTGATTTTGGTTCATTTTCTAAGCAATTATTTTGACAGCTTTGACGCTAGACAACCGCCATTAAAACAGATGAGAACGAAGACATTTTAACTAAAATAAATAACTACAAAAGACTGGGCTTGGCTGAAGCCCGATACTAATCCAGTCTTTTTTAAAGTGTCAGCCCTGGTATCTCCCAAAACCAATCAGGACACCTCTAGGTGGTCTGACTGAAATTTTGTTGGATGTACATTTTCTCATGTAGCACTTTGGTTTCAGGGTTAACTGTGCAACGCTCACTTTTCAGAGTTTTGATCATGCAGTTAGGCTTGCAAGTGACATGGTTTTTAACAGCCTTGTGTCAAAGTGGAAGTCTGGCACTCTAAAATAAGATGGAGATGAGGACAATCGCTCTTAACCTATTGTTTACTCTGAGTGCAGTCCCATGTCACATGATATTCACAAACACATGCACAAGTTATTCAGCACCCTCTTGCATTACCCCTTCTCATTCATTGTCTGCTATACCTTTGGAACTCACTTGCCTTTTTACTTATGCACGTTCTGAACTTTTGACCAAGTTTCTCTGGTGTGACATTAGCCAAGAGAGCGGTAGGGAGGCTGAGAGGGAGTCAGCAGCTTTAACAAGTTCCTGAGAGCTTTGGGCTTCATCTTACATGCCAGTGGGGCAATTTCAGTGTTGCTAAGGGGCTGTTTAGTGCTTTGAATGTGACTCTCTCTCTCTCTCTCTCTTCACACAAGTGTTCTCAGGCAGCTGCTACTGTAAGCCATCTCCCAGCACTTGAAGGATGTCTCCCTGCCCTGTTAATAAGGGTCCTACTTCACCTGTTCACCGTTGGGACGGACATTTAATGACGTGCCTAACAAGTGGCTCCACAGACTTACATTGACTGTCCTCTAGCTGCACCCCTCTCTTACCTCCTGTTCGCATCTCCTCCTTCCCTTGCTCCTTAGAGGGAGTCTGTGCTCACGGCCTGCCAGTGTGGCAGAGGATTTCCCTGGCAAAGCATTGCTAAGCAGGAAGTGGCGAGGGAGGAGGAAAGGGACTTTCGCTTGTGGATCAGGGAGACATGGTGGCAGTATTACCACGACAGTTGTGTGGTGCCGTGGTCGCTGGGGCGGAACTCAGTGGGCAGAGGTCCCATACAACAGGCCCCCTCAGCCGCCTCCAGAGCAAATGAGCTGCCAGGCCAGACTAATGGAGTCCTAATTGGTGATTAGGAGAGAGGAAAAGGTGAGGGAGCGTCTACCGGCAGTCTGCTGTTACCACGATGAAGCATCAGCCTGCTGTGCTCACTGTTTCAAGGAACAAAACAGCAATTTAGGTTTTTATGCAGATGCATCACTGTTTACTGTACTAACTGTATCCAATAAACAGAAGATAAAGAAGACAATTATAAACTGCAGTAATATCATCAGTGATTTCAGATTTAATTTCCTTTAAATACTGTATAGCATCAATGTTGACATGAATTTTGGTTATCTGGAGCAAATAAGGTTGGAGCCAAACCAACAACTGTTCAGGCGTATCCATCAATCAGACCTCATTTCAAAAGACAGAGCTTTGGTTTGCATTATGTGATTGAATCTGTGAGTAAATGGGCACTTAAGACCTGATCTCTTACCATCAACCTCTATATAAATATGAAGAAGGGGTCCTCAGGTGTGGATAGTGTTACACACTTACTTTATGTGGTGCAATACAGAGGAAAGGGGGAGTAACATCCTGAGAGAATATCAGCTACTGAAACAGGACCCCTTTTCTGCTTTGTGAATGACACGATGGGGCTGAGAGTTGTATGGAACTGCTTTTGTGAATGGACGAGGTCCCTGGCTGATACTGATTTGGTAGATAGGGTGACGTCTGCTGGGATCCAGGGTCTGGTGGGCTAAGGAGAACAAGGGCTGTGATGACTGCCTGTCTGCTTCCTGCTACTAATCCACCACATTAGCCGTGTGTGTGCTGCCCTATTTATAGTCAGGCCAGGATGTGAATAGACTGTCTAGTTTCACTTTTCATACAGATGGTAATTTTAGTCTTCTTTTGCTCCACACCTCAGTCCCCTCCATCTCTGAGAGAGCTAATGTGATGTAGGATAGTGCATTCAACATTGTGCCTTTATAGTGTGTTGTCAAGTTATTTTGATCATTTTATGGAAGAGATCCAGACGGCTGCATCTATCTGGTACATAAATTGTATTTAATTATAATGGTACAGATTATATTTATGTTCTGAATGAGTAGAAAATAACAAGAGCTCCCGTACATTGTAATGCAGTCCAGTGGTACTTCATTTTGTTGATGTTTAGGTGAAGAGACATTCAAGCCACACAATGAAAGGGGTGGAGCAACCACAAGAACATGGTAGTGGTATCACACCGTACTAAAGTGCCCAGATTTGAACCGGGATGGGCAAGACTGCCACTGTTAGTGTGTGGATGCCAAGTAGCAGGGTAGCTAATGTCTATGCCCCTCGTCATTAACTGGCCACATATTTATTGTACAGCTTTTATTTTATGCACCTCTTTTCTGTTGACACAGCATCCCCCCCCCCCCCCCCTTTTCGTTTTACACCTCTGTCTTGGAACAACCACTCTTGGCGCATCTGTGTCCGATTAATCAAAAACTTCTGAGGAACTTCAGGGGGGCTTAAATCCTCTAATCATGTAGGTGTGGGAAAATGTTATGGGTCCCCACCCACAGCCTTGAGGTCCAGCCAGAACACTTATTTTTGTGTTCCACTTAAAACCTGGGTGGAGAAGCAATGAGAAAGCACTTTTATACAGATGGGCACACAGGTATGAGGGCATGCAGGCAGCGTGTGTGTGTGTGCGCACAAACATGGAAAGCTAGCAATCCCATTTGCTAATATTGACATGGGTGTCCCTGTTCAATCTTGTTACAAGGATTATTGTCTATTGAGATCCCATTTCATTAGGCTAAAACACACACCTTAGGGTGCACACCGGTGCTGCTTCAGGGGCCCCAGCCTTTTAGGTTCTTTGCTTGGCTGACTGGGAGGGGCAGTCATATAAGTGGTTTTACTGAGGATCACTGGACTTTAGACTGTACCCCAGTCGATAAACTTCATATGTGGATATAGCATGAAACATTTTATACCTGCCAAGAAAACACCATGAGGTGAGGAGAATCCAGGTCACAGGCTGCCATGGTCAAATATCCCGCTAACGGCTCTATTGAGATGCCTGTTCTTGAATTATATCCAATATGCATATGAGAAGGCAACCCACCACCCTTCCAGTGGCTCCACTCCAGATTACGTATTGATTCTTGATATGAAAAGCTCATTCCATAAACAGAAACAGCAACACAAAAACGCCAGTGAACCTTTGCATAAATCCTTTAATTGAATTTCCAGTCCTGGTGGTTGGAGGTTCTTTTTTTTAATTGAATCCATTGCTGGTGTTGTGATTTGCATGCACAGGAGTGGGTCCTGTCCCAGATAAAGTGCCATTGATCCTTATTAAAGCTCACCTCTGGCCACGCTGTGGACTAACGGGGAAAATTAAATGTGTTCATGGTGCATATACTTACTGCCCGCAAGGCAGGACTGTGAGAACCAGCAGAGAAGAAGAGAAGGGACGAGATAGGAGGAAAATAAAATAGAATTATCATGAAATTAATTTGCTAAATTATCTTGGCTTTGGTCATTTTTTTCATGCTGTTTCACATTAGCCATTCTTTGAAGCCAGAGCGTGTGGCTTATAAATAGCACTGGGCTTCTTATTTGGGTTTGACAGCTGAACCCATGTGAAACAAACTACAGTACTGTAGAAAAACTGCAGTATCTACAAGTGCCATTTCAACAGTGTCTGATTATTAGGTACAGATACCTCAGTTGCAAAATAAGAAAAGAAAGAAAGCGTGTCCTCCCTACCTGTTTAGGAGCCTAATCTTGTGGTCTTAACAAAGGTATTTAAAACAGCGACAATATATAACCCAACTAATCTTCTATGCTTTACTGTGTAGTGAGCAACTGAATCTGATTGGGTGATATGGTAACATTTTCTTTCTCATGTCAGTCCAGAATACAATATACTGTATCATAGTTGACATAGTTCTCGCAGTTGCACTAAACAAATGCAGAATACCATGAACTCCATTAAGCTGAAAGGGGAGCTACTGTTTTTTACATTTTGGACCTTATTTCTGGCATAAAATATGATTGTTTACTCACCCATATAGCTTTTGGGTCATTTGCAGTCGTCCGGGAGATAATTAGGTCTGCGTATATCCATACAGTGGGAGTGACTGGGGCACCGAAACGCAGCCTCTAAATAACACATCATTTGCCGTAAAACTCGTTCATTTCACCAATATTTTGTTATCGTACACTAGTGCTATTCCCCATTGAGTCCGAAATTACCTGTTATCTGTTATGTCTTTTGACCTGGATGATGTGATCTCTGAGCTGATGCCTGAGTAAACGATCATGTTTTATGCAAGAAATAAGGTACAGGTTATAAACAAACAGTAGTTCCCCTTTAAGATTTAGTGTTGGACTATTTGAATGAATTGGTTTTCACTAACATGGCAGTGTTTTTGTCTTTGTTTCTGATCACCTTGATATCTTTGATATCCTTGATCCATCCTGTATGATTTGCAAGCAGTAAAATATATCACTTTTTTCCCAAATCTTGATCCTTTACAACAAGTCACACCATGCAAATCTTGTGTATATTACAAATCACACATGAATCTGGAACACAAACCTCTCCCTCAGTGGAAACATGACAAAACGACTTAGAATGAAACTATCAGTGATTTTGATATTTGCTTTTCAAAGTTGTTTGGTAACTTTATCTTAAAGATAATCAGTCTTTTCTCTCCTAATTACACACTCAAGCAGACCTACACACAACAACAGCAGACTGGGCCCTCTATCCCATGGGCCAAGTGCTAATCCCCATACGCAGTAATGTCCACTCAGCGAAAATTTATTGACTTGAATGTTGTCCTTTCCCTTTGGGCATCTGTGCTTTTTATGACTATACCAGTAAATGTGGGTGTATACATGTATGCGGGTGTCCACCTAGAGCACACACATTATGACTGAGCATTTGTGTGATGGATTCTTGAGCACGCTGGAGAATGATAGGAAGTCCATTTTGTCTGACGAGTGGTTACTGACAAGCCGGCGGTAATACTCTTACCATGGAACACAAATAGATTTACATTACATCCATTGTGATCGCACTCAAACCTTTGTGGCAGTCTGACTTTTATGATGCCATATATACAATCTGCCCACCTGCAAATGGTTTCATGCAGTGGTTGTAATAAAGTAATACAGTAAAACAACAAAGAGACTGAGAGTAGGTGTTGTACAAACATTATTATGAGCAGAGCTAATAGTACCAATGACTAACAACTGATAGGGCTTAGTAAAGTTTTGTTTATTATTTGAATGCAATTATTAGCAGCTGCACATATTTTAGACCAATAATTTGAGAGTCAAAAGTGTAACCTTTTTTAAAAATGTACCATTTTTAGTGCTGAGTTGGTAGTTTACGATATTGAAAAATAATGATGAAAATATCTGAAATTGGCCTCATGATGAAACCAAAACATGTCTAGTTCTTAGATTTTGCTCTGTGTTGTTTCTTTTTAAGTTTACTACATATTTCTCAGACCGATAAATTAACTATAAAGATTAAGAGTGGATGGTGTACTGATTTTTCTGTCCGTCAGCAGCGTCACAGTCTGCCATGACATTGATTTTACAATGTAGCCATTACCAATATGGTGAGACTGTGATGGTTTAAGCACCACTACCTGATCTACGCAATCAGCTATATGAAGCCCACAGGCTACTTTACGCACAAGTCCTGATATATTCAGGGTGCATCTCCCGTAACCACTGTTCAGGCTCACAGCAGACGCTCAGCCATGTAAAGTCACCACTGTTATGACCTGCTGACCTGATGTGAGTGTTGCAGCTATCTAACTTCTAACAAAAAATCTGAAGGCCATCTGTTGACAGATTGCAATTCACACCCCTGACCACTTGGTGGCGAGTGACCTTATTAAGTGACACTTTGCGTTCCAAACATCGTGAAACTTTTGTTGGTGCACGATTTCCTGGTACAACGATTACACTGACGCACACGTCAGAGCTCTGCTAGCAGCAGTCCTGTTCTGAGTACGGACAAGACGTGTCAGCAGCTCTGATGGGACTCAAACCCACCGAATATTAAAAGACCAAAAAAACTGCATCGGAACAACCCAAGATGTTCGAGTTATCTTTGGTGCATTATTTTTCAGCATTTGTTTTCATTTAGCCTTTTCTTAGCAAAAAGACAACCTGCTCAACCCAGTGCTAATGTTGCTGTAAGAAATGCATCCTTGGTAATGGATGTGCTGCTTGGTTGGGAAGCAGTGGCATAGCATAGAGTGCCAGGTACTTAAAATCCCCTATGTTTAAGTGTATGTTGTACAGAAAGCCGTTTCAGCATATTGCTGGTGTTTCCACTCACTCAGACATTAAAACTGTTAGTGCTGTTAGAAACACTGCTGTTGTCTTTCTATGCGCAGCGAAGCCACGCTTTGGACCATCTCTTCCTCTTTGCCAAAACTCCTCCTTGTTGCAAGTTTGCTGCAGCATAGGCACATGAGTTTAATGGCAATGTTTTGCAATGTCAGTAAAACATGCCAGTCTCAATAAACTGAGCTGCTAAGCTTTTAGTCGCACAATTGGAACCGGTCCTCAACTGGAACTGTGTTCCAAGTGTCCTCCCTACAGCTTGATTAATGCTGTATTGGTTTAGCAAAATGTAGAGTCAGATGTGCTTAAGGTTTTAGATCACCTGTTGGATTGGAAGATGTAAATCAAACATATTGGTCTTAAATGAGCATCTGTTTTCTACTGTTTAATATAATTGATTGCTTCAGCTCATCAAGAATTCTCCAGGCTCCACATCAGCGTGCAGCCAGTTTGATTTGTGGACGTTAAAAGCTCTTCGTTACACACTTTTGACATTTGTACCAGGACACGGTGGACGTTCTTTCGGTCTTCCATGCTGTCATATTGAGGTCTCGTATTGTTTCTGCGTGCTGTCACTGTTGATATGGAAATATGTATCAGGATATACAGTAAGGTGCTAGCATATGTTATGAAACAGTTGTTTAGAGGCAGAAGTCTTCCACCGGGACATGTTCATTAATCCACAAACCTCACCTGGCACAGAGTGAAAGCAGTTGGCTGATAGAATAAGAGAAATAAGGCATCCCTAATGGAGGCAAATAGTGGAAACATGTTCCATCAGAAGTGATTACTACTAATTAAGCTGTTTTCACAGCTGGCTGCCTTGCTTTAATATGCACAGTCGCATCATACAAAGAGCTGAGAGAAAATGTTTAGAGATCAACTTGAGTCACAGAACACTGATTAAATGGATTAATACTATTTACAGCAGACAAACCAGAATTAATAAATTGTGTTGTAATTACTACCCTGCCTTTTTTTTTGTGCACAAGAGAGATTTAACTAAACAGCAGGTAAGAGAGAGGGAAGTAACAGCCGTGACACAAGCCATAGCAGTGCATGTGAATGTCTGATCTCAGAGCTGTCTCCCCCTCCTGCCTGCGCCTGTGTCTGTGGCCAGTGTTGAGTGACCCTCCTCTGGCTCTGAGGCTTACTGGTCCCCCTCTAACAGATGACTGATTGTGTTCCTATACTTTGGGTGGCCCCCGCGCCGCTCAGCATCACATCAAAGAACGCCCAGGCTTCCGGGGAGCGTTTGTTGGTCGCTGGGCATCCAGCACCGCGCATTCTGATGTTTTTCTTTCTTACAAAGGCAGTTAGCAGCCCATAATCCAGCACCCTGAGGGGTGAAAGTACCCACAATCCCTCACGCTGGGACTGTCATGTAGCTGCCCTTGCAAGCCCTGTTGGGTAATAGAGAGGATCAAAGTGAGCATGGTGGCAGCCCACAGTTAGAGTAGTGAGACTTGACTGTAAATGTAATAATCACAGGTGTACCACAGCTATACTAATACATACTATATAGGCACTTTTTATGTCTTGAGTAATATTTCCTTTTTATTTTACAAGATGTACATATGTTATCTGTTTTTATTTAATAAGCCGAGAGACTACAGAGTTCACTGAATCTTCCTTCAAGATAAAGCAGCCTTTTCATGTTTGTTTAATTGCTAAACACATAGCAGAATTCTGAAGCTTCCTTCCTTTCACCTGGTGGTGATGTTTCATTGTTCTCGACAGCTGCTGCCGCTTGTCTTTTGAGGCTTTTCTTCCTCTCTATGTGCATATTGAGACACTTGATTAATCACATTTGGGGAAGTGAGATTCAGACCGACAGAAAGCCCAGCAGCCTTTTACAGGCAGTTTTTTTTTTTTTTTTGTCATTGTCACAGTTGTTTTGTTCACTTCTGTCAAAGCAGGCGGGAGGTTTTGCAAATACCCCCGCACCAGTTAAAACAGCAGCTGAGAAAGAAGTTGTCCCCACAACTTGTCCACCCCTTTTTTCCAACCCTATTTTCCTGTCTGTCCTATGGTTATGAGATCAAAGACACGTTAGATTTGGATGCCTCTGAATCAAAGAGAAAGCTTTAATTGAAATAAAAAAGGGGATGGGACTCGAGCTAATAGCTGTGCGCAGGTATGTATCATAACGTCTTTTGGCTGCATTGCATGACTTCCCTCTCAAGGCTTTCAACTTGCCATTGAAGGTTACCTCCCATCATTTCCCTCATCGTATTTGAAAATCAAGTGTAGCAAAATTATTCATGAATATTTTCCACTGTGCCGTTTTCCTTTCACTTACTGGCGAAATTATTCTCCGAGAGTTCTGTTAAACTTTGCCAAAGCCATCTGTTAAAACAGCCGCCGCAGACCTTTGCCATAAACCCATTTAACATTGCGCTGCTATTACCTTTTCTCTCTATCTATTCTTACTTTGCCTTCTTGCCCTCACCCTCGCACCCTCTCTGCAAGTGTTTTATGGTCTTCTGGGAGGTTGCAGAGAGGGTGTTTGGCAGGATGGTGTAAGCATACCCAAAGATACCAATTTTTCATGTGCGCAGGCACAGCACAGTGTGCAGAAGGAAGAACAATAGAGAAGTTTAAAAGTTTAACAAAGAAACTGAGGTGGAGAAGCACTGATTTTTTCATTATTTACTAAATGTTAGTTCTGATGTTTAGCTTATTGTATCTTTATAGTTTGTCTTTGGCTGAAGATAGTATTTTAACCAAAGCAAACAGTTTATGAGGAATATTTGGTTGTAGCAGCAGAGAGAAATAAGTGAGAAGGAAGTTGTGAGTCTGGCTGGAAATGAACTTGCTGAAGCACATCAGGCTAATATACATACCTGTGTATTTTGGCATGTGTAAAGGCCTTTATATTTCAGACTGATGCTTTTTTTGTGCTCTCTGCAAAAAAAAATAAAAAATAAAAAAATCCGTCTCTTATTTTTATCTGCCTGCGCTGTAGAGGGTTGAAGGGCGCCGGAGCCGATCCCAGCTGGCACTGGGTGAACACCTGGGACAGGTAGCTAGTCCATCACTGGGCAAATACAAAGAGAAGATTCATTTTGGTCTTTGGCTGCTATTTCATTTTAAATAATAATGCTACAAATGCTTCAAAAATAACATATTAATGACGCATTTAGTAGCTTAAATAATATTTTTTACAATCTTCTCAGCTGCTGTAAATGATGTGCATTTGCAAAGTGCTGTATCAGGTCACAGTTTGTAAAGATGTCACTTTAGTAAAGTGTTTACACCGTACAGTTTGCAATTAGAGCGCTAAGTTTGAGTCAGTTGAACAGTTGGACCAGTTTCTGTGCCACAAAGTGCACATGTGGCTACTGTAAGCAGCCTCCTGTGAGTTACTCTCAATTCAAAACTCATTCACCTGTCTGGAATCTAGTTCACTTTTTCTAAGTACCATGGTTTGACTTGCCAAGATAGCACACACACACATACACACACACCCAGTTATACAGTGTAGGACATTTTCTTCACCCTGAACCAGCAGTCGTGAAGTGTAGCTGTCATATTAAACCTCTGTGCTCACTCACTTAGCTTGCCGCACTCTCCGGGGCGCCCCTGTTTGTCTACACCATTGTTCCGGTTCAGTAGAGAGAGCAACAGGGAGACGAGAGGCTCAATGTGCATTCCTGTCAAGAACTCCTTCACTGATCCTGTAAACCATCCTTATTCACACACACACACACACACATCCAGGTTCCTACCTCTGTGAAGCTGTCTGTGAGTCGGCAGCCTCTTAATGCTGGAGGCATGCTGGCTACACTTGCACTTACCTGCTGTGGTTTCATTCATTATTGTTCTAATTAATACCTTTTAAACCCCTAATAAGGCCTCTCCTGATTATGGCGGCAATGACTGTTTTAGTTGAGTAACATTTGTAAATTAATAATAAAGCATTCTGCGGTAGTTAGTGGGCTAATAAGGACGGTCTTTGAGGTTCGAGGTGATTGCACTTCAATGTGATGTTTCTGCTGAGTGCGCTGGAAAATACATCAGTCTGCTTTTAGTTCAGTGGCCTTTGTTGGGGGAAACAGCTGCAGAGTCACACCAATAGAGGGCATTGTTGTTTAACTGCAGGCATAAAGAGCCTACTCTTTTGTTTACGGGGGTATCCATGGGTGCTGTTGTTTTTCTTTTCTCCATTTGGGCTCTCTGGATTTGATGGTTTTGTCTGAATACTAATTTAAGCATCAATCTATCAATTCTTTTTTTCATATTCTGCCTGCAAATGCAACGGCTAAACACACTCAATCTTTTGTTTTTCTCCACCATTTGAAATTACTCTATATTATATATTATACAAATTAAAAGGATTTATTTCATCAAGCTGCAGCCAATTCTCATCTAAGGGAATAAATTAAAGTTTTTCTCTTTCTCTTATTCTCAGATCCATTTTGTAAGTGTATAAAGAATAAGAAACTGATTTTGGTACAGTTGCTATTTTATGTATGGAGTTTCTTTTTTATTTTAATGTGGCTGAAAAATTCAAATGGAAATATAATTAGCTCTGCTAAACCTAAATATGTTCAGAACTACTCGTATTCTTTTTAATGGGCCTGTCTGCGACAACAGAGGGAACACAAGAATTAGTCTGGGGTTAAACAACCCATCGACTTCTGTAATCATTATCGCATGAGAAGTGTTTGGACTGCATTTTCTTCTCATGCCACTGTAAGAATTAAGGGTGTTTTTCTCTTCATGTACGCACACCTGAGCTACGTACATGGATCTGAAACTTGTCAACCTCATATAAAACATATTTGCAGGTTTGATAAACATACAGTGCAGCAGTCATTCTCACATGTCTTTGAAGCCCCAGAAAACGTGCATCACACATACGTAGGCAGGTAAAAAGCCGGTCAGCCTGACAGTTAAACAAAGCAACAACAAAGCTACCAAAGCAAATGAAATGAATGGATTAGAACAGATGGTTACAACTTATTTTACCATTGTATTGTTTTCTGACGTTTTTATTTTATTTTTTATTTTTACTTTTCTTCCCCTCACAGTTTTTTTTCATAATTATTTTACATGACTTTTCTGTTTGCCCTTTTAAGAGGACAGTTTGTCTTCACCATGTCACTGCGGTTTGGATATATAATCATTCATATTCTTTAATGTATATTGATCATTTAAGATAATGTGGAAAGTTGGGGAAAAGGGCATACCAATGATGATCAAGTCTGAATGCTTCAGGACAAGAGATGATTCAGAGTTTGTCCAAATTAAATATTTTCTGACGAATGAACGTTTGGTGAATCTAAATCAGGTTTTTCATAAATACATGATTAATCTGTGCCGCTCTTGAAAACATCTGTAAGGCCGAGCTGAAAACAAACAAGTCATTGGTCAAAAGGACAAAACTCATTCTGCCTCATTTTAACACAATGGATGAGCATTCAATCAAACGGTTGCCAATTTATTGATTTAGAGGAATGCACAAAAGAAAGGATTTAAATCTTGGCCGATAGCCATTAACAGCGAATCTGAAGATAGACAGACGATTGGTCATAGATCACAAATGGCAGGAAATCCATCTCTCCTTGCTCATTTCTCCTTTTTATTTGTCTCTGCTCACACTCTGAGAGGTTCCTCATCAGGTTATCATATAGTCCCCTCACATGCCCGTGTGCCTGCCTCTAACTGCATCAGCTCTGCCTGGTCTTTAGGAGCTGTCTGTGAGCTTTATGTTCCAAGACGAAGTGGCAACACATTGGAAAGTCCTGGTTTTGGGGGAGTGATGCAGAAAGATTTGGGTAGCAGAGTAATTAATTTGATGCTGTCATGACAAACATGAATATTTTAGCTTAAATTGATTTCAAATTCATCACAAAGTCTCTGTGTTAATAATTCTGACAAAAGAGGGGATCTGGGACAGTATGGTAAAAACACAAAGGCTTCATTATCAAACAACAACAACAGAACAAACGAAATAAAAGACAAATAGCAATCATCACTCTGTGCACACACCAGTGCCTGTATATTGAGACGCGTATACGTATGTCCTGTCTTGTATTATCCTGTATTTTAAATGCACTGTTCCCTTCTTGAAATTAGAGGATGAACTTTCCCGTCGCAGGTTATGAGGCCTGTTAATGTGATGTACATATATATACAACAGCAGCACAGAGGTCGTTCATTCTTTAGGTAGACTTTTTTTTTTATTCCACCCCTGAGTTCAGCAAGCAATTGATATGTGATCTGCTAGAGGGCAGTTTATTGATTGCTGTGGGGACTTAAGCGTTAGTATGGTGGTGTATGGACAGATTGTCCCAGGGTCCTGTACACTTAAGCCCCTTGTCTTACTCTTATGGAACCACATAAGGTATCCACTTTTGACATGTTGATGGCAAGTGCTCATTGGCAAAGAGCAAACATCAAACGTGCATATAGGCAAGACGAGATAAATAGACTATTGTGTTACACCACAAACAATTAGCCTCCATGGTATTTTAAAAGGCATATATTTAGACTGGACATTATTGACACCGTAGCCTATTTTTTTTTTTCTCAGTGGTGGTCATGTACTCGTTCATTTTGCTTCCTCAGCCCTATCATTGTGCTGAAAAGCTTGAAACAAATGTCACTTCCTTTTATAATATATTGGCATATGCAATAAACAGAAATCACAATAAAAATCCTGTCCTTCTGAATTGGTGTGAGGGTGTCCAGAGGGGTTGGAATGTGAGCTTAGCTGCGGTCTGTGTTCTCAGGTGATGGATAGGGTAGGGGAGTGGTGGTGGGGTGGGCCGGCTTTGACCTTGACCATGGAACAGTAAGCGCTAGCTCAGATATCTCACATGATACCCATACATAGCGGCTCATTACGGAAGAGCCCCTATATGCAAAGTGCAGAGCTCAACACTGGCTGGCTGACAGGGGCTAGCCTAGCACTGCTGACCTAACAATAAGACAACAGGGCCGTCCCCACCTCCCAAAAAACACCAGCTCCAGCACTGTCCTGGTTCCTTCATCAGCATGGGTCAGCAGCAGCTGCTTTACAAGTTAAGACCACGACCTCACACAAAACGAGACTCCAGTGACTTTTTCTCTGGTCTACACAGAGAGCAGAGAGTCATTCTTGCAAGGATGTGTATGGCAGTTTAAAGAAAAAGTTCATTTTTGGAAAATATTAAAGGAAAATATGGGTTTATATGAAGTGTGATGGCATTGCCAGGTATAACCAGCCAACTTTAGCCTGAAGACTGGAAAGAGGGAAGCTTTAAAACTAACAGCACCTCTAAAGCTCACTAATTAGGATCCTGTTTGTTATATCTGTAAAAAATAAAAAAAAAAAATAAAAATAAATTACAGTTAGTGGAGTTCTTGACTGGACTATTTAACTTCTAACTTAACCCCTAACTTCCTGCTGGAGTTCTGCTGAAGGATTGGTAATCGACTGGTAATTGGTAATACAACACTGGAAGAACGTCCAGATCCTCTTTTTACTATCATTACTATCTATCTATCTCCATTTAAAATGATTTTTGGTCTACTGTGTGGTTCTTAACATTTTGTCTGTAAGAGTGGAGGACAGCCTCTTTGGTGTAGTGACTGTATCAGGGAAACCTACTGTTGTCCAGAGGACTAAATGGAGGAAGGTGAAAGGTAATAAACTATGTTAGTCCACAGCTGGTTGCCGTTTCTTAAAGTGCGGGTTGCTTAGCCAGTCACAGTTGTGGTTTTGAGGTGAGCATTCATCTGACGGTAGGTGATCGGGTATGCAATATCTCATTTCATTTCTCCAACCCATATGCAACATGTTTATTTGTGAGCTGTAAAGGTGCTGGTAGGTGGATCTTTTTATTCTTCCAGTTCGAGTCTGTCAGAACCAGACTCAGTTCTTATGAGAATATGAGTGAGGCATGTGTCAACTTATGCACATAAAAAAACAAATATAAAAAAGAAGACTGGACACAATTGTAAAGACTTAAAATCAATCATTTTGTTGTGTAACTCATTGCACCCATTTGAAGTGTTTCACCAGGTTGCTGTTACTCTTCCGTCTGTCACCACATATAGTCCGACCAACTTTGTACCACAAAACAGAATTGTAGCCGGAGGAGTTCACGCGACTTCCAGGCTGCCTCATTTCCAGTCTTTGTTGTAAGCTTAGTTACTGGGTTTATATGGTGGAATATTCCTTTTTGTCATGTGACATCAGTCTTCTCATCCGACTCTGAACAAAAGCAGCTGAGCATATTTCCCCAAAAGCCTGTTCCTTTAAGTGAATTCAAGCACCGTATCTACACATGTATACTTATTTATTCAAATCGTTCCACGCTGACTATAAAAATCGAATTGTATACTCTAGTGGGCAAGTGGTAGCACTGGTAATTGTAAGTCATGGATTCTGGGTTATTGACAGTTTTGATTGACTCACTCTCTCTTTAATAACGGCCTCGCTGTAAACGTTTTTATCATCAGACTTTACAGCACCGTACTGCGACCCTTTACACTTGGTTTGCTGTTGGCAGAAAATATTCTGAAGTAGTTTCTTATGAGCGTGATGTATCAGTACTGTTCAGTTAAACAACATATTGTTGGATAATTTGCCATTCTGCCCTATGGTTGCTGCAAGTTTAAAGGTAGATTGTACAATGTGTAATGATGTGCCATTAGACACTCTATTTGATACGACTATGCTTTGTCTTTTTCCTCCGTAAATAGAAGAAGAGATACTAGCATGAAGTGCTAACAAAAGTTAGCACCAACTTATTGTTGCTCTAAGAAAGTTGATCAATTATAGTATTGATGTGATCACTTTAGTATGATTTTTAAACTCTGTAAGTTGTACTTGATCATCCCACACGTTTCTGTGACAGTGATGTGAATACAGGTGTAAAGTGATATGGAGCTTTGTGTTTGTGACATCTTGCCTGCAGCATATTGCTCCTGTATGTCAGAGTAACCACACAGTGTAGTGAAGTCTGAAAAGACCTTCCTCTGACACGTACTGCAACTTAAAGGGTAAACCTTCCCCCATACACCTGCAACAGATCTACGTAGAGCCGACAGCATAGAGGCTGTGCCGATGAAAGCACCTTTACCTTTGCGATGGTGTGTCAGCATTGTCCTGTAATTACGCTGCTAAACCTGTAGTCGGTTATGGCGTTATTGTATATGTCAGACAATGGTGACTGAGCGGTTGCCATTGGAGCTAATGAATATTTAACAACATTTCCTTTAACTGAAAATCAGTCCATCACAGGACAAAGAGAAGCCATCTGAGCAAATGCTTTTTTGTTAGGAGGCAGAAGCAGGCAGAAGTTTCTAATTTACTTGTCTAGCCACTGAGACATGGGAACAACTAAATCTTTCACTGCTGTTGCAGTTCTGCGTTGCCATAACATGCAGTTACATTCCTGGGGAGGAGCTCAGACTACAACGTAGGGTCAGGACCTATGTCATAAGTGTGATGCCGAAGTGATGCGTTACTATAAACCAAGCTTAAGAGTGTGTCACTCTAAAATACAGGTCAAAATACACAGACTACCGACAGACAGATGAACATCTTCATCTTTAAATACCTGGAAGGGCGGGGTCACCATTTGAAGAATGTTTGGCTTTACATTGGATTCAGACTCATTTACCTTTTGCCAATATTTACACATTAAAAAACTATGCATACTGCATTATGGGACAAAAACAAAACGTAAAGTCCACAAATTCTCTATAGACCTCAGCGGTAGGTATATATCTCTAAAGGTCCTCCATCATCCACTGGATGTTATGTCCAAAAGACAAGCACAACTGGCAACGTCTAGGGGTTCTTGAAGACATTTTCCCTCTCATGCAAATAGCTTATTCAGTTCTAAAAGGTTGGTAGAAAATTGGGAGTCTAACTTTTTAGGGACGAATGTCAATAAGACCTAGTTGGATTCATTTCTGTTTCTACTTCCTGCTTCACGTTCAGCTTCCTGCTTCACTTTCAACAATGGTGACTGAAGCCTTGGCCAAAATTTCGCAAAAGACGAGTAAGTCTGCATGTTCTCCCTGTGTCTGCGTGGGTTCTCTCCAGGTGCTTTGGCTTCCTCCCTCTGTCCAAAGACATGCTGGTTAGGTTAATTAGAGATTCTAAATTAGCCATAGGTGTGAGTGTGAATGGTTGTCTGTCTCTCTGTGTTAGCGTTGCGATGGACTGGCCTATCGCCCAATGATAGCTGGGATAGGCTCCAGCCCCCTTCCTGCTACCATCCAGAAGACAAGTGGTAACAGAAATGAATGAAAGAAGCCCCAAAGAACATCTCTGGAGAGACCTAAAAATGGCAGTTCCCATCCAGTCTGACGTAGTAGAATAGAAATGACAGTGTGATCGGCACACTATCCTTAGTGTTATACATTTCCACTAGTGTAACTCATAGACTGTACCTCTAAAAAACTAGTTTAGTTTTGTTATTTGGCATTACTCTTGTGACAGAAAACATAGCTCTGACTTCTTTTGTCACCGTTGCCCAAGCTATGTCTTGTGTATTTTTATATTTTTTGGTAGTTGGTAGTCCATCAGAGGCTTTTAAGGGGTAGCACTTTACTGTATATGGTGCATCTGGCATGTGTGCCTATATAGATGAAGCCATTTTGCTTTTTAGCCAAAGTTTGGGATTTGTTAGTGCTGATGGTGCACAACTGTGCACGCAGGAAATGATAAAACACATTTCTCGGCAAAATAGCAATTTTATCCATTTAAACACATTAAAGTTTCTAAAAACTGATGGTGTATGAGTCCTTTCTGTGTTCACTGTATGCATGCCTATTTTTATGGAGCTCAAATGACTTTCACCTCTCAAAATAACATTGTGTGAAATGACTACAGAGATGACGAGCTACGAAATTACCCTCACCTCCACAATAGATTGTTGTAAAGATATTCAGATATCATTTTTACTTTGACAAAGTGAGGGGCATCATTGCTCTACTGCAGCCAACCACATCCAAAGTCTAGCCAAAGCTGTGTGTCTAGCTGCATGCTATATATTCACAGTGATGGAATTTCAAAATGGCTACTGGGCACACTGCAGGAACAGATGGTGTGTTAATTTCAATGTTTCAGTCTCAGATGAGCAGACATTACCCTGTGTCAACAGAGAGTAGTACTGTCTTCAGTCTTTGTGTGTTAATAGGGGTGTGAACTATGTGTGTGTTTGAAAGAGGAGGAAGAGGAGAGAGACATGGGACTCCTGTGAATCTGTTGGAGCAGAAGAGCTCATATTGTGTGTGTGTGTCCAGTAGCCTGGGTGGACAGGCCTATCTGCTCCAGGGTAACCTCTTATCAGAGCCATTGGCATATCTTGAGCGGGATGACATAATCAATAATCAGAACTGTTAATCAATGGTATTCTAAATAAGCATTGATTGGGCCCACAAGGTTAGCCAGCTTTATCGGTTTACATTAAGCAAAGCAACACAATAGACAAAAGGCCCATGACTGGGACAGGCCAGTTTAACCCCAACCCATGCAGCATTTTTATTTATTTTTTGAAATCTCTCAGAACACTTATGAGTAAAGGAGCGTCCGTTGGCTCTGTCCTATTCTCAGACGTGTGGCCACTCTTCGCCTCTTTAACACTTGTATTTACTATTTGTCAGAGAAGTTAATGTTCATCTTTCTCTGCCGGCTTCTCTTCAACATTATTGTCACGCGCAGCTTCATTTGAATACAATGAAGCTCCAGTTGCATCTCATTATCGACATGGTCAGGTAGACAGCGGTCACTGAGTTGTGTCACCTTTCACAAAACGGCCAAGTCTCCTGGGAGCATGTTGAATGAAGGAGGAGAGGCAGGGCAGCACGCTGCGAGTGTGTAACCCGTGGGGGCTCCACGTCTCCCTAATTACCAGCTAGTGGAACACAGTCACAGCTGTCTGCAGGTTAGTTGAAGATGACCCAGGAGGATCTACAGTTTTGCATTCCCTATAAAATCAGCTTGTTGTTCTTTACAGACTTACAGACTGGCTTTTTTAAATGGTTGTCAGCTTTAAACTGTCAGTGTTTCTAACAGGAGCCTGGCTGCCGCATGTGGGCCCGACGTAATTTCACACTTTTCAGCACGCTATCCAAATTCTCTCATAAAACATGACAACTGTCAATGTGCTTGAGTCACCACGTAACAGAAAGACTAGTAGTCAAGCGTGGAAAATTAACCGAAATAACCCCTTTAGTCTCCCCTTACCGCAACAAAGCTTAGTTACATGATTACAGTGTCGCCAACATGGATACTCCAGTCATTTTCCCCCCTGGCAGTGGCTCAGTGCCAAAGACAGGCTTAGAGTTAGCCCACGAGAGAAACGCCTTTCACTGCTCATTCAGACCACCTGGCATCATTTGTTTAGTCCTGTAGAAGAGCTTGTTAAAACCTTAACGTCTCTCACACAAGCACAGACAAATATTTGGCATTGGCGATAAGCAAGAAAAAATATTACTCTAAACAGGCTATTTCTGTGGTTTATCTATTATTCATACTTGGAAGTTTCACATAAGGCTATCCTCAGCTCTTGTAAGCGCACAAAATGGGTAGTGAAAGGCAATGATACTTCTTTGATCTCCACTATCTCTCTGAAGTGCTCCATATCGGTGCATTCTCTTGGTCGATTCTCCACACGCCTCATGTCTTCGCTCCACCTCTCTTCCTGCCTATCTACCCCTCTCTCTCATTCGCTTTGTCCCTTGTGAAAGCCCCTGTCACCTCTGGCCCTCCTCCTCTCCTCCCCCTCTGTGAGGCTATTACAGGCAGCACTCCTCCCTCTCTGCCTTCCCCATGTATTACCATTAGAAGACATGCATCTTGGGAGCTGCTGCACACTCCTCTGTGTTTTGATTAATATTTTAGCAGCCTCAGGGAGGAAATGGGTCTTCCTCTGAGCTAATCCGTTATGGGGTGGATGATTGGAGCAGGGGAAAGGGAAGATGATAGAAGAGGAAGGTCAAGCTCGACTGTTTTTATTTTCCGTGTCAGAAGTTGTAAAGACATCCAGTCTCCCAGCAAACGCCTCAAAAAGTGGGAATACTGCACCAGAGTTCAGGGAGATGTTAAAGCCACCACATTTTTATGTAGATTAAGGTTGTCTTTAAGGATAGTGTGCCGATCACAACAATAATTTCTCTCTCCACATTAAGTCAAGTTAGGCACCATCAGCGTTTCCTTGATTCCAGCCCTTCAGACGTATTCTTCCTTTGTCCTCCTCTTTTTAAATGTAGAAAACCAACCTATTCTCTTCAATGGTATAAATATCGCTAAAGAGAATTTTTTTTTTTGTTAGTTTTGTCCAGCTGGTCCACTGCTGTCTGCATCCACCTGCTGACACGCCCCCACTTCCCAGCCTGGTTACAACTAGGTGGTGTACTGGTGTAGTTCAGGTTTATCAGTTTAAGAACCTGTGGGACCAAACATGTTATTTGTTTTTTTATCATTGATCGGATCATTTTACAACATTGCACGAAAGACACGAAGCAGTGTAGTAGTCAGAAGTTACAAACACGGAATGTTTCAAAATAATAGTTGCCGCAGATAATACTGCACAGTATTCTGTATAAATGTGCATAAGCATTTTCACTTTTCATTTTTCAGCAAAGCTGCGTATATATCCTTTGTTGCGCTGGAGTTAATACCTGAGCGTTACTGTATCAGCTTCCAGGTCTATGTGCTGCTTTACAATGCTCCCTCTTTCATTGATTCCCACTCCCTTTTATTTATGTTTGTTTACTGCGCTGCTTGACTCAAGAACTGCCTATTGCTTTTATTGTCGAATGCAATGAAGGGTGCTTTTATCACCATTTGCCTGCAGGTCAAAGGTGAGAATGGAGACAAATGGGCCAACTGTACAGTGATGAACAGGCTGTCTGAACCTGGAAACATACGTTCAGTTCATGGACTCCAACCGTCCTTCCTTTTGTTGTTGGAGACAATCCTGAAAGCAGACAAAGGACAAATATTTAAAAGGTCAAATAGTTTATGCTTACCAGCGTCTCCAAATTGATATAGACTGAAGAATGAATGTAACTGTTATATTGAAACAAAAATGAATACTATAATAGAATTTTTACAGATTATATGCTGGAGATTTTAGCACATCCCCTTTTCTTCTCTTCTGTCTTGACTCCATTTGTATTTCTCTCATACTCTAACCTTGGCACTGAATCATGTGACACCTTGACATTACACACCACTTCGCGCAATGGCTCTGTTGACCAACATATGAATTATTCTGGCTGTATTTTTCCCGAATTTATCCCCATGGTGTTTCCATGTTGATTAAGTGCAGTATGGAGGTCGAGTGTTGGCAATTACTCACCATGTGTTCGGAGCAGCGGGCTACGTACAGTGAGTGAAGCTGGTACATTAGGAACATACAAATGAAGCCTAGTCTTTGTGGCATGTAGACTTATTTTAAGCTCTGCCAGCCTATTTAGTAGGGTGTCCTTGGGGCTGGGGGTATTTTGTATGCCTCCGTTAGGTGTTGGCTTGCTAATGAAGGTGGTATTTAATTTGGCTAAATGCTGCAGGGATCACACATTTGATATCTGTATGGATGGGAGGGCATTACAGCGGAGGATGTGAACCACCGGCTTAGAAAGGCCTACTCTTTTATTCTCTATTTATAGAGGGCATCATGTGCAGAAGGACAGGGCAGCTAGCAGGGAGCTAATGCAGGCATAAGGAGGATACACCTGCCCTTAGGTATTTTTCTTAGCAGGTATAATAGCAATATATTTCCCCACATGACATTCACTAATGTTTGTTGAGGGAATATCTGTGAGAGCATTTCAGATTTGAGCTTCAAACCCTGTGGCAACCACAGCACAGTAAGACACTGGGGCTATTAATGGGATGACATGCTGTAAGTAAGTTCAACAGTAGGAAGCGAGTTCAATTAATTTTTAGCCGTTGAAAGAATATTTTTCTCCCGGTTTCAGTCTCCAGATTTTGGGACAGTCGACTCCCTTGCAGCTCCAGTTGACCTTGAATGGGAGTTAAAATGAAATAAAAATAAAAACCGGTTCTCAGTCATTGCAACAAATTTGAGAATCAGCGACGACGCCTCTCCTCTCCTCTCTGTCTCTGTCTGTGTGCTGTGGGAGAGGTTTCTTCATTAAAACTGACAGAGAAGCCAGAGGCAGGGGAGGTGTTGGAGCTCCGCAGACCTGTCACCACTTTCTCCACAAACTGTAATTTAATGCTCTACAATAATTGAAATAATTCTTTCATTTACTGACGAGCCTGCCAAATGTTGAACCAGAAAACTGCCGACAGGAAAGATAATGTGTTCCCTCATGGCGCTTTCTTTTTGGATTCATTTTCTATTCTAATGTATTAAATGCATAAATTCTCTCGCTAATGGTTTGTGTGAGGCAGAGCAACAGCCTATTCAATGGTGCTGTTTGGGAGTGGGGGCTACGCTTAAAACAAGAACAACCATAGTAAATGCCAATCTGTGGACATGTCCATTTTTCTATAGCCCTAAATGTGCGCTTTGTTAATCTCGTTGTCTGCATTGGCCATTTGCAGATGGTAATGGGGAGTTGCGCTGCAAATCACTGTAAGACTGTATTTGTAAAACTAGGAGGACGTATGTGTTAATATATCTAAAAAAACAAACAAACAAACAAACAAAACATTCAGACTTACTTAACTTGTTAAATTTGTTCTATTGTCTTGTTACCTTATGCTAAAGTTATTATACACAAAATGTCATTCACAAACTTCATGGGCGCATGAAGTCTGTAGTGTTTCCCATACAATGTCGATACATTAATAGAAATTTATGTTACCACCACTTTTTCAGAATCCAATGTTTGTGCGCTTGATTTTTTTTAAACCATGGAGATATACAAGTTTTTAAAGAGAGAAGGTCAAAGCGCAGAGAAAATGACTCCAGGCGTAATGTTAACTAGCTAAAATTTATATGCGCTAGCTCGCAAAGTTAGATTGCAAGTCATCAGTTTGCTATAAATTCGTTTTATTTGCTGATACTAGGGATGTGCGATATTTTATCATTTACGATATATCGTCAAAAGCATTCCCCACGGTAAGAATATCTCATTCCGCAATAAAAACGATAAATTCCTGTGGATGACGTATATATGTGCGCGACACGCTTGCAGCCCAACACATGTGGAATATTGACAAATTGACAGTGGTGAAAGGCGGCGCAGATACGCCGGGCTTCGGGGAGCTTGTTCCTAGACGAGGCTGCACCTACATTATCTGGAACTGGTTTCGTTTTAAAAGTCTGATGCGGAGCAGCAATTTACAACATGAAAGTTTGCAAACAAATAGTGCATACAAAGGACAATAACGGCACTAAAACACAGCTCAAACCAGAATATGAAGAAAATGCGCAAGAAGCAGCGTCGACTTCATCCAAAGCCTCCGGTAAAAAAAACAAAAAACAAAAAAAAACTAAGATGAAACTTGCCAATGCACTACAGTCAAAAGGATTAGGCTAAAATTGTGTTTATTTATCGTAATTTTTATTGTTACCATGATAAATAGCAGAAATTATCGGGATAGATCGCCCATCTCTAGCTGATACTGTATTTAATCTTATGTACATTTGCCCATAAAATGCTACATCACAACAGCATTTGATTTGATACTATGTGCCATATACTATATAAATATTTCAATAGTGGTGACAGCATTATAACCCCGAGTACTGAGTATAGTTAGACTGAGTATATTTTTACACAGACTGATTAATTATAATATTAAGCAAGAATTAGACATTTAGTCTTAAGTTTTCCTCTGAAAAGTAGACGATATAATCAAGCCACGTCTAAGCAATCTAAACCTTAAAAGTAACAACAAATATAGACATACTATGTTTTTAAGGAAATGGAAGGAATTCTTCATAGTCAAAGTTCATGACGATATATAGTTCAGGTTATTTTCTTTTCCCCTTTTCTCTGTGGATCATGTGCTCTAAGAAAAATCTGCAATTTCGTCAATTATAAGTTTTCCTGACAGTCACTGTGAATTACCATTTCATTTAGCTTCATTATTCATAAAACTGCCATCTTTAAGGCTGTTTTCCACATGTCAAAGTTGAGACACGTTATGCAGACGGAATGCATCAGGCATCAGACGGTCCCTGAAATAAAAAAAATATTTAAATTCTTTGTCTAGACTCTTTCATTACACAAGCAGTGTAAGGGATTGGGGATTGGGTTTGCACTTGAACTGTTTTCAACCAGTGTGTAGTTAAAAAACAAAACACTTTCTAAAGAGCATTTTACTGAAAAGATCTATCGTTGCCTAATGCAAACTATATACATTACAGTAGATTGACCAGGTTCTAATCTCTTACAACTGTGTGTACTGAGGGTGTATTTAGGCAATCCCTTATAATAGTTTTCATACATGAACAAGGACCTTGGACACATGTAGCTGACACATAGTTCACATCTGACACATTGTTCTCTATACACACATGAACTCAGACACTTTACACAGACTTTGTACTAGATAGCTAGCATGGTAAAGTCTGTTTAACATCTAGTTTAACTGATTGCCCAGAAAAGTCTAGGGCTGCAGTGCACGTCTGAAAAGAGCTCGCAGTATCTCTGATCAAAATGACTTACGTTCAGAAAAATGGTCTTCTCTTCCCCATTGAAGAACTGAGAATCAGACTACCACTAAGCAGGAGGTCCTCAGAAACTTAATAGGACATTTCAGAGGTAATCCAGGAGGCTCAAAGCAGTGAAACTACAGGTGGTGTGCACTCTGTGCCTCATCTAAAGTATTCTATTTTTCATGTCGAATGATGTATTTGTAAAAGCAAGCAGTCACAATTCATAACCCCTACAGCCCCATGCGATTAATCAGTTTCTGTGTTGAGAAATAAGCTCCTCTTTTTCTTGCCTTTCTTTACCTTATCTTCTTTTATAATATTTAATTAAATCAATAATTCACTGTTTAGCAACTCCAAGTCTTTCTCTTTTAGTCGCTTTCACAGAGCGATGTCCAAGGAGGGTCAGTGGGGCCACACGGAGAGCTCCATTGTGTTGATTACATCAATGATAGATAGGTTGGGCTATGAGATGAGTGGAGTGGAGGTAGAGGGGCTAAGGGGAAATGCGGCGCTAAGAAATGGAAAGACGGCTCAAAGGAGAACAAAGGAGAATAAAAGTTTGGCATGAGCTTGCAAAGGAGATGAGATGAAGCAAAAGTAAAGGAAAAGGGGTAAGGACTGATGGGAAGATAAATAGAGGTTGTTTATATTTTCTGGTTCTTAAATCATTTCGGAGAACAGTGAATATTGCGAATGATTTAATAATATGGTAAATGCATACTTTTGCCTGCGGCCTTATGAAATGAACACAGGCAGGTGAACATTGGCTTATGTTACGCAGCAGTCTCTTCTGATGTGAAATTTGTTAAATCTGTCACATCAGTACGTTAAAATTGTCATCGTAACGATGTAAGCATTACAGTTTAACACATGTCTCAGGTATATTAACGAAGAGTCTGTTAGTGTTGTTTTACAGACTCGTATAACTGATAAAGTGTTTTTCTTTAAATTGAACTTTAATCAAAATGCCAAGGGGGCTCAGATTCATTCCAGCATGATTTAAGTGTCTGCTAATGTTAGCTTGCAAACATAAAAGCCGTCCTGGCTGACAGTGTCATTATTCAAATTCAGCCACTTGATAATTATCAGCTTGTTATTTAGATGTTTTGTTGACATTATGCACCATCTAACGTCCAGCATGGTATTCGTAATTTACTGTTAGGAGAACCTTGTTTTTTTCTTCATTTTGTGATGGTTTAAACCAATCAATCATCATCAATAGGAAGAGATGTATGATTGATTAATGAAGCTTTTATCAATACAAGGATGGGAGAACGACCCCCGAAATCCACTTACATATCAGCGAGGCACTTTTATCCCTCCTCCCATGAACGTGATTTACGAAGGCAGTCAATGCGTAGCTCGGCTCGCACGTGACTACATAATGAAATGGCGAGCTAACCTGGGAGAGCACCAACCCCGCTGCCGAAGAGCATTTTGTTAAGTGAACAGATTAGCATGAGAAAAGCAATCTCATAACACGAGCAGGCCTCTCTAATTGAGCCATTGTTCATGTAAGCAGTGTGATTTTCTATTGGTCCAGAATGCTTTGCCCCACAGAACCCTCTGCTTGTGGACTGACGTGCTGTGACGTTACTTCCACTTGTGTGTGAAGAGGAACACATCTCTTCAAATTGATCACGGCTTCTCTCAACAGGAAAGGACAGAGGGGGCGTTGGCGAGCGGACGCTAACTCAGCCAATAATGAACACGGTGGTTATAATGTGAAATCCATTGCCTCTCAATCGAGGCCATTGATCAAACGTGCCTTCTTTATATTTGATTCGTCATCTGGTTTGTATGGCTCGAGTCCTTCTTCCTATCAGACTTGTTGGCTTGCTCACTCGTCTGTCCGTCTTGCAGCCTTTGCAGTCTTTCAGCCAAACAAGTGTGAAGGAAATTGAAGACTTGCAGCTGGAAGTGTAGGTGCAAAGACGTGGGAAGTACGTACAGCCACCTCAGGAGTAATTGTGATCTGGACAGAGAAGGATGAGTTTAGTCACCTTGGTACAAGCTCCCACTATGCTCTGACTTTGACTGGACGTCTCCCTCAAAGCTTTTAACAGGCAGATGTAATAGCTCTGTGGTTTTGAAGAGGCCATGGTTAAAGCGCCTCAGGAAGAGCAAGCCGGCGTCTCTTGTGGCTTCAGATGTGGTCTAAGTTGTACTTAATGCACCGACAGGTAATCCATCTGAAGGCAAGATGCTTTATGCTGATTTAGACAGGAAATCAGAAACCTGGTGCGGTATTAGCCCCAGCGTCTCCTCTTGTTATCCCAGCCCATTATGCAGAGGTGATTTTATTTTGCTTCTGGTTTGGAGGATACAGATGTTGATCTTGTTGTAATGAATGTATTTCTAACAAAGGATCACCGTGATTCAGAGGGCTGTAGGCAGCTCATTTTGATGCCATGCTGATGTTACGGATCAGTTATTTGAGTTCGACTTAGTTGCTCAAACCAGGTACAGGGATTTCTGTAAACATCAACCATTTTTTAAAAAATAAAAAAAGTATTTTACCCAATCAGTTTCTAGAAAAAGTGTGTTTATGTGTAAAACCTTTAAGTTTTGCCAAGACAGGCCACACAGGCCCATTTATCTTACCAGAATTTGCAATGGAAGACTATAGACATTACATACAAGAGTAGGATTAAGTCTAAATGAGAAGATTAAAGACAAACTTTAAACCGTTTTGTCACATGTCCCGCGACTCTTTAGTCAAATAAGCGAATAATGCGAATAATATAATAAGCTTGTGACTAAAGTATTAACACTTTCTAGTTAACTGAAAGAAAAGTGAGATCTGTTTTGGTGATAGATTATTAATGTGTCCCTTTTTGCAAGTAGAAATAGCAATTTAAAGTAGAATAGTAGTCTACATATAAATGAATGACTAAATAATGAATTGAAAAATGAATAGGTTGATAATAAACCTCAGCATTAGCTGTAGCCGCAGTTTATTTATATTGAACAACTGTTGATCCTTGGCCTGTCCATCCCACACTGAGCGCTTTTTCTAGAATTAGTCGTCTTAAAAGCAGGTCCGACAGACAGTCTGGCTGCTTCACGTCCGTGCAGTGGAAATCACATTTGTGTTGACGCTGTCTCCATGTCTTTAAGGGCTGCTTGTTTCTCGATATTAAAAGGGGTGATGACATCATATAGTTGTTCGGTCCAAGCAGTGACTGCTCCTGACTTACTGGTGGGAACTTCATGATGTTTTGTGGATGGATTTCTCATCTGAAAATGTGCCTGCTGCAGAAAGTAGCTCTGTGTATAACCTATTTATCTACTTGCCACAACAACTCCGCTGTATGTTTGCACCTCTCCCGTTGAGCCAAAATTAAGGGGAGGGGCTCTCCGTAATTAATGGCGTGCATTTTCTTAAATTTAGTGGCTCTGTTTGTGTTGCACCTCATAATGGTGAGAGGAAGCCAAAGCTGGAAAATTAATCTGCACAATCAAATATACACCAACTGCGGAAACACACGGGGCCGATCAGTCCTCTCCAGTAGTATTTTAAAGTCATCGTTCCCACAGACTCGCTCTCCCGAGACCACCGTGCTCTTGCATCCCAGGTAAAGGCTTCCGGAAGGCAGAAACAACTCCTCTCTCTCCCTCTCTCCCTCTCTCCCTCTCTCCCTCTCTCCCTCTCTCTCTCTGAAACAGAAGAACCCCATTACATCTTTTCATTTTTCAATCCCTTCTCCCTTCTTGCCTTCCTCCCTCTTTCCTCTCCCTCCCCCCCCACACTACATCTCTGTGGCTTTATCCATTTCATGTTTAGTGAAACTCCCCTGGCGATCCAACACAAGGCAACGAGATGCCGCAAATCTTTGATATCTTAAACAGAGGGCATAGTGCCAGCGCTCCTGCCAGATAGGAAAAACGGTAATCCAAGGGAGGAACATCATCCTGAATCAAACAAAATGAATAAATAATCGGGGCTGCAGACACACTTTCATACTTGCGGTGCATGTCCGTGGAGGATTGGTTTACCAGCCCAAGTGATTAGTCTGCTGGCAGAATTGTTTGGTTTCTGTGGCTCAACCATTTACAGTATGATATAACAGCAGATCAGATCCAGTTCTTAGCACAAGTCTCTGTAGAGCTGCTGATATTTAGCCAAAAGAGAGAGAGAGAAAAAAGAAAGAAAATCTGCTAAGTGTTACTCAACTGTCTCTTCAATTGTAATACATTCTGTTTGGTCCCATTGGGGAAGATATTAGTTGTGTTATTATACTGATATCTTTTTTGTGTTTTTATGTTAGTGTTTCCAACAAAATCCCAACTGTCTATCCCAACTACGAAGACAGTATATGGCACATCAAATAAGAGCCTGCGTTTTCAGGCCATCTTTAAAATACCATAATAGCATGGGTATTGGATGTGGCGACAAATGGCAGCAACCTGTTCCATTAACGTACAGGAAAAGTAAATCTGAGCTGTTGAGACATGGCATTCTGTGGACAAATGTATGTAAGATTAAACAAAGTATCAGCAATTTTTATTTTTAATAATTTTAATCTACCTTTGTGAGCAAGAGCTTACAAATTTACTCTAGTTAATGTTACGTCTGGAGTTGTTTCCTCTGGATTTTGACCTAATCTCTTTAAATAATTGTAAATCTCCATGGTTTAAAAAATCAAGATCACAAACATCAGGTTTTAAAAAGTTGCGGTAACGTAAATAGCTTCACATGCTATGTGAGTTGTTTATGTCGTTTTCTAGGGGGAGCCGAGGAAGGGAGATATGCCTGCAGGAGCAATAGGAAAAACACAGGGCAAGAGCAACAGTGTATGAAAAATGCAAAAAACAACCCTGATTAAACCCTGCTTTACATTCATTCATTCATTCATTCATTCATTCATTCATCTTCTGTACCCGCTTATTCCTGTTAAGGATCATAGGGGTCTACTGCAGCCTTTTCCAGCTGTCATTGGAGGAGAGGCGGGGTACACCCTGAACAGGTCGCCAGTCCATCGCAGGGCTAACCTGGAGACACACAACCATTCACACTCACACCTACGGCCAATTTAGAATCACCAATGAACCTAATGAGCGTGTCTTTGGACGGTGGGAGGAAGCCGGAGTACCCGGAGAGAACCCACGCAGACACAGGGAGAACATGCAAACTCCACACAGAAAGGCCCAGACGGCCTGGATTTGAACCTGGAACCTTCTTGCTGCTGTAAAGATGAAATAGTAATTTAACTTGGAACAAATATATACTCATATATACATTTACCCATCAAGTACCTGTATGCTGCATTGTTAAGAAAATAAGACTTTTTGCATTGTTTGTATTTTGTACAGATAAGGACGTTTTATTTATGCGACTTGATCACAATCTTTTGGGAAACAATGCTACGGTTGTGTTTGCTAGATTTATGTGAAGTAACTTTATACTTTATGGCACATTTTGCCACAGCCGCCTCTTCCTGATAGATTCTCTCCCATACAACATAAAAATAAAATAAGGGGATTTTCTCATTGATAGTGGCTACAGTGCCTGGAGTTGCATTAATAAACAACCAGCCAGAGATAATATTTTTCAATGCCAAATCGATTTTCATAAGGTTACATTCCTAATATTTATATTTCAGCAACCTCTCTCCTGTTTATACAATAGAGGGTATTAAAAGGGAGATTAAATTTTACCCGCCTGAATATAATACAAACACAAAATTATGCTTCTATTTCCAGGGCAAGCTGTGCATTGTCATTTATTTATGAGTTTTTTTTTTTTTTTTGCCCTCCCCTCCTTTTCCTTTTCTCACTCAACAGTAAATATGGAAATTGTGTTTGTCAGTTTGTGTGTATACACATACGTATGCATGCATATCTATACATGCGCCTTTGTGCAGAGAGCTTTTAATGTCCGTCTTTTATACTGCTCTGAATGCAAACTTGTGCCGTGTTCCTGCGCGGAAGCATCGGGTGTTAAGGGGTGGGGGGCTGCGTGGATTCTGCAAACA
This sequence comes from Planiliza haematocheilus, assembly GCA_005024645.1. NCBI lineage: Eukaryota > Metazoa > Chordata > Actinopteri > Mugiliformes > Mugilidae > Planiliza > Planiliza haematocheilus. The sequence goes on along the minus strand of SRSE01000649.1, from coordinate 9,093,020 downwards.
AAACTTCTCCATCCCCCATCAATAAACGCGCTCCCTCATCCGGTATCGGCAGTCAATCACACGTCAGCGCACACTTGTTCTATCCCTTCCGTGTTTCTCTCTCATCCTTCTGTGCAGCCAAGCTTTTATTGCCGCTATTACAATGAGCTGCCATTATCCTTTTTGAATGGGAGGGGGCCTACGTCTTTGCCGTTGCTACCACCATCATTTTACTTTAAGGTTAAAGAGAGTACAATGAGGAGGGGGAAATATTTCATTGTCAGTTTTTCAAATTACATGGATAGAAGTACTACTTTCATAATTATCGGTTTCCAGTGGTCATAATTACTTCAATTCTGTCTATGTCTTCATTTCCACTCTAAATGGATAATTGTGCTGACACAGCGTCTGATATCCGTCTCTTATATATGTTCATCTATTGAGTGGATTCTAAGAAATCTTATCAAACCATAATAACGACAGTTATCACAAATCAAAAAAGAAGTAGTACCAAAGTTTGTTCATACAGTAAAACTGTAATAAAATCAAGGATATAATACATGGGAGTTTTACTGAAATCGCTTGTATTGATTTTTAAAATGCTCCATTTTGGCCCTGTCTCTGAAATGTATTTTATTTGACCGCCCTTTTAATTTCTTTTCCTAACTTCTACTAATGTTTTTATCTTAATGAGCCACATTACATCTAATGGATTGGTCGTTCCTGACTACACACTACACAGAACTTTGTGATACACTGCGTATGTGTCACAGATTTTCTATTGTTAGTCACATTATCAATAACAAAGAAATATCTGAGGAGATGTTTCATTTCTTTGCACTAAAGGAAGAGGTGGGTTCAGGAAGTTTTCACAGAGTTACAAGTTGCCCAGACAGCGAAATACTAACAGACCGGGCTGATGTGTGTAGTTCTTAACAGGGTTATTTTGTAGCAGCCGAGTGTCATTTGCACATGATTTAATAAAAGTAAACACAGCGGACGTTTGTGTGTAATTACACTGCTCTCTGGCACAGCAAATCTCATGTGTTTGTGCTGCTGACTTCAAATATCTACAGGGATTTAATGGACTGAACGGGTTCTGGGATTTATTTATTTATTGCGTGAAAGGAGGCTTCTCTGCACATCAGCTGTGAGCATCTACAGTCTATGACTCCCGATCCTTTCGCTTTCCACACTGGTATACGGTGCTGATGGGTATCTGTGCTGTTCTGCGAACCCTGAAACCGCTTTGAATGTAGAATGACGAGCATAAAATCTCCCATCAACCCACCTGAAAGGAAACATAGTTTTGCACTTCAAACATCAATGGTGAAGGTCACTGAAGTTGTGCAACTTTGGTTGGTTTACCACACCTGAGAATCTCATACTTGGACTCCCTTTCACGTAGAAACAGCACAATCCTTTATTATCCACGACCAACAATGGCCGATCATCAAGAGCAATCCACGTGCTGAGCGTGTTATTTTTCTGATGCAAACTATGAGTTGATCTTTTAATGAGTAAAACTGGTTTCTTTAAACTTCTGTTAGTGTTCATGACAAAGTTCTCTTGTTTTCAAACTTCGTTGACACATAATGAGTATATATCATTTGTAGGAATGTTCTGATTAATATGTGTTGGCTACAATCCCAATATGGGCACTTTAGCAATGGGTAACTGCCAATACTGACTCTGAATTTATATACCTGAATTGCTGACTCTTAAATATGTGATATAAAGTATTATTCATGCTTCCCGATCCAGGTGCTGGAGGTTCTGATTTAAAATTGTAAATGAAAGGTTAAGTGAGAGCATTTCCTGAAACTGATCTTTGTCTGGGAACTACAGGAAAGCTCAGTCCGCTCATTGGCGTACACAAGGCAGCGACAATTAAACGATTCCAGATCCAGCTTCTATGGAGCACACACCTGGTATGTTACTTTCTGTGTAAGCCTGACATTCATTTTGTGAAAGCTGATCACCTGCTTCCACCCCTTGTGTCAGACAGCTTAAGATGAGGAACCACAGCTTGTTTTGCTTTGCTAATAAGAAAGAAAGGACATGCAGTTGAGTCGTTATCATCAAAATTTAGCAAGTCCATGTACTTTTTGCAGCCTCTGTCTTTCTACCAGTGAGACCAAATAATTTGTCAGTTTCGGTGGCAGTAATTTTAAATGTCAGTGTTTAACTAAAAACAGAACTGTGACAATCTGACAATAACAGAAAGCACTGATGAACCCATAGATACACATGACACTGTGCTAAAAATGTAGAGATACTGTATATATGTAGATAATGAGTAAGGGAGTACTATCTTCAGAAACAGGAACAAGAAGTCCTGAATCAGATGGTCTCCACAAAGGACATTGAGACATCTTACATCTCCAGATACACTGTGGCAAGGTCTCCAAGACGTAAACTTGTGTACCACCAATTTGTGTACCAAACGGTTTATTGCAAATTGTGTGAAGTTAATTGATAGAAAATATATAATATATCTTTATATCTGATTTAATTTTCTCACCTTAATTTTAGCGTCTTTTAGGTGGACATGTACAAAGATCTATTAACGTGGTCATTTGCTCTTGGCAAACTCTAACATGTGCTTCCCTCTTCTCCTTTGTACACTCTTCTCTCTCTGCTCCCATTCCAGCTGCGAGGTACAATTACTGCCATGAGTAAAATTCTACATTTCCGCAGGGCCAGATCATTTAAACCACAATGCCAGTCCTCAGTAACTTTAGAGCCCCAGTAGGCCCACTTCACCCTCAGCCCCTGGTGTGAACCTGGTAACTTGTTCAGCGATACACACAGAGTTTGTTGGCTGTGAAAGCATCAGGATAATGCACCACTAATGGCGCAGATGTGTTAAGCCAATGATGTCCCTGTCAGAGGAGCGTTATCTGTTAAACCAACTCTCTTTCTGGAAATAGGAGTGCACTTAATCACCGACTAAAAGGATGAGGTTCTGGAGGTCAAAACAATGTGAGGTCTTCTCACAGGAATTCTATCAATTGAAATATTTTCATCCTGCAGCAGGGGTGCATAAAATCAGACAGAGGCATGCATCATAGTGTGCATGTGTTCCTTCATAGTACAAACATACCTGTGCTTATTTCATCCTGCTGCCTTTCATCAAGGAGAACAAGGCTGTGTCTCAAATCGCGTACTTCTGCACTTAAAATACCCAATCTGAGTACGTGAGGGTGTTCATACTGAAAATTCCAACAAGACGAAGTGCACTGCAAGTACCCGGATGGTGTACTCTAAACGGTCAAAATGCTGAGTGTGGAACGATGGACACTTTTCACCCTAAACGTTAGCCATCTTGGCTACGAAGCGAAGGGGAGGGACTATCAACCCAATTCAAACTTGCGATAATGGCGGTTGACATCGGCGGCAGTGTTTTGGAAGCGGTGGTGGAGCTTACAGGTCCATACAGATGGAAGTTATAATATGACATTTAATGAAAATGATTGCTGTTTTACACGTAGTACTATTAAATTGCTGCTCGATATAACTGTTAATTTAGTTAAATTAGCGATTTGTGTTGACTCGGTGCAGTGAACGAACTCGCAAATGCTGGCTAGAAAACATGATCAAAATGGTCATATTTAAGATGTTTGAAGTGTTGCATGTCTAAAAATTAAAATTATAATTTGCAGCGCTCGCGGTCAAAAATACAGCGGTCATTCGTCATTTCCGGTAAGTATAGGCGTAGTACCCGATTTGAGCCGATACTACCTTTTTGAAAATTACGCTCTACGTAAGTGCACGTAAGTGCATAGTGCTCATAGTGCATGATATCGAAGTGTACTGACGAAAGTACGTGATTTGAGACACAGTCCAAGTCTTCTTCCTGTCATTTCCATACATCGTCATTTGTGTTTCTTTTTTGGGGGCAGCAGACCTTGCTGATAATGTACATTAATATTAAAGAAAAACGTTTGAAACGTGGCATTCTATGGACAAATGTAAGTTTAGATAAAGTATCAGCGAATAAAACGCATTGTAAGAAAACTGTTGAAATTCAATCTAACTTTGCGAGCTAGCGCTATAAATTTAAGCTAGTTCGCGTTACATCTGGAATCGTTTCCTCCAGTTTTGACCAACTCTCTTTAAGTAATTGTAAATCTCCATGGTCTAGAGGCACACCATCCAAAATTTTAAATAAACTTAAGTACATCCAAAATTCTGCTGCACGTCTGCTCACCCATACCCGCTCCCATGATCACATCACTCCTGTCCTCCAGAAACTCCACTGGCTCCCAGTTCCACAGTGTATTCAGTTCAGAATCCTCCTCCTCACATAGAAAGCACTCCATAACCAGGCCCCTTCCTATCTCACTGACCTGCTCCATCGCCACAATCCATCCTGCAGCCGTGCAGGTAACCCCCTCCTCCTCTGCTTTCTGTCGCGCACAGCTAGTGAAGGAGAAGGTGTCCCCAGACGTAAGTACTCCACTGCTTTCTGTGTTGCAGCAGTCAGTGGAGTAGGAGGTGTCCTCACATGTAGGTAACCTCCTGCTTGAGCTCTGTGTTGGATTCATCTGGGAAGATAACATAAGATGACATGAGATAAGACAAGACTTTATTTATCCCTGTGGATAAATTAGGGTGTTACAGCTGCAAGGAACAACAACGCAAAAAAAATAAAAAAATAAAAATAGAATAAGTTAAGACAAGAGAAACTATATAACAGTAAGTATGTTATGGTACAAAAAATATTTACCGATGTCGATGAAGATGTTCACTTTAATAACACCAGTACCGTGGGGCTGTCTGCGTACAGCTGCGAAGAAATTTGTGATGATGCCAGGTTCCTCAGTTTGTCTCTTCAGCTGCTTTTTGAAAGAAGACACAATCATGTCTTCAACTATTTGATCCTTTAAGGCCATAATAAGCCACAGAGTCTTTTTGGAGCAGTGACACATTTTGCACATGTCCTTGAAAACGGCCTCGTCCATGCCCTTCAACTTGTCCGGGTTAACATTTAACCCTTCACTCTCGACTTGATCCCAGATTCTGTTGAACAGCCGCTGGTGGATGGCGTGTAGGAATTCTGAAGTGCAGGTCATCTTGGACTTTTTAAGGGCCCGTGAAATCAGTTTCTCTGCGACACTGCTCACGAATGTTTCTTCCTTTGCTCTGGCGCCCTTTTCAGGTTTGTCCTCAAATGCAAAGGCAGACACCGAAGCTCCGTCCGGAGGCACGAATACTAGGGTTGTACCGATCCGATCACGTGACTCGGAAATCGGGGCCGATCACGCAACTGAAGACTCGATCGGGACTCGGACGTTACGACCCGATCAGAGATCGGTTTTATATATATTTATTTAGTCATTATTTGTATTAGATTGTTGATATATGGGCTATTGGTGATTCAAAAAAATAAAAAATAAAATGAGTATTTACTACCACCGTTTACGGCATGCGCATGTGCAGAAGACCAGCATGCTAGTTTGTTTTGAAGCGGAGTGGCGAGTTGTGGCGCACTATGTCTGCTGACAGGGGTGACCTCTGTAACTCTGGGTGTCTGTGTCGGTGTAGGAGGTGACACTTTGGTAAGTGGTTTCCTAAAGAATCTCTTAATCGTGCTTGTCAGACGCACTTTGTAGTTTGGGGTTGCGTCTGGATCTGGTCTCTCGTCCAAACTCTCTGCGTCATCAGTCTTTGTGGACTCCAGATCTTCTTGGTCTCCTTCAGTGTGTCTTGGTATGGAGATGACCAGCGGCTGATGTTTGCACACCATCCTCTTCTTCTCGGTGCACTCTTGCAGCATTTTAATGGTGCGATCAACCATTTCATCCATAGTCTGGAGGGCAGTGACGTACTGTCTATATGGCTTCGCAGTGTTCATGCTAGCAAAGAGGTTGGAGCAGACAGATGCTGCTACTTCTTTGGCAATTAAGCTCCTCAAACTGTCTGAGCTGTCACGACAAACGTCATCTGGAACTTCCAGTACTTGAGCAAAAGTTCGAGGTAGTAGGTCCCCCAAACTGGACGACAGGTACTCCTGGGACATAACTCCTCCGCTCTCAACGTCTGCCAGCGCTGATCGTGCAATGATCGCCATCATGTCCGTTAGCAGCTCTGCCAGCATGTATTTGGTTTCATCATCAGGGTATCCTGAGATCAAACGCGCCCACTGGTTAGGTTCAATCCCTCTGAAGAAAAAATCCATAACGGAGCGAATCATGTCCACCGTAGTCGGAGGAGTCTCCTCTTCCTGTGGACTGCTTGTTTGGTCCATGGCGGTAGTTGTCTTCGCTGCCATATCACTCAAACGTAGGTTGTGTCTTGATGCAGTTAATACTAAGTGAATGTGAAATGAATCTGCGAGCTATTTATACCACTCTGGAATGTTGAGGTAGCATTGCATTGTGACATCAGCAGTGACCTAATCAAGGACTGTGACATCATCAGTGATGGACTAATGGAATGTGACATCATCAATAAGGGCCGGAAGGTCTTCAGTCCTCAATCTGTTCTGAGATCTACCCATTTACAGTGCCTCTAAAATAAATAAATAAATAAATACAAACAGATTCCTACAAAGCAGTTTTACTCTTAGCCATGCAGGGTCTGTTGCTGAGAAGCTTCACCACAACATGACGCTCCCAGCTCTGTGCTGGTTTTTTAGAAATCTGTGTCAGAAACACTTTATAAAACACTAGAAATACTGTGTAGGGGAGAACGGGGTAAAGTGAGACATTGTTTACATTTACTCCCCTCTAAGCGAGCTAAAATGATATATCAATAAAATTTACACATTTTCCATTAATTCAGGATGTTTCCTATCAATGGAAATTATCAGAATGTATTCAGGATGAAGGGCAGTGATATTATGATTGTTTTTAAAAAAAGTGGTCTTCCGTCTCACTTTCCCCAGCTTCAGGGTAAACTGAGCCAGACCAGAGAAATCAAGGAGGTAAAGTGAGTGTACATTTTACTGATATATAATTTTAGCTCGGTTAGCGGGAGAGCAAATGTAAAAAATGTCTCACTTTACCCCATTCTCCCCTACTTCACAAGTCATCAAATGTCACTTCTCTCATCCTCAGAGCACTCTTCATCAGACACATTATTAAGAGGGACAGGGACATCACTCTCCTCAGCGCTGCTAACTACGAGACGCTCCCAGCTCAGTTTTTATATTTGAAACAAGGCGTTGTACAATTACTTTCTGCTCATTGGTTCTTGTTCCTTTCGTACGACGTTTTGTCTCTTAGTTTTCGCAACAACAGTGGTACTTGAAAAGGTTCTCGCAGAGACGGCTGAGCAGGTGCAGAAATGTTTTGTCGTGTATGAGCAAAAGCATGACAGTCAGTACTTAAGGATTTTTCCACTACGGGAGTGAATGGAGCATCGAAACACAGCTTACATTATCTGCCACAAAACATTAATTTCATCAATATTTTGGTTTTTTTGTTATGATAGTCAGTACTTTAAAAGTAAATTTCCACTACAGATTATGCTTTCTTTTTGGGTTTTCTATCTTCTTTGCTATTTTGTTTTTTCCCTGCAAGTTTCTTTTGTCTTTCTTTTGAGTCTTTTCAATTGCCTGCTTTTCAGGAGTATCAGTTAGGGTGGCTGTCTTCACACACTTTCGTTTGGTTGGTAGGACATCACGAGGAGACACATACTCAGGTTTGCTGGGAACTTTTGGCACATCTGAGTCAGCTGGCAAGGCACATCCATGTGGACCATGTGCAGTGGATGGATTAGCATGAGCAAGTGCAGCAACAAATGCTGTAGGGTAAAGTGAGAGAGTGTCTTACTTTAATCCAACACCACCATTTTAGAAAAATCAACCTCGCAATTCAGGCTAGTCTTGAGCTAGAATCATCACATGGTTTTATATGTTGATAGTTCATCAACATGTATGCTATACGCTTTTCTACGTAAATCAATTTGCCCTGGCACAGCAGTTGATTAAGTCGACATTTTAAAAATGTACTTTTACGTGCAAAAACACGCTTACTACAGCACTATGAGGTCCTCTCTTTCATGACCAAGGGACAATGGGAGGGGCTTCAATATAAGTCATAAGTCAAAGCCCACCTCTGCCCAAATGACCCGTTTCAAACCATTTCAATCTGGTTTCCGTTCACAACACAGCACTGAAACAGCCCTCCTGAAAGTCACCAATGACATCCTCCTCTCTGCAGACTCCGGCCACCTCACTATCCTCATTGTCCTGGACCTCACTGCAGCTTTCGACACCATAAATCACACCATTCTCCTCTCCCGACTTGAGTCCTCCATCAGCGTTACTGGCACTGCACTCTCCTGGTTCAAATCATACCTCTCAGACCGACAACAATTCGTCCACATCAACAACTGCACCTCCTCCACTGTTCCTCTGTCCCAAGGTGTCCCCCAGGGTTCGGTGCTTGGTCCTCTCCTCTTCATACTTTACCTGCTCCCCCTTGGCAACATGATTCGCCACCACGGTCTCCATTTCCACTGTTACGCTGATGACATCCAGCTTTATATCTCCACCACCTCCATCACTCCTGCCACTCTTTCACTCTCTCCAATTGCCTTGCTGATCAAATCCTGGATGCAGGATCAACATCCTCAAACTAAATTTTTACAAATCAGACCTGATCATTATCGGCCCCAAATACCTCACCAAAACCACAGACGGTTTCCGCCTCACCATCGACAACTCCACCCTGTCTCCATCCCCCTACAGTCGCAACCTCGGAACCTCTCCTTTGATCATCACATCAATCAAATCACAAGGAACTGCCTTCTTCCACCTCAAGAACATTGCCCGACTCCACCCATCACACAATCGGGTTTTAGAAAGTGGTGGAAATGTAAAATTGTATTAGTGCAGAACGCAAATAGCTTCACAGTCTACGTGAGTGCTGTTTTCTCTGTCAGGTTCAATTTCAGATGAGGTGAGCGACCGGTGTGTGTGGAACGTTTGGGATGAGGCGGCTTTGGTGATGAGAGGGGAGAGATGTTTTCAGGAGCAATAAGAAACACAGCGCAAGCACAATGTTGTTTAAAGCGTAAAAAAAATATTTCCGAGTCATCTTGAGACCATGGCGGATTAAATTAGACCCTGGTGGGCCGCCATAGTATTAACATTGCATGGGAAACCATGTGACAGTCCATAATAAGTACATACAAAAATGTATACTGAGAAATGGCTAGTGGGTGAAGACTATGCGAGAGTGGAAAGACTGTGCAATTTTTCATTGCTGTGAGATCTAATATATCTAACATATTTTTCCATTTTATGTATTTTTATTTTGATAAATCTCAACCTTATCCTTGTAAAAGTAAATCTCTCACACACGCTTAAATACTGTATGTTCCCATAAGTATGGATGAGGATCAGCAGCATCTTTACGACTAATGCTATGGAAGTCTGGTCAATAATCCTTGACTAAGCACCACTGCTTACCTGGGTACTTGTTCTCTGCTGCCTGTCCTCCAGTGCTGTTGCTACGCATAAATTCATAGGTAAACTTAAAAATAAACTTCACTCCCGAATTACTTTTAGAATAGCTGCAATTCATTTCTGCCATACAAGTGACGGAGTGATGTAAAAATGACCTTTATTTGGGAGGTAATTGTGCAGGCCCTTTGCAAATGCCTGATTGTGATCTCCCTCTCTGCAGAATGCTGGTTCAGCAAGGCTCCATCCTGTTCCTCAGCATGGTCCTCTCTTTCCTCCCAAGGTGTCCTCTGGCTGCGCTGGCCTCTTTGAAGGCTCCCTCTCTATACCTCCTGGACGGAGCACAGAGAAGCACTAATTCCGCGCCGATAAAGATCCCCCTTCCTCTCATTTCATAAGTCTTCCACTAGATACAAAGCCGTGCTAGATTAGATGTGTCACTCCTCCCCCATCCCCTGAAACACAAAAGTCCTCCGAAAACACAGCGAGAAAAAAAAAAAAAAAGAGAATTAATTTAATTGCTATTCAAGTGTGGGTGAACAAGAAGGAGAGGTGCGCGTATGAGGTGGAGAATGTTTCCTTTTTCTTCTTTCATAACTTCAACAGAGAAATTCTTTAAAATGAGGAGATGTGTATTGAGGAAGACGGGCCCGAGGTCATCTCTAATATCTGTTAAATTCAGAGTGTAGTTGTCAGATGTGTCAGAGATTCCTCCCTTGCTGTCTAAACTAACACAGGAGGGGGTTAGTTATGGTAATGAAGCCCAGTTTCAGGGTGTGCCGTGTGCATGCAGGTGTGAGCACGCTCTCTCATGTTTCCAGTTTAATGGAGGGGTTATAGAAGATATGTTAGCCACATATCGTGCACAGTGAGGACTGCCATCAAGTTCTTACATGCAAATGTCACATTTTATTGGATTAATTAATGCTTTATCTTATATACTGTCTAAGTACAACAGTCAGGCATAACATTATGACCTAATATTGTGTAGGTCTCCCTTGTGTCTCCAACACAGTTGTGACTCATCAGAGAATGGACATGGACCTTCTGAGCGTGTCCTGTAGTGTCTGGCAACAGAATGTTGTCAGTGGGAGCCTTTGGGTCCTATGGGTTGAGGGCAGGGGCCTCTGTGGATCATCCCACAGATTCTTGATCAGTTTGGGACCTAGTGAATTTGAAAGGCCAGGTCAACACCTTGGGCTGTTTTTCATGTTTTTTTGAGTTGTTCCTGAACTGTTTTTGTGTGTGTTCCTGTGTCAGGATCGGTGTGCATCCTGCGGGGGAAGGGAACACATAAAATTGCTGTAAGAAAAAAAATTAGTGAAATACTTTAACTCTGTTATCTCGTGTAAGTCCTTGTGTAAAATACTTAGGCACAAAACTTTTCTGAGTGCCTCTATATACGTGGCTCGGTTAATAGCAATGATAGAATAATAAAAATAACATGTCCTTTTAGAGCGTAGGAATGTGGAGGCATCTGAAGGTTTCTGTGTTTTTAGCACTAATAGACAATATGTGAGGTCAGCCAACACTGAACCGTTAACCCTATAACCCTCCTAGTATATCCACTTTGGTTTATATTATCAACAGTCAAACAAAAGAGGCAGCAGCTGGGCTATATTTATCCCAATGCTCTATTTTATTTTCTAAGTCAGGAAGTGGCAATTTTGTGTCAGTTTGATTGAAATGTTGTGTCATTTGTGCTCCAAGTCCTCGTCTGCTGTTCTTTTCCTCTCTTCCTGTCTCTTTGTGCTGGGTAGAGAGGACTTCCCTCCAGATGTGTTGGCTGCTCTATGTGAATCTTTTCATCTTCACTTACAGCAGTTTGATCAAAGCCAGAGAAGGGGGACAACACACGTGCGTGTCCGTGGCCCTGTCATGGCAGCAATAAAAATACACTTTACATGTCCTGTGTTTTTAAAACACGTAGAATTCGTTCACAACTATTAACTAAATAAATACTTACTTAAAAACTTAACCGTAGATGACATTAAGTCTTTCCCAGTCAAATAAAACACATGCGGCAAATAAATGTAATATAATTAACAGTCTAAAAATACATTTATTGCGATGATTAAAAAAAAAATATATATATATATAATTAAACCTGCCTTGAGACAAGACATTGATTTTCCCACTTAGAACATTATATATGACTGAATACATTCATTTTGACGGTCAGACCATCCCATACCTTGAGCTACCTCGTTGACCGCAACCGCAGAGCGATCCATAGCGTCTAGCAGGTGTAGAGTTGCGTGTAGAGACGTCGGAGAGTTTTTTATTTATTTATTTAGTTTTCGCCCGGTCACCAATAATTGTGAAACTTCAGCTAGTTTTCTCCGGCTGGACACAGGAGCCGTCAGGCATCGTATTTCCCTCAGGTTCAAATGTGCTGTGTGCTTTGATAATAAATGGAGAGAGCTCAGGTGACCAGACTGTACGTAATAACGGAGCCTTAAAGTCGCCTGAAATGAAAACAGAATTTCTCCTGTTTGAATGAGGTTGTAATTGTGGGTGTCTGTGATGCATTATAGCATACTGACTGAAAAAAATTGAACAAGTCAGTCACATTTTCCCTAAAAGTCTCTTAAGAACTTTTTACATGGACAAAGATTTAAATGTCTAATCATTTGCTTGGCTGCAGTTTCACTAGGGCTATACGACAAAATAAAACAAAAACTTTTTCCCTGTATTTTTACAGACATCTTCATAACCCAGATATTTTAATACATTCCTTTATTGTATGTAACCTAGATCATTAAGCCAGAAATATCTTCTGTGAAAGTGATAGAGGGAGGCAAAACCAGGACATTGTTGTGGAGACCAATTTTCCACGGGAAGAATTCACTACTAAATGTTGCACCACACAAACAAACAAAACAACAAGAAAATCTTGGTCTGCCTTTTGTTTCTTTGTTGTATTTTCAGTTTGCACACGGATTAAACATTGTAAATGAATGTGGTAATTAACGTGCAGTGTGTGTGAGTGTAGGCGCTGGTTTATCTTCTTGTTTGTCTCAGATGAAAGGAGCATATTTTCTATAACACAAAAAGTGGGATTGTACTGAGTGCATCACACCCACTTGTTTACAATGGTGTCCCATGGGTGCTCCCCTCTCTGTTTGTTAGTGTATTTGCAAAGGGAGACTTAAAATAGCCCACAAGCTCCAGCAGAGCACCATCTATAGGCAGGCCGTGCTGTGAACAGCTTTACTGTACTGATCTGTAAACAGAATAAGAATTATTCAGACCGTGTTCATCTTTCTCTGTTTGATCTGTGCTGCAACAGCTTGGACAGAAAAAAAAAAAAAGTTTCCAGTCCTTTCCAGTCATGCACGTGTGTGATTGTTGGAACATCAATAGGCACTGAGCATTGTGTGTCCTTAAAGTGACACTATAGACATTTTTCCACAGCAGACATCTTAACTTGCCATAGCAAGACCTCTGCTAAGGGGAATACAACCTTCATCTTCTGAGAAGAAAATATCACACTCAATAGTATGTCTGGACTTATTATACAGTGTTAATGAAAGTGAGCATACGTTGGATGTAATTGTAAGTTACCAGAGTCATCATGTAAGACAGTAGTTAAGAAAAAATGAATAAAAAAATAAAATTGGAGCAATCACTGTAGCTGAAAAGTAAAACCACATTTTTACTTTATACACTGGATTTCATATTAAAGTGTTCTGATAATTATTATAATTTTTTGTTTCCTCAAACAGACATTTTTTTTTCCGTGTGCTAAATTGTGTATAAAATCTCTGTATTGTTTTTTTTATTTTTTTGACATTTAATCTATCAAGTATTTCTTTGATTACTCATTGTCCAATAATTCACATGGCTTATGCTGATGTTAGTTGGAAATGCATTATTATTTTTCATAAAATAGATCCTTACACCCACTTCGAGCACAACATTAATTTAAATCTATGTTGTTTAGTTGTATATAGTCTATATGTACAAAGACAAACTGCTTACGATTTCCAAATGCTCAACAGAATCCTTTGAATTATTGCTGGAAAAACTACAGAGGAAGACACAATGACTCACAGCTTCTGACTGCCAGCCAAGAATCAAAGTGACAAAACTCTCTGTAACAGTCCAAACACTGACACTTTCTGTCTCACTGTGACTGAGGTCAGAAAGCTGTTTGATCTCCTCTGTTGAGATGCTTGTCCATTGCACGGTGGGAACCACCTCATTTCAACATATTTTGTGCAAGTAATATTTGCATAGTTGACGCCTATTATCAGTATAAGTACAGTGAGGTAGCAAACAAGCACCCACCATCAAACTCACCACTCATCAGGTCAACCCTGAACTAAATTTGGTCAAATGCGAGACCAAAAAGTTAAGCAAACCCACATTTCCTCCGATACATAACAGTAAAATATGCAAAGAAACTGGTAACACAACTTCTCCCCTGGATTAGCAGTGTCTTACAGCAGCCTCTGACTCTGCATAAGGAAATACAGCACGTTAAATAGCTAAAAGTATATTAAAGGGACGGAAAGAGACTGTTTAACAAGCCTCCCATGGTACATTTCATATGATTTTCTATTAGGCCCCGTTAGTGACCTTTATAATCAAAGCATATGCTAATTACAGACATATTATTAGACCGGTGGTAGCTCAAAGCTGTACTATCGCTGCCTGCACAGAATTCACAAAGCAGGGGATCGTCACTGAGAAGGTGGGCCGACAAATGTCACATCGTCACTATTTTCTCTCCTCCGCACTTTATACAAGTGAAGAGCAACAAAGCAGCTCTGAAAAGCTTAGGCTGTTGTCTTTGTTCTTAAAGCTACCCCTCTCCTCTCCTGACCTGTGCTTTTTACAAGCTCAGTCATTTGGCGGGGCGAAAATACATGAATATTTATCACTGCGCCACCTCTGCAACGTACGCACCACGGTGTAAGCCAAAAAGAATTGATTTTTCAAAGTGTGTTTTAGATTTCATTTGCAGGTTGTATATTTTTTTTTTTACCCCCCCAAGTACGCGTTATCCTCTTCCTTGTAACACCCGGCCCCATCCTTTTGCTTTGTATTCCCCATCAGAAAATTAGCATAGAAATAATTTCTGGGTTAAGCGTTCGCTGGGTGTTCAGACGTTACCTACGGAGTAAGAATACTTGACTATAGTGACACAGCAACAAAGGAGAAGTGAAGGACCAACATCGCAAACAATTGCTTCTTTTTTTTATTTGTATTTTTTGTTTTACTTTCATGTCTTCTGTTTCTCTTTTATACCTTACCTAGATGTAATTTTGTATAGTTATGTGCTTTTCCTGTGTTGACCTTTAGAGAGAAATAACTCTCTACAGGGAGATCTACTAATAGCCAAAATGCAAAGCCCAAATCTAAACCTAGAAATGTTTTAGTCTTTTATTATGTGAGTAATCAACTGAACAGTGGGGTTGCCTGGTGACCATTTCAGTGTGTGTTTATGTTCAAAGATAGATTATTGTTCTTGCTCTGTAACTACAATTTGTGGTTGTGTTTCTGGTCTGTAGCAAATACTTTGTTGAAGCCATCCAAGGCACAATGTCTCTGCTCACACACACACACACACACACACACACACACACACACACACACACACACACACACACACACACACACACACACACACACACACTCTCTCACAAAACACACTCACACATGCCAGGATCTAAATTGAACAGACCAGCATGGAGCAGGCCAATTACATCACTGTCCCAATTAAAATAAAACAACAGGACTCTTTCAAGCTGTCCTGCAGGGGAGAGAAAATGAGTCGGGGAGAGAGAAAGAAATAGCAATAACAAATCCCAATCCAGTCAGATCGTCATGATGTTCATTTTAATTAAAAAATTGGATTCACTGCAATTAACTCCAAACTAGTCCCCTGTGGCTCGGTGGAAAAGAAAATGATTGGCTCTCAGTTTCCAAGCAACTCTGAGAGAGAGCTCCGTGGCATCCTGTGATAATCTCTCTTTAAATAGTGTTCTCTGTTTCTTGTGAAGATGTGGGTGAGAGACGCTTCTTGATGTGTTGTTGACATGACTGACGTACAGCAGTGATACTTGGATCGAGGGGAACCCAGGCTTGTGGCTGGCCTGACAGTCAGGCTCACGTTGATTGATATCTCCGCTGATCGATTTAAACATTCACTTACATTTTTACCTGTCAGCATCGATCGACCTTGTTGTAAGTCACTTGTCATCGGGAATGATATTTTCCACAGAGCATGATGTGCATATGAGCTGATGTGGTTGGGTATAATGTATGTATTGAAATGTGTAGAATAGTCATCTGAGGTATGGATTACGATAGAGATAGGGGTTGAGTGGCTAAAGCCTCATGACTAATAGGCTGTCAGGGTGGCACTCAACTCTACCCAACCTAGGATGGATTTTTGAAGCTGATAACGATGTGAACTGCTATCGGAAAAATCTGACAACTATCAGGTGTAAATTTTCTCTGATTTTTTAGTTCCTAAGGCCGCAAATTTCCCATAATGGAACCAATTCCTTTTTCAGTCTATTCCACCTGGTCCAATGCAAAAACCTTTAAGCTCCATACTTTGAAATATATGGTCCAAAGCCAAGGCTACTCTCATGAGGATATTTTCTTGTTTCATGCTGGTTACGTTCTAAAGCAATAAACAGGTGCGCACCTTTGAATAACCCTGTGGGAAGATGCTGCATTGCCAGATTTTATGTTAATGCAGTCGATAGGTACACTTCATCCTGTTAACCTCTCTGCTCTGTATGTATCAAGCTCAAGATGGTCAGATGGACACATAGACCTCCAGCTCTCTATATATCCACGATGGCTAGCGATTGACTTGTGCTGTGGCTAAGAACGTCCCAAACGCACCAAAATAAGAAAGCATAGGCCGAGGACAGAGGCTCTGCAGATATGTACATGGCTGCACATTTCTAGTAGGGCGTAATTGATTATTGGGATGGATAATTTTTCTTGGGAAAGTCCTTATTATACCCTGCTGTCTCACGCACTCAATCCTGCTTGCTGTACCTTCAGAAAGCTCAACACAGAGCCGCAGAAGGTATAATACAATTTTCTTTATAGGCTAAATACTGCTCCTCATTACTAGTAAACGCCTTGTATAAAACTGTTTCAGTGGCATGGCAGGGTAGTAAGCCTGTATACTGATGCTTTAACGCCTTGCATGAAAGCACCAGCTTTTTTGCTTGTGATGAATAAGCTTAACTCCAACTGAAAGGCCCGCTTTGGCAAAGATGAAAAGGAACAAATAAACTACACCACAACACGGCTACACACACATGCACACCTGGAGAAATATAAGAAGAATTCTGGTAATTTTGTCATTTTTTTTTTCAAGTGTGTTCTTTTTTTTTCTCTGAGAGCAGCAAAGATAAATATTCACTTATCAATGCGTAACTGGAATTGACTGTGTCATGCATCAGGCTAATAGCAGAAAGCCAAGGTTCAATACGGCAGAGTTGGGACAGGCTTTGTTAATGGAAGAAGTGACATGGTTACAGCCCAAATATCATTCATCAGACCGCACACTGTTCGTTAGGGGCTACAAAGCCCTGCCATCTCGCACGCTCAGGCTCATCTATTAACCCTAGGCAATGGCACCCGCCGGATTATGGAAATAACAGATTCCAGAAAATAGGACACCGATAGGCCATCCATGTGGAAATGATTGGTGTCAGGAGAGTGTCGTGAATATGTCTGACTGCAAGGGATGTGGCGGTTTTTCTTTCCTCTGAAGACCTATCTAGGTGCTGTTGCGTCTGGAGAGCTCAGGGTTGCATCAGGGAAGAACCCATGCCAGATGTTATGGTCCCACTTATTACATTCCTGCCCACCACTAATAGGGTACGCTAACTGTGGTCTCCGTGTTCTGCGTCATTGATGAACTCAGTGTTATTCGCAAAGATCTAATATGAGGCTTAATGTCTTTTTTATTTTTCGAATTGGAAAGCGCAGTAATACTGAGATCAGACAAAAAGCATGGCAGGAGAAGACTGGCAGACTGGAAGAACATGGCAGGATTGAGTTTATGGGTAGTAAATTGGCCCTCTGAGATTAGGAAATACAATACTGTGGTTAAATTTAAAGTAACCCCAAAATCAGACAGTACGGCCTCACTTTTTCAGGTCACAGATTAACCAGGTTTAAGAAATGTTAAAAGATGTGGTTTGGTGTATTTTGCAGGGCTGTGGGGTATTTGTTGAAAGGATTTGTGTAAGTCACCAAAACGATTCTGCGGTTCAGCTCTTGGTAGTATGAACTGTAAATACGTGTATCACTTTTGATAAACCCCACTTTTTTTTTTTTTTTTCTCCGGTTGTCTTCTGGATCTCATGTGACTCTGGACCATGACGTGGAGCGAATGGTTCTCCCACGCTACCTCATGCTGTGAGAATGTCAGGGTAGCGCGTCGGGACCCGCGGACAATAGAGGTGACATGGCAGGATGATCCAGGGCGCGTGTACAGGGTACTGGACACACAAAGAGCTTGAGCCTGCCCTAGATCCCACATGGCCCCGGGGGATGACGTGATGTCACATGCACCCACCCTGCAACAAAGATTGTGTTTAGTCAGCAGTTTGTTATGTCCAGGGCTTGGCGTGTTTCTCTGACCACAAAGAGTCCACATGCTCAGAGAGATGATGGGGAGCTACAGCTCAGACTTCTGTAACAGGCAACAGGTGTGCTGTAAGGAGATGGGAGAAGTGTAAATGAAGGGATGTGGGACAAAAAACAAATGGTTAGCTTCTCTTTAATTGTTTTGAGCCACACATGTCAGACATAACTATTTTTCTTTTCCATTCTTTCTTCGTCACGCCTTAAACTGTCACTTTTGCCTCATTGTTTAAAATAGAACTGGTGTAATGAAGGGTTGAAGATAAGGGTGTGAACGTTCTCCTTTCCCACATTTATGATCTTTATTACCTCTTTTCTCGACCATAATGGTTTCTGGTGCTGAAAGCTATCCCTGTTGCCAACAAGAAAGTCCAAATTTTCTGGTCCAGCTTAACTTTGACCAAAAAATCTAATTGCTCCATGATGTTTGGACTGAAGACACAGGCGCCATTCAACACCAGTGTAGAACATTATGATAGGGCCTCTTTAAAAACTGTTAAAGTTTGACCAGCAGCCATTGGGATCAAAATAACTCTTAAATAATATGTTTATGAGGTTGATTTAAGGAAGCAAATTATTGCTGCTGGAGAGCCAGCATAGATGAGACATTATAGACACCAGGGGACACTGTCTCCCAGGCAGCTAGGGGCATCCTCAGATCTACTGGTACGTGAAGTGTTTCTCATTCACAATTCACTTTGTCAACAGTTCTGTGACGTCTTCTGTTTACAGTAAGGTGAAGGATATGTAAATGCTCCTTTTGAATGTTGAATAAGATGGCAGGAAAAGATAAGAAAATGTCCCCCCCCACATGATTTTCTGCTCATAACCAAAACAAAGTACTTTTGTTGTCAGGAAACATGTCTGCAATGTCTGCCTCAATTGTACATCCGTGTTTTTTTTTTTTTTTCTTTTCATCAAAGTACCCAAGGTGGTGCGTAGACCCAACTACGTGCATTGATCGCAGAAGGTCACTGTGGATTTACATGTGGTCTGTTTGGATGAGCTTCAAGTATTTCTTTTTTTTATTCACCGTCCATCCCCCGTGATGAGTAAGTCCTGCTTGTCATATTCTGCAGCAGTCATAGTTTCTTGGCCTCATTTCTCGTTTTTAGCCGTGTAGCCGGCATAGCTCTAACGAAGGGAGTCTTGCTCTGACAGCATGTCTCTTGGTCAGTCAACCATTTGGGCCAACACAAATAGAATTATTAAATTATTATTAAACCTGATTATCTACACAGCTGTTAGATGTATCGCTGGAGATTTTTGTACAGACATTTGGACCCCAGTCGATGAAGCCTTAGGAGTATGATGCTACAAGCAGGTTGACATTTTTTTGAAGTCATTTCAATGTGAAATGATGGAATACCTTAAAATATGGAGGATAAATCACAGTGAACTTGGTGATCCTCTTGCATTGCACAGGGGTCGAGGTTTTCACTTACTTACTCTCAACAGCTGCTCCATGGATAGAAACTAAATTTTTCATTCATGATGTACCCTCATGACTTTGAATGCCCATTTGGGCTCTGTTTTTGTCAAGTCCAGTCAGTGGTGTGGTTGTGTTTTATGGCCAGATTCCTGCAAAACACAAGTCATTTCATTAAGCTGTACTTCCTGTTTATTTATCATCACTTGTTAACATGGCAAATTTCACCTACTTAGCATTAGCATCTTAGCATGACGTATGCATGTGGTTAGCATGCTCAAGTTAGCATTTAACTCAAACCACTACTCTCTGGTCTGTGGAGCCCCTAGCATGGTTGTAGTGTAATCATGTTTCTATAAAACATTAACACCAGTAGACTAAAATAAAGAATATGAGATTGTGAATGTAAGAATTAATCTAAGGGACAAGTACAAGTTCCAAAATACTTTAATAAGAAACGGAAAGGGGTTGTCTTTCCACTCTTCCTTCAGCTAAACATCCCCTCCGATTTTATTTGGGGCTGGAATCAGTCCCTGGGGAGAGATTTAAATGTGCGTGAATGAATCAGATTTCATGGCTTGTACTGCGTGTGCGTATTAAAGCACAGCGCTGTGATTTAAACGATGCTTAGCAATTGAATATCAAAAGTCACACAGATGCTGCCAGATGCATCGGATCTGCTTCTGCCGAGGAAGTGGAGGGAGACTTGTAGCTACCAGCATCACTCTTCCAGTAGCAGTGTGGATTTCACTGACTGAGCCAAGCCTGGATTCTAAATGGCTCTGTGACTCCCTCCCTGCTCACTGCCAGGATTCTCCTGTGTTGGCAAGCTTGTGGCAGGGTTATTAGATAAGGAGACAGACTCTCTGGCCCCTCTTAACATCCCTCTCAGCAGGAGAAAATAAAATGATTTTACTCCCTCCCTGTTTACCCATAAATGGAAATGGAACAAGACAAACCAAATGACTACACACAGAGAGAAGTGCGGCAGCAGTCCTGTGGCCTGATCTCATCCGATTCAAGATTTAGGCTAATTGAGGTTTCAGTTTTTTTTTTTTTTCATTTCGCACATCATTCACATAGTCACGTAATCATTTTGCAAGCACTTTCTACAGGCCTTTGTAGTTTCTAAGCGTCATCAAAGGGATGGTGTATGATCTTTGTTATTGCATAGGTCTGTTTAAAATATACTGATCATATTTTCCGCTTGGTTAACTGAAAACCACCTATAATGAATGTGTGTTAACCTACTTTACTTGGGTCTGTGTTTATCGTGTGTACAAGCTGCTCATTCTGCTTTAACTCATTGTTTAAATAGGAACATTTATTTTATGTTATAAAATCTGTGCACAGGAAATGGGGCTCAAAAGCAATGAAACCTGATTTTCTTTCAGTATTTCAGCTGCAATATTCCAGTCTCTTGTAATTACCTGGAATGCCAGCTATAGGCCTCCATCTAATACAAAGCTTCAGTAAACAGGCTTTCTCCTGACCCAGCTAGCCCTGGGACTAATTATCATCTTATGGAAATGTGGCTATTTCTGCAACTTCCATATCCCTAATTATTTCTGTTATTCCAATATCAGCCTGGCTTTGATGTCCCAAATCCTGTATTTAAATAGTGTAAGATTCCTATTCTTTGTGCCCTCTGAGGATTGTTCATGTAAAATACATGGACTAAGAGTGGGTATTACCAGGGCCTCCAGGGGCTGGACACACCAGGTCTGGAGCCTCCTTGTGTTTCCCTCCCCCTTTTTTTTTCCCCCTTGTTCGCTTCTCCTTATGGGGGTGTCTGCTGGGAGAAAGCCAATGAAGGTAATATACATGTGAGTTATCGGAATATTGGACTTGTGGAAATGCATCTTTGTCGGTTATCTATGGTCCCATTACCGAGGGAAGAGAAAAATATTCACCAGAAAAGTCTATACATTTTTATGAATCATTTCTCATCTCAAATAACTTAAAATGACAAGGTGACCTATAAGAAACAACTCCTTTCCTTAGTGTTGTGACCGTATCTAAATTAGAAGGTATCCTTTGTATGTGCAGATGTCTCATGTTCTTCAGGCCGCCGTATATTTAGATAAATTATTGGTCAAACTGTATAAACTTTGTGCCCATTGAGAGAGAAAAGACAAAGACATCCATCATTAGTGCAGAGAGAGAATGGTTTCAGTAATTAGTGGGGCTAAATGGCAGTGCACCATATGGTCTAGCACCTCGTAGTAGATTTATTTATTTTTATTTTTTTTTTAAACTGTCCAGTCTTCTAGGACAGTTTAATCTCTCCAGTCCTCTGTTATGCATGAGCAGTATTGTTACTAGATACCACTCACCTGCACAGCAGGTTAGAGAGAATCCCAGAAAATGAAGTACGGGCACATGTAGAGTTATGGCTGCGCGTACTTCTCAGTATCGGCCCTGCTCTGGCACATGGGCTCCATTCTAAAAGATGACTCTGTGTAAAACCATCATCATGTATTTTCATATAGATGAGCTATGGCTACCTGCGCTTCCAGCCATGCTTTTATTAATGTGGAGCTGTCAGGAGTGGGATGCTCTGCATATTCGCATATTAAACAGGCAGGGAGGGGGTGTGCCCGGTTTATTACCATTTGATATAAATCAGCTTAAAGCATCTCTCCACCTCCTGCTCCACCTCTTTTCTTCTGCTCTAAGGACAGCCTCCTCTGCACAGCCTTACTTTGATCCCTCTGCAACACAAGTCTCTCCATCTCTATTTGCCTCATCCATGATGTTCCTTCAACCTCTTAAAATAGTGATACATGAGATCCGAAATACATTTCTGTAATAAGATACAGAACAGTGAGTCCTCTTTCCCTAAATGGTGTGTAGTCCACTTCCCTAAACGGAGCTGAACAGCATCCCAGCTGTCCTGGTGTAGTTGAGTTATGAATACCGTGGCTACGGCGATTAAGCAGATAAAATTTAATCGTAAAATTCCTTGGGACTGTCACTGTTTATGACTGTGTGCTTATTAAAATGCAACATGTTCCACCACATTTGGATTCATTTTCCTGATCATAATGGTGTGCCGTCGCTATTTTGTTTTCTGTTAAAGACTTGGGATTCTCTGTAGATGTGAGATGAACAAAAATTAAAAGTCCAAAGCCTTCAATAAATGTACAATTTAGAGGGTCTGGTCAGTATGTTAGATGATTGATGAGAGTTTCCTTTCATTATGTTCTCTGTATTTTTAGTTTGTGTAATCAGCATGGAGTAGAACCAAGGAAAAGAGACATGAGATACACTTGATTCACTTTACAGACACTTAGTAACATTAATCTGGTAGAGCTGCTCTTTTCTTTTGCTGTGACCAGGGATTCCTGCGACACCACAGCTTCATACATTTTAAATAAACAAGATAAGAGCTTCAAGTCTGAACACTCATCCATCTGCTCTGTTTGCTTTTAATAAACTCTTAAACCCAGCTGAAGCCCTGCAATGATATGAGCTTGAGTTCAGCTTCTCATCTTGTGAACATGCTAGAGTCCTTAAAAAAAGGCCCACAATGACTTCTGCATTATGTCAGTTTAGGTGAAGTGCACAGAGCTTGCCAGACTGCAGTGTTAAATGGAGCCTTGTGCTGGCACCAGTCCCCAGACAGGGCTCGGGCCAAGGCATGCTTGTGACGTGCTTGCTCAGGCATGGCCGTGACACTAAACAGTTTATTTCTTCAACAGACGACCAAATTATAATCACCGTTTACAAGAAAGAGAGAACGAGGCGAGCAGGGGAGAATGTATTCCTCATGAGAGAAGAGTGCAGGGCATGGCATGATGCGCCTCTAATCATATCTTTAGGCTGATAATGATCCTGACATGTTTTGTTATGGCTCACGATACTGATGCCTCCTCTGCTGGCTTTAGGGCATATCACCGACAAATCACAGGGGGGATTTGACCTGCCCTCTGTTTATTTTCTGTATTTTCTTCTTTTGAATTTTTTCTCTTTGTATCTCTCATTTGGTCTCTCTCTGTCTAGCATTCTTCCTCCCAATGAGCAGACAGCCTGCCTTAATGATAGATGCTCAAAACTGTTTGGATTTGTTGCTGCACAAAAAAATCACTTTCTGTCCCTGAATCAAAAATAGCTATACAAGCAATTCTGGTGTATGAATGAGTTATATTTTACCTTAATTTGTTAAAACTGCAGTCCCTTATTTTCTTTGATCACACTCCATGGACCCACTGAATATGGTCCAATTTCCAGACATGAACACAATCCATTTGTGTTTCAGGGAGGATTTCTCTACCATCTCAAACTGTTACAGTGTTATCGTAATTCTCAGTGGTGAAGGTTAAAAGATTTAGGAGTAGAGGGTCAGAAAGCCCCGGTGAAGTCTGAGGCCTACATGCACGATAAGGACAGCGACTCTTGCCAAATACACTCCAAACAACAATGGTCTATAAATCACTGGTTGTGTCCTCTCTCCGTGTTCCTCCCCATTTCTATCCTCTTTCTTAGGGCTGTATTCGAAGAACAAGTACAGCTCCTCTTTTTTGGGAGAAATTCTGAGAGGTATTATTAATTACACAACACGCCGTTGGATATGTGGGATCGATGCTCCCAGTGCCGTAGGTCCGACCACCTTGCCTTATCTGACCTTACCTGACTAGGTTGGATAGAAAAGATTAATCTCATATATATATATAAAGCAATAATGGTGAGGCAAACAGCCCTATAAAATTAGACTCCATGATGACTTAGATTTGTAGTTGTTACATCCATTATTTTAATCCCATGTGCTCCCATCTATCCATGTGTCATTCTGTATTTCAATCTCTGCTTGTTTTTATAGCTCCCACTGATTCCACATTCCCCCAAAGAGATGTTAGATGTTCAGGGCTCTTGGAGAGAGCATTCTTCTCTGTGTAGAGGGCCGCCTCGTCTAGCTTATGCATGTTTAATGTTGTTGAACATGAACGCACAGTCAGCCCGTCATAAACATGGCAGCTGGGACACATAAAAGGTCATAAACCTGTCAATGAAATAAGAGTGGCATGTCCACCAGTGCCAGTTTACCCACAACATAACACCTGCTTAGAGAGGAGGATGGGGAAGAATATATCTAATCGCTATCGCAGCCGTCCCACAATGCACTTCTGTGCCGCCTGCCAATAAATGTGCAGTGGAGGGATCGTCTATGGCTGCTTGTGTTTGCTTATAACAGCGTTGCCAGGTTGGTACTATTGCATCATTAAGTTAGACATGCATGCACATTTTTTAGCATTAAAGTGTTACACAAAGTACCAAACACACTCCCTTTGAAATTCACTGAATTTGGTTAAATTGTGTCGCAGGAAAGCTTGTTTTAAAGTCTGTGGCAAGATAGATTCATTGTCTCAGAAGATGCTTTGTTTTTTGTGTGGGAGGACTTGAGAAAGTGCCCTCCAGTGTGATCTTCACTTTTTTAGGTTAACTGTGTGTGCTACCAGCTGCCACGGGGCAAAAATAACACTCTTCCTCCACACCATTATTCATATGACTCCATTAATCATTAGAGCATTATCTGGCATGTGAAAATTCACTTGCTGATAAGGAATGCATGACCCCAATATGAGATTTCCGGCTATTGTAGAGCTAGACTAATTGATCGTGGTCTGTTCCTGGGACCAGCTCTCACTGACACCATGTCTCTCTCTCTTTCTCTCTCTCACTTTCTCTCACTTTCACTCTCTCTCACTCGTTCTCACTCTCTCTACTTCAGTAATCCCCCCCCCCCCAACATATTTATTAACGTGTTTAGCTAGCTTAAAATACCCTGTGATTCATTACCGTTGGTGTTCTATTGTTGAACATGCCAGCTGCAGGCAAACTGTAAATCTGCATCTTTTCTTCCAAGGCTGTAACAACGCACAGATTTGTTGCACTTTGTTCCTTCTGTGGTAGCTTTTGGGCACAGACTGTTCTGTCTACGCCTAGAACTGCTGTTTATCATTAACACATCACAATAAAATGTCTACATTGGGCCACGTTGCTTTTCACTCACCTTTCTGACTTTTTCCTACCCTTTGCAAACAACCAAGTGAATGTAAATCTAATGCTATACATGTATTAGTAACACTACCAAAACAGCAAGGTGACAGCCAAAGCATCATATTGTCAGTATTAGCCAGCAATGTCAGTTTTCTGATGAGCGTTAGCTTAAGTTGAAATAATACACATACACATGTTTAATATAGTATATTTACACTGTACAGTCAAGCTACCTCTGGTGGATCCTGACTTTTGTCTTAAAAAAAGCAACCATTTGTTAGAAAGATCACTGAGCACTGTGACCCTACTGCTTGTGTCCTGCCTTTCACCACCAGTAAACATTATTCAACAAGAGTTCGATTTAAGGAACCTTAAGACGCACCGTATTTTGGTTTGTAAAAAAAAAAAAAATATTTAGACGAAATGCGTGAGACTGTAAAGTGATTAGGAAACTAGGCGGCTAAGCTGCATCATTTCAAGGCGTAGATTTTACCCATTATTCATTTGATTAATGATGATGAAACAGTTTTGACATTTAGCCTACTTGCCGGTGAAGAGGATGTGTTTTGCAAGAATGGCGAAAACACCTGTAGCCCTGGTTATGTGTGATTCACATGTTCTGGGCTACTTACGAATGCCGTCAAAGGAAACTGACAGGAAAAGTGTGGTTACTTTCTGTCTTTGAACTTTTTATCATGTCAAAGGAAAACTTACTGTTAATGTCATGCTTCTCTGTACTGAAAGTTGATGTTTTGATTTTTTTTTGTTTCTCACATGACCTTATTCGAACATACAACTAGGTTTGTTATTTCGTCATTCTTCCTTTTGTAATCGCTTGTCCTGTGAAGGGTTGCGGGAAGTGGGGTCAGCAGTCATTCGGCGGAGGAGTGGGCAGCACCCTGGACAGGTCGCCAGACCATCACACGACTAACACAGAGAGGCTGACACCCATTCACACTCACATGCATACTTACGGCTAACACCTAACACCTAGTAAATCTAACAAGCATGTCTTTGGACAGTGGGAGGATGTTGGAGTACCCGGAGAGAACCCACGCAGACACCGGGAGAACATGCACAGAAAGGCCCCAATCGGAACCCGGAACCTTCTTGCTCTGAGGCGTGAGTGCTAACCACCACCCCACTGTACCGCCCTCAAGTAGGCTTGTGTAAAGGTATATTCCTTATGTTATATGTGGGTGGTCGTGTGTGAGTGCAACATGATTACATGGCAGTTTTGATTCTTGCACTGACCACCCTGTGGTCTTGCCCCGGCCGTGGCTGCAGAGCAACCAATTTTATGTGGTTTGTGATCAACAAACACCCTTTGACCTCAGAGAGTGGCGAGCGTATCCATTGTGTGAATTGTGAGGGCAAGGGTGGAAACGTCAGCCAGCCTGCTTTGATTGAGTTACTTTAGGCTTCAGCTCTGTTACCTACTCCTCTCTTGTTTTGCTGAATTATTTAATAGGTGTCCACAGCATCCCAAGGACAGAGACCTAAAAGCTTAAATCCCTGGATAGCTCCTCCTTAAAAAAATGACCTGAAATAAATTCACAAGAAGATGCATTTAAATTGCATTTTTCAACAAATAGGAGTTTTTTTACAATTGTGTTTTGGAATTACATATAACAAACAAGAAACCAATTTTATAACGTGCAAAAAACTTTGTCTAATACAGTATTATTGTGCTGTCTGCGTAGTACAAAGCACTATGTACTACACTAAGATACGTACTGTTGGTCTTGTTGATGAGTATGTTGCTCAGAAAATCTATGTTGTTTTCTTGCATGTGCTCATACTCGTAGAACAGCTCCTATATAACCACTCCCGATAGCACATTGTACCAAAGTACATTACCCTCCTGTTACCTGAACAAGTATTAATTCTCCTCCAAGCTGGTTTACCAACTATCTGTTAGCTCAAAGGAAGAACAAGCTAGCTGGCAGTAAGTGCAAGTTAAACAAAGGCAGCTGGATTTTTGGGGGGGTTTCATGAAGACGTTGCAACTAAACCAAAACTCCCCAACAATATTTTAGGTTTTATAGCGGGAATATCCTTGAAACTGAAGAAGCTACTTAGATGAATCGCAAAGTGTCTAAAAGAAAAGCCCAACAAGTCCAGTAGCACTTTCTTTTTGTTTTGTGTCTTAGATATACCTGATTGACTGAGAACCTTCACAGACAAATTACCGTTTTAGCAAGGGTCGTCTGGCTCCGATAAGTGTTGCAGACGTGTTCCAGTGTAAAACAGTCGTTAACAGTAGTTAAACATTCAACCTTTGCCTACTCCTTCTGAGAAGATATTAATGTGCAGTTCAAAAAGCCTATAAAAATACTCCAGCAAGACGTGCCAACCCACAGGAACAGCACGTACTACATGCTAGTTTCATGTAGTATGATGTTACAGCCTCTACTCAAGCAGAAGCAGTTTCTTATTTAGGTCAGAATCTGAGCTCCCTACTGCTCACCGGTGGACACATCTGGTAAAGATGTCTGTTTGGGCGCCTTTCGAGGAGTCAACCAGAAGAGTAAGCTCTTGTGACACAGACAAACAGGCATGGACCGTGACCTAAAACAATGAAGCCGACCTCATTTGCAGCTGCCAAAAAGATATTCACTA
The DNA here is from genome assembly GCA_005024645.1 of Planiliza haematocheilus. Taxonomy (NCBI): domain Eukaryota; kingdom Metazoa; phylum Chordata; class Actinopteri; order Mugiliformes; family Mugilidae; genus Planiliza; species Planiliza haematocheilus. The sequence goes on along the minus strand of SRSE01000649.1, from coordinate 9,064,941 downwards.
AAAAGAGATTCTGTTAAAAACTTCTGTCAATACTCTATTGGTTAATACCTTAACATAAGTGCTTGTACTCGATCCTACAAAAAGTCCTATCAGGATGTCTTTACTCTTTAAACACGAGGCCAGTCTCTTAGATTGAAAAGGCTATTGTAGTAATGCGTGCATTAAAGAAAACTTTGAACGAGACACTGCTACTCGATCGAGGGAGTCGGCTGATTTATAACAGGGAGGCACCATTCCAGACAGGCCTATGAGGATCCAAGTAAACTTTTCAACACATGGCTGAATTGCTTGCAGGTTAAATGACAGTGGAATAGCCAGGCTGTTAATTTCCTTAACAGATCCAGATGTTTGGAGTGTGACAGAGTAGGACTTGGGTTTCACAGACGCATGCTCGGGATTGTGTGTCAAGGCTGCCTGCTTGAGTGAGTGGTTTATATAATATACGGTTGCAGTGTGTATCCACACGATTGGTAAAGTTGTTTTTTTTTCTTTTATCACAGTCATTCACTCTGTCTCCTCTTGACAAAAGCTTTTATGAGCGTATCCCAAATAAAAGTATCCACACTCACCATATTGGTGAATGAATGTGTGGCCACTTCTTTTCATGGATTCTTCCAAGTTGCTTGGCAAACTGAAGCAATGCGTGTCTCAGTCTGCAAAGGCTTCCAATACAATGCCCATTTGCTGGTAATGGCAATGGATTACTGTATTGTATTCTGTTTATGATCTGCATTGATCGCCTTCCTTCTGCTCTGTGCGCTGTGCAATGTCATTTGCCCACTCAGATTCAGACATCCATTTCCCTGAGCAGTCTTTTTCAATATATACAGCACATACATATGAATCATTTTTACCAGCTGCAAAACATATCCTTGAAATCCCATTGAAAATGTCAACATGGGACTTTTCTGTAGTGAAGTGTGTGTGTAGACAGGCATGAAATAACATGGTTTAGATATTTCACGTCCCACTAAAATTATGTCATCAGACGTGACTGTTCTTTGCTCCTGAGCTAAGTGACTAAAGCACTGCTTTTGTCTTCATGTTCGTCTCATAGGCTTTACCATCTGTTTCACAAAATCCTTAAAAAGGTGAAAGCCAGTTCAGACAGCTCAAGCTGTGATGATAACTTGAGAGAGTAGGCATTGTCTTGTTGCGTGTGTGTGTGTCTAAGGGAGTGTATTCACAAAAAAACTTTAGAGCCTGATGTAAAACACAATATAATATGAACCAAAACAGACAAGACAAAAAAGACTTGCACTTCGAACTTTAATTTTACTAAATAACTGTCTGTATTAAAGTAACAATTATATTAAATAAGTAGATAAATATACCTTTAAATTATGTTTAGATTTTATTTTTATTTTTATTTTATTTTTTTAAACAGTGTGTGCTCTTTATTTCCAGAACGGCAGATGCTACAGATGCTTTATCATAAGTAGTATTTTGTGTGTATTAATCTGTGTGTTGTCACACCCCACTGTGTGTGTCTTCTTATGTGGATGTCGGGTCGTTGGCTCCTGTTCATTATATTTTCATGAAGCGTGCAGTATAAAGCAGACGATCCCCCCCCCATGCTCCCTGTTGCCCTATAGTCCAATCCACTCTCATGGCAGTGAGCAGGACTCCTTGCTGGCTGTATATCTTCCCAGCCTTCCTCTCACTGGGTTTCCTGTTTGTTTTTCCAGATGCTCTCTGCCGTCTCTCCCACTGAGACTATAAGGAAACGATTCTTAGAGCAGAGCAGCGCTGGACACACGACTTGGCTTCTTTAAAAGAGGGGGAAGGTGCCCGGGTTTCTCTAAATCAATACAGCAGCTCTTCAATCTGAAGCAAAGGAGCTGAGTGGCCATGGGACTGTTGCACATATGGTTGTTATGTACTGAGGTTAAGTGGATGCATGCACTGTACATATTGACAGTACAGAGTGCATATAACTCTTGTCGACTACACTCACCTAAATTCTACACTCAACCTTGGAGGAACGCTAAAGAAATGCCCACTACTTGCAGATTATGTCATGTAGAAATGAAAATAAGCCTGATTGATCAGTTACAGTAAATTCTGAGAAATTCTTTTGTAATTTCATCTCGGATTATCCCGTCAATATGCCCCTTTTGTAGTAGGTCATGCGCACATCACTCAGTTTCTGAGTCTCAGCTGTCTGATTGGGATCCAGATGTTATTGTTTTCAAATAGTTCTTTATGCTCTGCGGGAGTCCCTCTGGAACTCCGTGTCCATCAGTCCTGCTTCCTTTGTGGTCCTTGCAGTCATTAGCAGTTTCTGAGATTCATTTTTAAGTGGTTTATCCTCAAGGAGAGATTTGGCTGAGATTCCCTGGATGCTTAGAGAAAACATATAATTATGAGGAACGTGAATGGCCCTTTTTACGGTCTGAGCTGGTAGCAAGTGACTGCCATTCTCATTTGTGGGAGACGGTAAAAACACACTGCAGTGCTTTAGACGAGACTAGATTAGTGATAGGGATGGGATGTGGGTGTAATATGCAACGCTAAAATTATTTCTTTATAACTTCCTGTCACTGTAACAGCGATCATTTTCTTCCGTGAGGACTGGCAGCGTCTGCTCTCTCCACAGCCAGACCCACCTGGTGTATTGAAAGGCCACTAGTAAAGCAGGGTTTAGGAGGCTCAGAAGTACCCCGCTGTAATGCCATTAATTATTATTGCCATTTAAGAGGATAAACATGGCTGGTGGGTATACAGGGATATGCTTTTTAACAGTGGAGCTGTCTCCTGCACTGCTAGTCGTTGAAGGTGACTAACGTAGTAGGAACAACAAACAGAAAGAGAGATAACCTGTAGGCGTTTTTTGGTGTTTGTAGAGATGGTTTCATAGTCAGTAAACTGGTCATGTAAAACTCTCTGCATCATACTTTCAGTCCTTTTCACAGCACGAAAACATGAAGAAGAAAAAAACCGCTGGATGTTAATAAAAGAACAGTCATTAGGTTAGATTTAATTAATAGAGGCAGTGGTTTAGCTTCATATTTCCCCTTCTCTCTGTGTTCCCCAGAAAATGATAAAGATTTAATCCAATTAGCTCAGCACTGTTTCACCAGACTGCAGAAGGGAATAGACTCTAATTGGGCTGAAGACAATTAGCTAAATTAATTCCAACAGAAGTCAGAGAATATTGCCAGATTTAAACAATGTTCTCTCTGCCAGCTTCACCAGACGTTCTCTCATTTTACTTTATTCAAATAAGACGATGCGAGCTATGTTAAGCAGCAGAGGAGCTGTGCCTCATCTCTTGTAAAGCAACTGCTTAGAACATATTTATTCATGCCGCTGTGCTTTTCCTTTCTATTGTAATATAATTATCTGTGTAAACTGTTTACGACTGTCACAACAGATTCTGTAAGACGTGAGGAGTGATAGATTTCACTTTCACTTGGAGTCTTTTTTTTCTTCAAATTCCTATTCTTTTCCTATTTTTATGATTGATTTGGTGTGCTTGATGGTGTAGCTGAGCAGTGGCTTAATGTTTAGTGTTTTTACATCAAGAAAACATAGCGCTGGAGGGCGTAATAGCCATTAGCGTTTGAATGAGAAAGTTTACCCATTCTGGTTGGGCAGAGCTCACGTCAGACTTTGCAGAGACAAGGAATTGGAATAGTGAATGGAGAGCGCAGGGCGCAGACAGGAAGGGGCTCAAGGAAGGCCCTCGGTTGGATCAAAGATCAATGGAGACAGAGAGACGTCGAAGTTCCCCCGAGCGGACAGGTTTACCTTCCCCCCTTTTGCTCTTCTAAACAAATGCATTTCAAACAGGCTCAGGGAGCACCCCTGCTAACAATGACAAACGACAGCACATGGAGTTTTCTCTCTCTATTAACATAAAGTAATATAAACCGAAGGACACTAGTCTATAGAGAGAGTTAGGGGCTAATGTTCCATATCAGATGTGGACAATGTCAGGACTGAATACAGATTAGGCTGTGTCCTTCTCTCCCTTGGGGAATTAAGGGGTTGACACCGTTCTAGCTGCCAAGTGTATTATTATAACATGTTGGTGCCAGGCCTGTCTTCCCTGGACTATTAACCCCACTGTCTCCAAAGCACTTTTCCACTGTCCCTCAAAACCATATCACCAGCTAGCCTTTTGACAGTTGTAGTGACCAGAACTTTACCCCTCTTACCCCCTTGTAAACTTATCGACTCTAATCCGGCTTCTGCACAACTACTGTATTATACTGGTCCATGTAAACTCGGTTTATTTGATACCTCTCATTGTCATTCAGCACCACGGAGTCACCAGTGTATGAAGGGGTCAGAGTTTGATGCAGAGTGACTGAACCTGTGCACTTGCAGAGAACAGTAGGAGTGCAGTGCTGTCTTCTTGATCTGTTTGCTGATGATAGATTGCTGTCCATTTTCAGTATTGGTAAGGCTCATTGCTCATGAGGTATCAGGTGGGTGGAATGATTATCGGAATAGCGACGCTTTGAAGAAAGCGGAAGTCGAATGTGTCCTGTTGCGGTTCCGTGGGCGTTTTTCTTATGCAATCTTCATAGATGTTGCTGGAACCCCTTTTTGCATGTGCTGTTTGTGTGTGTGTGTGTGTGTGTGTGTTTGTTTGGGTTTCTATCAAAGCACTGTGGTTGACATCAAGCATGAATACTTGCAGGTCTGTTTTTATGGTTATACATGGTCAGCTTTCCATGACCCGGCTTAAAGGAACAGTTAAACTGCTTTAACACTTTTCCATCTATCTGGCATATAAATACCTGGCAGAGATAAATAGTTTCCATGAAAAAAAAATATCAGATGTCTTAGCTATTCCAGTGTTTCAGTGGAACTGGCAAATTTTAAAAGTGACACAGATACAGTAGCCTTAATAGCATTGAGCTATCACGCTGTCCAATGTGCAAACAATAGCCAGAAACAAAATGAAAAGACTTCTCACTCTTGTTCACATTGTTTTGTGATTTGCGACAGAAGTGTGATTGATTTCAGTTTTTCTGCGTTCTAATTTCTGTTATCTCGAGCAGTAACCATCTGTCAACCACAATTATCTTTGTCTTTCTACTGTTCTGTATGTAGGATGTCGTGTTAGGTAGTGTAACAATTCATTTGAGGCATCCGCTCCACTGTAACTTTCACAAACACGGCGGGCTCTGCACACGGGAGCCGGGGTGGCTTCTGTTACAGCTACCATGTTTGAGCACTTTAATTGCCACCACACGTGGAAACATATTACGACGGGTGATGAGATGCTGGTGCTGGAAAATTCCATGCAATAATGCCTGTGGGTGTCGGTGCCATGTGAGCGATAATGTGTGGGCAGAGGCTTATTTTCTCTTTAATACAGGCATGCCCACACTGGCACCCACAGAGCCCCCGTTTGAGCCCAGTAATGAAAGAAACAAGCCGTCATGGAGGCTGGGGTTTGAGGTGTTGTTAAAGTCTTTGAGGTTTTCTCCCTGTGGGCCTCTGTCTGCTGCCCCGAATAAGAGCGGCTTTGTTAGATCAGCGACAGAGGCTTTGGTGAAGCTTGTTGGACAGGGCTTCCTCTGCTGGATTCTAGGCAGGCTCAGTCCTGCATATAACCAGCCCATTTCACCTCCCGTCTCACACCGTCAGACACAGAGACGGCGAGATCACACACGGGCCGACTCAGGCATCCACTTTCTTTTTTGAGATATATGATACGGTTCAGAAACGTCGCTTTGATGATGTCACAACTTAAGAGGGAACTCTCAAAACCTCAGTGTGTTTATCAGGTTCAGGACATCCTCATGTTACTCCTGAGTGGATGATGTTTTTACTACGGAAACGAAAAGAAGAGTCATCAGTTCCAAAATAATATTATTTCACAGTTCATTACAAAACTTCATTTTGCATTAAAAACACAATTTTCCTCTTTAATTCTTAACATTTTCTCTTGTTCGCCCCCCTTCTTTCCCCCTTACTCCTTTGGAGGATCTTTCATTTTCATTTCAGTGTTCACCCTAGACCTGACCTTGACTTTACTCCACACTGACCTCTCCACATTCCTTCTGTCCAATCAAGGTATGGCTTACTGACCCATGTGTATCCCCTCTTGACCAATCAAAAGTGCTTGTGAGCAGCCAGCAGGAAGTTGTCAGCATTCCTCTCCTCTCCTGGCAGGAAGGCAGTCTCCTTAAAGGCCTGCTGGGAAACGTTTTCCTCCTTCCTTTCTTTTCCCTTTTCCCTCCCCTGACAAACAGTGATAAACTGGTTATTAATATGGCTGCCATTCTGCCAAACAGACCCTTCTTTGTCAACTCTGAGTCCCATGTGAGCGAGAGATCTTCCAGGGCATGTCATTCTTCATGTCCCCTCTGTCTCCAGCTCCCCACCCTTGACCGCTCAGTGGCGCGACCCTGCACAGCAGGAGTATGTCAGCCATATGTCTCAGTCTTTGCTTTCTCTCATTTTTCTCTTGGCTGTCTGCTGTTCCCTCTGAGCTCCTGAGATAATCAGGATTTAACTGGCTGTGTTAAAATCATCTATGCTGCTGAAAAGAGATAACACTAGCATGTTTCCATGTAGCATGGCGTGTTATTCTGAAACATGAACCACAGAGTGGTCCCTTCACACTCCAGCTCAAAATCTGTTCGTTCAATTTTCTTTTCTCCACTTTTGTTGAAAAGTTCTGGTTTGGTTTGGGTTGGATAGCAGCTATCATTGCATGGAATAGAAATAATATCAATGCCAGTAGGTGGCATTGTGTATGAATTGTGAGTACAAAGTTGATTAATTCAAATCATGATGAGACAGTGGATCTTTCTAACGCTTATTACAGTAAAGTTACAGTGTCACATCACTCAGCTTTATATAAACACTCAATAGTGCTGTGTCAAACACGGTGCTTTATGAGGAGCAGCGGAGTTCTCCTACTATTGCATCTGATGGTCAGCTATAAATGTAGAGAGGATGTGTGCAGCCTAGGGTGGTGGGTTTGTGTGTATGCGCCAGTGTGTGTGTGTGAGAGAGTGCTTAGCGGGCAGTAGAGGGGCTTGGGGCAGTGCCATGCCCCCTACAGTAGTTTATCTTGGGCTTGTACATGCCCCCCCTTGGCGGGGTCGATCCTCGGGGCGCCCTGCCCCAGTACAGCTCCATTAGCGGGTGTGCTAACCTTGCAACAATGCTGTGACACCCTCGTTTTTCATCAGGCCCTGCCTTCAGCCTTCTTTCTTCCCTCAGCCCAACCCCAGGGCTTTCCAGATGAGACAGAGGTGAGAGGTGCTCTGAGGTCCAGCTGTAGAGACGACCCTCTGCCATGCCACTCAAAGAAAAATACACTGAGGGTATTTATTATAGAGCCTTTATTCTCAGAGCTTTCACTTTTAACATGTCACTGTATTAGCCTTGGGTTGCAAGTCATATACTCACACTGCAATAGGTGTTTGATTTGCATGTCTCTTATCTATATTCATGAGCTATGAGTGTTATTGAATCTGGATGAAAGAGCAGTTCAACCTTTCTGTGTATACTGGAAAAACTGAGTGCTCTGTGTGTCTTCATCGTCTCATAAAAGAAACATAAAAGAAGCTGCACTTCGCTTCATCGAAAGTGTCTTTTCAAGTGTTACAAAATGCTCCCTGCTTGCTCCTCTTCCTGTTGGCCTTGTTTCTGTCTTTCAGCTGTCTCTCCCTTTTCATTTTGTCAAACTCGAGTCCTTTAAAATCTTAACTTCAGGCAGGGAGCAGTTAGGAGGGAAATTAGACTGTTGGGCCAAGACGCATTCTGCGGTGTTAAAGACTTAACATGTGGTACAGCACACTTTGAGTTAAGGACAGGAGACATGTTTACATTTTAGTACCGAGAGCAGCTCGCTGTTCTGTAAATGAAATGCAGATGACGCGTCCTGTTAAATCGATTTAAGACAAGATCTCTAATCACCATCAATCACGTCATCACTGCTGAGACGCGTCTGGCACCGCTGTCCCACGGCTCTTTTCTTCTTTTTTTTTTCCCAATTCACACAGAACACACATCATGAATACATTTATCCTGGTTGACCTTAATGGCCCAGTTTCATGTGGGTGTAAAAGGCTGCAAGTATTTCAACTGAGAGGTTAAATGAGGCCTAGGGCATCAAGATAAATACGTGAGTGGGGAAGATGATGAGATTTTCAATCCAGTGAACACCTTATCAGTTTTCCGTGTTTTTGTATGTCTTCTTAATGACTTGCTTCCTTTTACAGGATAGTAATGTAGTATCCTCTGACTCACGGCTGTAAAAACTCTGATAACCTCAAATCACCTCTGAACTTTCACATCCCATGTCTTTTTAAAGGACTTGGAAACCGTCCTTCCAGAAGGACAGCGTGCAGGTTTCTGCTCAACATTCCACAAGTGGCATGCGGAGACGAGAACCGTTTTTGACTCGGGAGCGCTCGGTTTTGGTGCGGCTGCGCCCTGCGCACTCACTGATATTTATCTGGGTAGCTACGCAGTCATCCATTCTTTCCGTTCTCACTGTCTTCTCGCGTTCATTTTGTGTGTCAGTGAAAAAGCCTCCTCTTCTTGGCAGGTGTTTTGCGGCTATGCTTCGTGGTTCTCCGTACATAATCAATCTACGCAGAGCTTTTGAAGGCGGCGGGGACTAGAGGAAGCGAGGCCCGTCTGCCTTCCTAACACGCGCGGATGATTAAATGGATGTAATGTATATTCCTGCCCGTTTTGGCCTCAATGTATTTTGTGTTGCATGTCTATTCATCCCAGACACCACTGTGATCCATCACATGCGCTGCTGATGGATATCTATGCCCTTCCTAAGCTGCCCTGGACACATACTTATTGTATCCTTTTACTCAGGTGGAGTGATGAACTCATGTGGCCCTGGTACTACTGTGGCAGATACTCAATAGGTGAATGAGCGAGGGGGGTTATAAAAAGCTGAATTACTGCACACGATACCCACCACACTGTAAAGCCGAGTGCAGGAAGAAAGAAGGATGAAAAGACATGAATAACATGACAAATCAAAGTGCTCTGAAATGGCAAAATCTCAGAGGAATTACATGGTTGTTACAGTTCTTTACTTGAGCAGGATGAATGAATTAGTTTCTTTTTTCCGCCACTCAGGATTGTCTGCGATAAAACATTCAATCAGAAGTAGCCCTGGGTGATACTATTTTAGTGCTGGGTGCAGTGTCCTCCTGCATTCTTCTTTCTAGGGAATTTAGTCTGATTTATGGTGAAGCCTGCGCTACATAGATGAGGGTTTTTCCTGCTGGTGTGTTATATCCATGTATGGCTATAATGAAACTCTCCGGCACACAATTCAAAATTTGTCATTGAAATGATAAAAGAACTAATTAGAGGCAGACACATGTGGAGTTTTGTGATTTGAAAAAATTTACCTCCGTCCATTAATCTCCATCACTCTTTAATACATTAGGCGTCTAAAGGGGGAAAACAGGAGAACATTTTAGTTGCTGCTGTGGATAAATTAAAAGCTTAAAATAAATAAGAACTGTGATGAGAGGAAGGATTTGTACCAGTGAAATGAATACGGGCTAAGCCTTTTATCTGAGGACCTGCCACCCGCAAGCTGTTATCGATAAAATAATCAGATCGAGATAAAACACTCAGATCTATGTGAATTTCACACAAAACCCCCCTTCAATCCCTTAGGCGTTGGATTTTCCACATATATCAGACTGTGCCATCCACAACTGTCACAAATAGTTGAGACCAAATCTAATATCAGAGCGCTGTCTCCATCTGGTATGCACTGTTTAAATTTGAGAGAGGAGAAGCTCTCTCATCTGCTGCAAATGTAGATGTAAGCCCCCTAATAAGGAGGCTTAGGGACCGATAAGAGAGGGCCACACAATGAATTAGCTCCTGATTATTTGCTATCATCGCAGCGTAATCTTTTATAAGCCGCCTTTTTCCCCTAACCCTGTGCCGAACCTTGCTTTCACCCATGCTGATGGGATGACCTGACTCACTGCTCTTCTGCCTGAGGGCATTAAATGAACTGATAAGGGGGATGGCACGAAAGAATGACAAATACTGCTGCATATGGAGAGGAATTAGAAAGAGTCAAGAATCTTTCTCTGGTCAGAACAACTTAGTGTGTTTCATCTTTTTTTATTATTATTATTATTTACACTAAATGTCTTGAAATGAAACCTTTAAACGTGCGTCCTGTGTTTCGCTCCATCTGGGGGCGGAGTTTCCGCAAGGGTATACACAAGGGTTGAGGAGAAGGACAGGTGTGGCTGGCACATTACCCATGTGACCTCGCCGTGCCCTGGAGAGTGTGACGCCCGTGTGGACACAGGTGTGGTTGGCACCGAGCTGCTGCGTAACAGCGCACAGCGGGTGCCATACAGTCTCACCAGCCGGCGTGCCCTGGCAAGGAGCCGTGTCCTTCCCCTCTTCTGCCTTCACGGCCACAGATGTATAGAGTGTGACGACTTAATTCGCTCAAGCTGTGTGTAATTAAATGTTCTAGCCAGTGCTGAATGGTGTGTAAGTGTTATTGCTGTTTTACTTTTGTTATATTATGCTATAGGCAGGTCGCATAACGTGAGGCGTTCGTCAGCATCGTGGTAAGAGAGCAAACACCGTAGCTCCGTCTCTCAGTGTGTCTTTGTAGCAGAAACTCAAGCATGGTATTGAGTTGGATGTCACCTGTGTTAAAAAACGCTTGCCGAGCCCAACACATGTGGTGCATTGTAGATGCACAAAATAGACTGGAAAATGAGCTCTGGGTGGTGTTTATAGAGTAAAAAAGTCCATAAGTAGATTCAATTACAAAGGTATGTGTAGGCAACTTATTTCTTTTTTTGACTAGAATGAAAAATATTTCTGTATAACTTAACCAAGAAGGACAAATAGATGATATGCCTGATGGGAAATTAGGTGTTACAGCGGCAGGGAACAACCGTACAAAATACAAAAAATAGAATAAGGTTAGACAAGACTATAAAAACTATATAAAAGTAAATATGTTAAGGCACCACAAATATTTACATCTTGTATCAGATTTAAATAGTTAACAAGAAAGTTAATTAAGGATTGAAAAGGTAAGGAGGCTGAACATGCACAGTCATGAATATGAATATCATGTTTCCGTACAGAAAGATAGAGACAGCTTTGGGTTCATTATGATTAGAAGATTTAAAAATTAAAAGGTTTTTGTGGACTGAAACAAAAGTTAAAGAGCCAATATAAATTTCCGCTACATTTCCAGCATCAAATAAGGCGTCACAGTGGAGGTCACAAACGGAGCTAAAAGATATTTAAAAGTTACTTTTATCAAGTTGTCAGTAACTCAGCTTTCTGTCTTTGATCAAAGTTCACGTTGCTCTGTGGGGCATATAAATGAGCAACGTTTTACAGAAAAGATGATGCCACCTAGCCTATATAACTTGTTTGCTCTGTATAGGGCTACACTTTTCTTTGTCACTGTTCTTTCATCGACATTGCCGTGACATTTCGCTACGATAGTGCCCGGAGTCCAGCTATACATTTCTAAATCCATTTTTTGCCCTGCAGTGCGGGGTTCAAGCTGTCCTGCAGTGGTTAACTTTTATGAGACAGGGGGTTAACATTAATTGTGGCACTATATATTAACGACTTTTACGTAGACGTTTGTTCTGTGCTTGTGTGTTTTTTTCTTTGAGAAAGACGGTATCAAAGTGGGACAGTCATTATACAATAGCAGTCCAAGTGTTGTACATCAGAGATTTAAAATGTCCACAGGGGATTGCCTCTTTGCTAAAGACACTCTTCACATCTGAAACTTCAAGGGCACCCTTTTCATTTAAAGATCTGCTATAAATGATTAATATTAATGAATATTTAACATTTCTTAATAAATTATTATGTATGCTATTAAGCTCTACATGTATCTGCATAAGAAGGACCGTGAGCTCCTTGGATGGCTGGCTCTTCTGAGCATGTGTATCTGCCGTTTGTGTACAGTCAGTGTGTGCGCCGTTGTTGCGGGTGCGTGCGTGTCCATGTGTGCACCGCGGGAATTGTCTTGCTCCGGTTGTATTTTGACATTTGATTTATGTTAGTGTGAAACCATTTTCATGCAGGCCATTATGCAATCTATAAAAGCGAACGTGTGGTTTTCACCGAGCACGGGGACCTGCTGCCGCATCACTGGCATACCAAGTGGCTCTTCTTCGTAAATTTCATTACACTATAGACACTGCTGCAGTTCTGACCATAAGCTAAAGGTGCCATTGGCTAATGAAGGAGGAGGCTGCGGTTAAGTGTAGATGGATGCTGGCACCGCTCTTCGGGAGGCGGGGCGGGGGTGTTATAAATATGTGTGCATGTTTCTGAGAAATATGGGAGTAGACTGACAGAGTTGCTTTGTCCAAGATGTGACTGCGCTTGACTGACTTGTAAATAAAATAATATCCCTCTGCATAAATAAAAGGCCCTGGGAAGGAAAAGAAGGAATAATTGTAGTGTTGGGGTGTCTAGCAGACACAACAACAACACATTATAGTTCAAGTTAAATTGCCGTGATATATTTAATTAATCTAAACGTCCATTTTTGGATATTTAACACAGGAGGATGATTAATACATGCAAGTACCATGCTGAATAAAATGTAACTTCACAAAAAGACAGTGGCCAGTCGCTTGCATTAGGGAGACGTAGGGAGAGTCTCAGCTGTAGGATGACCCAAGGATAGGTAGGAAGAACGGCGGCATCTTTCTCCAAATGACCTTGAATCATCATCTGAATTCAGACGCACGTTCTCTTTGTCTCTCACCTTCTCCGTCTTTCTCCCTTTGTCTTTTCTTCGTCTTTCCGCATTTTGCTTCATCACGTGTTATTTCTAATGTGAGTGAGCGCCGCTTTGCCAAAACTGGGATAGCTTTCTTTCATTTTTCATATTTCCCTAATAGGTTCTTCCTTTCCAATCAGACCTCTTGTACTTTTTAAGCATATTCCCGTGTCATTGTGTTAGTGTGTATAAAGATGCCGCTGAATTGAGATTAGACTGAGACGTTGGGCTTTGATTACTCTGGTGCATCATTCCGACAGAGCTCCATTGTGAAGGCTGAATAACACCACTACTCCAAAGTGCATCTTAATACTATACTAGACTCCTTTAAATCAGTTTAAAGTCGCCTACAGCGGCCTCGGACCTATTCATCTACACTCCAATCCCTGCATGATACTGAAAAGAGATGCCTTTTACATTGGAAGGCAATACAATGACAATTACATTACGGTGGCTGCACTTTGGTCATCCATGCGGCTGCTCTGACCCCAATGATTGGTTAAGCTCCGGCTGCGTGGCTCAGCTGGGAGACAGAGGTGGTGCTCATGGCAGCTCCATTGTTCAGAGGAGAACTTCTTTATGTGCAGCTGGTGTTGCCTCTGATGTGATTTGGCCTTTCCCTCGTCCTCACTTTGGATGATAAAAAGCTTTCCTTTAGGGGTTGACTGGAGTGCGATTTGAAGGCTTGAAGGGGCAGTTGCCCACTGATGCTCTTAGTGAAGTCTGACTTCACTTGCAGGTGGAGTTAAAATCATTTTTTTGAGAAGGCTTGAGAATCCGTCAATGAGACTGTAAGTGAAAAATGTGTTGATTTCATCAAAAAAAAAGTGAAAAAGTTTTTAATTTTTTACACTTTTTCATATATCATGATGAAAAGAGTTAACTGACCAGGTCGGTTCTTAAGTAAAGCTTTTCTTTTATATCAAGTGGCTCTCTCCTGATCTGCAGTTGTCCGTGTCACTGTGTCTCTAGCAGGTATACCCAGTGAGGTGAAGTAAGGCCTCCTCTCTGCTGCTCCACTTTTACATAGTGCTTTCATACACAAACCTCCACTCTAGCAATACCGCAAGATTAAGATAAGAGCGCGCTCTTTTAACCACCCCATTCGGTTAGGTCACCATTTCCCCGTTACTTACTCAGTATCGTATCACTGTGGTTGGGAAACAGAAAAAGCACCGTAAACACTCTCAAATAAACCACACATAACTGACTGTCCCTCTTCAGCTGTAGAATATTGTTTCTTACTCAACCCATGAGGCTTTCTTAGATTGGCTAAGCATCCGCCTGTGGTGCTATTTTGTATCTGGTGCAGGCTGTTCTTCCTTTCCTGTCAGACATACAGCAGAACACATAGGCCTGCTGTCAGAGAGTATTTTCCAGCAGCCAAAAGGTTTTAAGAAGGAGAGACAGAAGCCTCCCAGCATTCAGCCTGTTTGCTCCACACCTCTCAGAGCTCCGTGGTACGTGGGAGAGAAGCTGTCTGACAAGACCACCTCTCTTGCCAGACTCAGAGAGAAGGTGGGGGAAGATGAAAGGAGAGGAGGGGAGAAAGAGAGAGAGAAGAGACCAAGAGAGTGAGAGAGGAGCCTAGAGACTCTTTCCCTAATCTTTATGTATTAACAAAAACAACATATTCACTCAAGCTTGCCAAAGCTTTCACAATCTCCTGAAGGAGGAGAGTCTTGGACAGGATTTGTTTATCTATCCGATAGAGATGGTGTGTGTGTGCGTGTGTGCGCAAGAGTAACCATGTGTAGCATGACTTTTTATTGGTTTGAGTGTGTCTAAGTTTACAGCTATCAAAATGCGCGTGTTGTGTCCAGACAGTTGAGTTTTAGACTGTAATTGGTTCATGTTTTTGAACTGTGTGCTCTCTGAATGGCGTCTAGGTAACAACTGTGTATGAATTTTTCATCGCGTGAAGCAGCTCCACGCTCTTCTCTGGGCAGATCTGCGTTTGTCTAAACTAAACTTAGGGTGACATGGCATCTGCGTCTGGGTGTCAACAGGAGTGGGAGAATTCATTAGCACTCCCGATCCCTCAGCCTCGGTGTGTCAGCCCGGGATACTTGATGCACCTCGTCTTTGTATGTGCAGCAGCTACCACACTGTATTGCCACTCCAAATCATTCTGTTCCTAATTGGCAAGATATTTTCTGCGGGCCATTGTGGTCTGCTCACAAAAGAATGCCATGAAGATTTTTTATTTTTTGATCTCAAATGGACGTATTTGATTTTTTATTATCCTTCCTCCACATTTCCAGCCTCCTTGCTGTGATTTTTATCTACCTCTCTCTTTGCCTGATTGCATTTTTTTCCCCTCTCTCTAACCTTTTCATTGTCTATCTCTCTCTGGCTGTAGTGATTCTCTGGGGCTCCTCATGTTATCCAGTCAGTTGATAGTGTATGCCTCCATGCATCACAGCCCCTAAGCTGTGATTGAAACATCAGACAAGGAGGACGGGGCCCTAGAGATTCTCCCAGTCTGACACTGCCTCTCAGCGCCAAGTTTTATCATACCCTGTGCCTGGCTCCCACACACATCGGGTATGCTCCACGGCACCAATGTATATTAATCAATGACAATATGATTACCTCTGAATGGGCCGTATACATTATTTAAAGCAGTGTCCCCTGGCTTACAGTGCGTCTGCCTTTCAAATTAAACTCAGAGTCAATAATTAATGTTGAGATTAACTGAGAGCACATTCAGAGGGCAGGTGTTGAGAGCACATGGACAGAGAGAGAAATACTGTGTGTCTCTGTGTGTGTGTGTGTCTGTGTGTACTATTGACATGGACCCAGTCATGTGGAGGAGTGATCATGATCTTGGCCCCATTCCCTGAGGGATCATCTCTAACAGCTCCGGACAGAGACTGTAAACTTCCCCGCTTCTGTTTTGGAGAGACAGTCTTTCCTCCCTCTTGCAGAGATGTGGATGACACGAAAACAGGAGCAGAGGAGATGGAGGGGGACTTTTTGTTTTTATCACTGTGACGTGGGCCGAAGAATTATCTCCATCTCTGAGAGGCGGGGGGGATCATATTGTCTGCGCGACAGCCTGGTCTTTCTCACACGTGGATGGACTCTCTGCACGGTTCAAGGCCCCTGAAATCTGTCTGGGTGATAAGCTGCCAGCGCAGAGGGGAACAACAGCAGATAGGTCTTTTAAAGCGGTTCAGCTCAACCGGAGGGCTTCTGTCTGCCTGCCAACAGTCTGATTACTCAATCCAGCTTTTCTGTTGCTCACAATCTGCCCGAAGAGCTCTCAGGGCTGGGCCTCACAGCTACCTGTCAATACCTGATACTGGCATAAATACTGCTGCTCCACAAAGACAGCACACAGAGGGTTACAGGAAGTGTAATCTCGTGTAGCAGCACCTTCGGCTCTAAACAACCTCAAACCCAGCAGCGGAATAGAAAAGGATGCAAGGTCGGCTGCTGTCTTCAGTCAAACCAATAAACTTTCAGACACTCACGGCTGTTAGAATACAACAAGCAACAGTTAGTCAAGTAAAAATAAAAAGCCATATAGCAAATCTCCCTGAAAAAAATAAAAATAAATCACGCTATAGATGCCAGTTCTGCCACTGTGGGTTTGAATCAAACTTATGAGCAAATTTCCGCGAATGAAATCACGTTCTGCTTCATGTTCTGATTGGAATTTCTTCAAACTTCTGCGGCTGTGAACAAAGGCGTCGCTTCAGTGATTACAGTAGATGCAACCTCAAACTCCTGTCAGTTGCACAGAGTGGTGTGCCAAATCACAGCATATAAAGCCTTGGTAAGAAATAGAGAAACTGAAACATTACCGACATTTCCTCTCATCACTACTTAGTTAATTGTATGGAAGTTGATAAAAAAATAATGTTTTCAATTCTGTGTTTCTTTCTCAGTATTTTTACCATCCTAAAGTTTTTTAAATGCAGTTCAGTAAAGTGAGCATGCTTTGATAAAGCTGGATGCCCCTCAGCACTGAAATATGAAATCTGAAGTTAAGACATAATTAAGACACAAGAAAACTGTAGAAACAGGATGTCATGATTTAACAAAGCTGATTTTAATAATACCACACAACTGAATTACAGTACCAGACAGAAACTAGTTATTATCAGCCAGTCAGACAAGAAACACATAAATCTTTTCATTTCATTACCTGAAAAATATAGTACTCGTTGCAGCAATTCGAGTTTAGCCCTTGGAAATATAGACATAGCTTTGGAAACAAATGTTTTCCACAAGTAAATTACTTAATTTTCCAGTGATCTAAATCCTGGGTTTAGGATTTGGGGATTTTGTGGTTTTGAAATTATTGACGCATCCATGTCTTCGCAAAGTGGAGAGTGGAATACCCTCCCATACACCCCATCCTAAAACCCACAACTGCACACGCACGAATCCCACACACATACAAAACCACACACACACACACACACACACATGATCATCTCTCTGATGACCTCTGCTTTCAGTATATGATGGATCATCTGGTGTTCCAGGGCATTTATTTTCCTGCCGAAGAAAAGACACCAACTTTGAGCTAGGACAGTTAGGACCAGATGTAGGACTTTGGTAGGACTACTGTATGACTTAGATGACCAATAAGTTGTGTTTGTGTATAAATAAATGTAGTTTATGCCTCTGGCAAAAAATACAGAGAATAAAAAAGGTGGTAGTGGAAACGGTTTAGGATTAGATGTACACAAAAACTTCTCTGTATTTGGCGAGGTTATATTAAGACCTGTTACATGAAAGGTTCTTAAAATGTCAAAACACTCATTATGCACTCATGATGGATCATTACACACTGAACATATTGAGTCATAGTGAAAGTGATCTTTGTATTTCCATACGTTATTTGTATGTTTCATTCTATAATAGACTGCCTTCATTTTCTAAACAGACATCTGAGAAGTAGGGCAGCCCACGCTACTGTATGCAAAAAACAACTCTTTTAATGTGGTCCCGTGGAGGGTGAAGTGTCAGGCTGCCCACGGTTCCAAAAATGTGGTGAGGGCAGAGCGATAACGTGCACGGTAGAATGAGAACAAAGGTAACGTCTTCCTCCCATTAAGAGCTCTTGAAAACAGAAATAAAGATGAATAATTACTGTACCACTGCATCACTGCTCACGTACTATTGTATCCCACACATGACCAACTTCAAAGCCTGCATGCATGTGATTTGTAAAGTGAGTCAAAAGTCGTGTTGTTTTTGACAGTTTCTGAAAAATCCCATGTTCAAGTCTGGGGTGCTCGTGAATTTTAAACGGGCTGTTAAAGCTTAAAAAAGAGCGTTGTTTTCTTCTGATTTTCAACTCATTGTATAAGTTCTATAAATGCTTAAAATGTGAAAAAAACAAACAAACTCAAAGGTCATTTAAAAAGGACTCGTTGGTTGTTTACAGCCCGTTTCAGCACAGCTCTGTGTGACCTCTATAATCAATCAGTGGAAATAGGTCCTCTGTGTGTTTTCTTTGCAGAGAGCGTCTCGGCCGAGCGGAAGTCTGTAGTGGTTTACAGCGTTGTATACAGCCACTATACACACCGTGCACAATTTTCCAGGTTTCTTCCCCGCCCTGCTAACCTATTTTTTCAATCGCAAAGGTTTGCTTGTGGTAGCACAACAGACGAACGGCACATCTATTTTTGACTAATAGGACAACAATTGTCCCATTTATTTGTTGTAGCAGAATTTTCTGTGAAGGCTAGCATTTCTCAGCTAGATGACATGAGGCCCTTTTAACTGCACAACACAGTGAGTGCAGCTAAGTGATGCCTTTTTTTTTATCTTTAATCTTTATCCTTTTTTATCTTTGTTGTGTCATTTGTCTTCAATAGGCCAGACATGAAAACTGTAAAATGAAGAGGTTTTATATGTTTTACATGATTCATCTTCTAAGATATCAACCTTAAGGCCCAGTTATGAAGTCACTTCCTCGGCATACAGGCACTTTCTGTTATTTTATTGCTGTGTATCAACATTGGGACTGAGCTGATCCCTGAGCACTTCAGACCCTTTCCCTGTAATTACCTGCCTCTCACATTGTTCTGGAAGAGTTGAGGTGAGCTTCCTCCTGCTCCTCCTGCACACTTTGGGGCATTATCATAAATACGGCACATTAACACTTGTTCCCGGCTTGTCAGGATATAAATTAAGTCTGCAGGTGTCCCACCGAGGTTTACCCCTGATACTAATTAAAGCATGATAATTAGGTTTGTTAAATTCGGTCCTTTCAGCCCTGATACCCCCCTTGGAATACAACAATCGCAGATTGCAGACAAGAGAAGGGCTTAGAGGATCCTCCCCTAGCTCGCACACAAGAACAGACCAATGGGTGCCTGATAAAGTCATTCCCCAGTGCTGGAGGGAATATGAGGGCTTGTAATTATGATTTTGCGCGTGACAATTCTCATTCATCTGACTTGAATGTGGTCTCGTTTTGTGAAGGGAAGAGACAACATTTTGATGAGGTTCTTCCTCTTCATCTAGAGAGAGATAGAACTATTCATTTACACCAGAGAAATACCCCCCAGCCCCCCTTCTTCTTCTCCTCTCTCCCGGCTCCATGACCTTGGCGGCTGGCATGCCTTATCAAGCAAGAGACAAGAACAAAGAACCAGAAGAATAACAGAAGGTTATGGCAGCTCTTTAAAGCATTATGGAGGCTTAAGCATAAGTTCTGTCTCTTATAAGAGTGAAAACAAAGTCAGTGCAGGCAGCGATGCTCAGCTCATTAGGTGAAGCCAAGATGTAGCCAGAGGACTGTGGACCTTTACAAAGAGGTCAATAAAGGACAAAGATCTGAATATCATTAATCACTACTTTACCTTCACAAAGAGCTTCCTTCCATGCAGTGATTCAGCTTTTTAGTGGAATGCTTTCCCTTTTTAATATGATATACAAAGTAACTTCTACTTGTCTCTATTGTATTAAGTTCTAAATAATACAAATGTATTACTGTGTCATGGGTAATTTTCCTACATAAAATTAACACACCATGGCACCCCATATTGATTAATAACCTGAAAGTTGTGATGTGTCGCCGTTCATGACTCTCCTCTGAGGCCGTACGTGTAGAGCCACACACACACCCCAGTATCCCTGCCAGGCTGGAATGAAGGAGAGGTGATCTGCAGAGATACGACGTAAGGAAATGAAAGGGAGAACGTGAGGACAGGGAGAAGATGAAGAGAACGAGGGGACAGCTCTGCTGCTAAAGAGTCAGCTGGCTCAGTTGTAGAGCTGTTCATCATTCTTTCCCTGGTGGCTGCGACCTGTGGACCCTTCCGTGGAAGGAGAGAGAAAAGAGGAGAGAGAGGGGGCGAGTTACAAACAGAGACAAAGATGGATAGAGTGAGATAGAAAGAGAGACAGTAAGATAGAAAATATCTGAGAATGGGAAGGGTCCCTCCCTCCTGTGCAGTCCAGATGTCAGACTGTGTGCAGGCCTCCCAGTACAGGCCTTCTGGGACGGGCCCCAGCCTGGTGAAGCCCACTGACAGCACAGGCAGAACAGCTGTGCACAGGTCCTCGGCTCTGCGGCTCGCAGCTCAGATGTGGGACAAACAGCTACCGCTCTTTGTTTACACTTGGTCGTTGTGAATGTATTGTGCGTGTTTACTTGCTTTTTTTGTGGACGTGTTGTTTTTTGATGGTCTCCCGTGACAGACTTTGTTCTGCATGGTCATCGTTTTCAGGTTTTAATGTCTGGCATCTGATGGTCCTCCAGGGGTGTACGCCACAATGAACAGACAGTTACATTTTAGGCCTCTTATCGAGCAAGACTGCACCTGATGTCTGGGCCTGGAATCCCTCTACCTGACATCTACTTTCATTGTCTCTAATTCATTCTGTATTCCCTTTTGTATTCTGTTTTGGATGCATCAATACATTACAGCCATACACGGCGAGAACAGTCACCCGGCTTCAATAGTCTTAGTTTGTGCTTGTGTGATTGCTTCTTTTTAACTTCACCTGTCCCCATTACGAACACAACAAGTGGATTTTCTGTCTGTAAGTGACTACTGCTGTCTCTGAGATCCATAGCTGGATTTTCAGTCACTGATAGACTCTTGGTGACAGCAACCCAAAGAGCTATCCATTATGAATGAAGCAGTGAGGAAAAAAGGACTGAACAGAGTGAAACTGAAGAAGGCCAGGCAGAGTGACTCACATCACTGAACACTTGACTGAGTCCAGAGACAGGATTGCTTTAGTAATGTCGTACAAAGAACAATGAACGTCTACACTTTCCCCTTATGTAGTGGATAACGAAGGGGGCAGACGGGAGCTGGTTCCTGTTGCAGCTCTGCCTCCAGGGTTTTTTTCTTTTTGTGTGTATGTGTGTATTTAAATGATAATAACACTGAACAAGCATTAAAACTATAATGCTGTTTAGGTTGCTCTTTTTTTTGAAGGATAGTTTACAAAGGGAAATAATTGGAGAAATGTAAGGAGGAACGCATGTAACAGCAATTTAAAGGGATGTCGCAGTTTTAAAAGGGTAGGACTTATATTTTAATTGAATAGTTTTTGCATTAATATTCCTTTAAGTCAACACATTTTTGATGTATTTCATCCTTAAATTAAGTTTCTGTGCATACGTATTGTTTTAAATTACACTATTAATTCACAGCTCTGCGTCGCTATGCGCATATTGTAGACCGTTTTGCAAAGTGCATACACTATGTTGCCGCAGAATAAGTGACAGAAGGAGAGGACGAGACCGTGGAGTGCATTGTTGCGGCTAAATATCCTCACTAACCATATTATCAGTATGTGTGCAGGACCTGAGCGGTTCCTGGCTTTCTCCTCTTCAAATGTGATAACCTGTCCCAACCCCCCTGTGATAACTCCAAGGTCTAGGGCTGCTCTGCCCGCACTGCATCCCTGTGAGAGGAGGGGGTGAGCTGGGCCACAGGCATCCTGAAGACCGTCTTTATGGAGGGGAAACACAAGCGAACAAACAAAGAGGTCTGCAGCCAGGAAGCCTTAATCACTGCCACTACCATTAGAGTAATGAGGCCTGATGGACGCACAGTCTAGTGAGAGACGAGGGAAGGCAGGGGGGGGAGGTGGGGCTTTCCTCACAGATGAGGGCTGATAACCCCCCCTCTCATTCTTCTGCGACTGCCACCGTACTCTCGGGGGCATATTAATGAAACAACAGTGCCCCCCTCTCATTTCTTTCTTTCAAGGGTTTCTTTTTCTTCCTGAGATTAGCAAGGTATTGTTTGAAGGGGCGCTGTGTTGTTTAAAAGGAGACGCTGGTGAGATGTGTCACTGGCGTTTTCAAGGAAATCCATCTGAACTTGAATCAGAAAATTCAAGATTCAATAATCTTGTGTTAAAAGTCACTTTTAAAGACTCTCACGCTTGAAAACCCTTTAAAATGAGATCAAATATAATGCCGTCCCATAACTGTCAGAAGTGTACTAATATGTTAAAGATGCTATTGATTTTAACAGTAAGCTTCAGAAATTACGCCTGCCTCTGGTTATATGTGACCGTAGTGCTTTGTGAGCTGTGCTTGTGAGCATCGCTATCCACGGATTGCCTGTTGTGTACTCTCCTGTTTATGGATCTCATAGCTCTTTACAACACACTTCAAAAATTAATCACCCCAGAGTCCTATACAAGTCTCTAGCATGCATCTGCTGAACTGCTCTGGCCAAGCTCCCTCACGTAGCCACCAGTGAACCACTGCTGCATTACTGCGGCTGCATTTCATTAAATAACCAAAAAATAAATAAATAAAAATGTAGATATGGCGCTCGTTATGTGAAATAGATTGCAGTTAAATAACACTTGAGAAGAATTAATAACTCACTTGTGTCATGTCAGAAAGCGGAGTTGACACTGATGGCTTGTCACCGTGCCGTTTGCTAACGCTACGCGCTGCTGGTCCCCCTGTCTGCCTGCGCTGGCTAATATTTCCAGCAGGTTTCAGTTTTAAAGCTCTCCGGTGGGCCTTTAAACGGTTGCTCAGACAACAGCGAAGGCCTCCCTCCGATTTTCCATCTCTCTCTCCTCCTGTCCACTGTCCTTTTCAATGGCTGATTTATGGCCCACATAAGTGTGCAAGAGACGCTGAGATTTCAGAGGAAGTCATAAATAGAACAAAACCAAGGAAGAGAGAAGGAAAGAGGAAACAGACTGAAGAGGTGACAGAGACATGCAGAGTGAAAGCGAGAGCTTGAGAGAGACGGGGAGGCTCTGGCTTATTATTTCAGTCAGCTTTACTGTAGAGAGAACTCTTGCTCTGCTTCTCTATCCACTGTACCTACTGTCTGTCTGCCTTATTTCTTTCCTTCCTGTCAGCTGACCTTTGAACTCCTGATGGTGGGTATGCCTCCCTGTGGTTTGTTCTCCTAATTGGAGTCAGGATGCAGATGCTCTGGCAGCTTGAGAGCAGCATACATACACACACCTTCTTTCTGAGACTGAACCGACGCAGAGGAGGGAGGATGAACTAAAGGAAAGTCAATGTTGAAGGAAGGGTAGGAGAAGATTTGAAGACTGAAGTTTTGGATGTGTTGGTTTGTTTACATTAGGAAGGATTTCCTTTTAATACAATATGAGTAGCTTCAGCTTGTTGTCCATTGCAATGCAAATGGCTTTCTGAGAAATCGTTTACGATACGATTATTGTATCAAAAAAACAAACAAATAAAAAACAATATAGCCTGTGGCCCAAAAAACAAATCACTAACAAGATGTGAGTTCAGGTTTGTCGTATGGGTTCAAGAGGAAATCTGTTCACCTTGAACAGCCCTGTGAGAGGGCCTAAGCCTGGTAATGATCCCGTCTCTGGGCATACATCCTGTAGAGGAAGTTGGCTCCCTAACACCACATTGGAAAAATGGTCTCCCCATCAGATAACCTCTTTATCATAATGATGAGGAGGCTACTGCTCCTTGGTGTCCAATAAAGACATAACTATCCCACCTATCATCTGTCCCACTCAGGTCTTAATCCAGGGTGGTGTTAAAGAGAATAGCCGGTAATCACGTACATCCGCTCAAACACCTACCGTAAGACTGCTCTGACTGTTGGTCTTAATGATTTGGTTCTTCTTCTTCCAGGTCTTTGATAAAATTAATAAAAATCACTTTACATAATTGACCATTATTGCTAATTTTACCATTTTGAATAATGTGAGACTTCGCTCTATAATCCTTTTGAGTATAGTATTATGGAGTAGTGGTTTTGAACATGACACACTTGAACATTAAAATTTCCAAACTAAAAGTAAAAGTATTCTCCACCGCTGTTTCACACTGATTCATTTTTTGCTTTGAAAGCAAACCCATCTTTGTCAATCGAGAGAGATATACTGCACCTGCACCAACACCTTGCTTATGAAACTGACCTTTTGGCAACCTTTTTATAAGAAACACCTTTACTCTACATGGGAGGAAGCTACTCATCCTTTTTTTTTTTTTGTTATGCTCCTTTGCAGATGTTGAGCCTGTAGTTTAATCTGGTGCAAAGATCTGCTCTTTCTTTGCCCTGGTGTAGCGCTTCACATTTAAAACTGCCTGTTTTGTAATTTAAAGTGCATTACATGCAGAGTTCATGCCTTGTGTGTGTGTGTGTCGTGTGAACATCTCCCTAGTGTCTTGTTTTTTTGTTTTTGTTTTCATTGTTTTTTGCTTTCCACCCCGAACGCCCTCATTTCATGCAGATAACTGTCTAAAAAGAGCGAGAACAATAATATTACAAGGATTATTATAAGATTAAGCAAAATTCATAGCCAGTGCCAATTTGATATCCCTAGCAGTATCAAATAGCAGGCGGTGTGCTTCGTTTGTATTCTTAATTCTTTTTTCTTTCTATATGTAGCTCTGTACGGCACTGCTTCTTTGTTGTTTGTGTGTTACTCTTCTCTTCTGGTGTGTGTGTGCGTGTTTGTGGCGCACAGACGGCCCATACATCACATCCTCTTTACAGTGTTTCCCTGTGAGTCATTTGCATGTCATTACAGCTTTGTTTTATAAGTGAGTGGCTATTAAGGAAGCTGCTCCATAAAACGCCTGTTAAAATGGAGGAAGGCGGCAATACGGATCTTAAAAAGCCAAGAGCGTTCTCCATTTTCTCACCTTACATGGTTGACGAAAAGTGTGTGTGTGTGTGTGAGAGAGAGCGAGGGAGAGATGGGGAGAGAAGCCAGATGTCTTTCCTGTGGGACTCACACATCTGTTGTTTTTTCTTTTTTTTTTAATGACAGCAAAATTCATGCAATCCCATTTCTCTTTCCACTTTCTCTACCCTCCCTCCCTGCTGCACTCCCTCTGTTCTCCCTCTTTTCACACATCTGGACTTTGCTGTGTGAGCCCTGATGTGGTCCCCATCTGTGAAGGACGACACAACTGTTGGCACGATAGTTCCTGGTTGTACCCAGGATTGGACAGGGGGTCCAGGGAGTGTGTGCATTCAAAACCGTTCCTCCTTGACAATTTAGTTGCGTGTCTGCATTCATTTCATTGTCTGTCCTTTCTGCATTCCCATGGCTGGTTTCAACCGGAACACTAAAAGTTTTCTTTTTGTTCATGTTTGTCTTTTCAGACAACTTGTAGAGATTTTTAATAAATGTAAAAGAATACACATTAAATGTCACTTTTCTGCAATGATTCTTACACAGAGCAACTTCAGCATTGAAATAAATTGAAAACGGATTTACACGCTAAAACAACCCAACACAAGAGCAGAAGGACCACATATTGGCATGTTTGTTTTCTCATGAAAGGTGAAACCCTTTCGCTAATGAAACTAACTGGGGTGTGAGACCTGATTTCAGTTGTTAAGGGTTGGGTGATTTGGGCTGTAGTAGGCAAACCTCAGCTCTGGATTGGAAGCATGTGGCCCACATCTGGATCTGTTTACGGTGTCAAGGAGGGCGCTTTCGTGACAGCCCGGCACGTGGCAACAAAGTAAAACATTTGCGGGGAAAATGTCCCTGTAACTCACTCGTGAAAGAAATGTTAGTGTGGCAA
Source organism: Planiliza haematocheilus (assembly GCA_005024645.1). NCBI lineage: Eukaryota > Metazoa > Chordata > Actinopteri > Mugiliformes > Mugilidae > Planiliza > Planiliza haematocheilus. The sequence goes on along the minus strand of SRSE01000649.1, from coordinate 9,039,181 downwards.
GCAATTTTGACAAGCTTAGCATTGTATTTATAACAGACAGGGGAGGAGAGGTTGCGCAAAGTTTAACAACTTTTGGCATGAAGAGGGGAGCCTTCAGCTGAAAATACAGAGACATGAAGTGTCGTTTTTGATTTCCATGACAGCCTGTTTAATTTATTTAAAATGGACTTACCCCACAACAATATACATGGTAAATCAGTGAATGATTACGTGCACTTAATACGTTGTTGCCCAGTTTTTGCTCATTAGTATGTGACTACTAATCTTTTCAACTGGAAACGATATTTTTCCAAGTTAACGTATACTTCAGATTTATGTCATTTCAGTGTTTTTGTCTTAATGGTCCATTAGAGTCTCTTCTTCTCTTTAATCCTTGTCTTGTCAAGCAGTTAGCTGGAGAGCTTTGGTCAGAACAACTGGTTCTCATTTGTAGCACAAAGGCAAGTCTGTTTGCAAGGGGTGTATCTGTGAGATTACATTCCTTTCCGTCGTTGCATGCATATGGTGTATTAAAAGAGGGGTTTTAAAGGGTTTGTACCACCACACTGCTATTTCCTCCCTCATGTCTGATGTCCGTCTAGCTGGTCTGGTATGCCGCTGTGTCTGCTATTCATACATGTGTAGTTTACTCTTTGTCCTTTCATGGCTGTTCTTCACTCACACTTTCTCTTTCTCCTTACTCTCCTTCTAACTCCTCTGTCCTTCTCTCAGTCCACTCTCTCTCAACACTGTTTCTCACAGCTATTTCTCTCCCTCCCCCTCTGCCCCACTCGCTCTCATGGACATGACAGTGCGGGGGGATAAGGGAAGAGTAATTATGGTTCAGTGAGGCTGCCAGGTGTGATAAATGACTAATAAGGGGAGCAGAGCCCTGGGTCCTCTAAGGAGGACTATTACAGTCTTATCAGCACAGGGCTGCAGCTCACAGCCTGGCCTGGGACAGAGGCCCTTGTAGCTGCGCTCGCTCCTCTCCTAACCCCTTCACCCCAGTCATCCTCCACAGCTAACATCAGTCCAGCCCACCCCAGAGACGAGCTTCAGCTTTAACATCTTAGCTGCTGGTTGTGAGTGTGCAAATTCATTGCTTATCGACAAGTTTTCATGCCACATGTATTTTGGTATTTGCAAGAATGCACAATCAGGACAGTTTCTGTGCTCTCGATCATGAAGGAGAGAAAATATACTGAAATCCTGAGGTGAAACAAATTGTCCTGGCTGTGGTCTGCCACGTAAGGCCAACCAACTGTTCGCCAGTGGGATAAACTGCATCCAAGCTGTGTTCATGTATATATCAACTGAATAAACTACTTCTAATTAAGGTCAATTGACACACTGTATTGCTAACTTTGGTATTGTCTCATTGATGCTCCCACTGAGTTGCTATCATTCATGAATGACATTCATTTTCCATTACTTTGGTGAAATAAACTATATCATATCTTGTAATTATGAAAAACTCTTTACCTTTAAAGCAAATGTATAGAATTGTAGGTATTGTAATACCTTAGCATTCTGGCAGTTTTCAAAACCCGATTTATTTAAATCACACTTTTTCTGTTTGTGCCAGTGAAATTCTAATCTCAATTTATGGTAAACAGGAAGAAAGATTTTGTTTTCTCTTGTACCCTTTTGTAGCCATACAAGTCCCCCCACATAAACTGTCCATGAACGGACCGCTGCTCAGGGCACACAATGTGTACATTCTTATCCAGTTGAATGATATCACGTCTGGCTTAAATTGCCTTGCAGCCACTTTTATCTGATGGTAGCATGGCTTTCTTTACTGTATGCATTACAGCAGAAAGATGGTGTTAAAACTTGATAAGCCCTTGCCACAAAAACGTTCAATGTGACCAATTGCTGTATGCATATCTGTGTCTCCATCCAAACCTCACAATAGAGAAATTCATATTTTAACCAGTGTGTGCTTTGAATAGCTGAAAATGGCTGAAGCATTCCTTAATGATGTAATTTCCCCTGTCATTAGCCGTGCATTACCCCCTCAAAAAATCAGTTGTTGTCATAGCTTAAGCAGAGTCTCCACTATATTCAGTTCAGTTCAGTCTAAATATCCTGGCAACAAGCAAATTTTTCATAATTCCTAAACACTAGAATGAGTGTTTTTTTTTCATACTACTTCTTTTATCAGTTAAGAAACTAAATAATTTCATTAAATGTTTGAACAAATGGACCTAGTGAAATGGTAAAAATGTGCATTAGATTGAGCAAGCCATGCGCTAAATCAAATATAGAGACAGATATTGTGCAGAGTTTAATTGATTTTCCACTGCTCATCTGGCCCATGCTGAAATGACAGCAAACTATGAAAAGTAGCCCTCAACCACATCTTACTGCTGAGCTGGAATAATCCCTTCCTGAGTCTTTCAAGGATCTGAATTCGTCTCCCATTCAGTCCTCGATAGACTCCAGCAGCATACCCAAAGGACACAGTCAGTCCTCCACTAAATCTACTAATGGAGGCTGACTGGATGGACAAACTCCTCTTAACCCATCAAAAAGCAGGGATTACAAGCTGGTCCAGCAAGAACAGCACCTGGTTCTCTTTGATCTGACATTCAACATTCTGTCAGATTCTGCTTTCCAGAGGAGATGAATGACAGTGTGCCGTCAGGAGTGTGCCTTGCCACTGTGCCACTGTGTTGCTAACTCTGTCTTCTAAAGAAAGAGTGGAAGGGTTAGCATTGTCCCTTGAGGGTGTCAGTCAGCTTTCAAACTTTAAAAGGAGTCTTCCTTCCAGTGTCAAACTATGAGGAATTATCAGTCCCGGGCAGCTGTTGGGCCCATCTTGATGCCTGTTTAAAAAATGGACTGCATATGAAATTTGCAACATCACCATGATGATGCCTAACTCCTGGTTAAACTAAATATGGGAAAAATCGGGGCTGGAGCAGTCAAGTGATGTCTACACAGACAACTAGCATATCTATGCACATGTCATTCAAAGGTGCCATGCCAGTTGTGCATAACTTTAACCTGGTTATCTAAAAAATCCCCCTTTACATTTGTCAGTAGCTATAGAAATCAGAACAGTTTTTGTGGTAACTTGTAAGGAAATGCGTTTATTTGTAATGTTGGCATTTTACCATTGGACTCTATGGGGATTGACTCTCTTTTAGATCCAGCCTCAAATGGCCATTGTAGGAACTTCAGTTCTTGTCTCTTCCACATTGGCTTCATGTCCCTGCTGCCCACACGCTTGTCACTTGTAACTTGGTATTTCCTATAGTGACTATGGAAACAATTTAGTTTTATCGTGCCTACTGTACCTGACAAAGTCTCCCACCAGGTCTTTGAACTAAAATTAAAGATCCTTCGTCATGAACCGTCCCACAAGCTCCTAGAGAGCTAGATCAAGTTCTCGTTTGTGTAAAATCATAGATAATTCTTCCTGCAGCACACAGTCACACAGCATTAACCCTCTTTTTGAGCTCAGACACACTCCAGTTTAACAGTCTTGTGAGTGCCTCTCTGAGCAGCTGACGGCTCTCTTCATTCTAGAAAAAACGTATAGCCCCTTGTGGACTGTCGTTGAAGCGGTGACATTTCTTAATGGTACTTGTAAAGCCAACACTTACTGGCATTAACCTACATTTAGTTTCCAGTGATGACTCCAGGTGCAAGCCTCGTCTTTGCTTTTCTAGGCCTTTTTTCTATCTTCAAATATCTCATTGTCGAGACCACTTCTCCATATACTATATGATAGCCTAGCAGAAGCAGTGGCCAGTACACAACTCTACTTCCATTGTGTGTGTTCCCAAATTGAAAATATGTATTAGGAAAATAAGTCAGGAATACTGACTGAGAGATCGCTCTAAACTATGCAGTCTCTCCAAGCTACCTACCAAGAAAAAAAAAAACACACAAAGAAGTTGAGCACATTCACGGTCAAGGCTATGATAGAGGAACTACACTACATGAAACTGGCCAAACGTTTGTTACTTGGCATTTGACATTTCAGACAACTATGGAAGCAAATTTAGTTTTATCGTGCCTACTGTATTTGATAGAATCTCCCACCATGTCTTTGAACTAAAGTTAAAGATCCTTTGTTAGGAACTGTCCCACAAACTCCAAGACAGCTATATCAGGTTCTCTTCAGTGTAAAATCATACGTAGTTCTGCCAGCAACAGCAGCCATGCAGTGTTAATCATCTTTTTGTGAATCCTTGCTGTAATATTAATAATGCAGCCACATTACACTTATTTCAGGCATTTGAACTTGCAAATGTCACAGCTAAATATATTTACTCTCGTCTATCTGTTTATAGACTACACAAGAAAGAATGAGCATGATAATATATAAACTATACATAAACAGCCAGGAGAAGTGTGTCAGCAAATTTAGAAGGACGCAAATGGCATTTGTGTGCATTTACCCTTAACTATTTCCCCAGATTCAAATACCATTCATTGCCAGTTCCTTCTCCTTTAACAATCCAGATCATATAGTTTTTTTAGCATCCTCTCTTGGCGGATGTTTTAAGAAGGAATGAATGACAAATGAGTAAGACATGCACCCAATCCTTTAACCCCCCATCTCAAACTCACGGCTAATTCATAGCCCCGTTGATTACCCAGGGGAATTCTTTTATCTCCCCCATTTCATTCCTGAAGCGCTCGGTGGACATTTTAATGGCTGCACTTTCATCGTCTGTCAGATATTTAAATGGAGAAGTGCGTGTGCGTGGCGGGGAGTCAGGCAGCGCAGGGGCCATCTCAGATTCTGCATGTCAATCTTTAATGCCTAGAGATATGGACGCGCTCTGACCTCTCACTCTGTCATTCTGCCTCTCCCTTGCATAAATTGACCTCTTGATAATCATTTCCTGCTCCTATCTGCCGTAACGAGTGTTCCAGAGCACTTGATTGTCACGTGACCCAAAGAGAGCCATTAGGGTTGAGATATTGACCTCTCTGCAATGGCCGTAGAGCCTTTCTCTGACATATGGACTACAGTAAGACTGTCATGGCAAGTGAATTTCACTCCACCTGTTATGACCATGAACATCACAGAAAGACATGTAATAGAAGGGGAAACCATTGGTATAATGGAACTGCAAATGCGAGTCATTTGCCATTATTGCTATCTGTTGGTAGTTAGACCTAAAGGAGTGTGTGGCAAAAGAAGACGCGTGAGAAGATGAATGAAAGCTAGATGTGCAGTTTGAACTTTTTTTTTTTTTTGGGTCAAAATTATGGACATGTTCTTGTTGTTTGTATTACATTGCTGAGGTATTCTGGGATTTTTGGCAAGAGTGCCACATCTCCATTAAGAAATTGTTCCCTGATGGTATTGAGCACTGCTGTTAACCTGATTTAGCATCAGTTTAATGAAGCACTTGTGGGGCTGGGTGATACATCCACAAAAAAAAGTTATTTTTTTTATTATTGTTTCATTGTTACGAGCGTTTTACAATATTACTCTTTTTTTTCTGTTCCCATGAATTTAAGATAAATTATGATTAGAAAACTTGAGAAAATTACGCCATGTCCAGGTGATCCGCAATGCTACTTCAATTTTTCACTCTTGCAGTCAGTTGTTTCTCCACTCAAACACTAGTAGTCGCCGTGTCTTTTTTGACAGTCGGGTTAATTTTAGTTTCTACTTCCTCTACAAAAATTTTGACGAAATATTTGTCGAAGACGACTCGTACAAATGTTTGTATCTCTGAACCTCCTTAGTTAACCTTTCCTGTATGTGTTCCATCTTTATTTATCCAAAATAATCAATTCGAAAGTTGCAGAAATACTAAAGCGGAAGCATGTTACTGCCAAGCAGACCAATGCGGTCGCTGTAACCTGCTGTTTCTGGGGAGGTGCACGTCAGGCTACACTACAGTGTGCAGAGTCTGGACTGTAGCTATGGAATCAAAATTGGTGCAGATTTATAAACCGCTCATAAGGCCAATAGAGTCCATATTAATGCTATATACTTGTTTTGTAACAAGCACTCAGTCTTCCTCTCTTCTCTCTAATAAAGTCCTTTCACATTTCTGTAGCAATGATCTTTTGGTTTCACCTGGTTTATTGCATGATGCAAATTGTACTCTATTTGAATTTTAAGAAAGGATTTTATAAAACCCTGACCCCCCTAGATCCTCCAATTCTCTAAATGTATATACCCAATTAGTTCCAGATGCAAATTCTACTTAATTAGTTTACCTAATCCTTACAAGAGTAATGGCCACACACCAGTGGCCCTCAAATGAACATTTAATCCTTTTGCGGGCACCTCTAATCTTTTCATATTAAAAGCTAAATAATCAAATGTGAGTATCGATCTAATTACACATGGATTTCTCTGGAGAGCTCTTTGTGTTCCATGTGTAGCCTTCAGCCTGTGTTGATATGCCAGACTGTGGGCAGATTTGTAGCAATACGAAGCCTTTGGAGAAATTGGTGCCCAAATAAATAAAATGGGAAACAGAATGTAAATCTGTAAATACGCTGTTTGTATTGTATGGATTGCTTCATTTTAATGATAATTAATCACTTGGAGTTGGGACTTGGAAAGAACTCACACAGTGTATCATCTTAATTACAGTAATACAAAATTCTTGGGCTGATTTTGCATGCACTGTGCAGACTTACATCCAGTGTCCCTTTTGAAAACCAATTTGACTTCATTTAGTTCAACTAAATGAGGGCTAGTTAGCTGCCAAGTCCATTACAATAAACATTGTAAAATGGGCACCGTCAACTTAGGCCCTGTTTTATAGATTTGAAGATGTGTGCTCATCTTCATTGACACAGCAGCGGAGCCACAGCCTGCAGCCCTTTTCAGTTTGTCATTTGTTGAATTTATCACTGCGTGTCATTCACAGCACAGGTTTGTTGTGCAGCTCTATTACCATTGTGAGCGGCATGGACACACAACCATGCTTCTCACTATCAATGCACTGAAACATTTTTGTACAAGTTTTGTTATTTAAAGATATTAGAGTGTAAAAACTGTATTCAATTACAGGACATGAAGTGGGGGACTTTATTTTGTGTTTGCTCACACGCTGTAATGCAATGTGTTGCTGGATATCCACGCGTTTGTCTACAGTTAGCATGAAACAAAACTCAAAGCGTATTGAACGTTACCACCTCTTACAGTGTTTTTTAATGTCCAAAGCAGATTTTATCCTGCATGAGGAGATAGTATGCCCAGTAGTGTTTTGAAAGGATGGAAAAAGATTCCCACTTAATTTTTCTCACAACCTATTTTAATCAGACCACGTTCAGTTTAGAATGTGAAAGTGTTGAAAGTGCTTCTCGAAAGGTTTTAGATGTGACCTAACAAGACTGACTCACTGGGGCATTTAAGTAAAATTAACCTAAATAGATATGCTTAAACATCTTATGCTTAAATAGATAGCTTAAACATCCTCTTTTCAGATATTTTAAATTTGCGTTAGATTAACATGAATGTTTTTATTCTTTATGTGAGATGTGGTCTCACGTTGGTACTCAGAGGGACTTTTTTTCCCCTGCAAAACATTCAGTGAATTGCTAAAGGACACATGTTTTGCGCCCTTGGTAATAGGCGGTGCACTGGACTAGAAATATAATTAGATGTTTTTATTTTGTGAGGAAATGCAGTTTTGTGCTTATGTAAGTGAATCATTTTTAGACAAATACGCACACCAACTTGGCTGGCTCGTAGGAATACCACAGCTGTGTGTTGAGAAATGGATGGTTGATATAATCGCTGAGGAAGAATAATGCGTTGAGGTGGAGCTCGAAATATTTTTAGGTAACTATGTTCTTAGCCACATCACGTCTATAGATCTAGTAAATGATATTTGTGTTTAGAAAGACCATTCGGTTTTCTGATTCACTTTCACTCGGTCTGATACAGTAGGTGTTTCCTGTTATGTGATAATGAATAAATATGTTTTCACCTGTGGTTATCTCAGTGGTGAGCTTGCCTGCTGCTAAGACTTGTATCATGAAAGAGGAGCATAATGAAGAGGTAGATGAGAGTCCTGTCTACAAAGGTTCTACAAAAGCCCGAGAAAAGTTAAGGTTTTCAGTGAAAGCAATAAATGGCACACTGAACTGACATTACTGTGTCCATGTACCACCCTCCACTGTTTTTGTGTGGGGTATGAAATCTTTTTTTCTCCATTTCCATTTTTTTTTTTTTAAGTGTAAATATATTACAGTGCGTTCCAGTATCCTTAACCACAAACCATGTCCTATATTATTTTTCTGATTATTGTTATATGTCCTGGAAATGCTTAGACGTTTTAAGACATATTTTGTATAGCTTTTAAACTACCTGCATATACAGGTTATTTAATAAATGTTATATTTTGAAGTAATTTTTGTTATATAAAATAATTAAATTAAAAATTGTCACAATGAAAAACTAAGTAAGTCAAAACACTTATTATACCTTAAGCATGGTTTATACCCCTGTGGGACGTAGATGCCGTAACCCACGCTAGTGTGAGGCATTTATACTCTCGTGCTCGTCAGTGTGGCCCACTCTATAAAACCCAAACGCTGTGTCTTCTTTGCAAGTCGGGTTAATTTTTGTTCCTACTTCCTGCTTCAGTTTCAGCAATGGTGACTAAAACTCATCATCGGCCAAAATTTCGCCGATGACGAGTCGTACAAATGTTTGTATCTCTCAACCTCCTCAGTTAACCTTTTGTCAATTTGTTTCATCTTTATTGATCTAAAACAATCAATTTGAAAATTGCGTAGATGGAGAAGCAGCCGGAAATACTAAACGGAAACACGCTTCTATCAAGCGGACCAGTCACAGCTCTTGCAGTTGGCGTAAAGTATAAACCACGCATTAGTCAGGTTTCAATATTAGATGAAAGTGACTGATGGAATATGTCTTATTTAAATGTGTGACGTCAAGGATCTGTTGCCTTTGCCGTTGAAGTGTGTGGGGTCATCTTGCCAAGATCCAAAGAGATCCAAAAGAAAATCATTTACCGATTTCAAACAATTGCCAGTTTGTTCACAACTGACCGCCCAGCAAATTGAGCCCGAGATTAGAGTGATGCCAAAAGAACTCTCCAAGATCCCCTCCAAGTCTCAGTGACAAAAAGTCAATCAAAATGAGATTGTACAAAATTGACCTGCTCGGGTGCCGTTCCAGGAAAAAAAAAAGCCTTTTCTGTCCAAAAAGAACATTAGAGCAAAACTACACTTTGTTAATGAACACACGGACAGAGATCGAGCTTTTTAGAATAATGTGCTCTGGTCGGATGATTTAAAGATTGAGTTGTTTGGGCACGGTAACAGACGTGTTTGGCACTGACTGAACACAACTTTGTTTAGGAGGACGAACCTATACAAGCTGTGAGACACGTTGGTGGAAATGTTTCGCTTTGCTGTCTCAGTGGTTAGTCAGCTTGCCGACATTGATTCAGCTACGAATTCTGTATGATATTAAAGAGTGCCTGAACATAATGTGACACCATCTGTCCAAAGGAATAACCAGAGTTGGACGTTATAACAGGAAATGATCTAATGCACAGTAGCAAAAAAAAACTGAAGAAATGGAGGTTTATGGAATAACTTCAAGGGAATAAGTACTTAATTTATTGTTATTTTTGTCGGAAACTGGGTTTGAATCACTTTTGTCTATAATGACTGTGTCAGTCATTGTTTTTCATATCATCAGTCATTTCCAGATATGTCAAGAAATCTAAATTATTTCCAAGAGATTTTCCTTCCATATGACTGTGCATTGTTAAATCACACCCATCAGGCATAACATTATGACTACCTTCCTAATATTATGTAGGTCTCCCTTGTGCCTTCAAAACAGTTAAGAGTGTTTATTTTCAACCATGTCAGAACCACGTTAAATCCCAAGGCGCTCATGGTAGATGGAAGTGTCTGTCTAATTATTAACCAGTGCTAAAGATATTTTAAATTTAAAGTTATTGTAACAAGTCATGTTGTGTTAATATTTTTCATGATATGACAAAATGAAGACCGAAACTAAAAATAATCAACGAGTTTAGCTAGAAAGGACATGTGGGGGCTGTTGAGTCCTGGTAAACTGTCTCATGAGGAATGAAGTGTTTTGTTTTGTCACTCATTATTTACATGAGGGAAAGTAAAGAAACCGAAATCTCAAACACAATGACCTTTGACCGAAATCTCAAACACAATGACCTTTGACCCCAGTAAAAGGGGCTGTACTCACAGGAAGAGACTCGCAATGTTGTGGTTACAAGAAACCGTGGAATCACGAAAATTCAGAACGTTGTAATGACGATGCAAAGTAAGTAGGTAGTAGGCAAGACCAGTAGGAGCAAATGATACAGTTGAGAGATACACACCGATCAGGCTTAACATTATGACTACTGTCTTAATATTGTGTAGGTCTCCTTTGTGCCTCCAAACCAGTTGTGACTCATCAGAGAATGGACATGGACCTTCGGAGGGTGTCCTGTGGTGTCTGGTAACAGAGTGTTGTTAGTGGGGGCCTTTGAGTCCTATGGGTTGATGGGAGGGGCCTCTGTGGATCATCCCACAGATACTTGATCATTTTGGAATCTAGTGAATTTGGAGGCCAGGTCAACACCTTGTGCTGTTCTTCATGTTTCTAAACCATTTTTATGTGTGTGAATGGCTGAATCCTGCTGGGGATGGCTGCTACCATCAAGGAGTGATGTTGTTATGGGGTCGGGGACAATAATGCATATATATATAAGAAAGCTCCTCACCATGCACGGTGGGTTTCACCCCAAATCCAGCACCCTGAGACTATACACTAAGCGGAAAGAGGGAGGCAGAGGACTAGTGAGCATCAAGAGACCACCTGGAAGGACAAGCCCCTACACGGCACGTACCACCGCCAAATTGAAGAAGTGGCTGATATCGAGAAGACCTACCAATGGCTAGAAAAGGCTGGACTCAGAGACAGCACAAAGGCACTGATCATGGCAGCACAAGAACAGGCCCAAGGTACAAGAGCCATAGAGGCCAAGATTTACAAGAGTAGATCAGATCCAAGGTGCTACTATGCAAAGATGCCCCTGAGACAGTCCAGCACATAATAGCAGGGTGTAAGATGCTAGCCGGGTCAGCGTACATGGAGAGACACAACCAAGTGGCTGGAATAGTGTACAGGAACATCTGTTCCCAGTATGAAATAGAAGTACCCAAGTCCCAATGGGCCGCACCACAGAAGGTGGCTGAGAACAACAGGGCCAAGGTGCTGTGGGACTTCAGCTTCCTGACTGACAAACAGGTCCTGGCCAATCAACCGGACATAGTGGTGGTAGACAAGGAGCAGAAGAAGGAGGTGGTGATAGATGTGGCAATACCAGCAAATGCCAACATCAGAAAGAAGGAACACGAAAAGGTTGAAAAGTACCAAGGGTTGAAAGAACAGCTGGAGCAGATGTGGAAGGTCAAGGCGAGCGTGGTCCCCGTGGTAGTAGGAGCACTCCGGGCAGTGACGCCTAAACTGGGGGAGTGGCTCCAACAGACCCCAGGAACAACATCAGAAGCCTCAGTCCAGAAGAGCGCAGTCCTAGGAACAGCTAAGATACTGCGCAGAACCCTCAAACTCCCAGGCCTCTGGTAGAGGACCCGAGCTTGAGGATGACACAGATACCACCTAAGGAGGGTGAGAGGAACTTTTTTTTATATATATATATATATATATATATATACATATATATACATACAGTGCATAAATTCAAAAGTAACATACGTCTGGAATAATAGAAAGTACATTTTACTTGTCTAAAAGAAAATAGTCTTTCAAACTGCTTTCCTGTGATACATACAGTATATATAGTTGAAATCTAGTAAATGGTCTTCAACATGCAAACCACTGGCATAGGCTTTCAAAAACCCCGGGACACTGATGAGGTCTGATGGGAGTTCTGAGAAGTCTGCAGCATTAAACTGTTGATTCCTCCGGTCTCTGAGCTCTCCCGGCCTGTCAGTGTTATCTCTCTCTCCCTGGTGGGAGGAGACATGCTCCATGGGAAGGGCTATCACCATGGACTGGTGTGGAATCAGATTCTCCTATCACAGCTCCTGACCTCACTGTTATATGATAGAATGTGAAAGTTAACCTGGATCAGAGCCTGGGGACAGTGTCTGCCTTTGTCGAGGGAATATGATGTTTCACTGTGTTTCAGGACTTCTCTCTCTCTCTCTCTCTCTCTGCACACTGTCGGGTTCGAATGTGTGTCGACTTTGAGTTGTTTCAGAGCACATACACTTTTAGGTGCACTTTTGCCTTTTTGTCAAGTTCTCCCTTCATCACCCTACTCACCAAAGAACATAAATAAACACACGTAAAAACAACAAAAAGTACTTTTGTGTTTGCCTCCTTGCTGTAACTCAGTCCCACGATCCACAGTAAACAATAAAGCAGTGAAGGTTATCACCAACGCCGCACTCAAAATCAGCGAAAACAAGAATGTTACAGATTATCGCCTTAAACTTTTACACAGCACAGCTGTAACGTTCAGCGGCTGTGTGGGAGGACTCGCTGCTTATAATCTGCTGGGAGGATCTGTACATACACTGTTTGGTATAAAGGTTAATGAAATTACACAGGGGGTTGCTGCCACAGCTGCAGGTGTGCTCTCTCTCTCTCTCTCTCTCTCTCGCTTTCTCTCACACACACACGCTCGCACACTTAACAGAGCGCTGGGAAAACAGAAAGAGCTGAGTTCCTTGGTTGCAAATTAACTCTAGACACACGTACAGATTGCTAAACCTGCAAATGTGGTGGGCACAGTGGACCAGAGTGAGATGTGCCAATATGCACAACAGTGATAAATGGTGCTGTAGATAAAGTGAGTTTGTCCATTTTTATAATGGCACAGGAACAAAGCGGTGCAGATTGTGTGCTTTATATTCTGATTCCTCTGCACTACTCTTGGCCTTTTTAGATATTTTACACCATATTATGCGCCTGTGTACTTGGCTCGTCAGTGGTATGTTGTCAGATATATTTGTTATGTCTGGCTGTGGTCCTCAGTGTTGTCAACAACAGTCTGCACTATCTGCGCTTCACACCCTAAACCTGTCAATGATTAACTTCCCAAAAATTCGAGCCTGTCGTAAAGCGCTGATTATGACGAACGCTTTGCGACATTTTTCTTAATATCTGGGTCTGTTGCGGCGGGTCAGGGGTCACATAGTGATGGATACATCTGTGCTCTAGTGGGCAAGAGAGAGCCAAGATTAGAAGGAGCCAAAATACAAAGATGACAGCAGGACAAAGATATTTAGTTTCACTGTCTTCGGTCTGTTCTCTATTCTTACAGCTGTTTACAACTATGTCTGATCCCAGGGAACAGATGGTGGTATCCTGCTCTCTGCTTTTCAGTTTTTTTTCTTTTATTACCATTTGCTTATACATGTTCCAATGCTCGGATTTGTGAATTGTGTTTCTTATTCGCTGTATTTTTACAGCTTGTTTTTAAGCTCTGTCATAGTTTAAAATGCAACTGTTTAACATTTATCTAACAACCTTTTGTTAGTCTGTCAGTTAACAACTTTTTTATTTATTTTTTATTTTTTTTAGGTTGAATCAAATGTACAGTTTATAAACCCGTATTTGGCTTCCTCACGTGACATCCAGAGCAGGCGTATGGACGAAATTAAGAGTGAATTTACCTGTGGAATTCTGACAGCTGATGATCAATTAGTGATAAAACACAAGATCACCATGGCAATGCAAGGAGAAAGAAAAATTGCAAAATAAAACAACAACAAAAAAAATTAGTAGACTGAAGGGGCGGGTGGTAAAAGTGAAAACAAATGAGATAGAGTTGCACAGAGAGATCGAGTTAGAGACAGGGAGGGCTGGAGGGATACAGCCAGTGTTCTAATGACTTCACACCCCATTAGCCACTTAGTCTGATGCGTCACACCTCATTATGCTGCTGGAGCAGCAGTGCATGAACGCGTGAAACCGTCCACTCAGCCGGACCTGTCCACCCGCTCCAAACGCTCACTCACTTACAGCAATTAGAGTGTGTGTGTGTGTGTTTGTGTTTCTGTGTTGTTCACATGTGTGTGTGAGTGTGAAGGTAAAATCCAACTGGCCCGCCTGGTCCCGAAAACAAGTGGTTAAAATTGATTGTTTTCCAGCCCGGCGAAGACCTTCTTAGCAGAGATGTAGCTGCTCCCACTATGTGGCATTTCAACATAAGTTCGCCATGGCTACCCCGCAGCTCAAGCGGGAAATGCTGCGAACAGGCCAGAGCAGCGCTTTCTTTGTCAGCCTACATAAGGGAGGAGGACTGAGTAGCGTGCTCCAGAGGACTCTCCTTAATCACTCTCCCCTAAACACGCAATTGCACATGCACACACAATTGCGCAGTGATGAACACATGCACACACACACACACACACACAAGGATAAGAAGATGTAGAAAACAGAGGTCTTTCCATGCCATCCCCTGCACGGGCAGCCCCAGTTGGCAGAGTGTGAAGTGTTCCTTTCCAGGACAAGGCCCACTAACTCAAATCCCTGGCTAGCAGCCACACTCCTCTCCATTACAAACACTGGACCCATTTATCCCAGTGTCCCCCCTCACATCCCTCCCTCTCCAGTCGCACTGCCACCCTGGAGGGAATGCCACATTATGGCTCCGTAGCTGCTGTAACTGACATCTCTATTCAGCTGATGTTTATTGTTTTGCTCTGCTTGGTTTGTTGATATTCAACAAAAAGTGAGCAGCACAGAACAAAAAAAAAACAATAATAATCATCATTGCGCCAAGCTTTGTATAATTCATGGATCCCAGACAAATATTTCATATTTAATATGAGAACGCTCCTGTTTCCAGCCAAGTTAGACTGTGTTAATACATGGGAGATGAAGGAGCTACTCTGTTATGCAATTAAATCTTTCACTGTTTTTCACTGTCACTGAACACTTAAATTATTATTATTTAAAAAATTTTTTGCTGTTGTTTACATCTCGTCCACCTTGGCCAGACTGCTGTGAGTCGGCCCCCTCCAAGGTTACTTTTTTCCGTTTTCTTTTTCTCCTTCTCTCTTTTTTTCTCATTCAAATGAGATTTTTTTTGTTGTTGTTGTCAGGAAGGGTTCAGATTCTATGCATATTACATGTAAAGCTGGAGTGCAACGCATGAATGCATCAGGACACATAACCAGATCACCGTGACACATCTAAAAAGAGGGGTTTGCTATTGAAACGGTCCATAGACCTTGTGGTTGATGTTCACTCCAGCTGTTATCTGCTGTGACCTTATGTCATGGAATACACGTTAGTCTGCAAAAGAAAGAAAACAATTCTAACTCTGGTTAGACTTTTCTGTATAATTACCTTGAAGAGCAACAGATCACATATAGTAGCAGATCAAGTGACTTGTAAATAAAAAAAGACAGTCTAGAAAGGTTTAGGTGTTTTTGTGCCATCTAATGAAAGGTAAACCAGAAACGCAGATCGATGTTTACATGCTTTTAATTCAGTGTTTCGTAACAGTTGTCTCACAAGTGTTTGCTTTTCCTCACTAGAGCTGAGGCTCTCTCCTGACCTTCAGCAGCGCACCAAGAGATAATGTAATCATGGTCAGGGAGTCGCTGCTGTCAAACACGTCTCCTCCCTGTGATGAACGCGTGCTGCGTGAGCATGTCAAACATCACACACCTGAACACCTGTCTGTTTCTGTCTCCGGCCCTGCCTCGCCCCCACTCATACAGGACAAGCATGAGAAAGGACAAAACCGAGGGAGGGGTCGTAGAGAAATTCAGTGGAAGAGGAGAAATCCTCTTGTGTACTCGCAGCGGAGAGGATCTCGGCAGGCGCGGTAAATTACAGCTCACAATAATTGCGTTGTTAATTTGCTGAAATGCAAGTTTAATTAAAGAGTTTATCTGTGCATGGTTCACACGGCGCGGTACATAGGTATCATAATTTGTTAGTGATCAAACCTCGCTGACTGGCAGCTGTGACAGTGGGCACAGCTTGGAGTGTGTTGTCCCCTGCCGTGTCCTGATACCGGGTCACAGAGGCCTTGCTGCGTCGCTGTGTGCTGCAGACAGGGGGTGGCCTTTTGTGTCAGGCTTCTGTGACCTCCCTCTTGATTTCTCCCCTCTCTTAACCCTCTTCATCTCTGTGTGCTGTCCACCAGGATAAAATGGAGCTAGCTTGTATCGCCTGGCATGCAAAGCATGTCTCACATGCTGGGAAAAGAGTTTAAATGGAGTGGATTCATTGCATAGCAGGCACACAAAGGCATGTGTGTATGTGTTGAGTGGTGAATATGGAAGGATAACGGTGTGAATAAGAGGTATCACCCTCTGTCATTTCTAGACAGTCTTAACACAGGCAGCCTGTGACTTTTCAACTGCTGAACTTAACCCTCGCTGCTGGAGGAAACTGCACCAACGGACATGTGATGAACATGCCCTTGCCCAACCCAGACTCATACAGAATAAACATTACTCTTTATTTGGAAGACACAAGCATGTGGGGGAGGGGTGATAACTTACTATGGTCAAATCTAATTATCCCTCTCAGTTCATTATTCCCTCCACTGCCTCCACTCACTGACCCCAAGCCTGCTGTCTCTCTCTCTTCCCACCTCCCCTCCTCTCGCTCATTTACTCTCTTTTACTTCTTCTCCTTACTCCCTCTTCTCTTTTGGACTGAGGTATGGGTGAGATCATAATTATGTTTTGACACATGGCGTTAGCCCCTAGAGCACGAGGATTTTAACTCAAAGTGGGAGTTGTCATTGCGACAGCCCTTACTGCTCCTAATTGGAGGGGAGGGCCAAGAGGCCCGCCCACAGACCAGGGTGGCAGTTTTAATGAGGTTATGTTCGTACAGGAAGTCAGAGTTGTGACAGGAGGAAACTGTCATTGGCCTGTTAAAGAGAGCGGCTGACATCTCAAAGCGTACTGTGTTCGTCAGTGAGAAGGGGAAACCTCTCCACTCCTCTCTCTACAGGTGGAGGCAATTAAAACAGAAATGAAGAACTAAAAAGCACCCAGGGCAGCCACACTGACTTGAGTACTTCGCCAGTAAACACCAATCAGAAAAGGAAAAGCTGCTGATAGAATAATAATTGCTAAATGAAATACTTATTAACCTCCTTGGACTCACTTCAACAAGATGCGGCTGAAAATGAGCATAATTACCCCAACTAAACGGCAATTAACGCAGATCAGCAAGAGAATGTCTGTGCATGTTGAGCGTATCTTTGCATGTGTATGCATTCTGTACGTTATTACATGTGTGTCCATATTGTGCGGGAGTGTGCAGCACGGTGACGTTTTTTCTAATATTTTTCAGTCTCAGAAAAGGAGGGAAGGAAGGTGTTGAAAGCAAAACTGCAGACTGCTCTAGCCAAAACACTGGCCTCAGTGTTCTCCAGGTGCACCCTGTTGAGAACGGGTGCTGTTGCCAGAGTAATGTGGCTGTTGGTAGCCCGCCCTAACAAACAGGCAGTGCAGCACCTTTGATCTGCACAACCCTCAAAGGGAGTTCCCACTTTGACGAAAAGTCAATTTACAAAATGTATTCCATTCTTTCTCTCAGTAATAACGAAATCCCAAATATTGGTCCAACGTTTCATTTCAAACAGACATTTATTTGGAGTGGGAGCTGTGTTTATTTTCCTAAGTACTTTTTGAGCAGTTTTGAGTTTCAACTATGCTTTTAAGCACACACACGATGTGTGTCGGCGTCCAACCAAAATCATCACAGACATCGTAGCCATTTTCTCTCAGCGGGGCCCTCCACGCACCTCGGCGTGTTTCAGGCACCAGTTTGTTTTGAAGACGAGGCTACCTGTGCAGGCAAGTCATTTTGTGGGATGCAGAAAATAACTTTTCGAAGAAATGTGGCTGAGAGATGGCTCGGCAGTTTGGATTTGATGGGCTTTGTTCAATTTGTGAGTCTCAAATAATAAAATAAAACAAACTGTCTTATTTTCATTCTTTAAATTTGTCTGCCACATGAGCCTAAGTTATACACATGTAGAACTGATGCCAGCTGGCTTGGTCTTTGGTTTGCTTCACCTGGACCTTATAGCATGAGCCTAATAGTCTCTCTTTGTCCACCATGACAATATGTGGCTTCACACAATTAGAGAGGTCTCCTTCCTGCTATACTATAGATAAGCATCGCCTGCTGGCTCTATAGATTGGAACAGGCTCTCCAAGGTTGTCTGGAGGTCTTTCTGTGTTAGGCTCCTCATTCAAACAAACAGCACAGGGCGCGCTTTGCTAAGGAGGTGAAAGGAACGTGGGAGGATCTGTCCTGACCTTGTGTGGCATAGGTCATGAGGAGTAAGATGGGGATGAGGTGAAGCATTTGGTCTCATGCAGAAAAAGACAAGGTCACTGTGTTTTTTCAATGGGCTGGCGGAGCTTGTTTAGTTAGTTGACATGAACCACAGCAAATGGGCTTTATCAGGAGATGTGGACACCAAGGTGAGAAGGGGCAAATTCTCATTTAAACTCAATTTGAATTTAATGCTATGGTGAACATGATTCTTTCCCATGTTGCACATCAAAGGCTTTTGTGAAAGATTTCTTGTGGTTTGATCTGGAAAAAACAAGCGAGCAAGGTGCCTTTTAAATGATACTCCATCAAGATGCAGACTTTCAAAGATCTAACAATCACATGACGTGGCTGCTATGCTCATGCATGCATGTTCTACGGCAGTGTTACTGTTCGGCTTATGGCCGCTGTTTTGATGAAACTGCTACAGGAGCAAGGCGCATGCGCCACTTGACGGGTTACTTGTGTATGTAGAAAGCGTCTATGCGTGTGAAGCTTTGGCTCAGAGCTGAGCACATCCCACCTACGAAGTATGTGTTGTGATCAGGTTTGACTGTAATCTCACCACAGCTCGGGTTCACATTCACCCCCGGAAAATTGTCATGAGTTTCAGTGGAGAGCACTATTGCTTAACCTCTAATGCTTCTTGGTTGTGAGAACAGACATGTTAAGGTTGTTGCACAGTACTTCCTCCGTGTGATGAAAATGGAAACAAACATGCTTGAAAAATGAACATGCACACTCACCGGACGCCGCGTGGAAAGTACTGAGCACATATTCACGACAGGTGCAAAACCAAGATTCTCATCTTTTTCCAATATATTCGGATGTCAGCTTGACACGATCAGAAAAAAGTTGAAACAGCGAAAGACATCATCTGACTGGCCTAAATGTCACCAAGAATTAAGGCTGAATCATTGCAGATTCATTAGTCTGAAGGTTTCCAGTAAATCCCTGTGACACACTGTTGTAGAATCGTGTTGTAGCATATAGACTTTGTGAGTCTCTACAGCGATCACCTCTGGTTAAACCAAGAATCCGTAATGCTCTAAGGTCCACTTAGCTGGGCTTCTCTAACATTAATAATGCACAACATTTTCCTAATGAAGGAACATATTTTTTCTTTTCCATTTTTCTTTCAACATGTTGGATAACTGTGTTAATCAAGGCTTTACTTTCAGATTTCCCCTCTAATGGCATATCCAGTGAAGGGAAAAGGTCACGGTGGTAATAGACTGATCTGTAGTCCTCAGGGAGATTCTCTCTCTCTCTCTCTCTCTCTCTCTCTCTCTCTCTCTCTCTCTCTCTCTCTCTCTCTCTCTCTCTCTCTCTCTCTCTCTCTCTCTCTCTCTCTCTCTCTCTCTCTCGTTTTCTCGCTCATTTTCTTTCTCTCTCTCTCTGTGTGCTTCAGACAGTCTCAGGCATCCTCATCTGCCTCCCACTGCGCTCAGCCTAGCTCGCCAGGATTTCAATCACAGGGCCAAATGAAATTATTAAGAGGTGTTAAACTTATTAATCATTAAATTAGCTAAATGATCCTCCAAGTACAGCCCAGATGAATGACATGTCATTCTGTAATGCAATTTGCCTCTCCACCTCTCCAGCAGGTGAAGGTCAAGATAGGGCCTGTAGCACGGCAGTATATTTCTCATTTCTTTTCTTCCTGTCCCCGTGTCCACTTCAAAAGGTTCTCTGAGCCATGAGCAGACACCGGGGATATTCAAAAGAAACACAGTACGCTTTAAAATCCCAAAACGAATGTGACAAAAAGAAATAAAAATTTAAGTATGCTTGACACTTCCCGTCATCATTTCCTTTTTGATTATAGGCACGTAGCAAACCATCTCTGGAGTTTCGGTTTCCTTCTTATCTTGATTTGATTGGTGGGAAAGTAGGTGAGCATATGTGAAACACACCTCCTACATAACACTTATGTTCTCTGTGTTAGTATGCTGTGACATTCTGTTGATATGATGTATAAACATCCCATGAGAACTGGAATGCAGACGCCGCTGTGTTGATGTCAGCTATCTCCTGGTGGCTGACTCACCTTTCAGAAACCTGTAGTGTCATCCTGCAGTGATATAGGTTTAAGTGGCTTACGTGTACGTAAATGTGCAGAATTCAAAAGATTCACCTGCCTAAATGAATCATTAGGAAGTGCCTGTTTTTACTCTTGCTCTGATAGCATCTATGTATTCGGCTTCAACGCGGAGATATTATGAGCCTTTTCTCCTTTCAGCACCAGCTCACCTTCCCTTTCTGATTTGTCTTCAGTGTACCATAGCAGAGTCATTCCAAATGCGACAGTGCCCGGTAATCAGTGAAGTTATTACAGATTTTACAGAAGGCTAGCAAAGCGTACCTGTGGTCCACCAATTACTGCTGTAGTTAAGGTCAGCGCTGTGGATGGGGGTGTGAGGAGGCAGACAAGGTCACACCAGCTAAACATAAAAATAAAATTTAATTTCATCATTGCTGGAATGAATCATAAAATTGTTCAGTGTGTTAAGTCCTGAGAGTAATTGTTTTTGTTAATGCACTGGGATCCTTTGTAAGATTCTGGTCATTTCTCACCTTACCATGGCCATCCGTTTCTATGCAATGTTTGCTGCCATACCTGAGTGTGTGTGTGTGTGTGTGTGACATACACCCCAGTGGTGCAGATTACAGTCCTGAGGGATTTAAATATCATTTTAATTAATCTGCTCACCTGAATTTAATGAGACATGTCCAAGGGGCTATATGCATGCGTGAATATGTGCACGTGTGTGTCCATATATGAATGTGAGTGGAGGTGTGTGTGTTGCATGTGAATCTGTATGTTCAAGTGTGCATGCCTGTGACTAATGAAGTTCATTGTGGGACTTCAGATAGCCTCCTTCATTTGGTCCTTTCAAAATTTGCATCTATTACCTGTCTTATCTTAGCCCCAAAGACGGAGACAAAGGAGACTTCCGCTGTTTACCTCACAACCCAAGCAGCACTACTTTTATATAATAAGCTGTCAAGAAATCAATTCCATCTGTTATTAATACAAGTATGATTATATAATTAGTCTGAGATCAATATGGCATTGATTCCAATGCAAACAAGGGATTAGAGCTCTCTGTGTTTCCTTGGTCAGTTCAGCAGACATGATCTGGACATGTTCGACAGGCTGACCAGCTGGCCTGCGCAACCTTGGCCAAGTTTACGTCAATATGTGATTGAACAGAACACAGAGGTTATGGGAAAATGTTGGAGTCAGAAGTTGCCAAAAGCAAATGTCTTCTAAAATCATCTCAATACACATCCAGAGTTTGGCATAATCATGTAACTCATGTTTGTTCTTGACAGGATCTTTTTCAAAAGATTATTAACAGGTTACGAGCGGACACAGACTAAGAAGGGCTTCTTTATTACCGTGCATGCTTCTGAGTTCTTGGGGGTGCAGACCAGTGAGTACTGGAGGATCGTGGCGTTTGGGTGTAGCAGCAATCACTCTCAAGACTTATTTATCTGCACAGTTTTTCTTACCCGAATTGATTGACATCAGTAATTGTCTACCAGCAAGCTAGGTACATAACTAGCTACAATGTGCTCTTGCTAGCTTTCAAGGCTCCTCCTAACACAATATTTGTGAATTTGGCATGGTGTGTTTTGTTAATCTGACTAGTTGAAGTTACCCCATGATAGACAAGAGGTTTTATGGGCAATCAACTGCTGAGTCACTTTTGGAAAAAAGGTCTGTTTCTACATGTTTCCATGGACAATTATCAGGGTGTTCTGTGCAACAAACCATCTGCAGTATTAGGTTTGCTTCTTTCTAGTTATGATTCTTAGATCTGTATGTGCCACTGAACGTTTATAGATCAACAATCTAGATGCTTTCTAGTATAATGTGGATGTAATATTGCCATTGTGAAGATGTTTTATTTTTGACGTTTTTAGATAAATATGGCTTCTACAGCTATACAGTGTCCTTGCAAGATGCACAAACAAGAAAGAAGACAGGAAGGGAAGGGAAAATCAATTAAAATATCAACAAGGGTTATGGGAGGATCTCGATCTATCTATATGCAATTTTAGACATACAGTATGCTCTATTTATGTAAATATTACGTTGAATTGTCTGTCCTATTTTCTGGCCTGAAACATCCTTTGTGTGTGTGCGCTTCGCGATTGTGTTGAGTGCGACTGTCAGAATGTGGTTGTCAGTGTGAAAGTCGACCACAAACATGCAAGCGTGTTGCCAGACATTACACAATAGGCCCACACAAAACCCTCCCTCCCTCTATCACCATTGCCTGTTTCCCCCTGTTCTGCTTTTGTTTTGTCCACCCTCATTTGTGATGGTATTTATCTCGGTAAACGATACAAAAACCTCGCTCTTGTCTGAAAGAAGAGTCATTTACAATCATTTACATTAACAAAAACTGTATTTTACCATTACAATAACCTCAGACAATAGCACATATCCGCCTCGTTCATTTTGTGCGACAAATGAACAGAGGTACACACGCTCCCATTGTTCTGGTTTAAATGCGCCATGGCATAATCATCTCCCCCTCCACTTCGCGTATTAGATAATGAGAAGATGCTGATAAGTTCCTCAATACAATCTGCTCCCCACTGGCTAATCCACATCATTCGGTATTGTGAGGATCACAATGATGGTTTATTATTGCTCATTCAGAGCTCAACAGTGATTTAAACATTTGCAATAGGAACAAACACACTGCCTCAGATCACTCATCCATTTAAGAGGATGCCAGTTCTGCTTAGTAGCAGCTGTTTGTTGCTTGGAGGGTGTTGATCATCGTTAGTCTCAAAGCTCTGCAGTTGGTGCTTACCTTTTTGTCCAAGAGAATTTAAAAACAAAGAATACCAAGATGGACAGATGTGTAGGAGATGCACCCGTCAAGTCAGACACAGGGCACACTTACACATAGATGGTAGGTTTAGTGTAAAACAGAAAATGAAAGAGATTTTGATGTAATGTGGCTGCAGTAAATGTTCCCATTTCCCCAGGATCTTATAAAGACATCTTTCTGTTTAGCTCATCCATCCCTCTGCTGTCAGGCACCAGGTGTATTGAATTTCACTGACACCCAGACCCTTAATGAGAAGCAGAGCGACACCTTCAAATTATAGCTGGTGCCCTGCGTCTTTCCATTTCTATGACTTGCTTTAATAAATTACTGTCCAATAAGAACTTTTATGATCTTGGCATATGTTGCCTTTTATAGGTGAAAATAATTGCGTTCCCAGATCACACTGCCCATTCTGAACATGAGAATGAGACTAGCGGAGCCTACAAAATGAGATAGTTTCACAGTGTCTGCACAAGTCCTTCTCATTTGGGTCGTTACGCCTCCCCCTCCTTCTTTCTCAGTTTCCTGGCATACCTTCACAAGCACAGCCCCCCACCCTCCCCCTTCGCCACTCTCAACTCCACTCATGCCTAAAGAGGCCTGCGCTTGCATGCCAACAGGCACTCTTAAACCCACAACACCATCCCCCAGTCGACTTCACACACACACATGCACAGACACACATACACCCAGTCTTGTTTTTGAGTTCCCACTGAAGTGTGACAGAAGCCACTTGACAGGTGACACACACACTTGATGTTATCGGGTCAGGGCCAGAGATTCAGCCTCTTGAGTGATGAGAGACTGTCACTAGCATTGTTTATCTATGCTACAGGAGAGGAGAGAAGGGAATGACAGAGAGAAAGCGAGTGCTTCTTTCTTTCTTTGCCATATATCACTCAAGGGGAAATGGGGGAGCAAAGAAAAGAGTCTACATGTGAACTTGCTGGCCAAGAGCACTGACGAACAACTCTTGAACTGGAAACTATGAAAAGACTCTCAAGGTAAACATGATAATATTCTCCATTATATAGGTTTCTGTTAAAATGCCAGGAGGCTCATGGGTGCCTGGAACAGAAGTGCTCTTCAGTCATGTGGAGAAATGTGCTGTAGTCGGCTCACAAATTGATGTGGCTTTGTTATCGGCATTGTCAATTGATTGCACCTTGGGCGATAATGAAATAACTAATTGAATGTGTCCTCTTGTAAACAATTTGTTGAAACGTGCAAAACACAAACTTGCCTCGCTCTGTGTGAGTACCTTTTAATTAAACAAAGACTGAGTCTGATAACCTTCACAAAACTATTAGCCACGCCTGTGGACAGAGCCATGGATTGATATCATGATAAACTCAGTGATAACACAACAAGCATCGCAAATGTCATTATCTGATAAATAATCTGTGGGGGGATCAACGTTTTGTGGTTGACCAGTACAAGGGTATAGTAACCAACAGTAAAATTTAAGTCCCATTCTAATGTGAAGCGATTCCCTTGTTGACCGTTGCTTTGTAACTGTTGGACATTTCAGGGTCTGGTTTCCAAGGCTACTCTCCTGCATATCCCACCTGAAATATTTCCAAGTGAAACAAGCACTGTAATTGCCAAGAACTAGTTCATCTTACTGTCACCGCTTTTTATTGAAGAATAGACAATGGCTTTCTCCTTCAGGGTTCACCTGATATTCCATGCCCGCCATCAAAATGGCAAATTTGGCACAAGGGACCAAACGTCCATATGTGAACGGTATTTTCTTTCTGTAAACAAATACTGATCTATGTGTTTGTGTCATGCCACAACATCAAAACCACTGACAGGAGCAGTAAATAACACTGAGCATCACCATTGCCTTTTTAATGTTGGGAAACTTCTGGACCTGGCATTCATGTGGATGTTACTTAGACATGCACCACCCACCTGGACCAGACCAGACACCCCCACCCCATAGCATTGACACTCCTTGATGGCAGCAGCTATCCCCAGTAGGATGCAGCTTATCTCAGATACACACACAAAAACGGTTTAGGAACAACTCAAAAAATGAGAACAGCACAAGGTGTTGACTCTGGCCTCCAAATTCACTACATCTCAAACTGATCAAGTATCTGTGGGATGATCCACAGAGACCCCTCCCCTCAACCCATAGGACCCAAAGGCCCCCACTAACAACACTCTGTTACCAGAGGCCCGTGTCCATTCTCTGATGAGTCACAACTATTTTGGAGGCACAAGGGAGACCTGCACAACACTAGGAAGGTGGTCATAATGTCAGGCCTGATCGATGTGTGTCTCTCAACAGTGTCATTTGCATCATTACAACTTACTGAATTTCATTATGGTTTCTTGTTGCTGCAAGTCTCTTCCTGTGAGTACCTCTTTCACAGTTCAGATACTGGGGTCAAATGTTTGCGAATTTGGTTTCTTTAGCTTCCCTCATGTAAATAATGAGTGAAAAAACAAAACACATAAACTTCATTCCTCATGAGACAGTTTACAAAAGTCCCTGACTCAAAAGACCCTGAATGTCCTTTCTAACTAAACTCTTTGATTCTGTTTAGCTCCTCTGTCTTCATTTTGTCATATCATGGCAAGTGTGTTCAGCATGTTAGAGAGTTCAGAACTCAACACAACAAGACACATTTTCTTGTTACAATAATTATTTATTAAATTTAAAATATCTTTAGCACAGGTTAAAAATTAGACACTTCCATCTACCATGAGCGCCTTGGGATTTAACATGGTTCTGACATGGTTGAAAATAAACACTCTTAGAAACAAAACAAAACAAAGAGCTCTTCTCATTTACTCCATTGCTGTTTTCATAAAATGTCACATTAGATTTGCTAGGGCAGAGGCAAATTTGGCATATAGACAATCATTTTGTTTTATTATTACTGAATAATGTTTTAGAAATTAAGAAAAAAATATCAAAGATTTCAAAATCCCTTGCAAGTCATGATTTGGAAAATTTGAGTGAAAATTGCCCGTTGTACCAGCTTTGGAGTTTGTTTAACAGGTTTGCATTCAGATCAGAAACAAGTGAATGCCAGTTCGAAATGGCACACTTTAAAGCTGGTGATTTTATTTTTGATGAGACGAATGAAATGGCAGCCTGGTTTTTGCCACTTTTGAGCTAAATGTTTTTGCCGCTACGTTTTATTGGTTGTTGTTGACACTAAGGACACAAAGGATAAATGATTAGTTAAGTGTATGCTTGTGACCGTGCAGTGGCAATAAAGAAACTACTAACAGCATGGTCAGACGACTGCCTTCCTTCCCCTCATCTTCTTATTCCCCAACTTGACTATTCCACAAACCAGTGATTTATGGACATTTTCTTTGCCTCAGCCCTACCTCATGAAAAAACAAAACAGAAGATAACAAGTAACATGAGCAGAGCACTGTAGTAAATGGCAGGCCAATGCATTAGTTATCAGTAAGAAAACATTAACAGCAAAGACGTACATTTTTCTGTTTTGAAGTTGTTTACAAACCATATCCTTGTTCACAATTCATCATGTTTTTCCGTGTTTGCTTTTTGTCATCATTACATGCCATATGAGAAGTCTGGATTACAAAAGTACCTGAACAAATTGCTTGTATATTAGCATGCATAGCTGTTTGGTATTTACATCCTATTTACAGGCTCGAACTAAGAAGAGAGGGATCTACAATACGTTTTCTTTCATGTGTTTCATTTACATTTCTAGGATGGAGAACAAAAAGCAGCCTCATACCGATTTGCAGAGTACACAGGACATGCACATAAAACAGAATGTTTGCTTGGCTGAACAAAGTGTGTTGTTATATTCCCTATCACAGAAAAAAGGAATATCTCAGCTTTGTAACAGGCTGTGTCTCTGACCAGTGCTACCGCATTGCATAACACAGATCTATTTTTTTTTTCTTTGTCTGTATTGCGCACGAGTCTCTGAGCACAGGGGGCGCGGAAAGGTTAATTTACGATGTTAACCGTGCCGTGAAGGGAAAAGCAAATAGGAAAGAGCATGCACAGCACCAGAGAAGGACATTAAGCTGCGACTACATCTTTCTCTTTCTTGCTCCCTCTATCTGTCCAGTGCCAACAGTAGGCCCCCCCTGATGTGTACAAAGACACAGGGCTATCACCATCCATCATTGGAGACATACTGAGAGGATCTTACGCCAGTGATCAGGCTGTAAGCAGGCACTCACTACTGACAACTCACTTTTGTTTTTAGCAGTGTGCCTGTCACACCCACAGGAACATGTTCATATCAGCGTAACACATGTGCATGGAAATAAATAAAACACCCATTTAATGAATAGAACCAGTGCAACAGAGAGGAAAACACAAAATACACAAAAGTGCTAAAAGCATAAATAACATCACATTTAAAAGCACATTTATGTCCCTTTTCGTAAAGGAGTGCTCGTTTTTGTAGAAAGAGTGGAAGACATGGATATATTTATTTGCAATCCAGGGGCTATGCATGGGGTGTTGCGGTCATTAAAGATATTGCTCATTTACTGCGAATAACATCAGTATCACATCCTTAGCTCTCCCCGCTACCACAAGTCCTTTGTCCACCTCTATCTCATTTACAGTCAACCCCTAATATAGGCAATCAGCAGCAATATACCCTCACTTGGGGGTCCATAAACACTTGATTTCACCGAACCGCCTTTGATAAAAGAGGGAGGTGACTGCCAGAGCATGTTAATGTGCTTTCCCATAAAGCTTATCTCTGACTGGGGTCATGAAGGCCAAGTGGCAAGGGGCTGATCGCCATAGCAATAAGACCCTAGAAGCTGTTACCGCAGCTTACGACCCCTCTGACAATAACGGAGCCGACCAAGGTCTACCTTTGGATAATCAAACCCCTCATCCAGGCCCATGTGGGAAATAATGTGGACATTTACTACAGTACAATTGAAATGAGGGGCGAGCACAAATTAACCTCTGGTAACAGTGAAGGGGCTCATTGTGATAGGAATCATAAATTTTTAATTGTTCACCAGCAGCAATATTTTAAAAGCATGTAAAAACAAAATTATGAGCTGACCCACGCCACTGGGACGCGGCCGCAGTTTAAACAAAGCAAGAATTGAAGAATGTCACGTCACTGTTCAAAGCCAACAGATTTTTCTAGAGATGTGTTTTTATTTATTTATTTTTTCTGTTCGTACATTGAGCTGCATAATTATGTTTCTTCTATTTTTGTCAGGTATATGTGATGATGCTGTATAATTCAGTAGACTGAAGATGGGAGCTTTGAAGAACACTTTGATAGCATATGGTTATCCCCTGCTGGCTCACACTCTCTGCTCTGTAGGGGGCCCAGACGGGATGTATTCAGAACTTTCTGGACTTTGCAAACTTTTCACTTCACTAAAACGGAAGGATTACACCCTGTTCACAGCAGGGAGAACAGCATGCATCCAAGAATCTCCCCTTGAGCCACTGTAATCTCCAGGTTACACCCTAAAGACAAACCCTAACGTCCCCCCAAAAACAGGCCAAGGCTCAGTTGGCAGAGAAAGAGTAAACGAAATCAGTGCCGTTAACTTTCCGACCGCACCATGTATTTGACCCTGAATTACCGCCCTCAGTCTTTCCATGATATCAAAATATCAAATCAGAAAGCTTGCTTCCCAGAAGTCCATTCAGTATTTTCCATGTGCATTAGCTTCATCAATTTAGTTTCAAAGCAGGCAAATTGGAATCTAGTTAAGCTGTTTTTTTCCTGCCGTTAATTTTCTCTCCGTTTTCTGGCTCAGGTGCAGGAGACTAAATCAAGCTGTCAGAAACCAGACTGCACAGCTAAACGGTGCAGACTGAAATGCCACCTGTCCACAGCTTCTGGTAATTTATTATTTCCCCATTTATTTGTTTCCATAGAAGCAACTTGGGCATTTGTATACACCCCTACAAATTCGGCTTATCATTCCCATACAGTGCAGAGGTTTGAGCTGGTTCTCGGCAGCTAAGGCCGTGATTTCTTCCATTATCTAATCAGATGCTAAAGATTTGGTTTACAGCATTTATCAATGGTATTACACTGAGGTCAGACCAGAGCATTCTTTCCAAATGAGGCATTTTGGTTAATCCGATTCTCTTACCCACCCCCAATCTTCTTGGGAGCCCATCTCATCTCAGCGAGGGCTTGATGACTGCCCACCTAGAGCTCAGGCTTACGTGCAGGGCCAGAATGAGGCGCGAGTAAGGGCTTTAGAGGCTCTGTTATTCATCCCCGTCATGAGTTACAGTATGTGGCATAAGGAAGGCTGCCCTCCCTGCTTCAGACTCTATACCACTTGATGTGCTGCTTTTCAGGCATTTTTATTTTTAGTTCAAATGAGTTCGAAGTTCTCAAAGGAACGCGGTGGTCTACTGACAATATTTTGTGCTCATACATGTGAGTCATTTTTCAAGAGCCTCAGGTCAGCCGGAGGTCAGGATTACAGCAGAGCAGTTGACCATGGGTTGCTTCACTGTAATCCTTTCACCTTTGACCCCCACTCCCACTCCCAGTACCCCAGCCATGTGTAGCTTTTAGGTCACGGCTAATCATGACACCCACACAGACAGAGACACTCGCGGCCAAAGAGCGTGTGTGTGTGTGTGTATGGGCGTGCGTGTGAGCGGGAGAAGAGAAAAACACGGCTGTTTATGCTGCTTCTGCGTTGCAGAGTCGCAGAGCAGGAAGAGCTGCTGTGGAGTGTTTTTGTCCCCGTTATGTGTCAATATTTGCAGTGCTGCTCTGCAATGTTTGTTAGAAATAGAAATATAGGGTCCTCCACGTAATGTTATGATCGTATAGATTTATGGTATAACCACGAGATACATCATCTGTGATTGCGAGACACTGTGTTTTATGTTCCAGTGTGGCAAGGCTGATGCATCAAAATACAACAATATCCTCAAGTCAGTAAATCTTTCGTCATCGTATATATGGGCTTAGTTCATTCAAAATTAATACAGAATTCAAAACTCTATTGAACTGTAAACTTTCGTTTCACATTAACTTGCTCATAACAGAACTGGCTTCAATCCACACTGCAACTTCTTATTAAAGAAGTTTGTATCTTTAACTTTTTAATCAAACAATGAGAGGTTTTCTCTTGATTATGATTATTTGATTTATTGGGGACCATGGGATCCCTCCAGTTGTCTGCATTTGAACAGGGCCCCAGAACCAGGGTCACTCAAACAGCTCCCCCTACTTTGCAACTGTTATGCAGTGTCAAGTGAATCTGTTATTTTTTTGGAAGTGGAAGTGCTGTATCTTACTAGCATTTCATAAAGTTCTGTTCTTATAAGTGAATAGCCATGTTTCCATAACTCATTTTTATCTGTGTCTTGTATTGTATTGTATTGGCAAAGGCAGAACATTTAGGTGAGTTTGCATTTTTCCGTAACCGCGAAACCACATTTGACTGATCAACAGCACCTACGTACATACCACTCATTGGTATTGTGTGGTGCTTGCTTCGTACATTAGAATAATTTCTTTCTGTGTCTCAAAATAGCTGGAAACATGGCTGAAATGAATGAATAACTGAATGGATAAATATTTACAAATTGGAAAATAAAAAAAATGTGAAAGTGCTCAAGCAATGGCCAAAGCCACTGGGTTTCTTCTTCAAGGTATCATTTTGTTTACAGTTCACCACTTGTATTTATTTTACTCTGCTAGCTGCAGTGATGTGTAATGAAACAGATAAATCTAAGTTGTCTCATCGAAGTTGATGGAAACAAGGCTACCAATTTTTCCCAATATGTAAAACATTTTTGTCAAATATGCTTGAGAATTACACAGAAACATGGCTACCAATAAAATATGAAGGTGTTAATATTGCTCTCATCTTGTTTGTGGTAAATTATTATTTTCCAAAGAAAAGCATTAAAGCACATCTAGAGCCAAAAGCCTATGAGGCAGAGAGTCTTGCGCCTATTGTCTGTCTTACAAGTTGTTTTTCACCCCAGTGTTCCACCTGTGTTTACTCTGTCACTTGGCCCATATGCGTGTCTGCTTCAGTGGTCCACAGACCTACACGGTGCACACAGCCAGTGATGACACTAATGGAGTGTTTAGTCAGGAGGACATGGACTTATTAACCAGTTGAGAGAATGGGCTAGATGATAATCAAATAAAGTGGAGATAAGTTAATAAGCTGTGAGCTTATAGAGTAAGCTATGCAGGATTTATCCTGACTGACATGGCACTTGTATGCTGCTACTCACTGAGATACACACTCAGTACTTTCAACATAGTTAAATGGAGTGTAGATCCATCTCTATCAGCCGCAAAGCTGTTCTAGTTATCACATTGTTTGTCAAAATATAAATGCATACATACATAGACATGAATATCTCTTAACATGACGCTACAAAGTGTTGTTTTTCTGTCTCCGTCTTCCTCTTTCAATGCTCGTGTTTATGCATCAGACGGGTGGAGCACCTCAGTAGCCCTAGATCACGCAGACCTCTCCTGGCTTAATCCAAAAACAAGATTGTTGAGCTGCTTTATCCTGGTACCCCACTGACTACAGAGATGGATTGACTGCTTTGCTGAAACAGATTATATCTGTCCGGCGCAGGAGGAAGATAGGAGAAGGAGGGATGAAGGGAATGGAGATAGGAAAAGACAGGGATGAGTTATTTGAGAGGAGATGTGGTAAATAAAGGGAGGAACCTAGTAGAGTAAGAAAGAGGTAGGCGAGTGGGGGAAGGAGCGAGAAGAGAAGAAGGAAGGCTGATTAAGTGGGGCCCATATGAGGGAGGTAGAGGAGAGGAACGCAGCGGACGGGGCCCAATAGGGGGTAAATCTGAATCAGTAGAGCTCTATATCCCTCATATCGCTGCCCCCCTCCTCTCTCCCACATATCCATCATGTTAATATACATACAGCGTGGCCCTCTGGGTAATATATCTTTGACCTGTGATTACGCTAACAGCTTATTGTTTGCACACTGAACAATCCCATTATGTCGACGATCTGTTTACATACAGCCTTGCTGTTTAGATTAACATGCTGTGTGTGTATGTGTGCGTGTGATGAAAAGACCAGGGATGTGCTTCTGTGTGTTTGTGTGCACTTGCACACATTCTCTATCTGACGGTGCACAACTATGCGTATTGCTTTGATCCTGGTCAGGGTCGCTGGCAGATAAAAGCACACTTACTGCTTGACTATCAGGGCGGAGCAACTTCAGTATTGTATTCAAACACATCTGTGCAGAAATGAGGCTTTGTTTCGCTTGTAACATAGTGAAAAAGCCTTGAGGCTCAGAGAAGCGCTCTCTCAGTGCCTTGTTTCTTACCACATACAACGTCTCAGTGTGAGTGACATCTTCATCCTTTCCGTATTTTAAATCTTCTTTGACTAATCACTGCCAAGTCCTAAGTCCTAATTTCAAGTTTGTTTACATGTTGACTGTAAATACCTTCACGTGATGTTCAATGTGCGTTGACATTTTTTGATTTAAGATGTGGCTGTCCAGCCAGGTATACAAAGTAGGCAACCACATGGATTCTGCTAAAATGACATTATTGTGCGCACAGACTCGATCAGAATATTTATTATTTTGAGTCAGAAAGGGAAACGCAACTCTGCAATGCAGTTCTGCAGAGTTCCAGTCTACTCAGTGTCATTTTTCATTTGGCAAAGTTGTTTCTGTACAGATGTGTGGGCAGGCATGAAAGAATCACAGAGGGTAACAGGTATTTAACCATGAGGCTGAACATCTGGATGAGCTGAGAGCCATGCTCATTAACACAGAGTTAACCTCAGACTGGACCGGAGGTCATAACAGCCCAGAGAGCTGCATAATCAGAAACACAGCCTAAAATTCTGGTCAAAATGGTCTTGCTCTCGCCTTTCTGCTAATCCTTGCTTCCTTTCTCTGCTCTCCTCTGCTCTCGGACTTCTCTGTCAGTGCGCAGACTCATTGAGACGTGCAAATCCCTCTGACACAGGATGAATAGACAGTTGCTGGCAGGATGCCCCATGCCACTTTGTGTGCTGCCACTTAATTGGAGCGCCCCAGTTTGCCTTCCCCCTTCTTCTCTTCTTCTACCCACGCTCACTGAGGCCAGGTTCAAAGAGTGTCCCTTCAAAGAGTGCACAGCACTGTGGTTTGGCAGAAGACAACCTCTCACAATAGGAACGGGAGACTTGAAACTGTTTCTGTCAGGTTACTGTACATTTCCAGAAATCAAAGTAAGGAGATGACAAAACAGCCGACCCACTGACCACCTGCATGTCCTCTTCTATGAATAATGGTCAAGTTCCATCTACAAGTCAACATGCAAAGTACAGCATCTGAGACTATACATGCTGTACATATATACAGCAACATATTCGAGTGGTGCTGTGTATGCTTGTGCATCTGTATGCATGCGCTCATATGTGTGAGTGCATTTGTATCAAATTGAGCGTTTGTTTTCTTTTCCCCATTGCCATAAGCGTTCATCAGTAGCATTCAACGCTGGAACCCTCCTCATGAGGCTCTATAGGGACATGCAGCGGAAGAGCGGACTGTGGGGACAGTAGAGATGGGGGGGGAATTACTGAAAAGATATGGATTCCTCGATGCACAGCACACACAAGAGAGGTAGAGGATGCATGATGGTGGAGATGAGGTGTTCAACAAGCTGCTATTATCCCTGTTGTCCATGCAAAGGATTTCTGTCTTCACCGATGAAGGGCTAATCTTTGAGATTGTCTGTTCATTGGCTTGGCGTGTTATCTGTCGGTCCATTTGGTTATCTTCTCGGCCCACTGGCGACGGAGGTGAGCATCCTCATGTCTACACTGCAGTCAGTGAGATGCTCTTTTTTCCCTTCGTGTGCAGGCTCAGGATCAGAGCACCGGTTCAAACCGAGAAAAAAAAAAAGTGTCCCTCTCAGCTTCTCTGACAGCTTCTTTGCTACAGCAGTTGGACATGGAGACTGTGGGGGCAATTATTGCAAAGGGAAGTAATAAATAAGTTGATACTGGGGAAAAAAAAATAGTAAATGATATCAAACAATTTACTGGTTTTTAAAAGTAATGTCAGATGTAATGACTTCTGTTTGCTTACCAGTGTAACTGATTGATGACACCAAAGGAGTTTCTGCCTTATATTCCATGTGAGGTCGTCAGATAACAACATTACCTATAGCTAATGCCTTTATGCATCTATTCAAATACATAGGAAAAGTGTCCAGATACCAGGGACTATTTCTATCAGAAAACAGGTTCAAGTATTCTAAACTTTTAAAAAGGTTGTCTGAAGTATCCACATACTGAGATTTGTGATCTAACAGGGTGGTAAATATACACTATAGTCTGGTCCATGCTCTTGTGTTCATTCATCTCTATTTACATGTACTAGGGCGGATATTGGAGAGGAAGACTAGGCTGTTACGTAAAGAGAATAAGAAGAATAAGAAGTATGATTTTTTTTTACAGTCCAAATAACTCCAAAGACTAGAGAAAAGATACTTGAAATGATAATCACATGGGCTCTGAATAGGTAATACTGGATTTATATGGAAAATATCAAACCATGAGTACTCTATCCACAGTAATGAAGGTTTATGAATTTGGTGAGAGCAACTGGTATGTTTCTTATATTAGGAATAAGAATAGGGCTTTATCATGATCTATTTACAGCATGCATCAGTGATCATCCCAACAAAGAGAAAATAGTCTTTCCAGTGTATTTATCCGGCGATGTTTACCACCACATGATAATGAGTCTGTCTGTTGTTTTTTCTTCTTTTTTTTTCATGTTTTGTAGAAAAAAGCTGGAGGTAAAATATCAGGGAGGGAAACAGGAGTAGTAAGAGGCCTTCGAGAATTTCTCTGTGAGGGGTTTCAAGGGATTCTAGCGGGTCATGTCTGTTGTTCCTCAGTGAAGTCATTTTGAATGTTGTGCTTTGTAGATGTCTTGTTGCGATTGGTCAGCCGCACTGATGTCATCACTGCTCAGTTGTTAGGTTATCTGTTAACAGAAGGAGAAAGACGAGGGGAAGGGGAGCGGGGAAAAGAAAAGAAGAAGGCATTAAATCGTGACTCGCAGTTTTGTCTCACACGCAAACACACATAAAGTGCACGACGAGACTTTGAGTGAAGTCTACGTTGTGAGCTGTACAGGACCCTCGTCTGAACTCTGTCTCCTTGTCCAGGCTTTACGGTGACACACACAGTGAGTCAGTCGGTGTATCTGAAGAGCGGGGTGGGCTCTGCTGTCACTGGTGCCAGCGTAAAAACAAAGGCAGAGTGACCACCCTGTGAGTGTACATGGCACACCCACCCCGGCTGAGATTCAGAGTGACAGTGGCGTCAGCATGGGGGGTGACTCTATCATCAGCTTCAATTAAGGCCAAGGAGAGATGAGCAAATTCATTAGCAGTGTGGATGAGTCGACTTCATGTCTACATTATTACATCTATCCGTGATTCGCAACACTGAAGCATAAAGATACTGCCCTTCATTCCGCTTTGCGTCTTGAATTACACAAACTTTGGTGAGACCCTCCAGCGTGTTGTGCACTGTGTAAGGATGATTCATGTAGCCAGAAGGAGCTCTTTGTGGGTGGGCCATTAGACACAGGGACTATAGTGGAATTCAGCGAGTATCTACTGGAGATCCAATTACATGAGACCACTGTAAAGGTGCCGCCTGCACCCATTATAAATCACCATAAACAAAGAAGCTATTGACATTGCATTGCATACCGTTGCAGCTTCACTCATGCCTGTAAAATACAAAGTTATTATCACAGTTATAGCCGACAATTGTGAAATTAATTGTGAGGTTCAAAATAAGACTTTGTAGGATTGCTGATCCCAATATTAGTGGTATTTTATTTTATCATTAGTTTTAAATGAGAATAGATACAATCAATACCAATGAATGAAACAAACTTCAAACTAAATTAAACTTAATTCTTAATTTTTATCAAACCTTATTTGCCATTTTTTTTTCTTTTTTGTGAAACGTAAATTTTACTTTAATGCAAAAAGCAATAAAATATAAAATTGAATAGTAATTATTAAATGCGATCATAAATAGGCTTATCCAAGTCAGGCAACAAATCTCCCGAGCAACGTTTAGGACAAGACAAACGTCGTCCTCTGCCTCTGGGGAATGTCACCTTAAGATTTGCAAACATGGCACTCAACAAGTCCATATCGTCCCATGTCCTGCTTATAAATTGGTCTTCCCTATTTTTCTATTTTCCTATTACCTTTGTTGTATAAATTATTTTGTTGTGTATGATATTTATGTTTAGTTTTACAGTACATGACTTTCCCAAGGACACAGCTAGAGTAGGAGAATTTGCCTAGATACGGTCGAGGCTGTCATTTTATTTTTCCCATTCTTACATTATGATGAATTAGTTATTTCCAGCTGTTGTTTGTGATCACACGCACAAGATATAAGTCATGTGACATTGCCTTCTACTGCTTCCAGCACAAATCAGCGTAAGTTATGCGTCTCTGTTTTGTCCACCTTTTGCGCAGCAGTGAGCCATGTCCTCTGAGCTAATATCCTCACAACTGAGATCACAGCCATTGCCCCGGGGCATGCTGCATCCACTCTCAGAGAACAGCGAGCGTCAAGACTCCCAACCCTTCAAAACACAATGTGGTCCCAGGGTGTGTGATAACAGAGTATGCGCTGGGAATGCAGGGCCATTTGGACCTCCAAAGCCAGGTGTTAGCACTTCAGCTCACTGCCTCATCAATAATTGACAGAGGCAAACCAATCAGAACAATTTGCTCCCCACAGCGAAGTGCTAGAGCAGCCTAACACCAGTGAATCATTAATGAGGCAATTAGCTGAAATGGTTAGACGGTTAGCCCTCGCTGGCAGCACTCCTGTGACTCTACTGTGACGGTTCTCCTTATACGGGAGCTGCATGTGATGGACTGATACACAGGACAACATAAGAGAGAAGGATCGCACAGCAGCGCCTGGAAACAGAGCTGGATCTCCTTCAGGTTGGAGTGTAACTTGGGTCAGTGATGCCAGCTCTCCATCTGTTGACCACAGCTCAGAGGGCCAATAATGGGAACAAACCCAATTGGCCATTACCATGGGAGATTGACCTTTATTGGTTGTTGTTACCATCGCACAGACCAACAGAGGCTGTCTCCCGGGTGATTCAAGTGTGGGAGAGCCTTTATGGACATGGATGAAATCGACCTCAGTGACATCACTCAAACATGGGGAAGGCAACAACAACAATAACAGCAAAGATGGAGTTTGCCTTTGAAGAGCAGAGATCCTGGATTGTTGTTTGAGAGGAAAATCAAAGCCCCGGGGGAGCTGCTCACAAAGCCTCATCGATTGGACATATTGGGACCATTTCATAGTTTATCGATGCTCCTCTGCTTGCTCTCTCAGCCCTGGGTCCAGTACAGGCTCAATTAAACCAGCAACCTTGATCTCAGGAACAAACCATGCGAACACTACATACTGTGGATTATTCTCAAACACACACTTGCGAACACTCTCATCTAAGGCAATGTTTTTGTGTGTTTGTTTTTTCCACACTGTCCATTTCCTTCAGGCCATTTGGGATAAACGTATGTTGTTTGCTGTTCTTCGTTTACAGCTGCACACGTACACACACACACACACACATTTTTTTAGCCTCCTAATCATCCTAATGCGCTCTCAGTTTTTCTGCTTCTTTGGGATGGAATGAAGGAGCAAGAGTTAAAGTGAGCAGGGTCTTAAATGCATAGCAACCTCTTAGGATTTGTTTCTAAAAACATTTCACTGTAAACTGCAGTATACGACTTGCGGCAAAGGGCGATGACAACAACTTCAACCGGAGTGAAGGAAATCATGAGTGCAACTGCCATATGTAATCTTTGGGTGGAACAAAATTGTGCAGTTTCTCAGGCCTCCGCAAAGTTGCCGACAAAGGAACCTAAACTAATTCTTCGGCGCTCTAGTGTTCACATTAGATGTTTACATGCTAAAGGAAATTGCCATGGGTGCAGGACAAAACACGATTCTTCACCAGCACGCTTTTCTTTAATGAGTTTTGATGACATATTTTAAAACCCACATAAGATAAATCAGGTTGAAGATGGAAGAAAATAGCTCCACTGTCCGTGCCAATTATTTGCCCCCGCTTTGAATCGCTGGGTTCAATTTCTTACCAATTCCCTGCGGCTTATTAGTAAGTTACGCTTCACAAAGCAATCATTTTGGGAATTAATTTAGTATGACAATAGCTAGAAGTTCACAACAGCTATAGAGTATATAGTTACTATCTAAATCCATTCAATAATCATTCATTTAGGAATGTTTTATTCAAAAATAAATAAATAAATCCAAGCACACCCGTTCAGCTTAAAAGACTCCCTTTCTTACACTGTCGCATAAAGTCATACATTCACAACAGCTACTGTAGCGGGTCGGTTATCCTATTTGTCAAAAATAATACAAATTCCTCAAAAGGTGAAGATAATTTCATACTAGGATGGTATTGTAGCTATTTCCAAAGCTTTGCAATCATTCTTCAGTTTCTAATTTGCTGAATGAACTCGGATAACGGAGTTGAGCTGGAAAGTTCAGCCGCTTGTTGAAATTTTTTAGTTCGATTATTTTATTTATTTATTTATTTTCAAAAAAAATAAAAAAAAATAAAAAGCAACAAAAAACCTTTTGAAATCATTTTTTCCCTCTGTGTTTGCTCTGATAATTATTGCTGGTGAAAAAGACAGCAAGCCATTGATTTGAAGCCAGGTCAACGTGTGTGTTGCTGATATTGACACTTGTGCAGTAGACAGCTAGTCTCTGTTTAATGATTGCTATTCACTTTTATAGCCCTCCAAGGATGCCATCCTCAATAAATATTTGCAAACAGGAAATTTGCTGTATGACTTGAGAGACTCATAACTCTGGCACCTATGTGTTTTGAGATTAACATGTAATTAAAATAGTAAATCAATATTTATTAAGCAGAGGTACAAAACAAATGAGAAGTCCAGTCAGGGGTTATATAATGAGTCACTGGATGAAGGAACAGGGATAAAATATCTACATCTAAATATACAAAACTGCTTTAGAAAACAATTATGCATACTTTAAGGAGCTAGAAAGACACTCAGCATGCACTGCACTCATGCATTTACAAATGCAGGTACACCTCATCCTGAGACCCCCCTTCCCCCTTCCTAACCACACTTTTTAAATGTGGAGTCTACACTTTTTCATTCACCGACCACATATTTCCCACAGTTATCATTTTAAGTTTTTCGTGCCTGCAGTAGCTCCAGCTGCAGAGAGAAACCACCAGAAAGCATTCCTGAGCACAGCACAGTGAGACAGTGAGACAGGCCCAGAGGCCACGGTCCGTACTATGCAGCAGCTACCGGGGTATGAAAAAGAGGATGTTAAAAGCTTAATGGACTGCTCCTCTTATTGTTTAAAAATTGCTCGACATATAAATGGCTGAAGAAAGAGAGAACAGCCATCATTGGCTGGCCTCAATTATGCATTGAAAATAAAGTTATGAGCTAGTGGCTGAATTATTGATGCTGGCACCGGGAACAAGAGCATGTTGGCAATGTGTCACTGTTTTTTTGTTTTTTTTTTCTTTTTGCTGATGCCTCATCTTGTATTGATAATTTTTCATCTAAAAAGCCCACGAAGTCGTGATCTGTGAAAGATGGAAAAACACACCATGAATATTGGAAATTTAATGCAATATTACTGGAAGAGGGAAACAGATAACATCGAGTAACATAATGGAAAAATCAAAATAATAACAGGAAAACGAAGCTTTGAAATGTTATAGTTTTTCCATTTCGTTATTCCGCGGTTTGCCTCGATGTACAAAGCTCTGCATTTCGTGCACGATGGAGGTGTTCCATTAATACCAATATTTCTCAACAGTACGTCTGAGTGCGGCGTGTCTTCGTAAAATAGGCCAAAAAAAAGCTATAATGCTCTCAGTTTTGGGACTGTCCCGTATGGCTGACACATTTCCTGAGATGCAAATTCTTGTGGTTCATCTGCCGATAGCCTCTCTATCCTCTTTGTCTCACTGACTCACTTAACTATGCTAAGACACCCTAACGCCCACACACACTCAAGAGACACGTGCAAGTATGAGCAGAACACGAATTAACAAATACATAACTGACTTGACTTTCTCATTTTAAGGTTGCCTTTATCGACAGCCCAAGTTCCAAAAACGAGGATATGAACTTCTTTCATGTTTCCAATGAGGTTAGATGGTTTACAAAGTAATTAGATACATATGTGAATTAAATAATGCTTTTTCTGTGGTGTATGTTGTGCTTTAACCTCCACACTGTCTGGAAGACTGAGAAGTGTCCACATTTTGGAGTCTGATAGCAGTTTTATAGCCCGTGATTTCAGTCAAGTGTGACTTTGTAACACTGCAGTGAGTGGTGAACTGTAGCTCGTCTGACTGACGCCATCGCTGTTTAAGGTTGCCATCCTTTTTTCACCTTAGCTCGTTGTGACACTCGGATCAGACTCATAAATGAGCCAAAGTGATCACTAATCTGTGGAATTATCACTTATCATGATGGACTTTGCTGTGGAAATTCCCTATTAATATTAGCAGTGAGTCAAGGAGTGCTAGGCTCTTATCTCTGTGGATAGCCTGAGCCCTATTCTGGGGATCTGACTGCATTTAGGTGTGGTAATTTTCATGTTTAAGAGAGTGTAGTGGAGACACAGATTGCCCAATCAGACCGTGTCTTTAGAGGAAAAAGTCACAGCGAGAGGAACACGGCGCCAAGTGTTTCACAATCAGCATCATCTGCGCAGGCGAACGCTCTGTGAAGTGGATTCCCTTGCAGCAATTATTGAAGAGCTCAAACAAGATAAAATCACTTCTTTATTTTCTGGTTGTTTTCTGATTTGGTATTTTAGTAAAAATACAACTGCAATTCTCCCAATCAGATTTAATTTTGCAGACTTTTTTCAAGTTGTGGTAAGATTCAGCACGTCAGAAAAACACAATTTAGTTTAAAAAAATGAATAAAAAATGAACCGGCTGCAAATTAGACAACATTTGCATTTTTCCTGTGTTCGATCAGTCTGGGGACTGCTAATGTTTTCCTTCAATTATTTTAGCTGGTTAATTACTGATTGCATCCATAATAGTGAGTATTATATACGTCTTCTCTAAAAAACACTCTTTGGCCTAAATTATATGAATAAGTATAATAAATCCGCCTTCTTACGAGGCAGCTGACATTTTGAACAGACATAAAAAAGCTCAATGAATCATTTGTCACCGTTTTTCACACAAAAAAGGTTTGTAGAGGTTGACAAAGACTGGGAGATCAAAAGAAAAATACAGAAGTGAAACCGAGTTGAAACGTAAGTGCCTGTGATATTTCTCACGACACATTATGACTGTCCCCTGCCCGCGCCCAGGCTAAGGCCAGTTCAGAATATTACCCTGCATGAATCACCTAGCAGCGCTCTCGGTTAGTGCGGTGCTACAGGGAAGAGGATGTTCTCGAGTCAAACAACCGCAGGTCTACGCTTCAGTTATGCCCATACACCTCCAGCCTACGCACGAGTGTCATTGGACGTGCAGAGCGGCGTTAAACAAACCAACATGTGTACATTTTAATTTTTTTTTTTTGGTTCTGTGTCACTTTCATGCCATGTGACTCAACGTCTGTCGTACTCCGGTCTTTCATCTCCACAACTGCTGAGATACTCTTTTATTTCCGATAAATGACTGACTTTATGTTCAACTGGCAGTCAAAGGCCACTGTTAACCTTTCCACACCTCCGCAGCTGAGTGTTTTTCACCTCATTTGTGAGGTGTGAGATGTGTGCTGTTAAAGAGTCGCCCACTCTCTTCCCTTCCAACGTCCCATAATGTTAACCTGTGGAGACGCCACTGAGAAGATCAATACCCATCAGGTTGCTAAAATAAATACATTTATCACACCCCGGTACAGGCTGCGTACTACCGCAGCCTGTTACATCTGATTGGAGGCAGACACTTATCTGCCAACTATAGAAGTCTCCACCATCAGGCTGTCCTCTACCGTCACATTACTCTCGGATTTTCATTTTCCATGCCTTTGAACAGGAAGATGACAAGCTTACGCCTCTTTCCGGCTCAAAAAGAACAAGACTTTTGACTGTGCACTCCGTCTTTTGCCGTTGCTTGCGCAAGCTCCCGAGGTTTTTAAAATCTCGTCTGAGGAAAATGTTCCTTCTGTCCTCCCTCTGCTGCAGATAAAGAACAGGCGTTTGAGTAATTATGGTGCATTATCGCCAAGGAACGTTTCATTGCTACATTTTAAGCTGTGTAGTGAGCGGTGACAAACGAACGACCATTTTAATTTCTATCAGGAGGAAAAACACATGGCTGGAGCCAATGAAGTCAGCTCTCTCATTCTGCCACTGACTGAGACCATCTGGACCAAATAAAGTTTTTCCCTTTGAATCAACAGCTGTTGGAAATTACACGGGAACACTCCTCGTCTATATACCGGATTTCTTTTTTTTTTTTTTTTGTCTTTCGCGCTCCTTTTAAGAACCAACAATGTTTGTTTTATGGTTTTAGTTTAGTGCCAGATTTGATCAGTGCTCACGGAAGAAAGCAAAATAAAATCCGACTTTCCAAATGCACCTGTTTCCCCTTCGTTTTGCCTCCGTGTGCGTCTCCCACCCAGCCTTTTTCTCCCTAACCCTCGCCTCTCCGTGGTGGTAATCGAAGGGTTGACCATGTCAGTCAATCTGTCAGCGGCTGACAGTTTTACAGCACGTGCACTACACTGATGGGTGCCATCACTCACGTAACGATCGCCCTCCGCGCGGAAATCAAAAGACAAGACAGAGTGCGAGGGTTGGAGAGGACTGAGCAAACGGATGTGAAGACAGCTGGGTAAAAATAACAGTTTGCGTGTCTTAAGGCAAACACAGTGAGAGGAAAAGCGACTCAATTTTATCTGAGTTTCATCTATGAGACTGTATAATCTTTTTTTTTTTTTTTCTAGAAGGTTTTGAACTCAGAAGTAGATTTTCCTCTCTGTGCTGCAGAGATGGAATCACAGTGGTTTTCTCTTTCCACTGGCCAGAGTAGAAGTTGTTCCACTCTACTAGCAGATATGATTTCTAACACTTCATTTCACCCAGATTATTATTAATACTATAAGGCCAAGTCATTAACATAATTTGGCTTTTTTAAACCCTATACCATCTGTGTGTAAGGCAGTATTTTGTAAGTTAAAAACCATCCATACATTGCGATTATGCATTTTTTTTTTTTTTTATGGTGAAATGCTCTTTTTTTTTTTACACAGACACTGCAAGTTAAATCCGGCTTTTTCATTTATATCTCAATTTTTATTTCATCCCGCCAGTTGACAGCTGGGAAGTGGCAGGACACACAAGGAAAAAGTTCCTGGTCGAAGCTGACGGCACATGGCCTAGACGGCTGGGTCAGCAGGAAGCCACAAGTATGCACACTTGAGTCTGGAGTTTTACTTACATCTTAGCCCGTTTAGAGGATATAAATGACCTGATGGTTTTAGGAAAATGTAGTTATGATGGGTAAAACGTGAGCGAGACGGAAAGTCATTTTATTTATCTATCTATTTATTTTAAAATAGAATATAATAGATAACACGCAGCACTGCTCACCTTTTACTATTTTGGAAGTTAATGAGAGGTATACAATATTTTAACCTTTACTACAGTACCTTGCAGGGTATTGAAAAAGTGAGAAAAAGGAAAGTCCATTGGGAAAAAAGAGAAAAAAGGGAGCATCTGTTTACGAATCAGCATATGCAGGCTTCTTTAACTAAAATTTGTTATTGAACATTTCCGGCATTTCCGAGCTACGTACAAACCCAACGAGTTGAGCTGTGCTTTCAGATGAGTCTGACATTTGACAAGAGGTGTTAATTAATTAAAAGGAGGCATGCTATAAATTGAAACTCGCCGTAAGCTCTCTGGAGATCCAGGCAAGTCCTAAGTGTTCCCCAGAAAGCAGGAGGCAAGAGCTGCCCGGAGGAGAGAGGCAACGGAGCCAATCTGTTTGTCTGTTTATGGGGAATGGCAGCAGAAGTATCCCGCCGTCCCGCTCTGTCATGTGGGAGCCAGGCTCCCACAAAAAACATGCTTAATGACTCAATTCATTCATCCCGTCACTATCTCTTATCTTTGCCTTTCAGTTTTTTTTGTTTAATGGTTTTGCCCATATGTGCTTCCAGAGCTTACGTTATGGGTGCATGGTTAACATCTTATAGTTTCTGTGGATGTGTGGATGGCGACATAAGAGACGGAGTGTGTGTGTTTCACCCCACTACAGACTTAATCTATGGGCTAGCAGGGTCGGATAGCTGCCAGTGATGCGGC
Source organism: Planiliza haematocheilus (assembly GCA_005024645.1). NCBI lineage: Eukaryota > Metazoa > Chordata > Actinopteri > Mugiliformes > Mugilidae > Planiliza > Planiliza haematocheilus. Next base: position 8,994,683 of record SRSE01000649.1, on the reverse strand, counting down.
CACGGAAGGGTCGCTTGTGTTTTGAGAGACCGTGTGATGCATGTCAGTGACATCTGGGCCAACACAGCCGGGGCATTGATCAGACTGTAGCTCTGGAAGGTCTCTCAAAAGCTTTATTCTTAAATCTATGCTGACAGGCGATGACATGATGGAGACGGGGCTGGTGAATTGATTGTGTCCTCTCTCTCTCTCTCTCTCTCTCTCTCTCCCTCCCTCCCCCCCTCACTCCCACTTCTCCCTCGCCTCTTTGTCCCCTCACTCTGCCTTCCATCTCTCCTTCCCTCCCGCCTCCTTTTTCTTTTTCCTCCATCCTGCTCTGCTCATCGCTTGGATGTGTCTAGCACAGGATGTCAGATTATTTCCCAGCAGACACTGCGCTGTGTGACAGAGGACTGGAGCTGTATATCACTGGATGACACTTCCTTTGCCTCCCCCCTTCTCTCCGCAGACAACATCAAATATCGCCGGGCCTTTTTGATCACTTAAAAGGCTTGTATTAGGAGAGGAGCCGGTGTCTAAACAAAAGCAAACAAAGTGTTTCATCTGTCATGTTTGTCAGTGGGCCATATGCGCCATGTAACCGTTTTTCAGAAAGGTGGTACGCCACGCAATATTACACATTATGGGACTCAGAAATCGGCTCGGCTCAGACACTGAGATGTCAAGAGGCAACACCGCAGCTCTTCAGTCAGTCCAGTTTTATCTTTGTCTCAAGCTAGCTCCACGAAGAAACCGCATACATTATATGAAGCAGGAAAATCTTTTGCAAAACTTTTAACTTGTAGTGATAAAACCTATAAAATCCCTTCGGTTTTCAGATTTTTTTTTTTATGTGCTCTAAAACTGGGCTTCAGTCCATACCTTGTAACTCTAATTGAATGCACTGAGGGCTTTGGCATGGGCGGGGTCGGCCCAGTATCCAGGCCAACCGCTCAGCATATTGTTTCTGTGGCACCTGTCCCCCCAGATTAATAACTCCAAGGTCTGCGCTGGCAAAGCATGCATGGATACCAGAAATTACAATACTAATTCAGCGCTAGGGATTTATACACCAGCCTCTCCCAGGATTTACGGCGAAAGAGAGCTGGGGAGAGGGCGAGAGACAGAGCGAGAGGGGAAGAGAGACTAATAATGCTAGCGAAAGTGATTAACTCAATGGGAGAAATTGTGCGTTTGTAGTCCTGCGATTATTATTGTGTTTCTCATCACATAATGAGTTTGAACAATGCAGTTAATGGTATTATTGGCGGGCCACCAGAAACGGGGTGTATATAAGCTTGATAGCACTTTTTCATCAATAAATCACTCCAGTGCACATGGCAATATTTAAATCTATGTTATTAAAATTGTTGGAACAACACTATCAGATTTATGTTGTGTTATTTTATTATGGATTGATTATCATCATCACAGGCATATCTGATTTGCGTGGTGGCAGCTGGAGCGTGGTGCTTGGTTTAATCCATTTTGATTGCTCTGCAGAGGAGCGCAAACCGCTTTGCCTGAACGGACGGCAAGTCGCAGTGTACCTCTGATTAGGTTAGAGGGAAAGTAAAAGTGTTTTTATTCTCCTTATTGGACAAACAGTTGAGCTAACCCGTTGCAAAATCCCTTGAAAGCTCTCTGTCCTCTATTCTGGTACGATCTCAAGAGAAAATAAATTGCAAATGAAAAACACCGTAGTGATATCGGTACATCATCTGCTATTATTGCCTCCTCTTTTACTGTAGCTTTTGGTCATTTATCTTGCCAAGACTTGAGACACAGAGAGTCTTTAGAATCGTTACTAGTTTGATGAAAGCATTATGAATCACTTCAATTCAAAAGCCAATTGTATTCAGGGGATAAAGACAAATGAAAAGGAATGCATAAAAGGCACGCTGCATTGTCCGAGTAATTTCAGATGCATTAAAATGGAAAAGAGACAGAGGGAAGAAAACGTGTTAAACCAGAGAAACGCAAAGAGTGGGAGTGAGACCACTGTATAGACACATCCTCTCCTCGTCTGTGTTTACAAAGTAGTCTGAAGTGAAACTAATCATAATCAGTTTGTTCTCTTTATTTGAGATGAATGACAATTTAGGCCGGCAGCACAGCGACGGATGAGATCAGTCTCAGCACGGAGAGGCAGCCTAGTACCTCCGCTCACCGGTACAGCAGCAGAATTACCGGCTCTCAGAACTGTGACAGCCCTGAAATTACAATTGAGTTTTGCTGCTTTCACACCTACCTCCTTCTCCCTTCCTTGTTCTCCCTCCCTCCCCAATACTCTCATTCTCTCTCTCCCTGACGGCTCAATAACAGGTGCCATGCTAAGAGAGCTGTTACAGCCGTCCCTGAGTGGTTGTGTCAGCAGCAATGTTCGGGTTGAGCTTTCCAACCTGCTCACCATGCAGGAAAAAGGGAAGAGAGAATGAGGAAAAAAAATCTCTCTGGTCCCCAAATGATGCCCACAGGGAGCCATCGTGCGCTAAATTTCGCCGGGTGGTTCTCCCCCTGTTTTCTGTCTTGTGGCCCCCGGACTCCGATTTACAGACAGAGCCATATTGGGCCTTTCTGCATGGCAGGGCCCAAGCAGCTGTGTTCAGCAGAAAAAAAAAATGACAACAACAGAATCAAGAAATAAATAAACAAATCAACAAACACATAAGAAAAGCTTATTTCTTTGCAAATGCTCGAATAAGGACTTTTTGTGTGCCATCTGCAGAAAATGAACCGTATAGTCGGACCTTGACTGCAGTAAGACAGATTTGGCCTCGCTATTAAAAAAAAGAAAAAAAAGAAAGCTGTTGTGAAAAATCCACATAAGTGTTGAAAATCCTCTCAACCACATCAAAACAAATTCCCAAGTTCTTGAATCTGACTGGAAGAGCCAATTTACTGATACTGATACCGCCTGCCTTTAACACAAACTGCGATCTGTCGTCGTGATTGCTCATCTTAACTCGTCTTTAAGCACACTCCTAAGGATCTGAGGGGTTCTTGGCAAAATCTATGCAAATGAAGCTGCTTTGTGAAAAGACGCGTAACTGTGCCTGAAGCCTGAAGCGGGCAATAATCACAGGCGGATTGTGTGCAAACAAGAGATGCTAAGCACCTCAAACCTCGGCAAGCGACAGGAACACAGAGCGGAAAACGCACTGCGGGGTGAAAGAGATAAGTCAAACACTCAGGTGATTGCTCAGTATTTTATTTATTTATTTATTTATTTGTTGTTTCTTATTTTGCTGATGAGCAACAAAGCACCATTTCGCATTATGTTTACTTCTGAAACTTTCAGATTCTCTCGATTTACTCTTAGAGAAAAGTGCATACGTATATGTGTCTCTCTGACTGAGTTCTTCAAAAAAAATGAAATGTCCAAGCTCAGGCTTTTGGTGTTATCCACCACAAGCACACTAGCATATGGTCTTGGTATCTTAGAACAATTTAGAAGTCAGTTTCTCTCTTCTTTTCTTTTTTTTGCTGGAGGGAGGTAGACTGGAGATACTGTATGATAGCATATAAGTAATCTAAATTTAGCTTCCATACCATCAAGGGGCGTTTCATTTTACGCACACAAAAAAAATGATAAATTTCAAAGGTGACCTGATGGGTTTCCTTACAGCTGATTGATCGGCTTATGTGAGGGTGTCACGAAATGGACAGAGCAGACATAGTACACCTTCAGGATCCTGCGTACGACGTATAGGCCAAGAGTGGCACCTATACAACCTGCAGATATGCTGCACAGCAAATCACCTTTGTTTCTTAATGCTTGCCGTCGTAAAATAATTGATAATGATTTCGGCATCTGATGTTTCATAGTTAGAAATGATTGTTTTTCTACCTGGAATCATTACTATAATTCAAAATGATCTGAAGAAAATAACAGTTTAAATAAACTGAAATCTTTATACCTCAAAGGAATACACAGTGTGCAGAGTAAATTAATAGACATTTGTACAAAAGCCATTAAAACACCATACTCCTCAAATGTTTCATTGTATGCCACATTTGTAATTATTATTATAGTGTATTCAATAAGAGACAGCACAACTAAATCATTTGAACAAAACCAAGACACAGCAGGTGTAGAATAAATTATTTCCAAACTAATAAAGCTACAGAAAATAATTTTTTTTTTTTAAATAACTGTATATGTATCAGATGGTTAAATAAAGGGAGGTTGTTTAAAGCATATGTAACATTTCTCTCACACGTTTCCTAATGGAATAAAAGAAAAAATAATCACGATCAGGAGTGAAAGTTCCAGTTCCAGCAGTTATTTTTATGGATGTCTCTGCATTTATTTTTTTTTTTTTTTTTTTTTTTTGCGTGTTTGGGAACAAAGCTGGGATGTGTGATTCTCTCCTATGAACTAGTAAATAACCCCTGCAATTCATCATAACAACAAGAAGGAAATGTCAAGGGCACAGGAGTCCCCCTTTTTTTCCTCTCTCTCTCTTTTTCTTTTTTGTTGGGGTCACATACACAGCCTAAACAGAAACACGCATGCAAAAACATACACACACACACACATTTGTATGCTGCATTGTGACCACACTGCACTACATACAAGTTGAGGCATTGACAAATCACTGAGACCTGAAAGTGGGGCCGAGGTGGGACTAATTGAAATGAACTTTAGAAAAGGGGGGACACCTAATTAAAGATGAACTTTCTATCCTGTGTTTGTGTTGACATCATGGGGCCTAAATTTAAGCTCATCTTTGTTTGGCCAAACCTGGTGATGCAGGCAAACTGTGTGAACGTGGAGAAGGAATAAGGTCACTGCTTTCCCTCAGTGAAAACATATTTTCCTTCAAGTCACATGCCGACACTTTTCTGGAAAGTGTGAGGGGCCCATTCATTATCTACGCCCTGTCCTCAGAGAGACCATGGTGCATAAGGTGTTTTGCGTTGTGTTTATCTGCGCTGGTTTGAGGCGGCTATCCAGAGTGCTGTGCTCATCGGTATACATAGAGGGCGGTCTAATGCACCTGTGCGCGTGTGTGGGTGGAGAATAGATGCGTGCCTGCATGCAGTTGTTTGTTGCTGTTTATTGCCTGTTCTATTTTCTGTATTACTTAGCCGGGGACACGGCCCAGTACAGGAGCTGTGAAGTTTCCCAGTAACAGGCTAATTCCTCAGTGGCTGTTTAGAGTGTCTCCAGCAGTGCTAAGTGTTCTCCTCTCTGTGCCTGATCAGAAAACAGGACCACTTTAGTCAGTTTGTTTAAGGTCCCCCGAGAAGGCTCTCATATCCTCTCCTCTACTCACCCCTTCCTTTCCCCTGCTCTGCCTCTCGCACTCACACACACACACTCACAGTGCCACTTTCACGCCCCGCAACCTACGCTGCATATAAGATACGTAGATGCTGACACGTGTGAGAACTCTTTGGAGGGTTTTTAAAGTTTGTGCATGTTCTGTGATTATCTGTAAATTCTGAAAATCACATTCACTTCATGGTGAGCTTTTTAACTTTGTTTAAAGGTGGTGACAAAGCCCGAAGCATAGTTATGCAGTTGTTAATTAATTTTACACTTTCTTGATTTGCTTCAAATAGCAGCAGAGTGCAGAGTGGGAATATTCAGTCGCAACTATCTGGGCGCTGCATGTAAATACGAAGCTATGAGTGGGAGCTGAGTGTTTGTGAAAACATGCTGGACAGACTGCAACAAAAATGTTTATGCCAGGTATTTTAAACTAAACGTAAAATGGTGCATAAACCCAGTACTTGCACTCAACAGTTGTTCCTTCAACATGAACAGTTTCGTCTCCTTTTCTGTTTGTGCTGCAAAGTGGAGGCCCTGATTTAAAACCTCATAAAGAAACGGTAACATTTAGTCGGTGAATATTAGATGTGTCCGCCTGGCCGGTGAGCGTGATGTCTTGCTTTCCTGCCGTAGCCCATGTGAGGATGTGGCTCATGCATGCACATGGATTATTAATGAAAACCACGTACTGTATGATAACTTCCCTCCATAGTACCCATGTCTGTACATTAAAGTAATTTGTGGGGCCCTCATTACAGCTCATGCATTTCTTGCATATATTTAAACAAAAGTGGTGTGCAGTCATAGCAGGTGACAGTAGTAATGCTATAATATGTTTTTCCTATAAATAATGTATGATTATTCTAATGTATATCGTATACGTGTTAAAATACCTTTTTGACTGGCATTTAAGGCTGTATTTTGCTTAAACTGGATCACATATACTGGAGTATATGTTCTGTATTTTTCTTTCCTGGACCTGAGAACAGGGCATATTTGCAAGGGAAATTCTTTTCACAGAGAATTTACCTCACAACATGAAGACATATTCTCTCTGTTTTCTCTGGCCTGGCCTGTTCTGCTATCCTTGTGTAAAGGTGAAGTTTCCTCACAAGAGCTGACAAGTGTGAAATTACGATAGGAAGTGCTTCATACCCTGCCATTTACCTTCATTCATTACCGCGGCGCACACACGTGCACACCTACACATTCCCCGCGGTCCACAGCTGACTGGCTGATGCAGGCAGTCATTTCTTTAAGCGGGAGTCTTGGAAAATACCACACGCATTATGCATGACACTTTTGCCTTCGGAATCTCTCAAACTTGGTGGAGTCCTCAAAGGCGTCGGTTTGTCTTTTTGAGCGCTATTGAATGTAGAGCTACAAAGGTATTGGAAAGGAGGTTTTAGGCAGATAGACCTACACGGATTATAGCTTATCTATACATCCATACCACTAGTCTCCAGCCCTAGAACTCGATCTATATGATGTTCAAAGGAGTGCTGGACAGCAGAGATTTTCTACAGAGAAGCGAGGCAGGTCACAGGCATTGTCCTTCCAAGGAACTCTCACATTCTTTCTCTCTCGGTTTACATTATTTAAATGTCAAATGTTCAAAATTTGATTCTGAAACACACATAATATATTACTGAACTGCAGTTTTTGGGCAGTCATGTAAATAGTTCTTCAGGTTCTGTGCTTAAAAAAAACAATGAACAGCACATTAAAGTTTTAATTGGAGTAGTTTTACATCAATATTGAAAGAACTGTGTGAGATGTATTTGTTTTCACACAGTGTTGAAAGCTTAAAAATGTATCCCCGTGCCTTTCTCCCTCTCTAGTTAATGTGTGTTGTCTGAAGGTTATCCAGCTGACTCTGGCCAGAGGAACTGAGACACTGGGCGGTCATAATTCTTTGTCTTTGAAGACCGCACGCTGTGTCCGTATCGCTGTTGCAGCGTAATTGATACAGGCTCACGCTGTTGAGCTTAACTGAGCCCCATCATGGCCTTACACTCAGATCTCTCACAGCTGCAGGGCTCATAGCACTGAGCACTCACAAAATCACACAAGCTCCCACACACACACACACGCACATAACACCCAGCTGGCTTCTGGCGAGATCACAGCTAAAGAGATCCAGAGCGGAGCTGGTTAGACTAACACTAATGGAGATGAGCTGCCTGGTTAGCTCAATGGAAAATTGAGTAGAGTTGATGCTTATTTCATCACAGCAGTAGTCCGTTCCCCAGGGAATACACAGCCAACTTACACTGATTTTAAATTTTCCTGAAACAAAGACGAATAAATATTGCAGCTTTTATGAGGGATCTCGTTGGCCCACTACAGAGAATCCTTTATATTCTGAAGTGTTATTCTGTATGAAACCGCATGTGATGGATGATTTTCTCCTAAGTAGCAAGCACAAAGGATACATTTGCAAGAGCATGCTGTGCTCAATCAGTGTTCATCCACTGACGAGGAGCTCTTCTCACTTGGCTCCTTAGTAGCAAGTGCTTTAAATCATGTCACCAGCCGGTCCGGTGAAATCTGGGCCACACCTGAGTGCATATGTCCTGCCCGGCAGCACTGTAGCGTAGTAAAAACTGCAGAGGATCACTGGGAAGCAGGAGGAGGTCCTCTGCTTTTATCCCTCCGCCTGACATTCTGTGACATTTAAGAAGTCGTTAAAGGTGTGAGCATGTGGAGGGGAGGGGGGGCGGACCTCCTGAGGCGGAGAAAGACCCTCAGCGCTGTCACCAAATTAAACCTTGTTGGATGAATTGATTATACTGTCCAAAGAAAAAAGAATATCATAGCGTTACATGACACTCTCCTTGGAACAATGTATTTATTGTGTTGACAAATGGCGTACGGTGACATGTGCTATAAAGACAGCTAGACACCTGAGGCAGTGCAGTATTATAATTCAGTCCTGTGGCCAGTGTATGCAGGAGGATGCTCTGCAATTATCAGATGGAGCGCAGTCCCATCTCTGGCAAGGACTGGTCTTGGTTAGGTTTCATTGTGGCCAGTCTTGGCTGTGACACAAACACACGGGCTCCACAGAAGATAAGAGTGTCACCCTTTTTATGAGCTTCTTCCTCTCCACTGACAAACAGCTATTAAAGTGCGGCCAGATCTGGCTCCTGCTGGTGCTGCTGACAGCTAATGTCCTGCTATTTGTCCATCTCTGGCATCCGTCTCCATAAAGGCCGTGCAGTAAAAAAAAAAAAAAAAAAAGCCCCGCTGACCTACATCGTTAGGGGCCGACCCTCTCTTTACAACAGTAAATGTTTGTTTAGGGCCAGTCCCCTGTTCTGAAGTAGCGATTAGCCTCTGGTAGAGAGAGGAGCCCTCAGGTTCAAAGCCCTTCCTCCACTGAGAGACTGTCAGCTCCAATACTAACAAAAAACACAGACAGAGAAATGCACAGGCAGAGACAGGACAGTGATTACAAAGCCTCAGCTCTCTGCTCAGGGCCCTGTGCTGCTGCTCTGGAGGGGAAAAAAAGCCCAATGAACTGACAACTGGATGTGTTCAGGCGCTGTAGTGTGGAAGTGGAAAGAATTCCTCTCCTAGAAAAGGTAGGTTTACATAGTTTACTCAGGCAGCACACCAAAACACACACTTAGACTTGAGGATGTAACGCTGTTGAATATTTATAATGATCTCTGTGAAAAAGTATCAACAGAGACCACACATGCATTAAAGCTCGACTCCATCTTAAAGCGATCCAACAGTACAGTGCTGCCCTGTGTGTTTGTGCAAACGGTTCAACGCCGCTATTGTGCCTTAAAAATTTGAGTTATTCACGTTTTAAGTCTTCACGTTGTTATCGCATGATATTTTCACCCGCGCCTTTCCCCCGGTTTGAGCGTGTATACACAATTTAAGACATGGTGCTCATTAAAAAATAAAAAATAAAACTGAACTACACGCTTGTAAAACAGTCATCTAAGACTTCCCCCTAGAAACCATTATTTCCTGGAACTTCATACTCGTCTCACATGCCTGCGCCATGCAAATCCCTCCATGTTCTTAGAGAAAGTAAAAGTCACCCAGGGTACTGTTAAACCTCCGCCCATCAATCTGAGACACGCTATCCACACAGGGAGGTATTGGCATTCCCACAATGCACGCAGAGGTAATGGAGGCCCAGAGATGCCTAAGGGGACATATGTTACAGTGAAAAGAGATGGTGATAGAGTGACAAAAGCTTTCTACAGATGGGTGCCTTCAGTCTCAGGTACAAGCCCAGAGGTCGCTCCAGTCCTAAATCCTTCATGGTATCTGTCCTCATCCACATCCCTTATTCCACAGAGAAGAGAGCTTTATGACGTTAAAAGGTTGAAGCCTGGAGGTTCGGGGTGTTTAAATAAGGAGTGCATCTGTAATACACTGTGTGGTTTCTCAACTTCTACAGTGTAAATTTGAAATCTCTCTCTCTCTGTCTACACATGACAGCTAAAGGCCTGCATGCTTTCCTTGTGTGCAGGCGCAGTTCCATTTTAGCTGCTTTTCCCCATGAGACCAATACAGATATGTGAGACAGAAACCAGAAGAGGTTCTCCGGCTTCACATAAACATGCTCCGCTACCTATGAGTACAGATTTAATAGCATCTTTGTACATTATGAGCAGCCGCACAGAACTGTGCATCCACAACATGCAGACATAGTGGCAACACCAATGAGCCCTTATCTGCGTGCACAGGACCGTATACGTTCACATTATGCATTTAGCCAGGCATCAGCGCAGTGATGTATTTTCGATAAATACATTTAGTCACTACAGTAAAGAACATTAAAAAAAAAGGAACGCAGCCATATCGAAGGCTTCCTAGGCTTTATAGCCACTTTTGATGAATAATTCAAGTAGTACTTTAAATTATTTACATAAAGGTTATAGTGTAATATTATGCAAAAACCAGCTTGTAGCACTGTCTTGAAGTTATGGGGTGATGCTGCTATCCCTCCATGATAACATATACTGCAGTACATGCTCTCGCTGTTGTTGTGATATGGTTTTCATTACTATTACTGTAACTCTTGGCGCCTGAAAACATTATGGCTTCTATTAGCACAAGAAGCACACTATTCAGAAACATAAATTCAGTTTTTTTTTCTTTTTTTGTGGGAACTCATCCCGGTCCCTCTGACCTGTCTGTGTTCAAGCCAAAACCAAACAGACAGACATCTGGTCCCTGTAATCCTCTTAGAGCTGACCCCCATATGTAGTCCTCTATGGTGAGTATGTGGTGTCTGTGACATTGTGACATGGCAATTAACTTTAAGTTACGTTCATTGATTATCCAAAAGTAGCTTACCCAAACAAGGGTCAAGGAACCGACTTAGAATCTTAGGACTGAACGAGACAGGTCAAGGGTCACACACACCCATCTGAGTGTGTATTTGTGTTGTGTATGAAGATGACGCCAGGCATCCATGGACTGACTGTTTTTCGCTTAATAAATACGTTACGGAATTACTGCCCTAATGTTTCAGGTGATGAAGAGCATGAATACCATTGATTTGAATGATGTGTGCAAAAGTTTTAGCACATTACCCATCACTGTTCCGTTTGTTTCTTTTTATTTTGAAGACCAGATTTGATGGATAAATCTAATCTAACCCCAACAATGCATCTACATTTCCCCAGTATTTATGAAGCAAAAGCGCAGTTGTTCCCAAGGAAGAGAAGGAAAAAGATGGTAGAAGTTTGAGAGCAACAGGAAAGCTCGAGTGAGGACTTTGAGATAACAAAGAGGAAACCGCAGTGTCCCTGCCACGGTACATGGCCCTGCTGTCATCACTCTCAGGAACATCCTCCATCACCCAAGTTTGCATCTCGTTGTTCTTAATTTATTACATGTTCCACATGTTAAGTGTGCAGACCTCCAGGGTGCAATTTTAGCAGCAGCAAACCATCAACAAATCTTTGTTTCTCCCCCTGGCAGAGCGCTTAGTAGAAGTGATAAAAGCTTTTTGAGAGAAACAGACTGGAACAATGGTGGGGACTTTGCTCTAAACGGCTTCCTGTTGCGCTGCAGCGCAAAGATTGAGCACTGCTTCAGAAGAGCAGGGCAAGAGAGAGAAAAGCATTTCATATCAGACGCACAGAGAGCCAAGCAAGGGATACGCAGGCTGAATGAAAGTGAGAGAGACACTTAAAACAAACAGTTTATTGGCTCTGCTGGGGAGAGCTTGTGTGTGAAGTGAGAGCAGTGCAGAATGCATGCGTGTCTACAGAGGCACGTCTTTGGTCTTCTATGCAAGCCTCTCCCAGTCCTCACAGCCACTTAGCTCCCTGCCCGAGGGAACTCAAGTGGCTGTTGTTGGAACGTCTCAGGGGTAAAAATACTTAAGAGTCAGACACTTTGAAAATAAAAAAATGGATCTGAATCCTTAAATCATAAAGGTTTCTACAAGAGCACTTCATTGATGAACGCATTCAGAGAGGTTAAGATTTGTTGAGTCTCTGTTCTCATCTAAAAAGTTAAGAGGCAGCTGTGAGTAATTGCTTAGAAGATATGCAAACACTTCCTTCAGAGACGTCCTGCCCTTTGTGTCTTTTTCAGGCGTGCTTTTGAGTTTTTTAAAGAAGGGAACTCAGGCTTCACATCGGACCTCAGTTTTTACACATCTGTTTCGTATGCGCGTTTACTTCCAGTCTGCTGGAAAACATCTTCACATTCAACTGATTTACACTAACACATTCAGTTGTTCAGATGTTTGCTGGTTGGGTTTTGTGGTTATAACAAAAAGTTAAGTTTGTGCTGTTTTGAAAAATTTTTTTAGGATTGCTTAAGATGACGGCACTGATGAAACAAAGTGTGTGAAAATCGTCAGGACGACTGTTCAACGCAAATTAATTACTATCTAAGAATTATTTTTGATTAATCACCTTAAAAATTGGTTAACTCACAGGAAATTTTGTATTGTTCCTTAAATGAATACAGCATGTCACTCCTGATGTAAAGGACAAAGAGACAAAGATGGATGCAAAAACACTTCCTTTTGATTAAAGCTTTTAGGAGCCTTGGGTCCAAAATAATTTTGGTTAACTAAATTAGTGGTGCAGAAATATGTTTTGCAGGAGAGAGTTAAAATTAACATGAGATTCATCAATCTAGACCCATAGCTGCACAGCTAAATATAGGAGGCAACAGTTAATGGCTGAAGGTGTGATATATTCTAACCCCCATATCTGTAACCTAGAGTGTTCCCATAAAGGCACCCATAGCCTCAGCTGGGCCTTACCCATCTTAAATACAAGGTATTCCTTATTAGCATCGAGCCCAAGATAGGACCGTGGAAGCTGGATAGGTGAGAACCCCCTGGAGCAGGATAGATGACACTTTGGCTTTGACTCAGACCTATTTGGATGTAGTCGCACTTTGTCACTGTCTTGACTTGTACATATAAAAATGGAACCGCCGCGAAGGCTCTGTACCGCACAGTTGGTTAAGGAGAAAAGAGCATGCACACACGCACTCAAAAAAAAAATATAGCAATGCATCTTTTATCACAGCCAGACCTATAAATGTAACTCTGAGCTGTAGTAATGGTAATCAGAAACAGAGTGGTCCCGTCAGGAGCCAGTTCACTCTCTGTTTTTCATTAAAATGCTGGCCACTGCTTCTCACATCTCGGTGTGCATTTAAATAGTTAATGGACTGCCCATTCGCTTGGCTACTGTAGGTTGGTGGGGTTAGAGGATGGGGTGGAGCTCTTCAAAAGTTTCTCTTCCAGATCAGAAAGAGTGACTTTACAATCTTGCAATATTCATGATGTGTTTAGGAACTCTATACCCTTTCCTAGCTTTGAAGTTAAAGCAATGCCAGATTTGTACCGTTTCTAGAAAACCCTCAGCCTCTTTGACTGGTCAGTAATTGGGAACCAATATAAATACGTACGGCACATTTCTTTCATTTTTCAGTACGTCTTGTTGTTTTTCTTCTCAACTTCAGAGTACGGGTGGACCTTCATGTGTTAATTCCCGTTTTCTTGTGAGAAATCTGCTTGTCAGTACACTGATCACGTTACACTGCGTGTCTGTACACTCGTGTCAGTTTGAGTAGAACTCTTTAATGTGCCGGCCGAGTCCTTTCCTCATGTTTCCTCATCTATCACGGCTAAAATAGGTGTCTGGTTATACTGTATATGCACTGAATGTGCGGCTCACGCAAACCTGTAAGGAGAAAATCACACGAAACCCCGTCACTGTTCTGGGGAAATACAGTAAAGCGTGTGAGGAAGGGGATCAGTAAAGGAGAGAAGGGTAACTCTATACAGGTGCAGGATACCAGGTAGGAAGTCTGACTTCTTGCACAGAACCCTTACAGAGACTTTAGTACAGGCTGCAGGACCTCTTTGAAGGAAACCATAAAATATTAAGGGGAAGTGGATACCTCACTTGGCTTAATGCGGACATGAGTCAGGCCACACATAGGCACATAAGATAAATCCTCTTTTTCTCTCTTTATCTCTCACTTCCTCCTTTACAGTCTCCTGCGTCTCCTGTCTGTGTGGCGAGGAAGGTGCAATGGAGTTTTGAGCAGTGCAGACTTCAAGCATTTCTGTCATCCTACAGGCAGTGGTTCACGTTCTTGAGCCACTCAACCTACAGGTATTTATCTTTGCCTTAGCGTAGCTAAATAAAGTCTTGTTTGATTAATTTATGCAATAAATAAGATCTGGTCTAGGCGCAGGAAGTATTGTTTTACCTTCCAGTCTCTACGAATTAAGTAATGCTACTTTTCAACCTTCTCTGTCTACCTTAATTAATACAAGGAGAGACATTAATTATTCAAGATGTATTTCTAATGTTACACAATTAAATGACAGCGCTGTATGAGAAATTAAACTATTAGTTATTTATTAGTAATTTGAATTTGCCAAATCTTAGGTGTCATTGTTTCTAAAAAGGGGTTTTAGCTTGTGAAATGGGTCTAACATGTCTATATCTGCTGTGGTACCACATGGACTGTAGACTGGACAGCTTTTAGCTCAGTAACTGTTCCCTAAAATAATTGGATGATTAAGAAACAAGGAACGTGCGTGCCTAATATTGTGGACAGCACCCAGACTTTTATTTCCTTTTCTGATTAAAAACCTTTGTCTATAGTGTGCCTGTAAAATTGACAAGTTTACTTTCTCATCACAGTAAAAGAGAAAGACAGAAGGGGAGAGAGAGAGGGAGAGAGGGTGAGAGAGACAGCACTATACAGAATACATCCATCAAATTGGTGGCACTGCGCTCTGGCTGCTTTTAACCCTACAGCTATCTACCCCTCTGTCTCCATCCATCCATCTCCCCTCCGCCTCTCTCTAGCAGGGCCGCTCAAAGTTACTGATACACAGTATGCCGAGCCAGATGGTCAGCCGCACGGTCGAAGCATGTACCGCTCGGTTTCAACACCCCTCTAACAAACCCTCCTCCCAACTCCAGATGGCATGCCATGCCTGGTTCTAGTGCCACGGGGAGGGGGGGACTGCGACAGGATCGGTGTGACTCAAGTGCCTCGGGGCACGGTCCGCACGCGCTTGTTTCGGTGCGCGTGGGTTTGTCCCTTAAGTGCTCTTGTTGGGTTGTGTGTTTTAGAGAGTCCCACAATCAAATGCCTTTGTCTCATGGGCTGCTGATTTTTCCCCTTTGGCCAGATTTGGCTGCTGTGGTTCAATATGGAGTGCCTTCACTAACAAAGCTCCCCGCTGGGCCTCACTCTTTAAGTAAGTGATTTCAAAGGGAAATAGTGCCTGTGTAAACTTATCATAGAAGTACCTTTTGATTGTAGAGGTATCATGTCCGTGCATTTTCCTTTTCTGCAGTAAGTACATCACAGAGAGAACCTGAAGGCTGAGGCCCAATCAACTGGTTTATCAGTTAAGTAGTGACTAAGCATACTCCTCTGGCTCAGTGTCACCCTACTGTTAAACTTGTCTCTGTGTGCCAAAAATAGCCATTATGCATCCACATGATATTTAGCATTACATTAAAAGACGCATACACTGTAGAGTTTGCTTGCTTGCTTATGCGTAAACCAACAGAGACCGTTCTCTACAGCTGCATTTATCCTCCTGCTTCACCCTGCGAATGTCACAGGGCTCTGAAACGCAGCGGAAGGGGAAACCAGAGAAGGAACCATTGCCTCTGATCTGGGAATATTTCTGCTGATCACCCTTCTAAATTAAAAAGCAGTTATGAATAATCCTCACTGGAGACTCTACTTAAATTAATGCCTCAATTAGATTGGGAACATTAAAGGTAGTAATGATTCCACTCCTCTGTATTGTAATTTAAGGCCTGCTTGCTCTTCCCTGGGAAAGCAGCTCTTTGCAGTGAATATATTAGAGTAGATTAATGAGGGGAGGATATGGCAGTGGCTTGCATTGAAAGCCAGGCCACTCTGCGTTCGCTCTTTTCGCACACCCTTAATGGCATGAAAAGAGGAGGTTTATCAATCACGCAGTCTTTGTCAGTCGGCGTTTGCAGGATACCTTTGCCAAAAGATTTGAATACAACTCTTAAATAAAACTTAAAACATAAATTCCAACTCCGCCAAAGAACCGCGCACACTAAAAGGCGCTATTAGCCACCGTTTGGGGAAGGGCACAGCTCAGTCAAGACCATCACCTCTCCGTTCCGCTGTGAGTCACTCCATGGCTCCACCTGAGCGCTGGGGTGGGGTTGTAACGATCGCTGCGTGTAAGTGATCCATCCCTAATCGATCCAGACTGTCAGCATGGACTAGACATTCACCTCTGCCTGTTATCTCTATCTGTAAGGAAGCCTTCCTTGGCCGCGGCAATGACCACAGCCTAACCTAGCTGGTCAGCTCCAATCACAGTCTACTGTGGAGATGAATCTCCTACACCTTCCAGTCAGGTTCTGGTGTGTTTGGATCTAAAGTCAGGTTTAACTTTGGCAAAATTACCAGTAGAAGAATGTTGGCTGGCTTATATTGTATTAATAGGTTAAATCTATGGTGACCTTATTTTTGGTGGAGCAGCGTGATAATTGGAAGTCCCGCACAACACTGGGGATTACCATGTTTATCCTCCTGTAATCCCCATAAACATTAAGACACAACGAGCTACATGCTGATTAGCTTCAGGCAGGCGCAATCAATCACACAGAGATAAATAGCCTCCTGGCCTTCTAGCCACATGAAAGAAGGGTAAGTAAACGGCTAATATCTCACTGCTTCGGACTTTTTGTGAGTTTACCACAACGATAACATGTCACATGTCTTCTCACTAGTTCATATCTGCAAAAAAAAAAAGCCAAATAACACACAATGAATCTTTCTAATACTGCACTTTGGATGAACTTTGTAACTTTAAATTAAAGTGTGTGTGTGTGTAATTCAGATAAATAGTCAATTCTTTCCATAACTCCTGGTTGACAATCAAAAGTGTAAACATTTATCACATGCCCCAGGCCTGCGGGTAGGATGGCTCCTTTGGCAGACAGGAGGCCATTTTGCCATGCTGCATATTTGCCTATTCAGACGGGGAATGGGCAGAACCCCTCAAGCAGAACATATTCAGGAGGTGCGTTTTGAGGACTTCATGTTTGCAAATGACTTTCAGGTACACACATAAAACCCCCTACCTGCTCTCGATAAAGAGACTTGTTGAAACCCAGACAAGCGCGGCTGCTCAGCGACTCTAACCAGATGCAGGCTGGAGGAGACAGGTTGTGTGGTGAGATGGAAGGAGGAAGGAGGGGGAGGGCACACGCGCTTTCCTTGTCCGTGCGACGCCATGATAAGGAGACACTAGAGCTTGTTTACATGCAGCAATGGGAAAACAAATTGAAAATCCCTGCCGGGACGCAGATGCATATCAAAACAGGATTATTTTAGAAATAATCGCCCATGCCACAAACTGTCACCAGCTAATCTCCACTTTGTTAGAATTCAAATTACTTTCCCATGTTTACATTGCCATTACTGCAAGGGCAGGAACCAGGGACTCTATGGGGGCCTATTTGCACAAGAGTAGCAATAAAAAAACAGATAAAATAAACTTTCCATAAATATTCCAGACCAGAGAGAATGCTCAGGTCCTGTTGGTGCAATAGGAATATTGAATAGGACAAGATTTTGGAATAATGGAGAGTGAAAGGCCCAGCTATAAAGCAGAGGCAGCAGACAGATAGAAATTATGATGCGCTGTCCATTTGGCGGTGAGATATACTGGCAAAGGGAGGAGCCAATCAGAAGTAGACGAAAAACTATTGGAATAGCCTTCACTGACCTCCACCTGGCCAGGATGTGTCAGGCTCAGCGGGAGCGAGCCAAGCAAATCTGGACTTGGCTAAGAAGAATAGAAGTGCATTAAGTTTGAGCTTTGTCGGAGGCAGAGGCGTCTCTTGTCTCTGGATCAGGTTGCTGGTGTTTATCACTTCTAGCTGTGCTGGCACTGAGGGCAGACACACTATCCCTTATCCAGGGCTGTCAGTCAGTGCGCTGAGCAGTCTCAGTCATAGCTGCTCTGAGCATCAGCCGGCTTCAGCACTGGAGGGAGCCATGGAAAAACACACAGGACTTTTTGCCCCATATCCCAACCGATCAATGGGGCTTGTCCTTAAGTGAGAACGGAAGTGCAAAGCTGTGCGAAACAGTTCTCATGTATCAGAAGCCTGGCCAAGTCATTACACTGTTAATTCTGAATATATTGATGAAAGAAAAAAAAAAAACGGGAATTTACACCTTTCAGACTTAATTGAATTTATAAAAGTCAGCCGAAACAAAGAGAAACACGCCTGTGTGCAGGCAAAGACATAAGCATAAGCAGCATAAGAGATGTAGACAGTCGGCATGTTTCTCGAAAAAACTCTTTTCTCGCGGTCAGACTCTCTGCGCTAGTCTATTTGTTGCTTTGCTGTCATAGAGGTTGGCCTTATGGTTCCCAGAAGGATAGGGGATGTGTCTTGTGGTGAAAACCACACTGTGTGACAGACACAGAGGAGACTTGAGGAAAGCAGTTCTCATCCATGTTCACTGCAGCAGTGGTCACATCAAAGACCATTAACTTGTTTTCATTTGGTTCTCCAAAGGCTTCGACATTCTTACTGCACAAAACCTTGACAAATTCACAAACAAATTCGTTTACAAATTACGCATTTCCAATGTCTTCGGAAAAGAAAAATTGTGACATTTCTGAGGCCTAAATATTACATTTGGTGGCCGAACGCATATGGAGTTAAACCGGTTCACAATGTGGGTCTGTTTCTGTGAAGCAAAGCGGAGACAGTGTGGTGGTGACTCGACTCTGCGATTCTGCTCTGACTTTGCTCTTATGTTCCCAGCCCTTGCCTGAGGCGGCAAACGGCTTTGCTCACTAAGGGAGGCAGGAGAGGGAGTGTGGTGTGGGATGGGGGGAGAGCAGAGAGAGGTAGGTTAGATTAGGTTTGACAGGGTAATGCTTTGAAAAGAGGCCTGTTAGATGATTTATTCTCAAACACCTATCCATAATGGGCCCGTGCGTGTTTCTATTAAGGCTGATGGAGACGGTGCTACGCTCACTCTCTTAGACACTCAGTGGTCTGTCGTGCTGTCTGGCCTTTCTTTATATCTACAGCCTCTTCATCTTTGCAGCTGTCCCTTATGCACTCCCACTGAGATGCACTCAAGGAAGTTCTTGCAACTCCTACTCCTCCTTTCATTCTCCAACATTACTCACTCACTCAAGATTCCCAACTGATATTTTGTCAGTGAGTTTGTCTTTGGATGTTTAACAGCAGAGCAGGCCATGCAGCACCGTAACTCAGGAGACAGAGCTTTGCCGGGGCTTACGTCTTCTGTCCTCACACTCACCATGAGTCTTAGCACCTACTAGCTGTGTGTGACTGCCCCTGTTACTAAGTCAAGGGGAGGCCTGTCTTTTTAAATTTTTTCCTTGTCGTCTCACCCTTCAGATGCCGGGCTGCAGCACTCAGTGTGGGAGTGTAATGGTTTAGCGTACAGAAATGAAGGAGGATGGAGGAGACCGTCAAAAAGGAAACATCACTGAAAGGTTGAATGAAAGCTGGTGGGTATACCACAGATAGACTCGATCGAAAACATTAAGCTCTCTGTTTAATCTACCAGAGAAAGGGACTGCTCTACAATACATAAAACCCATACTGCACAACATAATATTTCGCAATAACACCAAGTTGTCTTCTAATATCTGTAAGAGACTGTGTACTTATCATATTGCAAGCTTCCTCCACTGAAATGATCTGAAATGCGTCTCTGCTGAGTTCCATTCTTATTGCCTGGTTTAATACCCATCTTTGAGGCTATGAGTTCAGTACATGACTTCCTGTGACTGAGCCTGGTTACTGCGGTTTCAGTTAAATAAGGTCAAAGTTGACATAGGAACACTGAAGCAGCCACTAAAAGAGAGCAGGCACTGCTTGGACAAACCAAACAGGAAGCAGCATTTTACTCTGTGAGGCTGACAGAGATATCGGTCTAAAGAGAACTACGATGGGGTTATGGTAAGATATGGATGCCTGCTCTAAGCCATGGCAGGAAGGAGCAGAAATAGATACCATTCTTTCCGCAGTGCTGGGAAGGTGCAGCTCATATTGGACAATCACATAACAGAAGAAAACAAACACAACTGTAAGACAAGAAATTAGATATTAGACTCACAGTGAGTCAGTGATGCGAATGCATTAAAGGAAAACAGGCTATAAATCCACTTCTGTTAAAAGTGATCACAGATTTCCTTTTATCTGCAACCTGTGACAGACCCAAGTCGAACAGCGGAGACCACAGTCAGTATTGACCATCTGCTGTAATCTGAGAATTGGAAACCAGAGCAGTGCAAATCCTGTGGTTGTTCTTTATTTTGGTATTAAAAGTAGTGATTATTTATGCTTTTATAACTGTTTAAATTTGCAGTCATTTTCAGTCCTCACTTCATCCCCAGTTATTTTCTCTCACCTGTACTTTTGCACGTGCCATAAACTTAGACACATCTAGTCTTCACTCGTTCCTGCAAAAGGGTGTTGCCATTGTTAATGTGTATTACAGCACGTACATCCTAAAAGAGTTGGTGTACATGAGTTGAACACACCCCCTGGATGCATCTTTAAGAAAACTCAAACAAGTCCGCTTGTCTTTGTCTTAGCTTTGTTTTTGGCTGCACATGGTGCCAAAACATCCTGCTGGTGTTTGGTCCACAAATACTACACTCCATTCTAATTCTCATGTATCAACATTTGTTTATGGGCCTGTATCTCCAAGGCAATTCAATACACCCCTTTCACAAATAATGCATTTTTAGCAATGTCAAACATTATAACTATAAATAAAACACCTTCCCACAACACACACAAGTGCACACAGCTACAAAGGCAGCGCAGCTACATAACTGGAAGCATTAGTGTTTTGTCTCTAACAGCAGAAAGCCTGGGTCACTATGTACCATCGCAATAAATCCAGTTAATTCATTGTCAAGACAGTTTGCTGAAAACCAACATTCATTATGTAAGCTCGCTCAGCGGAACATGTCAGCGGGCATTTTTAGATGTTCAGAGACTGTTAGTGTTTTTCGTTTGCACAGCAGTGGCAGAAGCTGCAGTCTCGCATTCCGGTGACTTTTGAGGTGGTGAGACATGATACGCTATCTGTGGCAACAGAAACTTCGCTACCTGCCTTCCTCCCGTGCGCCCCCCTCCCCTCTAACGGATATATAGGTTTGCGCAGTTGGGCGCAAGCTCGTATAAACAAGCACAGCATAGCCTCACACACATCTGTGAACCTCAGTGTGACCACCTTTACCACAGGTTGTCATTCAGTGACATTGTTACCCCTACCCCCCTCCCCAGCATCAGGAGCTCTAAGAAGCAGGTAGAGGAGCTGTGGTTTCTCTCGTTATGTTCACTCTCATTAATTCTCCTCATGTGCAGCTTTCCAAATTTCATTATACTGTTATCTAGCTCTCTATATAATCTGCAGGAAAGCGTGGCGTAAATGTGAAAGACTTCCTCACGCACTACTCTTGAACAATGAGCACAGATTGATTTACTTGTAAATACATGTGAAGATGAAGTTGATCCACCTTTTTTTTTTTTTTTCCTTCATAAATCATGACAGAGCGAGAATCGGAGGGCGGTTCATGAAAGTGGGGAGAAGGGAGTATGCAGTGTGTGTCTTGGTTGGCTCACGCATTACTAGAAAACAGGGCTGGAGCGGTCACAGCCCACATACCGTGTTCCTGAGGGAGGAGTGTGATGATGATGAAACAACTGATGATTCACACTTTACTGTCAGAGGTTGTCAAGGGAACGCCCGCTCACACTCCTAGAAAAACAGCATGCGACTGCACCATCGTTGGCTGGCACTGACTCACGTCTCCTCCGTGTCTTTCGGCCGGTTGCATTTAGTCACGTCGACGGAGATATACGCGCGGCCTATTTGCTTTCGGATCAACATTGCTGCAGTGTGTTAAAATATCTTCGAGCCTTAGTACTATGTGACTGCGCATGTGTGCTTTATGTAGGCTTGCGTGAAGTGCACCTGTGATTTTGTGACTATGCGTCTCAGCACATTCGGGCAGCAGATAGTGATGTCTGTTCTCCATCAGTGGGATCTCAGTAGAAGCAGATGCCCATGCGTGCCAGTGTCCGTGTTCCCATTGTGTCTAAAGCTGTCTGTGCTCCTCGCCTTGTTTCTGTCTCAACCTGGTCTCATTAACTCCTTACCATGAAGAGGTTGGGACAATGAGGATTACTCTATAAAACACTGTTAAACTTCTTGCCAAGTGGGCCACCTCCAGTCACAATGAAAGCGTGGAAAACAAGGGCAAATGCGTTGTAAAAACAATCACTGGCCATGCTGAAACACTTCTCGGCCTAATGGTGTTTTTAGTGACAAATGGGCAGAGTTTACTGCGGCCCACGCAAAGAGTATTCATAAGCCTCAGAAATGACGGACGTACTTTCTCTAAGTTTCACTTTTCTTCATCAGAAAGCCTACTTTACACACACTGAAATGGTCCTGTATAGGCCTGTGTGATATGAGGAAAATCTGCAATGTGTGATAACACTGTACATCACATGCATTATGAGTGTGAAATCATATTGCATGTGTGCATGCTCATATTGCAAAGAGAATGCAAATATAGTAGTCCTGACAGGGTAAATATTTTGCATGCATTTGTGTCCGTTCCCTTGCTCTGTGAGTTGGGTCCACAAGGTGTAATATGTGTTTTTTAAACCAGTGTATCTGTCTAAACACTGATAGAGCTCTTCCAGAGCTTCCTTGTGTCATCTAAAGACCTGGCTGCTAAAACAAACACTGACCCGTGCATCTGTCAGTGACATGCCACAGGTATGGTTAAAGCAGGAAATAATCTTTTCCTCCATTGTGTCCATGTGTGCATGCACATGGTCACACATGTACTGCAGACAGGTACATTCTTCATTTGGAAGCATGTGAATTTTTTGAATGAATTGTGCGGTAATGCATGTGTATGACAGCTGTTGTGTTATGTTGTTGCATTTCTAAATTAAAGCTTTAGCAGGTTGCAGAAGTGACCCACTTTTACTCTTGCTACTGTGAACGGGAAGGCCTTACTCAGATAAGACTGAACTCTGACCAAACAGGCATCCTGTCCCTGTCGCCTATGCTTTTCTAAACCTAACCCAGGGAGCAGTTCAGGGCCTGGAGGCCTGTGTCTTTATAGTCCCCCCAGGGCCCATAAAGCTGCCAGGCCCAGGACGCAGCACACTCCACCAACCATGTCACTCCCAGCTCCTTCCACATCAGTAGAGTGTGCTCATGTCAAGTGTAGTGCAGGATGTTTGATAGTTGTCTCTTGCGTGCTGCTGGGTGTTAAGAAAACAAAAGCAGGTAGTTTCTCACCCCCTCACTCTGCAGCACCCTCTTGGAAGCCATTTATTATCAGTCATCTCCCTGACAGAGCATGAGGGAGGAGTGGGAAGGATGAGGGGGCAGAATAAACAAGATCGTAAAAAGTTTTCAAAGTAGGCGGACGGCAAGCCGGTAATGTCTTTCTCAAAGGTCTTTCAGTTTCCTATATGTGTGTGCTCCAGTGCACACATTCTCCCTGCAAAGACTCTTTTGTTCTGTAACTTTTTCAATTTTTATTTTAACTTTCCCTTTGGTCTTCTTAAGGAAGTGCCTCAGCTAAAAAGCAGTGATTTGGTCGCACAGAGCACTCACAAACCCCTCCTCATGTGAAGTGCTGAATGCTTGAAGGCCATGAGCGTTGAGCAAAGAGCCCAGAACAGACTCCCATGGACCAGGTTATGTTACAGCACAACTGGGGACGGGCCTATAAGCTTTCATCACACACCAACACATGCAGTGATGAATCGCATGCGAGTCCCATAACCGCAAACCAAATACTTGGGTTTGGTTTTAATGAGTGTACCAGGTTCAAGCTTAATCTGGAATGCTGTTGACTGACCAGCTGAGCAGAAGAGCCTATTGATAGAGGCCTGGGTTGGGTTGCTCTCTAATTAGCAAGCAGGTGGAAGTTATCTTACACAGGTACAATGTATGTCTAGACTCTTGCCATATGGTCAAGTGGTCCGAACACAAACTCACAGACAACAAGTTTTGTGTCGGAGAAAAAAATACCTTTTGATTTTCAGATTTCTGACTAATTTCATTATTTGAGAAACAAAACCACACAGCACACTTCTCCGTATGTAATTCAGTGTTTGTGACTCACCAAGAGAAAATCAAACTACACACAAGGACAGGTCCAATGAACACGTCTTTGGATAGTGGGAGGAAGCCACCCGGAAAGAACCCACGCAGACACAGGGAGAACATGCAAACTCCACACAGGAAGGCCCCAGACGGCCTGGATTCGAACCCGGAACCTTCTTGCTGTGAGGCGTCAGTGCTAACCACCACGCGCCCTTAAAGATTATCTTATCAGTACATATTTATTTTCTAGTATGAGTGTAATCAGACCTCACATGTCACAGATTCACTGCATTTGTGAACTGAAAACACAGTGTTGCGTAAGACTGCAAACCCATATCTCTGTGGCATCCTTCATCTTTCATCCTTCCTATCAAGAAAATAATTTAACCTTCAAAAGAAACATGTTACAACATACTACGATGAGAAAAAAAAAAATGGAGGAAGTCAGTCTGCAGCAAGGAAACCAGATGAAGAGAGGGACAGAGGCTCATACGTTTCTTGAAAAGCCTTTATTCTGAGCCTGCGCTTGGCACCCTCTCTCATCAATATAAATAGCACCAAATGGGTTGTTATAAAATTGTCAAGAGTTGTAAATGATCCCAAAGACAAATCTGGAACATATAAAAAAAGCACAGAATCTTTTTCACTAGTGCATACCCGTAGACAAACATATATTTACAGTATGTGAATGTGCAATACCCCCTCCCCACTGTCGCACTCCAACACACGCAGCTGATTTCTGATTGGCTAAGCAATCACAAACGCTATTACGGAGGGGAAAATACTGAACTCAATAAAATATGCTTTTTTTTTAAGCAAATTACTATTTTTTAAAAGCAAAAAGAAAAAAAAACTTTGCAGGCACGCAACCAAGTGAACATGTATTTTTAAGAATGCATGCATGCACGCACACACCTCTGCTTAAAGCTGACCTAAGGCAATACTTTTCCTTCAATAATGCAAACAAACATCTTTATTGCTTTGTTTGGTGGATGGCATGATTTATGAGAAAAACTTCCAATCAGCAGTATTTTAGTTGCCGTATACCAGGGGACAGTGAAAGGGCTGACTGTAAGGGAGAGGAGACTGAGACACAGCAGCCGAGCACCTCAGTCACACATGCTGCACATGCTGCCCCTTGTGGTCCTAAGCGGCGTAGTCATTTGTAAAACTTGCTAGACTTCATATTTTACTGCTGCTTATTTTATATTGACTCATTTTAGGTTTGCGCCGTTTAGTTTTCTTTTCTAGTTTCGTCTACCTCTGTTTAAGCCTGTTCATTTATCCCAGGGAAGTCGGGAGAAGAAGATGCAATGATTATAGGGAGTTATTGTATTATAACTCAGGCAAAGATTAAAGGGAGAAACGGGTGGAAGGATGAGGGAAAGCTAAAGTGCTGTGCTGGCTTTTTCCTACACACAAAGACTTTTTAATGCATATGCACCCCCCTACCCCACACCACCCACCCCCATAATTCTTCTTCACAAATGGATGCACCTTGAGCGAATATATTCCAAGATATCCCTCCAACTAACTTTTGAGGTAAAACAAAAAAGCAAAAAAAAAAAAAAGTAGGATTCCGGCTGACAACAGAGCAGCGTGTGTCTAACCACTCGATGCCCTCGCTTCTCCAGAGTGCTCCGTGATTCGGCGGATATCACACAGACTGGCTAATGAGCATTAGCATTATAGCTAAGAGACGCACAGGTAAAAAACACAGAGGAAGGAACCTCCTGAGGATATGTCTAACTTTTTAAATCCCCTTTTTTTTCCCCCTCTTCTTTATTTCCCCCCCTACGGACCATTAGCCAGTAGATCCCTCCCACCTCCTTTTTTTTTTTTTTCTTTCTTTCAGCGCGGTGCAATTAGCGCTCTCATTGAATATTGAAGGTATGAAGAAGAATGGGGCTTTTTAGCCGTTTCTCTTCCGCTAAGACCATAGCTCCGCTGAGGGATGGCTGAAGGCTTCGACTAAATCAGGATGCTGAGCTACAGCAACAGCACTTAGAGCCAAACAATCACTGATCATTTATTTAGTCAGCCTTATTTATTCATCCCCGTTTGCTGTTGCTCAGAGCTGTGATTATTTCACTTAGGATTATTCTCATGTGATTCTCTCTTCTTTTAACGCAGACAACTCTTCAGAGATCCTCGAATTAATGAGAATGCTTAAGCGTAGTTTTGCCAATTCAACATCTGATTATTCCAGGTAGAAAACTCAGCCAAGTGTTTTATTAGTGACATTTTATTAGTCATATCATTTTGACCTCCTGTGCGTTTTTGTACTCCATCGTTGTGATCTTATTTTATAAAGTGTGTTGCTCGTGTTACACTGCTTGCAGGATGTATCGTATGTCTGCTCTGTGTAATTCAGATTCAGGATAGTCCGATACTGTGCTTGGTTGTATTGCACTGATGTCTGCCTGAGGGCTGTATAGCAGGCTACCGGCAGAGGGGCCAGTGTAGATCTGCCAGTAGACGTTCTCAGCACCCAACACATTAGTCTGCCAGTGCAGCACGCTAACATTGTCTGTAAACTCTATATGCCCCGTGGCCGCATAGTCAGACATGATCCTGATTAACACAAGCCTTCTGTACCCAAGCATCCGCACATGCAAACGCACAGCATGGACACACACACCCACTCAAAGACACATATGGTACGTGCTGTCTCCTAGATTTCGCGCATTCATTCATGCACAAAAGCCAGACATTGATTCTCACACATGGTAGATTACAACTTCTCATTCTCTCGCTGTCTAACACCCCAACTCAGCTCACATTGCACTCTATAAATACATTTACAGTCTCAACAGGACTGTGTATCAGGTCTGGTATGCTGCTGAACTTCGGCACTTGTTCGTTGTAGGGCAGATCTCCCACGGCAAGGCTGGGCGGATGAACGTGTTGGTGTTTGGACCTGTCTCTACGTGTTGTTCTGATGGTCTTATGGACGAGTGCATCTCATCTATTGTTATTACTGCTCAGAATTTTTACTCGATGGATGTGCATTAACCCGAACTGAAACCTATCATTTCCTTTCAGCAAGGTGTCTTTACATTTGAGAAAATGAGATGATAGCAGGGCGCTCTGGTGTTCTGCAGCAGCTCTGGAACAAACAAGCACACACATACACTAACACACTGATAGAGGTATCGTCGTCTTGTGTACCACTTCCTTTCATAGAGCTGTTCGCTGTGGTGAGAGTCATAATGCATAACATAAATGCACCACACATAGACAGTGATGCAGATACAGGAATCAAATACACACACAGAGTCATTTCCAGGAAGTCACGTCTCAGTGCTGTGCAGCTGGCCACAGGCAGCAGCAGACACTTATCACTCTCATTTCTTGAGATTTGATGTGTCTCCTTATACTGAGCACTTGCTGCAGACAGCTTCGTTTCACCACATTCAAATCACCACAGCGATAGAGAGTGTATAAAACCCAAAAGAAGGGCAAGAGGTTGAGAGGAGACAAGTTGCAGCCAGTCAAGAGACTTTCTATAGGCAATGGCCAGACCACAGTAGGAGACAGGCTCCAGCCTTCCCTTACAGCTCCATCAATGTTTAATGCGGTGGGGCAGAGAGAGGGCCGAGCCTGGGCTGCCACCCTCGTAGAAGAGGTCATCTCTGGAGTCGACAGGCTGGTAGCAGACCACAGCGATTTAAGGAGTGTGACAGGAGACAAGGGTCTGTCACGCTAAGGGTCTTTTGGGAGACACTCCATCTCAGAGGTCACAGTCTCGTTGTAAAGCTTTGTCTCAGCAGGGCAGTCATGTCTCCTAAAAAGTATGTTCTCATGAAACTATTTTTTAATTGTTGCTGCAAATGTAGTGCCACGTAGAAACATTTACATTGTAATGTAATCTGAAATTCAGATAAAAGATAAGATTCCACTAGCTGCCAACCTGCATAGTTATGTTTAGACATAACTAAACAAGTTTCAGATTCACTCTCAAATTCATTTCATGTTACTTTTGAATGAGATTGAATGAGACAGAACGTTTTTAATGGTGGGGTATGTTTTTGTATTTTTCTCCCGTGGACAACATTGTACTATTTCATATACCCTGTGACTACAGGGTATATGAAATAGTTTCCCATCAACCTTAACTGCGGGGAAATACAGCACAGATGCACAGTATTTACCCCCTGGCAGCAACACGATCACGTAGAAGATAGTACTTTATGAGCATGAGTTAGCAAGAGGCTCGCAAAGTTTTAGCCTATTTGTGGCAAGACATCCCGCGTTGATAAACACACAGCAGACCAGACAAATAGTCTGTGATCACTTCAAGTCCACTCTAACTCAGTGGGGTACACATCAGAGTCATCTCCTCTCAAAGACACTCACACTCACGGGAGAAAGCATCGGGACATATTTTAGAACACAGACACCTACGGGCTGTCATTACCTGGGCTAAAGTCTACCTTCCCTGTCATTCTGGCCATCACCTGTATGTGTTTGGAGGCGAGGGCCGACATAAACAGAGTTACATAGTGACCTTCATCTGCTGTGCCCTCAGAGCGGTTTGTGGCAAAGGACAGAAGGAAACAATGACGGACAAGACTGCAGGTATAGATGGATAGATTAGCAGTAAGGAATACACACTGAACATGGGAGTATTGATTCCTGTAGAGAACAGACAAGCACAAGAGAGTTAAATATTAATTATAAAACACGATTTTTATTCTTTACTTTCTTAATAAAAGAGTATTTTAGGGTTGTTTGGATGTATTTGTTAAATTGGCAGCACCAGGGCCACGCCTTAATCCTCTGTCCACACCCAAACACACAGCAATGCACATATTAGCTCAGGCATGTGTCCTGAAGGGATGTCAGACCTGCGGCATCTGTGGTTGGCAGCCAGGGGAGGGATGGAGAAAGGGAGAAGGAGAGGGAAGAAGGAGGGAAAGTGCTGACTCCGACACCGTCCCTGTGCGCCGCTAACACAGGAACCAATTAGCTAGGAGCCGGCTTCCGTTGCCTGCGCTGTTATAGGACCTCCTCTCTGGGTCCCTTAGGGCTGACTGCAGCTCCAGGGCTACGGTGGCACATATACAGTATACAGCAGACAAGCTATAGGAAAGATGCAGACATGCTACAGACAGGGATGCGGCGTGGCCTTCTAGACAGGAAAGGCAGTCGGGAGTGCAGAGAGCCGCGACAAGTCAAAGAGGTATAGGAACAGGACAAGAGAGCAGGGTGAAGTTAAATCACCAAGAAACTGGGACTGACCTGAGTCACCCCATCCTCATGTCAAATGTTCTAAGGCACTAAACAACACCTCACAACCTCACATACCACACTGTCTGCGACTCACTTCCTCTCTGACAAACATGCTTCACAATTTCCACTCAGACTCTCCCTTTGCCTATAAAAGAACCCGCTAGCACTTCTTGACAACTCACACCTCATGTTATCTTAATGTAATTACAGATGCAGAACAGATATTAGTGTGTACATTCACGCACCTTTGACACTGCACGCATATGCACCCAAAGACTAAAATATCCATGCATTCTCACGTGTTACGATTCAGTACAGTACGCACACATGCACGCACCTCCCTAACCTACACCTCGCTGCCCGGCTCAAAGAGGGCACCTGGTGACGCAGTCTTTTTATGACAATTATTGATCCTCTGGAGCGCAGTAAAAACTATCCCCAGACAGACAACAAAAATAACTGTAACCATATAACAGCTTCCTGCCAGGGGAACAGATCCCACAGAGCAGCCACGTGACTGGACTATTCCTGGAGCATACTGTAGACCCCTTGCAGGCCCAGGGCACTGACCAGGCATACACGCACATACAGGAGGAGGAGGAGGAGGAGGAGGAGGAGAGTAGAAGGTTACAGGGAAGTGTAGGTTTAGACTTTGTCAGTACTCTAGGCTGAAAAATGAGCATTTTGTATATTTCTCTTCACTGAGAGGCTTTCAATTTGATTGTTTATGTGCAGCTCCTCTCCCTCACCATATGGCGCTGCTCACTTTTAATTATGATAATATCACAGTCTTTGTCTTGCATAGTCCATTTATGTAATAACATTTTCTCAATGCAGTACTCACGACATACACCGCCCCTCGTACCCGCACGCGCCCACTCTGCACATTTCTCCCTGCACAGACATAACTTATCGCATCTATCCTCTTCGAAGCCCTAAATGTCTTTAGAGCATTACACTGCAAAACACAAAAGGAGAGGGGCTGAACGCAAGTTATTTCAAGTGTAAAAGTGTGCTATTGTATTCATTGCTCCGTGGCGGAATTTGTACCACCGGGACAATGGACAAGATAAGTCAGTATTTCTCCCACAGAACAATTTGGCTGTCAGTAGGGAGGAATAACTGTTATAAAGCTGTCTTTGATTCTGCCACACTGTCATTAATAGAGTCGGCTAAAACCTAGCTCCTAGAAGGATGGTGACTATCTGAGACGAATTAGACAATGACAGAGGGCGACAGTTAGGACAAGTGGAAGCTGTTAGAAAAACAGTTTAGACATTGTACGCTATAGGCTACGGTGACCTTTTTTGTTTGACATATTCCTACAGTACTATCAGATGTGCTCAGGTACCTTATCACTGCACAACTGGGGATGGCTTAGCAGTGTTGCGCTGTGGAAAGATTTCACAGCAGTAATAGAGACAGCTGATATGTCCACACATGTGAATCTCTACTAAACGTGTATCCCAATAAGCGGAATTGAAGCAAACCTTTGAAATGTTTAAAAAAAAGGAACAAGAACCAATGAGCTGAATTTCCGTCAATTGGTTTTGAGCGACTAAACTCGACAGCGTGGTGTTGTCTGAAGGTGGTGGTATAGATTCCTTTGATGTGGCTGTAATAAACAGAGTTGAAGACGTAAATGTTGCAACCAAAATAGAAAAAAAAAAAATGCTTGCCAACTACCAAAAAGCTTCAAAGAAAAAGAAAAAAGACCCGTTTGCCACTGAGAAAAAGTGAGAGAGCATCAGGGTTTTTTTTTTTTTTTTCCAACTGGGCAAGTTGTACTTATCCTTTCATGCCATCTGGCTTCAGCCATTTAATGTATGAAGACGAAGGCAAAGAAATTCAATGACTCTGATGCACACAGCAAGGACCATATGCCAACGACGGTTACCGGGGGTTCGCGATTAACAGGTGAGCCCGTATCCTCTTCTTCTCTAAAAGCTGAAACTGCCTTCCTGTCATGTGACTAAAATCGTACCTACGTCAGAACTCATTCCTAAACGTGTTTCCATTTTTATTAAACGCATAATAGCTTTTTTGAAAAGAGTAAAAATCACAGCAAGTGAGCGCTAAACACGTTTTTGCGCGACTGTCGCTCCCTCGACGTTTGTGTATAAAACTACGTAATGAAAACACGGCTGCAGTGCTTATGCGAATGTCAGTGTTTAGGCTTTTTGTCTTGCGTTACAGCTGACTCAGGCAGATGGAAAACTGAGACTATGCTGTCAATGTGTTGTAGCTAGACGATAAATATGCTAAGGATCATATTCTCAACAAGTAAAATAAGTTCATATATATGGTTATATATAGATGGAAGAGAAAAAAAAAATGCTAAAAAAAAATAGAACCAACAAGATAGAAGCGGAAGGGGTCTAGATATGATCTGGGCTCAGATGCAGTAAGCTGGCTGTCAGACAAACAGTGTTCAGTCTTGTCAAACTCTAACACTCCACAGTCCACATTAGATCCTGGCTCCCAGCCAGCCCAGTGACAGAAACCTCTCATCAATGCCATTCCTCATCTGTCCTCCGAGTCCCATTGTCTGCCTTGTTTGGATCACTTCAGCTCTGATCTCACTTCAGACCAACTTATAATCCAGTCACTGAAGTACTGAACTCAGTCTGTGTTTAGATACTGCACACGTTGAATTTACTCTCGAAGATAACATTAAATACTGCACAGTGGCACACAGAGTATCATAGTGAGAGAGAGAGAGCAAAGAAAAGTGACATAAGAGATCTTATTTCATTTTGCTAACAACTTATCGTCTCTCCGTGTTATCGCCTCGTTAGCAGTTGCGGCGCTGGCTCCACTAAATGAGACGTAGCCTGACTAGCGTGTCGCAGCCCTCCTGCCCCTCGAGGGGAGCTTTCGACTGGGGAAGGTCTGTTTGATCTCAACACTTATCTGCTTCATTTCTGTTCTCTTATGTGGTGCTTACCAACCCTCACTTTGATTTGTGGTCAGGCTTAAATCAAGTGCATTAACCACGTAGCACACAGATGTGTACGTTCAGCTGCATAAACACACACACACACACAGCATCAAAACGAAGTGGTCCTTTTGCAAACCTCAGCTGGAGTGAAATGAGTGTGCTTGCCTGCCAGGTGTTTGATAGCATTTCACAAACTGTTTGTTTAGACTGTATTCATGCACAAAATAACAGCATACTGCCGGTGCTGCGTTACGGTTTCAACAAGCTCGGAAAGAAATCAGTTTTTTCTTCTGCCAGAATGACTCATTTGCTAAGTATTCACTCACAGACAAATCTGTAAATTGCTCCCTTTCTTGCATCCAGATATCCAGTCCCATAATTATTCCAAATAAAGCCAAGTTCCATACTTAAACAAAACAGCTCTCAACTCCTTTAACTACTCTTGAAGATTTAAGAATGAAACACTTTTACCCGCACAGAGAACAAAAGCTGTAATCTGCGCACCAAAAGCAATGATTAAGAGCTGCTCCCTTACGCACTGGACGCAGAGGTTTTTATGTTGTGCCGGACATGTGCTGGTTTGTTCTTTCGTGCTCAAATTATCTGTCCGATTAAAACGTGCGTTCATAGCTTTGCCTTTGCGTGACCTGCATTTTCTCCAGCAAACTTCAGAATTTATGTCCGTCTCATGCTGGATTCATGCTGTGCAGGCAGAGGTGTAATTACAGAAACACTGTTCAACTCATATTAATGCATATGTCCAAGATGGTTACCTCTACTGCCCCCTCATTGCAACTCCATTTAAACAGGCTAATACTGTATAGCTGCTTTTGTATTAGAAGTTTGTGAACAAACACTCTTTTTACATTAGCCCATTAATGTACTGTATATTAATTTGTCAAAGAAACTAAACAGAAAATTCAGTTTGTTTTAATGCTGGTATCTCAGCCTACCAGACAATGAAAGAACACTCAGATAAATAGAATTAGACAGCAGATAACCATGGCATAATGCAAAAGCTGGTCAGTGAAATTGAAAACATACTATTTCCTTGCTCTATATCATATTCCTGCACGGCAGCCTTGTGCATCTATATGTGAAATAGATTCTTATGCCGTCCAGAGTCCTTCACGGTGCTTGGTAGCGACGCCCCTAAATATAAAGAAAGGTACGTCTGCATGTAGATTAGGTGGAGCACAGGAGATGCACCCTAGAAGCGCCTGGCCTGTTTTAGTGGAGAAAAGTGTTTTCTGCTAGAGAAAGAGAAGCACCGGAGGGTGGGCTTTTCTGCAGTGTCTGCAATAAGAGCGTTAATTTCTGGAGGTATCTCCTCGCGAGGGGGATTGTTGTTTAAGTCTGGAAGGCAAGTAGGGGAGTTAGCAGGATTGGGCGCTGCCGGGGGCTTCTAGTAGCAGGTTATCTGTTTAAATAAAGCCTCGCAACGCTGTGTGATCGGGGAGGAAAAACACACATGCCTAAAAAAAAAAAAAAAAAAAAAATGAAAGGGATCCCTGCAGACACTCTCTGGAGCACGCATGAAACTCGACAAATTTTAGAGGTTAACATGGTCACACACAAGCGAGCACAAGCACCGTGTCCCCTTTTTGTCAAAGGTTTATTGTTTCCATCCTTTAGGGATGTGTGTTTGTGTGTAAAACATGTGTTACAGAGAGTTGAACAATAGTAAAGGGCTGTGTTTGTGTGAGAGCAAACAGATGCAGCAGTGGTGGGAAACACCACTTTTTTTTGTGTGTGTGGTTTTGATTCTTCCTTTTTTTTTTTTTTTTTTAACCCTAACAGCTAAGTTCGGACAATAAGCCTGACTTGACCCATCACTAATGAAACATAGTTATACAAGATCGGCCCCAAAACAATAATTGTGATAAATAGTGATAGTCAGAAATAAAAGCTTCTTAAGCCTGATATGTAAGTAATCGTGAAATAAATGAGTCCGTGCTTGCTTGTTATCCACCTTCGTATCTTTTTCTGCAAGAAACGCAGCAAGATGAAGAAAGCGAGATAGTGAAAGGAAGACAGACACAGACAGGCACACAACGAATGATGTGAAAGTGCTGCAGATAAAGAGTGGAGATTTCAGATATAGCCTTTAGCAGTTCAGCCATGATGGTGGCTGAACACAGCTGTCAGACCCAGATGGTGAGGTGCTAATAACATTCAGAGTTTCGCAGCGCACCGTTTATTTTCTAATAATAAAACTGTTAGCGCTTGCTAATAGCATAGCCGCTGCCTGCCAAGCACACGTTCCGGCTGACACTCATACCCCTCCGCTGCCATTTACGTGCCTTACTGCTGAGCTCATAGCGTCTACAGTCGGCCCGTATGCAACCAGAGAGACACACGCGCACACACGTCGACACACACACACACTGACCAGAAAAGTAACATGTGTAACCAAGCAGATCAGGCATGCCCATGGTAATGAACAAGCGGATGTTCCAAACACGAGTAAATGAAGAAGACACGTCCTTAAGAGTACACTTGATGATCAGACAATTTAACTGAAAGCATATGATTTTTATTTTAAACATAATCCAACATGGTGTAACTTTAAAAGAACATGCTTTGAATGTGACTTAGTGTCAGTGAAACTCCTGCAACCTGTGACTTTTTTTAAATTATTTTTATTTTGTCCTAGACAGCCAAAGCCTTCCATATTTAGGTCGTGATCAGATGGTTCTGTGTTTGTATTATTTCCTTTCATGTGAAAAGTGAAAGATTTATCCACCCTTTGCAGATGCTGCTGCAACACCTATAGTATCAGACTAAAGGCTATACTTTTCATATGCTGCGAATTAAAAGGTGTGCATTTTATAAACTGCTTTCTATACATATTAATTATTTTCAAAGAAGCAGTCATGATGCAAACTGAAAGATAACTTCTGATTACCATAAAAAAAAAAAAAATAATTCAATCTATTAAAAATGCAAAATCAAATCCATGAATGCCGTGTGTCTGGACAGTAGTTCCGGGCAGAACACCCAGACTCCCAGCGACAAAAACAAAAGGTGCTATTCTGCAAAATCGCTGACTCATCACAGTGCGCCCTACAATAGAGAGCTGCTGTGGCGTGACACAGTATGTCGCTGACCCTAAAAGACTGCTGTTTCCTTTTATAGACTTCCCCCTTTTTGGCAAGATCGATAGTTTGCAGCTGTATCTAATTCAAAATGACGTTATCTATTTTTTTTTTTTTTAACAATATACACAGAATATTTAGGCATTTTCATCTTTACTCAGTTGAACAGAGAAGGCAATGGGAGGACATATGAGGAGAGAAGGAAAGATATACAATGAACCTGTATGTGACAAGGGTATGGATCTAAAATGATTGGCTACTGTGATGCCCCAACTCCACACACCTGCATGTGCATATGTGTTAAGAAATAACCAGAAAGAACAAGCTACGTTTGTCAGCAGTGTCATACAAGGTGGTTTCACCTCACAAGTTATTTATTAAATATTTCAACAGGAGCCAATTTCCCGTTAAGTGTCATTACAGTGTTTCTGCACACACGTACGCTTGCAAAGTGCCACAATTAATTGGACTTCATTTCCGGGAGATAATTTCCGACTGTTAGGCAGGCTGTAAAGGCACATCACCGTGCACATAATTACATAGGAAGGCAGGAGCAGCCTGCAGAATTTATCTTCCACCCCAAATATGAGAGGCTGGTGAGAGGGACTCTGCTATAGCCTTTGAAGAGGCGTTTATGTCTGTGTGCTAACAGTCTCTAAATGAGCTAGCGCTGTCATATCGCGAAGATGCAGCTTCATTTAGGTTTAAACTCACTGAGTCGGTGCTTCTGTATCACTGAGTCTGTCCAAATATTTACCGAATGAATGAATTACTAAGATGCTGAATTAAATTATATCAGCGTGGTGGACAAATTAAGAAGAAAAAAAAAAGAATGGTAGAATAGCAAAACCGACATGAATTAACTTTAAATTAAGTCTGTAGTCTGCGCTGCCTCTCCAGCTGTCTCATGTAGCTGAAAGCAGAAACCTGTGTCTTGGGTAATTGAGCTCCCCTCTGCCAGAGATATCATTTTGCTTATCATTATGCAGAATGTAGCTGTGCATATGTAACATTCTGGTTGGCTCAGAAGTGAAATCACCCCTGCGCTACAAGGTTTGAAATGGACAATAATACAGACAAGATGGAAGATGTGTGGAGGACAGGGGCATGGCCAAGTGACACCGTAGGGGGCTTTCGATAAAGCTTTGTCCGTTCCAAGCTTTTTGGATGGGACTCAGGGCAGAGAGAGAGAGTGTGTTGACTTAAAAGGGAAATTAAATGATTCGTAGAAGTCTATGAGGCGGATGAAGCGCTGGTAGGTTGTTAACATGGAAAAATCTGGTCTGTCTGTGTGTATGCCTGCCTATGCGAGTGTGTGTGTGTGTGTGTGTGTGTGTGTGTGACAGAAGGTTCCGGGGCTGCTGTGTGCAGTACCGGCTGGCAGGGTGGCTGTCAGAATGGCCCTGTTTCCTGTGTCAGCTCTAAAATAGGTCCAAACACAGCAGAGATGCACGACACACTCTGGCTATTTACAGCACTTGCACAGTGTGTGCGCAGGATGCTGCCAAGTGTATGGAACCAGACGCTCTCTGCGTCGCACTGTATCTGCTCACAGACTGAAAAAAATAAATAAAAAATAGCATTTCACTTTAAATAGAATGCAATGAAACAATGCAAAAAATGTTGCTGGCAAATTTGTTGTCAAATAGACAACACAGATGCATCACATCCTCATGTGGGACGGTTTACACGTCACGATAAAACGTGTGTGTGGGAGCCAGTGTGTGCACATGCCCTTGACCCCTCCATATGTAGGTGTTGCGAAAGCATTGTGTACGGTAGGGGCACTGCGCCCTGCTTATGTCACTGCACCTACCTCCTGTTCGCTGGAACGTCGCCCTCTGTGTGTCCGTGACAACCAGAAAACCTCCCAAATGATTCAGACACCACCTTGCCGCCTTGCTCTGTGCATAAATCTTTCCATGTGCGCACGCTGATAAACTCTACTACTCGGTACTTCGGAGCAAACTACTCTATAAATGTGCGGCCGCAATTCTTTGGTCATATCACACAATTATTTTCAACAATGCATGCCAAATGTTATCTTATTCAAACCGTCGTTCCTCGACAGCGCTACTTCTCTATAAGGTTATCTTCCTTTTTCATATCTGTTCCTATCTCTTTCACACAACACACACACAGTACTGTTTTGATGGTGGCAGTTTGGAGCCTACACCAGGAGATCACTGTTTCACACTTGACCCAAAGCACAAGAAAGTATCTGACACGCTGTGGGACGCATGTCTAACTGCCACTGACCATTTCCTGCTACCGTTGTTTAAGTAAAGCAGCAAAAAGTCTGCAGTCAGTTGTCACATCACATCAACTGTTTGACCACAAGGATGCCACTGTAAACTCTACATGAGGAACTTACCAATTGTCTCGAGGGGGATTCTCAATTTATCTACGTTGAGCCTTCAGTAGGATGTTGGAATCGTTAGTTGGTGGCATCTCTTCTTAGGGGAGCCACCGGTTTACCCGTATGACTGACTCAAGCCAGGTTTGATGTAATCTAAACTAAATTGTGATCATACACATCTGGCAGGGCCTTGTTGCGACTTGTGTTTTGAGAACGTCCGCCCCCACTGTTCCCAAGCAACGCACCGGGACTCAAATCAAGTCCCGTTAAAAATGCGTAAGTCTACGCCAGACTCTTCAACGGTCGTGTCACTCAGGCTACTATAATTCTTGCAGTTCTTGTTGTTTGCATGTTTTCCCACTACACGTTTTATCTGCTGCTATTTTTAGCTTAGCAAGTAACCCCCACGAGCAGAGCCAACATTAAGTTTCAGGCCCTGTTTAGTTTCGCTTCGCAGCTCGCCCACACTTTCTCTAGTGTATGCTCCTCTCTTTCGCTTAGTGTTTTCTTTTAATCAAAATTTCCATCCATAGCTTCAATGAAAGCGACCTAATGTTTAACGACCATTTCACAGGTGAGGTGCAAAGCAAAGGCAAAGATACATGTAACAAAACCACAAGGTAGTCTGCGTGATTTTTTTTAAAACAAACGACACTCACAGATAAAAGCTACGTGCACACTTAGACGTATACTTATCTAAGTTTAGCTAAATCTGTTGTGGAACTAAACAAGAAACTGGACAAGCTGAAATTTGAGCTCATGTTTATGTGTCTGCTGGCATTTTAGAGTCTTTGCATTGCCTGACAGCCAGCCTCTGTCTCATGCTCGTGTGTGCATGCATAAAGAAAGAGTTTGTGCAGGGGTAAGCTAAGCAGCTAAGAATGAACTGAGTGGAGATGAGGCAGCTATATGGTAGCAAATATCAATGTACACTGTCAGTTTTCAGTCATCAGGGCCTCTCATGCATGTGGTTGAAGAGGAGGAGGAGGAGGAGGCGACACTTATCTAGAAACTGATAGGGCAGCTCAGGCCTCTCTCATGTCATACAGAAATTATTTTAATTGCTAGTGAGCGCAGCAGAGCTTTGAATTTTATCTCCCTGTTTCTGTTTGCCTGCGTCTGTTTCTCTGACTTTCGCAATCCCGCCCCATATGGCTCGCCTCCTTTTCCCTCCCGACTCGCTTCACCTCATTGTCTATCAAGTTTTCCCCAAAATATCTTTTTATGCACATGCAAATGTCAGCCTCCATCTGGGGCTGCTGAGAAGGGAGTACTTATTTCTGTCAGTGTATGTGTGCGTACCTCTGTGTGTGTGTGTGTGTGTGTGTGAGTGTATGTGTTTGGGATGCGTTGATGTACAGAGGTTACAGTGTCAGTGTTTAACACCCAGGCGCCATGTGACCAAGCTTTGAACCAGAAAAGCGAACCAAGAACTCTCGCCTTAGTCGATTTGTGCGTGTGTGTGTGCATGTATGTCTTGTGTTCACTTGTGCTCCATGAACCAGAGAGCTCGGGTCAGACGCTTCCAGTGTTGGGCTTAAAGCTGCTTTGAATGGGCCAGGCTGTGCTCATCTTCTGTCTAATCTTCCTGCTCTGCTGAGTGTAGGGAGGAGGAGAAAAAATCCATAGTCTTTTCATCCTCCTGTGACCACTGTGCCTGTGAGACAGCAGCCGTGGGAATGGAGATGGATACAGGCAGCCCTGCCTCTGACCTCCCTCTACTCCAACACAAGGGTGGAGATAAACAGGGCCACAAGGATCGCTAACATCTTTCTTTCTCAGACTTCTCAGACACACACAGGCACATGCACACACACTCATACTGGCACACACAACGGCACAGACATCTCATTAAAGCAATAGTAGGTGAATGTTGCAACAGCAGTGTGCCACTGGGAGAGAGGTCTATTAGGGATACTATCAAGAGACGAGGGAAGGAAATGAGAGTCGGTGTGCTGGTCCTGTGTGCATCTAATTCGAGTATGGCATATGTGTTTGACGTATGTCTAATTTTGACCCTGAGGATACAGCCAAAGAGCCAGTATTAATACTTATTGGCTGAATCATTATGATAATGTAGGGACTAGAGATTTAACAAAAGAATCCATGGAATAAATATCTATTACTTAAAGAGTGTGTGTCTGTGTCAGAGAGAAAACGACTTATTCACACGAGATTCCGTGCTTGAAAGTGAGAAAGACAGCGAAAACGGACTGCTTGGGAGATTTGAGAGAGCAGACGGCAGGCAGTTCATCCTAAATTACTCTTTCCTCCTCTCTGTTTCCCGGGGATTTTGGAGTGATACTCCCCTCCTGCTCCCTCTCTCCCTCAGCTGTCACAACCCGTCACCACAACTATTCCACTTCAGCCGCGGGGACGGAGGGAAAGCTTTGTCCCTCTCCATCAGCCTCCTTTCACATCCCTCTCTCTAATAGTAATTGTGGCAGACTGGCTTGTATGTTAAGAATGCATTTGTTTTAACGGTGACCTATTGGTTTAAGGATACGACAGAAAACTAATGATGCTTTAGTTTTTTACTAAAAAGAGCCTCATGTTGCGGAATGTCAAATTGGAAAGTAAACACAAAGCCATTCCTTTGGTCATGGCTTGTATCCATATGGATGCATGTGTCTTATTATGGTTTGTCAGGGGTCATTAGTGTAATCCAAGCAGACAGACGTTTATACTGAGAGAAGTACGCCATAGTATTCTCTTACTGTTTGTGTCTTTTTCTTTTCTTTTTTTTGTCTTAGCATCTATATGCAGCCACTTCCGATAATGTCATCCTACACTGTTCTCCGCTCCTCGCAACCAGACACTATCAGCTGTGAACTCATCAGTCTCCTTTAAAGGCCGGGACACAGAGAGGAAGAAGGAAGAGCAAAATTACAATTACAGAACAATGGAGATGTTGCGTGTGTTCAGTAAAGGGGTTTCACATCAGTTTCTGTTTTTGTGAAAGAATAAGTGCACGTCTTTCTTCATTTCTGTTTTTGT
The DNA here is from genome assembly GCA_005024645.1 of Planiliza haematocheilus. NCBI lineage: Eukaryota > Metazoa > Chordata > Actinopteri > Mugiliformes > Mugilidae > Planiliza > Planiliza haematocheilus. Next base: position 8,954,106 of record SRSE01000649.1, on the reverse strand, counting down.
CTGTGCAACAATATTCTTACTGAGGGGTCTCACACCTTTCAGAGGACAAAAAAACAAAGCTATGAAGTGCCCAACGAAGTTCACAGTTTGGTCTGGCCAGGCGGGCCTGCGGTTCACTCCACAGATTAACCTCCCGACACGTGGCCATTAACCAAACATGCCTCTTTGACAGTAGTGACAGGCAGGAGTGTGCCGCTTACGGCCTCCTCACTTTAAGGCCCACGTACTACACTGTGTCTTTAGAGAGCCGTCCTCGGTCAGGTCTCTGTACTCTCCAAGGGCGACACTACCCAAACTCTGTAATTATAAAGCAAAGAGCATTCCTCAGCCTGGTTAACCAGAACTATGAGGGAGAGGGACAAATATTTACTTCCCCCCACCCCTTCCCTCTGTTCCTCCTCCTTTAACGCGCCCCCACCCCAATAATTTAACAGTAAGAGCAACTCAGCCTTGTAAACACAATAGTTATGTCTGCGCTCACGGAGGCATGAAGCAGACATACAGGCTCCACTACCCCTGCAGCGAATTCTAATACAGCTCTCCTCTCCTCTTCTTTCCTCTCCTCTCCTCTTTTTTTTTTTTTTTGCCTCATGCTCTGAATGTATCTTACCACTTCATGAAGCAAAACTTTGCATACCTTGACATCCGGCTTTCAGAACATTTACAGAATCTCAGCCATCTATTTGCAGCATTTTAATCAATGTTAAATTTAAATTTTCGCTGTAACTTGACACAGTATCTCTCACAAGATATAAGAAAGTTCGAGCTAACAGTTCTAATATCTCCTCTCCATCAGTACTTATTCGCACATGCTCTATATTCAGCCTGTGAAGACTCCAGCAGACCTTCTGGGAATGCTGCTACTTGCAAAAGTTGTCAAACCACAATACTCGGCTCAAAATAAGACTTGGTGTCAGGAATATATCAGCAAATCAAGGAAGTCGGTGTGTTTATTAATGTGATACCAAGTATTGCTTTAATTGCCAAGGGAAACACACGCCTTGTGGCTGCAAGCACCACTGAGGACATGCGTATGTATCTCATGTATTAATAGGATACCCCACCAGACTGTTTGTCTTAACACTTTGTAAACAGTGTGATAATATCTTAGGCTTTAATTTCCCTGTCTGTGCATGCATTACGGCAATCCCAGATTGATTAAATATCCTAACATTTTAATTGAATGCATAAAATGGAGAATAACAACTTTTGGTCCAAGTGTTCGTGTCTGACAGCGAGAAATTGAGAGAACTGTGTTGTTCTCAGAGGCTATTTGTGTTTGATGTTAACAGGCAAACACAATGCATTAAGCCTGGAATGTAAGTAATGTGCACTTAGACATACAGCCCCAGCCACAGTGTGTGGACAGCATCGTTTAATGTGCAGCAATAACTCTGTTAGGCTGCTGCTTCTCATTGCCTCTCTTTCTCCCTGCATCTTTTTCGGTCTCTCTTCCCATTGTTGCTCTCTGTATGCGTTTCTTAAATGGCGCAGTAGTGTGAAAGATGAAAGATGAGAGAGAGGACACAGCAAGTCTCTTCAGAGCTATTTGCTTTGTACTATTCTGTCTCCCTCTGGTCCTGTTTGTCTGAGTGAAACAAGATGGTGAAAAGACTCCAGAAGCATTTGATATGATGCAGTGGTGCTGGGCGACTTTCATTCTTGCTTTGAAAAATATGGAGGCATGTTGTGATTCAAGAGGGGAGCTGAACTCTATCAGTATAAATGCAGACTTGGCCTCCACAGAGGACCCGCACCCTGGGTGAATGACTGTGAGAGCCGCTGTATGGCAGGATGAAGTGTGTTCATTTCCTTATTTATTGACTCACTTGCTTTTCTCTGAGTGTTTGAAATTAATAACAGCCAGCAGAAATCAGACAGAGGGATGAAAATCAGCACTTTCCCCGCAGTGAAGCCATTCATCAAGCTAACGAGGGGGAGAATAGAAGTGGAGGAGGAGAGACGAGGGGGAAAAGTGACGTTTGGAGAGGGAGCAGAGAGCGGGAGGGAAGCAGGTGCAGTGTGAGGCGCGGGGAGGGAGGGAGGGAGGGAAAGTGACGCTGGGAACAGAGGCGAGGGGAAGGAAGCTAAGTTTGTTTGGGAGGAGAGTCATTTGGAGGATAGCGGGGCAGACAGAAGAGGAGGAGCCGCGTGTCACTCTAAAAAGAGGTGGAGAGACAGAAAGAAGGACAAGTTTGACATTGGAGTATAAATAGAGAGGGAAGAGAGGATCAGAATGCTGACAGGTTCCTCTAGACAGAAAACTGAAGGATTGACAGAGCGATCGAGTCAGAAACCACCAAGTCACAGAGACTATCAGTGCTATGTTACGCTTTAAGGCCACGTCTATCTGTCCTGGATTCTTCAAGCCTCTGCACGGGGGCATCCAATCTCCATAAACACTGTGATGCTGTATGAGACAAATACTAAACAGAGCTCTCGCTCTTAATTCAACACTTGTATTCTACGCAGCCTTCCTTCACCCCTGGGCGATGATGGGCCTGCCCTCATCTCAAAGACTTCACCTTGTGATGGCTTCGGTCCCATGCTGCTCTGCCTCCCCTACGGTCCACCAGGGACCCAACACTATCTCACACCCAGAGTAGGGCTGACTAAGCACTCGCCGCTGCGCCGCTCCTCTCAGAGCGAGAAAGGAGCGCCATGCTGAGAAAACTGCCACAGGAAAATAATTAGCAAAGTGGAGCTCTGCCCAAACACACTGGGCTAAATCTAGTAGCACTCCACAGTCAAATGGAGCCATAAATCTCACTCTTCCTTTCTCTCTTTGTTTGTTTCCCCCCTCCTTTGTTTGCATAGCATTATTCTCACAATCAGGAGTAAACTTTTTCTTGTTAAAACTTCGTCGTCATGATAACACACAGTGCATTTAATCGTTTGTAGTATTTGTGCAGGATAAATGTGCAATAGCTCAAAGTGAATGGGGCTACCGTTTAGCCTATCGTGCTCGGTGAAAACTACGAGCAGCTTCCCACTCGTTCCTCAGTCAACAGACATGTGCTGGGTGTCTTGTAATGATGCAAACTGTGCCCATCTCCCTGTACATGGATATCCATATTTTTAACTTTAAAGTTAGACCACAGTGTCTTTGGTCATCGATGCTAAATATAGTCAGCTCCTGCTGAGCAGTCTCCAGTTTCTCACTCCTTTCCGAGAGGCAGGTGGAGCATAGAGGAGGAGGGGGGGGAAGGAGGGATAACACCCAGTCTTGAATAAATCATCCCTCGACTTTTGACCCATATGGAACAGGAGGTTGTTTTTATACTTCTGCACTGCCCCCTTTCTCTCCGTGGCCTCTGCGCCCCTCCTCTATCACATTCATTTTCTCCTCCACATGACAGGTCAATCTAGATCGATTTCATCTGCCCTCAACGACTGAGACCAACATCCTGGCACCCAGAAATAGAGCTCCCTGTGATAGAAGAGCCTCCGACCAACCGTTACCGTTAGGTATGAGAGGGGGTAGGCGGGAAAGGATGGCGAATTATTTTGAAAAAATACAGAAGACGTAATTTACCGCACAAATGAACCACACTGACACAAGGAAGCAAGAGACTTGTTAGGATGGGAAACTGATCACTGTTGTGTGATGCGGTGTCTGGGTGATACAGCTTCAGCACGTTTCACCCTAACCGCCCTGCCTTTCTGTCATTAATGGCTTTCTTTCCCCTCTGCAGACGTCCGGATGCAGGCCAAAATGTGTGGCCATGTGAACTGCACTTACTTAAAAGGGTGCCAAATGCACATGCACAAAACGGATGCTTATTTTGAGGAGAGGCTGTGTGAGGAGACTTGCTGTTTTTACAATTTACTTTTACAGTTCACCATTAAAAGAGGTAGATTATGTTAAACTAATCATTCCAAATCCCTATGAAATCCTTTGTTACATCCGCCCGTTGTGTATCTTTGGGTCGGGGAGGAAACAAACTCCAACAGCAGGATTTTTCCTGGCGCTTGGAATATTAATCAATGACGCACTTGTACAGTTAAATCTGTAAGTTAGCTGAAATGCGTTTCTGATTCTGTAGCTAAAAAACCCGGAAACCAATGACCTTCACAATAATACCATAATAATCCATTTACATAGCAGAGTGGCCCTAAAATGATGTATGAATGGAAACACCACCAGGCTATGAACCACGCTCATTGTCCGCTCTCAGAGTCTGCGTTGGTCCACTCGCGCAGACATGGAAACCTTGAACTGGCCTGAACAGTGTGTTCATGTGACCCCACCCACAAACATGCGTTTCCCCAATCTATATTTGTACTCCACTCTCTTCCTCACAGCCTCTTTCACGCACTTCCAGAGCATATACACACACCTGGTGTTTTATCCTTGTCAGCATATTCTGGGTCCTTCAACCGCCTGCTTGCCTCTGAACGCAAACCCAAACGCTGTGCCTCCCTTTATAACAGGCACTCACCGGTCGCAGGTGAGACACAGTGGCAGCTCCATACCAGTGTTAACCTCTCTTGATCTCCTCACCAACTGCACATCTTGTGGAGTAAATACATTTGTGCTTGGAAAAGTCTTTTTCTCTTGGATTAGTGCGGTAGAGGCGCAGTGACACTGTGTCCTGGTAGTGTCTAGGCAGTCCAGGCTGGAGTCAGGACACTCTTTCCCCAGGCAAGGACACCAAGACCTGGCTCTCCGTCTCCATCACTCAGCTTGTCCTCCTGGAGCTACGTGGCCAGACTGCTCATCGCCCCCCCGCTCCTCATATGCATGGATTTGCATAAAACAAAGACATGGCTCTGCCTGCATCGTCTGCCATGGTTGAAACCGTTAAGAACGGGATCGACCAGACCAGACCGCACGCAGCCGCTCTAAGCTCAGCTGGCAGGTTGTCAGTGCGCAACATCAGTATAGCGCATGGCAAGGGAGCTGAGATTTACGAGGCTGACTAAGATAGACACCCTCATGGTTTTCCACTTTAATTCGTTTAACATCCGTTCCTTCGTCGTTGTTTATATTCGGCACCCCTTAGCAGTGAGCAGAGGGCACCTAATTCACAGTGATGACGTGGGAGGAGAATCAGAGCACTTAAAACACTTCATCTAAAGATGATTTGTCCTTGTCTTTCCTGATGGCTTTTGTCCTGTTTCCCCTCCTGAAGTTAAGTGGATCTGGAGAAAGGCCAGCTACTGATCCCACGCCCCACTTAGACACAATCAAGTAAATAACAGTGGATACAAATACACGCACACACACGCACACACGCTCACCCACACACGTATACATATATATTTTACGTTACGATAGAGGAAAGCCACAAGTACAAGCTCCAGCCTCCTCTCATTCTTATGTGTCGTAGCACATCGTGGCGGTTTGCTTCGGAACAATCAGTAAAACCATTACAGGAACAATTTAGGTCTGCAACATACATTCGCCCAGGTTCCTCTCTGTCTCCGCGTATCGATTCCAAGCCTAGAAGCTCATTCTTCACTCTTCCTCTCTCTTGTTTCCCGAGGCAAAAGACAAAATCTGAACGTGAAATTTACATCTGAATGAGTGGCTATAATCTGCTGATTGTGCTGCTGATCTGGGGCGACTGAAAACTTAATGCAAGTGTTGTGTGTGTCTGTGACTGGGATTTTTCTCCATCGTGGATTTGTATAGGGTATGAAAATGCTTACAATACCCAATATAGAAAGTTATTGCAGTCGGGGAAAGAGAGTGATGTGATGTAGAGAGATATTGCTGACAGGAAGGAGGTGTGTGCTCTTAAGCATATGAATAGGAATTGACAAACCACTGTACATTATGTATGCGTTATGGAAGCCTTGCAGACATGTGCATTATGCTTTAAAACACTCTGTATCATCTCTCTATTAGAGTCTAATTAATGATTAGTTCATGCGGATTTATGTAGTGATTTAATAGGAAAATAAACACATGTTGAATAATATACTATATGCTGTATATATATAGTAGTAGGTATTGAGGGAAGACTTAATGAATCATTTGACAGATGTAATTTCACTCATTAAAAAGTTGGAGAGATAAATAAAAAGGGTTTTACCTCTGGGATCCGAGGGCGCGAAGGAACGGGGCTTGAAATCACAGATGGAGGAATTTTCTCGATGACCTACAGAAGCAAATGAGACCGGACAAATCTTATCAGAATGGATGAATGAATATCAAAGCAAACACGTGTGCCGTCAACGGCTCTCCCCCCTTCTGCCTCCTCCGCGCGCGCCTGTGCGCCGCTTTCTGCCGTTCTGTCAGGCGCACGCGAACAATCACAGAGAAACAAGTCGAGCCACTCTGAGTGAGATTCACTCTCACCTTGTCTGTCTGCGCAGATACAGTGCATGTATCACAGTAAGCGTTTGATGCGGAGGGGAAATGTAAAAATTTGCATGCAAATAGATTCTACAGGCAGAAGCCATGCATCAAAACACAGTAACCACAAGAGACAAAACTAAAATATCTAAGCGAACAGTGTGCCATCATACAGAAAAGGCAAAATAGCGTTTATGCCAGTGTGTCTATTCTTGCATATTTGATTAAGTTACATAATTAATTGTTCTTAAAGGGAAGGAATTCATCATGCAGATAAATAAGCAGCAGAGGAGGATACTTTCCCCATACCTCATCACTGAAACTTCCACAAGTGCCCCCAGTAAAACACACATAGGTAAGCATGTTGACCAAATGGCTGTTATTCATATCCCCCCATAAATTGCTACACGTGTGAACGCATTAGCTTAGCTTTTCCTCGATGCCAAGCAGGCACCCTTTAAAGCGCTGTGGGAAATGACAGTTGTGGAAATACTCTGCCAATACGCTGCAGTGAAGGAAATTTTAAATCATCGGCTTTTCAAATAAATGCCACATAACTCACTGCTGCAAAGTACATAGAACCAGCAGGAAAACAGCAGCCTGATGATACTGCAGCAGAAACACACGTCATTGCATCTAAATCACTAAGTGTAAACTTCTCGGCCCTGAAGAAAATTGAAAATGGAGGTTGAACTGCGCTGAATTAACTGAATTAACTGAATTAACTTGGTGCATATCGCGTGTTAAAAATATATGGAAATGTTTTCTGTATGTTATAAGGTCGTCTTTATTTCACCGGTGAATCTTGTCATTTTCTACTGTAGGTGCTAAGAATAATATTCTCCATGCAAAAAACCTGAATATAGATTATTATACCTCCCTAAAAGACTGAACTCTACTTGGATCCGTGTCCCATGTTTATTCCTCACATTTCATAATAATAACTACATACAATAACAAATTATGTACACTGGAGTAAAACTGTGATTTTGGTTACATGTCTGGATTTGTAGATATCTGACAACGGTTTGCCACTCCTAACGGTTATTCTCCCTGTGTCCCCTTTTGCAGTGGCATTGCTGAGAGACGGCGCTGCATTTATTTAAGTCACAGCCTCTTGGTTTGGGTCCATTTACAGACATATAAAATTACCCCAGCAAGTTCCTACCACCTCATTACCAACATAACCTGCAGCCAGTCTTTCAAGGACAACTCTCTAATGACACCACGTGTATCCGCTTAATGTCTATTTGAAGCACCCTTTCTGCCACAAAGAGAGAAAGAAATGTATAGAAAGAGCAAAGCACACTCTGATAAAATAAGTACCTTAACCGATCCCTGATGCCCATTTAATTCTGCACGGCTGGGCGTCTCTGTACTGTCTCTCTCATGTACGCTGTCTGTGTATCTGCTGTGAGCGCACCATTTATTCATAGAATGGCTGTTAGTCTTAACTCCATCTTATAGTTTTGCTGCTGTTTTGCTGAACCAAACTTGTAAGATTTGACAAATATGACAGAAGTTTTTATACAGTGGTACTGCAGTGGGCTTCCAACATGTTAAACAAAATGACCTTTATATTCTGTATACATCGCCAGACGTCAACTCTGCAGGCGTGCAAACATGACAAGCTAAAAAAACAACAGAAGGGAAGAATGTCGTAAACTTCATGGAAACTTCTTAAATCAAAACAAGCAAGCAGAACTTTTTTCTTCTTATCATTATTAGACAGTCCTCTAAAACATAAAGCTGGACTCGCTCTGTATTTCTCAGATATGCGTCTTTATCAACCAAAGTGTAAAATCTGATCAGACTGACGCTGAAAGTTCAGTTCAGCACACCCAGTCTGAGTCAGTGGGTATTTAAGAGGAGGAACAATGAATTTTGCTTTTAGTGCCGCTGGTTGCTTTGTTGTGTTTTTGAAACACCCACAATACAATGCTTGAATGATGTGGGTGTGAGAATAAAATTAACTGCTCATCACGGACGCCACAGACACTACCGGACTATCCCTATTACAATGCTGTGATTAGTTAAGCTAGTACAAAGGCTGTCTTATTTTATTTATTTTATTTTTTTAATCATTCCCTATTTATACTTGACGGTGACTGCAAGACGCTTTTCTTTCTGTTCAGCTACATGGGGTGAAAAGAGAAATACTTTTGGCAGCATGAAGCTAAACCTGCCGGGCTTTAATCAAGTGTCATGTCTTCTACACACTGAATGGAAACGGTTGTACTCTATAGTCTTTATTATTTGTGTACTTTAAAAACAACCATCCATGCATAGCAAAATATATATTAGCTGATGATATTGTTTTCACAAATAAAAAAAAATATATATAATAAGTACTTCCACTTCTAAATACTTCTGTTAGTTTTTGCCTTTTGTTAAAGCTTCTGAAAACTGTGCTGCAAGAATGTGACTACGACACCAGTGAAATACAGGAAGTGGGTGAAAAAAAAAATTGCGATGGGAGTAGTCTTGAATTTACTGTGTACCGCACCATGTCGGATGTGCATGTACATTTCATTCAGTGACTTCTGGGCAAAGGAAATGAGCATGAGTTCCCCGGGGCAGGGATTACTCTAATGACTTTGAGAGCGGCCTGGTGCGCTGTAACTTTTGACCTCTGCTCATCCTCTCCTCGAAAAGACAGAGATGAGACACGCGTGCGCGCATTTAAACATGCAGCCCTGCATATTATCTAAACGTGTGACTGATCACGGTGTCACGTACTGGCATGAGCTTGGGACCACGGTTGTGACATACAGAGTGCAACACAAACAGCAACACACACGGGTCCTCTCCAGCCCTTCCTTTGGCACCATCTAAAGCCTGGAAGAAGTCAGACCCCCCCCCAGCCAGCCTTTATTTTTGGTTCTGTCAACTGGCTTGCTGCTACTTGTGTGAACATTGTGCTGCATCTTATGCTGTCAGCCCGCATAGCGCCAACGTTCCTCATGAGTGCATCACTGGGAGATCGATCGTTTTATCACTTACGTAACCACGGCGCTCCAGTGCCACAGATGTAAGATACGTGAAACAACACAAAAATTAGATCTTTCTTCACACAGATGTCATTTAGTGAATAACATCAAATGGAAGAATAGGGCGAAACCCAATGAATAATACGCTGTAAAAAAACAAACAAAAAAAACAACAACGCTGGGGCAAGTCTATGCCAGGCCACAGGGTTGTGTGTTTGTGCTGTTGTATGTAGGCTGGTAAGTGTGTTTTCCTCTCTAGTGTCTGTGTGGTGGTGTTTTTAGTTTTAGCGCATGGACATTAGAGGTTTAACAGATCCATTCCAATGAGGAAACAATCAAACTAAACAAGCTTCAGAGTCTAACAGAGCAGCCTTAAACAGAAACCAAAATTTCATTTTTTGCATACCACCCAAAACACATCAAAAAACCCACCATGCAAATGCATGCCCTTTATAGAGGCAAAGCCTAAGTAAAGAAGACATTATTTTGTCTTTGAAATAGCAACTACAGTTTAAAGGAGGGGAGGCAAACAGTTATTCTCTCTGTAGTCATTCCGTACATTGTTGTGGTTAATATGAAATATCAAAATATAGCAGAGCTGCTGCTTGGATCAAATAGATGTAATTAGATAAATTGAGGAAGAAGGAGAACGGCTTGGCTGTAAATTGCATGGTGTGTGCATGCTAAGACCCAACACTGGCACAGCTGCACGGAGCTGCACTCACGATTTATCATCTCTACATCGCAGGAGCTGGTGGCCCCCACCACTATTAATCATCAGCAAAATCATTTAATTCAGCCCAAGCCCGACTATTGTCTCAGTCGCTCCCCTCACTCTGGGCAAATCAGCCGCCGCCGCCGCAGCAGCACACACCTCAGACGGGGACACAAGTGTTGAGTTAGTCTTTCTTTCTTTTTTCTTTTCTTTTTTGGACAAGCTTTGTTGCACGTCATCCGTGGCAGATGGTGCAGAGTGTGGCTTTTTTGTAAATTTCGCAAGTATGAAATTTATAACTGCAGAGATTACTGTTTGTTTTATGGAATAACCGTTGATCACTCAGAGCTTTGTCAACACACCGATGCTGTGGTTAATTTTTATGGAAGGTGTCTAATTTGTGTGGCCTTTTTTCCACATAAAGTGTGGCTGAGTTGCAAAAGCTGACAATTTCAATTTCAGTTTGTCCATAGAAACCTTGTGTTTCTTCAGAGTGTATTTTGGCACGTTGGTCTTCCTGTTTTGACAAACAAATTGTCCTGGAACAGTGAAACAAGATGCCCACAAGGCCATTCCTTGTCCCAGAACTTAGGAAATAACTTTTCCTCTTGTGTTTCAGAAAAGTGGCCTTTTCAGTTAAAGATTGCGTTAAGAGAAGTAAACACAAGATGTCTAAACACTAAGTGAATTGCAAGCCTGGATGCAGCAGTGCATAGCCTCTTCTGCTCACCGCAGTGGCTGAGTTAAATTGGCACCTTCTCCGACACCCCCCTCCTCACATGTCTGACATGGCTGTGCCCTCATCATAGCCCCTCTCCCAAAGCATGCCTGCTCCAGGCCAACATCCAGACCACTGACAAACAGGATAAAGCCAAGTGAAAGTGGGAAAGCCGAACGGTGACATGCTTATGACAGTGAGCGCACAGTGTCGGAAAAATGCAGGCACAGCAAACGCATGCAGATCAGGAAGCAAAGAAGGCGAAAAAGGGTGCGAATGGTGGGTGCAAATATGTAACAAGCATAACCACAAGAAGTTCACATAAAGATGTCATCGTGACATACTGCCATTCAAAGAAACACACACACAGATTCACACCTATTTAAGGTCACAGATATGCTTGCACATACCCCCACACATGAGCTCTCACAAAAGCACACACACATGAACCAATCAAAGGTCACACTTTACAATATAATTAACAGGTTGTAATTATCAGATAATGAGCCATTCTGGGCTTCTAGAAACACAGAAGAGGAAGCAATTCATGGTCTGTGAGATTTAAAATAGAATATATGCAACGATAATATGTCTAAAATAAACTGATTGTGAGCAGAAGAATGGAGAGGGAGTTGAAATAATGAAACAAATTGGCAACAAGTGAGATTTCAGTCTGAGTCTACATGCGATTAATATACTGTGAAAATGTTTTTATTTATTCACAGTTAATTTGGGGAATATGAATAAACAAATAGACCACCGCGTACCTCAACCTGTGTGTGCTTTCATTAACTTAACACCGGACACCGGTTCATCTCCACATTCATCCATTCAGCGTCTATGCGTCAAAATGGATGAACCGTGTCGGCCGGAATTTCTTTCACTTTTATTCTTTATGCTTAGAGCGTGGACGTGACGAGTGTCTTGGTGATGTTATAAATGACCTAACGGTAGCTCGTTGTTAAACTGGTGTTGAAATGGTTTATGTGAAAGCACGCTAAAGATGGTCACTGTAAGCGGTGCTAGGTGTCGTGCAGTATACTCCCCATCATGTTTAGATTCTCTGCTCTGAACCATTCAATCCCCAAAATCAAAAACTCTCAGTCAAAAGAAAAGTGAGAAACTTAGTGAGGACAGTTACATACATTTATTGCATATCATTTAATTGTAAAATGAAATGAAAAACGAGCACATATGAACATCACATATGGTTAGTGAGTGAAATAATTTTGCACAGCAAAATATATATATTTATATATATATACTATATGTAAGATGAAAGATTAATTAACATATTTTCAAGATTTATTGGCGAACGGTTTCTCCCTCGTTTTGCACATGCAGGGTGACAATCCCTGACGATCTAACAATGTCCAGACATTATTGATTATAATAATTAGTTATTGCTTTGCAAGTATTGAGTTCGTTTAAGACAAAACAACAGCCTCATCTGAACTGACGATTAAAAAAAAAAATATCTCAAAGTGTTACGATTAATTCGTAACAGATTTTCAAACGTATCTTCTTGAGAGGTGGAGGTGACTAACTTTTCCTTAACTTCCACATGACAACAGGCGAGATTTTATCTTTTTTTTTTTATTATTATTAATATATAGTGCATTTCAGTTCAAAATACGTCAGGTCGCTGAAGAAACACATTTCCAAAAGCATGGCAATTTACTTCCGCTGTGAGAAATACCTTCTCCAACTATACATTTCTTTTTTCCAATACATTATAAAATGTGTGGGAGAGACCATTGCTCTCACACTACGGTTTTTAAAGCACATGCTGCAAAAGCGCTGTTTATGCACTGCACAATACTGCTCACTGTATAAATTGGAGCCGAGCCAATTTCTCTAAATCAATATTAAAAAATACTTTTGTGCAGCAGTCTCCTTAATAATTACCCTAGTGATGTATACGCTTCAACCTGTAGCAACTTAGATTATAAAACTTTGTACTTAAATTACGCTTTAAAAATTATTCAGAGGTTTGACAAATGCACAATGGAATATCTTTAAATAACAATATAGGCTTAGCAACAGACTAAACTTCCAGGAAATAGACTGGTGGGTTTCCTTAATCGTGGAGTCTTTTCTTTTCCCCCTCGCATCGGGATCCCCGCCGACAAACTTCCACCAGGAATGCACAGGGCATTCACTGCAGCCTAAAGACAGCCGATGGTGGTGCACCTCAACACAGTTGAAATGCACTGGTATAGATTACAAGGAGGGGGAGGGAGGGTGGGAAGTCCTGTCACTTTTTTGTCGCTGTCCCAAAAAAGTGAGGAGGCCTAAATGAAGTATGAATGCCATGCTGGAGTCATCCGACAAAAAGGACATCTTCAAGCACAGAAAGAAAAAAAAAAACCTTACATGTCCAGCATGCAGGGCAGTTCAATAACACATCTTTGTAAAAACATATGAGTTCGTAATGAATATAGTCTTTTTTTGTTGCTTAACACATTCACAAGCAAACGCATGAGATGAGGTGGCGTCAAACGGCAGGGCTCGCAATCTTCCCAAGAATGGCAACAAAAAAATAAAATAAAAATGAAAAGGTAAAAAAAAAGACAAAAAAAAAAAACATACTGTCGATGGATGCAGTTTGACGGGTATCTGTACAGTGGATCAAAAGTAAAATGATGAAAAAAAGGCAAGTTGATGAACTTCAGGAGGAACATACTCAGTGGCTGCATGCACACTTCGTACACTGCGACATGAAGTTGGATCAACTTTCAAAAAATCAAACACTGCAAATCTAATGAACAGCGGCAGGGGAAAAAAAAATCTTGACAAACAGGCTATGCATAATATAATGCCGAGTATGATGAGCAAAAGGTAGATGAAAGTTTTCTGAATATGCTTCTCCAAAATTAACACGGATGACAAAACCCTCCAAATCTAATACAGTTGCAGACTTGAGGAAATTGTTGTTTTCAAAAAAAAAAAAAAAAATGTATAAAATAAAATAAAAATAAAGTTGGCAAATTAGTTCTTGGTCTAGTAGGCTTTGCGCCAAAACAAAAATGACAAAAAAAGTTTCCTAATGAAAACTTTTTAAGCGTGGTGAGTAACTCATTTTTTTCTTTTTTCGCGATAATGTCGAGACTCACATGAAAAACTCCGGGGATGAAGGGTTGTTGTCACTGCTGGATCCATTTTCTCTGAAGCCGTTGCTGATGAGCTTCTCATACTTTTCTTTGTACGCGTCCCTCTCCCGGACCAGCCTGGAGATCTCCTGCTTTAGGTGGTCGACCTGCTGCATGAGTTGCGTCTTCTCTCCCTCCAGGACGTGCCGCTGCTGGACCCGCTTGAAGCGGCAGGACTGAGCGTAGCCTCTGTTCTTTAGGGTCCTCCTCTTCTGTTTCAATCTGATCACCTCTTCCTTGCTGACCCCCCGTAGCTGCCGGTTGAGCTCCCGCACTGACATGGTCACCAGCTGCTCATCTGAAAACCGATCATCCAAGCGCATGTGTGGGTGATTTGTCCCAGAAGTGCCGTTGGACTGGACGCCCGGTGCCTGGTGGTGGCCGTGGTGATGGTGGTGGTGGTGGTGCTGCCCTCCGTTCTGAGCGGCTGCCGCAGCGATAACTGCCGACACCACCGCTGCGGCGGACCCCATCTCTTCCCCGGCCATGGTGCCTCCTGCTCCGGCTGCGCCAGCAAATTGCTGGCCCCTGGCATAGCCATCGAAAGACTGGAGCTGGTGACTGCTGTTGATCAGCGCCTCGACTGCGTCTTCGGGGCTGAAGCCCAGCGCCTCTGGATTCAACTGCTGTTGGTAACCGGACATCCAGTAGAAATCCTCTATGTGTGTCTTCTGCTCGCTCCCCGAGCCCGGACTGGGCGCCGAGAAGCTTGGGGAAGGGGGCACCGAGCTGCAAGGCGTGCTCATCGGGGTGGAAGACAAGGATCCCCCGGCGATAAGGCGACTGCACTGGCTGATGTTGCGATCGGGCTCCACCGGCTCCTTTTTCACTTCAAACTTCATCAGATCGAAGTCATTAACATATTCCATGGCCAGGGGACTGGTGGGCAGGTCGGAGTTGCTCATTGCCAGCTCTGATGCCATCCTCTTGCTGCTGACAGTCCTCCAAGCGGGGTGAAGAGCAGCTGTCAAACTGGGTTGGTTGGAAAGAACGTGAGCCAGTTTGATTTTTTAAGCGTTTTGTCTTGAAACAGAAAAAAAAGAGCTTTTCAGCGTCCTTTTTGCAGCCGCCGACTTGCAGGCGTGTGAGAGTAGTTTGTCTTTGCAGAGTCTATTGCACAGACACACCAGTGCCGCGCGCACGAGTAGCGGAGTCCCTTTTCAGCATGTGAAATTCGGCGGTTTTGTATTTCAAACATTTAACACTTTACGGTTTCTTCATTGCGCAAGCGGAGAGGCAGAGAAGAAGCCGAAAAGTAAGGGAGCAAATGCAGCCTCGCACGTTACGAGCCGCTGACTGGTGGGGCTGATTTTTTAGAGGGATCACACAGCAGATGAGTTTAAGAGCATTGTAGCTGCCCTGACGTCAGGCTGCAAAAGGGAAATTGACTCGGACGAAGAGCCAATAGGGTCGCACACTCCGAGAGCTAATTAACATATTAGTAGCCCCCTGAAACAAAACTTTTCTCAACTGTCAAAGGCCACCAGCTGACTGTCAGCTGCGACAACGACACTTTTGCTCCAACAGTCTTAATTTTAACGTCAGGTATTACATTATGAAGCGACAATTTTTTTCTTTTGTTTTTTCTTTGGGATTTTTTTTTTACAAGTGGAATGAGGTAAAGGGTTCTGGTGCTATTCATTGTGACAAGTACAGTTTTAATGCACAGTATTTAGAGAAAAGAGAACAAAAAAGCAGATAGATAGATAGATAGATAGATAGATAGATAGATAGATAGATAGATAGATAGATAGATAGATAGATAGAGTAACTCTAAAATAGAGCCCACAAAGTCTATCATTAATTTTAATCTTTTAATAAAAAGGATATTGAACTATTTTCTTGCAACATATTTGAGTATATAACACATTTTTTTTTCACACACAATTATTAATTGTAATAACTGTTTCTCTTGGAAAACGCACCCCAACCTGTTAAAGACCACTTAAAATCTTCAAAAAAAACACACATTAACTAGATATAAAACACAAGTGGTGACATATATGCACGAAACAGAGCGTTAACTGGACCAAAAAGGGTCTGGTGAAAGGTGGATTGAGGAGGCTTGTCATGCCTCTGCGCACCATTATAAAACTCAACACTGCCACCTTTTGGTCATGACTGTGCAAGGGATTCCCCTTCCAGCAAGCACACATTAATGGCAAACAGAAGAAAAGTTGTTATATGGCTAGGAAAACATATGTGGTTTGCAAAAGAAACACGCTTGCAGTGTCGTTATTGAGTTTGTCTCATTGAGAAAAGTAAATCCTAAATATTCCTTTTGAATTTCCACCGGATAACGTAAGAGAGGGAATTTTATATTGCCTCCAAGAAGTCATGTCAGAGGAAGTTAGTGCCAGTGAACCCAGTGTTCAGTCCAAACTGATATTACCTCCAGCAGCCATAAAATTCCTTTATCTAAGCAAGGACCCAGGCGTTGCTTTAGGAGCCATATAAACCTCGTACATTACACTTTATCTCAGTTCAGAGGTCTCCTACTCTGAACTGACTTGTGTACAACAGTAACATGAGAGCGTCTTGGTATTCCTGCAGTGTCACTGTCTGTCCTGTCTAGATAAGTGTCCGCTGCCCATGTGGATCCAACAGGTTTTTTTTTCAACGCTGTAAAGTGTTGAGCTGAATGTGTTAGTGTAGCTGGAGGATACAGAGATGCTTCCCTTGAGATTTTATAGCATATTTAAAGCTGATGTGTCTCACACTTTGGAGTTCCTGATAAAGAACCACCTGGTGCTAGTTTAGTCATTATGATTTCTATACATTAACCCAAATTCGCCAACGATAACGACGTGACTTAAGAAAGACATGCAGCCCGAAGTTTCAGTCCCCCATTGTACTGGTAGAATGCAGCTAATTGATGACACATGGCAGTATACTCATTCAATAATAATGCAATTTGTTAGGGAGAAGAGTGATGTAAGTTATACCAAGGCCCCGGTCTCATTGGCCAGTCGGAGTGTCGATTTCTTCTGTGGCTGCTTTTGACATGGTGCTGACAAATAACCATTTCTTTCCTGTGACAAAGCCTATAATCATAGTCTGCCTCTCACTCCAAGTGTGTGATCTCATCGTTGCAGAGATGTGTATTTTTAGACATTTGGGTGCACGCTGTTTAATGATAGGCCAAATCAGTCGGCTGCCAAAAGCTCCTGTGGAAGATGATTCTCACAATCAACCAGATATTTTCATAACCATGAGGAGCTGAATGCTACGGCTGTCTAAGAGTGTGGCTCAGGTTGTTTGTCTGTGTTTTAAATTTAGTGGAAACACTCTGTTTCCTCCTGTCTGTTTTGTGTGTCTATGTCACTTCTATAGTGAGTACACAGACATCATTTGGATCATGTATATCTTACTGTGTTTTAACAATGAAATGCAATAAAGACTTAATTATAGAATGCACAATTAAAGGTTTTATTTTATAGTACCATGTAGAAGAAATGGTAGCAGACTGAAATTAAGTTAACCACACACATGATCATCATCATCGCCACATCCTGAATGTTTTAGGAGAGGGGTATATGGATGTGTCTGGTCGTATGTTAATACTCAAACAAAACCCCATTGTTTCTATTTCCATTCTGTTGCCTTGTCATCTGTTTGGGCTTACCTGTTCATGGGAAGGCGCAGCAGTGGCCCGTTCCCTGGAGTACGACCACAGCAGAGCGAGACTAATATACAAACGAAGGGAGAGCTCATTAGTCATGACAGAAGAAAGTGGCGGACCTAATTTAGCTGCTTTTGTGCCTTTGAAGTTATTGATGATGCAGAGCTGAGAGAAATCTTCACGGAGAGAGATTGGACCATTGTGGGGAGAACCTACCAAACCAGGAACGGAGAAGCACATGTGATGGCGTGGAAGAGCAGTGTGGGTTGTCCTACACTGATGGGAAACTTCACAGTATCATTAGAAGGTTCAGTCCCGTGTTTGAGGCTATTCAGTCATTTGTAAAAATGGTTTCTGGAACCGCCGCAGCCTCATGAACCTGGAGGGTACAATTGTTGAAACACTGTAGAATATATGGTGTTCTTTTCATTAAAGTTCCACTAAAATTAAAATTTCTTTACTATCCGTCACCAATACTCAGTTCTGAACATTTTTTTTTTTTTTTTTAGGTGTTGTTTATGGTATTTTAGACTTTGACACTTACTGGAAAATGACTTTAATTTGTTATTGACTCATCCTGCACTCGGGGGCATCTAATGAAACAGTTTTTCCCATTTTCACGTCCCTCCTTAAACGGCAGCTCTGCTGGTTTTGTGGCTTTGAGTGTGTTCTTGAACATGGATGGGCAGGGCCTGCTCAGGCTATTGGACTTAACCCTTCAGCACATACTGGGCCTTTCCAGAGAGGGGGAAGCCTCTGTAGCTCGGGCTTTTACAGGAAACACATAAATATGCATAATAAATTAGCACCCCGCTAGCTTTTTCGAAGAGATGTTGATACTCATTAGGTCTGGTGGCCTCTTTCAAGTTCAAAAGCATTTAACAGGATAACGCATACATTCTCGCTGTGCACGTGGCTCAGACACATTTTATTTAAAACGACTGTGCTGTGGCTGACTACTGACAAATTAACTGTCTATTTGGGTTTGCAAATATGTAAGAAGAACCTTGCCTTGAGTTTTTGGGGGTTATCGTATTGTTATTAAAGCATCTGTTATTATCATTTAATCCTCAGTGGTTGCGAGTGCTTTAAATACTGTACTGTGATACTGTGACACGGTTTCGAGACAACAACAATTATCATACACAATAGTGTATGATAAAACTACGGCGTTGGTCCCAGACTCATACCCCATGACATTATTAGTACGTTGTAGGTAGAGTTATTGTAGGTCTTTTTAAAGGATCAGGCTGGAGTTCAAATGGTGATCACCCACGGACACTGATCAAAGCCATCCTACTACGAAATGTCTGAGGGCTATTTGGTTGACTTTGAGTACTCTTAATATGCATCTGCAACTCTGCAGACATTACATTAAACATTTCAAGGCCGTTCGTTTCTCTTTTGGTGGCAGGATGATGTCTTCCAAATATTTAGTGCAGCAGACCATCCTGGACATGCCTTTGTCAAGGTAAGGGCATGACACAATTTTTAACATTAGATTCCTCACAAACTTAAGACCAGGGTAAGAGTATTGAACGCAATCAGAATTACTACAGTTAAAAAATAAAGTTGGTAGATGTAACAGTCAGGTTATTGGCACGATGGCTGTCTTTGCAAGAAACTCTGTCCAGGGTGAAAGAAACAACGGACGATGTCTGGACACTACTGACTCCTTGTCCATAGGTTTGTCGTAATAGTCTCAGAAACACAGTAAAATATACGCAAACTGCATTCACAACGTCGGCAGTAACATGGGTATTTTCATGTTGAGAGCAGTGGTTGTAGCTGAGTGGAAAGATCAGAGGTCAGTGAGTTGTTTTCTATATATCTATATAGACTGTGTTTGCGTGCAGTGGTTGCGGGGTTACTCAGTCCCAGACAGGGCTCGATAAGGCCATTTAATCAGCCTCTTTGCATTCCAACACTTTTGCAAGCTGCCCCTAACCTGAGCCCATTACTGTATCCATGTCTGCACTGGTGAATACCTGAAAGCTGATAGCACCTGTAAACACGCAGGCAATGAACAGCATGAACAAAGAATGCACAGCATAACCTCTGATATGACCAAAACACTCTCCCTAAGTGTTGCTTTTAAATTTAAAGTGAAAAAGACAGAAACACTACCCTGGCTTTACATCTCTACTAACGTGTAGAGCTGGTATTGCTCCAGGGCAATGTAATTCCATCAACAGTTTAGTGAGAACAACAAAGCTGGAATATCAATTTTCACCCCACCAACAGAATGTGGGCACAGCCAGGTCATAATTACCTTAATCCATTAGTCAGAAGGAGGGTGAGGCTGAGAAGGGTGCGATGGAGGACAGAGCAGACAAAGGAAGGTCAGGAGGAGAGCAGATCTTAAGTCTGGGGTGGATTTTGGATGGCCTCTCTGACACCGGTGGAAAGTATTTAGTAGCCTACAGCTAGTGGGCTTTATGTGAGCGGTGAACTCTGGCGTACGACATTGAGCTTGTATCAGTTCAGGCTCGGTGCAGAGGGACCAGCAGTAAGCCAGTGAATGTGTTATGGTGCTGCGAACAGCAGAGTCACACATGTTTTCTAGACTGTCTCACTGACACATGACCCCGGGTGACACAGAGTTTTGAGGTTTGATCTCATATTTATTCCCCTTCCAGCTGAATATTTGTCAAGTTAAATAACGTGGCTGCTAATTAATACTGTGTGGCCTGCAAATGTAGGCTACCCTGTTCACCCGAAAGAGATTAATCGAAGAAGACTAGTCAATATTGCACAAGAGTTGGCAGAGTGGTTTGCATATTAGCCATAATTACATTCACATGAACATAATGTATTGGTTTACTGTCATGTGTAAGGTTAATGTGTATCGCAGTTTAATGATATATTAACTGCTGGATAGCTTTCAAGGGTTATCTCCTCGAGACGTCCTCAATGGGCTCACACGACTTAGACTTTCATCTCTGACTGTGAGCGTGTGATTCAGATTGTACGTCTCAGTGTTTGCATGTTGGTTCATGCATTTCTATGCGTGTGTGTTTAAGTTTTGATATGGCTTAATGTTAAAACAAATACAGTAACGTTTCAGACAGACAGGGCTAAGTATAGTTTATATGGTGGCGCAAATCTCAGAGAGGAAAAGAATACTGAGACATATTTTTAATAGAAACCACAAAACGTGGTGAATTTGGTGTAAAATGTCAGTGAAATATAAATTCTACTAAATATGACAAAGGTATTTCTCTTTGACTCAAGGTTAAAACCATTTCAAAGGCAGAGTTAGATACAAGCATTTTGTAATCTTGTATTGTAGTGTCCACCTCCTTTAATTTATCTACACAGGGCCAAGAGGAATTGCAGCAATGTTTGTTGGACTTGTCACCCTCTATACAAGTTTCTGGCAAGTCTCCCCTCCCCCATCCTCCCAAAGCTGCTCTGCCCTTGAGCTACCGAAGCCTGAACCGGACACTTACAATAAAGTCTAATCTTCACAATTACAGAGAGTTAGCAGTCCAATAAGAGCGGAGAACAAATGTCACAGATGAGGACTTCTTTGCCCCTCTAGCTAAAACACGCTGTAATGCTTTTTGCCCACCATAAACTGTTAATGGTGATAGTAGCGGATGTAATGCATATCCACATGCCCCCATGCAAATGCCTTTGTTATTATTTAAGACGTGGATGTTACCTTATTTATGGCGTTTCCCTGCTCGTTCATCATTACATGCACAGTCATTACAGTGAACTTAATGAGACTATCTCTTCATTGTGTTCAACACAATGTTTGTCAAATATGCCAATGTGAACCATTGATTTAGTGAAGATATACAGCAGCAGTAGCTGTCTGCCTACAGCAAAGTAGGCAGACACAGTTTGATTAAGATCCACAGACTTTCCAAAAAGCTTACCAAACACTGTGTGTTATTGGGATGTGAGTCTTATGCTTCTGTTACATAAGTGAGAATAGAGCTGCCATGTCTTTGAAAAGCACTAACTTTATGTACTTATTTATGTTTTTACTTTTTCAGAAATGAGACCACACGTACGCATATTTGTGTGTGGATGATCAAGATGCTGTTGCTTCTCTCTTGTCCCATGTTCTTCTGTCACTCCAACATTACCAAGTAAGTGGAAACACACAAGCAGACGCAGTGACACAATCCCATCCCCAAATGCATGCATGCTTACACAAATGCACGTAGAGGGACATGCGTGCGCATGCTCGTAGCATAATGAGAGATTTTCTGACCTTTCTTTATGTACCCCTGGAGAATATTGATGAATCCCCTTTTAAAAATAACTCCCGCTTGTAGCGTCATTAAATGATTTACAGTTATTTCACCAACACATAATTATTACATTTATTATGCTTGACTGTACAGGGTGGGGCCATCCTGGTAGGAGGTGGTCCTTTAAACACAACAGGGACAGTTTTTGTGTATATTGAATTTCTCAATAGTCTCTGAAATTAACATCACAAGAAAGCTGTAGAGTGGAGTACTGCCATTATCAAACTAAACCTGCAGCCTTTATGGTCTGTTGTGTGATAAGTGAAAATTATTAAAAGAGAACATTTTACTATTAGCAACTCCTAAGCATATTTAATTTTTCATAATATCTTCTAACCTTAAAGTACTGGTCTTGAATTTCAGCCATTACTAATTAGAGGATTTGAAATGACATTTATTGTCATACAATCTAAACCTTTACAAGGAAAACCTTTGCGGCAATGAAACGTGAGTGGATGAGTTTTGTCCCCTCCCGGATCACTCCTATTACCCATGTCAAATCAAACATAATCTAACACAGTGAGCTGAGTAATCACAGTTGGTCCTATGGCAAAAAGACTAATCGCCACATTAAAATTGCAAGGTTGTGGAATTACCTTAAATCGTCCGACTGTCTCTGACCTGCAAAAGCGCAGCGCTTCCCGCACCGTGCTTCCAGTATTAAAAGGGCCATTGTGTGTTTGAATGCAGCGCTCTGGATCTCTTCCTAATAATGATATCTTCCCAATTGTTATGCTGCTAAGCTGGTTAAAATGCCATCTGACTGTGATCGTGAGCATGCCCCTTCAAACACCCCCAGTGGGTGAACCGCTTAATGTTCATTTGAGCTCTGTGTTGAACACACGGCATTAAAAACCCAACTGAAGCCCAAATGAAGATGATTTAAATGAACTCATTTGAGGAACATTTAATTACCGTCGGAGCGTAATTGAATGTTTCTCTGAAGTGCTGAGTGATTCCTAATGAAATGAGAAAGTCTGGGGAGATACTGACGTGGCTGAGCACAGAGGCTGCTAGTCAGGCCCATTCTCAGCCTACGGGACTGATAAAAACATCGGAGAAGAATCTATTGGATAAATAAATCTGTCACTGCTAAATGATCCTTATAATTGCACCAAACAAAGCTGAGGCACAGGCGTGCTGGTCCTCCAACAGTAGGCTTTATTTTTATTTAAAATCTGAAAATGTAGCGAGTTGCTGTCACTTTTAAAGCTATTAGTGTAGGGATGGATGGGTGTGAGGGGCAGGTGAGTAAGAAGACAATATTTACAGGGCAGGTGTGCTGCTAGGCCAGTAAAAGTCCCTTCCTCTGGACACATGTGGTTAAACTAATGCTACTATTGGCCCTGCTGTTATGGCCTGCATATTTCTTGGCCTTTGGAAAATCCCATATCACAACATCCTCACACCTGCACCATCCATTACAGGGAACCTCATCCTCCCTAACTGAGTATTTGTGAATGCGTTCGAGAGGAAGAGAGAAAACTGAGAGGGCCTCCACATGTGTGCGCAAGTAAATAGGCGTTCAGGGTTTATGAGTGACAGGAACAGCAGCTGCTCTCCCCGTGGCCTTCTCAGTGTCTGGAAGCCCAAAGGCCTCGAGGCAGAAGATGCCAAACAAATCTATCTTTTAGCTTCTTGTAGGCTTAGAGCAAACAAAATACAAAGTGATATGTTAAAAACAAACACTTCTGTTGCTTCCCCACTTTCTGTTTCATCCTCCGGTCCAATTGAGTTTTTCTGAGAGACCCTAACTGGTTGTCAAGGTCTATTTTTGTCTATTTTAGAATAGGGCTTCAGTGTAAAGCAAACAGGAGCTGGTTGGGTAAATGTCGATGACGCTATTATAAGGTTAAATCTAGAGTATACACGCCGGCAGACTGTATGATGAGAGCATTTCCTGCAGAACAATGAGTCTCGAAGCTTGTCTGACGGGGACAGAGACACACAGAGAGAGAGAGAAAAAACTGAAAGAGATATCATCATTGCACAGCGTGTACATCTGCATCTGTGCTGCTCGGCAACCGAACTGATAGAGTTCAGTTTTCTTTGTTGCAAGCGCGATGATAATTCATGTCAGTGTGGTGATTAGTATGTCACGGTGTCCTGATTAACTTTGCATCCACTCACTTACAAAGTGCATGTAGACTTTTATTAGCTCACAGTAAATTCATAAAGTGATAAAATAAGTCTCTCTGTATGATTTAGGCGGTGGCATTACATTTCATATCACAAGCTTATCACCAAATGAGGTTACGTTTCCTCAAACAACAAACATGTTGCCTTTTTTTATCATTGTTATTGTACATAAGAGTGATGAATTGCAAAGACTTTTGTCTTAGTTTTTGTCTGAAACATGAGGAAAGTGAGTACTATTATGTCAACAACGTGGAGTCTGGCCAGCTATCGATCCACGGTAGTCTGTCATACTCCGCACAGAGGAAAGGATGAGAAGAGGGAAGTTTAGTAAAGTTTTTTTTGAATATCACGCGCATCCACAGCAATATTAACAGGTGTTCAACTTTGCAAACACGAGCAGCTCAATAAATGAACAATCACTTGAAGAGGTTAAAATATAGACAGGTTACCAACAGTGTTTCTACACTGTGTGTACTGAAAGCCGGTAGATCTGTGATAGCCGTGAGGCTCTATGACATATTCTTCTTCTTGTTAGTGCACACATGCGTCCATATCCTCATCACACCCCTCACCCATCACACACAGATGCATATGCTATTCATGTATCTTTCAAGAATTAGTTTAATTCTCAAGGCAGACATCACATGGTTGTCGTAATATCCATACCACTCAGACCAGTTAGTCAAATGTCTCTCTGTGCCGGATTCGCTTCCCATGGAGACATAGGAACTAAATTGGCTAATAAAAGCTCATAAACTAAATTGCAGTATGCGACTCCAGAGCTCTGGCGTTGGAGTGCGCACAGACAATGACACCCAGTAGTCGCAGCACATCCTCTAACCAGGCTGACATTCCAAACGGCAATTACAGCACCGGGCCCACCAATCCAGACCAAAACACCTACTCACTAAGACAATGGCGTCACTGTTCATGCACAACAGCAACCCTGATTCCTCTGTCCCCTCTTCCCCTCTGCTCCTGGGCCAATCTTGTTATTAATCTTAACTCATTCATTAGAAGAATCCTCAGTCGCTGCATGTTCTCACATTAATGTAATAGCCTTGACAACAGGTCAGGTCCTGGCAGTGAGCGTGCTGTCAAGCTAGACTCAGTTACAATCAAAATCGTCTGTGATGATTAGCATACTGCTCCACATTTGAATTCTTTTTATTTTTGGTTTTCTAAGTGGTAACAGAAGGCACATCTCTCTAGTCATAGCAGCTTTTGTCAGAGGGCCTGCTTTTTAAGTAATACATCTGTAGACAGAATGTAAAAACTATGAGGAAAGAAACTGTGTGAAGCCATAGATTCATAAGTGCTGTGTCCAAACAAAACATACTTCCCAGCTCATATACTTGGACACAGTCTACTTTTTCTGAATTATTGTGTCAATTTTCTCAGTTTCTTTAAGGCGCGTGAAACTAAAAAAGGCCGTGCCGTCCAAATACTTGTATTTCATGCACACAGCCATTATTCACACCACGTAATGATGTGTTAATGGCCTGCTCTGCAATTTTGAGAGTGAAATCTGGTTTGTAATTCAGTGTGAGATGAAATATCCCAGATGTGATGGAAATACTCCTACTGAAGACATGTTTCATACCATTACACTACAAAAAGAGTGCACACCGACCAGACTGGTGCTACCAGTCATTTTGCATAGACACTAATTACATATGGTGTTCGTTTATTCCAAATTAAAATAAATAACGTGCAAAACATATCCACAGCAACCGTTCCTACAAGTTTACAGTGATGGTGTTGAAATATTGAGACTGACTAGTTCACTATTAACTAGGCCATGTCTTCACTTCTCTTATCAATACCAATCAATGAGTAAAAGGATTTGGCAAGTGCTTAGCCACAAACAAACATGTGAAAAACACAATAACGCAAACATGTATCCTACTTTTTAAGTTGCATTGCATCACAAATCAATGGTAGAATTCATGTTTGCCACGGGCTCGTTCGCTGGCGGCAGCTTTTCAAAACCATCTCCAACAAAGCAAGCTCGCTGCTGGGCTGTGCATGAACCTAGTCTTGTGCAACGCTCCCTCAAAAGAACATTTGTTCACCATCTGTGACTGCTGCTCCCACTTCATGCAGAGTTTGGAGTGAAGACGCAGAACTGCTCGCTTTCTTACAGCGCAGAACATGTTGCTTCTGGATTTCTCAAACCTACTCACCCCCACGAAATGAAACGAAGATAAAAACTATAAATCAGTTCTGTTTATGACAATCAATTGCTGGCCTTCTCAGAGATCACAAAAACATACCCGCCACATGAATTAAACCCCCTTTTTTTTATCACCAAGACCCCTGGCCAGAGGAGTGTGTTTTGATGACAGCTATGTGTTTCCTGTTGCGCCCCATTCAGGCTGCAGCTGGCTGTTAAAGACATTACTCCAGGCTGGAAATATTGCAAGCGTGCCAGTTAGACTCGCATGTCCACACAGAGACTCATAGACAAACCTCAGCTACAGACCGTAAGGAGAATAGATCCATTAGAGACTGCTATATTTAATTTAATGCTGTATGTATGTAATTTCGATTAAATGCCCTATTTTTGTAAACTATTGATTTCACCTGCAAGAGGTTGCAAAATTATGATTTTACTCAGTAGATATTATATAATAAAGCATTTCCAAGAATGGAGGACTCGATATAAAAAGTACTTTTCCTTTTGACTTTTCGATTTTAACAAAAATGATTTAAGAATGCAGTCTGCTGTAATTTACTGTTGTGAATAGTTAGAAGTCAGGCCAGAGGACCTGATTATACTCAGAGTTGAGTGACTTTGCAGCAACATCAACACAAAGAGTGACTGTGGGCACGCAACGTTTCTGTATCAGCACACTCACTTTCACACATGTCCAATCTACGCTGTCATTGTCCAACGCTGTGGGATCTCTGGGCTCTTTTCTTTTTCTCCTCTTTTGTTTGGTTAAGCGGGGGCCAGAGGTTTGGCTTCGTCTGTGTAGGTGGAGTTTTGAGAAATCTCACTGGTTTAAACTGCCTAGTGACAGTTTGCTGTACACCAATTGGAGGCCTTTCTGGAAATGGGCGCATAACTTATGGAGCATTGATCTTTATGATGCAGAGACATGGTGTAATAAAGTCATAAGGTCATGTCAGTACCAAGCTATTGGAACAGAAGAGATGGAATATGTATGTTTTTTTACGTATATTTTTTGATTCAAGACCGAAGTCCATTAGCAACACTGATCATTGAATTAGCAAAGCAAACAAGCAAAGTTCAGTCTTGCTTCAATTCATTGACTTGTTGATTGTGTGAGTTTACATAGTTTGGTTCCATTGGAAAAAAAATAATGACCACCTTTTCCACTTCAGTTTAAAATACTGAGTTTCTTCAATCTCCCCCTTCACATTAGTCATATGTTGTTGTTGTTTTTTTCTTCCCATTTTCACATAACTCTTCTTCGTTACTCTCCTGTGAATGCCATGCTCAGTTACCCATGGCTGAAGCTGAATCAGCTAACTAAACAAAACCAAATGGCACCCAAGGACCGTAAAACCTTATGATAACTGGCTCTGAAGATGTGGTGCTAACATACCGAATGAAGAAAACCAGCACTGGTAGGATGTTCCGCTCATTAATCAGCAGCTGTGGTCAAAGTGAGCAGGAACAAATGTCATTGTTTCCATCATGTCACAGTTAACATTATCTGTCTCAGCGAACAGCTTTTAATGATGCAGCTTGATCAGAGCTAATTAGTGAGTCAGTCTGGATCTATCCTTGTAGTGGACATTTAGAAATGTCCATTTTATATAAACTTTGTGTTTAATTGCAAGGTGTGCACAGATTGTCAGGAAAACATTTCAAGTCAAACACTAACCAGGAACGACAGCATTTCACCGAATGATCTACCAACCTAACGCCAAATACTTTAATTAGAAACAAATATTTACAGACTTCTAAATAAACTGAATAAACATCTAAAAGGCTTCTAGGCAGCAACACTATAGTGGTTTAGATGAAAAAAAGCGTAACATTGCCTGCAGTTTTTACATTATCTGAAAATTGGTTAGTGGTCAGTGCCGTTCCGCTACACAGCCACGATGGTGACTATCAGGGGAATAGTCCATTGTTTCTGACCGATGTGAGATCAACATCCTGGTACTCATAGCGCACTACGTGTAAACAAACTCATGAACTCAAATCAAAATAGCATGCGAAAAGATGGAAGTAAGCAGTTTTAGAGGTGGTGGAAATCTTATCCATATGGTGATCAAGCTGTAGCCAGATGTTGCATTTTTCAGGCCAGTAAAAAATATACAATTGATTCTGGTATAAACCATTGTAATCATATGTCCTCTGAATTACCCACATTAAAATGGCATGAACTAAAAAAACAACAACAAAAAAATCACTAGAACATAAACATACGGAGTACCGACTGTCTTGTACTGTTTATACCGTGTCATGTGAAGTCCTGTGGAGTTTTGCTCAAGGGCAGGGTTACAGTCAAAGTCTGATATTTAGGCCAGAGGAGCACGGCTCGGAAACCCAGGGTAGTTTAATGAGAGGTTAAAGGTCATTCTGGGTCAAGTAGCCTGCGTGGAGAGTGCATGTTAAAC
This sequence comes from Planiliza haematocheilus, assembly GCA_005024645.1. Lineage (NCBI taxonomy): Eukaryota > Metazoa > Chordata > Actinopteri > Mugiliformes > Mugilidae > Planiliza > Planiliza haematocheilus. The sequence continues at coordinate 8,925,599 of SRSE01000649.1, read as the reverse complement.
ACACTCCCTGGGGTAAAAGTGGGACAGCGCAGTGTCTGACAAGATCAACAATGTTGGCCTAATTAGAACAAACACAGACGCCAGGGACCATCCACATTTCCAAAGAACAAAAGAAACACAGAGAATCTTCTTGTGTGTTCTTATTGTTTTGAAATCAACGTATTTCCTTAAATTATTCTTTCCTTTCCAGTTAGGGCAGTCCTCTCCACCACCACCACCACCACCACCACCAAGGATTTACCGTCTGGAGTGTAATTTGGAGAGGCTCCTTGAGGAAACAGCCTCCTCAGGGGGAAAGACAATTAGTCCTTCAACAAACAGCACGGATCAGTCGCTTTAATTAAACACCCCCCTCCCCATCATCGCCTCGCCCCTGTTCCCTCCCATTCGCTCCCCTCCCTTTCATCTCTACTGTTTCTTCTCTCTTTTTATGTGAAGGAGTCTGGATTTTAATCCTAGGCCAGATGACACCCTAATAATTTGTTGTGCGGCTTGGTGAGCTCCTAACCAGTGGATTAGATGGATATTGGTCGGTGGGGTAGTTTGTGGAGTTAGCGCTAACAGGATTTACCATCTACTGAGTATATCAAAGGCAGAGTCCTGTGCTAAGCACTAAGCACTCCACCAAATTAAAAAGTGACCCACAGGTGGCCTCTCTGCACTGTTTGTGCCGATGGGCCATGACGCTAATTGCTTTCTAACTCTGTTACGAGTGCCATCAAATTACACTCGTCAATTAGAGTGAAGAGGAGTGCATGGAAGGTCTGAGAGCTTATCCGACTGATCACTGTTGTGTGCTTTACTTCTGTCATTATTGCACACTGGGCCCTGAGTCAGACACAGACAGTGCAAACTCACTAAACTCTGCAATACCCCTTCAAGGGGCATTTTCTTAATATTCACAGGCTTTGTTGTCATCTTATTGCAATGCAGGACAATCAAGAAAAGCTCGTTCAGCTTTTTTAAAGACTACACAGAAATCTGGGTCTATGTTATCGGCATGCGTGATCTAGATCAGAAGGACGTAAAAGAGGTTAAGTTGCAGATACATAAGAAAAAGCCTAGAAAGTACAGTAGCAGTGAAAACAAAACTGAAACACCACAGGAAACTACTCAGCTCATACTTAGGTGTGGGAATACACTGAACTGTATGAGTATCTTGTTGTTTTGTGTATATGTGTGTGAGCGCATGCGTTTTCTTTAATGTGATGTGGTGAAGCAGTGAGAGGAAGGCAGGATGTGATGCCTTGCGTTCGTATATAACATCCTGTGATGTTGGGGAACCCCATTCTTGTCTTTCACCTATAGCTATCTGCTAAGCCCTCAAGAAACTTCCTGCGGTGTTGTAACTTGGTAAAACAAGGCAGCAGTCCTAGAAACAAAACATAGCTTACAGCATTCATTCTTCCAAAGTGCCCTTGAGCAAGAACTGAAGCCAAGTTCTGTCAACTCAAAGGACTGCAGTTCTGGAGCGTACACTTTAATACCAAGGAAAATAAAAAGCTGTTTGGTTTGGCATGTATGCAGTTCCTTCTTTGGTTGTGCTGATCTGACATAAAGACTTTCAGGGAAGTTTTGCAGCTCAGTGAACGTGTAACCTCAGTTTAGTGAGTGACATGAGCTGGGTCGGTGGATGGGGGTGTGACATCTGTACTAGATGCTTTACCGGCATCGCAAGGCGTAGCTTTCCTGGAAGAGACAAAATAATGGGGGAAGAGAACAAAGACAGACCTGACTCCCTCAGACATCCAGATCAGACAACACACCTGTAGTAGGAGGTGAGTGAGCCGTGTGGCATGGTCAGGGTAGTAATTCCACCTGTGCTCTCCCCCTGTGGGCACAAGCTGACTCCAGCAGCCTGCACCAGAGAGGAGCAACACATGAGAGATACAGATATGAATATACAACAAAGGAAAGCAATTCTTCAAGTCAATGAATCCTTCATAATCATTATGCATTTTAAGGCAGGCAGCAGTCTCCTCTCAGTTTTCTCAGTTTCACTCCAGTAAGGTGTATGCACGACATCTGTTTCTCTCTGCTGCTTTCAAGTGTTGTGATTTTAATTTACTTGACTGCTTCAGGGCACCGCACCTTTAGTGTGGCATACTGCATGTCTGGCATAGTCAGCCTTAAATTACCAAAAGGCTGCTGTTTTTCACCTTGCAACACATTTCTCATTTGGAAAGGGGAAGATAGAGGGAGGAGTTGGAGTACATGTGTATGTCAAATTAGCAGATTACTGTAATCTGATGACTCTGTAGTGGTTGGTTGTAGCAGAGATTGTAGTAGAGATGGACAGGAGGTGGAGTATAGGACACTGATCAGACACTGAGACTTTGTTGAGTGGTCCCAGGCAGACCAGCTACTCCTGAATGTAGACAAGACCAAGAGCTGAGTCATTGACTTCAGGAGGAAGAGGACACCAGTGGAGCCCATCACCATCCAGGGCCTGGTGGTAGAAGTATTGGACCACTATAAGTACAGGAGAGTCCACATGAACAGCAGACTGGACTGGAGGGACAACAGCACTGCTGTGTACAAGAAGGGCCTTAGTAGACTCTACTTCCTGAGGAAGCTCAGGTCTTTCAATGTATTCAGGACGTTGCTGGAGATTTTCTACCAGTCTGTTTTTGGGAGCCCCCTGTACTTTGTTGTTTTTTGCTGGGGGAGCAGTACCAGCAAAACGGACACAAGTAGGATCAACAAATTAACCCGAAAAGGCTGGTCATGTTATTGGCAGTGAGTTGGAGACGTTTATCTCAGTGAGGGACAAACACTGGACAAACTGCTCTCCATTATGGACAATCCATCTCATCCACTACACCAGACTATAGAGGGGCAGCAGAGCTCATTCTCCAACAGACTGATCCAGCTCCGCTCCCACAGTAAACGCAACAGGATGTCATTCTTACATCATTTCTATGTATTGAATATATATTCTTCTGTCTCCTTTTCTTGTACATTTGTTCATATGCTAATTCTGTACATTTATGCTTATACTATTTTATTTCATTTGACTAGATTTTACTTTTATTTTATTTTATTTAATCTTTCTTTTATCTGTGGCTCCTGTGTTTTTTTATGTGCAACTAAGTTACTGTGACCAAGCAATTTCCCTTGTGGATCAATAAAGTTTATCTAAGTCTAAGGTTAATAAGCTGTAAGTGGATGTCACATTTTTAATGTTAAAGTTCTTATTGTCTCCTACAAGTTACATAGCAGCATTTAGCAACTTTCAGTCCACAGCTGATAGCACCCTGGCATCACTCTGCACCACACACAATCACTTCACACAGGAAGTGATTTGTTTTGATAACTTGCTATCCTCAAATGCGCAACCGGAGAGCGTTACGGGAATTGTAAACATTTTCCGTAACGACAAGTGTAGGGGATTATTTAAAATTCGGTAATTATATTACATCACAGTTACCGGGTGATAATCGCTGAGACAGCTCAAGAAAGTGCTTAGCTAGGCACTGAGGCTAGATATGAAAGTACGTGGCTATGCTCTTGCGAAACAATTACTTAAAACATGTCAGTTAAAACTGAATTACTTTGGTATGGTAAGCATTTATATATTTTAAATATCTGGCCTGTCAGTACCAACTTTAGACTCTTAAAACAGAAATCCCATTTAGCCTGCTACTGTGATTGCTAAAAGGAAAACAAGACTGAGCATGTGCGTCTTTTTAACTTGCACTGGTTCAGTAATTGTTTGAAGACTTAAATGCAAACAGGTATTTAATTTGAATTGTTTGTCTAATAAAAACAGCGGCATCGTATTGTCTTTTTACTTGACATCGGAGTAGCTTCTTCAGTCTCTGGTTTCGCATGACTTGACAGTCTGCTGTATGAAAGACTGAGTGTTCTTGCATCAGAACTGATATAAACTGATGAGTCACACAGATGCTGTTATCTTAGCATCTTGAAATATGAGAAAAGGCGAGCTAGAAAGAAGATTTGTGGGGGTGTTTTTGTACATTCAGTATTGTTAAATGTGTATATGTGTGGTATTGCGTGTATGTGTCACAACGCTGCTACACAGATGTTTTGCAGTCTGCACCTCTACATGCAGAGGCATGCCCTAGTCTGGGACTGGTGCCAAGACAGGAAGCCTCTGTGTTAACCCGTTGTGTCCGGGAAACGCTAGGGGAAGAGATATATCCAGTAACTCTTCAACAGGCATTAGGAGAAAGACAGTGTATCTCCAGCATTGAAGTATCTTCTGTGTAGAGTGAGGTGATGTTTCTGCAGTTGGTAGAGTGAACTTGGCATTCTTGCATTCAAGGCACAGTGTTTCACGGTAGTGTTTTCATTCACATAAATGCACAGCATTGGCTCACGTTCACACTCAGATGCACACTCTTAATCACACTCCAGTTAAAGACTGTTACAGACTGCCATGTTATTATTGTATTTTGAAGAGATATCTCTAAAGCGACAGTATCACTTTCTTGACCATGGAAATTCACTCTTTTACCTTCCCCTGTACCCTTTTCTACCTATGTCCTAGGAGTCTAGGAAGTTCTCTTTGCACCCTTTGACGCATTTCTTCCCACTGCTCAGAACAATGGGGTTCTGCTTTGGTCAAGTTGAGTCACCAGTTCCTTGTCCACAGGTTCTCTGAGACACCACACGTTTTATGTTTTCACACAGACCACATTGATCATTCCAAGTAAACACAGGGCAAATCAGATTATATTTTCTGTCAACATAGTGTGGAAAAGTTGTCAGTTAAGGTACTGAACGTATTGGTGAAATGACCTCCAGTTTGTCTTGTGATAAAACATCTGATCTTGCAGTACAATAGCCACATGTCGCAACATTATTAAACTTGTTACACATTATTCGACATTTCACATTAGGCATACTGTTAAGGCAGCTCTTGGTTGATTTTAGGGAAAGTTAACAGCCTCTTTTATAACACTGATATAGTTTTCAGTTACTTTCCGTGGTCTGTAGTGCTTAATTTATCCAGACTATCTCAGAACATAAACCTTTTAAACATTCATCACAACATAACAGGGGATATTTAATATTATTTAGAAATACAGCAACAGAATGTGTTATCAGTTTTCTGACATTTTGCATGTTGACTCCCTCCATTGCTTGGTGTCTCCCTCCATGGCTTGATGTCCTCTTGGCTGTAGACACTAATAAAACTTTTGATTGGTTGGATCGCTTGGAGATGCATGTAAAACAGTAAATTACTCAATAATTACTGGGCTGGCAGAAGGATGATCTGATGGATATCATAATAAAGACCTCCCTGATCATTTTCTAGGCATCTTTTGGCACTGCTGTTTGGCTAGATTGGCAGCGGACACAAGCTATGGGATATATTTACATATCGTGGGTGAATATATTTTTCTAAAGCAGAGGAAGCAGCTTAGAATTAACACTACATAACTGCTAAACAAGTCTATAATAAAATAAAAACAAAGCAGCGAAGCCTGAGGCATATTTGCTAGTTTGCTACAGAAACTGGTGCAGCGTTGCTCTTTATGCAGCTGTAATTCTTTTGGCAAGTGATTTCACTTGCACCTTAACTTCAAGAAAAACATGGCTGGGGAAATGAAAGTGTTACACAGAGGCCGTGGTTGTGAATTGGACTTTGGACAAGAGAAAGTTCTGATTTACAAGGATATGCATTAAATTTGCAACCAGCCGTGCTACACGCCACAGGGACACACTCATCTCACACTCACACCTGCTGCCAGGCAGAAACAGGAAAGCAGGAAAAAGAGGGAGGACAGAAATATGGCACAGAAAATGTTAACGGTAAGGGGATGTTTGATTTTCAAACGGTCTGTTTGAAACTTACTGACTGGATGGAACACTTGACATCAAGGTTTTCTTTTTGACTTGCAATATCCAAGAGACGGAACAGTACACAAAAACCTGAATTAACTTCAGTTTTACGATCCATTGTTAAATTATTAAGCTTGGTTCATCTTCTCTTCCAAACCTCCAGACCTAACCACTTACAGAGCGCAAACAACAGTAAAACGACTAAAATTTAAACCACAAAAATTACAGTATTTATAGCATATTCACAAAAAGTAACAAGTGGAAGTGGCAGTCATATTACACATTGTAGTGTACCGGCAGATAGGGTGTCTGGGCATCCTCCAGACATTAGTTTATTGTGAGTTGAAGAGTCTGATGGCCTGGTGGTAGAAACTGTCCTTCAGTTTTTTGTGTGTGTGTAGCCAGGCTAATGTACCATCTGCCAGATGGTGACATGGAGGATGGTCTGTACCCCGGGTGGCTGGGGTATTAAAACACAAAAGTCTAAGTGCTAACCCAGAATGAGATTTGGAAAAAAATGTAACAAGTAACAAAATGTAGCGCAAATTAGGTTTAGTCATATTAGTACAGTACTAGGAAGCTTGTGTTCACTGGGTCATAGTCAAACTTGAGTAAACATCTGATCCATCTTAAAGAAGCCACTCCATATTCGGCCTACGCAGAGAAAACTGTGTCTAATTGAAGAAGACATGATGTTTGTCCTCACGATTTGGTCTGATGCCAAACGCTGAGCATCAGGGGGGCACGCTCCTTCAGGCCGTGAAGGCTCTAAGATTACCTCCCTCTGCTAGCTTACATCTTCACTAGCTTTGCTGCCATCCCTCGGCCTCCCCCCTTTTCTCTCTCCCTACATGAGGCCAATTTGTTGTGGCAGGCGTGCATCTCAAGGTCCAGATCTTGTTACACAAATTTAGGTTTTGCTGGAAGATTTTGGACTTGGTCCAGACCAGATAAACGAGGCAGTGTGTATCTCTAAGGAGTGCCAGGCACAAAAGACATGATATGGGCTGTTATGTTTGATGAGATTTAATAGGATGGCCTTGTGTGGTACACAAACGGCATAATCTGTTGGCTATAATGTTACAAATCACTTACTAAGTGCCATCTGAAGAACACTTTTTTGACTGTGTTCCACTTCATTGGCCAAATAACCAAAAAGAGTGCTAATAATTTTAAATACCCACAAAAATATACAAAACATTATCAATCTAAGCTTAATATCTGTTAATGCTGTCCATACAGCTGCTCTTCATTTCACCCCTTTTCATGACAACTTCCATGGTGATTGTTTGCTTGTACCACAACAACCACAGAACTGGGATTATCTAAGAGAATACTCATCCTTTCGTGGATGAAATCCTGCTGCAATCTCTGACACAGGAAGCAGTGGCAATAGGTTTTGTGCTCAAGAGGAAGAGAAGCTGCTGTGGTTTACACAGCGCTGTTTTTTATCTTCCCTATTGTTGTTTTAGGGATTGGTTGGTTGATGGGGGTGAGCTGGGGTTGAAGTGTTGAGCAGGGATGTCCGGCGGTGATAACCATCTCTAGTCAGTGTATTGCAAGTTTGATGATGGTACTGAGGCCATTATAGATAAGGGAACATGTGTTTCATGGTTTAGTAGCAAACACACTGTAAGCCACATTGAGTTCTGGTTTGCATTTCCATTAACAACAGATGTACAGATTAGAATCTGTTTGTAAAGAATTAGTCTTTAAATGCCTATACATCAAATGATATAAGGACTGAATTCCAACAAAAATATCAAACTACATTAAACTTCTGGTCTGGTCTAGGTGGGTGGTACATTAATAAGTATCATCCACACTAATGCCTGGTCCAAATGTTTCCCAGCAAAACATTGTATTGTGATAAGATGGTCAATGTTATTTACTTCACCTCTCAGTGGTCATAATGTTATGTCTGATCGGTGTATATGTCTTATACCAGAGGCCTCAATCCCGCAAGTACTACAGTCTCCATTCCTCTCCTACAGAGCAGTAGGCAGCTAGGCTGAGAACAGAGGGCAGAGAGAGCCCTTTAGAAAGTAAACAGACACAGAATTGAAGAAACAAGGAAGAGGGAGGCATTTGAAACACGTGGGCATTATGGGAATGTCAGATTGGATGGACAAAGGCTAATTGTGATGGGTGGAAAGTATGTATTGGTCCCTCCTTGTCTGGAAAAGATTACAAAATTATGACCCAAGTCATTTTCCCACAGACCTTAGTTAAAGTATTGTGAGTCTATTTCACTGACAGGCCTTTCAGTGTACAGATGAGGGTGGGAAGACATGTTGATAAACTGGGCATCTATTGTGAATGAACTTGCTGTTTGAATATTAATCAGTTCATGGTCACAGAAAACACTTTTCTTTCACTTTTTGGCCTTCTTGACGACATGTCAAATTCTCCAATGTAAATGCAGCCTTTAGCCTGACATAGCAGCCACGCAGCTTTATATAAAGCAGATGAAGGCTGCACTTGGACACAGAGTAAAAGAATCATGGAACTCTGCTGAAAACGTGACTTATTACTGTCATTAACGGCATTATCATGCTGGACTATGGTTATAATGCTGTTACACCGGCTGACAAGCAGAGGATTTAAAGGAGCTGTATTTCTCTGCCAGACTCTTAAACATCTCATTTTCCATTAACATGAGACCTAGAGCAGCATGTGTCACAGAAGGACATAAATCTCCTGTTTCCCTTCCCCCTCCCTGGCCCCCGCACAGCGTGGAGGAAGAGAACACAATCCAGCCGGAGCAGCTCTCTGCTTAACCCTATAGTGTGCTACTGAAGGGGAAACCAACAGCCACCAAAACTTAGAGCTCTAATCCTCATGATGCGTTCATCCTTAGTTACTATCATACAATTTAAATCATGTCCAGTCCCCAAATCTCAGAAACGAGAGCTCTGATATACCTCCGTGCTCCATCTCCAACTCTAGCAAAGCAGTCATTAGCTTCTCATTCCCTTGCAAAGGGACTTCACGAAAGCAGTGATGGATGACTCCTCACACTCGTCTCTCCTGTGGCAGAAGGGAGCATGCTTCTCCACCAAAGACCCTGCTGCCTGCTGTCCTATCTGGTCCAGAGATGACACGCAATCAGTCAGAAACGAGCCCATTTAGTGCACTATCCTGTGCTCTTAAAGGGGTATTGGAGACTAGCAAATGGCCATCCAGGGCCTTTTTAATGGGTGTCTGGGTCTAAGCTCTCATGGGGGCACCAAGCACACTAAAGAGCAGGAGAAAGAAATACTTGGGGGTCTGTATAAGTTAGGGTCAAAGACCGACTTCCATGTTTCTAGTTTTAAAAAAGGTCTAAAGAGATCCTCTGAGGATGAGGTAAAGTTTGTGGCATGATAAAGGGGGAGATTAGAGTGATATCCTAAACCCCACCACCTCCTCTGCCCCCACACCTACACCTGTATGTGTGCCAGTCATTTTTCTTTTTATTATCACCCTCCCTTTATTATTTGTGAGCATAAGGCCATCTCTCTGATGATCTGTGAAACCCTGGTCTATCCCCGAGTCATCCAAAAAACATCATTTCAAGCAAAATGTGTTTCACCAGCACTTGTTCCCACACAGACGTGTCTTTTAGAAAATGATGTTATGGCATGGACGCATGGTTACTAGACAACTGCTTTCAACAGATAAAGCTGGGAAAATCACTCTATTGATCTGATAAGATGTTTGCCCATTGCGTGATTTCTTGTTGTTTTGTTCATTGACAACATAGATCATAAATCCATTGCTGTCCTACTGCTAACAAGATTTCACAATGAGTGAGTGAAAACACCGCACCGACACATGGATACAGAGCAGTGTGTGTGTTTATGCAACCATCAGTTTAGCACCAAAAGACAATTGCAACTTCTGGACAGACGGTAGCAGACCCTACGCACCCTAAAAGTATGAAAATACTGAGCTGCTGTAGAAAGATTTTTTTCTAGTCTGAGTGGTCTCTTTCTGTCAGCTTATCAAACTGTATCAACTGCATTTGAAGATCAACAAACCCTCTAACTTAAATGATTGTGTTTTATGAAATATTCCTCCCCATTTAGTTGTTGAATGAGGAAGTTTGCCATAGAGACCAAAAACAGTTTTTTTACCGTACTGTAAACATGAACAGAACACGTTTCCGCTGTAAAGTCGGCCGTTTTAACACAGGGATCTGTGGCAAGTGACTCACTTATGTCACCAGCCTCGACTGGCCAGTAGAGAAACTTCTGCACTGGTTTTGTTTTTCAGTCCCGGAGGCTTTTGCCGCTTGTCAAATAGTTGAAATGGATGATGTGTTAGCAAAGAATCCAGCAGAAATAGAACAACATAAGTATTGTTTTGGAGTCCTATATTTCCAGCTGCAATAGCTGCTGTTTACCGTCCTCTACTTGTGCACGTGAAAAATCACATTATGTGTATTTCTTCTTATTTTATTTTTATAAATCACAGATTTCTAATGATTTTTGTTGTTTTGTGTTCAAAATCCAGATCCAGATGATGTTGCGTACATGCATGCACACACCACTGTCTTTAGTTTTCTAGCTCCTGAAAGGTTACAGTCTGTCTAAAGGTGATCTGCCACTGTGCACAGGAAGCTAACAAACACGGTAGCAGCTAGTTGTCTGTTTTGCCTGCTCAGCTTATTTTGGCCATTCTAACAATAGAGTTTCAATTCACTACAGTTTTTAATTCACTGATATATGCTTCCCCAGTAAATTATTTATTTTACTTCTCAAAATCTCCTTGTTACTTGTTAGCAGATTTAGTTTATTTTAATATTTCACCCTTGCTCTGTTTTCATGCTGCATGGATCCCCTGCCTTACTGACACACTGACCTAATGCAGACACAAACACATTATTTGGTCATTAACCGCTCCCTCATTAGTGGTGAATGGGTCTTGATTAGGGGCATGTTCATACAATCTGTCTGATGGCTTTCCACAGGGACCGGGGGAGGATGGAAGGAGGCAGGAGAGCACCGGCCAGTCAATTAGATAGCCTTTAGAGTTGGATGGTTCTGCTGAGGGGGTCACATTTGGACACTTCTGCCTCCCATTGCAGATTTCATCCCTCCCACAGGCGCACATATCCTTCACTCTCTGAGAATAAGCACCTACACTTCCACAGTCCTCTGTGGCACATTCTGTACTTTGGCAGATAACACTCAGTGTGCAAGGCAGAGAAGTCAGGAGTCGTTAGCGGGTTTTGACATGTGTTTATTGTTGTAATGTTTACTTGAACAGGTACAATTGGAATACACTGTAATATTACAGCTACGCCAAGCCTCGGGTTTGTTGCTTTGCTTCATTTTTAGGGTTGAAGAATGTCAGCAGCCAGGATAAACAAACTGCTGACATAAAAGTATGTCTCATATGCACATGTCAGGTCTGTGTGTGAGGTGTAAAACCATGCATGGACATCATCAGTAGTGATTCAGCAGCAGATTTTCTTTGGAACAGTTGACTTAAAAATATACAAACCTTTTTTTCCTGGTTCAGACATAACACCATTTAGTATTTTATCCCTCACATGCTGTTTATTTCACACAGTGGATTCAAAAACAAGACCTTTGAAATATATGTTTCGATAAATTGTAGTGTTACTGTAGAGCAAGAACTGATCAACTTATGCCCGTCACATTCCCCCCCCCCCCCCCCCCCCCCCCCCCTTCTGGCATCGGACTAAGAAAAAGAATGAAAGCAGCAAAACACCTCTTTCTTACATATAAAATAAAATACATATAATAAAAATAAAATAAACACCGTAAAAATACTGTAAATAGAAGTTGGGGTTCAGACTTATATGAGGTGTGGGTTGAATGGAAACGAGACAGCAAGGTAGCACTGTTGCCGAAAGCAGAGCGAATGGTTCGGAAAATGTGCAGCTGACTCCAGCGTATCCTGAGGTGACACCAGACTCAACGGCGTTCTCATATGTCTGGACTGGACGTGAGGCTTGGGGCCCAGCCAGTACCCATCAGCGGACACTGCTGCTGGGCATGGAGATGAAGGCTCCACTCTAAATTTACAGACAACCATAGGCAGACTAGTTTGGTGTCTGCCAAACCTGTCCAGGGAAACAAGTGCCATGGAATGGGTGAAGGAAAAGTGGAGGAGACAGTAGTTGTGCATACGGGAATAAGGCAGCAGAATGACATCAATAGGTGAACTACAGAACTACTCACCCTCCAGGTGTGCAAACAGTTAAGCTGTATTCTACCATGAATAAACAGAGGAAAGGCAATACCTGGGTTGGAATCAGCAGAACGTGACATTGGTAATCAAAATGAAGACAAAGTGAGTGAGCTGAAAAATAGATATAGAGGCAGAGAGCAACGGGGCGATGCAGAGGCTGTGTCCCACTGAGAAATCTCCAAACCACTGCATCTCCAGAGGAAAATGTTTTCACCATCCTCTAAGTGCCCATTAACTGTCTATTCCCATTCCAGCCGTGCTCTGCACCGTGCTCTGGCACAGTGGGAGCTGTGGCCGGAGCCGCCCACAGTATTCCAGAGAGGCCAAGCCGAGCAAGACCAAGTGTAGAAAGCTGTGCAAGGCTCCCTGGTGCTTGAAGACATGTAGGTCAGTCCTTATACAAACAATGCATTGAGAGAAGCTGGGAGACCCAGCACTTACACCAATCTACTAACCAGATGGTGCACCCCAGCTAATGTTCTCCTCCAGTGTGTGGGTATAAAATTACAACGTTAATTCATTCAGCATCTATTTGTTGTATATAGTCTAGTTTTCCTTTCAGATCTTCGGAAGAGATTGTTGTTACGTGTGTGGGGGGCAGGTTGCCAGAACTATTTACAAGTATTATTAGCTTATTTACTTTCCGCCATTTCCGTCATAGATTTGAACATCTGAGGGTGAGAGAGATTGCACCCCAATTAGGGTCTGATAACTAATCAATAGCTGCATATTCTGCAAGCAGGAAGTAAACGATTAGGCCCCTGGGAAAAGCAGTTCAAATTACGCTGTTGTCAATGTTGAGAGGGAGAGAGGAATAGGTAGGAAGGGCACAGCGATACAAAGGATTTTCGAGTACTGGAGGTTGCCTGTATCGCTGCTATCATTCTACTTTCTGAAAAAGCAAAAAAAACATTAACACACGCATGTTTTTGAAGGTAACAGCTCATGCCTCAGAGGAAAGACATGTTGTGGAGCCGTGGAAGAAATGAGCAATATCTTGTGACTAGTTTGCTATAGGGGGGGTGATCTGTACCTCCCAGGCTGAATTATGCCATAGCCGGGGTGCACAGAATGAATAACTGTTAGGAGGAGGCTGCTGCTACAACAGCCAGCGCAGCCAGAAGCAGACCACGGACAAGGACACCACAAGTGGAAACAGGAAGAACCACTGCAACCCCTACAACCCCATGTCTTTATTTATGTACTTACTGTACCACGCTGAAACCACAAATATGAAGGAAAGTATGCAAACTGATGCCAGTATATTTCTATTTTTAAGTGCTATCCTTTACCATTAGTGTTGTACTTTCTTAAGTGTATTCATATTGTTGTAGTGTATTTTCAACATTTGGCATCTAATTTGGCAAAATCTTATTATCTTGTTTACCAGAAAGAAAAAAATAGAAAAAAGGTTCAGGTATTTAATTAAACATTCTTCACTGGAAATAAAAGCATATATATTTAAATTGGACTGAATTTCTGAAGTTGCAATAAGGAAAATAAATTCACATCCACAAAGCTTCCCTTTAAAGTATTATAAGTAGTAATCCCTCGATTTTATCTTTCTCTTTTGTGTCTTTCCTTCTGCTGTCGAATGTCATCTCCAAGCCAATCAATAGTTTAAGGAATCATTCAAAGCCATTCCTTATCAAAGCGCAGTGCTGCGGAGTGTGGTCTAGACCATCTACTATGTGTGGATAGATTAGTCCTGTCTTATTCGGCTCTCAATCAAACTGGTGAGACGAGGGGCCAGTGCACTGTCAGACTGAGTGGATCAAAGGGCAACATTTCAAAGAACAATGAAAAAAAAAGAAGTTTAAATTTGCATTTGAAAAGGCATTCATTTTGCGCAATAATCAGAGGAAGATGCTATGTTTAATCAACAGTCGTACCAATGTAAGCAGTCAATCCATCTTGTGCAGCTATGGAAGGATTACACTCTTGATAACAACGTTGTAAGGCACGTTTAAATATGCTATAACGTTCTTAAAAATATATACATTAGACTTCAGAAAGTAACATATTTATCTATTTTCAGTGAAAAAAAGCAGACGTAAAAGCAAATTTTAAGTTTTACTTAGAAGAAGTAGGATTAAAGAAAGGAATCGATTGATTACAGTCCTCAACCTTTGATGCAACCTAATCCGCGACTTAGTGTGAGGATGTTGGGAGTAAAGCATCTGCATATGGAGAACTTTGGGGCTCTAGGTGCTGCTTTTTGCTACTACTGATGCGTTGCATTAATCTCTTTTGCTGTCAGACTTAATGAAATCGGGAGATAGTTATATGTAAGATCTTGAATGTGTGTGTGTGTGTGTGTGTGTGTGTGTGTGTGTGTGAGTGAGTGCCCTAAAAACCTCTGGCTCAATCCTGTGGTGGGTTTGTGTGACGCCTACATAGGAACTCAGTGAAAAGGAGCATTGTGCTGAGGGAGTGTTCTCCTGGTGGGTAAAGCTTGTAAGCCGCTCTCCTCCATATGGGGCCTGCAGTTGAGGCTCTGAGCTGTGGTCTGGATGGCACCAGAGACTGCTCCCTCTGAGACAAGGCCAGTAATAGCCACGCTTGTTGCCCTGAGAGAAGATGAGGGATACCGAAAATATGTGATACAAATATGATACAAAAGGAGAGAGGAACAATGGAGAGCAACTGAAGGGTGGAATCGGGGTGTTTTTTTTTAAACATTGCGCAGCTTGAGTCCCTGTTTCACCAGAGAAAATGTCTCTCGTGCATATGCTACCACTGATGGATGAATTTGCTCATAACAGCCGCTGTAGATGAGTAATCAGATTGGCGCAAAGGTCAGGTCATGTAAGGTCATGTTGTTTTCATCCATACTACAAAGTAGTTTGTCATCGCCCAGCTCCTCTTCCTCCTCACAATGTCAGAGATGGAGCAGATATCTGTATATACACGGTGAATGTCTTTTATTTATAGTTGAGCAACTATATCTGGACACACTCTTATCTTCTCATATATCATCTTGTCACATCAGCAATCTAAATTTTATCCTTGCTCTAATCGCAAGTCCACCACAGATAGGAAGCGGACTGTCGGGGATGAGTTGAGGGCGGCAATGCCTCGATACGGCTCCGCTAAGGTCACACATACATGACTGTGTATTTGTTTACACCTGTGTGAAAGCTCATGTCACAATTTAACACCGCGTTGTCGTCGTTGCCACGTCTCTGGCTTGTATGATGATAAATTCAGTACAGGTGTCATCCTGGTTTTGGTAGGTGAGGATTGATGGTCTGTGGAGGCTGGCGATCCATCACCATTGCATCGGGATTTCAAGAATCTGTTCCTGATCACACCCCACGGCAGGGGCCATGTGGTAACGACCCCTCTCAGTGCGACACCACAGGAAATCGATACCAGGCACTCAAGGTCAATGTACTGTTGGAAAACTACTTAAGCCCTGACGGATGGTGGGCCCGCCAGCAGATGAGACAAGCCACTGACAGATCCTCCTCCTACCACACTCAAATAATATACACACATGCAGACATAAACAAATATGGGTGTCCTTTAAGGTCAGAGGTTTCTTTGTGTGTCTGTGTCTCTTGAGAGCGGTCTGTTATCTCTCATCTGAATTAATCATCTATAATAGCAAATAATGATGGTGATAAGGGGAGGCTGTCATGTGACATTCAAAGTAACGCAAGAATGAAGATACTCAAGAACGTGTGAAAGTAAACTAAACTAAGTTATTTTCAGGTAATAGGCATTTGTTGTCCATTTAAAGTAGTCTAAAATTCTGGATCTACTTGATATTTGATATTTGTTCAGACATTTTGTTGAGGTTCAAAAGGGCACTGATTTTATGTTATTCAAACTAAACAAAAGCAGCAGATTTATCAAGCAGACTTTATTTTCAGTTGTTAAATGCGGTTAACATTAGAGTTTTGGTGAAAATCTTTTTCAAACTTGTTTCAAAACCAGCACACCTGTAAATACGTTGACACTGAACTGAACCAAACTGAATCAGGACCTTGCGATCTGGAAATCGAATCAGTTCAGGAAATCAGTAGCGTTACCCAGCCCTAGTTGTGTGTGCAGCAGAGTATTTGAAGAGTGATGCGACCGCTTAGCTTAGGAAAACAAATGAACAAGTTGCAAAGTCAGTCAATACAAATGTTTGAACTCTCGCAGCTGCCTTCAGAAAGAAATAGTAATACTTGTGGTTTCCCCTCTACCTGAATAGAGGGTGGAGATACAGAAAGAACAACTAACTGTGAGTCATTTAGGTGCAAACAATTGTGTATATAGATTGAGTGAAGTCCAAGATGGTGCATTAAACACACACATGAAGATCTTAAAAGCTGGATAAATGCCCTTTTCAGATAACCTTTTCACGCCCGAGACAAATGTCTCCGTTGCTTGCACATGTTTGCGTGGATTTCCTTTAGATTGCTGCTGTGAGTCAAAGTTATCTGTTATAGATACCATGAATTAAGAGACTTAAGTTTTGGTGAATTACTGGGTTTGTCTCAGCTTTGGCAGCTACCGTATAACCACAAACCCAGAAGTGGTGTAGCTATCCTTTCTTTTTCCAACCTCCTCTTTAGGTTGCCTTTTTTGCGTCACATTTGCATTAGATTTCCAGCCACTGGCGTAAACACATCTCCATCACTGGGCTACTCTCTGCCAGCAAGGTCAATGAGAAACTCATGCCTCCCCCAAGTAAAGCAAAATATATTCAGTATACCCCTCCCTTCTCTGACGCGTACCAACTTAAAGTAGCAGGGTGGCCTTGTGAGCACAGAAACCAACCTTTACAATGTGCTAGAGCACTGTCCCATAATGAGCACATATATAATATCTATTTAATAACATATGTAACGCTTTGTAAGACTGACAATAATTTGCAATTTTTTAAATCACAACTGCTCAAAAGAATAATGAAATGAATAACTATGAAAAAAATGTTCTCTCGATTTTGTTGAAGACATCACCAGACATGCAAAATTGAAACTGCACGACATACGTTTTGATGTTGTTCAACCCAAGAACTGACTAAGTATTTTTTGTTAAGAACGTTTAGCTGGAGATTCACAATCGACGCGACCACAGGGTACTTTCACTGAGATTACAAGTAAATTGTTCATGAAGACACAAGTCACCTATATCCTGTCCTATATCCTGTGTATCAACAACAGCAGATTTTCATAGGAAGACCTCAAGAAAAAGTCCAGGTTCATTGTGAAGATGAGAACCGGTTGCGGTTTTCATCACACAGGAAAGCCACAACGAAGCTTTTCTAGTAAAAGATAGAGGGCTTTTCAGATCAGTCATTGACTGTCTTCCTCTGTATGTGAACTGGATGAGGTGTGCAAACCAAACTGTTATCACATCTGCAACTGCTTGTGATGCTTTTTGTGATGATGAAACTTTCCTATTGGTAAAATACTGCTTCAGTCTGATAAAACAAATTTGATTGGGAATAGTTAATTGTCATTGTGAGGGCTGTGGACAGAGATTTTAAAGTGATAGTTTAAACAATTACATTTTATTTATATAGTGTCAGTAACAACACAAGTTATCTCAACATACATTTGTTTTTGCAAATGTGGTCTAATGACTAAATTCACATCCTGTTAAAACACTCATGTGGAAAGTACTGAATTGGTAGTCTTATGTAAACAAATTCAGAAGTACATACAAGTATGCAGTTGGACAAAGTCTGAAGGCTCCCACACAATAATTGTTAAACCAGCAGTAAATTACATTTTCTTGGGCAACAAGATATCCTTGGCATACTGTATGTGCATTAAACTACAGAGGAAGTCCTTCAGTGTGGATTGATGTTACACCTTATGTTCATAACACACAGCATGTACTTTATGTGGATGTAATACACACACATACTCTGAGGAAATGAACACAGACAGTTGTGTTGTGAAATTCCCATAAACTACTACAACACAAGCATTACATATTGCTTTCATCTACATAATGGATTATATGGGTCACCATAGAGGTGGTCTATTTTTCTTACTCCAGCTCATCTCTGCGCCTTATTCTTTTTATACCTACAAATAATTAGTGTATCCAGACAGCACAACGCATTTGTGTTAGCTATGCTCTTCCCACTAACCTATTTAAAGTCTGAAGTCACCCACACTTAGTGTAGCCAACTATGCGTTTAACAAACAATCAGGATACACCACCCTCCAAAACCATATTTTCCTTCCTTTGCCACAATCCAGTGCACATGCTGCCGCTAAAACATTTAGGATGGTTGTCTTTCTGCATGTTGGAAGCATGCAGTCTGTTAGAGCGAAACCAGCATTAATCAGGCCAACAGCAACGTCACTAGGCTGGAAGGCGCGTGAAGAGCTCAAGCAACAGGCTTGTAGAGTTCCTCCTCTGTAGGGAGCTCAACTAAGAAGAAAATGTAAATAAACACCAGTTGCAAACCTTAAGGGAACTGGCCAGAATGAAAAGTTACAGCCCTGGGTGCCAGATTACATTGACAAGGTTGAGCTGACCACAAGATGAGAGGTAACAGCAGGAAGGGAAATAATGAAGCTCTGTCTCTACACAATACGTAGGGAAAGCCGCTGTGTAAATGTCCTTCCAGAGTAGCGATTAAAAGAAAAATAAATACATTTTATTGGCAACCTTGAATAATTTAGGTAACTACCTTTAACATTTAAGACACCATCATACAGAGTTAGTTGTTTAAAAAAATTTGACCTTTTCACGTGTTACATAAGTAGAATTTGTTGAATATTCAGTTTTAGCTGTCTGGAGAAGATTCTGGTAGACTCGTAATACTGTCGATCAGAAAGTGTTTTGGGAAAACGTCATTTTTATGTGTTTATGTTGGTAAATCTGTCAGTGCCACAACTGAAGGCTGTCATGGAGTTCCTGGTGTATATTACGTAAAGGAGATCAGAGGCTCTGGTTGCCATGTTTTATGACCCCTGGAGGGCACTTACAAACCTTACATTAGCCCCAGTCTGGGCCTAGGAGTCAGCCGCCTGTTTGAACATGAAAAATTAGCCAGGCCCTCAGACACCGGTCATTATGTGGTTGCCACTCGGCTTTTCCACCATAGCTGGGCCAAATGGGACGCAGTGCTGGGCCAAAGAGCCGACCTCCAAGGCTGGCTATTCATGGTAGACCTCCCTCAGGAATGGTAACTGCCCACAAAACCATTCAATTAATAGAAGGAAGCATGGAGGTGAGGTAAGTTAGAGAAGTCTAAGAGGAGACAGAAAATGGAGAAAGAAAAGAGAACAGAGGAGACTAGTGATGCTAAGGTTAAATAAGCTACAAGGCATGTGGAACAGAATAAAAAGGGATGATGCTATTGCTGGTGTAGAGGCCAGCTCACTTGGATGAGGAAATGCCATAAAAGTGCTAACCAAAATTACATTTGAGCAGTTGAAATATATGCAATTAATAAATGGAGATTTTAATTTCATTGTAGCTTGATTTTTCCCATCCGTGCTCCAAGGGAATACGATTTATATTACATACAGTACATCCTCATTTATAATGTGATGATGACATAAATGCTTTTATGTAAATTGTGGACTGGCAAGGAAAAAGCTTTCCACAGCAAAAAGGACATGGAAGCGCACAGTTTGTAGTGGACTGAATCAAATATGTTTTTCCAATCAGTTGCGTGTGGCTATAAAAAATCAGAGCGCTGTGTAAATTCAGCGAGCGACTTTGGACTTTTAATGCTACAGAAAAGTTTTTGATGAAAGTGTTTCATACACATTTAGACAGGTCTGCATAACTGGAAACTAAAGCATATTTCACTTTCTTTTGTACAGTTTAAAAAACAACAAAAAAACAAAATCAAATGTAAGCATTTAAGTATCTACTCAATTTACAAAATGATTTATCCTATACAGCATCTTCCTAGTGTCGATGGGTAGAGGGCAGGGGCCTCTGTGGATCAGGCTTGTTCCAGTGCGTTCCACTGATACTTGGGATCTTGGGAATTTGGAGGCCAGGTCAACACCTTGTGCTGCTCTTGATGTTTTTTACGTTGTTCCTAAACCGTCATATAGAGAGAGAGATAGAGAGAGAGAGAGAGAGAGAGAGAGAGAGAGAGAGAGAGAGAGAGAGAGAGAGGGATATGCAGCATAGCTCCAGGTAAAGTGTGTCCCGTCCTGAATGTAATATATAGATGGAAGTCATCTTTTTCTGGCCAAATGAGTTGATTTTGGACCTGTGTGTGAGTGGGCAGGGCCAAACTGGTGGCAGTTCTGCAGTTATTTTGATGTTTTAATAGCAGAAGTTCAAGTTGTGTTACATTAATGAGCTAAGACTATGAGTTCCCTGACATATACTTAACTCTTTTCCTTTTATCCCACTGTTGTTCTGCCACTAATGCACGCGCAACTGTAGCTCATGTTTTGATTACAGAATGAAGGTAGATTCATCATTCTCTCTGTGTCCCCCTAGTAATGTATAATGAAACTATACAAATCTACTTTCGGTCTAAACTGCACTTTTATTACCCCAGCTCGTCTGACATCGGGGTGACAGACCCGCTTTCCTCGATTTTAGTTCTTTTCAGTTTTGGTAGCATATTTTAATGTCATTTGATATAGCATAAATACTTTAAAGTACACTTGATATCCTCAGTGTCAGCCTCAATGCAGTTACCACATTTAAAAATACAATATTTTTCATCCACCAACTGCAGGATTGGGCTAAACTATTAGCACCCTCCATAGGTGGGAAACCCCTTCAGAACTTGATCTTTGGATTGTATACTGAACTTTTTAAAGAGTCCACAGTAATAGTTTACTTACCGTGCGAATAAAAATGAACAAATTACAGATAAAACAATGGTTTGATTCAAGGTGTTGTTTAGGCCCTCCTAAGTTTGGGTCCTCGCTGACTTATTTTGACAATTTCTCTCACTACAATGCCCCTGTTTCCATTATAAACATTTTCCCACTGAACGTATTGGAGCCAAGGTAGTAAATCATCTTCAGAAAAATTCATGAGGTGCTGGGTAGTTAGTTGAATAGCACAGTGAGTATTGTGCTATCAAATGCATGCTATTTACTATGTAGGTGTATACTATTTGCGTGTGTTTACACATTAGGCACATAAGTTGAGACTTTGTCCCCAAGACACTCACAAACACACACGACACAAACCTCATTTTAACCTACTTTAGTATATTTTTTGTACACTCTGATAGAATCAGTGCTTACAGTGAGGTTATCTAGGGGGAGCTGACCTGCTTTTCAAATTAGAAAAAAAGAAACATTTCTGTTGCTGTTTGGTTCTTTCTACAGCTGATTAGAATTTAATGCCAGTGTAACTGCAGCAACTTGTTTGCAGCCATTGTTTCCAAGCTACAATAACAGGCAGCTTTGTCATAGTTGTTTTGTGTAAATCTCGTCTTTCACCTCAACCTCGCATGGCCTCTGATGATAATGTTCAGACTTCCCAGAGCCTCAAGGGCTTCGGTGGGTGTCTTAGAGGAAGGAGACACCAAAAGACAAGGGAGACAGAGGAAGGAAAGAATATTAAGTGAGTAAGAGAACATATAATGAGAAAAACAATAAGAAGAGTTGGATGGGGTGGAATGGAGACTGAGGGGCGTTGTTTGTGGCCTACTCTTGTTACTGTAACCACAACGCTAAAATTCCTCATCATTGCGGCTTCTCTGTCATGAAAGTGGTTAAAGGACATGGAAATGATGCTCAACAAAACCTCCTACTCCACAGTGTCCATGCCAACTTTGTCCTACGCACAATGAACAACAATATATCCCTCAGGCAACCATAAAGATGTACGCAAAGACAACAACACATGAGCACTGAAAGGGTCTTAGATATTTTTGAGAATCACAAAAACCCAATAGCTGAGTCCAGTATAACACCTCATAGTACCAATAGTGCTACATCTATATGGAGACTGTGGCAGTTAAATGTAACAGCAAATACCCGTTCCTTAACTGTCACAACATAGAATAGAAGCAGACAAAACTCAGGAAACGTAAGTCTTGAAAAAAAAAAAAAGAAAGAAGTAAACTAAACATAGACATTGTGTAAATATTTGAGAAACACTTCCTACTGGTTTATAAGACGTTTATAATTTTGGTTAGCATTCATGCCTTAGTAAAGCCCTCTGTACTATGCACCATATACTTAACTTGATAAATGTTATTTTGCTCTTCTACTAATTTATATGAGGAGATATTGAGATTGCTTGTGTGAATCTTATATTATGTATATTACATGCAGTACAGGCTCACCTGATCTGATCAGATACATATAAAGTATGTATACTGGGATTGTCGTAAATCTTGGGAATGACGTACATGCATGTCTGAGCTGAAAATATTTCCACTGTAGAATCCCATGGAAATGAGCTGATGCAACTGCGCTCCTCATTATGCGGTCTACAGAAAGAGAAATAACACAATATAAACAATAACCTATGAAGATTTACCATGTACCAGGCATTTTCACAACACTCTGCTGAGACTCTAGGCTACCTCTGTCTGTCCTGATACCATGGAATTATCTAAAAATAGCACGCCTCTTGAGGTACATTTTGTGTATCATGCTACTCATTGTAAGCTTTTCATTTAATGCCGTAAAATGATCCATGAGATAGTTAAGGCTGAGGACAGGAGTAGACTGTCCTTCATGGTGGCTACACGCAGTGAAATAACACACCAAAAACACCGAATGCATAACGATAACACGTGTCTTGGCTCAAATGACTTGGCATGTCACTCGTGTGCTGTTGTAGATGTACAATATAGAAATCCAGATTTCATCTGTACAGCATACAACATTAAGTTCCTCTTGAAGTTTCCTGGGCAGCAGTTGTGCACAAATAGTGTTCATGCCTTTTGTAATTCTTGTGGCCTGAAGCCATGAGAACTGGCAGACGACCACAGCACAGAAGCTCCTTCCTTAAACCTGTTAGACCCCACAGCTTCACACACACCAGGACGAATTTAGTATAATTACATAAGGGCTCTTAAAGCCATTTTTTACAACCACACGTGACCGCACTGCATGAAGGATCTCTTTGTTTTTGGGTCTAATCACAGCCTCTTTAAAGTTTTAATAGCAGCCAGTAAAATATCGATAACTAATATCAGCTGAATGCTGGGCTGTTTCTCTTTGGCAGGTAACAAGAGGCCCCCTTCTGGGCTATGTCCGCCCTAGCTGGCATGTGTTCAGAGGCTTAAAGGTGTGCAGATGTGTTCAGGGTTCCTAATATCCTGGTTCACAAAGGAGAGACAGTAAAAGATGGCGTTGTGTAGCCATGTAAAAATCACTTTTTTTCTTCAGATTTTTATTGTTTGATGGACAGGTCAGGTAAACAGTAAAGTCCATAGATCAGCAATCTACCACTTGCCCTGTAAGGCCACTTACCTGACAGAGACACCATGCTGAGTCTGACAGCCCTAAGGCACTGTCTACCTCCATACGGTGTACACCACCCTGGCATGGCAGGCAAGCACAGCATAATCACTGGCTTTTAGCCCAAAGGCACACAAACACAGGTCACTCCTCAGTTAGAATTACCCTGATTAAATGTCAAAACTGCAGTGAACTGCAGAATGCAGCCATGATTAAATTAATAACAACATTAGCATGACAGCAAATACATAAAAACTGTCTAGTCAATGTTTGCACGTCAATTTGTGCACCTCAAAACAAAAAGCGCAGTACAAATGAGAGGGAGTTCAATAACATGAGAGGATGGGAACGAGGAGGGTTGTGACATCAAAATGCGTTTCAAAATGAAGAGACCTTGTAAGGAAAGATAAAACGACTATGTTTACTCTCTTTGTAGATTCCAGGGAGATCTCTCATTTATCTCTCTCCTTAAACACAGTGGTTCACCCTGCTGCTAAAAGCCCACCTCAGCAGTTTCTCTCCCTCTCCTTACCCTTTAATATTGATGATTCTCACAGGATAAAATAAGTTAAGTGGAGATATGGTAATCCCTCCTCTGCTTGCTGAACTCGTTTGTTTACTCTGGGGTGACTCCAGTGATGTAGCTATGCCTTTCTAGTCGCATATAATTTCACGTTTAGCAAACGCTCTCCTCTTTAATGTGCCCACTATCAAGGTCATGAATAGCTGAAATATTTTCAGCCTCCGGAATTAATTATTCACAGATAAAAAGCAAAGGAGGGTTCTTGCTGAAACATGTTGGCGGCGCTCGCCTCTTTGTCCAGAATAGATTTCACTGTTTGGGTTAAATACATGTAGTTAGTGTTTGGGATTATTTTTTCCTTGCGTTGCTTCCTGTCACGGTAGTAGCCGAAACTTTAACACACACATGCACACACAGTATATGGGTATGTACGTCTAGCATGCAGGGTCACTGATGGAGTCTATGGTGGAAGGTCGATGAAGGGTGTGGTTATGGCTGCGAGGATGTGTAGACCTGAATAAAGCTTACATGGCACAGAAGTTTGAAATCCAAAATAATTCCCCGCACTGCTGTTCAAATAACTGGACGGTTTCTGTGCAGCCGTTCTTAGAGTAAGGCCAAACTAATTCTACGTATTCGTGTGGAAGAAGTCTTCATCTGAGCATGAAATAAGTAGAGACCAGACTAATTTCTTTGTGAAAAAAAAAAAGAGCAATTATTGCAGATGGAAAAGGTGGATTCCTACTCAAGGTTATAGCAGCAATAGGGCAGGACACCCCTGTGGATCCACTCTGCCCAAACATTGGAAATGGACTGTGAATTCCCCTAGATTAGCGCCTAGCTTCATTGTATAGTCTGTTTGAGAAGGGATTAAAGTCTGTAAATCCGTTACTTCATATGGAACTCTGTGTTTGAATTATCCTCTGCATTTTGCAGCAGTTATTCTCCTCCTACTCTGTTTTCATATATTTTACAGTTTCACTAGCGGGGAACTTGACTGGACTAAATATACTTTCAAATTGGTGTACGCTGCTGTTTTCAGTACTATTATCCATCAGAAATATGTGTTACTTGTAGGAAGAGTATTCCAGAAAAGGAATAAGTTACTTGTCATTGTGTTCAGCAGAATAACTGAGACACAAGATTTCTCTGCATGTGGACAGTTAAAATGTTGGGCCATTAGCTATTTACAATGGCATCTACCAGCTACTGGTCACAAGATGTCGTTCAAGTAGTAAACAGACTGAGAGGACAAGTTAATGATATTAAGCTATTTAAGATAAGGTTTCGATACGTCTCATATTGTGCAGGCTTAGGCCATTTTATCATCGTACTCAAGGTCACATTCTTCCGTGTAGAAAAAGTGAAATTCAGGAAACCGGGAAGAGAGATACTGACGAATCATTCATATGGTCAGTGAATGTTTAGTGGGGTTTTGGCTGAGAATAAGCAGGGATTCATTCTGTCATCAGATTTTCTTCATCAAACTGGTCAGTAAACAAACCTGATCGGGGTAAATCCTTTTCAGATGCTACAGCTTGAGGTCAAGAGTAGACAAACAGACAAATTATTTGAGGTGTTTCATATTTACACATGGAAAATGAAATAAAGTAAAGGCAGTACAGGCTCTCATAGACAAACACTGCATGGCCACCACTAAGACAGACAACACAGTAAGAGTAATTTCTCAGCTACAGCTACAGCTATAGCAAACATTTGCAATTAAGCTTCATCTTCACTGGTATGTTGTCACAATCTCATGCTCTGCCTTCTCTTTGAATGAATCACCTGTACACTTTAATTACTGAGTCTCTTTCCCCGAGCCCACCCACCGCCATCAGCCTACCTCTTGCAGGCCTCATTATCAAACTAGGGCAATTTCCCCCCCAGCAACCCCCGCTCTAATGCATGGATGCTTTAAGCAAGACTGATGATGGCCAATAAAAGTGTTGGAGTGAAGCCGTATAAATGATCTGGGATAAATGGGTGTTTTGAAATTCAAACATGGAGTAAGGATGAGGCTTGAAGCCAATGACATTACATGTCTTCTGTGTATATTAGGTAAAGCTCTGGATGCTGAATCAGCCTAGACAGTGGCGGGTTCCTCAAGATATGATTTATCAAAATCAGACTTTAATCAACCTGAGTACAAGTTCCATGGACGTACACAGATTGCACACATTTGAGTTATCGCTTCTTTAGTTTCAGCTCTTACAGAGCCAGTGATAGCATGCCTTTACTTGTGCTGAAGTAAAGGCCTTTAACTAAATTCGTAGGTTTTGTGAATCAAACACAAGATTTAAAAGGTGTACGCACATGAAGACCATGACCGCAAGTTGTCGCAATGATGAGCAAAAAAATCTTTGGCGAAGCAAAGTGGGCTGTTACCAAGGTGAGTTAATCTCAGCTTTGAGGTGACAACCAACAGGCCGGCTAACATAGTTGACTAACATAACACAGAGTTGCCCAAATGTTTTCAGCCACCTCCACTTTGGATCCTAATACCAAAAGCTGAAAGCTGGCTTGGCGCCTCCAGTGATCCCAGATTGAAAGGCTGTTTCTATTTCTTGTGCGTTTAACTCGGATACATTTGGGTGGGAAATGTTATGATTGCTTTCGATTTGAGTGAGTTGCTTTGTATGCTGACAAGCTGTCATGTTAGTACGTTTCCTTTCCTTAATCCAATCGCCCTTACAAAATGTCCTACCACCTAATTAATGCATATATTGTTCATTTCTAGGTTTTATTTATCATCTTCGTGGTAACCACTCGTACACACAAGTGAGTGGCTCCTTTTTAAATGTAAATGAAAAAGTTGTTGTAGAAGTAGTAGTCACAATGAATTTGTTTTTACAATAGCTCATTTCTTCCAGTGATCCACACTAAATGAGGTAAAGAATGTCCTTTCTTTAAAATGCAGAATAATGTGCGCTTAGCCCAAAGCTTTCAGGGCCAATATGTATATTGTATAGACTATACAGCCGTGTATTGTGTTGCGGCATTCTTTACCTCCCCACGGTGTCACTGACAAAGTCATAGATTTCTCAAAGGATCCTGCTGCTTATGAGAGATGACAGGTACATGTTGTTGAGTGAGGATGTGGAAGGGATTGCTAATAAGCTTTTCCAGATCAATAAATGACTGCATGCGGCAAATTAAACTGTAAATCTCATCAGTGGTGATAAATAATATTCATGTCAAGCACACAGTCTTACAAATGTGTTTGTTGCCTCTGGAGATAAACTGAAAATCATAATTTTCTGACATTCATTAAAAATGGACCATTGCTAAGGACACTGCGATGGCTTCATTTTGACTCAAACAATTGTTTCAGTGCAGCAAAACACATTATAGAGTTTTTCTTGAATGTCTTTCCCGGATAGGACAAAGAAGTGAGCAGTCACTTTATACCTTGAGGCACAGTCAAGCACGATAACAGGGCATGGCGTCTAATAGCTGAAGCATGAAGAACAGATTCTATGGCAAGCAGGAAAGCACGATGCACAAACAGAGTCTGATTAACCAAGCGTTGCCCTCTGCGATATGAGTGGCACTGAGAAAAGAGCAAGAGTCCTATATCAATTTACATTGAAAGTTGTGTATTAAACAATCAGAACATGTTTTAACAAGGAGAGAACATTAAAAGTCACTCTGGAGTACATTCAGAGTAGGCTGCAGACCGCACTGACATTGTGGTTTAACTCATTATGTAATGATTTAATTGTGACTGGAAAGGAAACAAAAAAAGCTTCCCACTCCACTTTTGTTAATGCGTGTTAAGTGCGGACATAAAAACCATCTATCATTTTGACACATTAACACGGTGAGATGATTTCCCTCTAAGGGAGTGAGTAAAACTGAATCCTTGATTTGGGGAAATTTTGAGTGGCAAGCATTACATTAAACAAAGATCATGTTTTTAAACCAGTTTCAACCACTCCTACTCATAGCTGTCCTTCTTGGGAGTAACCCACTGTGCTGTGATCACGAGGTCTCAGGAGAACATCTCTGCCCTGTGGCTTTGCACTGACCAGCAGACCACGAATGGTCAGAACCATGCTGTTTAGCAAGCACTGACCATGCTCCGTCTGGAGAATACAGAAGTTACAACAATTATATGAAGCTTACCATAGCAGTACATATGTCATGCTTTGTCCCACTTTCCTTTTGTGGTGCTTGTAATGAAACTTCTTTTGCCTTTCCGCTCTGTGGTGTAAGCACTGGGTCCAGAGGCCAGATCTCTGGTGGGTAGCCATAAGTCACGTCTGGGTTTAGCACATTGCTGAGGCTGGCTGAGGTTTGCAGAGGAACCACAGCCTAATTCACCCAGTACTGCGAGGAGACGGTCCGTCTACAGCCCAGAGCCATGACCAACCAGTGGCTTTACTGTGGGGCTGTACTCCAGAGATATTATCCCCATTCCCTTATTATTATATCAACCCACCCCCATTTTCTTTTGGCTCTCGTCTACTGAGTGTCTTTTTTTTGTTTCAGGTTAATGTGTCATTTAACATTCTATTTTTGAATTAACTCAAGTATCACTTATTAGCCTCCAGATCTCTTTGCTATCAACAAAGACTTGCTAAGTTGTTCTTTATCTGCAGCCATAATAAACACATGTGGCAGAGTTTCGCTGCCAAATGGAAAGTGAGATAAATGTGTGTGTGAACATTTCACTCAAGTGCTTTACAATACTTGAAAAGATAATCCATTTTCAAGGAGAGAGGAGTGGGTGGGAGAGTTTAGGGTTTAAACAGCACAATAATCTCCCCATATCTCCTCCTCGACACGGCACACTTTCTCCCTGCCACTTACCGGAGATGTGTGGATGTGATAACAGAGCGTAAACATACTCGGGCTGCATGTTCCAGTACGCACACGCCTATACACGCACGCACACACACATATATACGCACCCACATACACATGCTCCTTTCAAATCATTCCCTGGTGCCACCGCAGCTACTTTACAAATAATGGCCCCCATGTGTGTTCAGGGCTCCAAGGCTGTGTGAGGCAGGGGGACTGGGCTCCGTGCCCAGTCTGAAACCCTGTCAAGATCACTGTAAATTTCTGCTCGTTTTCAGCAGCTGTAATTTAAGGGCCAGATGTGCAGGAGACTGAAGACAGAGGCAGATAAACAGCTTGTTACATATTTCTTTACCATGTATGCTATTTTAAATAGATATCATTTCAGCCCAGTGAGTTTTTTTTTCCTGTGTCTAAATCTGATGTTGTTATTCAGTGTCTATAGGACAGTCTGCTATGGGATACATGTCGTATTCAAACTGCATTATACTACTTTATGTTTGAGTAAGTGCCTTAAAGCCCCGAAGCTCACGAGGCAGCTTTAACTAGTCTTGTTGGCAGTAAATAAAAATAAATAGTAATACATATCTTCACACATCTATTGGGATCTGAAGTGCACTGTGCTCATTTCAACAGGAAGACACAGGCTTTCACTAACACACCACCTCATGTCATAAATATTAGCACTGAGGCTCTTTTGCTGTATGTGTCACAGTGTGTTCTCCTTCCACTAATGGTGCAAGTTCCCCTATGCTTGAAAATTTTCCAGTGACACCCGCTGAGACATTGGCAGTGTAAACAGTGGGTTGTATCAGTGAAAATGATGTTAAATCCCGAAAATCCACCCTAATTGGAAATATAATGGAGGATGAAGGGACGCCGCTGGACTAGGTGGGAGGCCTGATGAATGTGTGTGGACTGGATATGTAGGGGGATCTCTCATGGGCTTTGGCAAGGAGGGAGAGCACACTGTTTAGGCGTTGTGTGAAAAGTCACACTCTTTAAGCTGGAGTGATGGGGTCAGGGCACAGTGCTGTAGGTCATAGCAGATTGTGAGTCTGAGCAAGTAAATATAAGGGGCTGTGTATGTTTTTTGAGCTGACAGAAGTACTGATATGAAAACTCAATGATACCGAAAATGTACACACATAAAAGACTTTTATGTGTGCTTTTACACTTGTGTTTTAAAGGCAGCTAATCGAAACGGTCTTTGTCATCTGTTGTCTAATAATGTCATCCATATCCAATAGAGAGTATTACATATGTCTGCATAGTGAAATGTATTCCTAATCAGATTTTTTTTTTTTTTTTTTTGTTCGTCTGTGTGAATTAAAGCATGACCTACAATACACCAGGCCCAGCAGTCACATTCTGGTACACTCCTCACCTCCTCCTCTTTTTCATTTCATTCCATCCTGTGGTGCAGCCAGTTTCAGCTCACAGCTTCTACTGTACGTACAAACAAGATTAATGCTGCTTAATTAAGAGTACAGAGTGACTAATTGGGGGCACATGTCAGAGGTATACGTGTAATTTGCACATCAGTAATGATAAGTTTGGGGAGATCCCCTGTGTCAAAACACATTTAATTGCAGCAGGAATTTGTAGCATCGGTTGTTAATGCCAGTGTAATTACAGTTTTGGAAAGACACGTGAAAAAATACACACATGTAATGCACGCACATACAGTGGCCCCTCTTAAACCACTTAAGCCACACTTAAATGTGTCAGACTGCCACTGCACTATGTCACACCAAATGGCTTAATAATAGATAGGACAAGCAAACATAGGAATCAAAAATATGTGTTTTTTTTCAGCTTTCAGAAAGAAAGGTTTTTACTGCATCCATATAAGAGCAGTGTTAAACTGACAGCTTGGTCTCCGTGTCATATATGCTCTGTGGGATTAAGGTCAGGTCTCTGGTAGGTCCTTGAAAGACTTAATAACCTTAATGTCCATTTATACCAGTGGAAGAAGCCTTACTGTACCCATACCTCACTCTGGAGTTCTTGGAATACTTTCCCTGGCTTTTTCCACATCGACTTTTTGTTGTCAGAGTCATGTAGGCTGAATATGGACACATTTCAAAAAGAATAGCAGATATCTCCAAGAGCTGCGGTATTTCTTTGCATGAACTATCTTGTTCTTTGAGTTTACATGATTAAGCCTTCTAGCCTCATACCCCATACTTGTTCATTGTGTTTTGAATGTCCTGTGAACACGTGTGGTATCCATTTCTTCTTGACAATACCCAACTGTGGAGGACAGATTATTAAGTGCTCATCTGACCAAAACGGCAGCATTTAGGAACCAGTGTGTATTAAGTGGAAGCGTTAGCCAAGCACTGACAGTCTGAATGTAGTCTCCAGTAGTCATTTGCTCAACCACAGACTTTCGCTTAAGACATCAACAAGGAGAGTTTCCAGTGGCCAGCTTTAATGTTCTGGCATCAGGCTGCCATGACAATTAAAGTAAACACAACTTGAGACTGCGCTGTTTACTCACAGCTAAGTTGTGAGGAGTATTAACTCAGTTTAATAATCTCACCACAGTGTTTAAATTGGCAGCACAGCTTGTCCACATGGACATCCAATCTGAGTACTCTATATTTAACATATATATCATAACTCATGTAAATGCCTTTAAAGTTATCTCGTATGATGTTTAGGTGTGGTTGGCTGTTTCATGTGGACAACGAGGAATGTGAGCAAACTAAAATCAAATATTGTTGTGTTTTGTGGGCATGTAAGTCTGTATTCTTAGATAATAACGGGGATTATGACATGACAGTTTTTCTAGACTCTTTCTAGTCTCATGAAAAGGCAAACTCACAGCACATCAGATAACCACCATGTGTCACAGCTACAGGATGTAGAACATGAAGCTGCACACGTAATGGGTAGGAATAGTTTAGGAAGACTTTCAAACACCGCTCAGTCACAAAGGCAAAACAATAATTTGGTGTATTAATAAATCCTTGCAGTTGAAAACTTGTGGGTAAGATGAAGTTTTATTGGTTCTGCTTCTCATTTGAATGTGATGGCACAACGTCTGTTTGTAGATCCAGTATAACTGTTAACAACCTTAATGTGTGTATGTCATGCATGATATATTGTGTACTCATAAATATGTGTGTGTGTGTGTGTGTGTCCTGTAAAAATCGTTGCTACACTGGCCAGACAGTCTGTGACCACACAGAGAGCATCAGCAGGAGGTCGACACCTCCTTAGTTTACAGCCTTCTGAGGAGGCAGCCTCATTTTCTCCCGGTGTTGGCTTCACTCTTTATTTTTGTGCTTATAGTGCGAGCACTAATATTAGATCAGCCAAGACTGCTGCTCGATAGAAAATGCTTTATGCTTGTTAAAATAATTGCTCTCAGTTTTCCGACTCATAAAATTGCCTTTGTAATTCGGTGGGGAATGTATCTTCTGAGACAATCACTCTCGTGCTAGAGCGATGGCAACAGTTTTAATTAGTAGCATCGAATTTCCACTGAAATGAATCCTGGGTGCCGCACGGAGCGGTAATTGTTGAGGTAATAGTCTTATTAATTCTGCCACACTTAAAGGGGCAAACAGAGCTACCCCCTCCCAACACACACGCCTCCTAAGGGGCAGTTTCAGTATTCCAAGTTAATGGAATTCGAATTCACTGAATACATGGATAATCATTTTTGTACTCTCTTGCTGTAGTCCTCGCTATTGGGCCAGTATGGAAACATGCCATCGGATGCCGACAGACGCCCGCTGTGCTGCTTATAAAGGCCAGGGCTCTGTTAGTCCTCCTGAAGAATTCCACCTAGATTCTTTTGTGCCACAGGGCTCCTAACTGTACACCGGTTGCTACAGAGGGCTTTCACAGGCATGGACCCAACTGGTGTAATCCCATAATCCTACCGCACATGGGGTCTCAGAGCTTGGGGGGACGTGGGGTGGGGTAGAGCGCTTTAATTAAGATCTGAAAGGGGAGCAATAATGTTGATGAACAGAGAAAAGAAACGGAATGGTTAAAACTCAGGAAAACAGGTTTGCGCCAAAACAAACGTCTAAATTCTCATTGATTATTGTGTTGAAGGCTGTTAATAGTGGTGACACAGAATATTTAATTTATTGTAGGGGATTTTAACGAACATGAAATCAAATGATCAGAAGATCTGTGTTTAATGAAAAGCCTACTCTTCAATATAAATCCCTTTATTTACTTCTTCTGTCATCTCTTGCGTCTGATTTCATTCCCTTCAGTTAGTCTGCATTATTGCCTCTTCTCCTGTGCTATTGATTTTGGTGAATATGGTTATTGCAACATAAAATCATTCAAGTCTCCATCCATTCAGTAGACGGAAAAAAAAAAACAGTTGTAAACAATCTCTTCCCCAATTTACATTCACTTTGTTGGATAACATTCATTTTGCGCAGACAGTCAATATCACTTACAGAATAATTGGAATGTTATTAATCTTGCAATATTCCTGTGTGAATGTATGTATGAGTCTACCATAGATGCATTGTGATCATGCGCAGGAAAAAGCTGATTATTAGTTTATTATGCTTTTACAAGAGCAATCACTTTATATTTTCAGAAATATCATAAACATATAAAAACATATTCAAATTATGAAACATTTACAGGGTAGTTTTGTATGTTTCCAGTGCATCTGTCCTTGAACGTATATAGATAGTCTTTCAAACCTATACTAACAGATATCTGAGAGAGGCCTTAGGACGATATGGAACTTGTGTAAACTGTCAAAGGCCTCCAAGAGGCAACAGGAAGCACCTGGGGTTTGTCTTGAAGCTGGCAGCAATGCTCACTCTAATCTTTAACCAACCCTAATCCAGTCACAATGTGTCAGCAGGGTGGCATCAGCTCTGCCTAATGGATATTACTCCCGTCAACTCCAGGACCCAGGGTCCATAGTTCCCCTGTTTAACTTGTTCGACCATCTCACTCATTATTTCTCAATGTGCGGCATTGTCTGTGAGTACATACACATACACATGCAAAGAGAAGTTTTACATGTGACAGAAGTGTAACCCCTTATTTGCTGACTGTCAGGTAAATCCTTATAATCACACAATCTGAAAATCTATTAGCTATCATCTAATGACTCAAACTCAGACCAGCGTTACGGAGATTCTAGTGTACCAAGCAGATGTCTAGATAACAGATAATGCATATCCATACCAGAACTACCTCTTCTGTGCACTGGTAATTGTTTACTGTCCGCCAAGTAACTTGAGATGCAAGTGGTTTCAAACCGCTACAACCACTTTGTTTAATGGATTTGCTTGACTTACACGTGCTGGTGTAAACTTGCTTACTGACAGTGTATGAGAGGGTGATTAGCCTCTTTTGCTCTTGGTGTTGACCGTTTACCAGCCTACAAGAAAGGCACTCTCAAAGAGGATTGACCAATACTTCATGGACAGCCAACCCTAAACACGAAGAGGTTAGGTATAATCTTGACCTGATTATGCTCTTTAAACCGATGTCTGCATATGGATGAATGTACAGAATCTGTAGGCAAGAAAGGGAGGGAGGGGAGGCCCAAAAAAGTCAGTCAGTCAAGTTGATTAAAATAAACCACAGGGAGAAGAACCCAGTCCCTAAAAGCTAGTGTTAAGCCTGCTAAAGTTAAGCCTGGTAAGTAACCATGCCATCAACATTTTTGCTAATGATTTTTATTTATTTATATATTATTATTATTTTTTGTCAAATCCCCACAACAGCAATATCCTAGTTGCGTCTGGGTGACAGCGGTCTCACTTAATTAAATATAGGTTCTTGAACAGGAACTGATAGGACAGCAGGAACACAGTGATATTTAGCCTGACATGCAGTGCCAGTTTCAAAATGATATTAATTTCAAGACTCATGTAAAAGTAATATAAAAAGGTACATTTATTTTTTTTAAATAAAGCATAATTATTACATTATCTCAACCTGTTAGAATCACATAAGGCCAAAGGTCACATGTTCATTCATTCTGAAATTCCTCTTATCAGAGTACAGTGTTGTAATCACATGATACACACAGTTGACCCGGACAAGAGCTTTTTTTACTGAGTGATAAAATCTAATTACATTTCAAAGGTTCATAAAGCAGGGCCGGTAGTAGGAAACACCCCTACTGTCATGATATAGCAATATACTGCAGTAGATGGGATAATGTTTAAGCTACTGCATTGCAAGACAACTACAGAGGTTTTGGTCAGTCATAAATATCAAACATGTACCATAATATAGCATTTTAACTGACAGTCTTTATGTTGTGAATGATGCCGTGTTTAGGCCTTTCCCATACAGCAGTAATCTTTATCTCCAGAATGTAGCTTCAGATCTGATATATAAAGGTCTGATGAGTCCGATTTTTCTCGAACACTGCCTGATGAGTGTATGGGGTGAAAGAAATCCTTTGACTCAGCCAGGAAGCCTTGTAATTAAGTGCACTGCTAGATAGGACTATTGTAATACAAAACTACATGACTACTTATTCCAAAGTCTAGCAAACCCACAGCTAAAAGGATAATGGCTTGGCCTTAGAATGAAACATAGCTGAGCCACGGAATAAAAGATATTTAGTCCAATTGCGCTGCTGAATACCAAAACTAAATCAAATAGGTGTAAATTAAGAGATTGCCTAATTACACCAGCTGTGAGTACGAACCAGTTAATAAGAGCAAGTTGAAGACTAGATGATTCCCTGTTGAGCAGGCAGGATTACCCCTGTAATCTCTTCTGTCACATATAGTGAAGCCCCAAATCTCTCCTTGCTCTGAGGAGCATTCAACCCGTCAGTTGAAATGAAAGGGGCCTTAACGAACACCTCTCCCACTCACGGAGCGCTCACATCCACTCACTGTTTAACATGGGCCATGCAGCTCCGGATAATAGAACCAGGAGATCAGGGTCCATTGAGGTGCAGCGTGATTCTCATATTCCTCTAAAGAAAACTTGCATTCTTTTAGTAGCTGTTGTGTGTGTGTGTGTGTGTGTGTGTGTGTGTGAGAGAGAGAGAGAGAGAGAGAAAGAGAGAGAGCCAGCAAGTACTACACCACTCAGTAGTTGCATCAAAACTACCACCACCATTATATTGTAAGAAAAGTCCGAAATGATTCACATAATTTCAGACAAAAAAATACTTACAATTATGTTTACTGTAAAATGAAGAGATGTAGTAGTACTGCCAGTATGCTAATATTCCCACCCCCTGTTAAAGTTGAGAGACTCAGGGTAGGAGCCCTGTTTTTCTTATGCATTATCATAAATCATAGTAGGCCTATTTAGTCATTCAATACCACACTGTCCCCCAGGACCATAATCCGTTTACAGGAGCACTGCAGCTTTGCATAGTACTCTCAAATCCATACCAAATGCATTTTTAATTGGTAAATAAATGCAAAATGCATGCTAACAGGCAATTGTAGCAGTGCTCCTGAATGCTTAAATATGGTTCTAAGCATGATGTTCACATTATGGATTTTGCATCACAGTGTGTTTCCAAGGTGATTTATAATCAGCCCAGCATCCAGTCTCTTTTGTAGCATAATGGAAGGTCTTGAACCAAGCTATGACTTCATCACATTTCAACATGAATATTGAACATTTCACCGAGTCTCTGAAGGAGAACCCTCATAAATTGTGTATAAGAGTGTGAGAACATACTCTGTGTGTTTCCTTGCTTTTTTTTTAAAACCACTGCCATAAAGTCCAGACTTGTTCAGTAGATTAATGGCACTCATCGGGGGCAATGTCATGTTTGCCACAGTAGATGAATGTAGTAACAAAGTCCTGTAGGTATCTGTAAACATTATTGCAAGGAATAGCCTCTTTTCTCCCTGGCTCACTATGTGATGACTACACTTCCTTGCATTACAGAAAGATATGCAGACTTTTGTGTTAAATAAATTTAAAAAAAATCATTAAAAGTTACGAGAGAGAAACAAATCTAAGAAGGCTGTTGTTTGCTATGCTACCTAATCAAATAACATTAGCCATTGCTGTCTCTGTTCCCTTTACAAACCCATATTCTTTAATATTCATGACATACTGCAATGCTTTTTAATTAAGCATTTTCTGGCGAGGGCGTTTTCTTTCTTTTTTTCTGCAGTGACTTGGTTAATTATTTTTTGCAGGAAGGGAGCTTGCTTTAAAATGTGATTGCTGTTCCGGAGCCACCCAGAGATCAAAGGCCAAGGCACAGCACCATGTGCTGGAGCACATGACCGTGTCACAGGTGAGGGAGTGCAGAGCATAAACATCTGTTTGATTGCACAATGTTTAACACAGATGATGGGCAAATTATGTTTAAGAAAGAAAAGCAAAGTCATTTCTCCAGTTTCAGACAGTGTTATTATATTGCATTTAACAGTGTCATTTAAATTTATGACTTTCACGACACAGACGTACCCCGTGCTTCTGACCATTGTCACTCAGATTGTTAAGCGAGCATTGTGACATTACAGCTGCAAATTTCTTTTTCAGTTTAATTACATTTGTTTAAATGAATAAAAAGCTGTGAGTTCTACTCGCAGTGGCACTACAGTAATATTTATGTGTTCACTTTAACGTGCTAGTTTGACAAACAAATACAATATTGTTACAGCAATCAGTTACTATTATGGCACCATAATGCTGCCCCGTCGATGAACCTGGCAGTACTCCAGGAGCATACAGTTTCTGTGAATTCGGTCCAAAGTTGAATCATCCCCCTTTTATTGCGTTAATTGTGGTGGGGAAATAAAGATAGGCATTTATGGCATTACACAAATGACCAGTAGTTACTCCGACTTTATAGTTTAACTGATAGTTTTGTTTTATTTTAAGAGCTCATCAGATTTACAGTGTAAATGTACTGTCCTTTAAAAGTAAATCTGTATGAAACCTTCAGGAACCTTCGATATAAAGCTACATCAGACCGTAGATCAGGAGAAAAGAGATTTGTCAGAAACAATCAGACGTTAATACAAGAAAATGTTTATCTGAAATTATGAATTTGGTGCTGATGTACAGTAGGTACAAAATGTGTGTCAAAATTGATACTGTATGTGTAAACATAGCTGTTCTGTATAGTGCCTTTGTGAACACAGTGCATGCAGACAACATGAAACTTGATTCTTTCGTGCATAATCGGTTTCTAAACAGGATAAGTAACTGTATAATATGTATTAGACTTTTCTTTCAAAGAAAAAATTTAGGGATGAAGGTGGTGGTGATGTGCCATTTGTAGACACACTAGCAGTAAATCAATACAGCCAAAGATTTAAGATACTGAGCTTATCATGCGTTTATCACATCCTTATCAAAATATGAGCTCCTACAGCCTCGTGGGAGATCAATGAACATTCCCACTGCTACTGAAACAAACATAAGGGCATCCTGTGCTCTATCCGTTGTTATCTTAACAAGTTATCACATGGGCATCACCCATCATTCATCAGTGATCTCAGTTACGTAATTCATTTGAATCTGTTTTTAACTTCGTCTGTTGGATCGTAAAATTTTGACAACTTATGAAAGTAACATTGTGATTAAACTAATCTATTATGGGTTGATAACAATATATAGGGACATGTAGATTATGACAATACTTTATACATGACTGTACTGTGTGACACTGCTTTATGAAGAAGCTATCTATGTTTTATCTGAAGTTGTTTAAAGCTGGTGTCAGACATGAGGTGCTGGTAAATGATCAGCCAGTGTGAACAGTACGGCTAAT
Source organism: Planiliza haematocheilus (assembly GCA_005024645.1). Lineage (NCBI taxonomy): Eukaryota > Metazoa > Chordata > Actinopteri > Mugiliformes > Mugilidae > Planiliza > Planiliza haematocheilus. The sequence continues at coordinate 8,887,162 of SRSE01000649.1, read as the reverse complement.
CTGGTAAACAACCAGGGAGATACGGGGTGCACAGTGATACTTTGAAAGTATGCTTCATGTGCTCCAGAGGTTGCGTTACACGCTATCATCCTTCTATTGTATATACAACTACCTTTCTCACCAAAAGCCACGTACATGAACCAGTGATCCTGTAAAGCGAATGAGAGTGAATCCTGGCAGAATAACATAGAGATCAGGATCTGTACACATTATACGAGCGGTTGCTTCTGCACAGGCTATTAGTGTGTGTGCGTGTGTGTGTTGCATAAAGGGTGGTAGACAGCTTACACAGTCCCAACAGCATATCACCTCATCTGACAATCAAACCACAGGGGAGGTGAAGGGTAAGGAGGAGACAGGCACGCTGGCTAATCATTTTGTAATCAGGCGTCAAAACAAAACAAAAAAATGTTTATCTGAACAGTGCAGGCGGCTGCCAGAGTTGACATGAATGTTTTTTCCTCCTGTGTCATTATGTCACGGCTAATGGACAGTGGTAAGGAGGGGAGTTAATTACTTCTGACGACGCTCCCCGCTAATTTCCCATTTATATGAAGTCCCTTTTCTCCTCTGCTATCGGCCAGCCAGTCAAACTGCTTGTGGATCAGAATATCTACACCATCTCTGTGCATATCAAAACATTGTGGACACTATTGTCTCCTTTCTTAACAGGTTTTTCCCCCAAGGCCATCGCAGTTAGGTAGGCAAGTCTGCATTTTTCCACAGCAGGGGACAAATAGAACCTTTTAAACTCCCCTGGTGTATAAATCAGCCGTCCTCACCAGGAATACTACAGTAGTGTCTGTATTTTTTGAAATGACTCATGTTATCATGTAATAACAGGTGAATTGGCCTCGGTGGAGCGTTACTTGTCGTCGTGCTAGCCAAGAAAATGACAGATTTGTACATCTGCAACAGATCTATGCAGAGCCTGAGCTGTGGCTTGTACTTATGCGCTGGTGTGTCGCCAAGGAAGTGCATCTCAGACCAATCGCAACATGTTTCTGGGGCGGTACACTTCAGGCTATGCCATAGGCTACAGAGCTACAGTACAGTAACAGCATTGTGATTTCCCATGGTTTATCTTTGCGGTAATCAAGAATTATTATCAGAGTCACGTACAGAACATTTTAGTCGGTTCACTGGTATCATGGGATTATGTAATGCCTCTCTGCCAACACGGAAGAGCCAAAGTTGATAGTTAAACATTATTTTTGACAGTGTCTTCCTTTCAACAGTGACCAACACGCCAAGGCTAGTTCTCAGTTGTGACACAAGCTGTCTCATGCCTAAGAAAATCCCTGTGATTGTCAGACAGGCATTGGAGTGGTTGCTGCTATGAAGAGAGGAATACTTTCTTTCTCTGGGCGAGAGTGACACTTTGACATCTAGGACACCATCACAACCTCTGTCACTTTACTGTGTCTGTACTCCTGTTGATGCTACATTTTGAGAGGCCCATGCCTCCAGTTTCCTTTTCATCTAATTGACAATATCCAAAAAGTCCACTTGCCTTTCTTCAATGTTTTTGGATAGACCATGAGAACCTTCACAAACGTAATCCATAATCTTGCAGGCTAACTAATGTAGGGTCAAATGAAAGAGGGATGGTGTCGGGTTAATTGTACATTTGTGCTCTACTTTGTATGTTCGGCAGGTAGCACTCCTGCCGTCTTCGTGTTATGTTTAGACTAGTGCCCAATGTTACGCTCAATGCTGTGTGTGAATGGGCGAATGAGAGGAAGATTTGAAAGATTTTTGAATAAAGGCCCTACATACAGAATGACTATGTGAATAATCTGTAGCAGAAAATAATAATTAAAGGTGTTGCCTTGTGGAGTGCCAACACCCGATAGAGCTAGATCGAAATCAAGGCCCCTGAGGCTCTGAGACCAATAGAACCTCCCTGTAAACCCTTTTACATTATTATATGTTATCATAATGGTAGCAGTCGGCATACATAATGGTAGTATTGGGCCTGTTAAACGATGGCCCTCCTGGCTGATATATGCCAGAGGGCCAAAAGTGAAGAGGGACATTTTATTCTTGGCCATCAATCTCACCAGGATCTTGTGAGCACTAGTAGAGAGGGTGGTAATTCATTTTAAAAGGGGCTCAGTGGGGTACAAGGGGCCCTAAGGGGTGGCAATGGATCCTCCTTCCATGATTGAGATCCTGAAAATGGAGCGGTTTTATGGGATTCTTAATTTAGAGAGGCAGGCTCTAACGTGGATGCCTTGTCAGTGGAGGAAAGGGGCAAAGGGGCATTTGGCACTGACCTCTAAGGGGGACATTAATTAAACACAAATTGAACAGGTTTAGTTCTCTGTGCATGTGCATGTGCATGTGCATGTGCATGTGCATGTGCATGTGCATGTGCGCTTAACTTTAGGAAAATGAATCAAAAGTTCAGTCAGTATGGATGTTAGCACTCTCCAGACAAAATGAAATAGTCTATTGTTAGTTAGAGAAACTCTTAAATGATTTATACTAGACATCTGTCTTGGATTGAATGGGAACTGGTAACATCCATATACCTTGTAGGTCATATATATAAATGATGATACACTGACATGCATGTCCCCCGTGTCTCCTCACAGTCCACATGGAGAATGATAATCAATCTTTCTGTCACAGACACACTGGAAAAGTAGCTGCTCTACCTTGTTGCTCCAAGCAGTCGCTCCATGAAGGGTTGATTCTTTCAGGAATCGCTCTTAGAAATCAAGCGATTGATGAGTATTTAAGCATGACACCAATCAATCACAAAGACAAATCCTCTGTGTCACTCGGTGCCGTGTTCTATTCTATTGGAGACAGGCAATCTCCCTGCATGCAAACAATGTCCCCAATTTGTCAGGAACACAATAACGGCCCTGGCAGACCCCATTTGCATCACTATGTGAACAACAAATGTCATTGATTGCGAAATTGATTATTTTATTTTGAGAAAAGAGATGTCCCTAGAGAGCACTTGCGGCAGCTGAATTATCCCTTAAATGCATCTTCTTTGACCTCTCTTAAGATACCTACAACTTTTTAAATAACAATAAGTAAGTGTAATTAAATCTTGCATAGTGCGAAGGTGACACAACAATAACATGATAATAGCTATAATACCTAATCATACGTGACCCAACTTTTATCTTATCAAACAAGTCCTAAACCAATGGGGAAATTGGTTTCCAATAAATACTGTAACAATGTAGGGCTATTGTAAAGGACAAGACTGGGATCATATTAAGATTAAGAGCAAAGGGACTCAAAGATAAAGAAGTCCAGACTCTGTCCTCCTGGCACTGGCAAATGCCGTGCTATTCTACAATTCTTTACTAGGAACTGACCAACCCTTATCAGATGAGTTTGATTTCAAAGAATCTGTAGTGGGTGTAGATGCAATGCATGGATGGACGGATGAATGACTTTTTCTTAGATGTTAGACGGCTCATCCAAGAAGCTTCTTCTGTTCTGTAACCTGTCAGCAGGACAAATGTCGCAGTCACGCCACTTGTTTGAGTCAGCCAGCACTCAGGGTAACTCTCTAATTGAAGATGTACATCACACTGCAACAGTTGCATATTATTAACACAGAGAACAAGGGCCAATTGATCATTAGTGCATCAATATGTAGTTTGCATAAAATTATTTCCCTTTAAATAGTCTGTGTTTGAGGTGACACAGGGTTGGCTCATCAATAATGTAAATGAGCCATTAGGGCATTAAGAGGCTGTCTGTGGGAATGACAGACCACCAGGCGTCAGTGAGTTAATATCCAATACAACACTCACTGCCACACAGGCCAGTGGCTAGACTGATTAAAGACACTTTTTGAGTAAAAAATGTTTTTTTGGGTCAGTTGCAGTCTTATATTTATAATTATATTGACTTAAAAAAGACAACATATATTTTAAAATGTGACTTTGATCCAAAGAAGTTATTTAGATCTTTGATATCAGTTAACCAACCTCCAGTATCTTAAAGTTCTTAAAACATTCTGTCTACAACAAAATGTTGTCCGTGTCACAGTTTCAAATAAAAAGCGATTAGAGATGATTACAAATGCGATACACTCCTGAGGTGAATTCCCGATGAAGAGGACAGAGCTCATTTCAGGCCGTGCCCTTTGCCTCAATCCATAAGTGCTCCTGGCTGCCACCTGCAACCTTGAGACTTCCCCCTTCACTCCCCTGTCTCCCTCCACACTTCTCCACGTCTGCCAATAATAAGAAGCCAGATGAGGTGGCAGTGGGAGGAAATGTTTACCATGAAATTGGTTGTGTCATCTTTAGAATCTGTGATGCAAGCCACACACAGGGATATCAATGTAATCCATCACGCCATTGATTCGTGCAGGGCAAAGGATTCAGAGTCACAGCATAAAGCTTGTTTTGACGAGAAAAGTCTGTCAGTCTGTGGCAAGCTGCTGTTGTTAGACACAGTGTGCTGTAGTTAGCCACATTATAACACAGTAACCTTCCAGCCCTGAATATACTTCGCTTGGAATGGTTAAGGGTGTCATAAAAGACAGACAAACACTTCAGAAGTGTGAAATGTGCTTTCTTTACAGGAACAGGCTGGTAAATATCTAGTGGCGGACATGGCTGCAGTATGGCACATGGCTTACTCTGTTGGCATTAGTGGCGAAGGAAAAATACATAATTTGTTTCCATCAGCTGCTGCCAATGGAAGCCTTAGCCGCTTTTTCATTCACTGTTTTTAAATTAAATTTGGACACCGACCAGTGAAATCATACTCGACTTTGAGTAAGTATTGAGTGTATAGCATTGGAGCATAGTGTTTTTCTTTGGAAAGTGAAACATGTCATTATGAGCCATGCATCCATCTGCAGCAAGCTGCGTGTAAATCTAGCCTAAATTTGTGATGTTAGGATGATGATATACAGTAATAGCTAAAACAGCGTGATCATACGTCTCATTGTGACAGGGCCATATCTTTACCTGCCATGCCACTCAGTGACTGCGCTCTGCCATCATCTCTGAATGCTAGCACACGAGGGGGCTCGTTAGCCTACTATTACAGATGTGACAAGCACACCATAATAGCCCAATTATCCCAAAATGCCAAATTTCACTCCAAAGGAAAAGGAGTGTGTAGTGATTAATGGTGAACACTTAAGGGGAAGAGTTAGACAACGCTGTTGGATAGGAGAAAATATGTATCAGGCTGCCACCACTACAGATGCTTCCTCCCTCCTGACAACTGCAATTCATTTGAGATGCTATTAACATGCATAATTATGCTAATCAAGCAGTAATTAAGTGCCAATTCATCAGAGACCATTTTTTGTCTGTAATTTCATCAAGCACGGCTGTTGGGGTTTGTTTTTTTCTCTCGCATATTTCTTTATACAATATTGCCCAAATGAGGCTCCCTCATTTCATCTAACAACCCCTTTGCTGTATGTTTTTGAAGTTTGTAAACAGGATGTGTTACGGAAAGGATGTAATGCATCTCATCAATAATACATTCATTGCATTTATACAAGAGGTTCATAAAGCCACAGTGCACGGTGAATAAAAAAAAAAAAACAGTGAATTCAAGGAACCTTGTACCATGTTCGCAATCCAGGCAGTCAAGAAGTTACCAGCCTTGACTTCTCACTTTGAGCTCCTGAAGCTTTTAACCACACCCAGTAATGTGTAACTTATTTATTACGATGACCATCTTGCACATGGAACATTTTAATAAACTGCCCTGACATTGGCTTTCTTCCTGATATCTGGTGCTAGGGTGTGTGTTGCACTTCATTCAAACTGCACTGCTTCAGTATCAGATAAGTTGCATGCAAACCCCATACACAGAGCAGTACATCACGTTGGTAAAGTAGGGGAGGGAGTATGTTCAAAGGGCACTCCAGTACTAAGACGGCATAATCCAAACTTCCAACTCAACAAGAGATACCTTATTGTGGCAGCGTTGTCAGAACAATGTTTCTAAGCAGTGGCAAGATGCTGAGATCTTCCGGCCTAGGTTCAGGAAGGGTTATGTTCAAGTTTACCTCACAGTGAAAAAATTCATTTCCTGTAAGATGCAGTATGAGTATTCATGGTCCCCAGAGGATGAAATATGCTTGTGACAAATACTTTATGAGAATATTATAATGCTCCCCAAACAAATGACACTCCATGGTGCAATTTTTTTTGCACCTCCAGACCAAATTCCACTTACATTTAGCCCCTTGCTTACCTTGGATACAACCCAGACGTTTTCCTTCTAACCCCATTCAGATTCATGAATGTCAACCAATTGCTTCTGATAAGGGTTGTAAAACTTAGCAGACTGTTACATATATTAAACAGTTTTGTGGAAGTTAATTATTTGATTGCTAATCTCACACAGTAAAAGCTTAATGGCCTGGTATTATTTTCTGTATCTGTGCTCCTGCTTTGGCTCACAATCCCACCCATGACGTCAGAGGCAGCATGGCACTTGTTATTAATGTTATTTGCAATGGCATTCCTCTGTCCAGTTTCACCCTGAGAGTCAGACAGGTGTTCTCATTGGACATGAAAGCCTCTGGTGATGCATGTCACTCTTGATCACCCATGATGATGGCCCGAGGTTAGGAAACTGCTTCCATTCCTCTGACATGGAAACTCTTTTGAGTTTCAGCACTTTTGTGGTAGTTTTGGCAGCCGGAACATCCATTCAGAGGCCGAGGTGGACAGTGACTCTCTTTTTTTTTTTATCAGTTGTAAAAGCCTCAGTTTTCCACATCCTTTCTGTTGACTTTTGATGGAATTTGTCATTTTGCTCTCTCTCCCTGTGTTTCACTCAGACCTCTTGTAAAATTTCACTTGTCACTTTACTTTAAATGCTGATATTATACAAGCTTCTGGAGTGCTCAGTTCAGTATGATTCAATTTTATTTATACAGCGTCAATAACAATACAACACTTCTCAAAATGCTTTACAAAACCCAGCCTGAAACCACCAGACTAAGCACTAAGGCTACGGAGCCAAGAAAAAAACTCCCTTTTCACAGGAAGAAGCCTTGAATGGAACCCAACTCATATAGGGGGACCCATCTGCTTGAGGCCAGCCGGGTAGAGACTGAAAAAGAGAGAGGAGAGAAAGAGAAGACAGCAGCAGGAAGATAAACAAGAGAGGGCATAAAACTGTGACAGTACTAGTTCTATCACACGTGAGTTAGCTACTATAAGGAATATAAGAGGCATCATAGACACAGGGAGTGGAAAACTGCAGCCCATGAAGACTGGGCAGGCTGGTATCTGTCCTGGTGTGTGATGTTTATGAAATTAGCTGATCAGACTGCTAAACTCCACACATTTAAAAGAGTACATTCCACTTTCAATCGAGAGAAAACCTGCATCTAATTGCTGAATTGCATGAACTTTTAGTTTACTGAATGGCGTCAGATCATGCCTTTTCTGACAGGGAACTAAAGCTGAGATATTCCTGTCACCAAGTCACCAAACCCCATTGACAAAAACAGCAATTTTACTTCATATCATCAGAGGAGTTGCTGGTTTACTGTCGTGTGGCTTTGGTGCTTTAATGTCAATACATCTGTTAATATAGATCAGAACGTATGTGCTAATACTCCAAAGTCACACACTAACACAAAAACTAACGGATCAGGGCAGTGGTAGATCAGCAGCTCCCATGTTCTGCAAGGTAAAAGGAATGTCTCTGGCACTGAAGTCTGGTGGTTTTGAGGACAGCAATTTAATGCTTGAGTTCCACATTTGAAAAGGCTGTCTGACAGCAAGCTGATAATATACGTGGTGATAATCTTATATAACAGCTCACACTTAAGATTATATTCATTCTTTTAGGCGGGTCTTGTTTTAGTTTGCTGCTGACCTTGTCCACACCAACTCATCTACTGTGAATGTCTACAATCTGCTGTAGGAAATACATTGGAAATACATGTGAAACTGCTGTATCTGCTACTACTAAGAGAAACTATCCCTTTAAATGTTTATTTTACTGTGACTGATATTTATTCTGTCCCTCAATGAACTGGCCACATTTTTCAGGCTAAGACAAAGACGATTCAGAAACTAAGCATGGCATGGAGAGAGTTGTCTTGGCTCCCAATAAAAAGGCCCCTTGGCGCCTAGGGGTCTGATCATAACCAAGCTCTTCTACTTCAGTTCCCAAGATCACGTCCCATCATGCTTGTTTTGGACCGACACTGTCACAATTTCTTTGTGGTGACTTCAGATCATCTGCAGATAATTCAAGCAGATTTATAGCCACCGAATTTTGAGTGTAAATATTATAAGAACTCAATCGAAGCCACATAGGGCTGTTAGATGGGATGCACTAAGCATGGAAAGCAAACGGAGAGAAACAGCCTGGTTGACGCTGGCTGGCTGTACAGGATGAGATGGGCTCTGAGGTTTGATGGGGCAGAAGAAGGCTCATGCAGACGGCTGGCTGCTCCTTTTGACGGCATGTCAGGGTTGGCTCGCAAGCTGCTCTGCCGCATCTGGGTGATGCAGTCATCATTGTGGCAGGCCTGTCAGAACAAACTGGTGCGCTGGAGACAGATACAGCTTTAGTGGCTGGATGGAGACTATGCAACACATGCACCACCCTAACAACGAATATGTTCCCCAAGCTGGCAAGCTGGTGGCAAGTTAATGACAGAAACGACCAGTGACATCATATAAAAACATGATTGTGCTCCACTAAAGACATCTGAGTGAGTCCATAGATCAAACAGGGTGATGACCTAAAGCACTACTATACTTACTACTGGCATTACTTTAAACAGGACGTTTGGTAACAGAATAAAAGTTTGCCTTTCCAATTTCAATGGAAATTTTCCACACAGAGGCAGCTCTGAATAAATAAACATTGCTCACAAACACGCAGAAAGAAGACATGAGACCGATATGAGAAGGAAAGGAGAGGGGGCTCAGGCATTGCCAGAGGAGGTTTTGCGTTGCATCATCAGTGCAGTGTTTTTATTTGTGATATATTCAAATGAATCGACAGCCACAGTGGGAGAAAAATGTGTAATCATTAGCAAAGGGTTTGCAAAGTATTTATGTAATGTAAACCATGATAATTTACTTCCACTTTTTTCCCATGCTGGCATTAACAAGTAACTTGGAAAACAATAAATGTCACAAACGCTTTCACTTAATTAAAACAATAGATATCATATTGCAAGGTAAGATGTCAGTCATACCACAGCCTCCTACACATAGCAATTTACTGCTAACGCGTTATGAGAGAGGGCGACACAAATAATAGCTATTAAACTGTCGGCTATTGCGAGCTGGATCACATTACTGAAATTAGCCGAAGATGGACTATTACGAACAATGCCATCCTCTCTTTAGCCATGCATACATACTCACAGAGAGACACATACATGCTCACAATGCTGTAGACACAGCCAGCCAAATTTCTATGCATGTGCCCTGTGTGTGAACTGTGCAGTCACATTAAAAGAAAATGCTTTAATGCAGCTCTGTCATATTTCTGCACATTAGAAGGTGTTTGTAATCCTGAATTGTCCACAACCCACCCAGCAAATGCATAGATTACACAATTATCAAGTAGCAGAAGAGTCCAGGTATCTGTTCTAGTTTGTCCAACTAAAAGCCTAATTCCAGCAGGCCACAGGCCCCTAAATTAAACGTATGGCAGTATCAATGAATAATAAGCTCATATACAATAAGCTCGGTATTTGGGAAAATTAAAAAAAAAGTAAAGTGACAAGAATGAATTTTTAATCTTTTTCTCTTCACCTTCTGTGACTACAGTAGTGCACGTCACAGTGTCAACTGCAAAGCTTCTGCAAAGCGCTTGTAGTCTTTTTGGCACATGACATATACACAGGCAACACTGACATCTGCTGGTTTCAAATAATTTACCTTTATGAGTGTTTCTAGTAATGCTATGTATGCTACCTTTTATCATATACACTGAATAATTAAGGGGCACCCCAGTCGCTCACCTGCAGGTGAGCAGGTTCACCATAAACACAGGCTATACTCCTTGCTACAGACGTGCAGGTTTAAATACTGCGACTTTTGATGCACGTCATGCCCTCTTTCTCTTTCCATGATTTTCTGTCTCTACAAAAAAATCAACAATTGAGATCTTATACCAATCATCAAAATGAATCAGTTTTTCATTTCAGACTTTTACACCTGCAGAGCCCACCGTCACTATCCCCACCCCTGCTTCCTATAATTTCCATTTAACATGGATCAATTGAATAGTGTTACACACTTGTCAGCAGGACTAATTTATTTATGAACCTGTCATTTGTAATCATTGATCAGGATGTTCTCCGTTAGAGAACTAATGATATGCAAAGCTAAAAGATTCCCTAATTATTGTGTTTAGTCTAATTGAGGGTGTGTGCTTCTCCGGGAGGGTTAAAAGGGGAACTGACTGCTGCCCTGTCTGCCACGGCGCCACACACGCTAGCAGAATCCTTGAAGATTCACCAGGGCTGCGACTGACAAAAAACACACACGACTGCAGAGAATTTATTGAGACCTCGTTTCAGTACGGCACTTAATCTATGTAAAAAGGAAGATCCCATGTCACTTTTTGTTTTATTTTCCATATATGTAGTATAAATCATGACAGTCATGCGTTGCCTGTGAGCTGTTTAAGTTTCTGAATAGAAATCATATCACCAACAAGTTTTCCTAGATTTAAATGTCCACCAGGGCTGTCCCTGGCTGTCCGGTCACTCTGGTTAAAAGACACTCCTGTGTTTAACTGGTCCAGTTTCTTTGGAGTTTGTGGAATCAAGAAAATTTCATGTCCTTGGACACAAATTGTCTTTTTGTGTGTGTGTTAAAAAACAACTCTCAAAATAATAGGTTTCAGTTTGCAGCATCCTTCCTGCCTGCACCACATATTTAAACGTGTGTATTTTAACCTACGCCTTGATATTTTCTTAAACCCAAACAGTTTTTGTTGCCTAAACCCAAACAAAAATGAGAAAGAGTTATAAAATTACAAAAACTGGACTGAAATCCCGTTCTCCTGGATGAAAGCCTTTGATTGGACCAGACTGATTTGCATTCATGTGCACTAACAATTAATTCACAAAGTAGGCTGCCTTCAAATACACGATGCAGGCACAGATAAAGTGAGATGGATTATATTATTTTCATGCTCTGTGTCCATGTGCACAAATCAAACAATAAAATTTTGTGTTTACTTCATGAACTGCTTGGAGATTGTGTTGGAAAAAGAATTGGTATTTACTTTGTTGATGATGTTGTTGTCGGCAGTTAAAACTAGAGCTTTATAATAGATAATACACTGAAATCACAGAACATCTTTATGGAGCCATCAGCATTCATAGTAATGACTGCCTCTATGATTTCTTCTTTTTAAGCAAACAAATCTTCAACAAACAGATTATGTTCTCATGAAGTTGGCGATGTATCATAAAGTTAATATGAAGCTGTTAATATTGACCAACAAGAGGATCACTGATTGTTTGATCCATTTATTTATGAGGGACTCATCAACCAAATCAAAACAGTCTCCGTTCTCATCGGCTTCCTGAAGCAGATATTCAGTTTATCCCACTGGACTGGACCAGACAATCATGTATAATAATAAGATGGCAAGTTTCATGCATTTCAAATGTTTCACCAGTAGTGGGCAGTGCTGGATCAGCTGCCCAATCAACATCTCAAGAACTGTGTGCTTATCCTAACATTAAGTACATCCAGCATACAGAACTGTAATAAACTATTCTGCAGTAATGCTTATATTCTCAGCTCTTATACATGAAAGCTACATCAGTTTCTGGTGTAAGTATTTTATGCTATAATTGAGTAAGATCAAGCTTTTCGTAAACAGTAGTGAGCATTGAAGTACAATTTGACTGCAAAAGCAAATGTTGTGATGAACACCGGTACTGTGGTTAGTTTTATTTTTCCACAAAAAAACAGAACTAAATGGCTGACGAGATGTTTGGGCAACATTTGGGGACAATAATGCCACCTATCAACTGATTGTTTAAAGGAGATGAATAGAAAGATTTTTGTTTTTCAGTTTGAAAATAACTGAGACAGAAACATCCATTCTTGAGGAATTTGGTTTCAATTATTATACTGTACAGACAATCCAGATATACAACAAGTAATGAGCATCAATATTCAATCTAAATCCACATAATAGTACAAAATGGTCAGCAAAATGCATTGAAATGAAGCAAACATATAAGCTTTGGAATCCAAATGTAAGGAATGCAGAGAGCAACAATTCATACAATGTCACCATTCATTATCATTTCAAGGTGAATATTGTTTATGCAACACCTGATTAAAAATACATTAACAACAATTAACAAAGCCGGCTGAATACTGTACAGTATTTTTGCAGCCCATCCAGCTAGTCACCATATGGATGCATATGGCAAGGATAGATATTTCCACTGATTAATAAAGTGATTTAGTAAGAAAGGAGTTAGGGGGAGAAGTTTGTGTCTTGAAATTATTGCTTGGGGTCATTAGTTGGAGCTTTAATCTCCACTTCTTCCCTCCTCTCAGCCTGTCTGTCCAAACTGGGGCTAAGGCCCCTGAGTGCTGCAGAGGGCAAGCGAGAAACCCCATTCACTGTTAGCACCCCGCTGTCTATTGGGCAGATGTAGTCTGCTGATTCATCAGGTTTTCTCTTTCTGAGGTGACTGAATTGGGTGAAGCCCAGCTTCTTTGGCTGAAACACAAAGGCCAACGCATTAATAAATCATTGTGATGTTATCCTGCAACAGCGACTAAACGTTCTGACTGATTGTTTTAAATAGTGCTCTTACCTTTACTTTAGCAGTGGTAGTAAGGGGCACATGGCCTGTGGCATTGCCATATTCTCGTTTCTCTTGCGTGGCCTGGGGCCCCACCAGGGCAGAGAAGGCAGTGGCGAGGTGACGGCGGAGCAAAGTCTTCTGTGGAGGGATATTTAAGAGCAGGGCCAAAGTCTCTGAGCTGAAGCGAGGCTCCAGGATCTATAGAGGAGCGTAATGATGAGACCAACGCATTTTGTTATGTTAGTATTGTCTGTATAATCCAGACAAGTTGCATATGAGGTCAACAATAACAATACTTACAATCAGCCCACCATGAACACCGCTGCCCCGCAGATTAGGAGCATATTCAGCTAAATCCACGGCTCTGAGCCACTCCATCACTCGATGGTTAGACCACTGCACCACCTCTGAAGGGGATGGCTGCTTCTCAAGACATTCAGTAAATAATTAGAATCATGGAAATCCACAATTCACCTCATTTGAACCTGTTTGACACTTCTTCGAAAAATACACTGAAAAAAAAATCATTCTAGTAAAATCGATCTTGACAGTAAAAGAAAATACAGTGTTCAAAAACATTTAACGTCTATCTGTCGCCATCTGGTGGTAAACTGATGTAATGACACATTTTAATAAAACTGAAACATTTGCATGTGTAAACAGATGCTTGTGTCTGTGACTGTACTATGATACATTTGCAGTTGCATTAAGATTACACATTAAGATTTCTAACTTGCACAAAAAATGTATCATAGTAGAACAATTGCTACAAGCAGTCACAATATCCGTTTCCACTTCCTCCTGTTTATTTGGGCTTACCTCCTCCCCTGGCCTGCGTCGAAGACAGTTTGGGTTGAACTTGTTGGCATGAAGCACATGGATTGCACATTTAATACTAAGGTGGTGCAGCTGGCTGGTGACCTTCAGGGTCAAGAGATCGTTCTACAGAAAAAAGAACAGTGACTAAAAGTATACAAATGTATAACAGTGTTTTATTTATTTTTTTGCCCCTTTAATTTATATCATGTCTCATAATTAAATAAATCAAGTGTCAGGCCTGCACATGTATGTGTGGGATTATGTCTTACCACTGTTAGATACTGTATCATTCGTCCGTCGACTCGAGCTTCATGGAATTGGTCTTTATACTGAGGCAAACCAATATCGTCCAACCAGCCTAAATAGGTAAAAACCAAACATGAATCATCTTCTCTCACTAGTTCCATTTCATTAGCTGTCAGTAGTCAAAACATGTTTACTGTAAACTGCTCAGTTTCCTGGTTGTGAATGCCATATACCATATTTTTTAGTTTTAATTTTATAGTATGGACGACTCTGCTCTGTATTTGCAAATCATGCAGACTGTGCAACTTCAAAAGAGAGATATCCTATAGTTTTGATAATCTTACGTGTGACCCAGATGTGATCCAGCTCTGATGATTTCTCTATAACTTTAGTGGTGAATGCTCTCAGACCGAGCTGCAGCTTCTTCCTGTGCAGTGGATTTTTCATGCCCATCTCCTGAGGCCAAAAAGAACAGAGTTAAGAAAGCACAGATCAAACCTATTTGCAGTTCAGTTAACATTTTATAAATGTTATGATACAGTTTATTGGACCTTGGACCCTCGATTATATATCCATAATTTTAGTTTGTAATAAACATAAAGCTATTGTTTGCCATGGGACCTTTGTCTCCCCCTTCTGTTAATGAGAGGTATTACACAAAGATTTTTGATATTTGTCTACAGTCTTCTTTAACACTTTCCAGTGAGGATAAAATAGTATTTTATTTTGTTTGTCCTTGTTATCCAGCTTTCTATTTTAGACTCCAGTCCTTCTTTTGTGATTCTTTGTTGTCTGAAGCTTTCTCTTTGACTTTAGTGTAATTCCTCCTTACTGTAGCCCACTCCACCGCTGTCACTGTGGTTGCTCACGTCTTCAGTTCTGGCAAATAACCATTACTGCCGGTGTACACATTGCTGCTATACTGGTGCATGGAAAAGTCGTTACAGGATACCAATTTAAGGTGTTCCTGGAGCCAAGCCTAATCAGCATTGTGCGAACTTGTTTGGCAAGGGCGTGAATGTAACTGATGTTCATTAATATTTAAAAGGTCTCCGTTGTAGCTTCAAGATACTTTAGTGGTGTTTAGATTCAATCATGCATCGATCAGTCAATATTTACAGCCTGTAAGTGTTATATTCTCTGACCTTCTCAAAATCCTGAGGTGTGGCAGACAGAAGCGTCTGTCCGTTTTCCACCCACTGTCTGCTGAGACTGACGTACTGGCCCAGCCCGTAGTCCTCTAGCCAGCCACACACCTGCTCCTTGGTCCACTGGCTGAATGGAATATTCAAGTCTCTGTCAGGGAAGAAGGAAATGACCATATTTACTATAAATGCATCAAGCATTTAAATAGCGAGAGTATAAAAAAAAGAAAACTGAATAATATTATTTGAACTAGATTATTTCCAGTCAGCACTGCAATCATTTGTAAAGATCTGTCCTACAAAGTTATAGAATACCGAGTCTTACCGTGCAGTGCTACAAGATTCAGGTGTACGGGTCAGTCTGGGCCCCGCTGTCGCACGCAGCCCCCCTCTCCTAAACTGGCCAGCATCTGGGTCTGCTGCCTGGAATCCACCAGACTGGGTTCTTCGAAGTCTGTGGATGAAGTTAAACTATTTAAATGAAAAATGCTGGAAGCTATTTTCTCTCTCAGAGTAAAGGAGTCATGATCTAACTTTTCTTTAATTACTCCATGTCACACATTAAGTGACCATCTGCGCTAAATTCCTTCAAATGTTCATTTATTTCCAAACACTCACTTTCCCCAGAGTCTCTTGAAGCTCCTGTTATTCTTCATGTATTCCGCTGAGCCCACCGCCCGCTGGCCGGGCTGTGTACTTGCCTCAGAATGAACGGGGGAATTATCACTTGACGCGCTGTCATCGGCTTTCTCCAACTTCCCTTTAAGAGGTTGCAAACACCACAGTCAATGAGATATAACAAAGTCCAAATATTATTCAGCTTGTTTGCGTTCTGCTCCAGAAGGCCCGTTAGATTGTGTGTACTTTCTAGATGTGTTTGATTAGCTGAAAATAGCAGTAAACTCTTAATAATCTGAGCAGACAAAGACCCACTGTAACCCTGCCAAATAAAACACATTTAACTAATGCCATCTGAGATTAGGTTGTTTCCTGTAGTTGAGGCACCATTAAAGACAAAATCTCAATGATGATGGTGACTGAGTAGAAAGCCATAAAAAAGCCCCCCTCCCCCTCTTCATCTTGCATACCAAACTGAACATTAAGAGCAAAGTAGCTCATGTGTGGTGGTCTGCCTTTTCATAGTGCTCTACCCAGTCAAGGACCGCAAGTCACAGACCATTGATTTTCGCGAATAATTCATCAGCTAATGCTCCATGAACGGGAGGAATTAGAAAAGGATTTAAGCCACATTTCACAAGGTGTGTTCTAGTCTGCAGTCAGTCATCGCTCTCCAGCACCAGAGAGACATCTGGGTGGGGCTCGAGTTAAAATTGGTCAGTCACGATGAGGAAGGGTGGAGCTGGGACAAATGTGGTCAATGGGAGCTAGAGAGAAGGCGTGCTGGGTAAGAAACTCTATCCCATGATCCATCTGCTCTGTCAGAAGCCTCTGCAATTAGCTGTGATCAAAAGTGTGCTGGTAGCCCGGTCGACGGAAAGCGGTCTGCTCCAAATATGAACGCTGCCCTTCCTCATGGGAATCAGGAGGCTATGGCTTATTCCGCAGAAAAGGATAACTGACGCTAGAGCACGTCAGGGCTCATTTAAGCACACGATCAATCATGTCATAAATACCCAGAAATAACACTGTGTAAAGCTCGACTTAGTATGTTTGGATTTACTTTGGCTGGAGTCTCCATCTTCGCTCCCATCTGGAGACCTTTGACTCTGGATTTCACTGCTACTGTCTCCGATCTCGTTTTGCTCTGACAGAGAGGAATTCGCAGGCAGCGTCTGACTCCTGGGGTCACTGAGACCATTCTGCATAAACCGAACGCAGATGCAAACAGAAAAGAGAGCAAGTTTGAAAATTCTACAAACTTTAAATACAACATATGTGCACACAAGAATGAGACGAGCGAATTCTGATTCTGCATTCATCATGTAAAGAAGAGTACAGAAGGGCAAAAGTATTACAAATATATCTCATATTAAAAGATTACTGTTGTTAGTTGCACGATGCCATGTATAAAATACCTTTTCTGAATGGCCATTAGTTACGTCATTCATGCTACTTGATAAGGCTTGAGATTCTGTTCTGGGGACATAAAAGCACAATCAAATTAATCCACTTAAAATTATTAGAGTCCTCCATTAACACAAAGACATTTCACTACCTGGAATCACTGTCTTTCTGGACTGATAGAAGAGATGTCTGTCGGGAGGAAGAGCTGTTTGTTGAGACCTGTGATGGGTAAAATGTATGGTATATAGTTTAGAAATACGATTCTTGTTCAACCAAACTAAGAAGGAAAGCAACTGATATTTTTTGCACCCACTTCAGACTTTGTATCATCAGATTTTGCACTGACAGAGTCACCATTCTTCATAAGTCCATGCTCTTCTTCCTCACTGCTGCTGGACAGAGTCCTACCATTTGACAATGAGCGAACAGCAGATGGAGCTGCTGCAACAAAGAGATTTTTTTTATTGTTTTTTTTTCTCTTTTGACTGCGGAACACATTGCAATGTGTGTTATTATGCTTAAATGTTGCTGTTAAGGATAATATAAAAGACTGCCAGGGGATGATAAAAGAGTGAATACGCCAATTACCTTGCCTTGTGATGTTAGTGACCTCTCTGAACTGTCTGCACTGATTGAGGAGCAGAGTGAGCTCTTCAATACGTCGGTCCTGCAGAAAAAAATAATGTGGGGAGAGCTGAAGGTTAACTAAAGCCAATTAAAATATTTATCTACGGTTATATGAACTACCCTCCTCACTGACTGTTACTGACCAGTGAGCTTCACAAACCTCCACCATATGGCCTTTACATCAAAGTAATGGGTAGGGAGGGGATTGACATAGGCCTGGCTGGAAATCTTAGTTGTGGTAAGCAGCTGCATGGAGTGTGTGTTTTTTGAAGTGGTGCCCATGCCTGTTTTTGCCATGGTCCTCTTAATGCAGCTCACTCCAAAATTAGGTCTGGCAGAACGGGGCCTGCTTAAGTGTGGCTTTGCCTGAAATGGCTCGCCCTGGGGTGCGTGTGTGTGTGTACATGTGTGTCATCGCTAGTGTGCCACATGTAGGTCTGTGTCTGTAAGTCTTTATAGTGCAAGATACCCCGGGAGGGAGAATACAAAAGCCTCTCTGTACTATAAATGGTTGGAGGGCGGCGGCTCTGCAAAATGAATGAACATCTAAAAACAGTTACCTTCTAACTTTTTTAAACAGCAGTGATGACAGCACATCTGTGTTCAGGCCAGTAAGATACTATACAGTGTAGTAGAACGATGACAACACACACTGATATATACTGCATAATGGCGCGCAGCTGTTTTGACCAGAGAAGGCATATGTTTCCAGATCACTGGTAGTAACTTACCTTTTCATCATTGGCAGCTACCAGTGACTTCATACCACTCCTAAGCTTCTGCAGCTCTTGATCTACGAGGAGAAACCCAACACTGATTATTAATCTGTACAAGCAGTTGCCCATGTCATATAAATTTGCAGCTTGGACTGACGTGTTTAGTGGAATACACTTGTGTAGAGAAAAAGGAAAGACAAATATACATGCTAACACTTATTTCTCTGTAGAGCGCCATCTAAACTGTGTCGTTTAAAATCAATCAATCCTTTTTTAAAGCTTTAATCATGTCTGTTTTTGCACATTTGGACCCACAGTAACTATTACAGGCACGCAGGCAGCTTTGCTGGTGACTGATGATTCTGAGCGAGCACCCCAGAGAAGTGTTTATCTATGTCACACAAAATTATGAACAAACAAGACATCATTCCTCCAGGAATCCACAAAGACAACAAGGAAGACAAAGGGGAGGAGAGGGAGTGGGAGAGAGTGCATCGAGTAATTTTAGAAACCAGGCTATGATTGTCAAAGCTGCCCCTCAGAGCAGAAGGAAACAAAAGATAATAAAATAAAGAGACTGGAGAAAGGAAATAAATGAAAGATCAAAAAGAGACATGGCCCATGGGTTTGAAATGATTTTCATTAAGTGCTGCTCGGGCTTACATTTGGTGTTTAGCCTCTTCCTGTACATCTCCTCTGAGAGAGAGAGAGAGAGATAGAGACAGAAACCCGTGATGAGACAGTTTATTATGGGCCCCGGCAGACGTTTCCCACAGCTGTTGTATAAGGTTAATGGCTGCAAAAAGGAGTCTTTAACTGTGTCATCTATCAGGGTGGGGAGCTCTGAGTGTGTGTGTGTGGGGGCGCTGTTGTTGGCAGCTCGATCGAGGGCTAAAAGCCGTTTGCCTTCCCTACCTCTCTCCGAGCTCTCGGTGGCTAGTGAGGGTCTGGACAGCAGTTGAGTGTGCAAGCTCTCGATCTCGGCGTTCTTACTGAGCAGAAGCTGCTGAAGGCTGGTGATCTCAGCCTGTGGGTAACACACGGTGAGGAGCATTAACAGAAAGGACACGCAGTTCCACACAAGTGCACCGTATGTGCCAGCACACGTCTGTTTAAACACTGACACCTAAAAGTTCCTGCACATTCACAAAAAAACAAAACTTGAACACCATTTCAGTTTCAAGTGCGTTTCATGACTTGTAACGCACATTTAGTAAAATGCTAATGTATTCTCCATCATTGGCTTAACATATGAAACACCCACAACAAAGCACAGAAATGTTTCTTCTCCTGAATTTCCATGTACCAAATGTTAGGCCGCGGCTGTCCGCAGTTTATAGTTTGTTTTGAAGCAAGTTACAGGAGGAGCACACAGATGGCAATAAAGTTAAGTTCAAGCTGCTCTGTTTGCCAGTGAGTGTTCTGCATGTTGTTTAGAAGAAAATGAAATAAGGGACCTGCTGCACATTTTTGCCTTAAATACTGCATCATGCTCCTGTTCTACTTCTCTACAAAAACAATCCCTCCAGCTTGTTTCTTTAAAAAAACGTGGAATAAGTCACAGTGTCACACACATGTATTTTACATAGCACGGTATCTGATATACCGACATCTGCAGCTAATTATTCCGGCCAAAAATACTCCAGGCTTAATTGTATTTGTCTAACAATCTGCTACCAATAATCAAAGCTATGAACATTTGCTCATTTTGCAACTCTGAGAAAGTCGCACTGCACATTAAACTTTGTCAACCTCTTTGAGAAATGGTATAAAGATATGGTTTTGTTTTTGGGTGATTGCAACATTAAAACAAATGTCTTCCCACATCACCCTAAGGCAAATCATGTCGTGACAATATATTTGACCAGGCAGCATTCAATGAGGTTAGACTGTGCTGGGAACAAATGGATTTAAAAGGGAAGTAGCAGATGAAAGTGCTGCACAATAGAACTACAGCTATTGTACCAGAAAGGACAGACAGCAAGACAAACTAAGAGAGATGATGATTTTATCATGCATGCCAAATAGGAGAAAGTCTGAGAAGCTAATGCCATGGGATTAAACTGAAGTCCAGAAAAGACCAAGCTATTATTAAATCTATTTCTATCGTACTTCAAAATAGAGTATAAAAATGTCCTCAGGCTTCCTAAGAAAACATACAGTAGGTGTCTGCGAAAAAGAGAGCATGTGCAAAAGAGAATGACTCACTTTACTGGCAGGAACATCAGATTGGACAGCGTATAGGAAAGTTGAGTGGACAGTTAGCAGTGGAATTTGAGCATTGATGGCGCATTGCAAAGTCAACATAAAAGCACTGCGAATCTTCACTTTCTTTTACCTTTGTTGCTTTGAGCTTCTTTTCATATTGTAACTTCTGATCCTCCAGGTGCTCCACTTTGTCCTTGAGGATCCTGAGTTCCTTTAGTAAACCCTGCAACAGGAAATGTGTGAAAACTCATTTAAATACTCAGCTGATGCTAATAAAAGTCTGCACACACGTGAAACGTGGTCTTTAGTTGTGTCTCGCACTGATCAAAAGTAGATTAGTTTTGCTGATGCTGTACAGTGGCACGGAGCGCATGTGTGGTGACTGCTTGTTTTATTTACATAAACTGAACTGAAGGATTACACAGACCAAACTGAAACAACCCATGCTGTACACAACATGCAGACAGGCTGCGCCTACACTCTCTCCTCCAGAGTGGTACTGCTGCTCTCCGTCTGTGCTACACTCTTCCAAGCTGCGTGCGTTCCCATCAGGCCCGTTTGGAGTCTCCTCTTGTTTGCACATCGCGTCTGAGGTTCTGTCACAGGACACCCCCAGGTTTGAGCCCTGGCCCTCAGTGGACTCGGCGGGGCACGCCATAGGAGACCTGCTGTCAGCTGGGCTCTCCAAGGCCTTTTTCTCCTGGATCTTGCTATTGATCTCCTTTTGAAACTGACACATCTGCTCCTGCAGCTCACTAATGAAATTCACTACAGTCTGGC
Source organism: Planiliza haematocheilus (assembly GCA_005024645.1). Taxonomy (NCBI): domain Eukaryota; kingdom Metazoa; phylum Chordata; class Actinopteri; order Mugiliformes; family Mugilidae; genus Planiliza; species Planiliza haematocheilus. The sequence goes on along the minus strand of SRSE01000649.1, from coordinate 8,865,809 downwards.
AGACACAACAGGAGATAAGAAATTGAGAGAAATGTTGAAAATGAGAAGGAGGAACATTATGTTGAAAGTGTGTATATATACTTTATATCTGTCTTTACACTGTAGGGATGACTTTTAAAATCAAATCCATTTTCCAAGTGAGTGTGCATGTGGTCTTCAGTTTACGTACATATACAAACCTGTATTAGAAACACAGATCATTTGCTGGTTCCAATATATCAGACATCTTGGCCCAGTCAATGCCATGTGAGCTAGGTAAACTCACTTTGTTTTATATTTGTTAATCAGCCTGAGCTACTTCTTGCATTGGCCATGATTTTATCAACATAATGCTGTGCCGTATCCCTGAATTGTAAGTGTAACTGCAACCGGGGTTAATAGGTTTGCCCCTGGGCATCTTTTTTGAGTTCCCTGTCCATGTTCATCCAGAAAAAGAATAAACAGCAGCCGTGTTATGCTCGGACTGTGGACAGAGGAAGTCTCATTTGGGGTCCGGTACAGCGGATATGATAGATGATACGGAGCGCCTCCCTGGCTAAATTTAACTATGAGCTTACTGGCTCCACAGCAAGGAGACTTCAACACGTTGTGTGAGTGCAAACATGCATATGTGTGGACATGTTTGTGTAGTAGAAGCAGCACGTGGGAGGCCAGTCAAGTGTAAAAGCAGATTATTTGTGCCTCCACTTCGTATGTCTAAGCTGCTGCTACAGAGAAAGTCTGGTTTTGTTCACATTATAAAAGCAGATTTTATAATTAGTGGATTGAGAATTAGTGATTAGAAATATAATTATTTTTCTTTTCATAAAATGCAAATGAATCTGAATAAAATGCCGTCATTTAGAGAGAAGATCCTTTTCTCAGAACTACCCACGCAACATTTACCCACCACAGAGAAGTAAATTCTCTGGGCTGAAGCCTACACACACTCATATTTGGGCCGTCATCCATCATGCCAGCTACACCAGGCCTGAACTCTTTTAACCCAAGGACACAAAGACTCTTTGACCAGCAGTGTTTTGACAGTAACGACATACATTATAGTATCCTGTCTAGTAATAGTTCTGCTTTCCCTGCTTTCCCTTTCTAAAATCCACGAGTGCCCAGGAAGTCTGCTGGTAACCTAACACATCTGTCTTAAGCAAATACATGATTCAGTTCAGACTGACAAAAAAGTAAATCCTTTGGAGACTTTTTTTTCCCCCGTACACGTTGCCCAAGAGCAATAGAACCGGGGTTTGGGTAAATGTTCCCTTCCGTCCGTCCAGAATGTGTTTATGGTCTGCCATAAAATCAACAGCTGACTTCAAGGTTAGATCCATCAGAACACAAAGCAGATTTTTGTGTGTACCCTCGTCATTCCTGCCAGGGTAGTGCTGGAATTTCCAAGGACTGAAGTGAAATAGATGCTGCTGAAGATTTTAGCCAAACCATTTCCTCCTTATTTCTCAGTGAAACAATGTGCTAACTAAGAAAAATTCTTCAAACAAGTCATAGTAATTCAAGCTGCTCAGCAAGAAAAACACTTTGAGACACGTACGCTTTAAATAAATTACAACAAACAACACAACAACAGCTTCACAATACACTGTGTATTAGGTTATTGTGCCTGTATGGCAGGGGATGGTCATCTTTGGCTCAGAGAGAGGTCCTACCTCTGCTTTGTGCTGCCTCTCAGCCCCGTGGCCCTGCTTTCCCTCCATGTCTGCAAGCTTCAGTTTTAGGTAGGACACCTCCCCCATAAGACTCAGCTTCTGGGTCTCCAGTGACGTTCTATGCAGGAGTTCCTGTCATCAGCAACAGCAGGAGCATGAAGAAAGACACACGTTAATGCATTGCCCCTTGAATGACAAACAAGGTAAAATACTTACTGAACAAAAGCACCACTAAGTGTGGCCACAGAAAGCTACCAGCTCTGTAATGACTGTTCCCTCAGACAAACCCTACTGGTTTCAAAAGCTGTTTGAGTGCTAAATATACACAACCCATGACCACTATTTATAATGCCTATTTCACAGCTCACTCAAAGTACACAGCAGAGCGAGAGAGAGAGAGAGAGAGAGAGAGAGAGAGAGAGGGAAAGAGAGAGGAGGTACCAAAAGCATGCAAAACATTTGAAGGCAGAACATCAAAATAACTTTGACAGGTGCATTTTCCTGTCCCGTGTATGTGAACGGCTGCCATTCAAACCTGGTGCAGGAGGAGACTATGGCTAAACGGTTCTGAGACTGTTTGTCCTGAATAGCTGTCAGGCTTGCGAGTTAAGCCAGACTGTGCAGGCAGATGTATTGCTAATTTGGTTGATGTCAAGCAGGTGCTAAATCACTTAAAGTCCCGAGATGAGCGCCCGAAGCAGGCAAGACCGTACGTATGGATACGTCCATTTAAAACCCTGGCTCAGAAAATATCTGGGCTTCTCCTAGAGTGCACATGGAAAATATTAGAGCTTTGTCACCAGGAAGAGATTTACGGCTCAGGTCCAAAGCCTCATAATGACCACGTCTCCAAGAAGCCAGTCCTGGCTGCCCTTTGATACGCTGCACACATACATACAGCATAGCGCATAGAAGTAGACATTACAAATTTAGGTCCTAACTCTTCAAATTGCTAAGACACATTCCTGGCACTCATGAAATCTGTGAAAACAGGCTGAAATAGATGAATGGGCTTTTCACAGGAGTAGCATTATAAGATTGAGATGTAATACCTGATTCATCTTCCAGAGTCTCCCTCCAGCAAACGAGACATTAAGTGTATTTCCCACATTGATTGCAGTGGTTTCAAGTGTGTTGTAGCTTCAGAAGGTTAAAGTTTCATAGCTCCATTTACTGTCCTTTGTACTGTTGTGAAGTCAGAAGCAAACAAGTTGACATACACTTCGCAACCTTAAAGGAGCACCACCCCTATTCTTTCTCCCTCCCATCTCTCCACCTTTTTCAGCTGATCCACCCTTCCTCAACCCTTCCCCATTTGCTCCCGTCTCTCTCTCTCTCTCTCCCTCTCTGTCTCTCTGTCTCTCTCTCTGTCTCTGTCTCTGTCTCTGTCTCTCTCTCTCATTCCTGTTCGGGAGCAGCTCTGGTGGTAACAGGTTGGGGGGGTGTGACTGCTGGTGCTGTAATCACCTGCCCAGACAGACTAGACCGGCCCTACATAAACCAGACATACGCTGTCCTGGAATGAGTCTGAGCTTCCTAAATATTTTGGTTGTCAGGGTAATCTGCAGCCAGATTCAGTGGAATCTTAGCGAGGAATTTCTCTCCAGGAAGTCGAGCTCATCCTGAGTTACACTGTGCACTTTATGAGAAAACCCTGGATCTGCAGAAGAGTTATATTTAAAAGATAGATGGGGCCCTGTCACAACCCAAATGGGAGCACAGTATTGATATGACAGTCCTGGCTGCCTGATAATCAAAGTCAGACTCAAATTTCTTACAACAGGCATTTGGTGAAGAGAAGGTTCAGCGCGTGATTAAACAGTTCAGCCATGATCAAGTTGAGTACCTGCTGTAGCATCTCTTCTGTGGAGTTGAGTTTCTGCTGATGCTCCACCAATGAATTCTCTAAATCGCTGATTTTCACCCCCTGAGCTTCCACCTGGTCTGTCAGCACACTCACCTGTTCGTATTTACAAAGATATTACAGATTAATACTTTTTCTAAGCAATCACTGTGGAGCTTAACTTCTTTAATCATCATTTATGACTTCCAAATATCATAAATGCAGCCTAGCAGAATTCAGACATTCTCTTTTACTGCAGTTTCTCAGCATGCTACTATTCATTAATATCAGTTATTTTTTTTAAATAATTCGGTGCTGCTCATTTCTGCTGACATTTCTGTTTGTCTGCCAGGTCAAACAGTGCAAACACTTTCTTTGAGAAAAACTGAATAATCCTTTGTGCCCTGGTAGGGGCTTGCAACACTTCAGTGACTCAGGCGATGTCAGCATAACACAGGTTAAATGGAAATCTGCAGAGAAACCATTAAGGCCGCATAACAGCTAATCACATGCTAAAAGGTAGGTCTGACCTTGCCAGCTGGAAAGGATTTTGTAAAGGAATGTTTTATATGAGACCTTAAGAAACAAACAAGGCACCTGCTTTCTCTCCCTCTCTCTCTACCACACACACACACACCCACCCCTAAACGCTACACTACATGATGGTGCTAGCCTCAACCTGTCTGAGAAACACTTGTTCAGCTGCCCTGAGTCCATACACACCTTCACGTCTATGCTCGAACACATCAGTCAAAACAAGACATTCAAGTGTTGTAATAGCACCGAAGCCACTTTATGACAGTTGCTGCACCCACCAACGCACCATTATGCAACATTTACAACAGAACACGTTGACCTACCTGTGTCCTTTCACCTTCCTTTTTCTCGTCTCTCTCCTCTAACACTGTTAAGTGATATGGGCACTGTTTAGAATCCGCTCTTGCTAACGGTGTGGTGTCAGTTGTCCTCTTTTGTTTGAGCTGGATCCTATACAATGAAACTGCTTCACCTTTCTAAACAGGCGTCCAGGCATGCGCGTGGGTGAATGTGCTGCGACATCTTTACAGGCCAAACAAGTCTTGTACACAGAAGCATGGGGAGGATTTATTTCTTTGTGTTCTACAAGATCCATGCAACAAAACAAAATCATCCAGTGGATCGACTAATCTCACCTGGAGAATTAGTGACTCTTTGTCTCCCTCCAGACGTGATAACCGCTCCTGGTAGGACTCTGTGTTTGTGTTCGAGCGGGGGTTTACCTTGAGGACAGAGGTCAGCTATTAAATTCAGCAGGAAGAATGTTAATACAGAACAAATGCCCAGTGGGTCGAACTTTGGGTTTCAGTGTTAGGCGCATACACACACACGCTTCATATTGTGTCAGTGATGTGTAAGAGGTTTACAGGTCCTAATCCAGCATTAAAAGTTGTGCACAGTATTCTATACCAGCTGGTTAGTGGGCGAAACTGTCCACTGCAGCCTTAGTTCTGGGCTGCTCTTGCAGTCACAGGGATATTACAGAGCCACTAGTGGAAGTAAAGTGCAACCAAGGAACTCAAATGTCTCAGATATCCAGGGTTTCAACCACAATCACGGAAACATTATGTAGCCCAGCGTCCACCACTGTGAACCAACCATCTCGAGTGGTATGCAATAATTTCTAAGCACTATTAAGCCTTTAAATCACTCCTGGAACCAGACATTAAAAAAAAAAAAAGCACAGAATTCACGTGGTTCAAGAGTATGACGTTTGCATGCACACTGGATACTCTCAGTGTCATTCTTTGTGTTAACACCAGTATCATTTATTCATTACCTCTTCCCCTTGATAGATTGCTCAGTTTATTTTTTAGCAAACACTGGTTTTCTGTAAATGGTGAAAAATGTACTTTCGCTTTTGCCAGGCGCTAAATTAAAAAAATAAAATAATAACAAACTGACATCCCGCTCGTCCTCCCAACTACAGGCATGCAGTATGTCTTAGCTTTCTTTTATTTACACAATCTTGGCCAATGGATGGCCACATATGCGTGTTGGTCAGCTGTGTGATCTGCAAGTTCAGGAGTTACACCGAGTGACCCTAGCAATAGTAAGTCATATAAAACTCCATGTATTCGAGCTAAATGAATATCCCTGTGCCAGTTGTTGACACATTCAGAGACACTTTGAATCAACCTTTTGAGGCAGTAGTTTGTGAGTTATGTTCTTTAGATACGGAGATAAGGATAAGAAATGATTCAACTGTATGATTTCTATTTAAACATTCCTATCCTGTGTTAACTGCTTACAGTGATCCATTCCTCCCGAAAAGTTATGCGCAGATCTCCAACCTGCTTTTGATACCTCATGTATTCATAAATACTTATAACAGTAACTTGAACACACTATATACTTTTCTAAAACTAATGCTCTGCATGAGGGCTCTGTGTCCGTTCTTTTTATCCATTATCAGTCTCATGTATCCATCTCCTGTTTGCATCAAGTATGGTGCATGTGTGTTTATCCAGATGGATGCATGCTTCTTCTCCTCCTTCCCTCTGTCGCACCTCCCACAGGTTCTGCTCAAGGTACCTTCCTGTTAAAAAGGTGTTTTCCCTTGCTACCTCAGATGCTGAGAGTATCAGGATCTCTTGAGACAGTTTGGATTGGTAATAACATATGTACATAAAATGTAATTGAACTAAAAAGTTAAATAAATAAATAAATAAATAAATAAAGCTCTCTTATTGTATTTAACCAGTATATTGCCACAGAGATACAAGTGATATCTAGAGAAAATATCCAAATCAACACCTTTACCGTTTAAGATTATTAATGTTAATCATATGATTCATTCTTTTATGTATCTATATATTTCTATATGTATATCTTTATTGTCTATATATATAACAGCCAAAAAACCTAAAAACACATAACTCCTTAATGGCAGAAAGATGGTTCATGCCATGCAAAGACTCTGTACATGTTAAATTAGCAGGAAATTATCTTAAGCAACATGTACTTTCATTTAGTATTTTCCTCAAAATATGTCTCACGGTCTTATGACCAGTTTGCAACGTCTCTGCAGTCAGATAATAGCTCAAATATACATGTGATTGTTACAATGCTTTGAACTTATCTGCCTCCATTTCTACATTGACCTTTTCTCCACAACCGGGTATTCGTGTTAAAAAGACTGCGTGTGTTGCATGTTCTGCAGCAAACCCCTTCAACTCAAAAACAAAGTTGTCAGCCCACATTATCTACCATGGAAACTGTAATTATGCAGGAAAAGCAACAGCGCTTCAACAGAGTAAACAAACAACGCTGTGCAATCGCGGTGCGTTATGAAGGTCTTACCTTTTTGAGCCAGGCGAAATGTTTGTAGAAGTCAATGTCATACTCCATTCTGCAGGCCCATTGTACTGCAGGTCTGGCATTTAATGTTAAAAGATAACAGATTTAGCCGTGCTTGAAAGCGCCGTGGAGGCTGAACGTGCAGAATCCACAGCAAAACAAAACGATAGCTCTAACTGCACTGCTCTCTCTATATCCTCCTTTTACAGACTCTCCATACTGCAGTTTGCAGAAAGGATCTAGCTCCGTGTGGTTTTGGAGTCTGAACTGCCTCAGATTTTTAGAGCTGAGCTGAAAAAGTTAAACTATGCCAGTTGGCTGTACTCCCTTTCTTTCTTTTCCTCCTTTTTTTTCTTTTTTTAACTGCCTTTTTTCCCTTTCTCCCGTTTCTCCCTAATATATGCTCAAACTGCTCCAGCGTTTACTACATCCCTGCCTTTTTTTCCTGCACCTCATCCAAGATCTCTCATCTCTTTCTGCCCTGCCTTTCTTTGTCCTGTACCATGTACCTCTCTCTGTCCGTCTCTAGACCGTTCTGTCTCCACTGACTGAAGTACCTCTCAGTTTAGCTAATTTTGCGGGGCTTCGTAAAGGGGAACGGGGAGAGGAAACTTTCAGCAGCAGATGCTTGTCAGATGTGGTGCAGAGCAGTAAGGGCGACGTGAAGGGGAGGAGAAGGAGGAGGCAGTGGAGGAGACTGAAGTGAGTCTGAAGTTTACAAGATCAATGTAATAATAAGTGGAGGTATTGTAGAAGAGGACAAATAGTGGGGGTGGCTCACCTGGACCGGTCAGATATAGAACTATTGCAAAAAAATAAAAGGAAAAAATGAACAGAGAGAATACACTAGCAAGTAGTGAGTGTGCAACTGCTTCTGCTTTACACAGGAGCTCTGGATCTCATTACCGGTGCCATTTGCAATAGATCCTGCTTCCAGCTGACTACTTCTTAGCAGACAGGAAAAAGCATCCAGATGTTGATGGCCAGGATCAAAGGCCACCATATCATGCACTAATAAAACCCATAGTACTCTGTAATAGCAGACTGTGGCAGATAAATTGTATACTGGATGGATTGGCACAAGTTTCTAACCAAACCATTCATATGTTGGATTTCCACCAGTATACATACTTGGATATTTCAGACTGGGTGTGGGCTTATAAACTGCGTGTTACATTAAGCTGTTGTTGTGTGCCATCCATCTATGCATCTGGTATTCTTCCTTTGTGCAATAATCATGTATGTACAGTACAGTCACAATATTTATTTTATCTTATTCTATTATTATTATTATTCTTTTCTGGGTGTCTTGGTATTTGGGACTAGAGTTCGTGTACATGTATGTCTGACAGTGCTGTATGCGATGGAGATGTCAATTTCCCTGCGGGAACCTCCCAAAAGGATCAATAAAGTTGTCTATCTATCTATCTCTATCCCCGCGTGAGCACTTTCAGATGTGAGTCAAACAGCACTCACCTCATCTCTCTTCAGCCATTTCAGTATAACATTTGCCGTATCAGTGGAGACTTGCTTCCTGAGAGTGTTCTGTTCTTCCTCACTCCCCTGGCCCTCCAGCTCTGCCCTGAGGGCCTCAGTCAGCTGAAGGGTCCTGATGGCGGGTTCCACGCATGGGGGAAGGGGCAGCCGTTGAGTGCACTCTGAAGACTGGAGATCTTGGCCCCCTAACTGCATAAGAGCACTGAACAGCCCCTCACCCATTTTGCCTAGAAGAAGAAAAACACGACATCATCAAAAGCACTGCAACAGACGAAGCAAAGATAAATTATTGTTGCACGCTACTAACTTCTGGGGCATCTGTACTGGGATCTCTCTACAGCTGATTTGAAAGTGACTGGCAAGCAACCACATAGTGAAAAATAATTCAAGAAATTACCTCTTGAGGGCACTATTTTGCTCCCACACGGCCTACTGGATTTTAAATAGCATCATACTTTGACTGTGGCTTCTGAAATCCACAAATTAGAGGTTCTGCTCCTTGTAGCATTTACTGTAATCACCATGTCTAAGATGCACGTAGTACTTTTCATATATGTCTTTTGAAGCTCGCCCAAAGGTACCGTGATGCAGTCAGGACATATGCATAACCTACTTTTATCACCTTGTTAGTGTCTGTTTTCACTGACAGTGTGTGATCATTAGTTGTTATCAGTGGTAAAGTTTCTCACCGAGGCATGCTAATGATTGGATTGACACCTCTATTAATAGAACTTTGACTTCTGACCCTTTGCAGCAACACCACTGTGGCTGTGACAAAGAGCAGAGACTAAAATGTATCACCTCTGCTAGAAAGTAGGGAAGACGCTGGAAAGTTAGTTTGGATGTATAATAATAAGAACAAAACAAACAAACAAAAAATCTGCACACTTTTATTTCTTACTCCTGCTTACATGTCATTGTCAAGCAATACTTTAAACCTATGTTCATAGCTTATCCGGCGCGGCTTAAATATTACTCCCTGCACTGTATGTATTTGATGTCCCACAGTGAAATCACGTGGGTAGTGCCGGTTTTACGGAAGCCTGCAATTACAAACTGGGCTATTGAAACTCCGATAATGAAACAGAAACTAACTCTTACCAGCAATAATGTCATCCATTTGCTCCAAGGCAGCCTCCAAAACGTGGCTGGCATTTGACGCCATGACAGCACACTGTCTTATCAAGCGGCACTAGCAGATCCTCATTCACTGGTCCCAGTAAGAGTGTTAGCCGGTGAGATGACGGAGCAGAAGAGAAGTCTGGCAGCAGGAGAGAAAGTTGCAGGCTACTCCCCTTCTGCATCGCACTTAGATCCTTTTACTGCAGAGCTTCAGCAGCTGTCCTGACTGTCTGAGTGACTTGGAAGTAAATAACCTCCTGAAATGTGGCTTTTGGGTTTAAACTCTCCTCTCATTTAGTGACCAGAGCCTCACCCGTTGTCAGCTCTGTTATCCACATGAGGCCAAAGCTCCTATTTAGAATGCTTTCTTTCTTTGTTTTCATTGTTTGCTTGTGTGTATTTCCACTCTATACCAGATGGGACTGCGAACACGGTCTTGATCAGATGGCATGAAAAATACAATACCTCAAAACCAACAGTTTTGGTGGAGCCGCAGTAGGTCACGATGGCACACTGGATCTACTATCCACATTTGGATTGACAGTGATGACAGGGGCACAATAGAACTGGGAAAAGCAGCAGCTGACTGAGCAGTTGCATCCATTAGAGCTTGGTTGTTATTCATACGCTGATTTGATATTAGAGTCTGTGTTTTGGCTTGCACCACATAAAACAATTCAGGCACACTGGCAGTCACTTATATAAGCTGGCCTTTAGTGTATACAACCGTATTTCATTGCTGCTTCGCTCTCTGCATCACTGGCATGATCAGCCAGGTTCAGTCAAACATCTTTGTCATGAAGGAAAAGCTTTCCTTGGCACAATTATCACAAGAACATTACCCTGTGCAGATGAAAGCCAAAACAATATAGTTTGTTGTTAAAATTAATTTTCATTAATATTACAAAATTATTCCAAACTAAGGAACGTGAATCTGATATGGAACAACACTGTTATATTTAGATTTAAATCTCCTTTGTTGCAACACTTACTAATCTCTATAGAGAGTCATTATTGTAGCTTACAGTAATAATCCAATATGACCATCAGAAAGATCAATAAAAATGCAAAATAAAAAAATATAAATAATCTAAACTGATAAAGCTGATATAAATCGCAATGGAAGACATTTGTCTTATTTTAATTTAATGCGTGGACATGAATCTTATGTCTATTCAGCCATGCTCTTGCGGAGGGTAACTGCATAATTGCGGCTAAGATTATATCTGATCTAGTTTGGCTTCTTCTTTTTATTCTGAGTAATCTTTTCATTTTGTTTCTGCACCCTCTGCTTATCCATTTCATATTTTTCATGAACTGTGTTATATACAGGATGGCCAGTAGGGTGCGTCACTAGTCAAAGGAATTAATGTCTCTTTACACAGAGCTTTCTGCAGGAAGCTGCTGAAATTATTATTGCAATTTAATCAACAGGAAATGTACTGTAGCCTGTATCTCAAGGTTAAATAATTTATCATTTGGGGCTATAACATAGGGAAAATGCAAGACTAACACTAATTTGCAAAAATAAATATATAAATAAAAAATGTCAACATAATTTTCTCCTTTCTCTGGATATTGAATACAATTTCATCTCTATGTATGTACTGAGAATACATATGTATTTAAATGCAGAGTGTCCGGTAGTTTGTTTGAAGTATATATCAACTAGTCCACTGTCTGAGGGAAAGACTGAGTCTGACATCACCGCAAACTCTTGGTAACATTGTCACATCATAAAGGAATATTACTGGTCTTCAGGGTTTGTAAAAGCGTCCACCTAGTAGGTGTGCTTAGAAAGACATATATATTTCAGAGATTTAACATTTTGCTGAAACTGTTAAATAATGTCATTCATAATTAAAAACAATTATCCTCAGTTTGACACAAATAACAAACAGAGCGAGATAGGCCTCAGCCTTTTTCAGATCCCACTGTACTCATTTTATTCTTCTTTCATTCTTTATCTAGTCACCGTCTAGAATATTGGTCCACCTAGTCATCTTTGGCTGCCACCATGACAACATACACGCGTTACTTGATCTTTGAATTCCTTGTGTGAATGCATGTGTTAAATGTTAAGAGGTCAGAGAAGGCTTTGACCTTAAGGCTTGCAGAGCTGAACAATCCCTGGTCATGCCCCAGCTCACGCCCCTGGTCAAATCCAAGTACCAGCATCTAAATCCACAGAGAGATGCAGGGAGAGCTAAGGCTGAAATATAGGTCATTAGTTACAGTCACAGAGAGCTGACAGGAAACATCAGGACTATCAAGCAGAAATGTCTTATAAATCGATTCTAAATACAAAGACTTAAAAAAGAAAAGGTGAATGTTTTTGAAAAAGGTTTTTAGAATTTTGCCAAAAAATATAAAAGGATTTGTTTTCTTTTGATGGGGTATCAAAAATATCACTTGGTGAGCTTTGGGGAAAGTCTAATCCTGTGATGATGTGACAAAGTGCTTTTTTTGTCCATTCCCATATTCTATGTCTGTTATTACTGTGCACCTTTAGCTACTCCCATGCTATGCAAGTAAGTACAGATACACAAAAGTATGGAACTGCTACAGCTTCTGATGGGTTATAGTAGGATTTCTTTCAGGCGTGTTCTTTTGCTTTTGTGTACCTATTACGTCCTATGTGATGTGGAAACTCAGTTGTGTGAGAAACCATATTAAGATATGTTTATTCCTGGAAATGAGAACAATGAGCGCCATATACTCGCTCTATTATGCACTTTAATGCGTTATGCTCGAATTGTCACTGGAGGTTAAACTGTTGATAATGATCTTTGTTAGTGTTGTGACAATATAGCTACAGAACTTTAAACAATATCAGCTGGATCTGTTAAGCCAATTATGAGCTAGAGTCTGAAAGATATAACATGTGCACGTTGTTAAACGTGTTTTGGATTCACTTAACAAGTGAGAGACACTAACCTTGATCTTAACACTGCTGAGGCCAGCAGAGAATCAACTCTCTTGAAAATGAGCTCCAAACCGAGGGTCAGTTTGCGGATTTCATTGAGGACTCCTTGACCTGGGTGATGGGAGCAATTATTGCCCTAGCGAGGGGAAACTCACAGTGTGAGAGGTTACACTGGTGCCTCGTTCATATCTGTCACACTTGAACGACACCAACACCACTGCAAGGCGCTGCAATAAAAAAAAAAGACAAAGGGGAAGGCTTTTCCCGAGGATGAGATTAAGACCTTCTATCTCTGTCTCCCTGATTTTTCTTGACTGTCTTTTGATTTTTCATCCTCTGTGCTCCCTTTTTTCTTCTCTAAGTTAATTACTTAGCAGCTATGCAGTTATGATTAAAGAGGATTAAAAATTAAGGTCAGAGATTGTGATAAAACAATGATGTTCTTCTAATTGTTTTCATAGGGCCTAAAAAGATAACAAAATCAATCTGTTCACAGTGTATTTTCTCAACATTTCATACATACATGAAAATAAAATGAGGACATCAAAGTCTTTGAGGGCTAAAGTTAATACGATTACTAAATCATCTCCTTTAATTCAGTCAGATAAGTCAGCAGCAGTGCTTTCTTGGAGACCACATACAGAGATTAATGAATTTTCGACGATCTTCATATGGTTTTCTTTTTTATATGTTTTTATTGAGTGAAATGATACAAACACAATTTCATGCCCTTGTTTGGTTAATGACAAGTAGAACTGGAAAACTGCTTAACATGTCTATGTACATGTATACAGTTATTGGTCAGTTAAAATAAATAATAATAAAAATGAAAGTGAAAAACATAAAAATAAATCAAATCAAATCGTATAATCATATAAAACTACCTCCTCAGATATAACCCAATTAGTCATGGTAGAAGGAATTGAAATAATTGATGAAAGACCCCCATTTCTGGTTACCCATGAGAGTTTAATGAAAATCTTTTTCTAAGGTCTTTAAGGTCGATCATAACATCCTTGAGCCACAGAGAGATAGATAGGGATTTTGAAGATTTCCATAAAGGTACGATACGATGTCTAGCCTTCATATAGTTTCCTAAGAAAATCTTGCAGTCAACCATAAATGTCCTTTCAGAAAAACAAACAAACAGACACATACTGTATATGGAGTGCAACAATACACAGTTAAATGGCTGGTACACAATGTTGCCAGTACAGAAAATAACATTTTGATGGTGCCTAAAATGAAAGTATTTAGACTAGTTAATAATACCTGCATGGATTACAGAGAAACATCTGGAGGTAACATTCACCCACAATGCCAAATATGTCTGTACAGTTCATTTATTTTTAGATGAAGGTACTGCTAGACTTTGAAGTGAATCTTCAGCATCCTGTATAAATAAATAGTTTGTTACGTATGAGAAATGGATTCCTACAGTGTTGGTATGTTGCAAACCAAATCAGCTAGTCTAAATATTGCACGTGTCTCCATTTCACAGAAGTAATTAGACGCCACCATAATTAGATTAGGAAACCTCATCATGGCATTGAAATATTAAACAGTGTCTGGATAACATGGCCCTCAAAATCTCATCAAACTGTAAGAAACTTAGTACAAGGCTCCAAAATGTGATATGTACGCTGTCGCCTCTATTACAAATATGATTTGCAGTTAATAGTTAATCAGATCATTTATGAAAATTGACCTTGAACCCCTGCTCACTCAATCTTGTTCCGTTTGATTACGCACGCACAAATCATCTTATGTGTTTCACAGGTTTCGCAAAAGACAGTTGAGAGTTGAAACACCAGCTTCCTACGTGGAATTCTGCATAATTTGATCAGCGGAGGTAATTAAACTCTGTAATGTATTTGTTTTTCTACAGAACACATTGTTGTGTTCATGCATCCTCCTTCATGCTGTACTCTTATAAACAACGAATTACCAGAAGCGGTTGCAGTTTCATTAACAGTGTGGGACCAATATCTACGTTAGCAGTAACTGCATTAGAGACACAGGCAGCTGCTGAGCAGAAATAAACATGTTTTATAAGTTTGTGGGTCCCGGAGCAGTTGGCAAAGGACTAGAGATCGGATTTACGGCTCTTTGAAGGGAGCCGGATGTTGCAGATCCATTCCTTTCAAAGAGCCATTCAAAAGACTGCCTCTTTTTGATATTTATTTATTTTTAAGATGCCAGCCTCGGGGTAACTCACTTTGTCCAGGAAAAAATCATTGCCAGAGTAAGATTTGAATCAGAACTGCAACTGCAACCCATCATTCATTCTGAAGAGCCGGGCAGTGAATTCGGTTTGTTCGCAAACGTCACAACTCTGCAAAGGAGTGTGACGTAGTTTTGAATAATCACTTCAAAGTGTTGTCCTCTAAAATCTTCAAAACAGAAATAGATAACTTGTCTTTTCAGTAATAAACAAGATGTTGGCACGCTAGCTACTTACACAGGCATGTTCACTGGCACACTAAATGGAATGTGCAAGTCACTGTAGTCATGCTGATGTAATGAGTAAAGCATGTTCTGTGCGTTTAAAACATAACTCAACATGTTTTTCAGCTGTAAGACTCTTTGGCTATGCGACCCAAATGTCAGATAGATGATTATTTCACTAGGTAAATTGCTCTGTAAAAATCGCACCATCCCTTTCCTTGTTACCATCAACCTGGCTGGATCACAGTAGTACAGCCTACCAGGAACGTGTCACATGCAGCGCCCACTAACAAGACCTTAACAAGCGGCCCACACGCCTCAGCCTTTGCAGTGACAACCCACACCCACCCTCCCCTTTTCTCTCTCTATTAAGTGATACTCCATCATGATACACACATGAGTGGGCTATAATCAGGGGCAGAGAAAGCAGACGAGGTCACAGCTATTAACTTGATGTTAGCGGCTGAAGGCTAGCTCTCGTGGAGGCACTTGGAGACCCTTGGCCCTTGCACTTATGGAGACCTTCATCTGGAGCCCCAGAACATCAGTCCATCCATCACTATCATGGGTTAGATAACTTCTGAGATACAGATAACAATAATAGAAATAAAATGTATTTACATATTATATCAGTGTATTTAGTGACCTGCTGAATAATTCGGGATTATCATATGTTGACCTCCAAATATTCTTACCTGATATTGCGATACTGTATACAGTACACAACATTCATTCATGCGTAGCTTGATGCTGCTGATGAGCAGCAAACAAAAGAAGGGAAGATTAATGTTTTTTGGTCCTTATTTCATATGTCATATGTCATGTAACATCATCAGTTTGTATCATAACATTCCATTTGTATGCTTTTGTCAGATATGTGTATCTATGACAGATGTATGTTTATCTTGCTGTTCTCTTTCTCTGTCTGTACCCGGCTGGCCTTAGGCAGATGGGTCCCTCCATATGAGCTGGGTTCTTCTCAAGGTTTCTTCCTGTTAAAAGGGAGTTTTTCCTTGCCACCGTCGCCTTCAGGCTTGCTCTGGGGGTTTCAGGCCGGGTCTTGTAAAGCGTCTTGAGACGATTTGTATTGTTATTGACCCTATATAAATAAAACTGAATTGAATTGAATTGAATTTCCTGGAAACCTGGACGAGGTCCATCCATGTCTTCATTTGTCAGCGTTTGGACTGCAGTCATGGCGTGTATTCTGATGTCTCTCGCTGCGAATATGTTTCGCAGCTCACCTTTTGACAGGTGTGAAGAAAAGAGACAACACGTGTTGTCACCTCCACACTCATTCGCCGTCAGCTGTTATCTACCAGTCAGTAGCTCTATCGTGTATTTCTAACCTCAAACAGGCTCTGATATCTCACACATATTTTGAAGGCCATTTGTACTATCATTCACAAGTAACTGCTCTCCATAAGACTGTTCAGTTTCAGCATCAAGTGTGTCTTTTTACAAAATATATACAATGCCGCCTCTCCATACATCTTCTACCATTCCATATGCAATGCAAAGGTAATAAAGCGGAATCCCGTCTAGCATAAAATGTATTTGTTTATTGGGTTGTATTGTTGATGAAATGTGCAATGAAAACAGTACATGGCTCTCAGTATTTTAATGCACCTTCCTTCTGGCTGTTTTGAAATTATAATTTCTTTGAGGATTATGCCTACCACAGCTTTGACCTCTCCACTAAAACACCATTCACAGTGCTAGATGTAGCCTCAAGGTTCAGGTCTGAGCATGTAATAATACATGAAAGGCATTTTTCTTCTGTTAGAAAATTTTATTGTAATTTCCATTCGCCACCATGCAGGGCCACCCATCTCTACCAGAAGCAGGAGCGTTAGAGAACAATAGGGACAGTAAAGAGAAGCACTGGCTGTAAGCCGAGTAAGCAAATTAAATGAGAAAGGAGGAACTGATTGGAGACTGGTAATTAGGTTTCAGCTCTTACTCACACAGTGGGACAGAAAACTTCCTGGACATCATTTATCACTGGGCAGCAAGATGACAAATTATGAGCAATTTCAATCTGATTCATATTCTGAAACAGAGAAGGCTGTTCACTGCAAGGGAAACAGCCACAAATATGTTTGGTGAAAATGTTCTCTCTCTGTGTTTTTGTTAAATAGATTTATAGTTACTAATCTGACGAAAGTTCATTTCAGAACCGTGTTCAGAGTTTTGTGCGCACGTGTTTGTACGCATTTGTTTCCTGTCGCATCATTTTTATGGACTGCTGCACTAATACATTATCCTAGACAGGAAAATGCTGTAAAATAAATGATATGTTTCTCACTATAGAACTGTTTTCAAACACCTGTTTGTATTATAAATGCAATATGTCATTGTTTCACAGATATTTAGTCATTTTTCAGTCTAGATGTCACTCTGCATATGTATTCTGAAATTAAGCTAAAGAAATAAAAACATTTTCAATAAAATAACTGAAAAAACAATGATGACACATTTAGACTGTAATGGACACAGAAATGGACCTGGATCAACAATGTTTTTTTTTTTTTATGGAATAATATTTATTTATAACATTTGACATATTTTACTTACAGATACTTTGTCTAGAAATTAACTGTCACTGCACATCGACTGACAGAACAACACATTGTATTCCAAAAATAGAAACAAACAAATGAGCAGAAGATATCCCACCAAACCATGATCTCATGCACCAATTCACCACCAAATGAGCAAACAGTATGGCAGTTCAACTGGTTGTAAGTACGCTGTGCAAATACAAACTCACGTCATTAAAACAAGTAACAAGACCATGTAAAAAACAGTAACCACTTTAGAAACCCAGGAATAGCACAGACGTAAAATGTCTGCATACGCCTGTTGTTGTTTTTTTCTCATGAAACATTATAGAAAAGAAAACCCTCTTTGTGGTCATTCAACATGCAGCTGAGCAGAGCTCAAGACAGTTTATGTCTCTCTTTTCTATAGCTGTCTATAGATGCCTTTTTTTTTTTTTTTTTTTCTGTTTCCACGTGTGAGCAGCAGTCTGCTGTCCAAAAATACAGCGGCATTGGGGTGATCGATGCTCTCATATGACATGTTGTTCAAGGCTACGGAGAAGGAGGCGTCTTCAGAGAATTACAGGATCCTCCCTGGCTACTACCTGTGGTCCCTTGGTACTGCAAAACAGAATAAAGCAAAGAGCAAAAAATAGTTGAATATGCATACCAACAGATGTGCAATCATATCAAATAAAAACAGAGCCAATCTTTCCTTTCAAAATCCCCACACTTCCAAAACAAATGTGCTAACCACCTACAGAGGCATGAGTTGGGCAGTAAAACAAACACTGACTGTCTGCCATTTTATTTTATTTTTATTTTTGGGAGGACAGTTTATTTATGCATTCACTCAATTTTATTGGAATAAACAGCACTGCTGTGACTGTTTGGTTTGCCAACAGCAAGCACAGAACAAAAGCTTTTACAGAAAAAGTGGCTTACTTGGCACACAGAGGCATCAATAGATCTGCATTTGAAACCTGATTTCATGCACAGTATTTTGTTGACTTTTCAGTAGCGTGAGGATGAAGCGGAAAAACTTTGACTTTGAAAGTCAAAGTGAAGCATAGATGTAGTTACTCCAATGAAGACTTCAAAGTACTACATATGCCGCTAGCCTGGTAAGAAACACAGCAAACTTCTTTTTCAATTTTCTCTGCCACATTGTCTTAATGTATTTTGCAGGCACAAACCTTTGATGTGCTCACAAAAATGCAAAACAAAGACATTCTCCTAGAGTAAATGCACAGGTCAGAAATACCAACCTTTTAGCTTCTTGGGTCAACTTTCTATCGCTGTTGTGTGAATATTGGCTGAATAGGTGTCAGGTTCTATGCGTCGTTAACTCAGCTCTATTCTAAAACTTCCAATTATTATTTTTTAAAATAATAAAAAAAAATGAAATGTGAATGACCTGTCCAGGGTGTACCCCGCCTCTCGCCCAATGACAGCTGGGATAGGCTCCACTGCCCGCCCTCACAGGACAAGTGGTTACAGAAGATGAATGAATGAATACATTTTATTTTATTTGCCACATTATAGCCAGTCAATGCACTTTTTTAAGTAATTCTAATGCACTCTGTAGTGTGGGCACTCTTTAGGCAAATGTAGTAATTATTTCCATATAGTATTTACTACACTAGTAGCTGTTTGTTCCTACTCAGAAATTAATAAGAAGAACAGTGATAAATCTTGTTAATGTGCTGAACTCTATGAAAGATAAAACAGCCTAAGACGAAAGGTCAGACGAGTATAAAACAGAAACATATTGCTATGGTAAGGTGAGGACTAGATGATTTTTTTGCAGAGACCTTTAGAGAGTTGAAAAGCAGAGCAGAGCTTGTTCTGTTTCCACTTTGCCGTGTTTCAAAGAATCAAGACATTTTGTTGCAGCAGTTTTATCCATGTCTTTGATGCTGGTGTGCAGGTTCTGGGAAATTGTCTTGTGTTTTCTGCATGTTAGCAATGGTTTGCTAAGCAACAAAGCAAAGTAGTGGCACTGTGCGTCCATGAATCTGAGGGCTCCTAAATCTGTTTCAAGAGTGGCCGATGACAGGGACTAAAGTTAGAGTCTAAGGCACGGTTGCTTTGTACAGAGAGAACAGTCTAACTGATCCGTGGTTCACCTCTTCAAACTGGCCATGACGTACTGCGAAGCAATCACACCGCTCAACTGAAATTTCAGGTAGAACATGCTAAGGATAGTAGATCTGGCCGACTCTGGAAGACAAGGGTTGTTTCCTATTGGTGCGAGGTGATTCTAGAGTCTCTTTGGACACTATTGAGACACTGCACATTGAGGCCCTAGGAAAATATTTCCACACTAGACTTGGTCATAGAAAACAGACATGAACATGCTTCTCTGCTAGCTAAGTAAACTAATGTTAGCCGTCAGAAAAAGAAAAACTAAATAATCTGATGCTGCTGGAAGTTATTTTATTAATGTTTCTACCCTGTATGATCACTGTCTACTTCACCTCCCAATGACTTGCTTGTCATTGTGCTCTTCCTGTCGCTTTTTCTTTTGGTTTTCAGTACTAGAGGGATAACGTCTTATCATTTTGAACTGAGAGTAAAACACGCAACATGTGATGGATGGAGTGTGCAGAGTTGTGGCAGGTGCAGGCCCTTTGGGGAGGCCTCCTAATGTCGCTGAAAACTGCTGAGGTTTAAAGTCTGTCAGCCCTCAGGGGGGCCTCTACTGGCCCAGGGCCCCAGGCAGTTGCCTACCTTCCTTGTTGTCAAGCTGTACATCTGTGTATAGGTACTAGTCACACTAGCAAAGTGCCAAGATAACCTCAAGCTCATAACTGGCATTGTTCTTCTCAAAGATTTACAGTAGGCGTATATTACCATGGCAATTTTGCCAGAAGATTTGATCTGCTTCAGAGGAGTTTATGTTTAATCCATCAGATCCAAATATGCACTTTCAGATAAAATAGCATCACCCTCTCTGGACTTTTTAGATAGAGCCATTTTCTTTTCACTGAGGATTATTGAATCAGATATATAATGTGTTTCAGCTTTCCGGTCTTCTTGTCCTTTCTGGAAGTAAAATGGCTTCTATCAAACAGCACATCCCGTAGATATTGCTTTACTTTTGTACTTTCTTTCTACTCTGTTACTGCTGACCAAAATCTTTCACAGCCTTGTTGGAACACCACATTACTGTTATCAGTGACTTCTAATGAGCTCAGCGGACAGTGACAATCTCAGTCTCTCTTACTCACTTACAGTTATTCTTCCAGCCTCAGCCAAACGGACAGATATTTTGTGTTGCTCATACTTATTTTTGATTGTCTAAAACCAGCTCATTTGCATGTCATCATTTACTTTTCCCCTCACACTCACATAGTTCAATGCATTATGCTAAAGCCATTGATGGCATGCTATGATAATTGAATTGAATTTCCTTTACTGACTACCCTTAATCGTAGAACCTACAGGGACAACCTATCCTGACCTCAAAGCTAAAATAAAGCTTTATCTTATCTATTTAAACTGCTTCTGCCTGAATGCTTTGTTGCATTTGTTTTGACACTAGTAGTTGCAGATGTTCAAAGCATGGTCAGTCCACCATGCATGGAAACACATGTCACACCCATCATAGAAGAGTCATCTCACCTCAACAAGAGGGTGCCAGTGGGCAACAGGTTTTCGGGGATACGTGAGCATTTCACTCCAGTGGTCACGGCCGAGGCTGTCTGCATCATTGCCAACCCGACACACTCCAATGACCTCATTATGGCCTACTCTGTAGGCACAGGAGGGAGAGACAGAAAAAGACTTGACCGTGGCCTGCACTGCATTCCATAAAATAATGATGCATTACATACTGAATATGGATAGAAGAATGAGGCCTATTTATTAAAAAATGGATCTTCACAAATAGGTGCAAATAAATTATCAGTAAATAAAGTTTCTAACCGGTCATAGTCCATCACCGCAATCAAAAGACTGATCTGCTCTATGTTTTCTGGTGGTACATCAAAGACAATGGCCTCATTATAAATTGGATTCAGAGTGTTTCTCTTTGTTGATGTCTTCCTCTTCTTCAGTCTGCGACCGTCACACATTAGGGAAACCTTCACATATGGATCTATAAAAAAGACAGAAACAAGAAGAGTTAGCGCTCGTTTACATTCAGGATACCAGCGGGCACTCTTTCTTTTAGACAGAATCAGATTTTAATTACCAGATGCGCCTGTGATATCCATGGCCTTGAGATTGCGAGCCTTTATCATCGTAATAGTCAATCTGCCAGCAGTGGGTAAGTAACAGAGTGAAAACATCAGGTCCCCAAGGTCCACGTTATCCTACAAGACAACACAAATGCATCTGCTCAAAACTAAGTAGGTAGGCTGATTTTCAATCCTGCACAAAAGCCCAAGGTAAAGAATAGGTATTTATTCATAGAACTGAAAAGGGTTTCAAATAAGCACTACTGTCCTCTGTCACATTACTCTAATTAAACCTGCCCATATTTTAGCCGACACAGAGACTTCTGTTCAGCTGCAGAGAGGCAGCAGCGGTACTTATCACTTGCGCTTAAAATAACTCCTCCGAAGAAGTGAGAACCTGGAAAGCACACAAACGTGTGTGGTGAAGACAACAACTCCTACAGTAGAGTCTCTTGCTGATTGACTGTTATGTTGGGGAGATTTTGCTGGTATTTCAAAGCAGGAGTCATCTCCAACTTTCAGTGTCATCTTTGAAAAGTGGAAGCTCAGTGACTTTCCCTAAACATGAGTCATCTGTAACAAAGCACAAATCTTTCGTCCTTCTAGTCTTTCCTGGTTTCATGCCCCCCCCCCCCCCTTTTTTTTTTTGGAGGTTGTAGTTGCTTTTGTCTTTTGTTGGAACTTTTCCACTGCAGCGTTTTATGTTACTACCCCAAGGTAGTTATGATTGAAGGCATGTTTTTCCTCCTGCCTCCCCCTGTGTCCTGTATTTGGGTCACAAAAGTTAATTTTCATTTTCCTGATCTGTCAATCTGAAATGTAAGTCTGGACAGAAGATAAGTGGTTTGTGAAAAGGAGTTGGTTCTGAACATGTTCCCAGATTCATATCTTTCCGTTGGAGTGAGCAGGCTCAGGACCTGCTGCTAGTCACCTAAAGGAGCAGGACAGTGACAGAACCCAATTTGCACGGATGCAGAAAACAGATTTTTTCAGAGAGAAGCTGAACTGAGGGTCTACGTAAAGGTCCAGCGTAGATAAATAAGAATTTCTGGAGCTTTGAATAATGCCAGTGGAGTCCCAGAATGAACATTAGTCTGCTTTAAGATTCCTCTTTCTAAATGGCCTCATTCCTTAAAGTGTGTCTTTTCTTACAATTAAGATCAAGTATTCAACAAGAATATAGTATGAGAAATTTATTATTTTTTTAATTTGCATGATGGGTAAACAATAGCAACCCATCCAGAAAATGTATTCTGCATCCAAGAAGGATCCTATGGGCTTTACATTTGCTTCATGCTCCATGGTCTTTGTGCACAGTCGAGATACAGGTGGGAAGAGAGGGATTAGTGCTATATTTCACTGGCTCCAGAATCTGTTGTGCATAAAATAACAGAAATTTAGTGATATCCATGCTGTAGCCACCATCACAATGGAAGCATACTCTGCTATTGCACGTCTAGCGAAATGATAAATAAAACCCAATAAACCAAACAAATATCACAGAGCTTTTGATTTCCATTGCCAGTGTCATCTTCAAAATCTGGAAGAATGAAAGGCGCATTCTTCTTAATCTGCAATCTGCTTCTGTTATAGAGCTAAACAAGCCAAATCTGGCAATGCAATCAATAATATTATTTGTCCCACTGGCAACGACTTAATGATTATCCTGCCATTTCAATCAAATTAACTCAGAAACTGTATAGTGATTATGACAAATGGACTCTACTACAGTTACAGAATATCCTACCTCCGTACTGGTGTTGTGCAAAGATAATCAGCTTGTTTCTGATGATATACTGTATGTGTGGAGCATGTGCGCAAGAACAAGCATTTGTGCAAGTGCAAGACTGTGTATATTGTGTGCGTGTGTGCATGAGCTGAATAGTGTGAAACCGATAAAAAACTGAACTGTGTGATAATGGAGGAACCCTGTGAATCACTGGTTCCTCTCAACCACCTGCCACATATCATTCTCTTCTAACCAGTTAACGCTGATTAACTATCTATAGCAAAGGGCATACTTGTCAATAAATGTCATCACTGAACCGCAGGGCAGCTAGAAACTGAGAGCTTGATAAGAAAGAAATCAATATTTTTCCCTAAATATTGAATCAACAACCTTAAGGTGAATAAATGATATTTCATCGTTTTTAAAATGTCATGTTTGGATAAATTCCTTTGACTCAAGCTTCGTTTTGTCTGTTGATTTGTTTCTCTACCGTTTTGTGCACAATATTGTGAGTCAAATTACACTCACACTTAAAATGATATATATTTATTATATACAAGATAGTATAGTCTGATTTATGTGTTCACATGTTCGAGTATACTACTTGTTTGTGTCTCTTTACAATCAAAATCCATTTATACATCTTGAAAGTGGGACACAGCTGCTGACTTTGTGGATGCCAGGCTGGGCCGAGATTGATATGCTTGGTAATGTGTGAAGGTTCAGCATTGGTCTCATGTAAAATGTTTTTAAACCCTTAAAGACCTTTGGAGTGACCCACACAACCTTTGGTTGTAGAATTCACAGGTGGCCCAAATACACCAGCTGGGTTAAACCATGCGAGTGTGAGAGAAATGGAGAGAAAGATGGAGAGTTAATAAGAGAGACAGTTAGAGAAAGGGAGAGAGATTGGAATAGAAAAGCAGAAATATTCAGTATTTGTTCTGTCAGTATTTTTAGAGGACATGTGTAGGAAGCTGTTAATGGTCTTCAGCACACTGTATGTGAGACTTTGTGCATTAAACCATTGGCTGCTATCGGTAGCCTATAAATCAGACAGACACACACCATGCCACAAATCCCCCTGTGCCTAAGACTTTTGCAGTTTCTAATTATGGCATCACCCAGCTTGGGTCAGCTCCCATGGCTCTGCTAATACTCAATTCCCTAGCTATGTAAACTAGTTATCCCTAAGACCGATCTGTAAGTGATAACTTTAATACCAGATTGTTCCAATGTTTAGTAGATAATCACGTATCCAAGTTTTACCTGTCGTCACAACCCAAACTTGAGTTTCACAATCCTGAAATCACATTACAACACAAAGGGATAATTCAAATTGTTAGGCAGTACATGCCTCCAGGGGGATCATTTAGAAGTATTCAGTTTTCACAGCCTGACTGATTGCCACATTCACGTTATGACTGAGACTGATGTTTGCACTGTAATTTGCTCTTTTCTTAGACTGTCATTAATTGTATTTTATATAAAAAATAATACACACTGGGACAAAGCTCATTTAGGAAAAACTATTGGGCTTACTTTTTCTGTTCTAAATGAATAATAAATAGTAACTATTGAAACATGAATTATTGTAGATAATTGTAGATGACTACATTTCTTTTAAAGAAAGACTTGCACCTGCATCTGGCAGGTACAACATGATATACATGATACAGTATATATATATGCAATAGAAATGCATAACATTAAACAATTCTCTTAGGTGAGAGACCAAAGCAGATAAAAAAAAAACAAAAAAAAAAAAAACAGTGCCCATGCTTCGACATATTATTTGTCTTTTTTGTGCTACATGACGTTTGTAGTTTGCTTATATTTAACCTGGGTTGACAGGTGAAACAGTAACCAAGGAACAGGCCAGAGTAAATTAAAAGAGCCTCAGTTTAGATACTTGCTAATGCTGTGAAGGACAAGGCAACAGGAGACAATCCTGGACACTGACAGAGGCTAAAGATGCTCTGCTCATTAGATACACAAAAGATGGACACGTGTAGTGTTGCCCAGTCTCCCATGCTACTCTCTGTACTGAAGAAGTCTGTGAGAGTGATATATCTGTGTTATTACAGTTTAGTAAACTATTAAAAATATTAGTAAAAAACGACATTGCAGAATATGACTTGGATTTTTGTGGCTCCAGACATCTGCTCTCTTGGGGATGATGATACGGCACCCACAAAAGATTTAAGAAACGTGCGACACTGCGAAAAATAAGTCCAACAGGACAACAAACCAAAAAAGTCCGAAAGCAAATGCTGCATCTCAATCGAACGAATGTGAAAAGGAAAATAAATCATGACACAAATCCATAGTGAACGTTTTTCAAACTGACTGACTCCCAGACTGACCTACTGACTGACTGACTGTCCGTGGTAGTTGTTCCCATTAAATTGTTTGACCTATCATTTCCAGCAGCTCCTTTAAACTGTAAATGTCAACATTACAAATTTAATTGACAATTCCACCCATAGAATTTTTTACCCATGTTGTGTGACATTGATCCTTGCGTGTTGAGTTTCCTTGGATGAAATAAGTTGCAGTCAGCGGCTTATTAATGCCACTTATGCATGCCATGAAGGATGGGATCAATTTCACGTTACAGCTTGTTAAGCTCACACACTGAGATGCATGTCAATAAAACAATTACTGGAAGGATACAGCCATAAATATCTATGGATATAGTGTGCAGCACAAAATATGTGTCAGATGTACGATATTTCGGCTGTACATGGGATCAGTAACATTGCACAGCTGAAAACACTCTAATGAGCTCTGTGGACAGAGAGAGCAAGATGACTAATAAAGCACAAGTGGCACAGGAGACCACGTACCAAAGTATGGCCTCTATGCTCAAGTCAGTTTTACACCTTTCTCTCTCTCGCTCTCTCTCTCTCTGTATCATCCTCACACAAACACACACACACTTGCTCTCACACTTGTCAGCCAGACTTGTCAAGACACCCACAGCCCCAAAAATGTCCTCACTTTGCAATGGTGCCCTAACCTCCATAGGTTTCCTCACACAAATTGGTTCCCATAAACAGATGCCCAAACACAGAGACACAGTCAATAAAATAACATTGCACAGAGTCTTTCATCTTGTCGACCTTAAGAACTCTCACAGGATTTAATTTACTCATGTTCAGAGGGTGGTTCTGGCAGAGCGCACTGCATTTAGATAAGTAGGGGGATATCCAGTAAATGTGTTTACTAATAAAACGTCTCCGTCCTTCACCGTGTCATCCATACGCGATATGTAAGGCAACGCTGATTGTCAAGAAAGGAAAGAACATCAAACAGATATGTTCTGCAAAGAATGAAAAGGCAATAAAGCAAAAGCATACTAGTTATTTTATAGAACACACGGTGTGCAGTGGCTAATCAGTAAAATATTGCATAAAGGTTCTCGTCTTTTATGCTAAGAATTGAAAGTTACATATAACCCAGCATATCTAAGTAAACGTTATAGGATTTGGAAGAGAAGTGCTGACTCACCGAGGAGACATACTGGATCTCCCTGCAGAGTTTTGTCTCCCTGGGAAAGTCTGCCAGATCCAGGAAGTTGTCCACGACCACTTGACCTATAATGTCATGGCGGGAAAAGCGGTCGAAGTCATAGACACTGAAGTGCAGCTTACGTGTGGGAAGCTCAGAGTAAGCCACAGGAAACAGGAAGACCTCATCGAACACAGGGTTTAGCGTTTTACGATGCACCTTGGTCTGGTGCTTGGTCTTACGATCAGGCAGCAGGTAGATCTTAACATAAGGGTCAGAGGTACCAGAGAAGTCCTTGGCTGGGAGGTCCTCTGCTTTGTGGAGCTTAACTATCAACTGTTCCTGGTCGCAGTCAAATCTGAGGATGAAGTGAAGGCGCCCACAGCCGCCGCCTCTGCGAGTGCCTTCATCTCCCTCAAGGGAGCGCTGCTTGTAGAGCTCAGGTTTGAGGCGACCAAGCCCCAGACCCATTCCGGTGAGGGAGTCCTGCCTTTGGAACTGCGCCACATTGAAGTCTGGGTTAGAGAGGTTCATATGTCTGCGAATTGAACCTTGTCTGTGGGCAGAGGAAATCAACAGAAAACATTACCATACAACATTAATATGTTAGAAATATGCATGAAGACATGCCGGAAGGCTGAAATTAATTGCACAATGAAGGATTTTGTATATTAGAATTCATGTATGTCTAGTGCCAACATTGCTTGCTCTAGCAGAAAGTAGTGTGCCTTATTAGAAGTTGGGCAGAAAGTGAAAGTGGAGTTTGGTATGATTTATTGGTCACACTATTTCTCAACCCTAAAACATACTCAAATTAAGAACCAACACAACATGTTGGCAATGATGGATAATAGAATATTTATAATGCTGCAGTGATGTTGACTATGAGAGAGAGCAGAAGAGTTGGATGGTTCTCAAGGAAAACTTAATATTTCTGATGGAGGCAAAGAAACCAACAAGGACCTTATACTGACCCAATTTCAGACATTGATCTACCAGAAGGTGGGGGTTCAGTGGTTTGTCTCTGCATACGAGGGTTAGTGTGAACCCCGTTTTCCCGGCTTTTACTCTGGGCATCCAGCGGTATGTCTGGAGATGTGTGGCTGATCTTCATAGCTGCCTCAGGTGTGGCCATGACCACGGGTGGGGGTGATACGGGCGTCACAGGAGCTTCCACGGACACAACGGACGCCACAGGAGTTGGCTCTCTGGCTATGGAACAGTGCGAAGACTCACGGCGGTTGTGCATCGGGGGGTCCACGGCCGTGTAAACTGGCTGCCTGGGTGCAAGCTGTGAGGGCAGGGGGCTCATGGTGGGGTTGAGGTGCCCATGGGGCTCCTTGGTGGTGGGGGAGAGCCCGCGTTCTCTCCATGGTATCCAGCAGAGCTTCCAAGAGACAAAGAGGGAGACCCCAAATAGGGCCAAGCCACAGGCAGTTACTACCAGTGACAACAGGCTCACCGATATGTCTGTGGAGGGGACGAGAGCGAAGGGAAATCTGAATTCAGTTTGTTTTTTGCTTTGTTATAAAACTGTGCCGTTACGCCTTCAGCATCACCATCAAGTGCAAATTTTCTATATGAAGGAATAGCCTTTTCAAAAATGTCGAACCATAGTGTTAAGACAGTAACACAGTAAAGTACAGATATATGCCGACGATTTTTCACTTACCTGAGGAGTGGTCTAGAGGCTCTGTTGGATTTGGTTTCTTATAAATAACAGTAAACAAGATTAATTAACATTACTTGTATTTATTCAATAAAAATGATTGCGCCTCATATCTTCTCTGCCAAAGGGAGTGTTGAAATGTTAATTTCTTTGCTGATAGCAGAAGAGAAGGGGCGTAGTAGCAACAGTGGGGTTTTATTAGCAATAGTTTAAAATGTTAACACCGGTTTTAGAAAGGGGGGATTTAAGTGTTAAATTAGTTGCCGCTGTAACCTGTTTGACTTGAGTCTTACAGTCATAAGTGAAAAGGGCAGCTTGCAGCAACAAGACCAAACCAATTTAGTTTTTCTAGAAAGAAATTCACAGACAATGCCTTTGCTGCCTGGTTTTCAAACTGGAAAGAGTTGAAGAGCCCCATAGGCTGTCTCCTTTGTTAACCACTTGTAAAGTATATGCCAGTAAACTGAAGACATGTCTGTAAAGATAACAGATTTGTAAATTTAGGGTTATTAATAGTTATGCATATTGTACTATTCAACTAGAGCCATAAAGTCCTCTTTAGTAGTTTAACCAGTCGTGCACATCACCTATGTTAGTGTACAGTTTCTCGTGGGCAGAAGTAGCATAATTGTAGATATATGTATATTGTTCCTTACAAAGACCAAGTAATAGTTTATACTAGTTTCAAAGCATGACTCTGCAGTGCATTTGTTTACACCTGCACAGGGTGTGCGAGTCACCATGGAAAGGGAGATGAAGTGTGAACAGCGGAGTCATCGAGGGCTTTCTGAATCATCTCTGCTCTCAAAAAACGAGTGACTTTTCACAACGCATTCTCTTTTGAATGGTAAGTCACCGAAATGGCTGCAGCAGCGCAATCGCGCTGCGGTCAAGGCAGTGACTCGGTGCAATGAGTACATGGATATCAGCAGTTGTTTTGTCGCTTTGCTTCCTCACTGTTTTGGGATGCAATGGACCTTACTGCCTATTGTGTAAAAAAACATGAAAACAACTAATTAGAAGCCACTGTGTAGAAATGTACTGAAGAAAATAACCCTACCCTTTTACTCAGTCTGGACTTGCACATTTGATGACGGAGATGCATTTGAGGTTAATTAGACTGAGAGAGGATAAAGTCTATGAATTGACAGATGAGTAAAATCCATACACACTTCCATAGGATTTGGGAGGAATTACACTGAATGGAAATAACTGTTAATACTAATTACATACATATGACAATGTGTTTTATTTAAGCTGGGTCTGAGTCTGAAGCAATGTGTCATTTTCTGTAGTGAACTTGTGAAACATCACATGCTCTGAATCATGTTTCATGATATGAATTATGGTCTAAATGTAAAGTGCTGATAAAATAAGGTTATTTATATTTTCCAAGTGGAGTTGTGTCTCCAGCATCTAAAACAAGACATTTAAGATAAGGTACATTCCCATTTAACTTAGAAAGTACAATATGAAAGACATCATTCATTCATTTTCAGTCCACTTGTCCTCTGGAGGGTCGTTGGGCGGCTGGAACCTAAAGATATCAGTTTAGTCAAAAGCTGTACTTTCAATGTCAGTGATCATTACCAGTGATTTGTACCTTTAAAGGACCCTTCTTTGTGTGCACCGATTTGGTATTGGGGGTTTACGGTTAACAATCAAGTACAATCTCTGAACAGGATTTACTGCTTCCTAATTAGTCTCAAAACTTAAATACACAACTTAAATCCTATGTAGTGTGGTTTGGTGTAAGAATTGCATAAGGATGTTTCTGAAATACTGTCAGCCTGTCCTCTCCAGAACAATGACAGTAGTGCTTGAATCCTTAGGACACTTGAAACAGCTACTGTTTATATAGCTGCATAATTATTGGCCCTTCTGTGGTCGTAGGAATAAGTCGATGTAAAATCTCCCATCAGGTGTTTGGGCTTGTCACCCTAGTGGAAATTCGCAGACAAACTTGTCACAGATGGGTGAGGATTACCAAACATGTGTTTGATGTTTCAAGAGTCCATCTTTAAACACAAACCATGTTATAATTTTGAAGCTAACCAAATAATGTTGGTAGCTAACCAAATTGAAAGTGTTCCAACAAAAGGATTAATAAATCAGTTACGTTAAAAAGTAGTGGCCTGACAGGGGACGTAATCCCCAGGTTCCTGGCACAAGGTTTGACAGATGCCTTACAACACCATCCACTCGTCCTCCTCTTAAAGTGAGCTCTTTGGATTAGCCCACCTGCCTACCTATCGTTTTTGCAAATAACCATGTGTGTCGTATTGGGAGTCGTTTTTTTTTTCATTTATGTACAGCATGCATGTGCTGAACCATCTAATCTTAAACAATAGCCTTAGTCTCTCGTGTGAAACAAGGAGGTTCTGAAAATGTCTGAAATGCGTTCTGCAGCTCCAAAAGTACAGCTCTTGAAGAACTCAGTCTTCAGTTCACCTCTGACGGTCTTTAGTTATTTTAAATGTATGTGGGCTGAATGACCGTGAATAAATCAACACAAATTCAGTCAGGTCAACCTAAATTTATCTGTAGCAAGCTCATTTTGTCCTTATACCCTAATATTCGAACAAACTGGGCAGCCAGTGCTCAGACAGATAATAAAAGCTGCCCCACTGCCTTGTCCCCTGGTTTTCAGCTGACAGCCACTGTACAATTGGCTCATCATCAGCTGGCTGTTAGCAGAATGCTTTGAGCCTCGAGGCAGATGTCGTTGTAGACACTCACTCCGATCCAGCCGCCAGACATGCTCCCCAATCATCAGCTCTCTATATTAGTCCACAGCGGTCTGTTCCCTCAACACCCAGTCCCTTCTTCCTCACTGTCCAGTCCCCACCCACTGAAGACTCCTCTGGTCTCTTCCAGCTACCATCCTGGCCACAGCCAACAACTGCAGGCACCGACCTTCAGCAATCCCCACGTTTGGCACACCAGCAGTCTGCCTGTTTCTTGCCTCAATCAACCAGCAAATACAGTAATTGCTCTTTTCTTGAGACTTCTTTTTGTCCTGTCCCCTCAGTCTCTGAATTCATAGCCAGCTTTGTGGCTCTGCCTATGTCATCTGTGTCCAGGTTGTCCAGCTCTGTACATCTGTTTTTCCATCTGCTCATCTCCATGAACTGCTCCATCTATACGCCCAGCCTTCTGCCATCCAGTCATTCAGCAAATAGTTTGTGGATTGAACAGTAGTGTTCAAAGAAAGTGCATGCCTTTCGTCTTTCCCTTTTATAATTCTTTTATCTAATAGTATATAACGCCAGCGACTGGCATTACAAAGAGAAGTGTAAATACAAGATAGCTAACCGGGTCTTTACAGCCAAGATGTTCTCTGAAGCACTTCTGAAAGGCGTCCACTGCCTTTCTGACACAAGCTAGGACTGACAACAACTTATGCAGCAGATCGTTACTGTATATAGCTAAAAGTGACCGCTGATCCAGTATTACATCATGACTTACGCTTTTCTGATGCACAGGAAATATTACCTGTTATTTATGTTATTGACACAATTATTTCAGTTTTAACGTATGATGCGCTTTCTTTGACCCAGTGGATCTTCAGCTCTTCAGTGGCCCCTTCCTCCTGTCTAGTTCCTCGGCTGCCCTCCTCAGCTCACCAACACTGAACACTGACCAAACTCTTATGCTTTTGAAGCTCAATGGAGGCCTTGTTCTCAGTAGCCCCACTGGGGATCTCCCACTTCTCCCTTGTTCAGTTCACAGACTGTGCATCATAAGGAGTCCTCCTTCACCTCAGGTCAGTCCCGAGTCTGTCAGCTCGGTTGTCTGCTGCTCTGCCCACCAGAGCTTTCCTGCTCTACCGCTCTCCAGCGTCCACGCCACTCATCTCTTTGCTCCCCTGAGCTTTGATTGCAGCCGCGTGACTCCTAAATCGACCAGCTAACCTGCTCCCTGTTGTGTATATTTTGTGCACTGCAAAGCTCTGCGTGCCATCGTTTGTCTAATACAGATGTGATGAACTTTAATCCTGCTGCCTGACCGTTTACTTTTATTTATTGTGTTATTTATTGTGTCACATATTTTCAATCTTTGTGGTGAATCTTCTTTTTGAAAAGCACAGAGCGACAGCACGGCGTGTTGTTTTTTAATAGCATCAGTCTGCTGTATCCACCTGACCGTGTCTATTTTTGGCCATACCTCTTTCTGTGCGAGGGCAGAAATACAGAGTTACTCCCAGTTTACGTGCTGACTGCAACAGGCCATTTATTTCTTATGAAGCAAATGATTTCTTTTGTCTATCCATGCGCGTGCACACAAACTTGATGAAGATTTGTTTGGAGTAATTAGTGTACAATCTGTGAAAGTGCTTTAATCATAGCGAGGAGAGAAATTATCATTTTTTTGTTTTTAGACTGTTTGCCTGTGTAGCCAACCTGTCATTGTTTAACACAGTGAAAAAGAAGGATTTCAAATAAAATGTATGCTGGTATGGTTAACGGGAAAGTCTTGGTCATAATGAACACCACGCCAAGTAGAACCCCCCCTCAGAATAGACAATGTGCACAAATAATAACATGAGACATTTTTGTGCGAGCTGACAAACTTGCCTCTTTTCAGTGACTCAATTTTTGACGATCTTGGACGATTAGGTGAAACACCACGTGGCTTGAAAGCATAGCATATGTTTTATACTTAGACTTTTACTGTCACTGGTAGTATAACACAATGCATCTGTGCTGCAGTAAGATTTCATGTAGTGAGAGGTAGTGTCTAAAAATAGTTAGAGGGCTGAAACAAAATTCATGCCAGAATCTCTTTTATAAGTTTTAAAACAACACACTAATTCCCTCCCAGCTGACAGAAGTATAGTTCAGTGATAAGAAGGCAATATTTGTTGATAACCCAACATCCAAATCCAACAGGACTGTCTGATACGGGACTGGTTCTGTGTGTGGGAGCTGTCATAAGGCCTAGCGCAGGAACTCAGACCAACTGTCCTTTCTGCACTGTGAGATTCTGTGAATACCCAAGTACGTGTGATTTGGGAGAATATTGTGGAAACATCGAGGGACTTGCCATCTGAGGACACTGGACCCACAGTCGGTTTGGCAGGCCGCCCGGGTGCTGCCTGGTGGAGGAGAATCTATAGACATCTGGAGGGATTCAGACATTGCATCGCAACAATGAGGTTGGACCGATTTTAGAGCGCAGGACCTTTAGATGTGCAAAAGTGTAGGAGGGAAACAAGTGTTGAAAACGGAATGTATGCAAGATCTTAATCTGAGGCATGCTATTTACTTAAGATACCTCTGTGTGTGTATAATATAACAACAGTTGTAAGTAGCGGGACTTTTGGGTACCTGGGAACCACTGGTAAATACAACTATCTGCCTACCAACACCTCAAAAAACAATACATTAAGATTTGCTTAAGCTTAAGTGCAAAAATGAAAAGTTGCAGCTTTGTGAAAAGTTATAGACTGTATCAGGTACATCCTGTAAAGTAGTTATTGCCCGCTGTGTGCTGTCTTTGTGCTGAGCTAAGCTAACCAATATGAGAGAGTGGTATTGATCTTGTCATCTGACTCTCAGATATTAATTATTGATCTCTCTGATCGGCTTTCCTCTACTGACTGTATAGGCGTAATCTCTATTGTACACAGTTAACAGTAAGGGATATGGTGCAGAGTCAACAACATGTTTTTACAGTATGTGCAAAGACTCAGTGGTCATTAGCAGCACTCTGAGGAGAATCACTGAATCCCTCAGTGCACCCTGAACTCTGGGTCAGAGGGAGCCTTCCACAAGCTCTAATTTGCTTCCTTTGTCATTCTGTTTCCTTATACTGGGTGATACAACTGACAGCGAAACACTAACCAGTCCTGATAGCGAACCCTCACCAATCCACTTTTGACATTGTGAATTGTGAAATACATCGGGCTGAATGATGAATGAGGGATGGATGATAGAGCTCGTACCTTGGGCAATATACAGAGGGAAACGAAAGGGATGCTGGGAGTGACATGGAGGGATCGAGGGGGGATTAATATTGACTTTCATGTGTTGAATTATCATTCATAATGACGCGAACTAGTGGACGCTCAATGAATGGAGCAGGTAGGGTATGTGGAGGATTGCAGTGGCTGCGCTTCCTCGCTCCTCCTAATTAGACTGTCTTCCACGCCGTTTTTTTTTTTGTGTGTGCTCTCCGCGCACACGCGCACTCATTTACGCAAGTCATTTTGATGAGGCTGGTTAGTCTAGGCGTTGGTAACGATGAAACGCGACTCCGTGGTCACGTTAATTCTTGCCATGTGCGTTTTGGTTTGCAAAAAAAGGCAAAATTTTCGCGTTGGACAAGCGATTTAGGTAAGGCAAGGAATAAAATCTTTAGTAAACTTTCGAAGAAGTAGGTTTCACGAAAGTGTGCCACGATAGTAACCGCTCCAGCGCAGATACAAGCACAACTCATCCAAGGAAGAATATATCCCGTGTTATTTGATGAGTGTTCTTTTATGACCAAACGACGCATCTGTGCACATGCCAAGGATGGACTGTACTAGACATTTTGAGACTGCAGGGTATCACTTGAGTGTAGATTGGGAAAAAGCAGATAAATTAAAAGGATCATTAAGGAATATTTAATTTCAAAACTAATTATTCTAGTCGTGAAGTACTCTTCACAATGCTTGGGCCACCTATTGTGTCTTAAGCGCAGAGGGAAAAAGTCAAATCGTGGACACTTCAGTTCGATGAATCAAGCATGCAATTGGCGCCTCACCTGAATCCGTGTAGCGTGGCCTGGCGAGGTCTCGGAAATAGTAGATAAAATCCAGACAGTTTTCGTTCTGCACTTCCCCCTTCGAACAAAGATCAGACAGGAGTTCAAGTGCCTTTTGACAAATCTCGTCATCTCTGTCTCCAGGCATTTCCCACCAGCATCCTTATAAATGGAGGGTCTCTTAGGCACCACCACCACACCACTCCGCCTGCCTGACAGTCACCTATTCCACACTACTCAGCACGGCTTTTGGAGTCAACCACTCATCCGGCGTCACGCCTTCCCACACGATGGAATCGACGTTAAAAGAGCGAGCGAGAGAGAAAAAGAAAAACCAACCCCACAAATCCAAGCGGTTCTCAAAGCATAAAAAATCTGTCCCACGCGAAGAGCAAAATCAAAAAGAGTTTTAATGCTGCATTCAATGCAACGATCCTCTCACTCTGCTGCTCTGGTTGAAACCCACCGGTTGAATCCACGCACCGCCTCTGCGGCGCCGTGCGCTGTCCAACGTGCTGAAACGTGTGCGCGGACTACGATTAGTCTTTGCAGCAGGCGGTCCCGTTGTGCGTGATCAAGCGATCTCAGGAAAAGTTGAGCAGCACTTCACTCTGTGCATACAGGGAAAATAGCTCCGTTCGCGAGCCCTACTACCTGTGGCAGTCTCCCAGTTGTGGGTTTAAATGCCTTCACATGGCCATTTTCGCTTTGTGAAACACTCAGATAATGTTCCATTTGGAAGTTGTCGGAAGTCAGCACTTGTGGAACCGCAGCTGTCACACCCGAGAGCAGCTATTTTTAAGGGGTGACTTCATGTCTCGGTCCTGCAAAGAGACCCTCAGCAATGACATCCGTAATTTGTTTTTCTTCATTAGAAATGAAGAGCACGCTCATAGACGCACCAGGCAGCGATGCGTTTACTCATTTCCTGCCTTTATTCTGTTTTTCTCACTAGTCGTTTCTGGATTGCTAGGAGTACAATTATAGTCAACAGCCCCGTGCACGTGTCAGGGACCATTGTGTCGATGTTTGTATGAGTTTATTGTTGTGCTGTCACTCCTGCATTTGCATATGCATTTGTGTTACAGATCAGAACATAGTCTTTCTGAAGGGGGGAACAGTCAGTTTTGCATTTTGAGCTCATTTCAGTGATTGACAAGCTCACATATTGTATAGACTGTTGCACCATAGACCTAGTAAAAGTTACACTAGGCAGTCTGTGGCAAATGTCAAACAAAGACAGCTACTTTAAACGTATATGCGTTTACTGAGAAACAATCAACCTCCTATGAAACGAAAGTCTTGTGATATCCTGGTAATGAATTGAAATCTTAAATGGTGGAAGAGAAGATGCAAAGTGAGGATTAACAGTTCGTCATGTAAATTCATAAAAATCTTTTAGTAAACCAGAGCTTCGACATCTCCCACATGCTGGTGGTTGTCATTTCTAAAGGGACAAACTGAAAAAGAGACAGCGAGAGGAAAGGATGAAGGGGAGAAAAACGGTGACAGATAAATGGGCTTGCTGTGTTGGTGATTTCCGTGCTTGTCGTAGCAAGAACAAAGAGCCCAGCAGTCATCTCCCACCAAAGATAAACACAACTTCTAATGAGCTGTGCATTCATCTTGCTGTCTCACAAATGTTGCATTGTGCTCATCCATGTTTTTATGCTTTTAAAGATTTTTTGAGGTATTTAGGTTATGATTTTTTATTTATTTATTTTTGTAGCTGAATTGAGAGTCTAAGGGCGGAGGGAGTTATATGTTGTATGGGTTGGAAAGCCCCTCTAGGCAAATTTGTGATTTGCATTCATAAATAAAACTGACTTGTCTTGACTCGTCTCTTCTGCCTTCTAATAATGAGATCCTAGCAGGCATATGAAAAACTTCCCCGCTCATGAAAGCGTGTGAGCGTTGTTAGCAGACTAGTTAAGTAAGGATGGAGCTGTGTGAAGGGAGACACAAGTGGACGATGATGGTCATAATGACAGCAACGTGTGGCTGTAGTGTTGTGTGGGTTTTCCATTCAAAAAAAATGTTCATACAGCACTAAGTCAGCTTTCTTGGTATCCATGACAACTGTAAAAGACAGAAGGCACTCTTCATCCATGACTACTGTTCAGCTCTCATTCTATTAGCCTCTCCTCCACACCGTCCATTAATGCTCTTGCCTCCTCCTCATTTTTATTTTCCTCTTGTCTCATTGCTGTCTTCTTTCATTGTGAATCACTTCCCGTTTCTTAACACTTATCTCCCTGTTTCTCCCTCTTTTCTATCTGAATAATTTCATTTTACTTGTCTTTTTGACTCATTTATTGTTGCCAGCTGTTCACAGACAAACAATAGTGGGCAATGCTCAGACGGTGCTAATTGACTATAAAAAGAATGCTGACGTCTTTGATTCTTGACCGCGCACAAACTATATCCCATAGTGTCTCAACTTGTAACTCTGGTTCTGTGAGAACAGGATGATGAGCCAACTAAGAAATACACTTTGTGAAGTAGCCATTAGAGACTAAATGATTAATTCATGATGTGCAAATAGAAATAATGTATTTCCAGTCTTATTCGGTATTCGCATCGACCAGTCACTTAATTAACCAGTAACTGCATCTACTCCATTGTGGAAGACAAAACCATAATTTCCTTCACAATGAGAAAAATGAGACATCAGTAAAAAAGCAGCCCCCTTTCTGCACGTTGCCCTTTAGTCATGGTTTGAATGGCCTACAAGTGGTGAGCCATCATCCAGTAATCAACATCTGCCAGCCATGCACATGCTTGAAATGCAACCTGAGTTCCACTGATTGTTTTCAGTATATGGGTAGTAAGACAAACCAAGAAAATTAGTGTGTTCGGCGAGCCTGCATCATCTTTCTTTCCTTATCTTATCCCTTGTTGTAAGCAACTAATGATTATTAGAGTATTTGCAACTTTCTGGTTTGGCAACTTTTGTGTCTTTTGACAGCTGCAACTAAGATTGCTTTCGTTGCTTTGTGAACATGCCTTGTCTGTTTCTTTGGTCAGAACTCTCTGAAGCACACAGCAGAAATCACATGCCAATCATCAGATGAGCTTACTTTTCTGAACAACTCGTGAAGTAACACTAGAACAAACAGTGCCTTTTCCGAAATTATCCACTGATGAGTTCTGAGACTGTCCGGGAGGTTATAATCACACCTAAATATATTGCTGAATGTTTTTGAGTTTTGTTTTTCCTGTTTTCCCAAGTGGGAGTAGGCTAGAGCAGAATGTGTAAAATGTCTGGCTATTTTATGTCCAACTATGTCCATCATGTCAGGAATCATTTTATGAGCCAAAAGACCCTTGTAAACAGCCAGGATACGTTAGCGCCTATCATGTCCTAATTCCAGAGCTTATGTTGGTTGTGTATTGTAACCTCAGATTCTATGATTTTAGGTGTAATGTGTTGCTGTAAAATGTTATTGGGTTGTATCAGAGATGTCTTACAATACAAAGATCAGTGGCAGTGCATCCCAAGTTTTGTAGATCTCTTCTTCATTTCATTCAAGATTTTGATGCTGATCGTCACTTTCAGAAATGTTGCCATTGGATTGGTATGCTCCACGTAAAGACATCATAGTCACATAAAAAAGTCTCCCGGCTTCCATATTAGTCACTATCTTATCAGATAGTGTGTTCATTTTCAGACACAGTAGTGGGAAGCATTGATGTAATTTTCTAAATGTTCTTTTATGTGCAGACATAAGAGGAAGAACAGGAAGCAGAGCGTTGACACACTGATCCACCAGTCACAGAGAGAACATCATCTATGTAACTCGGAAGAGATTCATTACAAGCCATTTTCCACAAAATCTCACATCTGCTGCCCAAACCTCTCAGCATTCTTTGATTCAAACAATGTACGTTTCTTAGAAGAGCTGTAGCGGAGAGGAGCGGGAGGAGGAGGGAGATGGGATGGCATCTTTCTCTCCTCTCAATTGCTCTTTCTCCGTCTCTTTTCTTCTGTACGGCAAAAAGAGAGGCCTTGAGGGTCTGAGCAGCGGGTCTCAAAAAACAAAATAAAAAAAAAAAACAAAGGCACAAAAGCAGCGCCAATTCAAGATATTTCGGTATGTGTGTGTGAAAGAGATGCCGTGTGAGAGAACGTTAGAAAGATCATGCTGTGTACATGAAGAACAGGATAATGTAGGGTGTGAGTGTGTGGGGGGAGGGGATAAGAAGGAGAAACTGTAAGAAAGAGAAAAAAAACACACTGAGGCAATTCAGGGAGACATATGCACCATAAAGCCAATACAGAACACAACATTTAAACAGTCATGCAGCTGATTTAAGTCCGGGTGATGAAAAGATTTCGAAAAATGAAAGGTAAGAATAATACAAACTGCTTCGCATGAGCAGTATGTCTTCTAATGGTGAGTGCAACACAATTCCTCCCCGACTATAAATGAATAAAATATGATGAAATATAGTTCAGAGAGGAGGAACATCATGGCACTACTGAATGCATCACATCTGTGGTGACACTACATTATACATCCCCTCCTGTCTTAGTGGTTAAATTACGTCAAACGCCAGCCTCTCCACAGCCGCATATATCGGAAAATGCAGCAAACAGATATGAGGCGACGTGAAGAACATGTTGTTCTGATGTGAGCTGTATTTCACTGCTGTCCAAGAAATCCCTACATTTCTTCCATACACGAGCTTCATTACACATCTTCTCACCTACCTCCAAATTATGATATTACGTTGACACACATGAATATGGGAACTGCACCCAAAAGCAGCTCTTAACCTTAGAATTTGTGAGGCTTGTGGTTGGTGGATGGGCAGTATCAGGCAAACAAAGCTCAGTTGTATGAGCAGGAAAGCAGGGCAGGGGCAACATGCAATTATGTACCATGATAACACGCAAGCTAATTAGTGTGTGTGAACGGTAAGGTGGTTAGATGACATGACAAGTCCCTCTGGAAAGAGATACGTGTATATAGGTACAGGTAACATAATGAAGGAGTGAGGGACAGCGGTGCAGCAGGTATAGCCGGTCACTAGGGTAATCAGCTGTTGGGAAGCAGGTGTACAGGCATGGAAAACCCATTCAGAGGGGAGGTGATGGCCAGGTTACGTTCAGTCACAAATTAACACACGGCAAGGACATAAAGAAAGAAAACACATCGCCATCATAATGTGATGCTTTAAACCTGAACGTCTGCTCTTGTCCTTAGTGAAATACAGATGTGTTTGCCCTCCACAGACATATCACAGTACATTTTTAATGTCTTGTACATATCAAAGTACGTCTGTAATGTTAATGGACCTCCGCCTTCTACGGAGCAACCAGACAGCAGAGCGAGCGCTGAAAAGATTACCGTAGCCCCTCTCCCATTTTTGCTGGAGATTTATCTAACACCAGTGCTGCAGTCACAGAGCCTCCAGCATTACCAGAGATTCCTCCCCCCACATGCCCCCCCCCCCCCCCCGCGCTTGCATTCTGGACGAAGGTACAGGGGCATCAAAGGAAGAATTGCCAGGTTTATAAGCGGCCTGTTCCCCCAGGTGGTTAGACTTATGAACACACTGTGTTCACAGCAACCACAATCAACCTACCGCAAACATCCGCTCACTCAAGCACACGCCTGTTAACCCCCCTGCTCCTCATGCACCATCGTCGGCTGCACTTTTTAATACTGGACCATCGCCAGAGATGCAACATGAATAGTTTGATCACTTATTGCTTAAAATGTAATTGATTGATTCTATTGAAATGTTGATGAATGACAATTTGGCACAGTTGGTCTTTGTTTTGTAAAAAAAAATGAAATGAAATATCAATCCGATTAGAAAATGACTTGAAGTGACAAGTAAGAAAACACAAAGCAGATCATATCAGAGAATAACAGCATGCTTCATGACCGTGACAACTGTCTAGAGGGAAGAGGACAACAATCCATAATTCAGCTGAGATAGGAACACAGGTCAGACTTTAACAGAATACAGCGTTATTGCTTAAATGAAGTGCACAGAGTCAGGATCCACATCCCCAGTGATTTTCTTCCCAGTTTTGTGGTGTTCGGCTTCATAACTCTCCCCTTTTTAATTTGACTTTAGCACAAGCTGCTTTTAATGCCTCGAGCCATTCCTCTTTCTTAGTGAATAATCCACTCCATTTTACTGATGAAATCACAGATTTCCCCTCCTCAATTACTGCAACCAGAGATGTATTCATTAAAAACAGAGAAGATCCTAGGATTGTCCTCACGTGTTAAGCCAATGATGTACATGTGGGATGTTGTTTTATCCAATAATCCAACGTGCTTGGTGAAGCAAGTCAAGAGTTAAACTGTTATATTAAACCTACATTATCTTGCCATCATCAAACTGACGTGTTAGCTTTGGCTTTGAGATGGGGATCAGGGATACAGGATAATAATCTCAGAAATAGGGGCTGCAAGCAAGGTTGCTTTGCAAAGATATGGTGTAATAATAATAATAATAATAATAAATCTTGTTACATTTTATCCTTAACAAAAGAGCCTTTTACCTTCCACTATTATGTGATATTATCACTCCTGCATTTAGCCTCAAGCATCAGCTTACTGTCTTGGCTTTGTTGCTGAACTAACACTTAATGTCTCTGTTTCTTTA
Organism: Planiliza haematocheilus; assembly: GCA_005024645.1. Lineage (NCBI taxonomy): Eukaryota > Metazoa > Chordata > Actinopteri > Mugiliformes > Mugilidae > Planiliza > Planiliza haematocheilus. The sequence goes on along the minus strand of SRSE01000649.1, from coordinate 8,823,964 downwards.
TTGATTTACTGTCATAGTTTTTGCTCCTGCAGCAAGAGAGAGAGACAAAGAAACATTAAGCTTCTGCCAACTTAGTTGTGCATTCAAATGAGTTTGCATTCAAACTCAAAAAAACATTTTTTATTTTTATTTTTTTTTGGGGGGGGGGGGTAGTGACCTTTTTTAAGAATTATGGGTGCACAGTAATGATGCAGCTAGTACACTGTGTCAGCCAATAGTTCCCTAATAGTACAGAGTTGTCAAAGCAGCAGCACCACACAAATGAATCACCTTGCACCGCTTTCGCAGCCCTGTGTCATTATGTGCACAACTATCAGCCCATGTGAAAGGGTGCATCCAATTTCCTGTTATTATTTATTTATTCAGCCATGAAAGCATCAACTTTAAAAAGTTCGGTGTGAGACGAATGTGAGCCTGGCCATGAACATCTCTGCATGCCTGAATGTGAAATGATTGGTGAACGGTGCTAAAAATAGCCACAGAGGCACACTCTATTCTCTGTTGCCAAAGAGAACTAGATTAGATAGAATTAGATAGTATATTCTCTCTTCATCTCGCAATTTGAATTCCATTATATGCTACCGATGGAAAAAAAAATGGTACTCCTAGATTTCTATCTTGCAGCTTTCTTCGGCATTGATGTAGCATCAAGTTGGTTGTGATAGCTCTAATCCATATAGGTTTATGTAATGCAGCTCAATAAGACGGCAGACTGTTGTTGTATTTATTTTATATATTTGTGTAGTTTCATAAAATTGCATCCCTCTGCTTATCTGCTTGTGCGGGGTGCATCTTTCAACAAACAAAAGGTGACTACACAGTTTTTCTTCTTTGTTTCTTCTGCATGGACATCAACCTACAAATCTGTGCCAGGACAGAAGACACACAGAAACACAAGCATGAAAAATGTGATCCCATGGACAGCATCCAGTGTAACATTATTTACAGACCTTGTCAAGTCCCTACAGCTGCATTGTGGTATTTTTTTTTATTGCGCTCAGGTAACATGGCTGTGGCATGAGACATTGGGTTTAAAATGAGACACGCTTTTTGGCTGAACCTCATGCGCTCCAGCTCCCAGAGCAAATATCCCAACACTGTCCATGTTGATGATTCTTTTGCTTTGTTTTTTCTGAGCAAATCCGAAAATATTGTCCCCTGTATGATACAATGAGATTACCTCATTAACTATAAGGAACGATTTGGGTTTTGTCTCCTACAGTGGTCATTTGTCTTACTTTATGTAAAGAAGTTTTTGAAAAGTGAGAGAAAACTTTCCAAGACTCCCAAAGCAGTGGCTGCATGTGAGAATCTCTTCCCCCAACTATAAAACATCATTAGCACAAAAGTCAAGCAATGACCCCACAAATAGGTGACACACTGTGTGAACTGTGAAACTCACCATTTGTTACCATGTCCATATAGACTTGTTGAAATTTCATTGTCATATCCAAAACATGGTGGGTCACTGTTAAATTAGTACAAAACAGTTTCTGAGCACCAATCAGAGTTTATGTACTGAGGCAAAACTTAAAGCTTGTCATGGTGGTACGCACGCCAAAGGTTCCATCAAACAACTAAGCTACATGCGAAAGTAAATGTGAGTTATCTAATGAACAAGCCACCTCGTGAACTTACTGGAAAGTGAATCTGTAATTTCCTGAACAGGAACAGAGAGTAATATTACTTAGGGACTGAGGGAGACTCATCTGCCTGTCCGTCATCTCCACCTGCGTGATTGGCAGACTGCAAGCGGCTCCGGGAATGAGATGTGATGCTCTGCTAGACTGTGTGTTACCTCGGGAGGGAGCCTCCCTGAGAGAGGTTAACACCTGCTAAACCTGCTGAGGCCCGTGGGAGGACGCTCCTATAAAAAGGATTTAGTTGGGAAAGAGAAAGATAAACAGAGGAGACACACACACATCTCCAGCTGACATGTCTACTGCACCAGCCAAAGACAAATTAAACAGGCATTAGTGTAAAACCGGGCACACACACTGTAGTTTAGTTTCTGACCTCTCTGTGCACATGTGTTTTTTTTTTTTTTTTCTTCTCACATCCAGCTCATACCTCAACCGCGAGCCTCACAATAAAAAAAATAAGCCAAGAATTGATGCCAGGCTTTCCAAATATATCTCATCTAAGTCTACAATTTCTGACTTCGATCACCAGCTCTGTCTGCTGTACACAACATGGTATCAGATCTGTGCGTCAGTGCCTGTTGATTATACAGCACAAACTGCATAATTATATAAAAAATCTGTATAGTGAGACATAGTTTAGCAAATTAGTTATATTGATGTTTCTGAAGAGCCCCTGAGCTGCGGAATAAAATTCCTTCATTTCTAGATGAGAAAATTGAATTTACATTTGAAAGGAATGGGGCCATTTTTCAATGCTTAGTTGCTCTCTGTTTCATTTAGCCAAGAGACACTGGGGAAACATTGCAGCTCTGCAAATCATTATTGCAATTTGAATCACTCGGTGTATACATAAAATTCCTGGCAGCCACATGGTCTTTAGGAGGCTCCCTGATCTTCCATGGCTGGTCATTGTAGTAATTAAAAAGGAAATCATTAGCATTAACAGCAGGAAACAGTGGATCTGACTGTCTGTTGAGAAATATCGGGGGATGATTAAAAGCTTCCTTTGAGCTATTTAAAAAAAACAAAAAACTAAACAGTATCATTAAACTGTCATAATATTAAAATATAAAATTTTGATAACACCATGAACAGTTAGAGGTTTTATACCCAGCTACATCCAATAGAAATATGTCTGCACCTTGAGACAAGAGCACTGAACCACAATTGTCAAAGACACAGTATATTGCCTTCGACCGATTATGTTTGAGTGATTTCGTGAAGGGGGTCTGAACATTGTAGTAAATACCTTTCCTCTCTGGTCGTCTGACACTTTTCTAAAACATCAGCAGCTTCATTGCATCTTTGCAAGAGAGCTCTGTAAGTAGACTCAAGGGAACAGGGCAGGGCTTGGGTTAGCAGTGTTGTGTCTCTGTGTGCATAAAAATCCCTGCGTGTTGGTTAATGTGTGTACTTACATATGCTATAGGTTGCATGTTCTATGGATTCACGTGATATTGAACATATACAGTAGGTTCTCAGGGACAGCTATCTTGTGTTTGTGAGAGTGTTACCATGTCAGTAATAATTTATCGCAGTATCTGTGAGCACGGATGTACATATTGGACATGTATCCTCAGGGTTTGGTATGTTGAGAGATACACAATAGAACCGACTGAACGCTCCAGACAGTAGTGCAATTAGGGAGCACAGAACAATATACAACAGACTAATTAATATTTAATTTAATCATTATGTAACAGCAGCAGCATTGTGTGGTTTTATTCAATATATCCTGCTACTTAATTTGATAAAGGTTTATAAGTGTGGGGTTCATGAGACCGAAAACAAACAGGATGTTGCTGTTATAGTAAATTCTGAGATGGCTATTATGTAAGTGAATCTTTTTATTATCCTTGCTTTCATGTGTCACATTTACAGTCTTTCTCGTTTTTGCATCATCAATCCACCCAGTTTACAACACATCAAGGTAGATTGTGAACCACTTTCTGTGCCTCTCAGAGGGCAGAGCAGCCAACTGCTCTGAACCATTGCACCAAACCACCAGCAGCCAATCTCAGAGAGCCGATGATGGTGCCCCCCCGCATGGCCTGTTGCCATGGTAACAGTGCAGCAAGTACCTCTATAGCTCTTATATCTGTGGTTATGGCTGTCCGTTTCCATTCTTAGGTGGAGGGATTGATCACTATTCTGCTTGCCAAGTGTCGAATCAGGACTGGCACTGGTGCAGAACAGCTGGGAATGGCCTGAGCGGAGGCCGACTATCTGTTCTTACACGGCAAACCATGCGAGAGGGGAAACCCTGATGAAACCACTGTTTCTTTCAGCAAATGTGTTCCTTCCATCACTGAAGGACACAGCTAACCAGTTTCTTATTGACATCTCATCTCATTGCAAAGTTATAAATTCCTGCTCCATTTTCAGCCTGAATATGACAATATGTTTTAGATTTAAATTTACAAGTAGAGAACAAGCACACCTCTAAACCACATGCCTTACTAACCATACTTGTTGATACTGCACAAAAGCTGACTGACTTTTATAGCCAAAACTGCGTGTGATTGAAGTGACTCTTTTCTAGCTCTTGTCTAGGCTGGTACAGTTGCGATTGCTTAGCAACACTGAAGTAAGCTAATTAAGAAATTATGTGTTTGGGGTATGGCTGTGAAGCACAATGTTATCACATGATAACAGTGTTAGTCACAAGGGCGGTGGATCCTGTTAAGATGCAAATAACCATGACAATCGACACAACTGTGTGTCTTAATGGGAAGAGAAAAGGCTGCGACAGTATATCATTTTGGCATGTGGCTTTCCAGGATGTCAGCGTCACTGAGCTGTATTAATAACACGATGTAATCACATCATGTCTGCCCTTACTGTATTTCCCTTATTTCCCCCAGTTCTCCACCTTCAACAACTGCAAACAAACATGGAAGTGTACCGGTTGAATGTTAAGGTAGCTCATCTTTTGTGGCGATTATATTCAGAGACCACTTGCTGGTTGTGTTGTTTACACTTGAAAAGACGTCTTTTCAACCGCACCAAAATAAGACGGAGCAATCTGTTGTTTGAGTTGAGGCTTGTACTTCCAGCGCGCTCAGAAGACGCTCTGTGTCTAAATAATTTATTCCACCAACTCCACTGAAACCTTCTGGATCTGACACCATGGTATGCAATTCCATTAAGTTCCCCTCATGCTTCATTTACATCTGCACACTCTTATTATCATCATGAAATATTTTCAGACTGCTGGAAGCTTGAAGAACAAAAAAAAGGAGAATGTAGATAGATAACTTTGTTCCTTTTTGCTATTGCGTATCTACTAAACGTTCATGTGTCTATCGCTGTGGACACAAACAAAGCTACCATTGAAAGACTTGCATTATTCTATTGACAGCTGATGTGCTGTTCAATTTTACTGAATGCTAAGGGTGGGTGGATGTGCCCAATTTATAGAAATTTGTTTGTTGATCACACAGCTGCTTTGTCTTTGACAGTCAATCAGTTTAAGAGTGGCAGCAGACTCTAATCAAGTTTTCAGTTTTACTCAGACTGTGTGTATGCCTGTGGATTGAGCCTTTTGTTTGCTCCGTACGTGCCGCAAAAGCAATTTGTTAGAAACCGAACTAATTATACATAATTTTCATTGATTACACAATATTTATTTCTCAGCCGCAAGAAGAAGGTGGAAGGTGGCTTTCTGCCTTTGTCTTATGCTTACACATTCTGTATGCTAACGCTTCACACTTGCTTTGCTATTCTACAATGTCTAGTGATAACCACAGAAAGTAGCAGTAGCCTTTTGGTTAATAGGAATTACACAAGAGCCATTTCTAGATAAATAAATGGGATTTGAAGAAGCAAGGTTTATATTGCCTGTGATAAAGATTACATCCTTTGAGAGAGTTGGAGAGAGGGTGATGGAGAGAGAGAGAGAGAGAGAGACAGAGAGAGGCTTAAATGATGTGGGAAAACCTTGGTAGGAGCCATTACATGCTCTGGTGCTGCTCTGGGAGCCATTAGCTTGTGTAAACAGGTCATTCCTCTACTGAGCTCTAGTCATTGATTCACAGATCTGTCTTTGCTCCTCCTACTTGTACTAATCGAGTCCAGTCTGTTCTGCGATACCCTTAATGCTACTGCTGCCAAAAATGTTGTGACTTTGCTCTAAGGGCTGTGAAATGATTATTTATTTTATTTTATTTTATTTATTTTCAGGGACATGCGATCAATTTCATTGTGTGTTTGCATTTATGAACGTTGCATGTAGTGCAGAAAATCTTTAATGGTAATATGCATCCCACTCTTCATAATAAATGTGTCCTTAATGTATCTTTGATGTACTATCCTGCACTATCATCCATACTGTTCCATACACACCAGCTATTAGTGCAATGCCTCTGTGCAACCAATCACACTGACAGAGGTGTAATCCGCCAGAAGCCATGCTTTTGTCTGTCCATCTTTTACAAATCAGCCGAAGAACGAAAGGGGCAGTTAATAGAAGCTTGTTGGAGACTCGATGTTGACTCTGAGACATTTAATCTTAGGCGACGTCCTTTCACAAGCTCAGGCAGAAAAACATTGTAATAGAGTAATGTAATGCAAGGCACAGGGTGTTTGCAGACAGACCTGCCTATTCGAACGTATACTGGTTAAGGTGTGATGTCCATCTCTGCATTGTTCACCTCTCATGCATGTGGCTTCTTCACTTCCATATGACTGGTGGGGAGTCCAGAATCCACCATGTGGTTGCATGGCTGCTGCGATATTTGGATAGGAAATGTGTCTCCTATCACTGTTGCACTGCCGTACGGTGTAGTTACATATCTGGGGAGGCATAAATCTTGCTTTAGTCTTAGAACCTGCATCAAAGTAGCTTGAAAAAGGTGTAAAGGAAAACTTTCTTGAGCAGCCACCCTCATCAGAAATTTACTCTTAACAAACTGCATCAGAGCAAAAGCATTGAGGAGTCTGAAAGCTAAGTAAAGCCCTCAGGTAAATTATACATGGTGATAAAAATTCAGAGACAATCACTACAGACCTCCAAACTTCGCGTGGCCGTCAGATTAGCTCAAGAACAGTGCATAGAGAGCTTCATGGAATGGGTTTCCATGGCCGAGCAGCTGCATCCAAGCCACATATCACCAAGTGCAATGCAAAGTGTTGGATGCTGAGGTGTAAAGCATGCCACCACTGGACTCTAGAGCAGTGGAGTGATGAATCATGCTTCTCCATCTGGCAATCTGATGGGCGAATCTGGGTTTTGGAGGTTGCCAGGAGAACGGTATTTGTCTGACTGCATTGTGCCACGTGTGAAATTTGGTGGAGGGGGGATTTCAGGAGTAATTGATACAGTATTGTTAAATCGTTGCATTTAACGTCAGTGTTGCCTTTTTGCCATTGGTTTTGTGTGAAAATTAGATTCCTGGAATTTATCGCATCCAAAAAGCAGCAGCAGCCAGTGTAGACGTCTGAACTTTATTGTTGTGCTGTGGTTCATGGACCATTGTTCCTTATACGTTCAGCTAGATCAAGCAACTATATGCTGAGAAGGTGCACTGCTGCTGGCAGACACTTCTGAAGATCTGGAGCCATACGGCAACCTATTCCATATTAGATAAAATGCTTTGTTATTTAATTATAGGCTTATAAATAGCAGTCACATTGGTCTGTGGGTTGCAATTGCTCTGGGGATCAATTGCAAGGAGGCTGAGACCACCCTCTCTAGCTGGTCTCCACTCGGTTGATTTATTCCAGAAAAGAATGCCATTGTTGTGTTCACACCAGTCCCAACCAACCAACCTGGGGGGAATACACCCTGAAGCATGCAACTCAGAAAAATATGAACTTAAAATAGAAGATCTTAACTAGACGTTTTTGGAGTGGAACAACGTTTTTGGAGGGTGCAAGTTGAGTGTTTTAAAATTGTTGTTGGTTGTCTCAAATGTCTGATTTGGGTTACTTAATGTGACCGACAAATTTGCAATTAATCAAAGCAGAAGCAACATGAAACAACAAAAAATCAAAATCCAAAAATCAAAATGCAAGTGCCTTGAAAGTAAAATGCGGATGGTTTGAAGAAAAAAAGTTTGGTCTCTACAACAAAACATCTCTTCCCTTTGTATGTCATCTTTTGCAGTAACTTAGGGTCCTATCTATTCTGAACACACTGTGAATATACTGCATAGTCACAAATAGCATTAGAACTAGACATGACTTAACATGTTCCATAATCTTAAAGTGGGGAAACAAGTCGTCAAGTTTATCTGAGTCTTGGCAGAGCTGAATGGAGTGAGAACAGCCCCATGACAGTAGAATAAACTTTCCTGCAGTCAACCTCGTAGCTTCACTGTATCGTTCTATGTCCATCGTAATTACCCGCAGAAATGATTAACTCTGTAGAAGGGGTTGCGTTTTGTGTCTGCAGCACATCTTAAAAACGTGTGTACAGACTTCCATGAAATTTTTAGACAGATTGTCTCCAGGCGATGAAATAATTGATTCCGTTTTTGGTGGCGATCTGGATTTCCTGTTGAGAGACAATTACCTTATAAAGCCATGACTATCAAACTAACAGAGGAAGAGAGATGAATCCATGTCCTCGTGGTATGCTTCCAGGGTGAGAAGCGTGTTGAACCCAGTATTTCAAAAATAGGAACGCTGTCTGTTTGTGCAGGCTAAAGTTAGAGAATTGTCTCGCACTGGCAGCTCTGTATGCTCTCATGTAAATTCATCATTTTCTGTAACCGCTTGTCCTCTGGAGGGTTGCTTTACCCTATCCAAGCTGTCATTGGGCAGGAGGTGGGGTACACCGTGGACAGGTCGCTACCAGTTAAGCTAACGAGCATGTCTTTGGACAGTGGGAGCAAGCAGGAGTACCTGGAGACACAGGGAGAACATGCAAACTCCACACAGAAAGGCCCCAGTCAGCCTGGATTCAAACCTGGGACTTTCTTGGTGTGAGGCATCAGTGCTAACCACCATCCCACTGCACCGCCCGTATTAATTATGAATTATGCAATTTTATTTTCTAATAACAACAATAAGAAAAGAGATGAGAACAGATGGATGTGTGATGCTGGTTTTCTCTGTGTCTCCCTCTGATTCATTGTGACCCAGATCAGTCTGGATGGAGTGAAGGAATCAACAGCTCTGCTGAGAGATGGAGGCTCACGTTCCCTTAGGATGTAGCCAAAGAAACATACTTTATAAACAGCTACATATGGACCCAACAATAAACAGAAGTTTTTTCTTTATTCAGAAGCTGCTATGGGAGCAACGTCTCAACATATTAGCTGTTTTCTTAGTTGACAATTCTATAATCCACAGCAATGTCTAATTAAACAAAGACTTAATTAGTGATGTAACACATGTTGGTATCATAGTTAATAAACCTAATATTACACCATGAGCTGAGGCTCATCATATTTTATGTTGAATTGTGAGTGAATATGTCCACAACTGTTCCTCACAAGTTGAATGTGGTTTGGGGCAACATGCAAACACTTGGAAGTGAAATTTACAGTTGTAGTTACCAACATAGTTTTGCTGTCGACTGTCGTATATTATTCAGCAGTCGTTTAAATGTTAAACAACACTGACTAACACCAAACCTGGCGTTCAGCCCCAATGAGATTTTTAGTCATCCACCAGCAGCGTGCTGTTCTGCTGATGCAATGCAATTTTAATTGCAAGAGAATCACTGAGTAATGTGTGCCTTGTCTTTTTAAAGCTCATATGGTGATTTAAGATTTGTATTAGAGTTTGATTTGGTTGTCGTGGTTACAGTGAGAAACTAAAGCAGAAGTTTAACGTTACGTGTGCTAAATATTGACACACGGGGCCATGCAGGAATGCAAATACACTCTGTACTGAATGTGCGGTTTGTAAGTCTGTCTTCTTCTTATGTGATTAATTAGTTTTCAGAGGGGAATTAAAGAAGAATTAGTCAACACTTCATAATTTCATTATTGGTACATTAGTCATGTCCGACCTTCTGCATGGTGAATCATAAGAAGCCATATTTGGACAAAGTACAAGATTCGCATCAGTGTGAAAGAAGTCTGACAATTCACCACACTACGCCCTCATGCTATTAGAAATTCTGGCATGAAAAAAGTGAAAAAACTATCCACCTCCCTATTTTCGGCACGCCTGATGGGCCATTAAAGGTAGCTGAAAATAGAATTCATCCTAGATCTTTGTTTGTAAGATAAGTATTAACGTAAATCCAAGTAATCATTTTGGATTACAATACCTAAACTACTTAGCATGACCGACAATCGGTATGTATTATTCAGTGTCCTGGATTTCATGTGTGTTGTCACCCTCTCAAGCTTTAATTTAAAATGACAATCAGACGCTACAGAAGTCTCGTCGTGAGCCTCTACCATAGCCTTGCTGTGGAATGCCAGTCAATTTCAGATTGCCGCTCTGTGGATCCCTGCAAAATTAGTTTCCCCAGCAACAGGAAGATAACATGACAGTGAAATCATCTTGTGCTATCACTGTAAAAAGGTTTTTCTAGCCTCTGTTAGCATTACAAAGGGGTGGGGGTGGGGGTGGGGGGGGCAAATGAAAGAAAAAAATGAGCAGTACGATAAGCAGAATAGCTATTTCAGTTATGAAATTAAACGTGCAAAACACTGAAGCCAGATAATGAGCCGTACCCTTAGGGAGACTTTCTACAACCTGGGGCTGCAAACCTTTCACAGAAAGACCTTGCCCTTGCCTCATTGACCATAATTGTTTATTCAACTAAATATTCTAAATGTGCCGTAATGCCAACTGACATTTAATCGGTTCCTCCTTTTCCAAGTCAAAGTAGGTTAGAAACTGCTGGACACTGATTGCTGCAGTGGTATATACATTTGGTGAAAAGAGCATTTGTGTGGCTTGGAACCGTATTGATTTTGCCGCTGTGGTTTATTAGTTTATGAAATCCTATATTTCCAAATAAAAAAGGGTTATACTTTACGAAAATGTTTTGAGTGCACAGTATGTCATGTTCTAAAAGGAATGGGAGAGGTTACAGTATCTTTAAAAGTTAAGAGCTTAAATTCTTAAATATTAACTAGATACTCAAATAACCAGATAGGAAATGAAACCGAAATGAGACCTTTTCCCTGAATCTGGGTGCACTGCTGGCATGAGTAAAATGACAGATGACGTCCGCAAGTGTGTGTGATGGAGAAGAAAGCTTGAAACTTCAACAGTGGGGGAGGTTTAGTATAACACTCTGCACGATCACACGGCACTACAACCTCCTAAACTGATCAGGAATTTCAATAAACACCTGTAGCCGTGAGTGCATTTTATTGGGCCTTGGCCACTGATAGGACACCAGACAGAGAGACTGCGAATAAAAGGCCTGACATCAATCACTGTAAGTTTCTCCACACAAATAATAATCTAAAAGACAATATTTTAAAGTGATGAGACATAAGATTAACAATGTTTTACAATCCAATTGTGCAGATAGGCTCTGTGCTCAATATTAATCCATGCGCATCTTGTTTCTATCCTCATCTGACTCTAGGGATAACATCTGCCTGACGGTGTATTTGATGCACATTAGCATCCGAGACTGGAGCCTTCTCCTGCACAGTACTCTTGATTTTTATTGCAGGTGGCGCATCCACGTTGTTTTAACACATATTTATATGATTTTTTTTCCCCCAATACTTTGGTTCATGAGAAATAAATATTCAGTGGTCGTATCCTTGCTTGTGACCCAGGGGCCATAATTTGATCAAGATACAACATTTAAAATGGCTATATACTGTTCAAAAGGTTTCGAATGCAGACTGATGCCATGTTCTCTTGTTCAGTTTTATACACATACTGTAAAACCTCTGATGCAAACACCCACTTTACAGTGCTTCCAACAGTGTTGCGCCTGAGGCTATTTTGAAATAAGGACAGGTGTTACAGTAACCTACACAAATTTTGCCTTCCAAAAATCAAGCCAGTGACGCCCTGGACCTGAGTTTCTGGTGAAACCTTTGAAGCTCAGGGAGAAACAGTCTAAATGAGAAAGAGGATGGCAAGTTCAGTTTTTATGTCAGCAGTGTGGCCAGCCCCCAGAATATAAATATTCATCAATGTGTCCACAGACAGAGGAAACTCATTATAATATCAGAGACATGGAAGGTCTAACGACATCTCGTAGTTGATTTCTGATCTCAGCTGTGCCCTACACTGGATAAGGTCTAGAAGGGTTTCCAACCAGATTAAGCACGAGCATTTTAATTTTAACCCATGCATCACACAGCAATTTCTGCTGTAACATCTCAGTCACGTCTTTAAATAACCCCCCCTTCGCGTTTCCAGCGCCGCCATCGGGAAAGTGTGTAGGCTTCCCCCTTGTGTGGTTGTGTTGGCATGGAAACAGGAATGGCATTGCAATGTGTGTATTGAATTTTTCACCCCTGTCCCCGGAGTTCCACAGTGAGGAAAGCCTGACACCATCCCCTCCCCCCACCTATTACACAAGGGAAGGGAGGAGGGGGGCTATTCTTTCAAGATCCCAACAAGCTCATGTACATTAAAAAAAAAAAAAACCCTAGTGCTTTCCAACATCCATTCCATGAGCCTTTAAAGTGAAAGCGGACCCTTTGTGTAGACTAGAGCATTTCAATTTGTGTCCAGCAGGCCAGTCCTGTAAAATAATTTTCTAGCTGGTTTGCCTAAGTTGATAATGTGCTGCAAATTATCCTAATCAGTTTCAAGCAGTTTTCAAGTATCATTTGCAAACCAAATCACCAAAAATAAAATAAAATAAAATAATGAATGAATATCTGTGCAAGAATTTATCCTCCATCCATTGCACTGCCCCCTTGTGGTTAATATATATCCATCAAGAGAGGAATAAGTGGGTTGGTGCAACGGTAACGTTGAAAAGGCATGAGTTTAAGCTCGATGTCGCCATCTAGTGGCAGCACACGTGTAAACCAATAACCACCCACATTAAATCTGAATCCCGTGAATAAAAAGACGGATCCATGTGACAAGCTGTCACATTCACTTTTATTGTAAAGGTGATATTATTCCAAAATATTAATATGTTAGAGGAACAGAGATAAAGAAACAGAGGGAACACACACCTAGAAAACATCTACACAAGACTTTGGTAAGAATCTTGGGACACATTCTTATCAAAAAAGTTCCACGGCAAAAAAATAACAACATTTTCTAATAATGTTTCAAATCATATAGATGTCAGTTGTGGCGCATCTACATGTACGACAATATAGCTGGGTAAAAAGTCAACTGGGCATTTTGTGTCCTAGAAACAACTGAACAATTGAAGGCATATAAAACACTGGAATGGCTGGGCACCTGTGCTTTGAAGTGTGGAATATACTGAACTACTTAAGGAAACCACAAGATATAACAGTTCTTTATCTCATTATTAAATCAATTCATAGTTCATAATTATATTTTCAAGATATATTATACCACAACAGGTTTACAGTAACGTTGCAAAAGAATCATATGTGTATCAGAGCTAGTTTGAAAGCACAGACGAATCAGCCAAGCTTAAATCCAGAGTGCTGCAGAGAGACATTTATCTTCTCTCAACGCTAACTGACCTGAGCTCTGGATTTAACCAGTACGGATTCAAAATTGTGTAATTTCAGCCCTAAACAGAGTGCATCAGCTCATTGTGCGACAGTGTGCCCTGTCTACTTTCCAGCACCACTGTCATCCCACTCCACCCCTTCGCCCTGTCCCCTTACTCCTTCCTAGCAGGGCTGCACATTACAAGCCCTGATCTCCTTCCTGTCCTTGCAGCTGGACAGCTGGACCGTCTTAAACCTCTGCTTCACTGTCATGTGTCGTTCTTGAATACCTCCACCGCAGAACTTGGTACATTCCGTCCAGTTTGACCATGATTTCATTCTACACCCTTAAAAACAGGAAAAAGCGGAACTGTCAGACCAGAAGAATACGTGCTACACGTTTTTCTAATGCTGTGGTTCTGAATTAACAGAAGATGGTTGACACAAACCTGGATGTTCAGTGGCGCCCTCGACCCTGCCTTTGCTCCTCCGCTTTTCGCGCTGTTCCTTGCGTCGTTTCTTCTCATCGCTGTTGCCTTGTCCCCGGCTGCACTTCCTGATCTTACACTTCTTCCTCTGGATGGTTTCGAGACAGGGGTCTCCGCCAAACTGGGGCTCCAGTGTCACCTTGCGTGTCCGGATCATATGACCCTTCCCACAGGACTTATTGCACTCTGACCACTCTGTCCACTCTGACATGGCACAGTCTATGGCTGTGGAGACAGACATGGACAGAAAGAGGTAGGAAGATGTGCGTAACTGATGAGAAGAAGGAACCATGGTTAGCTGTATTGAATATTGAAATATATATTAAAACAGAATGTGTCTGATTCTCCTTGAAAAACTTTTAATCTTTCTTCCACACCCAGGAAGGTTTTCTGCTGAGCCATGAGTTTTTAAATGTACGATGGAGCCGACTGGTTTCTTGGAGCTCAAAGTGTTTTTGTCTTAAACCATTGCCTTTTTTTCTGTTCTGTAATGAGACACCTCCATTAAATAAGGCGTGTAAATGTGAATGTTTAGCATGTGGTTGTGTAGACAAGGGCGGTAATTACTTACGACATTCTGGAAGCATGCACTTCTCCACCTGTTCTAACTCTTCTGTACACTCTCCAAGTTCCACGGGCGACTTGAGCATGCGCTGCCGTGTCCTCAGACCCTTCCCACAAGTCACACTGCAGTCACTCCAGTCTGACCATGGAGTCAGCATGCAGGGGATTGTATCTATACATGACAGAAATGGCACAGTAAGATGAAATGCATTCTGCAACACATGCAACATTTTTTAACAAACTTTTAAAAACAACAGAATCTTTTTTCTTTTTTTAATGCAGCCTAGAAATTTTGTCTGGAAGGAACAAATAGTTATCACATTTTTTGGTATTTCTTCTGACTTTATGTTAAAAAATCCTTTTTGATTGGAGTTGACAGTTACTAGAGGAAAACCATTTGGTGAAGCTAGTCGCCGCTGCTGCTAGCTGGGACAATGTCGCCCAGATTTGACGTGTAGGAGGTGTCAGGTCCTGAAAATGTTGCTACTTACGACACTCTGGCATCATACACTTCTCCACTTCCAGAACCTCTGCCCCACAAATGGAGCCATCTGCAGGAGGCATCTTCACCATGCGCTCTCTCCTCTTCATGCCAAGACCACAAGTAGCACTGCAGACATCCCATTCACCCCACTCTGTAACCAGGCAACTGCTGGGAGCTAAGGCCAAGATACAGCAAACACCCGTGTTACTTACACTAGATCTATAGTATGGACTACAGTATGTAATGATAGAGAGGTTTGACAGATGGAGCAGAAAACTCACAGCATTCTTCATTAACCACACATATATCAGTCTCCTCAGTGGGCAGAGTGCAGACAGAGCCATCATCAGGAAACTGTTTAACATAACGCTCCCGGGAACGGGTGCCTGTCCCACAGGACACACTGCACGGGGACCAGGTGATCCACTCTGACATCATACAGGTGGAGGCATCTAAATTGTAAAAGAATAAATGCAGAGATGTCAGTAAGTCCCTGATAACTGATGGTTTTGTTAACCAAAGACATTATCGTCAACTACACGGGATTACTAATTTAAACAAAAGATATAAACTCTTCACATGTGAGTGTTAGCCCTGCGACAGACTGGCGACCTGTCCAAAGTGTACCATGACTCTCGCCCGATGACAGCCGGGCTAGGTTCTAGCCCCCTCTAGAGGACACAGGGTTACAGAAAATGAATGAATGAATGA
The DNA here is from genome assembly GCA_005024645.1 of Planiliza haematocheilus. Classification (NCBI taxonomy): domain Eukaryota; kingdom Metazoa; phylum Chordata; class Actinopteri; order Mugiliformes; family Mugilidae; genus Planiliza; species Planiliza haematocheilus. The sequence goes on along the minus strand of SRSE01000649.1, from coordinate 8,808,543 downwards.
CAAAAACTGAATTCAATTATAGTTCTTTCTCTGTCATTTACTGCAACTTGCTTTCCTTTTTATGGCTCTAATATAATTATGCAAGTCTCAGTCAAAACACACGACAACATTTGAACTGAGACCTCCACCAAACAAATGTTTGAGTAAGCAAGAAATTAAGCGCATTATTTACAGTATGCAAATGTTGCATGCGTAAGTGAAAAGAGACTTGTTGTTTAATTATTCATGATGAGTAATCCATTACTGCATAAAACAATACATTCAGCTTAGACAGAGGAAAATGCAAAATAAATTAGCAATTACACTGAAAACACACTGCCTCAGCAAGTTAGTAATTAATAAAAGAAGAAAGAAATTAGAGGCAAATAAGAAATTTAAGTGCTGTCCTACAGTATGTGTCACTTCTCAACGAACTTTCCATTTGCACACAAGGAGCACTAAAATGCTTTTCTGTCATTTATCAACAGAGAATAACCACTACTGCCTGAAACAGAGAAGCTTGTGAATGCTTTATATTTATTCGCAGACTCGCCCCCTGACTACACCGCTGAGGAGCTCTCAGATTTTTGTCTTTACAGTTTATTGTACCTAAAAGTAAGACAGAGACCTACAGTGAAGTTGCCTTTGGGAAGCTTCTGGCTCCAGAAAATATTAGAAAAACAACAGTGCTCCCTTCATCAGAAATAACTTTTGCAGATTAAAAATAAGATGAAAGTTTCACACTGCAGGTGTATGGATTATAGTCTGCTCAAGAATCCACTCTAATTACTTTCTGTCAGTGCAAAGCAATGTCTGCTGAAGACGTAAGATATTGAAGATGCTCTGTAAATATTGTTTTTATATAATATTATATATTATCTTCTTATCATTATATATGAGCATAATACACAACCTGGTCACAATCTGTTTAGACTCCTCCCCTCAGGCCAGTGTTACAGACACTGTACGCCAAAACAACCCACCACAAGGACAGTTTCTTCCCCCGGGCTGTCGCTCTGATGAACTCTGAGTAGTCACAAAGTGTGAGACCATTCACATGAACAATAAACAATAACTCTGCATACTCACTGTACAAAACCCTGGTTTGGTGTATATATCTGCTCATATCCTATATTTTATGTGTACAGACTGATTTATTTAATTTTATTTTATTTGTCTTTCACTTGTTTATGTTGTTTCTGTGCTAGACAGCAAAGTTGCTGGAGTCAAATTCCTTGTATGTGCCCATTAAAGATGATTCTGATTCAACCCACACAGCTTCTTGAAGGTAGGAACGGTTTCAGTGCAGGCTCATCAAATGTACATCACACAAATCAATGCATATGTCCCTGTAGTCATTTGCTGTATCCGTTTTTTTGTTTTTTTATGGTGAAGAGAAAAAAAAACATCTTAGGTTCTCAGATGTGATGTCAGATTGTCCGGTTTCACGTCCACATAAGCAACGTGGTTTAAGTACTACAAAATATGACCAGATTTTGGGCAGGAGACCATCAGACGGATCTCCTTTCATACCAGTAGATGAACAAATGCAGGATACCATTTTCTTCTGGCAGTGAAGACTATTAGAGTAAGAGAAGTTGGTGATAAATATACAGTATCTGCAGTAGCCTGAGGGAATCATCCATCCATAAAACATCAAGTAATGATGAGTCTACAGACTAAAGAATAAAAAGGTAAAATGGCTATGTCATGCAGTTATCTACTGCTGTGCAATTTAACCTCGTTAAATCCAGGATTATGTAATATCTCATGTTTAAATCAGTTGTGATGAAGTAGAACAGGCTGCATAGACAATCCGACATTGCTTTTTACATTTTACATCTTTTGCTTGTCATAACCAACACGGTTTTGATAAACAAACCATGTCTGCGGTGGTGCACCGCAGATGGCTTACTAGCATATTTTACATCTATGTTATAACTGACAACTGTGCACTTGTACATCCAACAGCGGCAGTTGCCACTAATTTACTATCAACACATTTCCTCCATAAATAATCTAGACAATGTTGTGCACACTACACCCACATGCTGTCTGTCTCTGTGCAGAAATAAACCTGTCACTACACATGGACAGAATGGACAATTGAGATGACATGGAACTGGAAGTAAAAATATGCCTTGGTCTAGATACGCTGGTTTGACAGATCAGATTATGATGGGAATGTGTCTACCACTATCTCCTGATTCACCTATAACTCTCTACTGTTAACTAACTAAAAATTCATAATTACATAGACAACTGGTAACAATAACTCAATATTAGGTCAATTCTAAAGTTAGTTTTGGCTTCACCACACTGGAAGTTTGAGGGAGTTCACAGATCAGATCCGATATACCATGTAGTAATTACATTTTATATCCATATTATATAGTTATGTCAAGAAGTTGCCTTTGTGTCACTTGATGTAGGCAGGTCACGCTACGCAAGGTCATATTCTGAATGTGTTATTGGCATCACCAGAAGGAATGGATGGCTTTTCCGTGCTGAGTTTGCATGTTCTCTCCTCATCCTCTGCCTGGATGGGTTTTTCCAGGTGCTCCAGCTTAGGTTAACCTGTGATCTAAACGTGCATGCATGAGTGTGAGTGGTTGTTTGTCTGGTTGTTAGCCCTGTGATAGACTGGAGGACTGTCCAGTGCAGCCGTTCTAAATATGGATGATATTATGATAATCATGATGATGGATCATAATTGTAAAAATTAAAGCCTAAAGCTAGTATGCCCCACTAGAGAGGACAATCACCTAATAAGCATGTTGTGATGGACTGTCAGTGCAACAGGAAGCCTTTTGTGCAGGGTTTGGAAGGAAAGTGAAGAAGGTGAACTCATATTAGACACTGCAATTTAGTCGTAATTAACGTAGGAATTTTTGAGATACAGCCAAAATTTTGTTTTGTGAGCTTCATAATGGCCTTTAACCATCAAAATTGATCAGATTTTCCCTGAGTCCAGTTTGTGCTGAATTTAAAGAAATCTTGAGAAAATGCATTCACAATAGTGACAGAAGGACGAACAACCCCAAAACACCATGCCTCCAGTCATGGCTGCTGTGAAGACATAGAGATTAACCATGAACAACCAGCAGACATCATTTCCTGAGTGAATTACTCTTCACGCCAAACTTAATATTCGAATGGGCTCTTCTCGTTCATGATGGCCTCTTGACTTGCAATAAAATGTAAAAGCCTGCCATATAAACACAATGATCTACCTCACCTTTCTTTCTGCTCTCAATCCTTTCTTCTCTTAATTGCTGCTGTAGAATGGCACTTTGGGTATTGTTGAAGGATCAGCTCTAGCAAAAATGGGTTTTCAAAACATGCCCTCACCTTGACTGTCAAACATTAATGGATCTAATAATTATCACAGAGATTAGAAATGCTCATAAAGGCGCTTAGTGGATGCTGAGTCTTCGGAAAACTCTAACTGATTCAGATGTTTTTCCATCATCTACCATTTGTATGTTTGTTCTTTGTGACCTTCAGTCTTTAGCTATGTACACACCTTCGTCACTGCATCCAGGCCCCATGCAAGGCTCAAAATCCTGAGTGTGTGGGCATGGAACGCTAAGGTCCAGCTGGGCCTTCAGCATCCTCTGCCTCATTCGCTTGCCCTTTTCACACGTGGCAGAGCTGCAGGCGGACCACGGAGACCAGTTGGAGTAGATACATGTCTCAGGAGTATCATCTGCAAGATGGAAATCGGAACTGACATGCTGTAATAGCCCACCACTGTTAAGTATGGCTTTCATCTTCTTGTGTGTGCGGTATAGAGAAATGGAAACATGATTCAAACCTTCCTCTTTCTCCTCCTGGGCAATATCTGCTACAATGTCATCAACATTGTCGGGCACAATATTGCACTGTTCGCCCTGTGGACAAGGGTTAGGGTTAGACAGTGATATTACTGTAATCATCCATCACTCTATAAGAGTCAGTTGCATGCTGACCACACAGGCTTAAAAAGCTCTCCCTGGATTGTGGGTACACAATACAGAGAACGCTAAGGATTCTTAGCATAAGTTTGCTTTCTACATGTGTAAGCTGAGTGTATGTTGCGTCAGAGCCACGGGATAATTAAAATTCCCACAGCTGCCTCTAGATGCCACTGAAGGACTGCTATCTTGTTTGCAGCTGAAGTTTCCAGGGAACGTGTTTCACAGCCATGTGTCCCTTCAGGAGTTGCAACGCACTGTAGTTGTTATGAAATTTACTATTCTTGATGTACAGTGTCCTCCAATAGTATATTAACAGAAGGAAATGAATATTAATATATTAAGCATTTGAATTTGAGATAAAAGTAGACGTGTTTCAGCTTTAATCTCATTTGTGTATTAATGTCCAATGGTTATATTTACCTTTAAATATTTTTGGAGAATACTGTATGTAATCTCGGACACAGCAGGTGATTTGTCATAGTGCTAAACAATATTCAATGATATTACACACAATAAATATAAATATAATATGATTTGGATATCAGATAACTTGTTGACAACCCGAATGTAAAGATATTTTTATCCTTTGAAACAAGAGTCCCACCATACACACCCAAAGTGCATCCAACAATGATCACTAGACAGGGTTGACTACAGCATTGTTAGGTGAACAGTGATAAAGGGGAATGAAAAGCTTCCTCCACTCTATGTGGTGATTATCTCACAGTCCCACCAGAAAAACAAATTATTTGTATTTCACCAAGACCTTTCAGGTGGGAAAACGGACAGACCTTTCTGGCAATGCGCTCCACCACCACTCTGGCTACGGGAGTGATGGCTCCCCCCTCAGGATCATAAAAAGGGCTTTGCGGATGATCCAGGCTGGTTAGAGGACGGATCTTGTCCGGTGGTGTTGTGGGCTTGTTGGGAGACTAAAAGTACAACAGACAAAGACAGGAGAAGAAAAAAAAAAAAAAGATGTGGATCTTTGGGATTTCAAAAATAACACACTGTCAGGATTTCTTTGAAAAATACATTTGCACAAGCACAATGAGCCCAAAGTCACTCAAAGTTACCCAAAGCAAGAGTCAAACAAAGGACACGTTTCAAAGTCGAAGAGCAGCTGTGGAGGAGCACAGTAGTTTATATGGGAGATGCTCTTATTAGTCAACAGTAAAGGTCTGCCAGCATGGGGCTGATAGAAGTACCACTGCCAGAGGCAGTCTGGAGGCAGAAGACCAGCTCATCCTTCACCCCCCCACTGAGGCCACCCAGGAAAAAACAGACAAAGAGCAGTAGACTTTGTGTTTGTGAGAGAACGGGAAATAGGAAGAAGGGTAATGAGTAGCCACTAATTAAAAGATACAGTGAAAGTAATGGCACAAAGGATGAATCTCATTAATCTACTACAGGGTTGTGCCTTTAACAACTTCATCACACCCCACTTTCACAGTTTCACTAACCTCTGCTGCACAGTGTATTTTTCCTCTGTTTTCTGCTACAAAGATAGCACAGTGTGATAGATAGGGAAGATATGGCTGTATTTTGTTGGCACTTAATATCCTTGGGATTTTATCAGAATATACCTCACGGGAGTCTCTTCATTTTGTTGAATTTCCCATGGTTGTATTCTGGAACTCTTCTATGCAGATTGTTAAGTCAAAGCAAGCATGTTTTATTTATAATTACTAATTTCAGAGGTGATCCTATGAGTCTATTGGCATATAGGATAAAGTCACGGACAACACTGCTGGACACACTGCTTTGCTAGCTTAGTTAGCTAATGTTAACTGCCAATGAAAGAGCAAACGACATAATGTGACGCAGTAGTAACTGGTTATATTTAGACTAGCAGCATTCAGTTAGCTATTTAGTATTGCTAACTGTTTTATCTGATTTACTTACCACTGTCTTGCTTTCTTTTCTCCTTTTCCTCGGTCATACCTAGCAACTTTAAAGAGTCATCAACATGACCTGTTGCAGAGTTGTGCCATTTCAGGTCCCCTTAGGGACATCTCCTACTGTCATTGAAAACTAAGCACACTGCTCCCGCTGTAGTTCAACAGTTTCTCCTCGTGGGGCCCAATACTGGCTTTGGGCCCTCAGCTGTTCCTTGTCTTGCCTGTTGACAAGCTTCACCTCTGGATGATTTATAGACTTTTATTTGTGCTGTCTGCCATGGCCACTGCTGTGGCTACAACTGCTGATTGTGTTGATAGCCAAATGGGTTTAACTTTTCTTTTTTTCTTTTTTCTTTTTTACTTTGTGTGTGTGTGTGTGGAAGAGAAACAGAGACTAGAGAGAGGCAGAAGAGTGAAATTATGTCTGGACAGTTATAATTTCATAACTGCGCATGGACAAAAAAGAAAAAAAGAAAAAAGAAAAGTGCAGTTCATTGGGTTCATCTGTGAACTCCCAGGGATCAACCACAGGTTTCACATGTCTCTGCAGAATTTGGTCAAACATAAAGTCTAATCTGTTATTGCTGAGCGGAGACACTGAGCATGCATCAGACAACGTCTCAGAGTGAGGGTGGGAGGGAGGGACCTTTGTTCAAGGCTGTTAAAGGAGGATTGGATGGGCGATGACACTTGAATTGTTGAAGCCTGGCAGCATGTGAAGAGGTGAGAGAGGGAATGATTGTGAATGTGGGCAGGCAGGCAGATGAAGAGGTCGGTATAATGACAAGGTCAAAGTGTGTGTGTGCGTGCGTGTGTGAAGGAAAGCCTCAGCTAGTGATGAGAGCGAGGAGGAAGGTTATCCAGGGGGTAAAAGGTATAGGGAATAACAATCTGAATTGAGTGTCTATATGTGAAACATGACTGTTTTCATTGCATTATGATACTGAATAATTTGCTTTTACCGAAGTTTAATTTCAAAATGATTTAGTTTTTTTACATTTTAAAATCCACAAAATATTTTATAACTGACAAGTAATGTATTAAATGTAAATTTTATGAATAATACCTATTGTCCTATGATTCTAGCTTCTAACAGCATGATAAACACTGCAAAAAAATAATTCTTAAACACACAGTGAAGGAGACAAATGAAACAGTCCTAAATGTTGTGTTTGTGTGTGAATGTCTGGGTCAATATATGGGTGACACAATGTTTTAAAATAGTGCTAGTTTTGTAATTTACCCCAGAATGTGATTGTACTGACCTCATATGACACTCCACTATCAGTACCTGCATCCCATGGGATCAGGTCTTGATACACCTTCTGGGCCCAACCACACTCCTTGGTACACAGGTCCTCTGCAGACAGACCCACATTCCAGTCTGGACTGGGCCCCAGCATGGTCAGGAAGGACATGAGGTGACGGGATCGGTCCACTGAGAATTCAGCTGAGGGGGCGGCCCGCCTGAGGAAGAGAGTTAGCATGAGTGGTGACTGGCATCAACGATGGAGGAGGAGAATGAAAGTACTGAAATAACTGAAACACATCCATTAGTGTCAAGAGTTCAATTCAAGCATTTCTAGAGTTCAGAACTCCCTAGGGTCGGCTTACAACACGTTATCGTTTATCATCCTTATCATCCCTGTGAGGACTCAACAGATTCATGGGGCTTAGACCTACTAAGCCTACTGTATGCAACAGCTTCACATTTCAAGTTTTCATATTTTTAGCGTGATCAGTGAATTTGAAAATCAGAAAGCAAACTGGGGAACTTTGACTCTAGAGGAAGAGGAAGGGAATATGCACACAAGGCTTATAAATCGAGTTAGCCAACATGTTGTTGACTCACACTGCCACACCACATCTGTCTCCACAACACATGCACAAGTACACACACCGACCATCTCCACCAGTGATTGACAGCTAAACTAATTACAAGAATTTTCCCAGCCAATACAAGATTAATTAGGAGTGGGAAGCTTCTTGTTGTAACATAGACAATTACCCAGTGATTCCTCTTCACCTGTCATCATGCCCATATAAATCCATTTGACTTCAGCCAACTCAGTCCTGCCCTTGCACACTCTGCTAATGATGGCCTCCGAGGGTGTGAAATGTCCTTATCCCTTGGGAACACACAACTTGACTCAACTCTCCTGGGCCTCTGCTCAGTGAGTACTGCAAGTCGGAGGTTTATCTCAGTCAGCCACCTGGGCTCTAGAGAAAGCCAAAGTGTAATTGACAGAAAAGGAGAGACAGAGCAAGGCTGGTAGCAAATGAGCAAAGGTTTAATCACCCAAGATAACCCCAGTGAAAGGCTTCACTTATTCCAAAATGTTTCTAGTTTATAAATGTGAGCAGGCGTTTTTTTTGGTGAGATGTTGTTATGAATGTTAGTAGGTGTCATGATGTTGCTACATGGATATTTGGTATTAATGAGTCCTCTCCTTTCATTGCAGTTTGACAGTTCCAAAAATGACTTGTGTGGACTTCTGTTTTATGATAGCACAAAAGACATAAACTACTTGGAGAAGCTCAAAGACACGCAGCCTTCAAGCTAAGCAAACATTCACATAGAACAGTTTAAGGCCACCAGATTCTGACTGGTTTAAATACATTACTGTCCTTGTCACAAAACATCTATGATAGCCAGTCAAAGAAATGGCCAGAAAGGGTTCCAAAACTACAAAATTAGAAATTAGCTATAGTATATTGCACTATACTATAGCTTTAAGTCTCTTGTCATTCGTGCACTTTTTTATGCCAGCCAGCAGTGAGTGGTTAGCCAGAGCTGATGAGGGAACCAACTATGGAAATGGGGACGAAGTACCCTACAGAGGAGGAACCTATAGCAGAGAAATGAGTTTAACAAATGTCACTCTGGTTCTTTATATGAGCCAAGAAGGATGAAACAGAATCTAGGAAGCATCCAAGAAATTATTTTGATGCTTCTTCTTTTGATGCAACTAGTGTGGGTCTCCAACAATGGTTATTATTATTATTATTTGTGTGCAGATTTACGTGGCTGCACAGCAGATAATGGAACAGAAACTATCTCTAGGGTTTTATCAGGGAAGTGCGCCATGGCTTGACACGCCAATATTCTAGTCTTTTAACACATAAACCATTGCTATACAATCGTAAAGGCCAAAATGTAGAAGGCAGCTCATTAACAGCCACATTCTTGTCTTCAAAACCTCCCAAAGTGACACTGCTGACAACTAGCTTCTCCTTTAGCTGCTAATCAAATATATCCCACATAACACCAAAGAAGTCCTCTGGTTGTTAGGAAGACGCCTGACAAGAGAGTGGGAGTGGGGAGACAACAACAAGCCAGAGTGTCACGGAGGTACTGAAGTTGTCAGGCAACCATTTTAATCCAGTATAAAAGGGGAAAAGTGGCAGAGAGAGGGGGTGGACTAATGAAAAGAAGTTTAGTGAGGAATCCAAAGGAGGAAGATACTGTAGTGAAAAATGTGAATTTGTGTCATGTGGGAGGATACAGTGTAACAGAGAGATTCAGCGTAGATTTTTTTTCATTTATTTATCTTCTTCATCATAGTCCAGGTGAAGGCTTCCGAATAACCTATTACTTTTAGGGCTAAGAGAAAATATAACAGGATGACTGGTGTGGAGACGTTTGCATAATTCAACTAAAGTCAAAGTTGTGACTTGGGAACATTTGCTTAAAATATAGCACTGGGCAGACATGCAAAGTATCTGCTAGTAGTGACAGAATACAGCCAAATCCCACACTCAAGCAGCTGCACTGGCATTATCTGTATGCACCTTCTACCTGAATGTCTGCCAACTGACAGACTCAAGCTTTTTCTGTGTTTTTCAGTCAGCAACAGAAGTAACCATTTAAATTACATGTTTGTCCCTGTCTCACCAAAACCAGCTCCAGTTGTACTACTTTAATTCTCCCACCCCTTCTGTGTTTATCAGATGGAAAAATAAATCAATCTCTGCCTAATCTCCAGTGGCACGGACCTATCGAGAGAGGCCATCATATAACACTTCATTGTGGTATTCATTATCACAGTTTCACATTTGGCATGTTTATTAAAGCGACTGCGGGACATCAGTATAAAAGCTCTACTAAGTGCTGGAAAAGTGACAGGTTTTTCTGTGTGGTATCGTGGAACTGCATATAAATACAAGTTAAGTCTGGCACATTTCATGGTCACGCTTTAAGCTTTTCATGTCATTTTAAATAACTATGGGTTTAGGGCTAAGGACAGGAGTAGGTGGTCGTCCATCAAGATTACACAGAGCAAAATAACACACCAAAACCACAGAAAGCGTACTGACATTATCTGGGGTGATGGGCTATTACAAGACACCAGGCAGGGCTGAAGTGAAGAATTTCAAGAGTTTCATCTTGAATCTTAGCGGTTCCCACAGATGTTACCATCATCATTTTGCAATATTTTCAGATAGATGGGAACAATAACTGCCTCAAACACCTGGGTGGCCCGGAGGCTGTGACAGATTATGACATTTGCTTTTTGACTCACCAACAGTATTTTAGGATCAGTGACACAAACTGTCTCATGTATTTGGGTTGACAGAGAGCAGATGGGAAAGTTTTGCATTTTTTAAGAAACTGCTCACGTATATTGACAACAGAATGCTATCAAGTCAACACATGAGACCTAAACACAGTATGGGACATGCTTGCTTAACAGAAGAATGGTGATTACCTTGTCAGTATATGTGGTACCAAAGGTGTACGATTTTATACAATACATGAGAAGTGTATGTTATGAAATAATGTTTATTTCTCAAACTTCCATAAACAGAAAAAAAGGACAGTAACTGTGGCATGTGTTTTGGGCACTCAACTAATTGAGTTCATAATAATTTCACCACAGCTTGAAAACATTTTTTTTGTAGCAAGCTAAAACTCTTTCTATTCTTTGTTTGGGAATTTTCGCCCACTCTTTCTTGCAGATCACTTCAAATTCTGAGATATTTTTATTTTATTTTATTTTTTTCTGGCACACAGAGCGTGGTTAAGGTCTAACCCCAGATTTTCAGAAACCATCACATCAGGGGATTGAGAGGGTTGTTCCAAATGCTCCGGCATTTCTTTGTGATGCTCACTGTAGTTTCAATCACACAGAAGCCAGTCTCTTCTCAGTTTTTTCCCCTGCTGGCCGATTGCATGGCATTTGCATCCAGAATTTGATATTTGGTGGATTCAGTTCTTCTCTGTATCTGTACATCTTTGTATCAGTTCATAAAAAAATATATTTCTGCTCCTTTTTCTCCAAACATAACTTTGGAGAATGGAGCCAAATCAAGCAGCGACCTCGGGGGCTGAAAAAAGTCAGCACTGATGTGCCAATAACTGCATTTCCTCAAATGAGGAAACCTGAGGCTGGCTAAGGCTCTGATGAGAGTTAATGAAGTTGCAACAATTTTAAAATATAAAGTAATACTGCATAAATACACTGATGATCGGGCATAACATTATGCCCACCTTCCTAATATTGTGTAAGTCTCCCTTGTATGATATAGAATGGGCATGGGCCTTCTTAGAGTGTCCTGTGGCGCCTGTGTGGTGGCAACACAATGTGTCATTGCTATGGGGTGGGAGTGCCTGGTCTGGTCTAGGTGGTGGCACATGTCTAAGTAGCATCTGCATCAATGCCAGGTCCTAAGGTTCCCCAGCAAAACACTGTATTGCACAAGATCTTCAATGTTATGTTCTTCTCTTGTCAGTGGCTTTAATGTTTTGGCTGATCGTGAATCTTCAGAAAGGCGAACGTTTGATACGGTAATATTAGTGTTTCACTACAGACACTAAATACAGTGCATATGGTACTTGCACGTGATTGTATGTTGCAGTTCTAATGCTACTGTTATTTTCATGTCAAATAAATAAAAGGAATATATGACACCCGAGCACACAGTATATACATGCACCTGAGGAATCACAAACATGGAAAAGCACTAACAATCATGTTTTGTCACACACTAACACACATCACTTTATGGAAGTTGCTGACATTAATGTAAAGACTCTCTAACACTGTACACATAACACAGAGCATTTTCCACTGGAACTCTTTCCTTCGTTTACTTCGATGCAGGTAATTCCATGTAGTTGTTAATACAAAACGTCTTTTTATTGATGTAATTGATATGACACACTCTTGCATGTGCTCTACACAATCACTGTGTGAAACAATTAATTGGTTGCATATACAGCAAAGAGTGAGCTAATTAGCCCTGGTGGATATCACCGCTTCTATTCCTGGCTGTGTTCTTCCCTTTGGAGACTAATCGCATGGCCCTCGCTGTGGCCATACAAAAACACAGCACAGCTTTTTACCACCGACGTTCTTCCCTACAAGATGAGCCGAGGAGGTTCTTGTTTTTCTCATGAATAAGAAATTAAATGAAGTTAGGAGTAAATAAATGTGCACGCTTGTAAGATGGTGTGTCTGGCAGTTTTAGGGCTTCGCTGAGTTGTTTTTCACAAATCAGCATGCTCTAAGTCCAACATTAGAACGCTAACGTGAGCCTCAAACAGCTTAAAACTGTGGATCCTTTTACAGAAAGTCTGTAAACTGACCACAAACTGACTGCAGGATTGAGACAAACACTAGAAATTTCCAAACTTCCAAAAATCTCATGCTATTGTAACCCCAAATTCTAGCTATTAACTCTGGCTTCCTCCCACTGTCCAAAAACATGCCTGTTAGGTTCGCTGGTGATTCTAAATTGGCCGTGGATGTGCATGTGAGTTTGAATGTCTGTCTATCTGTGTATTAACCCTGCGATAGACAGGAGACCTGTTTAGGGTGTACCCCTCATCTCACTCAATTTCACTCCTAGCGATTTCATGGGGACTTTAAAGTTACACAACCAGTACTGACATGTCTGACTGTTTATTCTATAATGTCACAACAGTATATACATAGGGAGATGACATATATACATAATAGTGAAAAGTAAAGTTGATCCTTTGCAAATTTAATGAGGTTTTTGATAAAACTTAATCCAGTATATTCATTATCAGAGGTGTGGCAGACATTACAATACTTTTCTACATTACTTACACATTTAGTGGCTGCCAGGCTGGCCACTGTGCCTTCATTTTGATGACTGTCAGGACCTCATCACCCTACAGAAAAGAGACAAAAGGCATTAAAGAAAGATCAGACTGCATAAAAAAATAAGGTTTCCCTAAACAAAAACCTATATGTACTGTAAGTATGCACATGGATGGTCACACTTGAGAGACCTGGATGAATGACAATCTGTGACGGTGAAATGTATTACCACCAGTAAGTATGATGCAAGTTTTATTCTCACAATCAAAAGCTTGTTGCCTCCCCCAGACGCATTTAGAAGACACTGTTACAAATGCTCTGATCAGACAATGCGAAACAGATGAAAAGTGATTACTGGCGACCCAAAGGATTACTGATTAAATAATGTATGTAAATGTGTGCAGAAATTTCTTAAATGTTGCAGCAATGGGAGTAATGCTGATTTGTGTGGCACTATATGTTCAGAAAATCATTTTTGTTCCATCAACCAAAATGCCAGCATCCCCATCTTTTTCTTTGTGCGTCTGAATTCCATTGCGCCAAATCTGACAGGCTGATAATAAGCAGAGCCAGCTAATCCTAATTCAGTCTCAAGGATTTTACTGATCGGCTGTGTCCGTGCTAAGGGTTCATATACTACGTATATACTCATGTTGCCACAGTCTGACACAGTATTGTACGTTAAGAAGATTTACAGTAAACGCTTTAGTCAGTTCAAAATCACATCCAGTGAGACACCTGCAAACTCAAATTGAATAGCAGTTGACAAGTGCGAAAAATGTAAAAAGTCACGGTGCCACTTTTGGTTCAGGTTCTCAGGTGAATTCATGCAGTGAAAGAATTCACAAGGACGACATCTTTGGTGATACACCAGTGTTGCTTGAGCTGTGGCAGTTTGATCAGTTTACAGAGGTGAATATGCATAGAGAAAAAAAAAAGGTTGTCTCGCTTATTTTGTTTTCATCGAGGCATCTCCATCTGATATGCGATCGAGGACAGGTTTTTCCTCTGGAAGAAGATGAAAAGAAAGGAGTCTGAAAATACCAGGCTCGTGGGGAAGAAAGCAAGCAAATAAATAAGACCTTTAGAGAAACTGATATCTCACAACCAAGACCAAGATGGTGACAAGGATCTCTATTGAACGGGCCAAAAAAGACCTTTGCCCACAATTTGGTCTTTTAGCAGCCTTCTGCAGAACAAATTGAACTGTCAAGATGTGACTCATAACTGCTGGAAAGGGCATATTTCATGTCCTGAACCTGCAACCCGAGGAACATCGTAACAGTTTTGTCAGTGTATCTTTCTTTGAGTCTTTTGCTGTCTGTCTTAAAATATCTACGCTTAAATGGTCGCATATATATGCTATAAATATATGTATATATATACATATATATATATACTGTATACTCACGAATTCATGTGGGAATAATGCACATATGTTCTGAGATTTGTCACAACCTGTAGTTTGTGAAATCAAACTGGCAAGCAAAGAAAGACAAAGAAAGGATCCTCCAAATGGTGAGCTCAGCTCCAAAGCCTCACCAGATGGCTCTGTTGACAGAAACAACGCAACCTACGTTCACTGTTGAAGTAAACCAAGCCACCATTGGAGCACGTTGAGTCCTAATCACCGCCTGCTAGCACAGAGCTGACAGAGCCACAGGTAGACCACGGCAGACAACGCAGATGCAGCATGCCCTCTAACCATTTATCACTGCTGGCAATTGTGCAGTAATGATAAAATACATGTAGGAATATTTGTCCATTCCCATGTCCCTTTCAGGTACATTTAGAGCTGTACAAATGTGTAATTAATTACACATTAACTACAGACAAACATCTGTTAATTGCAATTAAATATTTTCGACTGATAGCAATTGAAAATACCAATTACCAGTGTCTCAGTGTATACTGTTAACCCATCCGAATAACAGGGCATATCCTGGCCAACACGCAAGACTGGAGTTGGATTAGTCTACAATCAGTAGAACCACTACAACAGATTTATTAATCCTGACAAACAGAACTTGTTAGATTGTTTGTCTGTAGGCTACAACAGGGTATACCACCACAGTTGAACGCCTCATGGAATCAAAGCCCACTCAGTCCGTCTTCCAGTACCCAAACCTTGCTGCCTTTCTACAATTTCTGCTCATTCACAAGCAAATATTTGTGTATCTAAAATTCAAGAGGATAGGGCATTGGGAATTCATCATCACGTTTCAACCAGTACAGTGGAAACATACTTCTGCAAGCAATTTGACAGTCTTTTAACCAGTCAGAGTTATTTTGTTGTAACACATTTGACTGAATGTCGTGGAAGACTATGCCGCTTTTACTCCTCTGTTCATCACTGCATAAATCCTGCCAAAAATGATTTAAACGGCCTTGCAGGTCTTTGCTGGAGCTTAATAATTTTCCAACTGAGGGGTTCCTGACCAACTTTCCACAACAAAACAAAAAAATGTGTGCAAGGAAGTTCATCTGGCTTCAAAGTAAGCACCTAGAAATGTAGAAACCTTGATGATGTGTCTGTATGTGATCTATGTGGCGCTAACATTTTTTTTGCTCATTTGCAACTGCTAAAAGAAGTACCTCGCAGTACAGAGTCGATTCTGAATAAAGTCATTCTCTGCAGCCTTGCATCCATAGGTGCCTGAAGAAAGTCTTTGTAGGAACAATACAGAGAATTACTTGCTAATTACCAGAAACCATCACTTAGTAAGTCCCTAGACACTTTGATGGAAAGTGTCATGATCAATTACATGAGTCAGCAAGCTATGCAGTCGCCCCAGGCCCATCTTTCCCTGAACCCAGAACTATTTTAATTTGCATTAAATTTCCTTCTAGTTGTTTTACACCTATGATGCTTGAGTTGAGCACCCCCGAGTTTTCATCTTAGTCACAGAGCAAGTCAATAACATTACACAAGCAGCCTCCTTCAAAATCAAAAGCACAACTTGCAAGCCCTAACTAGAATATTAATCTGCCAAGTCAGGGACCCTTAAACCCCTTTGGACTGATTTTGACATTGGTATGAATTGCTCTTAGTATGATACAAATTGTCTGATATTCTTGCTCTGTTGAAAAAAAAAAAAAAAAAAAGACATCTAGAACACAAAACAAATGCATGAACCTAAAGTCTAAGCATTACTACGATGCAGTTTGACTTACATGGAGGCTTAAGTTGGTGCTATTCCTTCTTCTCACACATGTAAGCAACTATAAAGCTCACTTTTTTGGACTTTAGAGAGTGAGCAGTACTCTTTCCCTTTCCCTATTCATTAGAGAGAAATATTTTTTACATATATTAGGTGCCATAAAAGAAATAAATAAATTAAACTCACTTTTACTGTTTCACACAACGTTGCCGTTAGGCTTAATGGCTGGTACCACAGAGATGTACTGGCTTAATGACAAATCGGGCAACAGATCATTACCTTGGTGCAGAATCCCAAGACTTTGAATTCATTTCTCAATTAACAAGTACAGCAGTGATCGCATGTGGATTTTTATTCTTCATTTATTTATTTATTGTCCATCTTGCTTTCTCCTGTTCAACTACCCATGGTATCTATTATGAGAACATGTGTTACTATAAAAGAAAGACTAGAAGCACAATTTCACTTCAGTTTCATCCAGGCTAAAGTTTTTAGTTGTCATCTTGTTTTCTGGTAATTTCAGTTTCATCATTTGACTTTATGAGTGTGTTCTATGTTGCTTTACTATTATTTGAACTTTGAGGTTTTTGCATATAAGGCCATTGTACTTTTGGACTTTTAGAATGGAAGCTGAGGGATCTACTGGTTAGTTGTTACTTGGTCAACTTATACCACTAATTAAAGCCATCAATGGCAGAAGTACTTCAAAATCACTCCCTGGTTCTCCTCATATATGCCAAAGGTAGCTATAGAGGGATAGAATTTCAAAGGCTACATGTAAGTGGACCTTCTCCTGCTCAAATTGGTTATACATTTCCCGCTAATGACGGGGATATCTAAAGCTGAACCCCCTTAGCAATGTAACCGGTCTCTTCCTTCCCCTGCAAATACATATAGTAGTTAGGCTTTCAAAGAATCTGTCATTTTCTTCTGCTAATTTAATATTGAGCAAAAGCAAACTCTCACATTCTGAAGGACTGTAGCTAGGGGAAGCTTCTCGGGAACTTGTAAGAATGGACTCAAAGTATAAGTTTTAGTACAGAAAGCCATCTACTATAAATTAATCTGTATAATGTTTCTGATAATTATAATTTATAATAATTTTAGTTTTCATATTTCAGTTGGTTTACAGATTTATAGAATTGTCTATGTTCTCTCACATTCAAAACTTATACTAAATATGGTGCAGTCCATCAACAAACTTTTTTTTTTCTTTCATATTTTACATTCAGTATGTTCATCAGCAAGTTAAGGACACAAATTAATCAACCTGATCCATTACTCATATCTCTGTTTTCTTGTTCTGTTTGTCTCTGAGCATGCTGTGTTTACCTACAAAAGGTAATAAGCACTTAAACAGACTTGAAGGAACATGAACTATTTCGTCTTAAGTTTTGTTCCCCATTCCACTGAGAACTGGCATTACTCTACATATAAAAAGAACGTCTCATTGCCCGTCACTTTGTACCTGGTGGTTGTGGCCGTGTAATCCTCTTGTGTATTTCCCACCCCAAAGGATTCTGACTAAAACACGCAAAACATAAAATCTTGCTCCTGTATGGATTGAGCTAGCTCATCACCAGTCTCAATTTGACAAGAAAATAATAATAAATCAACTCCTGGTGAATTTGGTGGTAGAAACAAAAGTGGCAGACACTCTTTGCAGTAAACTTTTTAGAAACTTGCATGGTATTTCACTCAACCACATCAGTGGCTTCCATTGGGTGTTGCCTACATGATGTTTTTCCACCTTTTATCACTGAATGTCATTGGCCAGTGGTCTCTTGTCACCACATCACTGCTAGTAGCTTCCTGTGTTTATGGCCCCAAACACTTTGCCTAAAAATATTCATAAGAAGGAAAATTGTTTTTTAACCAAATTTCCTACTACATGGCCAAGAACTACATGCCTATAAATCATAACCCAGTTGTTGAAGTGTAAAATGCAAGCAATAGTACTGCATATCATATTGTATTGTGCTGTTTAGTATTGTGCTCAGAGGTGTTTCGTATATATCCAGCTTCAATTTGTTTGCATTTTGAGCTATAGCCAAAGATCCACTGCCTCACTGTCCACACACAAACCTACACTTTGTGTGTGGGCACACCTTATTATTTTGCTTGATCGTTCATTTCCCCTCGCTTGAAAATAAAAATTGTTTGGCCCTCCTTCATAAATGCCATTCTAGTGTTCTTATTTCTGCTCTGTGGAGCAAGAATCGAGCACAGTCTCTCAGGACACTTGAATACATGGGAGCTGTCTTTGTGTATTTGCACACGCTGTTATTGGAAATCAGGGACTGATAGGAGGCTGAAACTGATCAAAACTGCAGTTTTTATCAGAGTGGTTACAAAAATCACAGAAGCAACTGCAGGAATTGATCTTGAATGTTTCTTTAGTTAATGTTACCTACAGTACAAGTGAATATATTTAACCAGATACTGAATCAGGAAACAAATATACAGTAGTCTTCGATTTTATCTATCAGCAATAAACATATGCAAGTGCTTGCTATCATTTCTCCTCAGCAGCATGTAAATCTGACATTTTTTTATACATTAACTAAAAATGATACTATATTTTGGTTTACAGTAAATGTATATATATAAATAATGAGTTTAATATTTTAAAAAATATATTAAACTTAAATTATTTCTATAAAGTCTTATCATTCAGTGGGAGGGATTGAGATGCAAGTAAAAAGACGATAGTGAGGAAAACACTGATGCAATTTAAGAATTTAGGACGTACCCTGTGGGGCCCTTTCTTGTAGGCCATGTTAAATCTAATGACCACAATTTGTTCACATTTGCAATTCCAAAATTGCCAAATGACATGATGTTTCTGTTACACCTGGCAAGGACCTAGCCCAAGGCCAGATGCTATGAATCAACAGACATATATTACCACAGTTTATGGTGGCAGATTGTGGTCAACTGACTAAAGATGCAATCATGCCCTTCTGAGTGACCAAGAATAGTGTCTCTGGGCATCGATTCACCTTTGTGTATTGATATATGTATATATATATATATATATCACGATAGTATTTCCTCTTGATTGAATATCTATTTTCCAGCAATACAAACAACGATGTAATGCTGAATGACTACTTCATAAGTAGTCTCCCTCTTTAATTTTTGCTCTAGCCCCTCTTCAAGAACAACACCATGTCCTGGAAGTGAGCCCATTGTCTGGGTCCTCTGAACCCGCAAGGCCAAGTATTTCCTACTGGGGTGGAATTGACCTGTCGCACTCTCTCACACTGAGGAGATCAGCCATGAAATTGGCTCACAGCGAGCTGAGGGTATAGTCTTTAAATATTGCCTCAGCGAGGAACCAGAGTGGTACGTGGTTCTCCCATTGGCCCAGAAGACTTGAGCGACCCTCACGTGTTTTCCTTTTCCTACATTACCAGGGTATGTGCAGAACGGCCATCCCAGTGGCTATTTGTACATTGAAGACTATGTCTTTATTCACCATGATGAATTGAAACATTTCAATTTGGGATCCTTACAGGGCATATTTAAGTGCAATATCTTTTACTCCTTTTGCATGGTCTATCTTTGACCATCTGATCTGGCTCTTGCAGTATTTTGTGTTGTTTAATTTTACTTATGGGTAACTAATCTCGCTGGGTTGTTATAGTGAAGCTGTGGTGAAGTTCCCTTTAACATACTTGTAGTGTCTGTATGCCCATTCACTGATACAGCATAGGACAGTTAGCCCATTGTCAATCTCAATGATCCAGTGTAGACAGGAGAATCTCTTTTCAGTATAAGAACTCAACTATCAAAGTATTTATAATACTGTACTGTATTGATTGAATCTCCGCTTACAATGCGGGGACAGGACTGGGAAGAACAATGGGAGTGAAATACGTACTTTTATGGAGTAAAGAAATATTGATCCTTGAGATACACTTTCATCAATCATCAAAGGACGCAATTTAAAGCCGTGTGCAACAAAAAAGAAAAAAGTTTGAACCATTTCAGAGAGATGTGATTAAAAACAGTTGTAAAGATAAGCATGAAACTCCACTGGAAGTCTGTTATTTGAAAACAGATAGTATAGGACATATTACTGTGACTGCTTGTGAATACGGAGCTGCTTGTTAGTAGTCCCTGAAGGAGACATTAGTACGGTATCTCAGGTGGTTGCTGGGGGACAGAAAGCTATATAGCTGAGGAATACATTCTTGTTTGTGCATTTTTATATGTGTGTTATGTGTCTCTCTGCATGTCGATATGTGCTCAGCCTGAGCCCTTTATTGACATTTGGTGTGATTACATGCCTGCTCATGCATTAATGTCAACCCGTTATACAGTCAGTAGTCCAAGTGTGTGTTTGTGTGTGTGCGAGAGAGAGAGAGAGAGAGAGACTTGAACATTTTAGTTTGCTTTATATGATGTTTTAAATTGCTGCTAGTTGAACTATATTGAAGAATATGGATATTCATGGAGAATGAGCTGTCAATCCAAGACCTAAAAGATGTAAAATACTTGTATATTTCCAAGTTAGAGGTAAAAATTAGGGACTTTAGTCATACAAAGCTGCCAAATAGCCACATGTCTTTTCCTTGTGGCTCTGAAGTTGATTGCAATGTACAGCGAGTGTTTAGATAAAAAAGCAGAGACAGAGACAAGAAAAGACTTGATCATTAAAGAAATTAATACCGTAGGCATCAGTAAATGACAGTTTACTTTCACGCTTTCTTACTTGAAAGTCATTACCAGAGACGATAATTGGTATTGGTGAATGTGGTTTTCCCCCCTCTGGAAAAAATATAAAAAATCTCAGGAGTGATAATGAATCCCAGCATTAATCCCCTTTTCCTCTTCCTATATACAGTATATGTTGGATGAGCAGTGCCAGTGAAGAAGAGAGAAATATTGAGGAAAAGATCATCATTGATTTAGTGTGCCATGTTTTATTTATTTATTTTACATTCGTCCAAATTAGATACATGAAAAATATCTACCGTGCATAGCTACATATAAATTGCTGTTTCGCCATTATTTTTCATTAATTGCAGTTTTAACATCCTCCACAAAATTATTCAACAGGTGAGCCCATTGTTTAAAGCTTGCTCTACTTCCTTTCCAACATTTTTACTAGATATTGGTCCATCAGCAAGCCTTGGCATGGTTTTTATGGTTTATACAAATTATTAAGTGCTTTAACAATTGGCAGAAATTAGAAATGCAGACTGAGCATGAATATTAAAGTAACATATGAGGTACAAGATAAAAAAGTTGCAATAAAAGTTCAAAATAAGAATGAGGCCTGATGGAGAATTGTGCATTGAACCCAGTCAGAGATTAATCTGACTTATGACCCCTAGAAACCTCAATTATAATAGTTACAATGAGAATTAAACTGACTACAGAACTGTAGACAAACCAGACATGAAAAAGGAGATCTGAATAACATTACAGCAAAGTGAATATGTCAATAACTCTTCAAATATAAAATCAATTTAGAAACCATTTCAAATGTGTAACAGTGCACATCGACGACCACCACGCTTTAAATAAAATGGTGGCCAAATAAAGCGGAGAGGTCTAGCAGAACAGAACATAAACGAAAAGCAGCAGTTTGAGGAGCATGTTTTGTTCATTCTAAAATGTAGAGTCCTGACATGTATTAAAACCTAGTGGCTTGTCATTTCTAGGGGTGACTGTCTGCTTTCTGTATTCCCAATTTGATCAGAATGTATGTGTCTAGACAAAGCAGAAAACAAAGTCTAAAAAGGCAGAAAGCCAATTCAGTGAATCAAAAAGACAAATATAAATACCTGAGCTTTCTTCTCTAAAAGTAAGTAGCTGTCTATCTCGCTTTTAAAATAAAATTTGCGCACAAAACAAACTGGATCATGTCATGAGAAAACATAACAAAAGCTCAGTGGAGTCATTTCCAGAACAGAGAGCTGCTTGTGTCCATTAGAGAAGACACATCATGCAGTGCGGATGACATACTCTCTCATCTTGGAGGGAAAAGATTCATATTGCATGAATAATTTCCATCTAGTCCTGACAAGCGCAGTGAACCTTCATTTGTGATGCTTGATTTAGCATTTGTAATTCCCTGTTAGGCAAGGAACAGCATTTAAACTGGCATCATTGCAAATAAGAAATGGTTAGGAACAGAGTCACAGTGTTAATATGGTTTAATATTGCCTGCTAGCTCCACTGACATTTGTAATGGTTTAATATGAAGATGGCTGGGATGGCAGCACTTCAGTATGAGCTTTCACGCTGCACACTTGCCAACAAAAACCTGTTACAGTCAGTCAGCTGTTTTATATCTCCCCTGTATTTGAGTTGAAACCAACATTTCTATCATAGACGTTAATTTTGTTTGATTGGCATATCCAAATTACTAACAATGCTTTAATGTTCTTTTGCAGTGTTTCCAACCTGCATGGTAATAAGACACATTTTGTAAAACAGACCGATGGCTGAAATCAAGAAACAGCTATTGATGTCCGAGCGTCTTTCGACCCATCCGTCCACCCCGTGCTCCTCTCTGCTCTAACACAACACACCGCAAGCTGCACTCATGGTGTGAAATGGTTTTAATGTCCTGTCTCCTAAACTGGCATTGCTGGAAGTGTTGAGAATGTTTGGAGAATTAGGGCGTTCAAGAGAGGTAGTTGAGGAATCTACCTTAATTTTGGACAAAGAATTGGTCAGACGCTGCACTCATTCTCCCATTGGACTGCTTGGACTCAGGACATGCCATAGTTTCCTAAACGATACAAAAATTCCTCAGGCACTTACGTGATACAGATAATAAAACTAAGTAACCTGACTTCCCAGTTCCTCCTGTCAAAGCTGCTATAGCCACAAGACGTGTTTCTCACTTGAACATGTTGTAAGCTTCTGACGCAAGTGATGCTGTCATTCTTGTGCGAATCACACTCACTTCTACACTCAGTGCTCGAATGTGCAGCACTGGTTGGAAAGATAAAAGATTAAAATAAAAACAGCTCAAGATCTATAATCCACAGTTCAGCTCCTGTGAAGGTTAATCTCTATAATTTAGCAAAACAATACATGTAGCTCAATAAACACAGAGTTTTCACGGTGAAAGGAAAGCATTGTGGATCCACCTCACCCCTTCCACAGTGAATGCACCATCCAGTGCCACTATTAGCTTTCACCGTGGAAAACTGAAAGAGCTGTCACATCACTTATTCTTACAGCTTACACCTGTTAAATTGTGAATAACCCCTTATAAGTCATTGTTATTCTATTATTACTGCCTCACTGTTTTACACTGCATGTCTTTCACTTGCACATTAATATATGTGTATATATTAGACCAGGTTACACACGACTGAAAATAGACCTTTTCAATTATACTGATTTTCACATTGTTTAAAATCAGGTTACATACCTGCTATGACTAAATAAAAAACAGCCCAGCATGTTGAGATTATGCAGCGGCTGTGCACCAAAAGCACAGAGCTGAACATTTGTGACTGATACTTTGCGAGTGTTTGTTAGTGGGTGGAACATCTGTGCATTTAAATTTTGAATTAATCAACATACCCTGGTTTGCGTCTTCTTTTCATGAAAGATTTATTTTAAACAGACTCTTTAGGGTTGAGTTTTCATTACATAGACTTTCCATTTCCCTGAGAGTTCCTCCAGAAAACAGATGAGGCAGTGCAGATGACCAGGTTCCCAATGCAAATAAAACCCCATTAGCATCTTTCACGCCAGCACAGGCAGTCAGTCACTGAAGCAAAAGCAGAGGGGAGACTGCTATGAAAATTGCTCGTATTATTCACACAGTTTCTGCAAAAAAATAAAAAATAAAATAAAATTATACTAATGGCTACTGCCAGTTCCTGGTGGCTTTTCTAACATGGCGGGGGGTGACATCCTCTCTCACTGTAAAAGCAGGAAGATACCAGTGAAGCTGTAGAAGCTGGAGCTTTGTTCAGATCCCTTTGGAATATCAGCCACAGCACATACTTGTGTAATCATAATGGAAAATGATCATTAGTGTTAATTATCATGCAAATACTTCTGGTATTATTTTCACCTCATTAATTTTACCAGCAAAGCCTATTTCTTGTGTGTGCAGAACTATGCAGATATGCAGTGTAAGCACATTAATGCATGGTATTAACAACAGCAACAAGGAAAAAAATAAGAACAACAAGAAAAAACTTGTTGCATCATGTTGTTTGTATTCAGTTGTGATTCAGTAAGACTCCACTCAGCTTAAAGATGGCAGAATGCTTCACTCTGTATTCAGACTGGTCAAACTATTCCCTGGGACAGCACAATTATGTGAAATTAAGAGCTGTTTTCTGCCTGCAAGCCAAAGCCCCACTTCATTTCCCTGGGTGAGATAGGAGCTCCTCTGATGTTGTAATCAAAGTTCTGCTCAGGAATCTCTGATCTTCTCTGTCCCAGCACGTTCTCCAAACTATTAATAGTCATAAAAAAAAAAACTGCTTCGAAATTCCAATGGGATGCAAGCTGGCTGTTATCAGCACATAGCGTAAAGGCTTACACAGCCTTCAGGTGTTAATTAAATCTCCACTGACATTCCCATATCCCGCCTTGTAGAATAGGCTGCAGTTCAGATATTGCATAGGTGAAGTCACTTCAGTCACACCAATCTTGCTCAAAACAGGACAGGAGAACATCCCAGAGGCTGGGGTGGGGGTGGTGGGGGTGGTGGGGGGACGCAGTAACAAGAGAATCGTCCATGCTAAAGGCAGATGAGTTTGCAAGCGCTGACTACTTCTCCAGAGAGCTGTGAATTGATTTGCTGACCGTGGTTGTCCTCGGTGGCAATCTCTGAGCCTTGCAGCACAGTCTGGAAGGCTATAGTGCTGCCTGGCACACTCATTCATCAAGCAGCCTGAGCCATCATGCAGGCAACTCCAGCAGACCTGGGCCCAGGGCTAGGGGATATTATTAGAGATGAATTGAGGTAACTGCCTTTGATGACCCAGTTCAGTGTGTCTGTCGCTCTCTAAGCTTTTCTTCCATTTTACTAACTTTCATTCTTACTTTCAGAATTTTTGCACCATAAAGAGGTCAGTGGCCGCTGTGGTAAGTTGTACTGCACTGCAGTAGTGTGTGAACCTGCCCGCTGCTCCTAGAAAAGCACATTTAAAACCAGATATAATCCATCCATTCCTGCACCACACAGAGAGATACTTTCACATCCTTAGTGAAGCCTTGTATCCCAAACAGCATGCACCAGAATACGTGATTCAGGCCAGAACTCACATGAGATATTAACCGTGCATTACCACCAAAGGGTGGAGAAAAACAACAAACAAAGACACACTGAAGTCTAAACATTACTTACATACAGCAGACACACAGTATGTGCAGCAACTGTCTGATCTCTATGCACAATAATCACGTGTGCGTCCATCTGTAAAGGAACGCATATGGTAGTCTATTTATAAGCACAATTACAGACTTACATAAACCGCGCCAGAAAGCCAAAATAAACAGTGGATTTCAGCAATCTTAAAATATTATAACAGGTATGCAATGTGGCAAAGTAACTGAACAGAGGCCGTGTCAAAGCAGAAACGTAGGAATAAGATATTTTGGGCCAGTCTCACTGCCATTTAACTATTCCGTCTAATAAGAAGCCTGCCAAAGCAGATAACAGATATTTGTGTATGTGTTTCATATCTGTAGTTCTCCCTACAGGCTGAGAATTAATGAGCTTTTTATTGCATTTGAGGCAAAATAATTCATTAGAAATGAAAGATGCACCGCACAGAAAGTAACAGAATAAGTAATAACCTGGAATCGGAGCAAGCTGTAGCGGTACCAAAACAGTGTCTCTGGATAATGAATCACTACAACTTTTATAAATAGCTGTTTTGGACTAATAACAGCAGTGATAACAGATAAGGGTGTGTATCTCAACACATGGTCTATAGATAAACCTGTACAGTGTGACTTACCACTTCATTTGTTAGAGCTTTCTTTTCTCACTGAATACCATTAGGTACTACATCGGTACCTCAGTTGGAAAAGAGTCTTGCATTTTTCAATGTGGCAATCTCAAAGGTCTTCGTTTAATTGAAAGTCTGTTACTAAATGAGGCAACACCACCATGACCGAACCCATTAATGCAACAACTGTAGTGTTTTGTATTTTTGCACCAATACTTATTCAACCTGATTGAAATCATTCTGATTTGAAATTTTACATGAATGTTACAGTACTCAAATCTGCCAGCAATATAACAAAAGAAGAAGAACAAGGATTTGTTTTTTAACTCCAATGACAACACAGAATTTAATCAATAGAACAAGATGTCCGAGACAGACCCCGGGATAGTACCAACCCCAAGCATACATTGATCTCCTGATGTTTACGCTACATGGGTAGCTAGAATGGATTTATCCAACAGGTTTCTTCACCCCCTTCCAGTCCGATTGAAATTTCCCTCCAATGAGGACAGTCAGTTCTGACTGGGTTGGTCTGTAACTCTTTATGACGGCGCTTGATTAGACACTGTTTCAAATGGATTAAAATATTTTTTCATAGCATCTGGACGTTTCCCAGAACGTATCGTTTAATCTGTATTATAGACAATCGTAACATGGATTAGATTGTGCTTATGTAATCATCATATATCACACTATATGTATCATATATAATGCTACATTACTAAGTCAGACCTTACCAAATATGGATCTGTATCGCCGTATTCCAGTATCGATTTGTGTGTCAGGAAAGTCTGTATGTATCGTCTACTGTGTCCTTAGCTGTCAATCAATATCTGTCTCCTTCATCTGTGTGACCCACGGCTCTGAAGACCAACTTTATGTCCCCAACCTACCAAATGATATGGAGATTACAGTGAATGGGGGAGCCTCAGAGCCATGGTCTCATTTACATAGGGACAACATAACAGGTATAGCCATTACTGAAAACAGATTTGTTGATGCCTCCTCATGAATAAAAGATCACACCGATTTGTAACAGTTGATGGTTTATTGCGTTTAGTTGGCCTAGGTCCTACGAAGATCTAAAAATAATAGACGCCTCAGTTCCATGTTCCAAAAGTTCATTCAGGACAATACACCTTTTCAACGTGATAACTGTACAGGCTGTGCTGTGACCTCTCATTATGTCACCTTGATTTGCCACTGCCACGGGGTTTAAGGAAATTATTTCATTATGCAAATTGCAATCAGCCACACCAAATGTTAACCATATTAATGTACGGAAAATTAGACTGGCTCTAGTATCTGGCAGATGGCTTGAAAAGGCCATTTACAGTTTAGTGAGCATGTGAGTCAGCATGTGAAAGACATATGGAGCCGGGCATATGTCTTTTTAACTATGTATCCAATTTCTACACAATATGTGTTCATTTGAAACACTTTCTCTTAATTAGTTTTCTCTATGTAATACTCCCAGCACTGAACAACAAAACAATCACAATACAGCAACGCAAACAGAGAGTAACACATCAAATCGGAAATATAACTCAAAATCACTGCTCATATGAGTAGATAAACACCACCAGAGAGGTATTAATAGCCTTGTTTAAAAACTGATAAAAGGAGGATCTTTGGAGACTACAGATGCAGCGCTGTGAAAACATTCCAATGTTTAGCATAAATTTTAATTTTAATTTCCCTAAACCGTGTCATCTCACGCTCACAGGAACACAGAAATATTCACAGAAAAGTCATGGCACATCCAAATAAGAAGAACAAGACAAATGTCTCATCTTTGAATGTCATGATGCACTAACAAGAGGGACCAGAGGAGCGTCCAGTCCTCTCTCCTTTGTATGCTACTACTGTCTTCTCACATTCAGTTCTCTGGACATTGGGAATTTATCAAATCAGCCTCTGGTCAAAAGGTCTGAGATTCCAGAATAATCCAGTTTTTATCCCTGTGATTGTGAAAGTAGCCCCTTCACCAGTTAAGTCAACATTAGACGCACGCACGCACACAGCACACATAAATGAATCTGTGTCTAAATCATACACACTAACCAGAAGCACATCACATGAAACTACACTCATGTGCACACTCATCTACATACACAATGTACATACCATCTGGATACAACACAGTTGGATGCTAAGTGTGTGTGTGTGTCCTAATCTACCCCACTGCATCCCAAAATGTGCTTTCCTCCCTCTGTACTGTTCGATTTCGACAATCATAATAACAGTCCTGGGAGCCAAGGCAGGCATTAAGGGTTCTGAGAGCTTTGTTTTTCCAAACAGGAATATCTCAGTTGGGCTCATAAAGCTGACTTGACAGACCAAGAGGCAGCTGCCAGCTGAAATTAAAGAATGATTCCTTCCTAAACTAGAGTGTTTTCTTATAAAGAAAAAAAAAGAAAAAGGAAATAGGCAGCTAAGAGGATACCCAGAAAACAAAACGTTCAGCTAAGACAATAGTAGTGTAGCCATGCAGAAGTGGCCAAGGGGGTTTAGTGGTGTAGAGCTATTTCTGCATGCTCTTACACCCACTGGGCTTTGGCATGGTTCACTGTGGCTTGGCAAGTTTGGATGAAGCTTCGGGGTCAAGACTTCACCCTCTGGGAGGCCCCTTTAGAGCTAATTGTTATCCCAGCGTGGCAAACCTGACTACATGCAACATAAGGCACGCACCAATTTACAGAAAAATTAGATGGGACATCGCAAACGGTGTTCTGAGTGAGAAGAAAGGGTATAAACTGTGACAGAAAGAAAAGGAGCCTCCAGTATATGTGGGAATCATCATATTAACATCTAGTGCATCCAACTGTGTTATATCCAGAGGGTAGGACTTGGTAGCATTCTGAAGAGAGTGACCTCGCAAAATCACTGTTGCACTCTGAGAAAGGAGACAGTTTTACTTGGCCCTGAGATGTTTCATTTATCAAACAAATCTAAATTTTTTTTTGGAATACCCATGCCAAATGGTAAACAACACACATACACTATATTACCAAAAGTATTCGCTCACCTGCCTTTACTCATTCTATGAACTGAAGTGCCATCCCATTCCTAACTCATAGAATTCAATATGATGTCGGTCCACCTTTTGCAGCTATTACAGCTTCAACTCTTCTGGGAAGACTGTCCACAAGGTTGAGGAGAGTGTTTATAGGAATTTTTGACCATTCTTCCAAAAGCGCATTGGTGAGGTCACACACTGATGTTGGTCGAGAAGGCCTGGCTCTCAGTCTCCGCTCTAATTCATCCCAAAGGTGTTCTATCGGGTTCAGGTCAGGACTCTGTGCAGGCCAGTCAAGTTCATCCACACCAGACTCTGTCATCCACGTCTTTATGGACCTTGCTTTGTGCACTGGTGCACAGTCATGTTGGAAGAGGAAGGGGGCCTGCTCCAAACTGTTCCCACAAGGTTGGGAGCATGGAATTGTCCAAAATGTTTTGGTATCCTGAAGCATTCAATGTTCCTTTCACTGGAACTAAGGGGCCAAGCCCAGCTCCTGAAAAACAACCCCATACCATAATTCCTCCTCCACCAAATTTCACAGTTGGCACAATGCAATCTGAAATGTACCGTTCTCCTGGCAACCTCCAAACCCAGACTCGTCCATCAGATTGCCAGATGGAAAAGCGTGATTCATCACTCCAGAGAACGCGTCTCCACTGCTCTAGAGGCCAGTGGCGGCGTGCTTTACACCATTGCATCCGACGCCTTGCATTGCACTTGGTGATGTGTGGCTTGGCTGCAGCTGCTCGGCCATGGAAACCCATTCCATGAAGCTCTCTGCGTACTGTACTTGGGCTAATCTGAAGGTCACATGAAGTTTGTAGCTCTGTAGCAATTGACTGTGCAGAAAGTCGGCGACCTCTTTGCACTATGCGCTTCAGCATCCGCTGACCCCTCTCCGTCACTTTACGTGGCCTACCACTTCATGGCTGAGTTGCTGTTGTTCCCAAACGCTTCCATTTTGTTATAATAGAGCTGACAGTTGACTGTGGAATATTTAGGAGCGAGGAAATTTCACGACTGGATTTGTTGCACAAGTGGCATCCTATGACAGTTCCACGCTGGAATTCACTGAGCTCCTGAGAGCGGCCCATTCTTTCACAAATGTCTTGTTTCACAGTCTGCATGCCTGAGTGCTTGAATTTATACACCTGGGGCCAGGCCAAGTGATTAGAACACCTGATTCTGATCATTTGAATGGGTGAGTGAATACTTTTGGTAATATAGTGTATTTCAACATGTATTACGCCTTTTAAACCACGTTAAAAATGAAATCGCTTCCTCTGGCAAAGATTTCGTGAATGGTTTAAGAGCATTTAATGGGTTAGTTCCCCCTCTCAGTGCTTCATTATGTTATAACATGGCCGAGAGAGGTTTTAGCCCAGAGGCACTCAAGAGTAAAAATCTCAACTGCAGTGAATCCAAACTGCATTTAAACCCCCAGGCCCTACATAACTTGACCCCTTTTAACAAGGTACTTGTCTTTCTGTGTCAATGACTTCACACAATAGAGAATACATCACAATACCTGCTGTACGTGTCTCTTTCTACACTTATAATCATGTGAACTGTCATCAAAAGGCCAATGTGTAATATGAGTATGAGTAATGCATGCTTGCATTCAGCAGGTACCACTAAATATTCTCCTAGAAGCCAAGGCACAAAATGATTGGGAGTGGATCAAAATGTGGGAGTCATGACTGGTTGAAACACCAGTTGTGAATGACATCATGGTGACGGAGAGTTTGATGAGACTGGATCTTAAAAAGACATTACAAAAGTTAATGATGCAAGAAAATGACTGAGCCTAAGTCATTTAGTCTTTTTAAATCTGCCTCACATAGGTCTCAGTGCACTCGCTCATTATCGAACTGTCAATCAAAATGTCGACCCGTGTTTACTTAGGTCAGAGTACGCTTTTGTTATGCTTGTTTGAATAATGCTCATGACACGCATTTTATACTGTGCACTCACTGGAATTAATGGAGTGAAATGTGTGCGCCTACCACATGAACAGAAAGGATGCATTGCATTAAGTGCACCATCAGTTCAACAATGACAAGACGGGAATCCAGCTTTGAACATCCTCAAAGCACCCCGGGTCTCGTTCCTCAAATAAAATCGCTGCACAACACGGATAGTTGACTGGTATGATTAAATAACATAAAACAACTTTATCCGTCTTATGAACCAACTGATCTCAGATGATAGAATATAAATAACATAACAAGCAGTCATTCTCGGTGAGTATCTAAAAAAATATGAAATATCAATTGTCCGGATACAGTTTCTGAAGGGTCATGATTTCCAAAGTGGGTAATTAAAGTACACCAAAAGACATATGGGGAATAAACTTTTCGAAACAGTGAAAAGTGATTGTTAAGTAATTCTCCGTGTACAATTGACAACACACATACACACCTGCTCATTCAGTCAGAGTCAAGGACCCAAAGGAACCTGCATATCTATTATTTTCTACCCACGCTCCTAACTGCAGGCCTCCCACTTACAGATGGCAGACCTTTCTGTTCTCACAAAAAAACTGAACTGAACAAAAACATCATTTGAATTCTTGTTAGATGGACAGAATGAGGAGGTGAAGGAGAAAATAATTAACAACGAGCTCATATTTTATTTCATCATAATACCTGTTGTTCTGCTCGTAAGCTCTAATGCTACTTTCTGCTTCCATCAGCCAGGCAACTGGAACGTAAGAAACCAAGGCCTTTACTAACTATTAGAAAAATTCCCTTCAGAAACACTTAACTTCTTCCATTCAGATGATATTTAAAGGCATCTGAGGAGGTATCCGGTGACACAGATGTGTATTTCCTCTCATTAATCTATAATGGCTCCAGCCTGAGTGGTATTGTCCTTGCTATGCAGCACAGCTGTGGAGGCCACGATAATACAGGATTCCGTACGCGTCTGCACTGTGCAATATTGGAAAAACACCCCATGCTGCGAGAGGAAATAGGAGATTTCATAATCCGTCTGAGGCCTTGGCCCTGGTTGCTGGTCCATGGAGGAGTCTCATTAAACTTCTCATTAGTGACACACAGAGCTTCTGTAATGACTGAATGCATATACAAATCACATCATGAAAGAAGGGACAACAAAAACAAACCCAGGCTGTGTCCTTCTGCTGCCAAGTCTTGTGATAAGACCGTTTGTGCTTTGCAAATGGAGAAATATTGCACATCTGTTTATAATCTCTGAAGACAACAAAAAAAAGTGCTCCCCTTTGCTCCCCATGCAGGATGCCATGATACACACAGGAGATGCTGAGATTAATAAGCTCAGATGTGCAACAATACTTTTTACTACCAGACAATCACTAGAAAAGGACTTTAGTGAGAGAGTCAAGAAGCACTCTCAGGGAAACTCCAATAAGATACAAATAACATACAAAACACTAGTGCTTGAGTCAACGTTACAGTTTAATACAACTCCAAGACAGATGGTACAGCACACCCTAGTCCCAGCACGAAAGGATGATAAACTGCTAAAATAAAAATAAAATAAAGCTGTCATACACCGAATTGACATAAGCAGGATAAAAAGCAAATGCTGCTTGTGTGTGTGTGCGTGCATGTTTGCGTGTTCTGCATGCCTGCTTGGTTCTGCAAATGAAACTTTTGTATGAACACTCTGATCAGTGCACCCCTTGGCTGAAGAAAAGCCTGGCTATGAATATCAATTTTGCATTCATCGCTCGCTGCTCCCCCTGACGCTTCACCTGACACAAAAGCGAATCAGCTTTCTGTTTGTGTCAGCGTTTACCAAGAAGCGCTGCATGCCTCAAAGGAGGGAGCCTCCTTCACCCAGCCTCATTACCTCAAGGGCATCGACAGACTCTCTGTTGAGTTGTAGAAAAGTGGAAACAGTGAGTGTGTGAGGTGGTTGTCTAAGGAAACAAAACATTTCTTTTTGGATTCTTGTTATCAAAGAATGTCAAGCAGCGAGAACCAATGTGTTGGGTGGCAAACTGACACCCATGTACAGCGCCATCAAACTGCAAACCGCATGCAGTTCAAACATCACAAATAAAAAAAGGCACTACTGAATGTACAGGCTGGGACATAACATTTATTCATAAGTAACTGATCAAATTGATCAGCATTCTTACCGCACTGGTCGCTCAAACCTAATTCTATTTCACATTCTCCTCTAAGCTTAGAAGAAACTCGTCTAATGATCTGGGCTGAGAGATAAGCATAATACAAAATAAAAGAGTGAGCTGTAATAGCTGTGGGAAGGTAGCAATGACATGGAGACCCCATTGCTCACACTATGCTCTCATTATCTGCTGCGACTCCAGGTCTTCAATATTAGCCAACAATAAGCACTCTGCAGGACCATCTGCTCTGCCAGCACGAGTTATTTTAAGACTCAGAGAGACAGCCATGGAGAAGAAGGAAAGAAGAAAGATATAACATGCTATTTGTGGAAATAATAAAGAGAGGAGAGGCAAACGAGAGTGGAAGAATATGAGAAGTGCAAAGATTGTATAAAAATTATAATTCTGTGTATAAAAGTAAGATGGAAGCAGTAAAAAGCTGTTCAAAGGTGAAACTAAAGGAAATTTCCTTTAGGCACACTAAGGGTAGAAATAATTCAACCTATTTTAAATCAACTGCTAATTAACTGAGTTGATGACGGAAATAACAGCTAGCTTCTTTTACCTTCAAAGCACCTCTGTAGTCATGTCAAACCACATGGTGTGATCAAAGATGAACCGATCTGCAAGAGTTTTTATAGCACCTTTTAGAGGTGTAATTGGCCTAATTTCATGACCTGAGAAAATTCCCTCTAACGTTTTCGTTTAACATCTAAACCAGGTCCAACTGAAATCCTCTCCCAGATCCTCTGTATTTAGTAAGCGTACCTAGCTGTGGAGGCAGGCTAAGAATAACATAGATGCTTGAAAGCACTAATCAATCTGGACAACAGTGTCAAAGCAATTCATCGCACACTGGATTCAGGTGTGTACACCCGGGAACATCCTCTGAGGCCCCTGTGGTGTTATACAACTCACTTCTTACCAGTTTTAGTAACAGTTAGGAAGCAAGCTGAATATTTGTATTAATGAACTGTTTGTTAATTGCAAAAATATATATGTTAACCAGTTTGGGGAATTTGTTCATTTTTTTATCCCCATTTTTTCACCTCATTCATATTTGCCGCATGTAAAGCACATCAGATATCTCCAAGCACTGGAGAAACTTACCTTCTGTCTGATCTCCTCCTCCATTTTGACCGGG
Source organism: Planiliza haematocheilus (assembly GCA_005024645.1). Taxonomy (NCBI): domain Eukaryota; kingdom Metazoa; phylum Chordata; class Actinopteri; order Mugiliformes; family Mugilidae; genus Planiliza; species Planiliza haematocheilus. Next base: position 8,774,237 of record SRSE01000649.1, on the reverse strand, counting down.
GAACCCAGCTCAGCTACCTGTTTAACTCCTTCACTGGCAAAGCCACCGTATTCCCACAGCACATAATTTTTGGAGTGGGATGCACCAATGATGGCTGACCAGTGATTGGCGCGACCTGAAAAGTAAGACAATTAAACATCTTGTAAAGTGGACATTTCAAATATTCTCCTAAATCATCTGTTTCCCTCTGGAGACTAATTAATGGAACTGTTTATTGACAGGCCTCTTTTGGTGTAACGAATTTATCAAAAAACAGTGATTTGTTTCAGTCTAAAAATTGTTCATTATTGCTGTAAACCACCTACAATATATTACTCGAATTTTATGCTCTCTTGTAATCCCTCCGCTCTCTGTCTCTCTTGCTGAGGACAAAAGTGTGTGGGCCCCATAGTGAAGCTCACTATCTGTCCTATATACCTGCAAGCATATGGAGAGTGAAGCTGTAGAAGTATCTATAATGATCCAGTCACTGAGGTGACACAATTAACTTTAGAGGCAGTGGAAGCTCAAGCCCTGCTGTATGCTCCACTGTCGGATAAGGCATAATAAGGCATGGAGTACAGCGGCCCATCTAGGACTGATAGGCTCCCTGTTGGTGTTTAAAGGTCATTTTGTTGTATACCATCTCACTGAGGGCCCTCAATTCTACCAACATGCCTGACTCCACAGCCAGGGTGATGGTTGTCCCAGATTCTTTTATTATGCCACATGCTGTCATATTATTCCCTTCTTTAGTATGTTATCATACGTGGCCTGAAATGTCATCCAGCTACATCAACCAGTGACCATAATGATGCTTTTACAGACTGACATTTAATAAACCATAGACATGAGTCATGCTCTGCCAGCAAGCACTGAACCTGTCTAATTGTCCTTAAATTTGTTTGACTCCTAACACCTCTTGCTTGGATGCAGTGCCCCAGTGCTTATTGTGTTTGGCTTTCTCCTTAAAATGATTGGATGAAGTCATGTTGGAAGATATCCTTTGTCACTCAAGGAAGCTGTTTTATTCTTCATTAGTTAGCTAATGCCATTAGATACACTAGCTGAGTGATTGGCTGGTGCTTATTTTGACCATAGTGATAGCACAAGCTAACTCGAGACTGATCAGAGGTAGATTTTGCCGTCTGCAAAGTGAGGGCAAATTTCTTTATGGTTCTGAATGCCCTTACATTGCAAAGTGTCTGGATCCTTGCAAGATCATACTGCAGTCAACCCTGGCAAGCTTCAGGCTATGCACTATGTTCAAACTGCTGCAGTGTCCTGTGAAGAACTGGTGGCAGTTACAAGATATGCATGTTTGACGTGTGATGTCAATGGTAAAAACTTCTGGAAGCTACAGTTACTTCAAAAACAATTTTGGTGTGTACATTTTATGTCTAATTTCCCCTTACAGAGAAGGAAACAAACCATCTACTAACATGCTAACTACAACACGATGTAGCTCTAGCTTTCAAAGCTGGTCAGACATCGTTATATTAGTATTCCTCCATGGTGCTCTCCTGCTACAACATAATGTAGTATATTGATCTGGTTGGTTATAGTTAGCCTCGTGACAGATGGCAATAGATATAAGATTAGATAAATTAATCCTTTAATTTATCCCACAGTGATAGGTTCATCCAAACACCTGCCAAGATTTTTATTCTTTCCTTTTACTTTTTGGTTCCTGACCTTTTCCAAATCGTTTCTGAGGACGACTTCTCAATGGTTCTGCATAGCAAACAATCTGCCACGTCAGATTATAAATGCACAAAATCCATTTTATATTTAGTCCAGGAGAAAGATGGTGTTTGCTACACAGACAAAAGATAAATGTCAGCTGTTGTTTTAATGTATACTTGACTTCAATATATAGGAAATATTTTAATAAGTTTGATGAGGTATTATCGGGTTAGCGAAGGTAAATCTTTTTTTGCTCTCTCTCTCTCTCCTTCTCTCTCTAATCCCATAAAAAAATAATACATGTTGACAACCAGGCCAATATCTTCTCTGTGTCCAAGCGAGCTCCCATTGCTCGGGCTGAGAAGCTACGCACTGTTGCATGACTTACAACAGGGACAAAGGGGAGAAAGAAAATAGAACTGTCAAGGTTATCATGTCAGCAGCTTAAAAAAAGTCAGTTTGGCCTGTTTTATAGTGAAATTTGGTCTGTGAATATGTGTCACCAGAGTGGCTCGTGCACCTAAAGGACACATGTTAAAAATAGAAGGACGGCATGTGACAAAACCTGGAAGGTAGTAAAAAATGTATCGGTATTGCTTGCACAAAAAGGAAAGCACAAGAGAACAAAGGAAATAAGGACAGACTTTCGTGTGTTTGTTTATTGTAGTTGGTGGATATTTTTCTTCTGCACAATATGTGCAGTGTTATAATAACCAGTTACAGAGGAAATGACTTTGTGCAAGGTGAAATCAATCTGTAGTATCGCAACACTGGGGATGAAACTGAAGCCATGCGGCTTGCCCTATCCTCTTTTAAGTTGATCTGTCTGCGAGGTGTGAGTGTTTGCCTATACAGTGTGTGCAAGAGTGAGTTACAACCCAGGTACTCCCTCCATAAGACAGTGAATTAGGGCTCCTTTCGATCTCAGGGTTTATCTTATTCCACTCTAATCAGTGTATTGATCTGACTGGCGAGAGCCTGATTTCAGGCAAGCGAGGCGGTGTAATCCTTAAGTCCATTCACATCCTCATAGTGTGGCTCAAGGTTATATTCACATCACAACCGGCAATTGTACAATAGCGTGCCACCCACATCCCCTAGCTTGTCGTGGCAATATGGCTATAGTCAAGATTTAAGGACAATAAATGCATGTATAACACAGCTAAGGTAATATGAAAACATGAGCAGAGCAGCTGTGCTTACGAGGGTAGTCTTTTGGATGAATCTTCTCTGACCAGTTCCCGTAGAAGGTGACTCTGTATTTTGCTGTTCCACAGGCACAGCACTCGAGCAGAGGTCTATCTGTAGTATCCCCATACAGGTGTTCTGTAAATAAATGAAGATAGAGGAGTAAAACATGTAAACAAGCCAGAGAAAAAAGTTTGCATGACCATGACATACAGAGAGATTGGTGATTAGTATGAGGGGCAGATGAGAGTAGTGCTTATCATACGGGAGATGGGTGGTTAAGAGAGCGGAGAGCCAAGGGGAGTCAGAGAAGATGGGCTTGAGAAAAGGGGAAGATGTGCAGCACGGCCCTTTTGATCTGTTGCTCAATGTGGCATCCGATGTCATGCACAGTCAGGGAGTCACACTCATTTACAATCATTCACATGCCACAGCATAACAGCTGAGAGGAATGTCCCTGCATCAAAATCAAAAATGAAAAACAGAGCGAAAGAGAAACAGACTCTCTGTGGGGAGTGGAGTGGAGTACCGGCAGGGAGATCGAGGGAACAGGAAATTCATTCTAAATTCTTTATTCCAAGTCAATAAAATAAGCCTACCTTTCTCACACATTCGCTTGGTGAGTGAGCCTTCATCCTGGAAAAAGATTGTCCTCTTCTGCACAATGCTAGCCCTAAAAAGGGAGACATGTGATGAGCAGAGTTTGTTGATGACAGCAGAGAAATCATAAAGGGCAGAAATAAATGTGAATTGCATGAAAAACAAATCAGGAATAAAAAAAAAGAAGAAACTAAGAGAAGAAACAAGTATGGAAATTGTGTGTTAAGATTATGAACTTGGATTGTGGCAAATGTAACAAGTGCAGACGTATTCACATCCACCTTCCTGTTTTGCAGTTTACTCCTAAAAGCAGCTATGAGAACCCAAAAACAATATTCTGAATCAGGCTTCAGGATCAGACAAAGACCACAAAAAGCCAGCATCAGCATTAAGGCATCAAGGGAAAGCCAGCATCAGCATTAAGGTATGATGCTGGGAGAAACTGAAAAAGAAGGACTGCAAGTAAAAGAGTTTGTTTTGTTTTTTTCACTGAAGAAAGTCCTCAAAGCGATTCACAGAAATGCACATAGGATAAAGCGCTATGCACTGTGCTGATAAGAAGTGATTAAATGTGAGGCCTGGCGGAGGGGAGAGATTTTTTTTTAGATTGAGCTGTCTTAAAGGCTTGTTCCAATGGGTGGTGGGGAACATAGGTCTGAGAGGGGCCTTGACATGTAAATCAGCTGCAACAAACCTTTTCAGAAACCAGCAGACTTGAGAAAACAACAACAGAAAACAAGCCTCCAGAGACCTAACTTCCTCACAAACACAAGCCTTTTACATCAGCCATGGCTGAAGGAATGTTTCCATGGCGATAAACCCCAACAATGAGGTGCTGGATGGAGGTGCTTGGGTAACGTTTAATCCAGGTGGGCCCTGTCCAGCTGGACAGTATGGATGCTATTTATTCTGGAGCGTCAGATTTGAGACACCTTGCAGAAAACACACATTAACCTAGAAGATTAGAGAAAGTAGATTTTTGTGTTTGTTTTTAAACCCACACATCCAGCACACTTCATTTGACTTCAACAGTCAAACACCTCCCTAAACACCTCTTTAAACTACCTTTTTAAAGATAGTACAGTGTAAATGAGGATGCCATCAGTTAATTACTTTAAGTTTGCATCTGTACACATTTTCATTAACCAGCCAATGCAAGATTGTTTTTGTATTCTTATCCCAGAAAAACTGATTATTAACCTAATGCTAATTAACAATTTTGTGAGCATTTTGTTGAATTAAATGAACATAATGCTCATCAAATGAAACCAAAGGCTAAACCATAATGAATGCACACCAAAGATCTCAATTTAATGCAGTCAGCCTGCAGTCATCTTTAAAAATATTTGTCATATTAGGCGACACAGACACAAGGCCGTTGGAAATCAGGGGAGTTGTGCAGGTAGCACAACATTGCCTGGTATGTGATGTTACAGTGTTTGGCACAGGGACTGATCCTGAAGAAAAACATACAAATTCTTGAAATAGGGTTGTTTAATGAGTGAGGCTGTGACAATCATGAAATTAATCATCAAATACATTACAAGTACTCATTTCCTCTACAGTGGCTGGAAGAACGTGATAGATGTGAGTGTAGGGCGGCGCGTCTCTGAGCAAAGATAAATTTTACTGGGAAATCATCCACACAACTGAATCCTGTTTCAAAACGTACAGCTTAAATGTACTTTTTAGACAAACACTGTGTGTACCAGAGAAAGAGTGGGTCACTGCGAGTGATGCTGTGATTAATGAGTTTTCAGTATAACCTAGTTTCAATTATGCAAAACACAATATTAAGTTTCATTTTCAAGAAAAAAAGAAGCTTAAAAAATGGAGCTTTTCCTCTCATGTTCACAAAATTGTAGCACTTAAAGTTACCCTTGAGTTAAATGCTACTCCATTTAGCTTTGTTTTTAGCATATTATTAACTGAGCAGAGTCAGGCTTTGATTTGAAGAGGCTGTTAACCGCAAAGACCTTCTATTCCAGTCAAAATGTATTTTAATTAAAGTCATGTTTGTTACCTCCACTACATGCAGTGTCATTCCAACTCTCACACACACTTAATCATACTTTCACTTATAGTTCACCATCGCTGCACTTTCTTTTCCTGATATGCACCACTATCATGTATACTGCTGCATACATACACTAAGACTATGACTTATGGCCAATATGACCTCTCATAACGTGGATGAAATGATTCGAAGTAAGTGACACCACGGGCACATCTCTAATTGTTCACGCTTTAATTCAATCTCACCCCAATTTCGCATATCTCCCCCAGAGAGAGGAGCACACTGCTTCACTGCTTGCCCACTTTCCTGGGCTGGCCAGACAATCAGGCGAAGTAATGCTTATTTAACATCCAATTTAAATTCTATCTCACTTTGCTGGATCCACACCACCGCCGATCCCAATCACCCAAAAGTGCACTGATTTGTATGTGTGTGTGAGAGAGCGTGCGTCGATGGGCACATGCATGTGTGAGAGAACTCCACGAACAGAGAGAAGAGCGAGAACGAGGGAAAAAGGAAAAGGGCAAGGCAAAAAAAAAAAATCCACCTCTTTCTGTGGCTATGCGCCAAAGAAAAAATAAATTTTCATTTAGTTGTATCTGCTCCTGCTACCTTCAAAGATTAAATCATTTTCATTTTTCTCCATCTGCTCCCTCCACAGCTGGAGATTAAATTAATACATATTATTCCATTTGCTCAACTACAAGCGGAACACGAATCCACAGCACAAATGCAACTTTTCATTTAATTGCTGTGACTGTAGAAGATAAACAGGCTCTGATGGCTGAATGAGGTTCACCTGATCACTGATACACTCAGACAGCCCATCAAAAGACATCACACTACCCTCCATATTGCACAGGAAATGACAAATAAATTGCTTCCCACCTACAAATGGAAAGATACAAGACAGTGGCAACTTAGGTTTCGATTTGATGTGCTCTGGCTCTGTGGAACAAGGATCCAATTAACCACGAGGACTGAGCTGTGATAATACGTTTTGACTACAGTTGTGCCTTTTGTCCTTGGACCACTGCAGGTCAGGTTTAATTTAAGTTAATCCTGGTGAACAGAATGGAAGCCAGTTGTTTTCAATGTTTAGAGATGGATATAAATATATAGATATTAGATATAAAGCTAAACATCTGATTCAAAACAATGTTAAATGAAAGATTGGACGGTTTCTCCATTGGGGTAATCGGGCAACACAATAAAGAGGGAAAGAAAGTTTTTCATATTTAACCTCTGATTTCAGTGGCAGGGTAACTCATCATTTCACTGCTTTGAAAGAGATAATTTTCATATAAACGAGACATTTTTTATTAATAATAAAGTCGTTACCTTTATATCCAAAAGGTCCTAATAATCACTGTGTCTATTCATCATACAGCAAAACTCATAACACTACACTTTTATAGTTTAGGAATAAAATCTAGAAAATGCCAGTGGTACTGCTACCCATGCCAGATTGCAAAGAATGATTGTCACTGCAATGTGACAATGTCTAGCTGCTGAAAATATCTTCACTGCACTGGTCATCCTAGCTATAACAGCAGTGTCCCACCTAAGAGATTCATCAGAGGCCACCAGTGAGAGCAAGGATAGATACAAATGTCCCGCTTGGCTAAAACTTGCTTTGTGGGGAGTTTTAGTCAGATCTAACTTTGTGGAATGGATATAAAATGAGATCAGAGATGGTGAGATTTATAACAAGAAGGACCTCCTCACAGTTGTATGCTTCCATTGTCTATTTGTGTCCAGACTTGTAAGATATAGTGACGTATTTGGTGGAATTTAAAGTCTTGTTGTTGCCCATTATTATGTCACAGAAAGCTGACCTTTGACCTTGCAGATATATCATCGTCTGATTCCATTAGATGTGACATGTGACAAGACTCAGAATTAGCGCCCACTGACCACCCGTTTCTAACATGTCCCTCCTTGAGTCCAGCTGATTCATGGCATAATCCCTTCCCTACAATAGGATGTACATACAGTGTGTACAAAACACAAAAACATAAAGGCTCCAGCTGTGGGCTTTGCCATAGGTGTAGAATGAGGTAATAATTAAAAATAACTCGATAAATCACTGAGACTGAAAATGTTTATAATTACTGTGTCTCATTAGGGTTGGGTCCCGATAGCCATTTCCATCTTAGATCAGTTTCCAGATATATATCCATAATACTAATTAAGTTCAGAGGCAAACACATGTCTTATTGACTGTTCTTCTCCCCTTGCTTTGTGAGAGCAGAGCAGTCGCGTAGCAGCTTCTTATTTTTAGCACTGATGTCACATTCACCTCTTGGAATGACCACGTCACTGTTAGTCATTAGCAGCAACTAATAAACCAACCAATTCTCTAAGTGTTCTCTGCAAGCTGGTACTGAACATTGTAAGTGAAGAGACAATTATAGTGTATACTGTGTGCTTCTTGATCAACAAAACCAGCAAGGTGGAGAAACATTTATATAAACCATGCATATTCCTACATGAAGAAAATGCTTGTGAAAAACAACCTGTATTCACACGCAGAAAGGTGAAAAACTGAAGCTGCGAGAGTGAGCAAAAACAAGATGTCAGTAGTCAGGGGTCAGTCTCACCACACCCAGTAAACCTTTGCTCTACGGAATATTTTTTTCACAAGATACCAGCAACAGAGACACTGTGAGGAAAATCTTGGCGTGATTTGATTCTAGCATTTAAGAAAGCTGAAAATAGGCCGCAAGGCTTTCAAAGTCACTGCTCCGAGTCCAGGAGGTTGAATGAGCATCCTTGCCTGACCCTGTCATCATGGACCAACCTTTGACAAAACCAAACCACTGAGCCTAGTCTTTCCATCTAAAAGACAGCAATTGCCCGTCAATTATACTGTTGCAAACCACTCACAGGGACCAAGACTCCTGGGGCAACGCATGACTCACAGGAGCTTTCTAACACACACACACACACACTTGTAATTTCAAAACCACGTCTTTTTTTTTCTTTTCCAATAACCATGATATTTTACAGGCGGGCATACCGACAGACGTTGACAGAGCACTCCTGGGATATTATGTGAAATTAAAAACAAACATTTGCCTGCCTTTGCTTGCTTTGGTAGCAATGAAATTGTCTATTCTGAACTAATCCATAAGCAAGTGTTTCACGTTTTCATGTTGGCTCCTCCTGTGCGTATTTGTTTGATTGTACACTATATGTCTATTTTGGTATCAATGTTTCCCTGTTGGTAGGCTGGTGATACAGTACAGCCGGTGAAGAAGAGTTTATCAGGCACTGAACATTTTTTTTTCCCCCATACAAAAAGCCCTGCACTTCTCGGTTACTTGCAAGAGTTGTACTTTTTCTATCACAAAGACTCTATTAGAACTTTTGTTGCAGCACACAGACATACGCAAATCTTCTCATCATCATCGCAGCCTTGCAGGTAGGGTGAAGAGCAGAGACTAATACCCACTGCCAGTCTCTAGTCATAATTTTCTCAGGCATCTCTTTTGAACTGTAAGCTTCTCACTCTCTCTGTGCCCCAACGTCTGAGAGCTGGTATTACAGCCACGTCTCCGCACTTTCAAGAATCTCGTTCTGGGTTGCGAGCTCTGCCACACTTTCAACCTTCCCTCATATCGTTGTTCTTTGAATACAGTTCTGCCATCTTCTACACGAGGATATTGTGAGTACCACAGAACACAACCTGCTGCGAGAAAACTATAATAAAACCATGCAGTGAAGATGAAAACAAGGAGGAAATGGATAAAAGGAGAGGAGGAGTGCAAGGAGAGGCAAAAATGACAGACAGTACAGGAAAGCGCAGAGGTTAATGAGAGGGCGGGCCATGAAGAAGAAAAGAACAAGGGAAAAGGAAACAACAGAGATGCTGAAAGAGGAATCTCATCACACTGTAGCATCGACTGAGAAATTCAAACCTTTTATCATCCTTTTGTACATAAGAAGTGCAGAGCTGTAGACCGCGCAGCAGAGAAACAGAGTGCATAAACAGTTAAATAGTAAATTGATCAGATATGCTTGTGAGCTACTGTCCCTCTGTGTCATTTCACCTCCTGTAAGCTCATTATTTCCCTGCAGTGCAGTACGGAATTAATAAATGGATTTCTGTCATCATCTTTCGTCAACATAACACGGCTACCCTTCTGAATCCAGAAGCCAGCCCAGAAGACTTCCAACAGCACAATTGATAGGTGTCGGTCAGCTGTATGACTAATAGTTTAATGGAAATTTCATAAAACATTCTGAATTTCAGTGCGCTTAGCCTGGTTATTTCAGCGCTCACAATCCCTAAGAGTTATAATGATTTAAACTGGGCCATAAACTGCTCTTCAGTTGCTGCTAAAAAGTTGAAAACTAAATGCTTAAATTATCGTGATACGTCAAACTGTTTCCTTAATCACAGGAAACAGTGATTAACCACAGATAATCGTTCTCAAATATTAGGATGAATCAAAAAGAATATAAAAAGAGTATGTGAAATGAACAGGTGCATGTTCAAGAACTATTTCAACATATTTCAGGAGGCTGGATTAGACCTTCTCCTCGGTTTTATAAATCAGTTACGCTATCTGGAGTACTATGATTGAAACCGGCAAACTATATGTATATATCTTATGCTGACTGCTGGTTGGATTCATGGTTTCTTTTGCCAAGTGACATAAGAAAAATTAAGTGAGGTAACAGTGTGTCTAGTTTATGGAGCACCAAGAAACACAATATTACACAATCAGAAATACAAAATATGAATATACCTGACTGTTTTGATGACAAAGTAATTCAAATGCTGATCTATTCAAGTCTGTATTTATCAAGCTGCGGGACGCTGGTTTTGGAGTGGAGTGGACATTTTGGATCACATCACTATGGATTACTGTGGTTTTGACATTGGCTTCTCTTGTGCAGCAGTTGCTGAGCCTTCACACGGTAACACATCAAATCCAGGCAACGTTAGCCAGCCTATAAATCCAACTTAACAGCCGTCAGTTCAAACATCGCACAGTTTTCAGTATGAGTATTTTTCACATAGACAGGGATATGTATGAATAACTAGATTTTTCTGTATTCCATCTACACGCCATTTCCTAATATTATCCAAGCCTAGATTAGCCCCACAGCCAAACTGCAAGGTACATGTAAACACAGACAGTATTTTAAAATGTCCATCTGCCAACAGAATATCGATGAACTCCTCACTAACCAGTGGCTGAATTTCATATGTTTCCAATAAAACTCTTTGTAAAGTGTGAACCTGAAATTCAGATATAACACGACAGCGTTTGCAACAGAACATTGTATCTGCTGAGCATCAGAACACTGACGCTGCACTGAAGTTACAAACAAAGCACAATAAGTACAGTCACACACACCGCTCACTGACTGTCTACATGGCAATCTTTGTTCTGCCAGAGAAGCTCCGTATAAAACCAAATGACCTAAAAGACTGGCTTTCTCTGTTTCTGACCACTGTATTTATACAGACCTTCATAGGTTCACAAAATGCTAGGTATGTTGTCTGCACCACCGACAACAAGCGCTTTAACAAACTCAAAATAGTGTCCGCTATCAAATGTGCATTCATTTGATAGTGGACACTTTCATTTACCGCCAAAATGACAAGAAGACATGATGATGGCTGTCTGTTAAACCCACAATTTAAATATATATATATTCATGCTCTGAAAATGGCTAGAATGAGCCAACCTAGATACAACATGCACAACATTTTTGAATCTTGTATCAGCCACTGAAGACGTTAACGCAGGGCGAAACAGTTCAGTTTATTCAAAATAAAGTATACATCCTATTGGTTAATCCTCCATCAGTCAGATGTAATGTATCTGTGTATCTTGAGCTGAGGACTTGCCTCTGCTAGACAGGCTCAGCCTCCGTTGCTGTATACATACTTGAGAGCAACACAGCCGGAGCCACTAGGGGGGGCAGTCCAGAACACTTGGATATTGGTTCGCCTTCGTGGGGTGCTCTCCGTCACCGCTGGGGGGCAGTTGGTCATATACTGTGTTTCCTCCTCATCAATTATCTGTAAAACACACACATGAAAAGACCAGCGATAAAACACAAAACGGCCCTCAGACAAGACCTAAAAAGTACTTGACTTTGTTCTGCGGGTGATGGATCACTTCCTCCCTCACTGTCAGCGCAAGTACTTATAAAAAATAATTAGCAGTTGAAACTGAAATTAATTACACATTTTCAGCACACATCAATGGAACCATGATAGGCTTGAAACATTGGTGGTGATCTGCTGTTCGATGTGTGCCATATGTGGGTTTAACAAAACAATGACTTTGAAAATTGTTTCATAGATTACCTGAATCAGTTCAAACGTCAGCAACTGGGTCTAACTTTGTGTCCTAAAGGTGTGGATTTTATTCTAGGGATCAGGTCCCCTCATATAAGCCACAAAGTGAATCTCACTGGTAACATTTATGGGATAGAAAAGAACACAAAAACATTCTGCTTCGTAAAGCATAGCTGTACAGTTTTGCATATATGGGCTAGTTCACAATTTGGTTAAAATGAAATGCTGAGAGTTAGAACTGCTCCCAACTCATAGGTACACTCTATGTGTTCTTTGATAGAGACATAAGAAGACACGCAAGGGGAAAAGGTTGGGAACACAATGTCAGAAAGAGAGTGAAAGTGAAGTTGATGTTTTTATTGTCCAAACCTTTGTGACATGTCATTGTCAGTGTGTTGAAAGGAGAAAGGTCTTTGCAGCACAGTTCAATAAAGATCATCAGAGAGTTGACACCAAACAGCAAAGTGATTAATCCAGTCTGGAGACTGAGTGACACATCGCCTTGGTCTTCCACTTGATATATTGTGTGACTGTCTGGTGAACAGAAGTTGTTGTCTACCTTGAACTAAGCTGTCATTCACTTAGAAACGTGGGGAAATCAATCAGAAGACACAGTTTTTGTGAGAGTGCACTTACTTAAAAACTTAAAAAATGTTGGGTTACAATGAATGCCTTGGTCTTTGATAATAAATTGGGAAGTTTCCCATTGGGCGCTCCATCTGTCTACACAGAACACTTGCCGAACCATTGTCAACCCATGCATCGCTAGTTGTTTTTATTTTCTTCCCATTCTAAACTACTTCTAGCTCCCTCTGTTCATAAAGGCTGTTTACGTTTAACAATTCACAGGCAACCCACAAAGGAGCATGTCGCCATGTACTCTTCCTGGCTTCAGTCAGGCTGTGTTCGGTTGCCTCTGAAAAGTGACCTCATCGAGTGAGCTGTTCCCCCAGCCACCCATTATTTGTTATGAAGATAGCTTGCGCTTGTGTAACTCCGTCAGGGCAGGTGTGCTAGCAGCGAAATTACCTCCACTGCTGGAACAAGTGACAGATAGTGTCCGCATAGTCTTATTCAGATAGTGAATATAAATTACGAAAGGAAAATTAACATTAGCTCCAACACTTGCACCTGCTGATATAATTTCACTCTCAATGAATGACCTATTGTAAATTGAAATTTCTTGGAACATATTGAGACCGATCAGAAAGTGAATTTCAGGATGATCGGTCATGACACCCCCGACTTTGCTTGGGTCAAACTACAGAGTCCAAATGCATGCTGTCCTCCCTACTCGGCTGCACACTGGAGATACTAAGCATCTCATTGATTTTAACTGGAAAGAAAATTAGTCGAGTTGGCTGCATGAGGGAGCACAGCCAGCGAGGTAATATTCCCTGCCCGGAGACCAAGGATCTGTTTGATAGGAAGTGACATCAGGGCAGTAAAGACGGGGAACTTTCTCCCTCCATAAAACTGTCAGCAGAGAATTTCCTTTGTCATGCCATGTTATGAATGAGTTTCCTTTGAAAGTGTATGTGTGAGTTAGAGTCAGTCAGCAACGTTGAGTGAGAAGGGGAGCCTGGGAGCAGTTTGTGTGTGAATGCAGTTCATGTGTATGCAGCCTACCGGTCTGGCGGATTATACCCCCCTCTATGTTCCCATGGTTTCTAACAGGCATCCTGGGTTGGCCCACAACACATGTTAAAACCAGTGAAGTCTCATGGGAACGCATTGAGCAGCATCTGCAAAACACAAGCAACCGATCTGCTGCAAAATGACCTGTGACCTGCTCCTTCTAATACCTAGTTTCAAATCTTCTGCTACGGGCCGACAATGGCTGTTAGGAAAACAGAAACAAATGACGCACATTACTGGAAAACTTGTAACCGGGCTGTGTCTCTGGGTTTAGTCCCGCACAATAATAATCAGCGCCAATCTAAAATAGCATGGAGCCTTTAGAAAAATGACTGTAAATGGCACAATTTCCACAGAAGTGTCAAAACACTCTTACCCTAATATCACTTCACCCTGATGTCTTCATCCCACATACACCCACATGACAACTTGCTTTCTCTTGCCCTATCATCTCAACCTGCTGAGAAGTAGTGTCTCATCAGATATCGGCAGAACTCCCTGCTGGTTTACACTCATGCCAAAACACACACACACAGTGGCAGCTGACCTCCCAGGAGAGCTCAATAAAAGTGCTTTTCATCAAGTCGGGAGCTGTCCTGAGACGGCTGAGATGGGGCACACCAGCAGATTTCAAATGAGCTGTATGTTAAATAAAGCCTGCCGTCTTCTGTTGCAGCTCCTTTTTCTCTTTCTTTTTCTTTCAGTGCCTGGAGGCCGGTCCACCCAGGGCTCTTTCAGAACGGAGGAATGGCTTGTCTGTGTGTGTGTGTGTGCTTTTTTTTGACATTAGAGATGTAAAACATGAAAGGCTAACTGAGCAGGTGATGGCAGACAGATACTGCTTTGGACAGCAGTTTATTTGTACTGCTCCGTCACAAGGTACATTCATGGAGACAGGTGATCATCTGCAGCTGTGACAGGAACCCTCAACTTCTAAAAAACCTGGCGGGAGTCTAATCAAAGCCAGGTCTTAGTAATGTCATATTCATTATTTTTTTTACTTTTGATGCCAACATCTGAAAAGCTATGGTCACACATCTATTAATTTTATCTGTCATTCAGCACTGTGGCTGAATGTGATTCAGTGATGCTGTGTTTCCCCTCTTTACTCTTACTGATGTTTAGCGCCCTGTCACACCAAACCACACTGCCATATGGCTGAGGCATGCTTAAGGCTGGCATTAAATAACAATAGCATATAATCAATTTCAAAGTGAATGAAACATAAAACAAACCTTGCTGCTGTTATCGCTGACTAATGAGATGTGAGGTGCACACAGGACAACAGTAAAATGCTTTTTATGTGCCGCCATGTCCAACGCACAGCTTCACAGTAAGTGCCTCATTGTGGTAGTAAGTGTGATCAGACGAGCCGTAGGAGTGCCGCGCTAACCTCCCCGTGAATTCTACTACGGGCTCCGTAAAATAATAGGTTTTTGCAGAGAGCAACTGAAACTGACACGTTCACAAGAGTCTCAAAGGGAGAACATCACGCATGCCGTTAAACCCATTTCACTACTGCTTCTTTGTACAGGGTCCACTCCAAGAAAAGCACTCCGAGGAAACACATTATTTCAAGTTCTGACCAGGGATGGGGATTTGGCTTAGGTAGAGACTTTGTTTTCTCTACTCTTGTTAACTATACTGCAGGATTTCTCTAACACTTTCCCATTGATAAAAGTCAAAACCATTTCCTCACTAATCCCTTGAAAAAACAGGATGCCATCTTATGAGCTGTACTTGCTTGGAACTGCAGCCTTGACTTTGGAGAAATGAACTTACACTGACAGAACACTGAAAACCCAAAATCACCACAAGTGAGAGCCAGTAAAGAATTATGATTTAAGAGGTTGTGATTACAGTGTGGTTCCACATTGCAAATGCATTGCAAATTATGCTATATTAGTATTAAACTGTGTGTAGAAAACATACACTAGAAATCAAATCATGTATCATCCATCATTCTATTATGTTTATCATCCTTCCCTTCTCTAAACACACGTACACTAAACACACCAACCAAACAATCTTCTTCTCTCTACCTTTTCTCTGCCACCGAAGTCTTAGCACTGCATGATAATTACAAAGTGCTCACATATTTAGCCATCATCACATGTGCTTAGCAGCACCAGTTTTCCTTGCCTTCTCTATTTTCCTTTCACACTCTTGGCCCCTCTCTGTTCTCTCGTTCCTCCCTACAGTACTCCAGCTGGACCTGCCTGTATAAAATGCTAATTAGCCTTTCAACTACTCCCACTGTACAGTTCCTACACATAGCGCAAGGACTGTATCCTTCTTAAACTCCACACACATGTAGCAGCCAGCTATGTGGAGCCGAGCCAATAGCAGGCTCTCTTCATATGCCATACCAAGCCTACGAGGGAAGGTGAGGTGAGAATTATCACACTTTGACATGTGAAGACAGGGATGCTGTGCAATGAGAATCTCGTTCTGCTCAAGCATGTCATGCACCCTTCTTGACTCCAGAGAGAGAATGGCAGTACAGTTAAGGCAGCTGCACTGGCTATTTGTGACTTCTGAAATGAAAACAATATAACTTATATGAAGGATGGATATAATATGCAAGGGTTTAACTACGGCGTGACAGGAAGGGAAGATCAATTTAAAATTCATGTACAGCAGAGCGCTCTGTGTACTAAGGAAAAGACATAAAAATGTTGACATGATATCTTTAGGTGCTATCTTACTTGGAATTTTCCAGCATAGTCCTCGTCCCTGTCTCCCTGTGTGCCCTCTTTCAGGGCGATAAGGGTGAACCCTTTGAAGTAGAAGGAGCTGGTTGCAGTCAGAGTCACTAGATGGAAGCAAACAAGAATGACAGCAAACGTTAAATGACAAAGTCAAAAGGTGAACTATAATTATCCTGCTGAACACAAGACTAACCGAGCTTAAAGAGCCTGAGAAGTATTACATTTAGCAGCAACACCACGAGTGACAGATATTCTAACACAGCTCGTAACTGTGGTCTAGAGGCTGTCCGCCTCAGCCACGCAGCAACTCCACAAGATCCTGGAATTTTTGTGGACTGTGCAGTGAGACCTCAGACAATGTTCATTTACTTTGGGGGATCATTTTATTTGGTGTACTTGACAACCTAAGCAGCTTCTTTGTGTATCACTTTTAGGCTTCAAAGTTACTAACTGACAGGATAAATCTCATGTCCATGTCAGGTTCTAGATTGCACAGATCTGTTTAAAATTTCAAAAACGATCCAACCGCAGTGTAACACACTGTGAGGACCAGAAGGGCATGAGTCTTGAGGATCACACAGAGCAGATGGCATATTCACTGCACCCAGCAACTTTCACTTTAGACAAAAACAATGGAACTAGCTTTTAAAAAATCATTTTTACCTATGAGAAATGACAGCAAAAGCAAACAATAGTTCACATCAGGGATTTAGCTTCTTACAAACCTTCTCGATAATACCGGATAATGTGAAGGATAAGTCTCATGGGGGTTCAAATTACGCTGAATTCCCGAGATGTCACAGTAAGTCCCCTTACTGTGATGCAGGATCATTTCTTTATTCACTCATTTTAGTTAACTTTTTAGAGTACAGACGCTTGAAACGCATTAGAAGTGGACTCTGTGGGAAGTCATTTCAAGTTTCCACATTTTTCTGACTGAGGATTAGTGTTTATTGCCAATGCGCGCATTTGTGCCAACCAACGTACTGCGCGTATCTCGCGGACAAACACCAACCTTTGTATGTGCTGCCTGGCTGATAGCTGTCCGGGTCTCCCTCAACGCGGAGCCGAAATTCGCTGTTGTCCTCCTTCTGATGGCGCTGAGCCCTTAATATCCGACTACAATAGCCGTCCCCCTTCCCGACTCTGTCAGAGGGCTCCTCGGTAAATGCAAACATATTGCACGCCGCGGTGGAGATGAAGCAGAGCAGGAGAAAAACGCGTGGATGCAGCCCGGTTACTGTCATCATGTAGCTTTCCCACAAACAAGTTAATGCCCGGGAATGAAAGAAATCTTGTCGGATGGAGAAGGTACGTTTGTGTCTGCGGCCGTTCACTCCTGGATGAGAACCCAACTTGCCAACTGCTGAAGTAGACTTCTGCTGTGCAAGGAGGGCAGATCCATCCTGGTGTGAATGAGAGAGAGAGGAGGAGGAGGAGGAAGAGGACTGACTGGGATGAGCTGTACAAGAACAGCAAGCTGCGTGCAGCTGGAGTGAACAGGATAGCATGGGTCCGGGGTAATGGCCAAGCCAAGACCACAGTTATTTACAAATTTAAACCAACAGCAAAAACGCAGACAGCCACTATTATCAATGAGGACGCAGATGCCTGAGACTGAGCTCTCAATATGTGTATGTGTGTGTGTGTGTGTGTCATCCCTCAAGTGACTCAACACACAGACACACACAAAGGAATTAATAAAGCCCACTACACAGTTGTCAGGGCGACTAATTAAACAAGTCTTTAGTGACACTGGCTTGCCAACAATGGCTTTGCTCCCAATTTCCTTGGTGCACAAAAGTTAAGGGATGCAGTGTCAATATCAGTGTGTGATTTCAAATGTCTGGGATTTCAATGAAATGCCGTGCAGTCAACATGAGGACAGAGTTTGAGATGGATATATTTCAGTATTCTAAGGACCTCTCAGAACATTGATCCCACTCAGTGACACTTACCAAAAGCCATGCTGATGTTTGGAGTTACAAGAGTAATTAAAATAAATAATATTTTGGTTAGACTCTGATTAGAGGTTACCTCAAACAGCTGAGTCTCAGTGGAAAGGAGGAGATAGGATAGGGACAGGATCCTTGGAGTCTAGACACATGTGGTGGTCCCACAGAATTGAGACCTCCTGGACAAGCAGGATAAGATGGGGAATGGGCAAAAGAGAGGAACTGCATTATAGACGTTAGATAGCCAGTACGACAACATTACAAAAAACAAAAAAACAAAAACAAAAACAGGAGACTTTAGTGCTTTTGACAGGAATGCAGAAGTTAGACTAGTCAGTACATAGAATTGCATTGGGGAATCTTAGTGAAGGGTCTGCCAGTGCCGTCCACATCTCTGTCTTTAAATATCTTGCGTGTCAATTAATGCCATAAAATGCTTCAGTGTGTTGTGACTTCCAAGATGTGCCAGAAGTGCTATTTATACACAAGTTCATTGCAGAATAGTCCATATTCTCCACAGAGCACGAGGGAACAGACCGTCCTTACTGAACAAACCCTTCATGACTGGATCCCCTGACTGTTGATCTACTAGGAAACTGACCTTTTTGCATTTCAATTTTCTGACAACATTTGCTACTTTTCCTGATGCTACACCATTTTGTTCACAACTGTGTTTCCTAGCGAAACCTGTGCCCCGGCTTTTACAGCCAACACACATGTAGATGTGGTACGTACATGTTAAATGACAGAAGCCTGCTTGAACTGGTTTTCTGTGAATCTTGGAGAAACTCGTTATTGTACCTCGCTGCTCTGCCTCTTTCTTCTTAACATATGTGCACACATGTTCGCCTGCTCACATTTAGACTTTGTTTTAATTAGAATCCAAATGTCAATAGAGTTCAGCCACTCATGACTGTGACCAAGTGCTCTCCATCAGGGAAAGTGCCCTTTGTGTCCTGTTATGATATAATTTACTAAATGATAATGAACACTTGAGTGTTTTTGATTCATTCACTGAAGCCATTTCTGCACTGTCGAGCTGTTCTTTTCATTTACATACATCTCTTTACTGGTTGGTTAAAATAGGTGCACATCTACAACGATGAAATTGCCACTATATTGGACAACCAACCAAACCATGGTAGAAAGGCTGGCTAACAAGGATCTAATCCCATTTTAATTTATCCCATGGTGTTGCTTTATTTTAACCTTCTGTGTCTCATTAACGGGCCAAGAATTTTCTTTCTCTCCTCGTGGTTTGCCGCCTCCATCTCTTGTTATTTTTCTCACCTTCCTCTCTGTCTTTTCTCTCTCACATCCCTATTTTCTTCCAGAGCACATAAGCTTTGACAGTTGTCTGTTGTTTCACCACGGGTTCCGCAGCCGCTAGAATAAAAGCATGACACGTTATACGACATCAACACAAGTGTTGATGTAATCTCTCAGTTGCTTTACTTCTTCAATCTTGCTCAGCAGGTACCCTATATTTTATCCTTTGTGACATTTTCTTGCAACACCCCAGAGCTTATTTTAGCTCTCAGAAGGGTCAGCAGGCATGTAATGGGAATGCAACCACCTCTGATGGGCACTGACAAATGGAGAGTGGCTATGCTCTGTGCTTCTGCCGTTAGGTTGATGGATGGATGATGGGAGAGAAAAGGAACAGAGTCTGCACAGCAGAACGCTACACCAGCAGGTGTCATGAAAGCATTTTGTCTCACTGCCCTGCTGAGCTGAATCTCTTCACCACCTTCAGTGTCCAGGTTCATCCTTGCCTTGAACAAAATAAAATGTACTCCAGAACAAAATCTTCAGTATACTTCTAGCGCTATAAGGTGCCACTTGCATTTACAAATGCAACATTCATGAATGCAAAATGTCTGTGTAAAAGACTTTGGATTCACTATTAATAATTAAAACTCATTTTATTTTATTAGCCTGAAGAGGTGGCAATTTCTTGCTACTTTTGTTAGAAAAGTAGCTTTTGACAAGGGAGTTTCTGATTTGATTTCTCATGTCAAATGTGAAGTTGAATGAGTCGTGAGCTGTCATTCTCTCAACAACTAATCTTGAGTTGCCCTTGAGGGTGGGGGGTTGGGGGTGGGGGGCACTTGGCCTCACAGGTGACCTGCTCAGAGGCAACAGTCGGAGAAGGATGAATGTGCTTCATCACTAACTGGTATGCTTGTGTGCAGCTAGGCGTGTCAAATTCAGCCATGCTAAAAATAGCCTTCACTTTTAGCTGACCCCTCTGCACAAATAAAAGTTATCAAAGGCATTTCTGTTCTGTTAGATGATAAAGTGAAATGTAAAAAAAAAAAAAAAAAAAAAAAACTTAATAAATAACAGCGTACTGGTTTGTATGCTGGAAAGAGAGAACTCTATAATGACATAATGTCCCTACTTTTGACTTCAGTCACTAGATTTTCCGCAAAACATAATTGATTTTGCACCTCAAGGGAACAAAGCACAGCATTTCATACAACCGTGAAGCATAAACGTAAAGGCTTCATAATTTTGTTGGCAAGGGGTAAGATGGGTAAAGACTGACGTTTATGCAGAAAGGAAATGATGGAGTATGAGCAGATAAACGTTGTAAATAATACGCCCTCAGGGAGCGCAATCTCTAAGGATTCAAGTCTGGAGTTTAAAAAAAAAGAAAAAAGAAAAAACAGTATCATTCTTCTGTTGGACCGGACACATGTGGTCTGCGGATGTGGCGCTATCAGCACGCGAGGTTTTCACTGTTGGTCTAGACACCCACTGTGCGTTTTCCTCTGTGGCGACGCCATGGCCGTCTGGTTGCTTCTGAAGTGGTCTCTTCTAATGCCACATCTAAGAGACTCAATCACAGGACAGTTTTTGAACAGCAGACGTGAAAGACAGAACCACTGAAAAACTGGGATTCAGATGCTGTTTTAATTTACCATTTATCTAATTTTTTATTTTTTTTACACAGTCTTTTTTGTGCCGTGCTTGTTATGCTTCAATAAACTGTCAGCCAGATCTGGGAAATAGCTATGCCTATTCACGTGCTGAGGATTACATGAGAGAAATGATACCGACTTGAAATATAAGACCACAGATGGTTTGCTAAGCTATGGATGAAGACTAAGCGTGGCGGCTAAGGTAGTAAAAAAAATTCTCCACGCACATCTAGTCGTGTACTAATTAACATGTTTTATCTTGTCTGAAAAATCTGTCAAAAGAAAAAAAATAAATGTTGAATGTAA
Organism: Planiliza haematocheilus; assembly: GCA_005024645.1. Lineage (NCBI taxonomy): Eukaryota > Metazoa > Chordata > Actinopteri > Mugiliformes > Mugilidae > Planiliza > Planiliza haematocheilus. The sequence goes on along the minus strand of SRSE01000649.1, from coordinate 8,752,905 downwards.
ATGTGTTTCTAATGAATGTAAAACTCCACCACACTGGCTTTGCAATGCACACACAGAGAATCTGACAGTTACTTCTCAAGCCCTACTGAGTTTTGGTCGGTCTCGCCTGTGGTCCATAACCCTCCCTATCACACATAGCCACAAGGCCACACCACCTGCAGTTATTGCTTCCTCTGTCCTTCTGTTGTATTGACCAAATATATTGGACGGAAGGGTTCTAGCATTTCAATAAGGAGAGATCAAGCAGGTGAAGACTGGATGGGCTGATTTTGACAGCGTGGGAAAATATAGAAGCCATAAGGAAAGAGAGTGTATTTAATGGACCTACGCCATTTGGTGCCAAAGCAAAGCACTCAAAATGACAGCACTCTGTTACTTCAAGCATAATTGTTTGCCTTGCACTTGACACCTGTTTGTGCAGGCATGTGATACCGTATGTGCCCATTATATACCGCATCTAAGTGCTGCGCAAGTATGCTATAGGCTACCTCATAACATGTGCAAAACACCATCATTATCCTCTCTTTCTCCACACACCTCGGAATTTCTCTACTGCAGCACAAACCTTTGAAAAATCCCCGGTGCTTTGTCGATTTCTTAGAGGAATAGAGGTCAAGAGGGAAAATCAAATTAGGCTCTCATTTGATCGCGGTGGAGCAGGAGAGCCTGCTCATTAAATAGCCGAGCCCCCCGCTGCCGAGTCATTAAGGCCATATTTACCATGCAATCGCACTACGTTAAGAAAAGCTGAGAAGATTCACCGCGTTGTTTCCACTTAATTTGAAGGAGAACCCGCAGCAGTTAAAGGACACTGACGGAAAATGGAGAGAGGAAAACTTATTTGACTCCTGTCAGGATAAGTTTTAATCCTTTCATTTTATTGAAGTGCTGTTTCGGTTTTACATTTCAGACATATATACAGTATTTCAGACTGGCAGACTGAAACTTGCATGTAACAATGTCTGACTTTAATGGCCATTCAACAGTCTGTCAGTACAGTACAGCAGGCTTGGTCTGCAGATAGAGTTAATGTCTTTATTTCCTCACAGGCTTCACGCCTTCAGTCCCCCATCCACTGCTCCGGAGGTAATGCATTTTGATGTCCATCTAAAAACCTGAGTGAAACATGTGCTGTTGGGAGGCCAGAAAGCGTACGGGGGCTATCACAAATGATTACAGTCAGCCAGAGGGTGACGGGGACCGCCAGGTGCTGCGGCCTGCTGAGGCATTACTTATTGAATCCTGTCTTTAGCTCTAAGGAGACCCGGGCCATATCCAAATGGCTTTGAGGAAATCACACACCCTGTCAGAAACCATTAGCTTTCTGTCTCAGAAACAAGACGGCCCCAGCTAAAGTTTTTCACCAGTTTATGGAGGTAAAATATTGTGCTGAGTGGCTCAATATGACCGGGAAGGTCTTTGCGTGTATGTGTGCGGACAGTGATACAATATCTGCTCATCATAATATAATATCCAAACTATTAAGAGTGCATTCTGATATCCCAAAACTGGTATAACATGTATCTCCAGGTTACTGTATATTCAGTTCCTTAGTTAGTACGTCAAGCAGAAAAATACTGCCACAAAAAATAGAGGCATATTCGAATAATTAGACATTCACTGACGCAGACCTCATGCAATGAGCTATAAACTATCTCACTGCTCTTCACTACAAAAAATAAAGCAACATTTGGTGGAATCAGTATGCTGACTAAAACCAACACTCAGCAATGACGCACTGAAGTACCAGGGCTTTATTTCCCCAAAGCATCACAAAGATAAGATCATCTCATCATGAGTCTTGTGTATCTCAAACGCGTCATGACTGCATAACCTGTTAGAAATGATAAATGATCAGAGACTGACAATTCTCTCCTGCCGTGCGTCTTTTATAAGTGTAAATATATATAACTGAATTGACACAAACACATACCAATCACCTGAATGGTCACGGTTTGGGGCTTTCATTATTTTATTCAGCCAGTCATTTATTTTCGGTTTTCATTTCAAACCTTGCCACTTGCCTGGCCTTTTCCGCTAACCTATCTATCACCTGACATGCCCCTCTTGTCCGCTCAGCTGATTTCATTCAGCCAGTCTGGCCTGTGGTATAAAACTGCTGATCAGCCACCACATTAAAACCACTCACAGGAGAAGTGGGTGACAATTAAGTGTTCCGCTGAACAACTTTTGGACCTGGCATTCATGTGGATGTTAGTTAGACATGTACCACCCACCAGACCAGACCAGGCACCCCCACCCCTTGAGCAATTGACACTGTTTCATGGCAGCAACCATCCCCAGCAGGATGTTTTATGAACTCAAAAAACATGAAAAACAGCACAATGTGTTGACCTGGCCTCCAAATTCCCTAAATCCCAAACATTCTGTTGCCAGAAACCACAGGACACCCTCAGAAGGCCCATGTCCATTCTTGTCAAAACTGTTTTAGAGGCAGAAAGGAGACCTACACAATATCAGGAAGGTGATTTTAATGTTGTGGGTGTATATCCCCCCAGCCTGCCGCTACTCCACCTGCTAGAACCTCACTTTTCCACCTTTCTATTTGTGACGATTAGTTCCTGCCTGCTCTTTGACAACTTTTTTTTTGTATCCTTGAACCTGCTCTTTCAAGTAAAGCTTTTTTTTTTTTTTTTTTTGCGTTTACTCCTCAGAGTCTTGAGCCTTGACTTTGGGTGCTCGCTCAACCTTGATGTTAAAATCTTATTAAAATGTTGAGTGACACAATATGACCTTGCAAGACCAAACTTTAACGTTATAATAGTGCTGTGGAGATATAAATAAATAAGAAAAAAAAGCCCATTGTGACTATCATCGATTTACCAGTCTTAATTCTAACACCTGTCACATTGCAAATAATGCAAAAGAACACGAGACGTTGAGAAGGTGACAAAGAAAACTGGAAAATAGGTCCCCGTGCTTATGTGCAGCACTTATCAAATCAAAGGTGGCAGATTTATCAGTGTGTGTATTGTCATGTCTTCAGATGGCTGCATGGCTCTAATGAATTGAAGGAGACGCTGTAAAGCAGACGAGGACAAGAGCTACGAAAATACAGACTTTTCAAGTGAATGACTCTCTCACTCCACCTGTGAACATTGTGTTCTCCATTTGGCAAGCATAACCGCACAAATGGGCAAAGAACATTCTAAATTCATCCACCTCCAATAGCTTCGATTCAATAAATAATTAACCACACCAAGAACTGCCATTGCTCATTGTCTGCCCCAAGCACCAGCGCAAAACAATCAACACTTTTTTTTTTAAATTGCATATGCTTATATGCAGCGCTCCTAACTCACACTCAGCGGCAGTGAACAATCACGGGTGGTAAGGAGAACACAGGCTCCTGTTTTCCTATTGAATGATTTCTTGGGTCAAGTAGCCTTTTTTGCTCCAGCAGATCTGATCTGAAATGATCTGTGCAGTGAGTATACATCTAAGTGAGCCTGTCAAACTTTTTAAAATGTTTGGTTAAGGCTTGCTTACTTGTCTCCTGTAGCACAGGATACACTATGCATGAAATGAAAGAACGTAATGCTGTCTCATTAGCAACACTCGATGCTCATCATGGCTGAGTCGTGTCTTCCATCTCATGTCATACCCGCTTACAATATTTTCAGCACACTGGTGAATTATGAATGTTACGATAATGCTGTAAAATCTGCCTATTGTGACGCAGTCTAGAGTAAGGGCATTTAGTTTCTCTTAGCGCCGCAATGACCTTTTATTAAGTTCTTCTGAATCCTCCTTATCATCTTTCCTTGACCTCATGACATTTTCCATCAAGCTCAAGGAAACTGTTTAGGGAAAGACTTAGGGAGGAATTTTTTGACTATTCGACAGCCCGTATCTTCCCAGCCCCTTATCGTCTGCTTTGACCTCTCTAGTCCCCCATCTTACATACCTTCACTATTTTATCACTCACCATTTTCCAGATTGACTTTGAGCACTTTGTTATAGCATTCCAGCCTTCCAGTTTGTATATTCAATTATAATAAATCAATAAAACTCATAGACGTATGCCTCTAAAACAGAGTAATCAAAATGTAAAGCTGAACGTGAATCCTTGGCGGGCTTGTGAGGTCATACATATGACAGCAGATATTCGGTGCATATCTTTCAGAGGGGCTGCAGGACACAGCATAGATATAAAGTTGAAAGCCAAGACACCCAACTGTGTGGTCTGGTTTAAATGTCACATTAACATCCATGGTGTCTGTGCCATAAGTGCTGTGACATTCTCCAACGTTGGTCTGGGCAACAGACACTCACTGGCACAACATCTCTATCCCACTGCACGACAGTTTGTCAGTGAATCACCACAATTCATTATCTATTATGTTTTCTCATAAAACCAATGATACAGTCGGTATTATTATGAGTTCAGGGACCTAACATCATCCACTTGATTACGATTGTGACTATTTTGTTACCAGCATTTTCAAAGAGGCTTTGACCTTTTCCCAATCTCAGCCCTCCACTTGCATCTGACCTTTGGCTAGGAAACCACGCACGTTAGCTGAAGACGCTCATGTTTTCTCTTCTCAAATGTCATGGCCGGAAGCACTACAAGTCTGTATCTCTTATCTAAACACTTCCCACTCTGTTGCCACTTATATTAGAACCAACTAATTTAAAAGGTCACAAAAACCTGTTATAGATTGTGTTTATAATTACCCAAACCTATATTATAAGGAAAGAGGTGCAGGTTCAGATTTGGCCTAAAAATAAATCAGAACAATTCAAAAGAAATACAGACAGCTCAGTGTACTTAATGAAGTTGCATCTCAATAACATTAATTCAAGCTGTGTGTTCGAAAGCTTTAAGAAAATGAAACGGTAACTCAAATAATTCAGGCAGAATTACATGTTTAATCTTCTGATTTGCAGTTTTGCAGTTTAAACAACATTAATAATGAAAGATATGCAGCATAACGGGTCACCTGATATACAAACATCCTGATGGCAAAAGAAAAGAAAAGAAAACCGACAGCAGGTTAATGCTATTCATGAATAAGGACTGTGCCAGTGATGATATTTGGTCTGTTAAGATGGACATCATTTTTAGAAGATCCATCTAGGATAAAAAATAAATAAAAATATAGCATGCAAAAAAACATTTCCAGCTTCAAACTAGCTTTAGTATCTCTATTGCTATTGTCTATATATACTATAGTCAACTAAGTTCTACTTAATAATTACTGGTACTTTATACTCTTGTCTTGTGGTGTCTGGCAACAGCATGTTGTTAGTAGGGGCCTTTGGGTCCTATGGGTTGAGGGGAGGGGTCTCTGTGGATCATCCCACAGATACTTGATCAGTTTGGGATCTAGTGAATTTGGAGACCAGGTCAACACCTTGTGCTGTTTTTCATAGTTTTTTGAGATGTTCCTAAATCGTTTTGTGTTTGTACCTGTGTCAGGCTGCATCAAGCTGGGGATGGCTGCTGCCATCAAGAAGTGTCATTGCTATCATTTCAAAAGAGTCAAAAATGATATTTGAACTTTACAAGCCTGAGCAAAACATTATCTCAGCAGGTCGCTGAAATGCTGGAATGTTTTGGATCATTATCCAGCCGAAAGATCCAGTATTAAGACTTAAATCATTTTTGATGATGTCTTCAAGTCTGCATCCGTTGCATCCACCCATGAATGCGTGTTCACTTACACCACTGTGAGAAAAACAGCCGCACACATTCCCACTGCCGTGCTTTACCCTTGGGGCAGTCTGGTTGGATTTCTTTTCCTTGATTCCTCCACACAAACTTCAGTGGTTGAATCATGTCTAAATAGCTTTCATCTCCAAAGGCTACTGTTGTTCTGTGAATGTTATTTTAATCATTTAGACTCTCCAAATGTATGGGTACTGATATTATTTGGTCATACAGATTGGTCTGTGAACTGTATCTAGTAATCCTTGTTTATATCTGAAATAATCCATGCTGCTCTGCGCTGTTTTTGTGGATTTTACTCACAATTGCAGTCACACTGTCTATATCCCATTTGACCAAACAGTAACTGCAGAAGATTTGTGCTTATCTGAACAATTGCAGAATATGCACAATAAAGACAATTAAGCTGTGTTGTGTATTTGGAGATATTGTGCAATTTACTTACTGTATGCAGAAGTTATATGCATCACCTGATCTTTAGTACATGCATTTGGGCCATGTCTTTGTATTTGTGAAGATAACATTTTATTTTACTAAGCAGATCCTAGGCTCCAAATGCCAAAACTTTTATTTAGTGTATAAAGCCAGTGAGATATGTTTTCTCAAGTGGCAACATGAAAAAAAAAAAAAAATGTTCTAATTGTTTTTTCTATGGATGGAATAGCAGTTTAACTAACATTTTAAGGAATACATTTATGTACTTTGTGGATATTTGCAGACATTTGCTCTGGATATACCAGACATATCCTGCCCTTAGCAGCTGAATCCCTGATTGAGCTCCGAGCCAGCTGGACCTTTGCTGCATGACATTCCCCTGCTGCCTTTCTTCCATTTCAACAGATTCTGAAATCTCACTCTTGGAATAGAGTGTTTTGAAAGAGGACTAAAAGCCAAATAATTGCTTGTATCAAAGGGAAGTGCCTTTGAAATTGTCCTCTCTTCTCTGGGGTAAGACAACTTCCATTTATGATACACATGCTCATTCCATTATATTCAGTAGACTGAGTAGGGGAGGCAAAAAAAAACAAAAAAAAACTGTAAGCGACAAGACAAGAACAGGTAAAAAGAAATTCAAATACAGCAAAAACAAGGCTGTAATTAATGATTCACTAAATCCAGATTGCGCACAAGAGCAAACTCATTTACAGTGAGTTAAAGCACCTGATTGATAAACTGTGACGTGATAGCAAACAGTGTTTTCTCATAACGCAAAACTAATGTGTAAATTCAATTTTAGTTTTCAGTTTTATTCTCATTTGTTATCTTTAATAAGCTCAAGACTCAAAGATTTACAGGGAGTTCTGCTGAAAGAGAATTTAATTAAACCAGTGGAAAATGACTCAACTCTTTCTCCTTCACACATTCATCACAAGCCTTCCCTTATTTTTCGGTGTTTTCTTGTGTCTTTATATTTAAAATCTGAAAGAAAAACTCCATCCATCTTTGCTCTTTACAACCAATGAGCCTAAAACTACTATTGAACCTCTTTTATTGCACTGAAGCTAACCCCACAGAAGCACACTCCATTTATATTAAAGCTAATGTGCTGTTGCCTGTTTCCTCTGGTGCTGGTGTCAACATCTAAGTACCATGTCCACATCAGCATCCTGCCTCCATCTAGAGCAATGGTTAAGTAAAGTTGTGGGGTTATGGAGATTTAACTGTTTACAGACTCTAGTTCCCCTTTCAGTGCTACCATCTATTAACTAGCCTACCCTGCAGCTAGTGTAATCTGTGACTCTAGAAACCAAATGTTTTCGATCAGCATAAATGCACTGGCTTTTGAAAACTCTTACCAGCATTAAATGCATGAGCAATTTCCACCTGATGTTTTCTCTCTCTACTTCCACCCATACCTTAGACTGTATGTAACCAGTTCGTCCCAGTGGTCCACCTTCCTTCTGTGCCTGTCTTCATATATACTAAACATTAACTACATCTCGTAATCAAACACTTTTCACACCACAGAGCACCCACACTAATCAATTTCCAATATAAATTGTCATAAACATAAAAGCTCCAGGGTTCTAACCGCTTTCCACTCCGAGATGAGCACACACCCATCCGTCAACACACACACACACGCAAACACGCAGGCTTTCACACCAACCTCCAGGCAATAAACCGATGTGTTTCTCTCTACCTTGTAAGTTCTATTATCCGTGGGGATCGCTCTTAGTCTCACAGATCATCACAACAGCGGGGCATTATCCTGCTTTATCTCTCCATCACAACATCCACTTCCCCGAATAGCAGCACCTTCACATGAAACCATTCTTCCCCTTTTTCTCTTTTCCAATGAACTCTCTGCCTGAGGCATTGCTCATTTTCCTTAGCATGTTGAGAGGTGTGTTTCTGTAGACTATGGACAAAAGATCCACACGGTGTGTGTCTGTCTCTGACAGTGAACTGCACTGGGATTGTGTAGCCTAGTGAATGGTTGCTCTGAGCAGCTCTGAGCTGTGTGCAGCCTCGTAGCTTTTCACTTGACTTCATAAACACAATAAAAACAGATGATAGTCCAGACAGTTTGGTAAAGGGAAAGTTCATAAAGGCATACATAAAGAAATTACTGCCAACTAAGATGTAATGTTTCAATCGCACTCAGAAGACTTTCCCGAGATATGTAAAATTAGATCATCGGTTATACAAAGGGAGAGAGGGAAAAGGCTACGTTTATGACCGACATGAGTAAGACGGTACAAGTCACCCCATTCATCCTAATATAAGACGCAGAAGTAGATTTTTCCCATCACATTAACAGTCATCAATGTCTGGAATTTGTCAGAGCAGAAATTGCAGTGTGTCGTTCATAAGAATAATTCTGGATGACAGGAAAATAAATGCAATTCTTTATTCATGTTTCCATGGCCAAATGTCAGTCAGAGTCAGATTACATCATAGAGAGAAAGCAATAAAGGCAAGAGACATATTGAGAAAGGGAAGTTCATGTGTGCTTTTCCAGTGTGGAAAGATACAGTATACTTTTAAGTGGAGAAAAAAAAGATAAATACTGGACTAAAACTGGCCACATGACTAGGGCTGAGACAGTAAGCAATTACTATCTGACACCTAAAAAAAAACTTGGTAAAAAAAACTTTGCTCTGTTGTGCTACAATATGTCCCTTTACCTCAGTGTGAACAAATATGCTGTAAGCACACATTTATTCCCATAACTGTCATGGTTTTGCTTTTTAGAGCCCAAAGTTAAATGCTACAGCACACGTAGTATGGGGCATTCTGTCAAAGCACCGTGTACTTTAATAGTTAACACCATTTTCAAAGATTCAAAGCTAAAAGCAGACAGGCACTGACGTGAAAGATGAATTGAGATGCATGTAGCTTCCCGGTTCTAAATAGCTCATTGTTTGAGCCGGGCTTTGGCCGAAGTTGAGGCCCTCTCAGCTCCAGAGTGCTCTCCTACCCCTGAATACTAATGAAGAGCTTGTGATCTTAACCTGACTTTGACTTCAGCACGGAGCAGACAATGTCAAGCACTCGTCTAGTCTAGGATAGAGATTTGCAGAGGGCTGTCTGACACTGGGCTGCAGAAGATCAGCAAGAGAAACGGTGGCGGGTGGCAAGTGGAGAATTTCAGTATTATTACACGATCGCCGGATTCCAATCATTTGAGCTGACCGTGCCCATTTTACATAATCGTTAATTGTTTCCATTCACCTGCACATAAATAAATGGATGGAAGAAATGTCACATTTTGTCATCATTTTAACCTTTTGAAGTTCGACTGGTGCTCATATAATGACACCCACTTGTTGCAATTGATTATGTGGCAGCTCTAATGAAAAATTAACGCCACCAAGTCACGACATTTAACATCTTTACATCCAATGCAGTGAAGATATACAGTATAACCAAAGAAATGCAGATGTTCAGTATGACTGAAAAACCAAATTTAAGGGAATGGTGTAAAGATTTGTGTAAGATAATTAATTGTAATTGTTTATTTGGCAAATAATTATCTGCAAATATTTCATAGTTCATGTTGTGGCCTACTTGTAATGACGCAGTTTTATGATGGCTCATACAGTAATTCATAACCTTCTTTCTCCTAGTGTTAATTTTCATAATTATTTATTAGTTGGCAATTCAGTGAACACCATTTGATCCTCTGCTTACCCCAGAAGCAATTAGACTTCATGTTTTTTGTTTTTTGAGATGCAATAAAAATAAGAGAGAGAGAGGGGCATTTGAAAAGTACTGGATTTTGAAGTGAAAGCGTGTAGGGTTGACTGATCCCCTCGAGACTGGAGGCGTAGGGCTCTGTGGGGAGCACAAGAGATGTTTTGTAACTGGAAACAGAAAAATGGAGAACTATCAGGGATCAGAGGAGGCTGAAGTATGCTATCAGGAAAAAATATCTCCCACTCCTGGTGATATCTATGCGCGTTTGTTCATCTGTGTGTTGCTTAGAAACATGGTAGAATCTCTTTTAACATGTTCTTTTGACGTGGATGTCGGCTGCTGGCCGCACAGACTCCCACTCACTCTCACTGCACCCTGGTGTATGTTCGATGCTCAGCGTTTGATTGAGCAGATCAGATCTCGGAAGATTAGTGCCGGTAGTTTCCTGCTTGAACAAAAGGCAATAAGGAGAAAGAGTTTGCCCATAACCGTACCGTACTATATACTTTTGTTTCTGAAACAGTGTCCAACAAAAGCAAAAATACATTTAAATTGTCATAAAATGTCATTGTCATGTCTGAGTAAGCAGAAGACTTGAAAGTTTGGATTTAAATGAAGGAGTTATGCTGCTTTTATTGGCTATGGATGACTGTGTGAAATGGTATGTTATAAAAGACAATGGTAACTTTACTGCAATTCTGGCTTTGGTCTTCAGTTGTTTGTGTAAAAGGTTCCCAGTTTTCCACTACAATGCCATATGACCTATAGTCAAATTTTAATTTAAACAAATTAAAGGATGATAAATAATACACTACAGACAGGTGACAAATCAAAATGACTTTGTGTTGGGACACCATTTGCTGTCAAAACACCTCATGACATTGATTTTACACGATCTGGACTCCACTGGAGTGAAAGAAGACTAGTCCTCCAAAGTATTCTCAGTTGTTGGTGTTGCTGTCCAACACACTGGCCCAAAACCACCAACACATCCCATGCATAAACAACAATATAGGTCAACTGCCATCGACTCCAAAGACATATGGCTGCAGACGGTATTACCATCCACTTATTTTGTGTTGGACCATTACTTTTTCCTTTAGAATAATTATTATTCCCCTTTCTTAGTTATTACTTTTAGTTTCAGTTTCACATTTATTGTCATCCTGGAATAGACTACTGCCATGTGCACAGGAATGTTTCATTATAGGATAATGATGACCGGTCAGATCACTTCTGTGTTCATTTGCACTGACCTTCTAATGGGACACACACAGAGCCACCGGATGCCCTCAGTGAAGGAATGTTTAATTTCTCACTCTTCTATATCTTTCATTTATAGACACGGCCCCAAACCAATCTTTGTAAACTCCACTTTGTCAGCATTTACTTGAAGTACCCATATCAGCTTGTTGTTTGGATTGACTCACCACAGTAACTGGTATATTTGGAACATATATTTACACTGTGGTATTCAAACTGTATGAAAAGTTTAAGGAAGCAGCAGTTTAATATTAAAAATGCAGTTACGAAGACATGGCATCAGATTGGAAATCGTTCCAGTCCTTGAAGGAGTTTTCCATTTGTATCAAAACCTTAATGTAAAAGTTACGGAAGAGGATTAGGGCCAAATCATTCAAAGATTTTGGCTTGAGAAGCACAAGTCCACCAGAGATAGAGTTGGTAGTAGCACTCTAGGTACTAGGATTCTCCAAGTTGTGTGACTTTATGACAGACTTAACTATTTGTTGCAGTATGCAAGTTCTTCAACTGATGTTGATTCATTAGATTCATTAGCTCAGTGTATATATCAGGATATATAATTATCTTCTATGTTACAGACGGCAAGCTCAGCCTATGAATGCTAAATTATTTATTCCGTATTCCATTTGAATTTTTGTATATATCTAAACATCAACCCATTATATTTCTGTGAAGTAAAAGTGGATTGGTAGATGCAGTTTTAGACGTCATGCTACTGATTAACTGTCCACAGCTGGGTTGTTACATTTGTTAAGGTTGTCCTGCGATGTCAGTATGGTCTTGAATGCATGAGCCGTTACGTTACTTTACATAACTTATATTGCTTAAAAAAGCAACACATTTGTCATACTGAATAATATATTTTAATTCTTTCTGATAAGCATAGAATCTTTTGATATATGGACATGAATTATAAATGTCTTCAGCGTGATGTGGAATCCATCTATGTTTCCATTGCACTCCTAATTAAACCTCACTAGGTTCATTAGGTCATTTGGACTGGATGCTGGTGTAATTTTAAGGGGAATACAAAACACTGGTGGTATGGTAGTATCCCATACCTGGCACGTAACAATAGTCATGAAGTAGTAAAGCATCCCTAGTAACAATTCTGCAAGAGTGTCTCTCCCAGTTAGTATGCAATCCATACACCCATAGCACCCCCTGTGATTCTTGCAGGTGCTTCATCCATATAAAAAATATTATTAAATATTAATCCAGGTAGCATTGCCAAGCGTCTGCACAACATACTGCAATTTCTTACAAAACAAAGAAAGCAACTCAAACTAAATTAAAAATATTACCTTTCTTTCACAGAACAGAAGGTCAATTCGAAACCTGTGGAAGCTGATACACCCCAGCAGGGAAGAGCTGCACAATAAGACCACCCAGTGAGGAGACAGACGCTTACCCACTACACATGATAAATGAGCTCTCCTTTTCAAGAAGGTATTATTAAAATGATCAGCTTCCTCAAAGTACTCCCCTACTGAGTGCAGTAGAAGGTATATAACACACACGTTATATATATATATTAGCAGGCACACAGACTTTCATCATCTTGAGAACGATGTTTTCAACGTTCAAACCCAGCCACCCACCATACCCGTAAGTTTAACACGAATCTCAGTCCTACCCTACAATAGTTCCTCGGAGACGTGAGAGCCAGCCAGAAGAATTTGACTTTGGCAACTACTACAAAGATAACAAAGATAGTTACACGCACACTCTGCAAGATTTAAATTGCGTTCATAACAAAAAACTGCTTCATCACAGTCTACCCAATAAACGACCCACAAAGAAGGGAGATAAATTAAATCCCAATGGAAAGATGATTTTAATTACACCAATCTGCTGCATCACTCTCTCGTCTTTCAAATAATGTAACTCATCAGCTCTGACAAATCACTCCACATCAAACACAGGTAGAATAGCATGTCCTTCGATAAGGATTATGTAATTTTCTGCCCTGCTGAAGGCTTGTTATCCCCTACAAACTTAGAGAAACAGAATAGTGTAGAACGACGTGTCAAGGTGCCACGCAAAGTTCCACTGTAAAGCATGCTTAGCATGGAGGTAATTAATGAAATCATCCATCTCTATTGTTAATCAGACAGTTACTGAACATATTGAACAGAGAGTAAATGGTAAATGGTAAATGGCCTTGCTTTTATATAGCGCTTTTCTACCTATTGGTACTCAAAGCGCTTTTAGAGTCAGAGACACATCTACCCATTCACTCACACAAGCACGCACACATTCACACACCAGTGCCACGCACTGGGAGCAACTGGGGGTTCAGTGTCTTGCTCAAGGACACTTCAACATGTGGCACATTCCAGGGATCGAACCGCTAACCCTCTGGTTCGTGGACAACCCGCTCTACCCGCTCTACCTACTGAGCCAGTAAATTACCGGGAGCTGTTGGCAAAGTTATTAAAACACAAGTAGCCAAATTGAAATCATTGGGGAATCCTTAGCATGAAAACATCATGACCAGTATCTCATCCTATGAGAGCACTGCATGAGCAGCTTCTCCAAAATTCAGTTAAGAGAGTATCCTGGATTATCATGAATATTTCACTCTAAAAATGAATACACATGGTTACACATAGTCCTATGACCATAGGCGCCGATTTATGTTTTTGCCCGTGGGTGCTCAATTATTATTATTATTATTCTTTTTGGTGCTCAAATTAAATGAATGCCACCAAGGTAATGATTGTCTCAAACTGACTTTTATTGCATAGATAGTCACCAACCAACTAATTCGCAAAACACACTTTTGACACAAGACATCTTCAGCTTACTGTTAAGGAAAGGAAAGAAAATTTTGAGTCAGTCACTCACCACTGTCTGCTATTGTCTATTTCCTAAGGAGGAACGTGCTCCTCCTGGCAGCTGTGCGCGTGATAAACTCATCGGCTATAGCATCCAGATTGCGGCTCCTTGTAATGTTTTTGTGACAGTTCAACACCGCAAGGTGATTGAGTCTTCCCTGTCCCATCGTGGCGCGTAGATACGTTTTGAGTCTCCGCAGGCCTGAGAATGACCTCTCTGATGTGCAAGAGGTCACGGGAACAGTGAGTCCAAGTCTGATCAGTTTGGTGAGTTCTGGCAGCAGGGTCCGCAGCGGCTCGCCATGCTCTCCTTTCAGGAAATCCACAGCATCTCGAAATGTTTTTATGCAAACACCCCTCTGTTTGGTTATGTCAATGAACATGTCACGGTGAAGTGTCAGCCTGCCTTCATCCAGATCATCTCCATGAAACTCTGTGATGCTCCCACAGTCACCTTTTCCGGTCACAAAATCCTCAATACTGCACATGTGTTTGAATGCAGCTTGACTGAACCTGCAATCCAAAGATGAAGTTGCAGTGTCCATCACCTGGTAAAACTGCTGTCTGTACATGGCCTCTGGTGACTGGAAACTGTGTGATGGTGCGCCTCCGTCATCCAGTCGACGTGGGGTTTTTCTTGGCCTTGGCAGGGCTGGGCTTTCAACGTTAAGGCTTTCAGCAGCTGCAGTTGTGTTTTCTTCATATCCGTTTTCACGAAGATGCTTGATGTCCTGTCGGAGCATTTCAATGAGTTGGAGAGCTTTCTGTGAATGCAGCTGGCTGTGTTGCAGTGCGTGATTGGCTGTTTCTGCGCGCAGAAAAAACATCAACATCAGCTTCAGTGAAAAAAATGTACTGAACTTCTGCAGGTGCTGAAGTAAACCATTTGCTTTGCCGCCTGCGTCACCTTTATCTTCTGAAGACAGGTTGTCAAGAAACTCCAGTAGTGCGCCGTAATTTGAATAAATTGACTGCAGCGAAGCAGCTTTTACTGTCCAGCGCGTTGGGCACAAAGGGCGCAGAGACGGCCCGTCTGCGCTTTGGAAATGCTGAAACCAAGCCAGTCGTTTTGGGGAGTTGCGTATCAGCGTTATGAGGTCACGAATGAGTGACATGAAGTTCCGACACTCGGGAATGTTATGGGCAACATCCTGCACCACCAAGTTCATCACATGTCCCATACAGTGGACGTAAAGTGCTCGAGGCTCCAGTTCTTTTACGCGTGCCTGCAGACCATTTCAAATCCCTGACATATTCGATGCGCCGTCGTAACACTGACCTCTACAGTTTTTGACAGGCAGGGAGAGTCTCAGCAGTACATCCTTAAACAGGTTGAAAAGTGCATCCCCTGTTGTGCTAGCTGTCTGGTAAAATCCTATGAAAAGTTCCTCTATTTCCAGACATTCAGTAACAACACGGAAGCACACAGACACCTGTTCCTTGACTGTGATGTCCGCGGTCTCATCCATGATTATGGAGAAAAACTCCGCACGCTTTATCTCCTCTTTAAGTGTTCGTAGGACATCATGTGCAAATAGTTCAGTCATTTCATTGAGAATGTCATGAGAAAGCCACTTAGACTCATTACGAGCGAGCCAGGACTGTAGTTCTGGGATGTCTTGTGCACGCAAGTTGAGCAGCTGTCTAAAGTTTGACTCTGTGTCCACATGACCCCTAAGGGCTAGTCCTTGACATGCCAAATATTGGACAGAAGAAAAAATACTTAACAACGCAGTTCGTGCTTCAGCCACAGAACACTTTGTTATTTAATGCGTCATATGTAATCCACGGGAATTTTGTTTTCCAGCTGGCCTGGTATTTTCGTCCCTGCTGACACTTGCTGCTGTCCCTTTCACCGCCGCTGATGCTGCTGCTGCTACCGCCGCCGCCGCCGCCGCTGCTGCTGCTGCTGCTGCTACCGCCGCCACCGCTGCTGGGGGCATTGGTGGTTGTAGACGCAGTTCCACTTTTTCTTATGACAAACACAAACTTGTCCATTTTTACGCGAAGGCCTCTTGTTTAGCCGCAGCCAAATCCGATCATCCGATTGGTTACGTGACTACGCTAACGTGTACACGCACAGAGCTGCAATGATTTAATGATTTAATTTATTTTAAATTATTTTTAATTTAATTCTTTAATTTTAAAGATACAGTTTCAATCATTCACTGTTTTTATTTTATTTTTTATTTTTATTTTTTTGATCGACCATCCCGATTGGCCAGTGGGTGCTCAGCGTTGCCAGTGGGTGCTCGAGCACCGGAGCACCCACGGGATCGGCGCCTATGCCTATGACTAATAACAATGATAGGCAATGCAACTGCATAATGTGATGAAACTGCATATATTGCGTATACTGCGTATATTGCACTGTTAAAAAACAAAAATACACAACCAAAAAAAATGAAAATGGTCGTTTTTGTAGTGTGCTATAGGAATAGTTGCAGAGGTCATGCAGAGATTTGACTCAGATGAGCATGCACAAAAGTCCAGCTCAGACCATCAAAGCACAGAGCACTTTGTAGACAGCCATTTAGTCTTTAACTGTATTACCATATCATTTTATAATCAGCAGCTAATAAAGTCAGTGCTCAGTCAGTCAGTGAGCTGCCCCCCAGATGGTGCATAGCACCAAGTGGAACGACACCTGCTGTTCTGACTTAATCCACTCAGATTTTACCAGTTTTAACGTATTCAGATGTTAACCCATGATTACTCCATTTAATAAATTGTGTTGAGTTAACAGCTGAGAAGCCAGTCATGGTAGACGCACATGTGTTGCTGCTGACACATACCTGGCATAGTCAAAGTTGCGAATAAGTGTGGTTTTATTTATTATGTGTCATGTTTCAACGATACAGAGAAAAAAAAAATTACCTCTGGACGCAACTGGATACTCCTGCAACAAACCAAGTATAACGTGTATCCCAATTAGCTCACCCAAACGATTTAATTGGACCAACAGAGCCAAAGAATGATCAGTTCCTAGAGTGACTCCAGACCAACTTTCTGCTACAAAAAAAATTATGTGGACCAGATCAGTGCTTATTAAATTTGTACACACTATATTTCCTAAATTAGCAACCGTGTGTACTGCCTTTTACATTCTACTGTTAAAAATGAATAAACAAATAAATAAATAAATACACACTGATCCCTTCTTTGATATGTGTGTGTGTATATATATATATATATATATATATATATATATATATATATATATATATATATATATATATATATATATATATTATAGGAAATTTCCCATATGTGGGATTAATAAACATATCTTATCTTATCTATTCAGCTAATAAAAATAAATCCTTCCATAGTGAAATTTACCATTAAATTCACACTTCATAAAGTGTTTTACATTTAAAAGAATACCTTTTAAAACAATAATAATTTCATGCACCACCTTATTAACTCACTCACTGCTGCGTTCTGTGCATCAGAGCACTGCCTCTAAAGCCAGACCCTGAGCGTCGAAGTGCTCCTTAAGCAGGGTGCATTACGAAGTCTCTGAACACACTCGCCTCTGCTCACAATTCTCCCTTCTGAAAGGCTCTGGTGAATAATTTAAGGTGAAGCTAATTACTCTAAACTAATTCAGCCGGGTTACCATGCAACTCATTTAGGAGAACTAATGCGTTTCAGAGCATGCATTACAAAGACATCCATCAAGAGCAAGAAACCCAGCTTGACATCAGTGCTCTCTTTTGGCCATCCGACTGAATGCAATGAGATTTGAAGTTTTTCCTCCTCTGGTCTTATTTCAAGTATAGCCAGTACTCCAAGGGGTTGAATTGATTGACATGAGACCCTTACGTGAAGTTGAAGAAATATTTCATTCAGTGTGGAATGAGTTGTTGCCTTTCTTCTGCAGTTGTCAACTGGTATAATTTCCCTTGTACCTTCAAGCAATCTGCACTGCGGCTCCAGCCATTAACAATATTTATGCTTTCATCTCAGAAACATTGAGATACACATTTATTATTTCCAGCATGTTCTATTTTCTCAAAAATGAGCCAGATGTCTGGAGGGCAAAATATTGAGAAAAAAAAAAAAAAGTACCCACTGAGGACATTTTTTGGTTTTGTTTTACCACTGCATTGTAAAAACTCACTGATCCTGATCACCACAGAGTGCAAAAAAAGGACATGAAAAACAGATCAGAGACCTACTGATAGTTCTGTATAATTCTGTTATGGTGGCATGACCAAGAGATTCTGAATAGTCTGATGATATTTAAATATGACACTATTAACTTTTTGTGTAGATTCAGGTGTGATTAAAAATGACACTGAATATTTAAAAAAAAAACATAACTTAGTCAAAAGTTACACAATCAGACTGTCTGCAAAAGACTCACTGTAGCATACATATAATCTGAATACAAGTCTTTCCAGCAATATAATACTTAGTTTTTGCCATTTAACCTCTAAACAACTGAAAAACAACATTTTAAAATGGATGAGCCTGTAGATTGTGCCTCGCTGCCATAATGCCTTTTAGTTATTAATGTTTTATGGAGCAATAATCATGAACCAAAAAGACACGGGGGAAGATATGGATTGTAAGTATAATTAAATAACTATGAAAACAGAAAAAGAAACCTGCACTAAACACCAAACGTAATCGCACAAGTTAGGAAATTGCTACCAGTTTTCGTCAGTATCTTGCTCATTATCACTGATAGCAGGGGGAAAGAAAATGGGACAGCCCAGTATGTCCAAATTTCTTTTTTTCATTTCCCTACTGGAAGTTTGTGTCCTTCGGCTCACCTTAACCAGTTAATTTGAACACTCTCTTTCATCAAAGGCCTTTGCCTTACACTTGAGATAGGTGGTAATGAGATAAATTACAGGGCTTCATTTAAGGTACTTTCCTCCCTATTTAATCTAGCATGTGAAAGGAACTCTGACACTGAGGGGATCAATAACCTCTTTGTTATAGAGGTCAATCCATTAATGAGATCCAGTGGAACACATTCAGTGCATCCTCGGTACATAGAGGGAAATCGTTTAGCTAAGACATTTATTTAGACATTTTCGAAACAAGTTATTTTTGACTGTATAATTCTTAATATCTGTCTCGCCATTTAAGAAAAATGCTATTTAAAAATAATAAAAAATAATATCATGTTTCTTCAGTGACAAAAACTGCTTGGGTGTGGCTTCAATGGTCGCTCCCCTCAACTTCAAAAGGTTCTCTCACATTCTTTCTAAATATTCCTTTTGTTTTGGATGCTGCACTCCCACAGTGAGTACAAACTGTGACCTGCCTGGGTAGACCTGCTCTCATTATCTTACTCTACCCTTCAAGCCAGTTACCCTTATCTGCATTCATGTGGAATAATTCCTCAGAGTAATAACAGCTTCTGAATTATTGAGCGCTTTAAGTTTACCATGACCTGTGACAGCACATACTTTACATTGTTCACAGTGCTACTTAGTAATAATGGATCTATTCATTAAGGGTGACGATAATGTGCTCAGGGCTATTAAGAGTGCATACAAAGTTTTCTAGTACACGGGGTCTATTTAGCAGTGGAGAACAATCTCCAGCTAGTAGACAGAGATTGTTCTCCACTGCTTAATAGGGTATAAATAGTGTAGACGCTGTGCTCCTGTTGACTATCAGCAACCACAAAGAAAACATACAAAGAGATGTAACAGAATATGATTGCACAGAATGTGACTGAACAAAATAGTTACTAGTGTGACACCTGTGTAAAATCAAAGTAGAAAGTCAAGGCATCCAAGAGCAATGAAAAGCTGTCTCACAAATCCCTGTTCTGGACTCTCACGCGATTTATTCCGTGGATGCATCTGGTGAGGAAAGTGTATGATCCAAGTGCAACGTCTGCCCGACAAAGGAAGGATGCAGAGGCTGGAAAGAAAGCTAATTTCACCTGGTGAAGTCATTTTGAATAAAAACGGACACTTATTATTAGTTCTCTAACTGATATGCATGATAATGTAGGTAGCAAATACCAACAGTGTTTGGACTATTCAGCTACTTAATGGTCGTCTGGTAGATCTGATAGTTTTACATTTACGTAATGTTTCAGACTTAAAATACTAGCCATTAAACATAATGGACAAAACAGGGCATCCATAAATTAATTTCATGAAATTGTTATTAAATTATTTGCTGCTGCAGTTGCAGAGTTGCTTCGGAGTACTAAGTGCTCATTACAGAGCCTCATTTTGATGCAGGGCTTGGTGCTCCTGCTGGGTTTGCAGTTGGCAAAGCACATTCAAACATCAGGTGGGCTGCAGCTGGAGGGAGCAAAATGTAATGGCCTATCTGGTTTACACGAAACCATGTGAAGAAGTTGGCAAAATAGTTTATTTTTATTTTATTTTTTGTTTCTCTAAAATTACCCACATTAAAATTAACAGAGCATCTTGACGGCAAAAGTTTGCGTCTTTACTTACGTCTTCCATTGGTAACCTCTAAAGTGAGTCTGGAGCACCACTACGGCATATAGTAACACTAAAGAATCATTTACCTCATCTGTGATTGATAATAGTACACAGTCATTTTAAATGTTCAGCACATGGCTATGAAGCACGTATCCATGTGCATATACAGAGTGGATGTGATGCACAGCCAGAGAAGTATTTTCAACGATGACGTATGGCTTTTTTCAGCTCTGTCCATTATTCAGTTTCTTCTTAGACTGAACGCATAGTTTCATTTTTATCTGGACACTGTCTCCCTTCGCTACAGCTGCGCCCCTCTTCAGCCCTGGAAAACCAATCACTGCAAGAATTTCAACACAGACACCAGATTTAAAAGTATGTTACTGCAAAATACAAATCTTCAAATCATGTCACTCACAACAGAGATACATTAATATCCTTCTATAGAGCTAGACGGTTACTAATGGGAACCAAACAGCGATGTACAGGTGGAGAAGAAGCTGGGACTTGGTTCAGCTACTATGGTGGAGCAAAAGTCCCTGGTCTTTATTCTCAGGTTAACATTTGTTAGAAAGTGTGCAAGTTGGAGAAGTCAAACAATGTCCTAATACATTTTCTGACTTTCTCATGAGCAAAGTCAAAGTCAGCTTTATTGTCAGTTCTGACATGTGCAACACATACACAGCCTTCCTTACCAGTGATGTGCCCAGGAGAGGTCAGGATGGAACAGACACTGCTGAGAATCTCCACAGATATTAAACCAGACTTGTTTACATATATTCCAAAGATAATAAAAAGGCATTTTAAAAGAGTAACCATGGAAGGTCATCTACAATTTGCTTCCTCCCATTCTGAAATACTAAATTAGATTCAGGAGTAAATTAGTGCAGGGGACAAAGCAGTCGTAGACTCCAGCTGCTCCATACCAAGGGATCTATTTACTGCACGTCTCAGGTACCTTGTACGTATGATTACCTTTTTAAAGAACATGGTGTGTATTCCAATCATGCAATGACCTTGACCAAAGCCAAGAGAGAATTTTTAATTTAAAAAGATTTCTCTGTGATGCCAGCTATTCCAAGTAATTCTTGTCAATGTTTAATAAGAACAGGTAGGAAAAGCTGATGGAAGTAATTGACAAATATTTTCACAACCGTTCAACAAGTGTAAGTGTAAAGGCAGGATTTTATCCAACTTCCCAAGTGGGTTTTGCTATTTTTCTGTCACTGCTGTAAACTGATTATCTTTTGGTTATGAACTTTTGATTTGAAGTTATAATGGACATTTTCAATAACTGTTAAAAGATTAAACCACACAACACACAATTAAGTCTAAGGAGAGTATATCACTGAGTAATATATAAGACAATCTACTACAGTGGAGAAATATTAATATGAGATATATTTAATTATTCTAAAACATGAACAATCCAGACCGACACAACTAGAGCCAAACAGGAACACTATACAGGCAGTGCAGCTGGTGGTTGATGTTGTTAGTGACATGTAACCTGCGGATTTCATTAACACAAATCTCAACTTGATCAGATTTTCTGTGCTCGTGAGTCCCGTGAGAGTCTAGATTTTGGTGAAAATTGATATAAAGCACACTGAATTCAATTTTATACTTACCACAGGGACACAGAGAAAATATCACAACGTACTGAAGGTATTTCTGATACCGCAGACTGGTGAAGAAAACAGCAATTACGTTTTCTGTGTTATTACTGCCAAAAATGACCATAGAGGAAGCTATCGCATGCTCATAAAGCAGGTCATATGTTTGTGTGATCACTGACAACACATGTTACATATTTGTTCTAACAGAGTATATGTAGGCTTTACATTGGTAGGAAAGCACATTTAGAGAAAGAAATCATGCATCATGTATAAGTACATTTATCAGCAGCTACTGTGTTGTGGTGCTGACTCCATGTGCAGCAGCTTTGGTTCAGTCTGAAGTCTCGTTGTTTAGGACCATACGCTTGTGCAACGGCTGAAGGAGACTCTAAACAGTCCACTGTCCCTGGATTGAAAGTGACAGCACATAAAGAGCCTGCACCAGGATACAGTGGGTGATTAAGGGGCAATGACATTTAATATGCAGTTCTTAGGAGCACCACAAGGACACAGCAGTGTCCTCCCATTGCTTTGATACAACAGGGCACAACAAATCTCTCACATACATCCTTCCCTCTCTACACTATACAGCTATAAGTCAGTTTGTTTGAGCGTAAGATATAGGCTTGTCAGGATTCTCCAGCGAGTGTGTTGGTGTGATAGAACTGCAATTTCCAAGCTGCAGGCTCTCTGGATATTAGAAATCATTCCTCCCCCTATGGAAAGAGGCCACCTATTGTACAAATCACTGTGTAACACGGGCAAGCTGAAATGCGATTGTTCTGAGAGAGAGTGGACAATTTGGAAGTATTCAGACAGGAACACAATGCACCTTTTTTCTTTTTTCTTTTTACAAAGAGAAGAAAAAGAAATTAATGAATCAGAGTGCAGGGAAAATAGTGTGTGTAAAGAATCAAAGCTGTTTTTTTTTGTTTTTTTGGTTTGTTTGTTTCATTTTAGCAAGATGGAAGTTGCATTTGGAAGTCGTCAGCCGTGCGTAGAACTGCCACTTCAATGGGAGCACAGCCCTTTGATGGCAAATCACCTCACAAACAAAATAATAAAAGTGACACAATTATACACATAAGAATGATCACAGATGTTTGACTGTTTTTCAAGGAAGACTGTATTTTATACTAGTAATTCACCTGTTTCGCACAAAAAAAACCCCACAAGAACACCAACATGAGGGATAACCAACAGCTGTAATGCTGACTTTCTAACTAACTAAGACTTATTCAGACACTAAGCTCTAAACATATGTGGCTTTACAGGCAGTAGACTTCCAACTAAAACTTTAAAATCCCTGAAGTGGCTGCAAATATAATGGAAAGACTCATTTATTACTTTCCAACAAAATATGTACACGTGTGAATCATGCTGAGGGGTGTGGTGGGTTAGTAGATTACAAATCTGCGCGTTGAACATTTGTGTCCTAATATCCAGAAGAAAACGTCTCACTTAAGTGGCTTTTGACTGAAAACATTATCTTAAGTAAATGTAGTTTTATTGTGTCTACCTCTCAATACTGCACCTTCATACAACTCATTGCGGTTAGAAAATAGCGATGCACAAAACACTATACCTATTCCTCCCCCACAGCTGAAACAGCTCGCTGAAGAAAATTAAACACTGTAATGACTCTCTGCAAAAGGATGTGGTGGTAGCTTCAGTCGCACATCCTTAATGGCCACATGCCTCGCAGCTAAAGGCCAAGATTAACTGTCACGTTTTTCCTTTTTTCCCCCTGAAAAAAGACCTTGAAATTGATTTCATTGAGTGCCATCTCATACCTAGATATGGTCTACAGAAAGACTGGGATCTTTAGACACAGTGATGTTTAAAGGTAAAGAGGGTTCTAAGTAGTGAAAGTGTGGAGTGCAGGCAGCATGTCAGATGTGGACATGGGGGCAGAGTTCGCCAACTATCTTTCCCTTCTAATGAAGCTTTTTCTTGCTGATGGACTCGTGCAATTGCTGCAGTAAAGATAGTAAAGTAGAAATCAGGAATGGAGGAGTACAAAGAACAGATAGTATCATTATCAGTTTTTAAGAGGGTGCACATATGATTGAATATTCACTCATTATTTACAGCCATTGAGTACCTGATTAGCAAAAGAGTCATGTTTTATGACTATTTCTTAAACTAAATGAGACTGATATGATATGTTACTAATGATAATGATGCATATGCTACACAACATTGTAATTCGTAAAAAAAAAATAGAAGAGCAAACAAAACGCTGCTAATTAAAATGCAAATAAGATTTTCTCTTGAGCAACTCCTCTTCTCTTTAACAGCCTTTCACAAACATTAAAGAGCACCCACCTACTCGAAACAAAACGAGAACCCTGAAAAGCGCTGTATCCTTGAAAGGGCTGAACTAATCAGACTCACAGTCTGACAACCCTCAAATGTCAGATGTTCTCCGGTATTAGTTCTTTTATGCTTTTGTGTCTATATAAATTAAAGAGCAAAGTGAATGTCAGGCTTTCAAAAAATACAAACGTGTTTTGAAAGAGCAACAGCGTTGCTAAAATGTATTGATTAAGAGCCCCATGGGCAGACAGCTTATAGTACATAGCTATGTTTTTTAGTCAGAGGGGCTGAGACCCACTGCATTTACATTTTTACATTTTTATTTTTTTTTTCACAATATCCACTAGTTATTTAAGGGGCATGATGGACAGGAAGGGCTCACTGTGTTGCTCTCTCCAGCGCCATTCATTAGTTCATCTCCTCAAGTTAGAGAATGCAGTAAATGGTTTTGCAAAATTGAGGTGCTTAATAGAAAGGTTTTTCCAAGAGTTGGCAGCATAATTGTTCATTTGTGGCAGTGGACAATGTCCCTTTAGCGGTGCAAAAGGTTGTGCTTTTACAACTCATTTCCCCTTGTAAAATCACTGGCTTACTTTAATGTGGGGAATTGGACAAACGTGATTCTGCTAGTCATAAAGAGCTATCTCCAGTGACAAGAAGACCAAATAGTACTGCAACAAAGCCCCAGTAATTTGTGAATATTTTTGCACAAATTATTATTATGAATTGAGTAATTTAAGGGGGGAAAAGAATAAACCCAGCTACCTGCCTTGGCCGCTAGAAAAAAAGACTACACTAAACTAATATGATTAGAAAATAGTCATGGACAAAAACCCATGACTAATTCTGCCAAAGCTGAAACTGCTCTCTAAAGGAAATTAAACACCATCATGACTCTCCACAGAAGACTGTGGTGGTAGCTTTAGTCATCCTTAATGGTCTTGCAGCTAAAGGCCAAGATTAACAGTCACTTTGTCCTTTTATCTACCCGAGAAAGACCTTGAAAACTGATTTCAGGACATACCATCTCACGTGGCTATGGTCTACAGACAGGAAAGAAATAGTGATGTCTGAAGGTAAAGAAGGTTCTACAGTGAATGTGTGGAGTGCAATAAACATGTCAGATGTGGACACAGGGCCAGAGTTCAGCACTGACGTCTCCCTTCCAATGAAGAGTATGCAATTGCCACAGTATGGCTGGCAAAGAAGCAAGAACACGTGGAGTAGACAGAATGGGTCAGTATCATTGTCAGCCTTTAAGAAGGTGTACGTCTGATTGGATGTGACTCATTATTGGGAGTTGGTTACTTCACTAATCAATTGGGAGAGCTATAGGCAACAGGCTGCAGATCTTCTAATAACTCCTCCTTGTGCTAAGCTAATTGACAAGATGCATTACACTTTCTGACTTTTTTATAGTAAGTAATAAGTTTGTTAAATGCTTTTAATATATAGCTGTAGCAGTCAGAAATATTCGGTTTGTACTAGCAGTAATCTGTCAACGGCCCATTGACAAAATCTGGACAATTTTGTTGTAAAGCATATATATATATATATATATAAACTTTTTATTAAAGCGATACTGGTTTTTAACTCGATAAACAGTTAACTTGTAACTTGCAATTCAAATCGTGAACTACCAAAAAATGAAACCATCTTTAATGTCAGACCGATTGGTGCTCAAAACCACCCTTGGCATTTAATAACATGAGATATCCAGTTTGTTCATTTCAAGGCTCTGAGAACAGCTTAGTGCAGCTGATGCCTCTGCATGGTTTGTCGAATAGTGTCAAACACCTGTGCAGCCTGGTTTATTGCTATCAAAGATCTCAAGGTGATTTATTACACTTACCGAAGAAGAGTACCCTACAGGTTGTGATGCTTCACATGGCTGTCGTTGGAATGACAGTGGACGGAAAAGTTAAACATATCACTCGACCAAAACCCTAAGCTCAAAGCTTGGATTTGCTAAATCCAGTTCATGATGACATTATTCTTTCCTGCACACAGTTACACAACAAATGGTGTTGAATAAGCTCAATGCACATAAAGCTGCTCCCCAGAGGAACGTGTAGCAATCTTCTGTTATCTGTCAAAATGTGCACTCAGTTTAGAGGACCAGCTTACACCTTGTTTTCTTGTTGTGCTTGGATCCTCAGCTCCATTGGCACTGCCCTGCAGACTGCAATACTCCCCACCGTCCCTTTGCAACCAGGTGCAGTTACTTCGACGTGACATCTTGAGTTTGATTACATTAGCATAAAAACAATCTGGACTTCAATCAGAAAAGAAACACAGACAGTATTTATTTGGGATAAGAAAATATGAAGTTTGTCTTTGAAAATACCATGAATTTAAATCTTGTTTCTAGTAGCTTGACCATATCATACACAAGACATTTTAACTGCCCGGTCATTCAGGTATGAACTTTTGGTGACTTTGCTCTGTGTCAGGGATTAATGCCACCCCCACTGAGCTGACTAAGTGCCCATTTACACAGAGCCAAGCGATGCATGAGTGAGAGCAGCAGCCTAAATACTGCTTGTTTTGCAATTCTGTGCAGACCCAAAATCCCTGTGAGAGGGGTTGGGGAAGGAGGGAATGAAGGGGGGAACTAAATAGAAAGCTACAGAATGATGTCTTCTTTCTCTTTTTGCCTATAGAGTCCTGAATCAGAGTAGTACTATGTCTGGTTGTACGTGCTGTGATTTAGAGAGCAGCAGCAGAGATCCATTAGCAATGAAAAAACATACCCTCCCCATGCAGGAAGTGATTTATGTATTCAATAAGGCTCTCTGGCTTTCATTCCCTCCTTTGCCTCATTTCACTTCCTTATTCCTGACAGCAGCACTACGACACGTCACAGTATGGAAAGTGTAATTTACCAAGCAAGATGTCCTAGGTAGGTGTGAGTACAACTGCAACATGAACCTGCTGTAATGGAAGTTTGCTTTGGCTGCTTTGTAACAGCAACACACTGTGAAAAACTCCAGCCTTCGGGAAGTTCTTTAAAATCTTTAAAAACGATCAAAAGACCGTACGGCAGCAGTGTCACCAACTAGCAGGACTCAAAATAGAAAAGACAAAAAGACAGAAGCTGCCTCATCAGTAGTTAAGGCGGCAGATTACTTTGGGCTGCTTAAAGGGTTGTTCAGTGTCACACACTGTAAACATTTAGGATGCTATAAATCATGCATCCATTTAAATCGAGGCTAATTCATTGTGGATAGTTTTCTGCATCACCAGGTGCAACACCCTTGAGGAAGATCAAATCCATGTGACTGATAAAAGTCACGCAGCCCTTTATTAAATCTGATATCCACTCTGGAAACCTCATTATGAACATTATTAGTCAAGCTTAGTCAACTTGCCCTCGTGTCGTAATGATGTACAGGCAGTTACAGACAAACACACAACACATAACACATAACATAATCGAAGGATAGCAGGTACAGTACATGGCGGTGGTGATTTTAATGCGGAACTTCCAAAATAAACAGAGCACAAAGAACAACACACGTCTGTTGTAGGGCTGTGAGCTGTTGAATTTGGATGTGGTGTCTTTACATGTCTGGTTTTGGCTGACAGTCTGTACTACAAAGTATACTGAAGCAGTTAGTCCTGTTAAAGAGGATAGAATCTGAGAATATCAGGAATGGGAAAGTCATTTTTAGTTTCTAATGTATCAAGGGAAATCCCCATTGCCATCAAATGAGTTGTGGGAATACATCAGTTGCCTATAAACACATAACTCTGTAGTTTAGCTTTTTGAATTCAGGCGTGAATGATCTGAATGTTCTGGTGTTGGTCTACTTCGCTTTTAGACCTTTTAGACACAGAAAGGTTCTCTTCAGATTAAGCAGGCATCAGTTTACAGCTTCAAACGCCCTGCTTGTAAAGGATAACCCCACCAAAATCCATTTGAATTTGGACCAAACAACACCCTAATCGACATTTATGACAATGTCTTTGTTACTTTATTATGTAAAGAAATGACAGAAATGGTCTGTTTTATTCTCTGTGATCTCGTAAAGGCTTTTTATGTCAGTTAGCTTTTAAAAGCTGACTGCACCGTGAATTGTAATTACCAAACTAAAACTGGCCACATTGTGAAAATTGTGTGTGAAGCAAGACGAGTGAAAAGGGTAAAGGACAAGAGAAGGAGCCTTGAAGCACAAGCGAATAAGGAAAGGGGGACTGTATAGGCAGAGGCAAGTAAGGACCGAGCAGCCAAAACCTGCTGACTACTCCCGTTTCAAACAGCTGTGCAGGGAAACTCACAGTAGTCTTTAACATATGCTATCACTGAGCAATTAATCTACAGAGGGAAAATATGGGAAGGACAACAGAGAGATATAGTAAGAGCTGGCAAAAAGGGGTCAAGAAAGTAAGAAATCAGCAGAAAAGGTTTGAGGAAGAAAGAAAGCTGCTTACAGTAACACCCACTAATTTCCCCAAAGACAGGTGCTGTGGATATTAATCCAAATAAGCTTTGCCAATTTCTCTGCTCCTGCCTTAGCCAAAGCCTTCTAGATGCTTTCCATTCCAAGTAATCTAATGGCCAAGTTACAAAGCAAAGGAGAAGCTCAGCCTGCTGTTCAGCACTGAATTCAATTGGGAAATTTACATTCAGTGGTCTCTGACCTATAGACTGGTGTCTAATCTCACCTATAGGCACAAATTATAGCAATGCACAAGCCATTAAGACAGATGTCGTATGATAGAGAATGGTGCAGGCCAGGCTTCTGAATTAAATGAGCATGACATAATAGCTTCACCAGAAGGAGCTTTATTATACACCTGAGCCCATACACTATAGCTGTCTCACTGTCCACTGAGCCAAATCAGACACTTGAGGCACTCACCCCAGAGGCCACACAGGGGAGTGGACAGGGAGGGCAGTTTGCATTAGGGAGAATTGTAAATTTGGTTTCTTTATTTCATAAGGGTTTTGAAAGAGCACGACTGAGTCAGCTCTCTGTAGTCTGCTGCTGTGAAGTGGCAAAAGGATAGAGCACTGTGTGTCTGTGTGTGTGTGTGGGGCATCTGTGTATAATAATTACAAACTGATCAGCTTCACTTAGCCTTTATTCACTAAGAAAGGACAAACCTTACGACTTCAAGCCTTTGTAAACAGGATGGTCTCATTAGAAAATCTAGGACGGACTGCTACTGTAGGTGGTTTTGTTTCCGACTGTCTTTTAAAAGACATGCTACGGTGCAGTGGCAGCTCCTGCCAAATCTCTTAGGGAAATTGTTGCAGTGATGGCAAAGGTGACCCGTTTAACGGGTAATTTAACAGTAGGCTAGACTTCTTCACTTGGCACTGAATAATTGTTTTTTTAATGTTCAACTCCTCTAAACTGGCCGTAGATGTGCACGTGAGTGTGAATGGTTGTCCGTGTCTCTGTGTTAGCCCTGCAATAGTGGCGACCTGTACAGGGTGTACCCCACCCCTCTATCCAGCAGACCCCGCGACCTGTCATATGAATAAGCGGTTACAGAAGATGCATGTTCAGCTCAGCAATAGCAATCTTGGCCTTTAGCAGCAATAGCCCCAATAACAAGGAGATGGCTGCCATTTTCTGTCCAGCACCTTTGCATAGAGTCAACTATTCTACTCTTTCCTCACAATCATGGGACTAACTGCCATCAAGGCCTAGCAAAAAAAACAACAACAACAACAACAAAAAACAGGTTACGTATGTACATGTTAGAGTAGCCCCAGCCAGAGTTCAGCCTTAATGTGGGTCCATGATTTGGCGATTTGCATTCAAAGTAGAACCTAATATACCAAAAGGCCAGACCACCAGCACTCGTGAGAACATGACTTTACGCTCATTTGACTTCATTCAAAGGCACGAGGACAGAATGTCTACAGCAGTGACAGTAGAAAGCCTCACACTGTGGTTGAATGTGAAAATCTTTCCCCGCCACCTTCAGTGGTGAAAGCAAGGCCGCCTGATCACCCCAGGGAACAGGCCGTGCATGATACACTTGCTTTATTTAACATGGTGACGGATGGAAATTGGTTCAAAGATTCTTCCTCAGATGTGATGCCATTTTGGAGATAAGAGAAAAGCCAGATGGGGTACAGCTCATGAAGAGAAATCGCATTAGTTGACGTTCCATGAGCAACAGCTTCACCGGAACGGAACATAAATATCCTGCTTTGTATTTGTGAGATACTCTATCAGGCTTGTTAGCAAAACGTCTTCAGTAGAATGTGTTTTCTTCACTGTAAGGGTGAAACTGATGCTGAAAGTGATGTCTAGATGATGAATCTACTTGGCTGAATATCTTGGACAGCCTTTACTGCCTTTTAACATCCAGTGTAACAGCCGTGTGAGGAGAAAGGGACTGAGAGGGGAACACAGTATGCCAACACTAGGATTCTGCACATACTTTCATAGCGACGGTAACCAGGTCAAAACCGTGATCTGATCATTTTCTGAGGAGGTGGACAACTTTTGTGCTCTGGAATTTGCTGTGATGTACCGACTGGAGTAGGCAGAGAAATAATCAATAGAATTACATGAAACGGCAGCCTGAAAGCACGCAGAAAGAAAAACCTAAAGGTTTGTCTATTTAGAGCTCAACTGACCCGCCACAGAAAAAAAAAAAAAGTTGCACAGCTTTATTTACTGTACGGGCATGATTCATTCGAAGTAAAAGCGTCTGTTCCAGAGGTACGACAAGCACTAAGATAATTTCTGTGTTTTATTGCACTGTGTAGTTCAGAGGCTCCTCAGTTAATGAGACGCAGTCAGTCGGGTTCTGAGTCTGACTTTCAATCCGCCACCCACTGAGCCACCATATTAAAATTACACCACTGGGGAAGAGTTCAGTCAGCGGAAAACAATGTGTCATTTTAATCCGTATCAAATGATATGGATACAGGAAGAAAATGTTAGCATTTGGAGATTCATTGTCATTAGATAATTGAAGAGTGAAGTGATTTATCATTTGCCTCATTCTGACTCATTCAACATTGTATTACCAGAGAGTCTACAGTTATGCTTCATTTCACAAATCTCATTTGCATCAAGCAATATATTAGTCTGAATACGGTTTGAAAGATGAAAGTACAAACTGAGTGTCACACAAGATGTGTTCATCCAGTTAACTTCCAGTCCATGTTTCTCTCTTGACCTGTCCTTGCACAGACCATTGCGGCAATAATGCAATCTCTGTGCAGATGTCTGCGCAGAAGGCTGTAGTATAATTACCTTAAGTAGACTTTATTAAAGATAATGGACCTTCAGCGTTAGATCATGTTTAATTACAGCTGCCAAATTAGGCTCTAACTATATCTATGCTCCACCTTGGAGAGAAGACGTCAAAACGCAGAGTTTACAGGTGTTGTGCACGTTGTTGAATTAAAATGAGGCATTCATACAAGAGATGCATCAAACGGGTGAGCAAATATATGACACTGATACAAGTTGAGTAGTGTTGCATGGCCTTAAATGCAACACTGCAACATTAAGGGGCTGTTTCCCACAGGGGATTAAACCATTCTGACATCCCTATTAAAACCCGTCAGTCACCTGTATGTCGCCAGACATTAATAAAGTCATGTGTTACACCGTGGATACAACTTTTAATGTAAAGTATCTGTGATGTTATCATGAGTTACAGATGCATAGCCACACAGAGTAACAGAGTTAACAAGGTCATCTGCAGGAGCAGATTTTAGCCACTCTGGGGAGTATTTGCTGTAGAACACTGCAGTGGTGTTAGTACTACAATAATCAATCTGTGTAATAATTAGTAATACTGTATTACTAATTATTACACACATTAATTCAGAAATTAGCTAGTCTCTTATGATAATGAATTCATTATTTTGATTAAAATTCAGAATTTCCTTCGCATGTGTGTAAGCTTCTGATTGACCAGAACTGTCTGTAAATTAACTGGATGATCAGATTGAAGCAAAGACACTTTCATAAATATGAAAAGCTTTCTATATCAGACTCCAAACATACATTGTTTTAGGAGGAAAGGGACATTTACAGTATAGTAATATTGGTCAAAACATCAACATGTGGTGTGTTATGTAGCACATATAAAATATACTGTCGTCTATACATCTGTACATATCCAAATATTTAGTGTCTGCTCTGATGAAGGAAGAGGAGGTCGCAGTATTTTTGTGCACCGTTCAATATACATGTAAGGTACAGTATGTGGATACAGCGTCTCAATAAACACCAGCAAAAATATCTGAAGCTGTGTGAACAAAGCTTTGAGAACATGTAAACATCATAAACTTTGTAAAGGAGGGAAAATTATATCATACATTTATTTTACATTTCATGTAGAACGCACAGTTCATTCTCTGTGTGAAGGAGAAGTGGCAAAATGGCAAACTTTTTAAGTTTGCCATTTAGATTAGAACAGGCTTCACCTGGTGAGCAAGATGTTCGTTCTCACGGGTTTAGGCTGAGCTCTAGTGGAAAAACGGTGAACTACAGATTTACTGACATTAAGAGACTCACTTTTCAAAACATGAACATAGTGACAAATTGAATGCAAAAGAATTTGTAGGGGATCACATGTAAACTATCACTGTAATACGGAGAGCTGACAGAGATAAGGGCATGTCATACCTGGCTGGATAATTTTGTTAAAGTTATTTAAAAAGTGTAAAAGTCACGAGATAGTGTAAATGCTTTTACTTTTTGCGCGGATAATGACACGTTTCAGTTAAAATGTCAAGCAAGCATTTAGACACAATTTTAATTAGGTTTGCCGATGGCAGATATTTCTCAAATTTGGTAAAGCAAAGTAATTGTGGATTTCTGCAAGCTCCGTAGAGTAAAGAAAGACAAAATAAAGGCCTTTGAACATCTGGATGCTTTTATCTTAATTTATATATATATATATATATATTGTTGTTCAAGATTAAGTAGGTTGAAGAGATTCTTTTCCATTAAAGTCTTTCAAAAGATGACCCAGTGAAGAGCACAGCAGCAGCAAACGACAGGTTATCAGCCAAACCTTTGCCTCGCCCGCATCCTGCAGAGTGCTGGTCGAATTGCTTTGTCATGTTGCATTCATGTCCCATAGAGTTCCTCAGCTGGGATGTTTGTTTTGCAAATGTCCTGGAGAAATGTAGACAGAGTTTTGCATATGAGCAGGAAATAAATCACACATTTATCACAACCATCTGGCTTGCCAGAGTCATGTGGTTCACTGCAACTTAGCTGTTAGAAATAGAAAATGATGTGTCTATGCGTGAAGCACACTTGACTCTTAAGTCAAAATGACAGCAACTTTGTTTTGGCACTGGTACCTGTCATAACTGAGTCGTAATGATGTCTTTAGTCATCAGTGTGCGTATATCTGCTCTGCTGGGTGTTTTCTGTATGAATTTCTGAAGACTTCTTCTGTATGTGTGTCACAATGGACACTTTCATTTGTTCTGATTTGCTCTACACGGGAAGGATAAGTACCTAGATCATGCTTGCTCGACAATTTGCTGACGTCTCACAGAGCCACATCACTTGTCAAAACACAAGTCTCTCTAGAGAGACTACTCACCGCTTTTTCTTGCTTGAGTTGATGTCTACTGCAGGCCATCTGTGGCAGACTGGGTTTGAACACGGTTCTTGTTCAGTCCTGGCCTGACGTTTCCCAAGTTCACTGTAGAAAAAATAACTTTGTTGACAGATGTCTGCTGTCATGTTCAAGCAAGAATAACAATAGGTTGAAGATTTAAACATCAGCTTACGTCAACACGTGTGGCAAGAGGGATGTGAAATGCTGTGATCCAGCTAAAGTGAGGTAAATCAACACGCTCAGCAGCAGGTGAGTACCTGAACAGGTTCAAAACCAAAGTGTCAGTCAGCAACACGACTAACGTCAGTTAGACTCTCCAGGAAAGGAGAATAATACACAAGTCAGCCTACAGTATGCCTTACCTTTTTTTTTTTTTTACCTGTGACATGCTAACTTAAAATCATCTAAAATTTTTAAATGTAAATTATTAAGCCTTTAGTTTTCAGTTTAATAGTAAATGGTAGGTGCAGGACTAAACAGCAAGATTATTGGTAATGAAAAGGTACACAGTGAGGACTTGTAGGGCTTGAAGATCTCAGACAAATCCAGTATTTAATTCACTTCCAAATTAGTCAGGAAATGTGAACTCACCTTAGGAAAAAAAAACTATTTCTTGACAACACAGCTTAGAAGCTAGAACAACTTGTTAAGTCAGAGCTGGAGCACAATTTCTTCCCGACGTGCTGCTTTAAGTGCAAGACACTTTCACTCGACACAGGAGGTAGAATTACAGAGGGCTGAGTACCATTAAGTTTCCCAGTGAGCGATGACAGCATGCACAAAAGACCTGCCCTAAGTGGAATGCAGCCATCATTAATACACATGTGCTCTCCATACTGTGACAAGCACAAATGTCAGCCGAGGAAAAGGTCTGCTGCTGCCAGTGAATGCACATGAATATGCATTACTCTATGCTTGTGAGCGCTAATAATTAAGGACTTTGTTGTCAAAGTTTCATACCATTATAACAGCAATGGGCTGCACATTTATTAAGCTGATTATTATTATTAGCAGTACTATTCCAATAGTCCATGTATTCCATAGTATTCCTTTGGGCATTGTCAGTCATCTCTGTGTTGTGTCTCCTAACAGGCATTACATTTCTCTTTCCCTTGAAGCAAGGAGTCTTCTGTGATACTACACACTACCAGCTACTTTGATATTGCTCATTAGGAAAACTGACCATCAGAAAGTAAAAGAGACAAAGATTCACCCAGTTCTTCTAGTAAAATCCTTTATTTCATTTGAGTCATGTAGGCTAAATACGTCTTTAAGTCTCCAGCTCTCTCTCTGTTTGATCAGTCTCTGAGGAACATCAAATATAACAAGATCAAGCAGATGAAAATGAAATGAGGAAACCAGTCAGGAAGACAAAAAGACATTGATTTTTAATATGTTTTGCTCACTTTGAACTTTGTTTTATAGAATAAATATCTTTGAACCAAGAAATCCCCTAAATCCCTTTTATTTAATAAAAGTTTCCTCAGCTGTCCAGCATGACAATGTGGAAAGGTGTTCACTTCTGGTATACACAAAAAAAAAAAAAAAAAAAAGGTTCCACTGTATGTACCACAGTTCTTAAGACACAAGTGCTCCTCTTAATAATGAGATAAATGGTCAGGAAAACAAGCAACAACACAGTTCTTGTTGAGTTTAAGACAAACAGTATTTCCTTATACCTACTTACACACCTCAGGCATGAGTATAAAAGAACAGTTCTTGAAGGAGAGGTTTTTAAGTTTTGATCAATAGGCATGATGCAAAACTCCTAATACTGTTCTCTAAAAGGAATAATGATTTAAAGGTATCTTCCCCCTTTCTTGTGTTATAAATAACGGCTTTTCTGTGACTACGACATACTCTAAAAGGAGGCATCTATAGCATCTCATTGTTAATGCAAACACATTTCAGCACCCCTGCTATAGGCCTTACATGCACTCATCTGCAGTTAGTCCCACTTTTCATTCCCAAGGCAGCAGTTTTGCATTAAGAGGTCACCATAATCCACTGGAGTCTGTTATGATGCAGTGAAATGTGAATCTTTCTTTTTTCAGGGAAAGAC
The DNA here is from genome assembly GCA_005024645.1 of Planiliza haematocheilus. NCBI lineage: Eukaryota > Metazoa > Chordata > Actinopteri > Mugiliformes > Mugilidae > Planiliza > Planiliza haematocheilus. The sequence continues at coordinate 8,716,966 of SRSE01000649.1, read as the reverse complement.
ACATTTCGGACCAAATCAAATGGGTAGACAAAGATGATTAAAATGTAAAATGAAACCACATTAAATAAGTGCATGACAGCTACAACTTGAACGCTCCAATTGACTTTTGTTTTCTTTGACTATCAGCTGTATTTTGACTGGGCCCGTTTAATTAGTAATTTTAAATTTTCCTTTTAGTCTTACACAGTATTTAAGCTAATTGTACACAAATTATACTTAATTTGATGGTGGACACTTATTTTGTATCTTCATTGCGTTCTGGTTGATTTAAACATATTAATAGCTACAAAATTTGTTTTGTAAGCAAAATATCTGCCGTATGCACTTTGCACCCTGCAAACTGGATGACTACCATGCACACTGATAATCCACAGTGATATATTCATAGTGAAGCATACTTCTGAGCTGTTCTTGGAAAACTCAATCAGGCAGGCGATTGCATTGTTGCACACACACACAGGGGAATACTGATGCAGAATCCCTTATTAGGTCAATAATTTACATGAACTCTGTATTTTATTCATGAAATGTGCCCGCTGAGACTATTCAGATGTCTTAAGGGCAGAAAACAAACCACAAACACATCTCTGTTTGGAGCTTAACTTGATGAGAAAACTGTGGCACCACTGCCAGCAGCAGAGCGAGTTGTTTTCCAGTTGTGGAGTACGTTCACACGATTATCTTCACATCCTAAAACGTCAAGCTTCTTATTATTTGGGGTTTTGGATGGGTTTTTGTCATTTTCCTTCAAGAACAGTGAAACATACGGTAAAGTCAACGTATTTAATAATGGTAATATACTATTAAAACTAACCATTGCAGTTCAAATGAAGGGTCTATCAAATGTGAAATAACCCAGTGTAGTTTTTTCAAACTCAAACAAGCTTTGCAGTGCAATTGCAAAAGTTTCTCCACATTTCAGACAACAGAAATACTCCATCACAAGTTACATCCCCATAGATGCATCTCAAGGTTTCGTGTTGTGGGATTTAACTAAAATACACATGTCATTCATTTTCATGGGCTTGGATGAAATGAGCCAATATTGATGTAGCCTGTTATGTTTTAAGCTAACGGCGTACAAAAAGAGATTAGATACATGATGTCCTTGTACTGTACATGCTCATATACACTGTGGTTTATACTTACCCATCTGACAGGAATAATTTGGTCCTCTCAGTACAGACAATAATGATGCAATTTTTCTCTCTAAATAAATGCTGATTCACAAAAAAAAAATGTCCAATTGTGAAAAAAATTAATTTTTCTATTTAGCACATCCTATTGACATATCTACAAAGAGATGCATGTAGTAGTTACTTGGGACATCATTAATAGGGGATGAAATATTTTTTTCTTTAAAAAAATCCTCTTTTCTGTTCCCTTAAGTCAGGTGCTGAAAAACACCAAATAGTGTGTGAAAATAAAATCAATAAGTGGGTAATACGTGGGTAAATAATAACAGTAATATCAGTCTGTTTTACAGTACAAACATCAAAAATGAGTCTGAAGGAGTGGCGCCTTCGTGTGCCTCCGTTGAAGGCCAGTGCACACCTCCTGAACAAATGAGAGCAGAATTAAAACTCAAACATGTCATTCTGCTTCTTAGCCAGCTTGGCCACCTCCTGCCTGATCGCCTGCACGAGTGCAGAGGTGGAGAGACTGCTCAGGGGCATGCTGTCCATGTCCTTCAGCACCTGGGGCAGACTTTGCTGGGATGCTGTGCTAGGGGCGGAGGGCGGCTGCTCCAGTGTCTGGTTGTACTGCAGGGGCAGCCTGATGGGGCTCCCCTGTGGGTAACGAGGATGAGGAAAAGCCTCAACATACCCAGGCAGAGGCACCTGGAAAACAGTGCAGACAGGACATACAGCAACTTGATTATTACCGTCCACTAACAGTTAACAGTTGCTTTAGCATCGCTTTTTAAAAAATAAACGGTGATGAGTTAATATATACTCTATAATAACTGAAAAAAACCCTCTATAAATAGTTTCTGTGTGTCAGGTGCCAGATTCACAACACAAAAATTGTGGAAAAAATAAATTAAAAGGTGTTCATTTAGGAAATGTGCTCAACTACCCCGCTGTTTTGTTGTGTCCACTCAACGCCAGCCATACATTCAGCTCAGCAAATGGTTTCTAAATGACACAGGCTCTGCAAAAAGACACTGCATGAAGGCATCTGGTTGAAACAGGCAAACAGACAGAGGGGGGAAAAAAAGAGAACATTCCACACAAACAAGGAGAGGAGGGACACACGGGTCATAACAAATCTCACAGAGCAAATGAAACGTGCTTTAAATAAATTAAAGACAAAACAAAACACAGACCGGTCGGGGGGGGTGCTTTGCCGCTCCTCTTAAATGAAGCCCAATCCAAAAAAGAGCATGAGCACTAAAGACACTTGGAATCGAGAGACTGTATGCAAAAGACTACAATCCCACCTACTCTACATGTGACAGATATATTTCTGTCATAATGTCTCTATTCTGTGTTTGAGTGTTTATTGCTTTATAATATTTTCTGTTGCTTTACACATCTTAACAGTCAAAAGGAGGCACTATGGATGAGGAACCTGACAACAATTACTTAGCCTAGTTTATGTTTGTAGCACAAACCTGTTCACAGTCTGAATAGTTTCATAATTTTGCAGATAATTACCTCAAAATAGTTACTCAGAAGAATTATTTCATATTAATAGGCCAATGAGTAACTGGGGCACTGGGACATCTGCCCATAAATAAATATCATTGTAGTTGGTTTGTGTGTTTCCTAAAGAGGTAAAATGGGCTTCCTTACAGAGTCTGCCCACTGCGGCGGCACATCCTCGGGTTCCGGAGGGTAGGACATCCAGGAGGGACTGTGGTAGGAGGTGGGTGGTGTGGAGACAAAGTACTCTGAGTAGCTGGATCTACTGGCTGGGATGGCGTAGACAGCTGTTATTGGGTTTCCTGTGGAAAAACAAAAACAAAACATACATGTAAACTTACAAATGTTTTCTTTTGTTGGCACAGGAGCAAAGCGCAGTATGGGTTACTTTTAAAAATGCCACGTCATCTCCTTGAACGCTTACCTGAGTAGTTGGACACAGGCTGCTCTCCAGTAATAGATGGAAGTGCTGCTCTAGTGGTTGGCCCATATGGGTTGCTGTCGTGTTGACTCCGCATTTCAGCGACAGATGTCTCTGAGCTCCTTGCTTTAGGGCCCAAGTCAGAAGTGGAACTAAGTCGGACAGAAATTGGAGAGGCATAAACAAAGAGCCGCTGCAGTTATACACCACTAGATGGCAGACACAATCCACGTGGAAAAGTGAGTTCCTCATTAAAATTCCTGCCATCTCTCATTGCACTAGTTCAATATTAAAATGTATACAAGGCCTCAAATCACCCTGGCCGCCGTGCACCACCTAGTTACTTTCTAGTCCCTGAATATGAATTTGAATGTGAATAAATATGGGGTATTTTATGGGTTTTGGGATGCGGTACGTCTGAGTTAGCCTGTCTGCATGTGTTTGTCTTCAGGTTTACCGTCTTAAGGGGGTCCCAGGAGGAGGCCCAGTGCGAGGTGGTAGAGGGGGAGGAGAACCTGTAGCCATCTCAGGAAGCTGGGTAAAGCGAAAGGCCTTAAACAGATAATGGAGGCCACTGAATGTTTAGATGTCTTTGTTAGAAGTTATGGCAGAAGGTAAATATTCTTAGTCAACTTACTGGTTTGGGCAAGCTGCACTGATACATGTCTGCACCATAAGATGGTACCCACTGCAGGCCTCCCCGCCCACAGCTCATTGTCCCGGGAGCACTGGTCACCACGTCTGCATAAGGGAGGGGAGGCTGTGCCGAGCTATAGTGGTCCGGAGGGGGCTGGTGGTGGTGGTGGGAATGCCTTCCGGATGTGGACTGCCCCCCTGAAGCCAGGCTGAATGCCTCCTCCAGCAGCAGGTGCATCTGCTGTCGCACTTCATCAATGGACGGCTGTGAGCTCAGAGTGGATGTCTCTGAGTGGCCTTTCAATCCCCGGCCATACATGTATCCCCGTGGCCCCATTAGACGATCAACATTCGTCTCCTCAATCAACTCCGGCTCAGTCTATAACATGAAGTTCACAAGGGGGAGACTGAACACACTCTCTCAGAACTCTGACTTATAATATATACAACGGTGTGAACTATTGTATAACAAATATATAGTCACTAAAAACGCAGAATTTGTCACACATATGAGACTGAAATGAAACCTGTTTATATGAAGCATCATAGCAATTCTTTTGGTGTGGGTGAGTTTGATACACCTGGGGAGGCATGTTTTTACTGAGACTGAATGATGTATGAAAAAACTGTCCTTCTCCTTCTTGAATCGACGGGATACTAATAGATAAATGCTGAGACAGACAAGAAGAGTCCAAGTTCTGTCATGTCTTCTGTCATCTCTCTGTGGGTTGTTGACAAGGTGCTGACGAGGCAAAAAGACGCTGAATGTAGCTCTGAGGCAAATCAGCTCAAAGAGCTTGAATTAGCAGTGTTGCTACTTGTCGGTCTGATTGAATGACCATCATCCCCTCTACTCTATACAATTCATTTCATCTCCATCTCATTTATTCATTCATTCTTTCTTACATTTTTCTAAACTCCCTCCATCTTTCTTCAGCCACAGATTCCATCTATTCAGTCCTTACATTTGGTGATAAATTAATATGAGCTGAGGCTGCCCCACTTCCTGTGCGAACAGAGGGTAGCCATGGGAGACCTAGCGTGGTGCACCTCATAAATCAGACCCCCCTGCAACACGGAGCAGCAGAGGCTTGCATCTGCAGTGATGGGGCCTGCAGCCACACTAGTGCCTTTGTAATCTATAGGTCCGACAGCTCTGATAAAAGGACGTAGCTTGTACTGGCCATATTGTGTCATATTTCTAACAGAGCTGAACAGTTGGTTGAGTTCGACCACAAAAGAACCAATATGTCACGGCAGATTCAAGAGTTTTCTGTAATATAGGTTTTGAATACTGTGTTCATGGTACCACACTGTAGTTCCCAACATCTAATATATCCGTTCTGAAAGCACAAGGGGCTATTTTCAGAGAGGATATTTAACTATAAATGGTAGGAAAAGCACGGAACTATATGAAACATTAACGTTTCACATAAAGGCCCCATTAGGCCATGCATGTACTGGAAGTAAGCTGACACGCACCATAATACAGCCAGTCGTACCTGTGATCTTCCTTATGTGCTAAGTCAAAAAGCAGACAGGTCAATGGGAGTTCAGTGAAATCTTCTATCAGTAGCTCAGAATGAAAGCACTTTTTAAGAATGTCCGCATGATTACTCTCAGGAGCTCAAATACTCGTATTCGGACTACCCACGCAGAACCATAATGGCACAATAAAAGTGTGGGGACATAAACCAGCCATCCCAAGATGCATTATATATCAAAACGACAGGCCCCTTATAAATCTCAGCTCTTAATTATGAATGAACCACTTCTGTGCCTTCAGCTTGCCGTGGCACACATACATGCGACCACACCTAAGCAGAATAGGTTTGATTTCTTGCTCTGTTGCTGCTGATGTTTTCATTCCATGTTAATAGATCTAAGTCTTTCCAGACCTGCATATCCTGTGTTCAGTCCCAGTCCTCAGCTGGTGCTGATGCTAACCACAAGCCACTTCTGCACTGGTTCATTGGTTGCAATTATATTATTCATTAATTATATGAAATCTATAGCTCAGGTAAAGCAAATGCGAGGCTTTGAGTGTTCAGTTAAGTCCAAGCTGATATCTTCCAAAGTGGTATAATTGTTAGTAATTACTTCCTATTTTAACTGTCTGTAGCAGGTTAACTTTGTCCACAGGAATACGAAGAGGGGTAATTTGTACTAAAAAAGACTGTAACTTTGAAAGATTATGCACAGTGTGTCTGCACATTTAATATTATTTTAAAATATACAACATAAAAGGCTTTTAACAGATCTATCTGGCCACACAATGTTGGTGATTTACGACTCACATCATAGCCACTGTTGCGGATGCCTCTTCTGGGTCTCTCTCTCATTACAAGCAGGTCCATCTCTGTTCCTCCAGGGCTCGGACTGCTTAGACTCTGTCTGCTGCGATAGGCCGTCTGCCCTACCTGGGAGTGCCTGCCAATTAGAGTGAACAGTGGACTCAGTACAAATCATACCTGGGGTAGATATCCATTTATAACATTTCAATTACTTTTTCAGTTTCAGTATGGCTGCAGTAAAAGGGGTTGAGGCGTGAGAAAAGGTCTGGTGCAGTGGGTTTATTGAACCAGACATGAAGAAGGTGAGGAAAAGTATCTCATGATGTTATCAAGTATAAGAGCTGGCATAAATTTAAAAAAAAAAAATCATTCAAACTGCTGTATCACATGAGAATATAATGGATTTTTTTTGGAACAGCAAAATGCCACACTGATAAAACAATTAGTACAACAAAGAAGAGTGTACAATAATGACAGAGGACAAGATTCATATCAGCTGCACGCTCCGATGGGATCACTTCAGCTCGGGGAATTCATGTTGGAGGTGTCACTGATCAGTCACACAGTAATTTTGACAGTAAATATCCGCTACTTGCTCATCGGGGCGCTACGTAAAAATAGCTACCACACTGCTTATCATTCTGAGAGCAGCTGTTCTGGGGCATGTGAGGGTTAATCTGGTGAAGAGAGGCCCATTAACACACTAGACCTAAATCTGTAAACCAAAAACTGTCCATGTTTATCTGCATTTGTAAAGGGAAAGCAGGACAGAACCAGCTTATTGGACCGTGCAGCGCTCCATCCTTTTTTCTCTATTGTGGAGGCTCCGGAGTTCGAACAGACTAATCAGACAGGCCTGACGGGTCTCTCACTGCCTACTAAGACAGGATAATGACAACATTAGAGGAGACAGTTCCACTTGTCTATAAGCTAATTAGGCAAGACAGGGATGGGCAGGAATAGATAGCTGGCAATGGTCAAAAGCCCAGTCGTCCAATAGGAAGTCCATGTCACCTCAAGCTAAACTGTAGCTGTTCAAACTGAATCTGTGTAACAAAAGTCTCCTCAGACTCATGTAAACACAGGTTTTCCTTTCTGTGTGCATTCAACCTAGGTTCCACTTCATTTTCCACTCTGCCCTCACCTCCTGTGAGACTTGACATAAGTGGAGCCTCGCTCATCGTCAGGCTCCAGGGGTCTGCCATGCTCACCGGCTGCCCTCTCATGGCCAGGCCGCTCTCTCTGCGCTACTGCTCGGCCACTGCCGCTGCCATTGGTGGACGGGAAGTCGTAATAGCCCTTCCTCTTAGCCTTCAGTCTTAGCTTGTTCCTGTAGTGCTCGATATCTGACTTCTGCTTTAGTGCCAAGTTCACCTGCGGAGAGGAAAGATGACAAGATGCAACGAAACAGGTTGAAATCGGTCAGGACAAAATCAGACACCAAGTTCCTCCAGCTGTATGTGGCATATGCTGGCTTCGGCCAGAAAGGCCTAACTCTTATGCAATAATTACAGTCTGGAATATTCTTTTCATCTTTATGATTATGATTTTAACGCCAAAGATGGTACAAAAAGTAAAGAATGCTACTTGAATGAGAAGGAGATTTAGCGCCTTTCTGCGCACACATTCATTCATAAACATATGTTTGCTAGTGTGCATCACCTCTCCATTGATGATGACTGAGTCCTGGCTGCGGTCAGAGGATGCAGGGTGTGAGTAGTTGTTCTGAGCCACCATGGGCTTTATGGAAATGAGCTGCAGGGAGCCAGAGGAGGTGTCATATGGATCTGAAGAACAGAGAGGGAACTCACTCACAAAGAGACTACAAATACCTCTAATCATTACGCTGCCAGTGAAAGGGGAGCAAACTGTCACCCTGCCTCTTTGTCTCTCCGTCTGAGCCCCCGTCTCACCCGCTCTTGTCACCTTGTCACCTTTAGGATTATGTCAAACATTAGTCGTCTGTGTCAGCAAAATTGGAATCGTGAATGGATGGAATAGATCACAGAGATGACTTTGCTTTCAACGCGGTGGCAGAGCATTTTGGTGATAAATGAAAGAAACTTACTTTGCACTTTCATTTCTTATCTGACAACTGGATTCAATTCTCGTTTCCCTTAACGCAGCTGATGAATAATTCAAATCCACCCATTAAGAAAATCATAATCTATAGAGAGCTCGATCCAATTTACAAGCAGAATATTTGAATTAGATTCATTTAACTCACACCCACCACATGTGTAACATTTAATTTCAGCGGGCAAGAATAGAACAGCAAATAATTCAACATCCAAATGGATTTTACAGAAATTGCTCAGAACCTCAGCACGGGATGTGAGACATCGCAGGGTCTTTCTGCGCTTTTACGGTGTGTATGTGTTTGTGCCAGTGTGTCACAGCATCCACTACTCTGACATACTCCATTATGTCAGCAGAGTGTCTGTCTCATGCATATTCATCAGGTCCATCTCTTCTTCCTGCTGAGTGGCTACCTATCTGATGACAAAAAAAGCTGCAGTGGCAATGCATTTCTCTCACAGTCCTAGTGAGCAGGAGATTAAGGAAGTGTGTCGTGCAGGACGGAAAAACAAAAGATTCTTTGGCACTGGTGACACACCTGACCTTGTCTGCAAAGGAGCTGCAGAATAAATTATTTGTATTTGCATCAATGCATGACTCTCACCGTCCCTATTGCAGATCTCCTCCTTTGTCAGTTTCTGCTGCGCTGTGACTTTCGGCACCGTCAGGCCCCTGCCGGAATTCAGCTTCTCTGATTCGTTGCTGATGACGGAACCATCCTCGCTTGGCAACTTGCTGCAAGTAACCATAGCAACAGGAAAGGCGGTGAGCGCTCAGGAAGCTTGGCTCAGCGCCAGGTTATGTCATCCCTTTAACAACCTCACCTTCCTCCCCTCCCTCTCTAAAGCCCATGTCCAATCACCATAATGTGTCATTAGATTATTTGTTAGCTTATTTCAGAAGCTGCTCGTCAAATCAAAACGTATCCAGCCCTGTGTGGCTATGAAAATAGATAGATTATATCTGTCTACCATAGATGGATAGATAGATGTTATAATGTTACAAGCTGCTGACTGCCTTGTTAAATGTATGCTTTAGATGTCTGCCAGTTTGCCTTTGTGAATTTTTGGGTGTTCATACTCTATGTCCTCATGACGTACGCACCGTGTCATGTGTGTTTCAAAGCAGCGTGCATTCATGTCCAGAGTGAAGCAGGATGGGTTCTTGCATTAATTGGACATTTTCTAGACCATACAATTTCTTTACCCAATTCTTGTTTCACTGGCTTCAGACGCTGTACAGCAGTCGGAATTAGAGCTGATCAAGCCCCGGCTCAGAAGACCACGAAGCTGACAGTGACATCAAAGCACCATGGTCTATCCCCTAATTGTCTGGTAAAATTGATAACAGCAAAGGGAGGCAGTGGAGCAGTGGCTACCCTCCCCTGCTCCCATGGAGCCAGTGCTGCAGAGAGCTAATTCCATACAACAGTCACATGCTTAACAAAGATATATAATGAGGAACAATTCATTGACGTGAGCAGATAATGTATACACTGGCTGTTTGGTGGGGTTACATATTTGATCCTGTATTGGTTTTAAAACATATATAGAAAAGATATTCTCAGGATGTTGGTAAATGAATATAGTATGACTGGATACATGCTTTTTGACTTGTTGTTAGCCCTGCGTTCAATTGCTATAACAAATAACACATCTTATAAGTACATACAGTATTTACCTCACAGCATCTTCCCAGCACCTCATTATTCTCTGGCAGCATTCCACAAAGATTTTAGGTCATTTTATAAATCTCGTTTAAAGAGCTTTTGCCTTCTGATGTCAACAGAACATTCCTACATCAGGTTCAGCGAACGCAGCATTTGCTCATGTGGTTTTTGCATCAGGTACAGAGATTAATCATGCTGAAGTTGTATTACAGCTGATATTCCAGTACCTACAATATATTAATGGTTGCAGCATAGCAAAGTGTTTCTGTGACGTTAATCCAGATTCTAAATCAAACATGTATTGAACTTTCAGTTAAAAGTTGGAGTGAGAGTTGGGAAAGGTTTCATTTAATAGTTATGGGAAGTATCGATCCACACTAAAATATCTGGCACGATCGGAAAAGAGTTTTGATTCTGGTGAACAGACCAGACTTTAACTAATAGCAAACCCATAACTCTGTGTAAGAGCTCACCTGTCTAATGGGGTAGGCTACACTTAAATCATGTCCTCCATGTCGCGGGTAGTTTGTAACTAGCTGCAGTTGTGCCGCGTACATGAATGCATGAACTCTCTCGGCTTGGAGAAGCTCGTGGATCATGCTGTGCGAGGCTGCGGGTATTTAATAAACTCTGAGAAAAACACAAGGAAACAGCTGGAGGCAACTAAAACGGCAAAGTGAAATTAAGCTCCACTTAGTGTTTTGTAAAAACCCAGATTACATGCATCACTGGTGAGTCTCATTACTTTTTTATCAACGTTAAGTTGTATTTTATTAACATTTCAGTGCATATTAGACAATGTGAAATTATAAAGCGAATAAGGAAAATCTCAACAAAAATAATTTGTATCTTTGCCACTGATATCGTGTAAAATTTTGTCCCACTATACAATCCAACTCCATTTTCACAGTCTTGCCACTTGTCCTTACAAAACAAAAGACCTGTGATTTGTGAATTGTGTCTTTCTGTGATGTTTATGGATCAGTGTTGGCAATGAAATATTCATTTTTTTGTCTTGTGTGAACAGAAAGCAATTTATATAAATCTTCATAGATTTTCATAGTATTCTTTTGGCTTCTTACTTGTTCTGAGATTTCTTGAGCAGTGGAGTCACGTCAGAAGCACTGACAACCCCAACTCTGTAGTTACTATCTATCCTATCTCTGTCAGTTTCTAAGCCAATCTGAAGCTACAAATTCTCCACGCACACAACTAACATGCTGTAACTGTTGACCTGATTCGGGTGTTTTGAGAGGTGTGCTGCAGCACTCACCACTGATTGATGTGCCTGAATGTTAGATTGGTATCTTACTACTGGTGGGAGCTTGTTAAAATCAACCAGGCTCAGGCTAATTTTTGAAATGCAATATTTTCACTTATGATGTTACATCAGTGTGTAAAGCAGGATGTAAAGCAGGAGGTAAAGCATTAGAACAAGTGTGTTATTTATTGGGATAAAAGCAGAAGGAGCAGCTGGTGTAGAACTATCAAACACTATTTAACAATGATATTGGAAGGGCTTTGTAAACCTTAAGACCAATTGCTTGATGAGTATTAAACTGAATTGCTTTTCCTGCCTCAGGTGTCTCTAAAAACCTTTGCTGTAGGCCCACCAGCTTATCTCCATTCTGACATAAATGTCATTTGATGTCGTTATCCAGAATGGCTTTGAAGGGTTACACCGTTCTGCCTTCCCTAAATAATTTAGCATGATTTAACATGGCAATTAATTTCTGCGGCAGCTGACTGACAGATGAGGAAAACGGTCAATTTCACCTGAACCCCGTTAATGATCGCCTATCATTCAGCATCAGGGTAGAACGAGGACAGACAGCAGGGCTGGAGGCATCTTTGCATTTTATCGTCATTCGTCCTCTCGCTATGTGACTCCTAAAGAGCGACTGTAAGCAAATGTGTTATATTACTGTTAATACGACTCGCATGTTTTCTTTTTTTTTTGGACATATACAACTGACACGGCTGAGATGTTACAGCTATGCTGAGCATGTGAAGCTGAGTTTGTCATATCCTAATGGCTGCTGAACAAATTACAAACATGTTTGATTTAGCTTAAAGGCCAAGTGGCAGACGTAATACAGATGTGACCACACAATGCCATGTGGGCCTGTTAAAAAGAGAAAGAGAGCATCCATGGGGTCATTTATATCTTATATCTTAAGAGCATATTTCTGTAACTTTTGAATCAGATTAGTGGAATAGTTCTAATGCATAACATGCCCCTCTCCAGGAATGTAATGCAGACTACAACAACAATAGGAACTGGTCTGAAATTAATTTCCTAGTCCATGTCTCTCAGTGGCTGGGCAAGCAATGAAATTCACCTACTTCTTCACACATGCCTTCTAGTCTGTCATCTCCTCCCTCTTCTGCGTTGCAGTGATTTAAGTAAGTTAATATTACAAACTTAAGCTCTGCTCATTTTCAGTCAGCATTCTTTAAAGCACATGACGAATCTCATCACAGTAGCACAACACCAACAACACGCTTAATTGCAGAACGATGCCGACACACCAACGCACAAGTATAATTGCTCACACAGGCTCTGCGTGGATCCGTCGCCGTTAATTTGATATTGTAAAAACCACAAATGATACAAATCCATACAAGATAAAGTAAACCACTCCTCTGCTAGACTGAATGTCACCAGCTACACCTACAAGTAATCCTTGACGGTAGATAATAACCTTCTAACAACATATGTTTGAACCTGAAAATAAACTGAACCTTCTATATTTTTAGTTTTTTTTTCTCACAATTTCAGTATATTTGGTGATACATGTCCCAGAATGAGAGCGTGAATCTGGCAGTGATACCTTTTGCGTTTGTCAGCAGTGAGGCTTTTCTTGTTGGCCGTCCCGTCTTGTTGCAGGGCCTTTTCTAGCGAAAGTGGGGTGTCCCGAATTTGCAGGGACATCACTAAGGTATCCTGGCTGACAGGCAGTGTCTCCTCATCTCCCCCTTGTTGGCCCAGGTGCTGCTTGGCATAGTCAAAACCCTGGACTGGCTGATGGACATGTTGAGTGAAGATGGAAAGAGACAGACGGGAAAGTGAGAAACCAGACAGAAGAGTCACATGGATGTCCCAAAACCTTTAAGCAGAAAACCACAGCCTTGCATGAAAATACAGGGACGTAGTTAAACATGAGAATTCACTGGGTTAAAAAAGGGATGACAACAAGTTTGTAGAGAAAGGTGCAGTAGAGGTCAAAATATTTCCAAACCACACGCTAATACACACTCACATATACACTGAAATATTTAGGGCTACTCTCATCGCAGTGTCATAAATTGTCAGGCACACATCACTGCCTCAAAGGAGCAAAGCCGTGGTGAAAAATCAATGTGTGATAGTCCTGTCCCTTCTGCCTAAACCACGCGCACACACAGCGCAAGAGAGTAGGGATTTTCATTGCATGTTAAATGCTTCTGCTGCTAATCTGAAAAGATGAAACTCTAACAAGGGTATATGATGAAATGGGGTGTCTTGCAGACAGTGAGTGGTGCAGAAGAGGCAGTGTTAGAAGAGTTAGATTTCATTCTTAGGAGTGACCTTGAGCATTTTAAGAATTTTTCATGTTTTTTTTGATTACTTCTGAGATATAACTAGTTAAGTCCTCTTCATAAGATGTGGGGGCTTGTCTAGAAACCCCATAATAATTAATTTCTGTTGGAATTAAGCTGGTAAGTTTTTGATGCTTGACAACACTCTGCAGGACGTTACAGCGTGTGTGGTAACTCCGAGTGTCACTCAAAGAGGAATTATAATTTTTTACAACCTGGTCCTTATTTCTGGCATAAAATACAATAATATACTCACCCATATAACTTTGGTGTGATTTGTAGGCGCCCATATATCCATATAGTGGGAGTGACTGGGACACTGAAATGCAGCCTCTAAATAACACATCATCCGCCGTGAAACTGGTTACGTGGCGCTCCACTGGATCTAAATATCGTCTGAACGACTCGAAATGACACCAACATTATATGGGTGAGTAAACAATCGTATTTAATGCCAGAAATAAGGTCCAGGTTGTAAGAAAAAAAAAACTTCCTCTTTAAGTTGCTTTTGCAGTTTAATATAGAAGATTCTATTGCTTCCTCTCTAATGAAATTTCATATATAAAGCAGTAGGATGCTCTCTGTGTTATACTTCGCATTTCCGTATCTTCATTTACCTACACTGATGTATGCCAGTGAACCACAGAGCGCAAAACACAGCAGCCACAGAGGTGGAGAGATAACTTCGATTAGGACATTATGCCAACCCTCGACGCAACAATAATGGAAACAGTTTTCAATCTTCTCTACACAAATTAAACAAGATTCTGTACACACATAAATGCAGACGATCCTCCTGCATTCAGAACTCCACTATAACCACTCTCAGCAAAGCTTAAATCTTTCAAATTTGCCATCTGGAGACCAACTATGAGAAGAATAGGCAATACCAGCGCTTCAAGATAATCGCATCGTGAAAGCTTGTTCCTCAGAAGTGCTGTTGTATCCTTAGTTTTCTTCAGCACAGTGGGATTTATTGAAATATATTAAAGGTGTTGCCTGCGCAGAATCCCATTCAAATCCCCCAGTTGGCTCAGCTGAGCCCTCAAAATGAAAACACAGCTCAGTAATGAGAAGAAATACAGAGAGGCAGGTACCTGATGATAATAGCCCACATCTCTCCGATACGCCATCTGAAAGCAAGAGAAAATGTTTTAAACTGTGAGTAGTTCAAGAATGTCTAGGCATCTGCATCTACAGGGCATTTACTGTATAGATGGCACAGTGTAAATAATGCAGAAGACAAAAAGTCCCCTACACATCCCATTATCCCAGACCCTCATCACTCACACACAGAGTCAGACGCACTGCCCTGAAACTAATGAGTATTTTAATTATCAATTCATCTGCTAATTGTTTTCTCAATCAATCATCTTATCTGTCAGAAAGTAAAAATGCTAATTCTAATTTTCCCGAAACAAAGGGAACTAAATAAAGTTTCTTTCTGACCGATATGCAGACAGATGGATACCTTAGCTCGGGGATTGAGGTTACCGATGGCATCAGCTTTAAAATCATTTTTATTCTTCCTGCAGAGCACAGCTGTGATGATGAGGATGATGAGCGTTACTACGGAGATCGGGGCCAACACTGCCGCGATTATCCAGAGGTTATTAGGAGGGTTCTTGACCACAGCTGGAAAAAGGAAAAAAACAACAACATATTTTTCACCTCATGTCACGGCATCAAGAAGACCTAAAACTAAATGACTAAATGATAACCGGTAGTCAGCTGAATGGTTCACTGGACAGATAAAAATACACAGTCTACTTTCGCCGCTGAAACAGGCAGAAGCATTCATCACACCCACACTAAGTGACACTGTGTATAGCTCAACCTGATATACAGTGTGCTGGATTCAGCTATTGTAAGCAACAATCTGTAAGAGAATGCTGCATGCCCCCCGCCCCCTTTCTCTTTCTGCAAACCCTGTCTCACCCTTTCTCCCTCCCTCTCTCTCTCTCTTCCTCGTAGCAGTCAGCAACCCTTTAGCCCAAACAAACAATGTCCTGCTGAGAGCATTTCAGACACTTTCAAGAGCAAAGAAATTCCTCAACTTTTTCTTCTATGCCCCTGAGCCCAGCACGAGCTTTTCTCTCCCAGCTCAACATGAGTCATGTGTTTTGTTTTGCATGTCTATGAGTGTTTCTGTCGATTTGCCTGGTTGTCAAATGCCACGGGGACGCAGTGCTTACGCTCTGCTTGCAGCTGGACAAAGTAGCCCAAGGTGAGCGCCATGGTCTGAGAATCCACTGTGTTCAGGATTTTGGCAGCCGATGCACCCGATATAGGAACGCCATTGTGCTGGACGTAGTAGGTCATCTCTGCTGGATTCTTCAGCCCTGAGACTCTACGGATGCTCACCATCTGATTAGAGTTGAAAAAAAGATGTGCTTCCATGAACTACGGGACTGAATGGATCACTCCCTGCTGTGAATCGGCTTACATTTCAGGAAAGAAAACAAACGCAAAATTGTGCATTTAGGCGTAGAGTCTCCTGAGAGGAAAAAAAAACGCATGGATAGAAGAGAGTGCTTGTTCAGTAAAGGATTCAACCTCTGGCATGTTTTGATGAGCAATTAGCAGATGATGAGCTCAGAAGCTCCCTAATTATCAGGGGCTGACCACAAGTACCATAATCATGCAAGCGTGTGTACAAGTGCGTATCAAAGTGCAAATCTTCTGAAATATTCATGCCGTTAGAAATGAGCACACATAACAATTTAACTAATTTAACTTCTGTCTGACATGCCAGGGCAGTCAGGCAGAAGATCAGAATAAGAATCTAAAATGAACTGGCATTCCCTATGGGCCTCTGTGCCAGTTTCTTACCTGGACAGTGAAACTGCCTACAGTAGTTGCTCGTCTAAAACGAGTGCCCTGCTGGCCTGCCAGCACAAACAACTCCGCCAGCCGCTGCTCCATTAGATTGGCAAAGCTCTGGTACTGTCCCTCCAGGCTGGCGTTATCCACATCCTGGATCACTGCAAATGTAGTCGAAAGAAAGAAGATGACCAGATTGTTGTAAAGTGAGAAAATGAATTGTTAGGAAAGACAAAAAGACAGAGCTAGAAAAGTCTTCACTGATTTCACATTCCTGTATAATTTACTCTGGAGTGAATTGAGTTTAAATGGTTTTAGTGGCGTGGCCATATTTAAATAGAGTATTGCCAAAGTACAACATGAATTCAGACATCAAATATGTAGGCAATTATTTTTTGGCATCTCTGGGCCAATGAACTTTTAAACTTGTGCATTTCAAGTTCGTTGAAAGGGCCTTACTATTTCCTGATCTACAAATGCAGTCGAATATACACATTCCTTGAGATGGTGGAAATCCTGATTTAACTGGGGAATTACTGTTTTTTTACAACCTGGACCTTATTTCTGGCATAAAATACTATTGTTTACTCACCCATATAACTTTGGTGTCATTTGGACTCGTTCGAAAGATATTTAGATCCAGTGGAGCGCTGCGAATATCCATATATTGGGAGTGACTGGGGCACCGAAACGCAGCCTCTAAATAACGCATTATCTGCATTATATGATACTATTTTCATATGCTAATCCCCGTTGAGTAGCTAAATATTGGTGAAATGAAGTGTTTTGTGGCAGATAATGTGTTTCAGTGCCCTAGTCACTCCCACTATATGGATATACGTGGCACTCTGCTGGATTGACTTCAAATGACACCAAAGTTATATTGGTGAGTAAATTATAGTATTTTATGCCAGAAATAAGGTCCAGGTTGTAAAAAATGGTAATTACCCTTTAAATCTACACTGGCTACAGTGTAAAACTACATTATCAAAAAGAGGCCTGACGTTGGATTAAGCTTCCCGTTCTTCTGCTGGACTCATTAATCAGCAATAATACAGTTGGCTCTGATCTGCTATGTTGCTAACAGTTAATCCAACAGTGGCAAAAGGTTCAGGGTCATGGCTATGTATCTTTAAAGTAGGAACCACAGTTTATCATCTAAAAAGGAAGGGCAACACTTTTCATATGGGCACTATATAACCATAACGGGATCACAAGAATGTTTGAGATGATACTGCACAAAGCGTATGCTTATACACATCAGATGGAAGGAGATTAGGACAAAGAGAGGAGAGCTTTAGGAGGAGGGCTGCATTTCCCACTTCTGGCAATCTTGACACTTTTTCGTTGGCTTTGTTTGTTGTTGTTTTTGTAATTTCCTACGATATTCAGAATATTGTTACCTATTGGTAGAAAAATGTCAGCTGACACAGCTGCTCTGAAAAGCAATAATCCTGGTTGTATATCTTGTTCAGCGTGAGTAAATCCTATTATCTAAGGACTGACCTTGAACTGACTTGGCCTCTCATTGCAGTGTGGCAGGGTTATGAGCTACATAGTCTGATGTGAATGCCCCATCCATTAGTCAGCAAAAGTGTATGGATGCCCTTGAACACTGTGATGTATTGCTTCTGCACAGCGCAGTCATTCATAAAACCCACAAAGTAAATACTATCAAGGACTCCTACTCATCACATTGCTCATGTGGAAGGAGACTTTAGATGCATAGGCATATGCATTGTTTTAAAGTCTCCACAAATAGTGCAAATGTGCATTTATGCCTCCATATTTGTGTGCTATGATTTAGCTAAGAAAGTTAATCCAAGAAGATTGAAAGAATAATTTGTGTTCTTTAAAGATTAATAAAGCAAAACTTGAAGCAATGTCATCCTTACCTGTGACAACCCAGAAGTCTCTGGTTGCAATGGACGTGTTCAGATTGTGATACTCCAGTGCTGTAAAGACAAAAAACATGAAATAGAAATGAACCCAAAACATCATATTTTCACACTGCTGTGTAATTTCCATTGCCACATCTAAAACAAAGGAAGAAGGGGACCAGCTAGCTGTTTATGTGCGGTTGAGATCTTAGTTGAAAGCTTCATTATCACTGAATGTCAGACAAATACAGAGGAAACGGGGAGCTTTAAGCCGTCTGAGCGCTGGATGTCTCTGTGTTCTCTTACATCTATTTCCTGCCTGATTAAGCTCTTGTGCTGGAGGCTGGTGCAGTGTTTGGGGGAATGCTGTATCAGTGGCCTGTGAAAGCCGACACGCAGAACTGTACACTCAGGCATGACCGGAGAGAGGGTGGGGGGGCTGAGAGGAACAGTAAGGGTTTTAGCATTGGTAATGGATAGGGCTGCAGGGCTGTCAGCGAAATCAGTTCAGCACCGTCTATGAGTGTGGAACATGTGGAATATTAACCAGTGAGGAGGTTTCACACAAACCTCTGTTGTGTTGTGATGAGTGCTGGGGGGAAAAAAACGAAGAGTGTTTGTAAGTCATTTCAAGATGTGAAAAAGATCTCAAACAGAAAGCTATTATTAAAACCGTATTTCATATATTCACCTCCACGCAGGTGGTGGATTTCAACCGTTATAGCTTAAAAACAGAGATTTTTTAAACAGCCATACTTAGTTTCCACCGGAGAGAAATTGTTGGAGAGCAGAGGGGTTGTAAAAAAGCTGAACGCAGCACAAGAATGATGCTAGTGCAAATAGGCACTCCGGAGTGGTGTGAGATCCTCGTCCTTTACAGCCAGAGCAGAGCCCAAGGTGGTAGCAGAATCCCCCACTGTTAATTATTTACTGCAATAATTGGCTTTGAAGTGAGGAGGCAGCCGCTGCTAGCATATGCTCACACCTCCTGCGAGCAGTGTAATATCACTGACGGTGAGGCTACAAAACAAACAAGAGCAAAAATCCCTGTTACGTCTAATTCTCCTGTTCCACTGGGTTTTTCTCCACGTGAGGTTCTGCTGCCTTAGAGTCTGTCTCTTCTTTGCGTCCAGAGGGACTCTAAAGCCTTCTCAGTGACGAAAAACATCCTGCCTCAAGGTAACTTGATTTTCTTAATTCAATCAACACACAAAGTGATTGTTAACTTAATCTTCACTACCAGATATCCTAGTCATCTTGATTTTAAACTGTGTGTAAACCCAAACTGCTATTTGTCCTCTGTGACACGGTTTCTCAGATCAGGAGCTAAATCCTTTGGGGCTTGTTTTAAGCCCAACCCAAAGACTTTAAAACAAACTGAGAAATCCAACCTCCAACCTTTTTTTTCTCAGTTCGTAAAACACAGCATCCACATTTAATCTAATATCTGTCTTATCTTTAACCACCATCTGTATCCCATAATTCATCGCAGTCTGGCTCGTTACATAATGGAAGATTCAGGCGTCACGCAAGCAGCTCTTAATGTATTTTATTTACCAACTACGGTGGTTAGTCTGGTTGGTCACTGGTCACCTGTAAATACACCACAACTGAACCAACAGAAAGGACACAGCAGGGAGTGACTAATGAAGACCATGAACTCAGTAATTCTTATCCATTCATCAGCAGGTAATACAGAGCTAGAGTGCTACTGTACACTAGAAGTCCAAACTGTCCAAACTATCCACCAACCATATTTCCAGATGGACAGTTATTACCTAATATACTTCTGTCTTAAAAGTATTACGCTGCACATGTTTCTAAATTCTGTCAAATATGAGCGAGCCAGGTACACTTTGGGAGGTCAAAGAAGATCCTCGGCCTATCTTGACAAAAGCCTCAGCAAAAGAGAGCAGCAAATGTTCAAATAGATTGATTTCAAGGGCGGGCTCAGCCATAGGGTATTACTTGGAAGCCTCTCGCTTAAGTCATGGCTTAGACATCAACTTTGCTGTGATCCTGAGCATGATCTTGATATAGTCAAAGTTCAGCCTTGTGAAAGTGACCAGTGAAATCTGGGCACTGCAGCTGGTTAAAGACCCTTAAGAGAATTAAGCTACAGAGTCTTATTTCTGATGTAGCCAGATTCCATACAATCTGAAATTTGTCTGAGTTTAGTGCTTTCACAGTGTCGACACAAGCTGCGTTAAAGAGCAATACTGGGTGTATATGTATTTTATAAGCATTCAGAGTCTAACACAAGGACTTTGGTTAGACAGAGGATAAACAGATAAACAGCTTTAATATTTGAATATACATGGCCCGTGTATAAAATGGGATCTTATCCTATCTGCTGAACCTTTATTGTGAGGTTAATCTGTGAGGTTAGTCAAAACTATAACCACCTCCTCCAAGGATTAATCCAGTACCAGAAACATGATGTCGCATTATATCTGCATCTGAGTCCTTTATCTGACCCATCTCCCTCTACTGAGCAGTTACACTGGGGATGCGTCAGGCGGCACTGGGACTCTACTGGGGTGGCTGTTAGACTCCTGCTGATTCCCTGTCACTCTTCATTTGTTTCTTTCTGAGTGCAATGCAAACACAGATGGAGGCTGAGTATGCCCTCGATGGAGGCTGAGATGAAAGGCCTGCGCTTTTCATCAACTATCTCTAAGTGACCCAAACGTTACAAAAACAATAGCGATCGTAAGAGCAGCAGAACAGTCACAAACATCCAATTACCGGAAAACCAGACGTCAGTCAGACTTAGGAATTCAAATCCTGAGTTTTATCATCGCCTAGATAGACTGTCCAAGTCTCTGTGTAAGGAAAAAAATATTAATTTTTTAAGCTGTAGTTTACACCCATGCATATAGTGTGTTGAATGTAGTGAAGACTAAAGAATAGGTGCATTTTTTTTTGGCAAACTGGACATTACCACTATTTTGATATGTACATTTTTATGTTTTTAGTGAGAAACTTGTTTTCTTCAGTTAGAGACAGAGGAGTACACAGGGCTGTTAAAAAGCAGCCAATCAACTTAACATGTATGTATCTATGACAGACAGACACAGTTATCCTGTTCCTCCTGCTGCTCTCTTCTCTCTCTATTCTATGTCCTATCTCTACCATCAGCCTAAAGCAGATGGGTTCCTCCATATGAGCTGGTTTGTTCGTGTTAAAAGGGAGCTTTCCTTTCCACCGTCACCATTGGATTTGCTCTGTGGGTTTCAAGACGTCTTTGTAAAGAGCCTTGATACAGTCTGTATTGCTATTGGCACTATATAAATGAAAAACTGAACCTAGTCCTGCAATAGACTGCCGATCTGTCCAGGGTGTACCTCGCCTCTTGCTCGATGACAGCTGGCATAGGCTCCAGCCACCACATGACCCCTCACAGACCAAGCGCTTAGAGAAGATTAATGAATGAACAAATGAACTGAACCTGAAGCTGAGCATCAGCCAAACCAATGAGCCTTCAGTGGCCTAACAGAAACGTGAGCCCTCTCTCCAGTTTTTCAATCGGACATTTGTGTGGACATACAGAAATTGAATTCTTTGGTTATAACCAGATAGAGGTTTTGTGAAGTCACAGTGATCTTTACCTTTGACCAGAAGGTTATCCCTGCTTCCAGGTTTTTACCAAATTATGTGCTGTGGACTGTTAAAGGGGAATTACCATTTTTTACAACCTGGACCTTATTTCTGGCATAAAATATGATTGTTCACCCATATAACTTTGGTGTCATCTGGAGTCGTCCGTCAACTGGACTGGGCCACCGAAACGTAGCCTCTAAATAACGCATTATCTGCCGTGAAACTCATTCATTTCACCAATATTTTGTTACGATACACTAGTGCTAGTCCCCTAACTTCTGACCTGAATGATGTCATCTCTGAGTGCCACGCGCACCCGTGACGGTCAGCTCGTTTATCTTTAAAAACTGCTAGGTTTTTGCAACATGGCTGAATTTGCTTATGATGGACGTCCTTACTGTTTTGAGCCAACAGCTGACCCAACAGCTGACCAAAGAACTGCTGCATGTCTGCGAATAGATAACCGGTTACTCCATTCTCAACAGGGAACAGCACTAGCGTATCATAAAAAATGTTTGGCGGGAGATTATTTAGAGGCTGCGTTTTGGTGCCCCAGTCACTCCCACTATATGGATATACACGGCGCCCTGCTGGCTCTAAATATCTTCCGAATGACACCAAAGTTATATGGGTGAGTAAATGATCGTATTTTATACCAGAAATGAGGTCCAGGTTGTAAAAAAAACGGTAACTCCCCTTTAAATTATTCCTGACAAACACACATATTTCTGAATGCAAACTGTAACTTACGCTCAGCAATGATAAGTGGTGGATAGAAGAGGAAGTAGCCCACCAGCTCGGCTGAAAGCTGACCAAGGAGGTTTGAGGCAGCGGTGCCATTAAGAAAGACCGTCCCATTCTTCACAGTGTACACCAATGACACAGCTGGAGAACCTGCTGCCTGAGAGACACTCAGGATCTAGGAAATACACAAAGAACGGAGGTAAGAGAAGAAAGATTCAGGTATTACAATAAGGGCAGCTAGGGTTGCATTTTATGCTGTAATGTGATAATCAAAGCTTCTTCTCAATGGCACTGGTGAGAGTAAAAAATCAATTACTGTCTTGGAACAACAAACATTCTTAAAATCATGGAGAAACGCGACAGCAGGGAAATTGGCAAGCCATGAAAGTGCATAAATATTGTAGAATCAATGTCTTCATTCGTGCATAACTGTCAAATTAGCTTTAATATACGGTGCACTTTAATGTGGCAGCTCATTAAAATTAATACAAACATTGTGTCTTCAATTTAATTTATTTTCATCTCAGACAGAGCTCTTAAGAAAAGCCTGATACACTAAGGTACACATTTGCTCAATTTACACACAGTTTGCATCCATTTGTGGTTGCCAAATCACATAAACCACATGGGGATATTAAAGTGTAACAATTGTAGTTGTATTTCATGAATATCTCTTCTAATATGCTGTAAACAGCGTTTAGTAGTTTCTACCATATATTCATTTACCCTGAACTGTTGTTTGGGTTCTGAAATGTATACATGACATTGTCCGAAAAGAAAGCTAACATGCACAGCAAACACCATCTTTGTACACCTCGTCTCCATTTCACTGCACAAGTTTCAAATGAACAACCACAGCAGTATCAGTGTAACACTAGCACACTAGGTAAAGGGAACGCATACACACGTCTAGGACTGCGGCACAAGTGCTCCACCACAATACCTGCACGGAGAGTCTGCTGTTAGAGCTGAGCACTTTGGCCTGCGCTTCAGAAAACACCTTCTCAAGCCTCTGCTCCATCATTTGAGAGAAGCGACAGGACCGAGGATCATCGCCTGCTCCTACAAACTGGAGCACTGCAACAGTAAAACAATATGAAGTTGACAACACTATACACCAAAAATATATTACTGACATATTATTTTTTTCATCAATTTTCCAAAATGCTAGATGCTTTTGACGTTTACGGCGTCTGTACAATATACACGGTAGGTACATTAGGAACAGGACTATATTATTTTGGCTCTTATGTACATAAATCCTTCTCTACTCTGAATTTTTACCCCCTGGTCAGTGCACAGCACCAGTAAGAACACATAGCAGTAAATTTCTGACTTATTCTCATCGTGCGTGAGCTGACCTGTTTTTAGCTGGAAGCCGGTGGCCGGGCTGGTTCTCCATAATGCAATTGGGAGGGGCAGGGCTGTTACCATGGGGAGGTACTGTCGCAGGTCTGCAATGAGCTTATCGCGGCCATAGGACGCCAAGCCCTCCAGCACTACAGACGGCGGGTAAACTATGTCCCCGCCAGTCACATGATAAGCCACCGTCATGTTAGGAGAGCCAAATACAGTCTCCACCTGAGATGACAAAGCGGAAAAATAAGGGTAAAATAAGATAAGTCATCACACAAGGAATACAGATGTTAGCATGAAGCTGTTATTTTGACTTGCATTATACACAATAAATTGGTATTAGCACTGTATAAATAACATACAGAACATTGTTTTTTTATGCATTTTAGTACAACACAAAAATCATTTGAATACTGTTTAAAACACACCATGACCGTGAACATAAGAAATTTGGACACGCCATACATTTCCTGACTTATATTGACTTATTGTAATTTTATATACTGTATGCATATGGAGTACAAGTCAATGATGTTGATGTTCCCTCACCTGACACATTTCCATTTCCCACATTAAATTAACTGATTACTGGTTTGCTAGATCTTTTAGACGACAGCAGATCCCTCACGACTTACAGTCGCCATTACAACTCGTACGCCAAGCAATTTCTGTACACAACTTGTGTCATAACTGCTATTGTTTTAGATATATCACGAGAGCGCACAAGTTCCACTTGAAGTCAGCTATTACCGCCTAAGTCAGAGTCACCAATGCAAGATCACTGATGGCTAAATTGTCTCTATCATTTTGAGGGCCCTGCCACTGTGCATATTGACTCACTGTCACACTGCAGAGGTTTACTGGGGCAGCTGAACTGAACAGATCATAGTCATTAGTCACACGTGTGCATTTTGACAAGGCAAAAGGTCTTCTGTGTAAAGGGCCAACTTGAAGCAAATTGTATGCATGCTTTGAAAAATGTTCAGCTAATAAAACATGTTTTCAGCCAGTCTTCAAAAGTAGTTTTTAGGCAGAATCGTGCCCTGAATCTAATCAGTCAGATTAGCTGACAAGCTGCATGATAAGATTTCAGAACTGTAGTGGACTGACGGGGCACTTAAGATTAAATTCAGACTAGTAACTAATGAGAGCTAAAGGAAGAGGAGAAAGAGTGATCATGGAATACAAATACGTGAAGAGAACCAGGAGGGACTGGGGCTGATGGGAAGGGTGAGAAAAGAGTAAAGATGAGCAAGACATTGGAGAGACTGTTAAATAGGTGACTTTGGGACAAAGAGGAATTTCTCTTCTAACCTAAGATGCGTGCGGTATCATATTTATTCTCACATGCAACAATCTGTGTGTTTTGTTAATGGTATGGGTCATGACACAAGAAAATATACATGTTTCTCTGTCAAAGTTTGACTCTTTGGTGAACTCTACATACACAGAAATCGGGAAAGGTGCCGATGACAGATCTAGGAGAGGTGAAACCATTCAGATCTGTTATCTAAACCCAACTGAAAGGCCGCGCTGACAAGGCGATCCACTGGCTGAAACACTGAGAGCCTAGTCCCTGTAGCTAGGAGTCACCACTCTGCCTCCTCACAATTCAGCCTTGTTACTAGCTCTGTGAAAAGAGCCCTTTATTATCACTTCATCCTCTCAGGCTTTGCCCTTGCAGAGGTGTTATTAAGAGATTGCATTTCGAGCATACTAACTTCGTCTCAAAGAGTGTAACAGACGGTAACAGATTAAACCAACAGATCTTAGTTTTGGCATTCCTCAGCTTCACAAAAGACACCTAAAATAGTTCACTTTTCTGTTTTTTGATGATTCAGAATACCTTGCGCTTGAGTTCATTTGGTCTATCTCTCATCATCTTTTTAGCATCAGCTTGGCACTTCGCTCTCTTCCCTACCATTTATAACCCCTAATTAAACACAGAAGCAATTTCCCCAGACAACAGCTCGCTTCCCATTGGATGAGAAAGCAGTGCCACTAAAAGGAACCTTAGCAATGTTTAAATGGGTGACAGGAGCGCACTGAAGCAAGACACCTTCGGAGACTACAGAGGGAGAGAGAGGGAACATGTGAGAGCGCTGACCTTCACATGGGCAGGACAAACACATGGGCCTCACTCTCAATTATTTGATACTTCCACATTGAGAAATGCAACACGGCCAGACATTTCACTGGACTGCACGCACGCAAGTAAACATGCACACAAGCAGATTCGCTAACAGCTGCTCAACACTGCAACACTCTAGGGGCACTTCAGTTCATTGGAAGCTAAAAGGTTCTTTTTGTATGGAAACAATATCATGTACCCCTTGAAACCGGTTTTCTGTGTATTTGCATGGCAACAGTATTGTTTTAGTGTGGTAATTCATAGTTACAAGGAGTAAAAATCACACAGCTTAAGGGTCCTTTGGGGTGGGACATAGGAGCATGCTTGCATCCTGTGTAGCAAGCCTGAAGAGCTTAAACTGGTTAGCTGTATTGCACTGATGTAATTGCTGGAAATAGAGATAAAGAAAAAAAAAAAAAAAAAACGTATGCAAAGCATGGAAGTCCCGTTGTGTCTCCAAGTGTGCAACACAACCAGACACATAAAGTATATGTATTTCTGCTTTAATGTTGCTTCTCAGAGGTAAGGCGTGCTCCTGATACAACGTAGCACTGAGAGGAGGTATTAGAGGCTTACTGGAGAGTTTGAACCGTGACTCCACAAACGACTAATCCACACACACAAAGATCATTGTGTGCACACTAGATCCGTTAGCGGTATTATTGCAGGGGAACTGCTGAGATTGGTTTCCTCCGGAGTTTTTGTTAAACCAGATCTGGTGTGCCTGTTCTTTTGGTGAGATTGCTTTGTGGTGAATAGACTCTGCTGACTGTTTGTTGTAAATATCTTCGGCTCAGCTACAGTAGTCATCTTGTTTTAATGTTGGTACAGTTACTCAAATATGTGACATCACCCTGGGACACATTCAGCCAACCTAATTTCTATATTAGTCCTCATCTCTTCTCACACAGCCTACATTAAGGGTCCTTGGTAAATGTGCTAATAAACCTCCAGTCTTCTAGTGAGTGCACAGTTAAGAAGCCTTCACAAGTGTTAAAGCATGGTTTCGTCTAAGTTAAAGACCCAGCAAAAGTTTTTGCAAATGAGGTTATAAATTACTATGTCATATTTTAAACAACACCGCTTTAGACTAACAAAATAAATCTATAAACGCTAGTCACATAATATGTGAGACATAACCTTTCCTACAGTGACCCACATTCTCAGCATCAGAGGACCAGTCCTTTGTATTCTACAGATGACAGATTTTTTTCTGTTCAGATTTCACATGCATTCATTTTGATCCTGACTCTGCTGAGGTGAGATGCTGTTTTTACTTTATAAGAAACATGTCACAACAGTTTAGTCTCTGTCTGTGTTGATGCTGGCTGACTGGAGAGATGAAAACAGCCGTGTGGATTTAACACACATTTTCATTTACTGACCACCAGCATTTACACTGGTGGATGTACTGTATTTTAGTAATTTCCATTTATAGTGTATTTATAGTCAGAGTGCCTTACAGTAGCCACATTTACACACCGGTGCCAAGCACTTGGAGTAACTCGGGGTCCAGTGTCTTCCTCAAGGACACTTCAGCATGTGGTCCATGCACTGGGGATCAAACCACTAACCCTCTGGTCCTTCCTACTGAGCCACAGATACCCAAGTATATCGTTTTGTACAACGTCTGAGAGCCAAATGAGGTACTGTTTACTCCAACTCCAACTAGCTTTTTTGCAGATTAAAATTTGTCATACCCTTTCTGTCTACTGAAAACCACAAAAAATGTCAAAATGCATCTACTCTGAATGCCATAAACAGAAGCACTAAGTTGTTAATGAGCCGCTTTCTTGACCCTTTATGGGGCAAAGAACCATGTTTGATAATTTCCACTCCTCCCAGTGATGACGAGAAGCATATAGCTTTACCCCACCAATCAGAGAACATCAAGGCAACATTCCCAGGTCAAATGTGGTCTGCAAGGTCAAACGCTGAGCACAACTGCATCACTAGGTACCACGAAGAAGAGGCCTATTGTTGTCTAGTTTGTCCAAATACATAAGTTGTGAGTACTTTCTGCACTACCTTTTAACAGTTAGCAAGTTTATGTATTGAGATTAATGCATAATAAAGGTAACATGTTGAGTAAGCTGCTAGGGATAACCACTAGGGGGATTGGTTTCACGTTTTTAAAAGGATAATTTGGTTTCTTTGAAGCAGAGTTGCATGAGGCGTTTATTCATAGTCTGTGTAATTCCTGCAGTCGAATGTTGCTGGCAGACCTAGTTTGGAGAAGCAGAAAAGAAGCCAAGCAACAAACTGCTCTGGGTCAGTAGCAAAACATATTTCAGTCACCTAAAGCAGCGCCCACCTAAAAAAATCAATATCAGTTTAAGTGTATGCTATTTTCAGAGTATTATCTGTTTGGCACTATATATTCTAAATCATAGAAGTAGTGTGGTCCTTCTTGTAGCCTCTCTTATTTATTGATGTCGACGTTGTTTTGTTAAGTTATGAATACTGGCACAACCACAAGTTTTACAGAAGTGACAAAACATGCAAGAAAATAAAACCACTATCGACTGAAAGTAATAGACTGACTACAGAAAAGAACTTGGATATAGTCACACTTTCAATAAACCAAACTATCCTGAAACATGCACAGTCCCATTAAGTAAAGTATTTCGGATGAAACAGCTGTTGAATACTCAGCAATAAGATATATCAGTCTGACCTGTGCTTGGGCAGCAGTGTCATTCAAAGCTTTCCTGAGGCCTTGACTTAGTCCTCTTCTGAGGTTCTGCCTCTGAATACTATCCAGCCTGTTTCTCCTTACATAGATGGACACAACTAAGAGACAGAAAGAGGGAGAAAAGCTGACGTGTTGCAGACAAATCATGTCAGAGACACAGTAAAATTACAATATTATTTTCAATTCCATCAAAAAGTATTGTTTACCTGTTTTCACCCACATTCTCTCTGTGATGTTGCACTGCTGTGGTGGAGCCTCTGTGGTAGTGGTGAAAGGGGAGATGAAGACAGTGGGGACAACCCTAGGAGGGCTCGTCCTCGGGACAGGTTGCGTGAACGTTCTTCTGCTGGTTTGCGTCCTGATGGTTGTGGTGGCCCTCCTGGTCACAAGCGTGGGCTGCGGTGTCGTAGTGGTGGTCAGTTGCGTGGTGACTCTTAGGAAAGGCGTGGTTTTAGTTTTTGTGGCCGGAGCTGGAGTTGTGGTCGTAAACTTCACGGAGGCTGTGGTGGTGTCCTGCTGTGGGGTCAGAGGTGATACCTGAGATGTCCTCTCGGTGAGCCCAGCAGAAAGGGAGGTTCTGACTGATTGAGAGGGGGCTAGACTGGTGTCTTTTTCTTTGGGAGAGGTGAGCACAACTGCTCTGGATGTTCCAGCAGTTAACTCATCCACTTCTGCCTCTGAAAGAACAAACCTCTTAGTCAGTTCCTGTGAGTGAACATAATCTAATGATGAGGTCAGACTTGGCGATGATGACGATGAAAAAGTGGGTTGTACAACTTTTGCAGAGACAGACAATGATGCAGTAGCTGGGTACATGGTTGGTGTCGTCGATGATATCACACCAGCTGGATTTACTGTCAAAGATGAAATGGTGGGATTCATGTGGGATGAGGATGTTGAGGGAAATGTTGATGGTGACGATGGCAAACGAAATGGAGAGATGGATGACACCCAGTCATATGGTAAAGCTGACGTCTTCATAATTAAATCTGTCGCATTACCGGTGCCGTCAGGGTTGCTGTCTGGATGCGTGGCAGCAGAATCAAATGCAGATTCAGGAGAGGGAACGTCTGCCCGAGGGGAGCTGTGCTTGCTTTGATACCCCAATGCAAGAGAAGTAGCTTGCGAAGATGTTACAGAGTCAGTATTTATGTGAGACGGGGGCAGAAAAACATCGGAACCCCATGCTGATGTAGCAGCAGCGTCTAAAGTGGCTCCATGTTGCACACTGATGGGCGCAGCAGAGCTGAGATCAGCTGGGGAAAGATTCAAGCTCGGTTCCTTGTGGTCTGCATTTGCTTTAACAAAGGTAAATGATGGATATTCTCCAACAGTTGGATAAAGTGGATATGGATCACTGGTAGCAGCTGTTGAATTCAGCACACGCATTTGTCCGTCTTCCAGCTTTGGCTGTTCATAGGACGGGCCATCTGCTGGTAAATTAGATTTTGCCCTATCAAAGCCAGTAGATGTATTTTCTGATTTAAAAACACTGCTTTGAAAAGGCACGGGCTTGGTGGCTTTCCACTTTGTATACGGTGCCATTAGTTTTGTGCCAAAGCTGAAAATAGCACTCAGTGTCTCCATGCTGTTTTGTCCATCGCTGGAGGAAGTAGTTACAGCAGAGGAAGCAGTGGAGGCAATGGCTGTTTGTCTGCCTAAATAAAAATTTGATTTATCACTACTTACACTGATGATTGGTCCCTGGGAGGAAGAGGAAGTGTTTGGCCTCTGTGTTAGGAGGATTTTTGACCAAGAAGAAGGAGAGAACTGCTCATAATGGTCCACCAGTTTTACATCATCTTTATGAGAAAGACTTTTAAGAGGGTCTAATGCAGAATCAAATGTTACTGGGGGGAAAGGGATGTCAGCAGAAGATATTTTGCCTTCAGAGGCTTTATTAAGCATTAAGAAAGCCTTTGATGGGGTAGATGGGAAATGTGTCGTGAACTGCCCTGGTGGAATGTCTTTCTTGTAAAATGCAGAGTCTCTGATCAGAGCAGACGCTTCATTTCCATTAAATAAAGGAGACATGGAGCCCTTGGCATTGTAACTATGGAGATGCTGTATGGGATCATTTCCATGTGACATGTGAGCAACGGCAACTTGCAACGTTTTATTGTTTTGTGCGCTTGTTTGAGTCTCAGCGGCGCCATCGGATTTTATATGAGCAGAGGTTTCAGGTGAGGACACTACTGTCGGTTCAGATATTTTGGAAAATAGACCAGGAGTATGGATGTTGTGGAGGAAACCATGGAAATATTGTGTTTGAAGAGGTCGTTCTGTTTGTGGAGATGAAACAGCTCTAGGATCGTCTGCAAAATCACTATTGAACGATATGTTCTCTGAGTTATTATGGTTTGGGCTGCTGTTGAGAAATAAATATGCAGGCTGAGTGAGGTGGGAATGACTTTCATGCATTTCTTTATAAGTCATATCCTCTGCCAAATCTACTGGCTTTGAAAGAGATATTGTCTTACTGTTGGAGGAAAACACAACTTTTAGTGCTGTCCATCCTTTGTGCTCCTGAGTTATGCCCTTGGAAGACAGACTCTGCGTTACAGATTCGTGAAAAGTTCTGACATTGCTTCTCTGCAAATCAGGCAAATGTGACTCGGACGGGGACAAGGTTGCTCCTGTTCTGGTCATCGAGTTGAGGATGGAACCGGCGGTGGCCTCAGGTGTTAGCATTGAGAGCGAAAGTGAGTTATTCAGGTGAGCTTGAGCGGAAACAGGTCTGAGCTCTACTCCTGCTACCTCTCCTTGACTGTAAATTACACTGATGGCAGGAACTGAGGGACTGCTGCGACCCGCTGCCATCAGTAAATCACCGGGATTAGATGCATGCTCTGAGGACACCATGCCAGAGTGGATACGTGTTAGTTTGGCGTCTCCAGACTCAGAGAGAGACGTTCTACCTGGTGGGGTCTCTGAGGAAGCCGTGAAAAATGCTGGTGATACAGTTGGGTTTAATACATGTGAGCTGAGTTTGTGAACAAAAGTGTGACTATCTGCTGCTGCCTTTTCTTCCTTTTCCATGTATGCTGTTTGGATAAACGTCTGCTCTGTGACATGACCTGAAACTGAATAGTCTTTACGATGGGCAGGCAGCAGGGCTGATGCTGGATTATGTGAAGCTCCCTCTCGCCTTTGAACAGCTTCATTCCCTTGACTGGAATGAAACCAGGTGCTAACTTCTGGATTACTGGCAGACACAGATTTTATACCTTGGTTCTTGGTTTGAGTGGGTCCATATAAAATATTTAAAAGATTCTGATAGTAATTAGAAGTAGAATATGATGTATACGTGCTGGTTGATGGTGCCTCGTTTGCTTTAGTGCTTGCTCTCCTTAAGTATATTTCACTCACTAAATGGATTTGATCCAATGACGAGTAGAAGGAGTGTTTAGTGCTGTTATTGCTATTTTCAGAGGTGGCTTCCCGTTGAAAGTGTGACGGCTTGGTTGTTGTGCTTTGCATTTCCTGTATAATAGCTGGTAGAGCCACAAATGATTGTGTGGTGGACTGTGAAGTTGCTAGACTGTCTGTCAAACCCTGAGACTCTGCTGGTGATAATGTTGCTGTTTCTGTCTGAGGCACAGAGTCGGTCTCAGTCTTTTGACCTTTTGATGAAGCTGTTTTGTTTCTCCACTCAGTGGAAGACGACTGAGAAAACAGAGACACGGGGGATGATAAAACAGAGGACGTGGATGGAGCTGAAAATGCTGTTGATGGATGGGATGAAACATTCTTGCTTCCATCCATAAAGGATGCAAGTGATGACCTAGAGTCAGTTGAACCAGCAACCTGAGATTTTGTGGTGTGTTTCTGAGACATGCGGGAGGTCAAAACTGAACCGGCTGGGAGGATCACGTCTCCTAAATATGACAATGAGGAGGACATACCCGGGGCCTGGCTGGAACTATGTGAAGGCCATTGGGTGGTGTGGGTCTCATCCCTGGTGATGGTCGGCATGGTTCTACTTTGACCAAGGCTCTCTGGATGTTTGACAGTTTCTGCCATCACAGTTAATACAGAAGAAAAAGCAGGCCGCCCTGATAAACCCTCCCCCTCAGACTCTGTGTCGCCATCTGAATGAACCTCCTCCGCCCCTGAGAGGTTAACCGGTGGGTGAGCATGGGCACCCGTGACTGCAGGGTCGCTCGGTAAAGGTGAGGAGCCGGAGGCATCGAAGGTGGATTTTTCTGTGAACACAGGAGAAAGGGGTGGATGACAATTAACAGTCAAGTTACATTTCATTGCCATTCCCCTGCTGACATTTGTTGTTACTAAGCAATCAGCATATGCACCGACATCAACATACCAATACTAGTCAGTGCACTGACCAGGCTGATTTCTGCGTGCACTTAATGTAGGTATACTTGAACCAAAGCTATTACCTCTCAAGTTAACAATTAAAAATGTTACAGTAAATCATTACTAAACGGATGTTGGTGTAAACGCTCTGCTGCGCTTTTCCAAAAAGTAAAGAGCCAAACACTCTTCTGAAGCTTAATTAAAGATAGTGTGGAACTTTTGTCCCCTCCTTCTGGTTGTGAAACCACACAAACACTGTTGACGCATACAGCAGCTAATGATGTATGCATAAAGGTGAACACTTCTGAACCACACAATACGGTGTGATACCTGGACTGTCTGGGGACAAGTTGTATAAGATAAGAGCTAAGCTAGGCCAGCTTGGACCTTACACAGCTACCAAGAGAGTCATTGGACTCATTATGCACCAGCCCACAGGCCAGTAATCTGAGAGATGTAACAGCTACTGTACGTAACAATGCTTGCTTGCACACTATCACAGATCCACTAGTGTGGATTGTCCTCTTGGAGAGTGCTAAAAGCGCTTTATTGATGTTGGATAGGTTGGTATTTGTAGATTATTTGGATTGGTACGGATTCAAGTTAAAGGATTGTTCTCTTAGAAATGTGACTTCTTCCACTTGAATATAATGGATGTTCATTTTTTTATATATATATTTCATACAATTTAAACCAATAAACTGCACGAAGTGTCAAGCTGACGACACGTCTGATTAACTGATGGTGTGAAAATCAAACCGCCTAAGCAGCGTGCTTTTTCACTGAGCCTGCATGTCGCCGTGCAATTACCTTCTTTGAACTATTCTCTGAAAAAGACACACAGACGAGCTGGCTTGTATCACACATCCATGTAAGGTTCAAGTGGTATACATGAGCAGATGATTGTGAGAATGTATTTTGATGTGGCATTCGAGGCGATGAAGTTATAATAAAAAATAAGTTTACTTTCAGCATATCATGTTTAATTGGCTATAGTCCAAGGTGAACACATACAGAACAAACAAACCAAGTTCTGGATTGTAAACAGATGCTTCTAATAGTCTCAGTATACCAAGGGCAGAACAAGGAGGAGTAAAAAAGGGGCAAACTTCAAAGAGGAACAAATGGAATTATTCAAGAGATAGCAGCTAAAGTATAGCAAAGATAAAGCCACTTCTAAAAACACACAATGGACTCCTATATATATATTAGAGCGTTCTGCACCTCTGCAGAGCGGATGCCTCGGTACAAGGCAGAGAGAAAGAAATATGAAGATGGTGGAGGTGATTATTTGAAACAATATGGCTGACGTCAAGTTGTCTCACATCCATTCCTTGCCTCTCCCATAATTCCTAGCACATATTCAACACAGCTTCTTTGGTCCATTTATAAAGCTTTGCAGTCATGTCACACCTCAGCGCGTTTCTCCTGATGAAGTGCATCCAGCTAACACTAAAACACGACTCCTGCAGCATTGGAGGGACATGAGCAGGAGAGGACTTCTTTGACCCCCTTTAAAATACGGACATGCAACTGCGCAGCAAGAAATACTGCCTATTTTGTTTTACAATCCCATTTGTTCTCAGGAAGACACAGTTGAGCATGAACTCAGAGCTGTCCGGCACATTCTGCAGAAATGTGAGGCCTCTGAGACCATGTTTTCAGAATTACACTCGATGATTAGCCTGAGGCAGTGTGTACTCACACAGCTGGCATGGATTTTTTTTCTCCCCATCTAATATTTGCAGTATATTAAACATGTACCTGTAATAGAATCTAATACCTACAAATTTAGTTACTAACCCTGAATGCACTCTTAAATGTCACCAGTCTCCCGGCGTAATGCTTTTAATCATTTGTTTTCAGAGGAATAAATCACTGAATTTCATTAACTGCCAGTATTCGTTTCTCAAAGACAGCTCTTCATGCTGTATTCATGATCCTGCTTAATTCCCCTTTATTCAATATATGCTTAAAATGTGATGATTGAAATGGCTATACTGCCATTTTTAATCCATTCTTAAGAACTGGTGATATAAAAAAACAGAATTACAGTCCTGTATGCGCCAACAAAATAAAGACCATGCTTCAAGGCCACTAGGAGGTCAGTGAGACACCACCTGGTTGTCAAAGTGGAAATGAGCTTCTTACCCCAGCACACCCCCTTGTCCTCCACACTGATTAGCGAGCTCAGTGGCAACATGAATTTGGGTGTGTGGGATTTACGCCAGTCCAAACGGAGGTGCCGGCTCCACCCGCGGTGTGCCACCTGCTCTGACAGAGCTGAGCATATGGGAGGGCTTTGACAATGGACTGTGGAGGACAAGGTGCGCAGATAAATGGAGAGTGAATCAGTGAAAGAACTGGCTGGTATAAAAAAAAGAAAGAAGAAATTGGTTGAATTGGAGGCCATCTGTGGGTCATTCACAACAAATTCCTCATGACCAGGCTCCTGTCATTAGTGACTTAAATTATATATCACATTACAGCAAGCAAACAGTGATTTGTATTAGTACTTGCACTATTCGAGTTGACTGTAAGTGCAAGTGATTTTTTGTGATCGTGAGAACGGTTAAATTAACAAAATATTAATGTCACTTGGTGCTATGGACATTGTGATGTTTTTTTTTTTTGTTTTTTTTTTGGACAATAAAAATAAATAGATAGCATATAAGGAAGCATAAGAAACCATTCCTCCAAACCGCAGCAACATTATACAGCATTTTAATTGCAATCTTGATGATATTGTGCATAGACCATGCACGAAACATCTTGCATATTTCCATTTGATGGGAGCTGCCATAAAAATAAAAATGGTCATAACTTGTAATATGCAGTAATACAATTTATGCACCTGGATTCAATAGTATCAGGCAGTGTTGAATGAGATAAATTTGGACTAGCCTCCAATGAGAAATTCCTACTTCAAGCATGCATGGTTGATGCAACGGTCACTCAAATCCTGCTCTTTACTCTACATACTCTTTACTACAGTACATCCTGACTTGTCTGTAAAACCTTCTCCAACCAGCACCCCCAAAGCCCAAACCTAATTTCCACGCTGAATTTTCCCCCTCTGCAGCCAGCACTATCTTTGAGCTACCAGGACACAGACATGACACTGCTGGGGCTCCCGCTGTTCCACTCATATTATACACTGCTTCTCCTTTTGCTTTGAGCTGTTTTTGTTCTCTTATGTGCGGAAAATGGTAAACAAGAGAGTATAATTCAATAGTGAGCTGGATGGAACCCTGGGAGCAGAGAACACATTTGAGAAGCCTGGTCAACTCCTTCCGAGGAAGCGAATTAAAAGTCCCTCTTATGTTTTGGCTGTTCGTGCAAGGCAAAGGCTTATACGTCTGCTTTAAGCTGTTGTTCTATTAAAATTACGATAAAAAAAAAAAGTATATGGGGATATTTATTTCACATCGTTTTCGTCTGTGTGGAAGCGTGTCTGTGGAGGACTGCGGGAGGACTGGAAGCAGGGTTTGGCAGTGATTTCAAGCAGCACCGCTGAGGTGACAGCATGGATGGGAGGGGGGATGTCACACTCACAACGCTATGCCTCATTTTTTTTTTTTTTTTTTTTTTTTCAGATGGTGCAAACAGCACAGCAGGATGAGACACGCATCAGCTGTATGGAACCGAGCCCAGCGGACACTTAACCCTGCAAACACGCGGAGATGTGTTCAATCAGACGTACACTCATCCATTAACCCAGACGAGGAGGTTAAAGCTTGTTTTAGGACCTGCTTGATGGTTTATTTGTAATTCGGATTTAAAAAAAAAAAAAAATAGTTTGTGTAAATTTGGAATGAAGAAAAAGAACACACTCTTCTTCCAAATAAAAAATAGAACTGGTAAGCAGTGAAACACACTTTTGCTCAATACAAACAGCTTTACCTCGTCTGGAGCGACAGGCTGCTTATGACAGTTAGTGTTTGCAAACCTTAAATAGATGCTGTTGTGTAACTGTCATTACTCAGTCTGCTGACCATGAATGCTTGTTGTATTGTCAGGCTACAGTTGAGCATTTTCTATTATCTTATACAGCAATGTCACTTGTTAACAGAGGACAAGGCCCAGCAAACTTTACATAGCCTAGAATGTATTCCTTAACAGGGCAATATAGGGCATCTAATCAGGCACATGTCCTTCATGACTGTCTATGACATACAGTATGTTTATTTTGGTGCAGACAGAAAATGCATTTATTATTGCCTTAAAAAAGAAGTTGAAGTTTGTGTAGCCTTGGTACATTAATGACCTCCATGCTCCAATGTCCGTCCTCATCATCGTGCTTCAAATGCAGCAACACTCTGACACGTGTAGGCCATCCTTTTTATTTGATGTGAAGTAAATTGGTATCAGCAAATATCTAGTCTGATATGCGGTAAAATGAAACACATTTCTTTCACTCTGTTAAATTGTTATTGGCATCCCCCTCCCCTCCAAAAAAAAGTATAAGCCAGGCTCCAGAAAAGCATCCTTAGAGGAAAAGAGCCAGCACTGGACAATACACCGACTCAGTGAAAGCTGGGCACTCTCTTGCTGCCTATTTTCCCTTCCCTCCTTCTTTCTCTTGTCTTTTTTCTCCTTTTCTCTCTCTATCCCTCACTCCTTCCAGATGAGAGCCAGCCTTTCCACTGAAGCTCTACGGCTTTTTCAGCCTGACACGTCGACACACTGACTTCTGTCCCGATGCAGCTCAGGACACTGTAGTCACGGCTTACGTCGTTGCTGTCTGTCCACTCCTGTTACTGCTTAACAAAGCTATTCTCCGCTGCCCTTGTCCCTGAGTTTGAAGCATCCTCATTTAGGGTTCAGCAATATGATGTCAATCCCGATTTTTGAAGATGAGCACTAATTTCTTTGTGCATCTGCGTCTCTCGACGGCACACATTAGTATAACGTTCCTGCTGAGTGTTTCTGTGTCTGTCACTGCCTTCACTGGTTTAGTGCAACACACCAGAGTGCCATAATTCAAGGCTTTTAGCAAGCTTTTTGGAAGGTGACAGGGGACTTTTTTCCCTCCACTCTCACATGGGGGGATTGTATATCTGCTTGCTCAGACACTCTTGGCAAAAATCAGAGGAGCAGAAGCCAAAATTAATTGATTTCTCTGCCTCATTATGTAAAATCAGAAATGAAGGTGCTGCAACAATCCAGTGAATTAATGCTATTGTATCGGTGCGGTTCAGCAGAACGATGCATGACGAATCTTTTCATTTGATGTCCCTTCTTTCATCAGTTAAGATGTTGCTGCTTTATGTTGGTAATCTGAACCAGAACAAGAAAGATCCAAAACATAGGAGGTACCATTGATATGCACAGAATTAATATGGAAACAAATGTGCAGGCCATTACAGTCTTGTGTAATGGTGAGGTTGATGAAATGAACCACCACATGAGCAGTTATTATGGCAGCAGTAAAGAGTTTGAATAAACTAAATGAATACGGAGGATGCAAACGCTTTAATGACCTTAAACCTGCAGTGCAGAACTTTTGCCTCCATTGTCTTACAGTGAAAGTAAATGTAAATGCATTCTGTGTAATCTTTCCTCTGAACACTGAGCTGAGTTTTGTTTGGGGTATCGGAAATGTTTCAAGGATGTTTCTAGGTTTTCCCACCACAACCTCTGCCATCATCATAGCTGCTGTAGCCTACTCCATCTACATTGCCATGGCTGCTACTCTATTAAGCTCTGGCAAACCACTACCTGCAGGTTGACGGTTAGTGTAATAATGCAATATTTGCAACTAACACTAGATTTTCCAGATCTGAAAGTATTCTGATATTGATACACAATATTTCCCGATCATTTACGTACTGTACATCACCAGCGCAGGAACGAACAACAAATTTAAAATCAAGTATTCTGTAAAACACCTGGCACAGATAAATTTTATAAACATTGTGTGAATAGTGCACAAGGGCTTGAATGTAACAGACGTTCACTTATATGTGAAAGTCTAACACTGCAGCTCAAAGTAAGGCACGTTAAGCAGGTTCAAATAACACTTCTGGCACCGAACAGACTAAATAAATGTTGCATGTGTTTATAGCTTTGATGAAAGATCTTCCAGAGAAAGAATCTGAGGATTTTGCGAGAGTAATAGTTGACTGGCCCGTCTGATATTAATATTAGAAAGGCTTCTCCTTAGCATCACCCGCAGCGCAGAGAAGCAAAATATGGTGCAATTATACACTTACAGGATTGTCCGTTCCGTATTGACAAGAGGACACTGATCTGAAGACAGTAGTAAATAAATACCAGTAAATTAGATGTGCAGTTACTAGGTTGCCTTTAATATATAAAAATAAATAATGATCCAGCATGCACAATACCAGGACCCTGACATTGAAGGAGTTAAATGACATCCGGCCACTTTTCTCATTAACACCAGCAATGTTCCTGTTGTGACATGCCAAATTATCTGCTGTAAATAAAAAAAGGGCCTGACAGAGCCCATTCCAGTGAACCAGTGTGAAATAATACCAGGACCCTGGAACTGCATCACTATATAATGTAATGCAGTAACATGTATGTACGCATTTAAATAAAATGTATCATATAAATTTAAGGTTGTCCATCAACAGTCTTAAATAGCCACTAGTATTTCTTGGATTACAAGCAGACATGTGCACTGATCATTAAAGATTAATGGGATATAAGCATGTAAGAATATTTCAGGGTAAAATATTCCTTTGATGCATGAAGTGATAAGATGAACCCTGCCGGGGCAGACAAGAAGACTGGAAGTCAGAGGCCTCAGCGTGGTTCTCCAGGCAAGAGCAGACTTCCAAAAATAAGTCATCTTTCACTTCAGCAACCTGCCCAGAGGCAACGCTGGCCTCTGAACTCAAGAGATTAAAGCAAAGGTAAATAAATGTTCGCTGTCTTGCCACGGAGTCACACAAATGAAGTCTGCTGCTTACATTTACATGGCGCTGCTGTTTTATCTTAATTAAAGATTGGTGAAATGATAAAACACATAATCTTTGGTATCAAATGGATCACCAGAACTGCTATACATACCACTACATAATCTTAAAATAACACCGTCCTATCCTGGTACAATCTAAGACTACATACAGTGTGCGCATGTTTCACAAAGAGAGAGAAGGGACTTTATCAAACTGGAGCTCACAGTCGTCTCCTGAGGACATACAAATCAGAGCGGGCAGGGAAACGAGTGTAGGGGTTTAGCTGCATGCCGGGGGGCTGTGATGGGTCATGGGATTACAGCAGCCATTTGACAAGACAGGCTGTGAAGGGAGGGCATCATATCTGGATAGTGACACAGAGACTGACTGCACACAAAGATGAACATAGACGTGCTTACAGCATTTAGTTTTGGGCCTATCTCTGAATATGATTACATTTTTTTTTTCCAAATAAAGTTTCAATTATTAGCTATGGCATTGCGTGTGTAACATTAAGTTTAGTCAGACATCCAATGCCATTCTGCTACAGTTGTTTCAATACTGGGTCATGGAGTACGACTAAATGCTCAACCTAAATTAGAAAAGCACGGAAATAGAAAATCTTGAGTCCATTTTCATAAACTGGAACAAAATCAGCAGTCGGCCTTGAATTTAATGCGAGCACACATGCTTCTTTCTGATCTATTCTGTTTTAATAGAAACATTAAAAACCAGAAAAACGTCTAAATTTTTCATAAGGATGTTTTCTTCCTTTCTTTTTCTCTATAATCTTAAACTGTAAAGATGCAGGCAATTGCACTTGTCAAATAAAGACAATAATAAAGAGGAACAATATTTCCTTTTGAGATAAATGGAGACGCGATACAGCATAAATAAATGAAGTTGTTCTACCTAGTGCATAAGAGTACAATCATCATTGGAATCAAGAACTTCTAAAGGCCACGACACACCAAAGAGACGGTAGGCTGTTTGGCAGTGAAGGACTGTTGGTGAACATCTGTGACCCTAGGCAGCTTCAGTCCCATACCACTGGTACTGGTTGACAGCCTTTCAGACAATTTAGCATTTTGAATTAGAGTCAGAACATGTTGGCAAGCGAGATCCCTGTAAAAGTGTACAAGACAAAAGATGATGAAAGTAAGCACTGGACAAAGTAAGGCACAGTGTGGATAGAAGCTCTCCTCATCGTACAGCTACAATGGTTCGTAGCTCTTCCTAGCTTCCAAGCCTTCCAGCTAAGTAGCTAGTCTGGTTTCTCCTTTTGAAAGACAAATACAGAGTAGTGCCACCTGCTGGTAGGAAGAGGTTTCCTTTAAAGGGGAATTACCGTTTTTTACATACAATCGTTTACTCACCCATATAACTTTGGTGTCATTTGGAATCGCAAACCTTGTTCATTTTACCAATATTTAGTAATGATACGCTCATGCTATTCCCCATTGAGCCCAGAGTTACCTGTTATCATCATCCAGGGTCTGTAGACCTACTAACTTCTGACCTGGATGATGTCATCTCTGAGCCCAAAGCACGCTGCAACGGTCGACTTGTTTACCTGCAATTTACTACTGCTAGTTTTATTGCAACATGGCTGAATTTCTTTTCCAGTTCTGAGGTTGTGGACGCTGACTTTTTGTTTATGATGGATGTCCTTACTGTTTTGAGACAGAGTATATGGATGAGGAGCTTGTTGAAATGAGGATGCAGAGGCAGAGAGAGGAACATCTGGCCAAGAAACAACGAACCGCTGCACATCCGCGAATAGATAACCCCGGACTCAACGGGGAATAGCACTAGCGTATCATGACAAAATATTGGTGAAATGAACGAGATTCGTGGCAGATAACCCGTTATTTAGAGGCTGTGTTTCGGTGCCCTGATCACTCTCACTATATGGATATACACGGCGCTCCATTGGATCTAAATACCATCCGAACGACTCCAAATGACACCAAAGTTATATGGGTGAGTAAACAATCAAAGGTCCATGTTGTAAAAAACAGTAATTCCCCTTGAAGAAAAGGAGCAGAATGTGTGTGCCAGCTGGCCGTTGGCTGTAGTCTCTGCAGTATGTTCAAGTGTGGCGACACCACAGTTGACTTCTTTGATGTTGATTTGACATGCCCATACCTTTAAGTAAAAAAAAAAAAAAAAAATGCAGTACAACAAACTATAAGTAAAACAGATCAATAAATATAACGTGTGCGCTTAGCGTGATTCCCCCAGTGAGGTACACAGTCTGCCATTCAAAAGACATCAGATCCCATCAGGTGAAGTTCAGCTCAGTCACCTGTGTCAGCTTCTGCTACTTTATTCTGGTATCGCTGTAGAGGAGATCACATGTCTGTGCCTCTGACCGTCTAATTGGGCCCTCGGAGAGACTTCAGAGGAAGTCAGAGCTCATCCTGTAAAGGGACAGAATGCTGAACACTGCACCTGCTGTGCCTTACATGGCCTGCACTAAACTCCTGCACAATGAGATAATATGCAGCAAAGCACCCCCTGAACATTAAACCACATTCATCACGAATGCGGCTTAATGTTGTCCTTCCCTGCCATTTGTCTGCATGTGTCAGGTAAGCCAATGGTGAGAGGTCATAAACGTCATGTACATCATCCATGTGTGCTGGAAAACAGTTTGCTCTTTATTCTTTCAGTATTTTTTCCATGCAGTAGACAAGTAGAGAACTCTAAAAGGCCTCATTTGTTTATGGCATTAATTCTAATGATGCAAAATGACTTTACTAATAGGTTGTTCATGTCAAATTCCCACTGCTGGCATCTTGTTTCTGAAGTTTTAGCATCACTGTCACTAATAAGTGCATTTATTGTACTTGGTGAATAAAGTGACTCTAATGCTATCACAGCCATGCATAATTCATGCCTTCCATGTCAAATCGAATTGCCTCCACGGTGTGTTAACATAAACATGGTGCAAAAACAGGCAATTTGCAAAGGCTCTGAAGTGACATTACAAAGACACTGCACCTATTTGCTGCTTGTACTTAAAAATAATATCTATCCAATGTTTGACCTTGATCATGCTTGCAAGGTGGCAGAGCTGCTAATCTGAAAAAAAACAAAAGATCACAAGCTTTTGACTCATTCAGTGTTTCCCTAGGAAAGGCCTGAATTAATGAAAAATAGATCATTAAAATGAAACAGGCAGGATCATAAATCATACCGCACAGCCACATGTTCGACTCACAAGTCCTTGAGAGGTCCAGACCCCAAGATTGAAAACCAATAACCTTTGAGACCGAGCAGATGTATGGACTCTGATTGTATTTATTGAATACAGTGCCTTAAAGGTTAGCTGAGCCTCGAGGACGATGCAGGGAGGAGGGCAATGAATGATATGAGGTAGGATAAGCCCCTTAAGCCTCCAGGAATCCCTGTGAAATCCACACACAAGAGTCGAGCACAAGAATGTCAAAATGCATAATCACACAGCTCTATGATCAGAGGTCATTGTGGCAACAGCAACAGATTTTGGGGGAACTTTGGACAGCACTTGTTACGCTGTCCTCTATAGCTGGTAAAGTGCAAAACCAAACTGTTGGCCCTTCAAGACAGCTCATTTCTCCACTTTTTTGAGTTGAAATTATTGATAGGGATAAAAATCTGTCCACAACTTATCAAGAATAGTAAACACAGAAACAAAAAATGGGTGCAATACAATCCTGCAGGGCAGCTATCCTCACCATCCCAAAAAAAAAAAAACTCAGATAGTTACTATAAGTGGCTATGGAGTAGCTACGTATTGATCAAGGAAAAGTCTCCCTCTGGAGACATACGGATGTGAGAGTTGTGTGGAGTCACATTACAGAGTCGGACAACTAAAAGTGTAGCTTAGTTACCTAAGCTGGTGTATTTCTAAATTGTCTTCAGAACTTTCACAGGCTGCCTTTCAGGGACAGTAACACAGCGAAGTCGTGAAAAACGGATGCCAACACCCGTCTGTACATCGTGTCTGCAGCAACAAATTTAACCAGGATGACGTCTACAGTGCAGTTTTGTTGACTTGGCATCAGTACACGTGAAAGCACGGCAGGATAACGGCAAATGTCATCCCTCAGTAAGTCAGCAGTATATACTGAGTATCAAGTGAGTCAATCAGGGGTAAAGAGAAGCAGTTTTTGTAAACGCAGAAAGCTGCTCTGGGGCAGCTAGCCAATTGCAAAGATTTTTATTCCTATCAATCATCTACTCTCAGATAGATGGGTTCTCAGGT
Organism: Planiliza haematocheilus; assembly: GCA_005024645.1. Taxonomy (NCBI): domain Eukaryota; kingdom Metazoa; phylum Chordata; class Actinopteri; order Mugiliformes; family Mugilidae; genus Planiliza; species Planiliza haematocheilus. The sequence continues at coordinate 8,672,907 of SRSE01000649.1, read as the reverse complement.
TCAAAAGTCCTGAAGTGATCCTTTAAGACCGTTTACAGAACAAATCATAAATTACTTACTTATAGCAATAGTGAATGAACTGCTTCAGTATTATAAGCAAACAAATGTGTGTGGCTCAGTTGTTATGTAGTGAACAAAATGTTTTGGCTGACGGCTGGGAAAATGTGTTTGTAGCCTGTTGGCTAAATCATGGGTCAGCTCATTTAGAAAAGTGTAGATTATGAAAACAAACTTAAATTGCAGGCCCATAGTTTATGCACCTCTACGGGTGCATGAAAATAGTGTTTCTATAGTATCACCACTGGTTATGCTTTGCCAAAGTCTATAGGGAATATTACACGTCCAATCCCATGTAGTGCAGTACACAAGATTATCATATGCTGTCTCCACTGATTTATTTTTTCTTGTAACATGAAAAGTTACACCAAGTAACTGTTAAAATACAGTATACCTCCTTCAGTCCACCTGTCATGTTGAAGTCTACATCCATATCCGTCCAGACTCATATTAAACCAGTAGTGAAAACTTGAAGGAATTTAAGACTCATTACATTTTTACATTTTTGATTTGGAATATCATGATATTTAAATAAATAAAATTTGTCTTTGTTTGTTAGTCCAATAGAGCACAATGCAATGAAACAAAAATGTGTAGACATGATCTTACACTTAAAATATGGACGTCAAAGCAAAGGAGCGACGCGTTCGACAACAAGCTTCACACACATCCTCAAACTGGCAACAAACAGAGCGTACAGTACTGTCATGACAGTTTCGAGGTGCACACCAAAACTAGCAAAGTCAGTGTCTGGTTGAAACGTGGTCACTATCTCCCCTTCTCCTCCTGAGTTATGCTCTTGAATAATGAAGAGGAAAGTGCTGATGCAGAACATTACAGTGTCCCACTGAAGCTGACCTTTGACCTTTTTCCATATAAAATGTCATCACTTCATCATTTTATCCTTTTAGACAAAATTATATCCGGAGAGTTATGGTTTTATAGGGTGGCAGCGGCCTTTGACCAGTAAATGCCAATGAGTTCCTCCTGCCAAGTCCAAGGGAAATAAAAAGTCTTACACCTACAGTGTGCAGCTGATACACGGCTGCATTATGCAGTTTATCACGGCTGAATACCAGGCCAAATAACGCGTGTTTGTGCTACAACGGCGACACTGTTCACGCTTCACATCACAGCGCTCAGACATTCAACCTTGACACTCCACGCAGCTGAAGCAAACAAAGAGATCACCGCTGACTTCGGCAGGCAGAATGATGGATGAGCTCTCAAGCAAAGGCCTCGGCTCCATCCTCAATTCAGCACATCACTGCAGGGCCAGCGGCGTCACACTGCAGCTGCTGCTGTGATGGTGGCCGCATAAGATGCTTCTGACAAACACTGACAAGCAAGGGTGCATGCTAATTTTTGCTCATATTCATAACGGAGCTTTGGTAAAGAGCTGGTGAGCATCCTTCTGTGAATACATTACTATCAATGCAGGACCTTCCGTTGACTTTGGAATGAAGTGGTTATAATAATTGACTGTTCACGCTGTCGCTGCTTTATAATGCAGCTGTGATTGCCGACTTGTGTAAAAATCTCCATTTTAACAAAAACTGACATGCAGTTAAATGATTTAGGGGTAATTATGCAACACTGCTTCAGCTGAGTAAAAAGACAAACATTTAATTAAGTTGGTTTAACTATGAGAACAGTTAAGAAACCAAATAGCTCTTATATAGCTCATGGCTAACAGACATACAGTGTCTAAAACTATGAAACCGGTTGTCAGGCACTGTGTGGAAGGTGAAATCAGACACAGCCAGAATAGTTTATCCTAATAGGATTTGCATAATCAGGGGATAGTTCATTTGTAATTGTTTTGACATAGGGTGCTCAGAAAATAGTGTCAGCGGTGAATACCAATACTGTTTTTGTAATGACTTTATAACCGGTGCTAGGTCACTGGTCGCTCGTGTAAATCCTGGCAAAGCCTATTCAGTGATGTTATAAGACCTCCTAGGTCAGCAGCACCCACTGTTGGTGTCAGTATGATCACTTTGTAGGGAAAGGCGAGGAGAGCAAAACTAATGATGGATTCTCAGTTACAAGACAAACATGTATGTTTGAGAACTTTCGTCCATCGTGGTATACAGTACTAATTCTGAGGTTTTCGGGTCTTGGCGTTTTAGTGGACGAGGAAAATTTTACATTTGGAGGACAGTGACATGCTGTACAGTAAGCCTGGTTAAACAATATCAGAACCCGTGAGGCTCTGTAGCTAGCAAGATAATTTACTGTCAGCTCTAAGTGCGACACACGCTGGTGGCGTGATACACGGCAAAACACCAGTGCCAATGAATAATGACGTAAGCCCGGGACACATGCAGTGTCTTGATGCTCTGACGTCTAGTAAAGGACTCACATTTGCTCACGTCCCAGCTGTCATTTCACATTTCAGTATAGCTGATCACATGGTGCAGCTGTGTGACTTCATAATATTCAATCAAGCACTTAAAGGGACACCTGCTCCATGCATGGAAATAGGCTGAAGAGGGGAACGTTTTCAAAAGATGATTTTCATGGCCTGAAAATATTTGTTGCAAGTGAAAAGGGTCAATTGTCTGGGAGATCATTCTGGTAATACCTAAAGGTAAGACATGCCTGCTGTGCCACACTGAGATCAGCTGTACATCACTTGACCATGTATACCAATGGTTTCAGGTATAAACAGATCAGGCATAACATTATAACCACCTTCCTAATATTGTGTAGGTCTCCTTTGTGCCTCCAAACCAGTTGTGACTCATCAGAGAATGGACATGGGCCTTCTGAGGGTGTCCTGTGGCATCTGGTATCAGAATGTTGTTAGTGGGGGCCTTTGGGTCCTATGGGTTGAGGGGAGGGGCCTCCGTGGATCATCCCACAGATCCCACTTGATCAGTTTGGGATCTGGTGAATTTGTTTTCTCTCCTTGTTAGAAAACTTGCTAATGCTATTTTTGAAAAATATAAGTATTTTTTTTTCCTCACAGGGTTTTAACTGCTTCAACCACCAGAGCTGCAGACGTGTAAATGTTCAGCTGGGACCATCTGCTATGAGCATATTTTTTAATTTAGCTTTTTCTTGAAGACGTTTCATAATTTAACAAAATCTCTTGTCAATCCTCGTCTCGATTTTTGACTAATATTGTACATGCACTCAGGGTTGTGCGCTGTAGTGCGGTACATTTATTCCAGATTTAAATGTCGGGCAGACAGATACTGTTAAGAGGATGGACGCCCCCACGGGAGCCATCTTTTCAGGAATGGTTTATCCAGCTCGGCTAGGTAGGCTCTGGGTTTTTTTAAGCAGGTTCCTTTTAGAATGAGAAATAGGACAGATCAGTACGAAAATGGGGACATTTTTATGATGTGTGTCACATGAATTTAAGAGGGTAGGATTGTGCAATTTTTTCAAGAGGCTCTCTGAGGAAATTATCATAGGAAAGGGCAGAAATTAGATTTTGTGATGTGATTTTTCTTATCATTGTGTCATACTATCTTTTCCTGTACTCTCACAATTTCTTTATGTCTTTTAGGAGGGCAATTCCTCCTTGTTTAAAACCATTAATGATTATTCCTTTGAAAAGAACAAAGACAATGCCTTGATTTTTAAATACATGGCTTTAAATATTAAAACGCAAAGTTTCCCTCTGTCAGTTTGACTCTACCTCCCACTCCAAACAGCATCTGTCTCTTTCTATCATCTCTAAGCTGCACTTTTTTGTCATCCTTCCTCGCAGACTTACACAGGTGATTGAATATCCTGTCAATCTTCTAATCTGATCTCGGACACTTCCCTATCCCACTACATCAACATTTATTATCCACAACTTAATGGGTGATATTCGCGTCTCATAATGGCGTCCGCTGTCGAGGAGTGGCCTGTCTCCTTGGTGACGATATCATTACTGAGATGTATGTATACCATGACGCATCATGATCTAATCCCGCTCTCGACCTTCATGGGTTATTTAACGTGTCGCTGTGACACAGGTCCAACCCTGAACTGCACTGATGCACTGAACCGTAAAACTGTTTATTTGGTTTGCTTGTTTGGTTAGTGGATGAAACCCATGAGACGTTTACTGCTGTATTTTAATTCATTCAAGAGTTGTAAGACTCCCGTGCAGTATATCAGGTCTTGTGCTGTGCTGTATTTCTGTGTTAAAAACAATGCACTTGATATTACAAAAGAAAGTAAAAGTCCAATGCAGTAGCTCCATAGTATTAACACATTTAATACTGCAAACTCTGCAACAGGTTGGAAAGTACTGAGAATGCAAAGTTGTAACAGACATCACACATGAAAAAATGTGCCCATAAGACACAAGTGTCAAACATAAGGCCCGCGGGCCAAAAGTGGGCCACCAGAGTACATCCCCACCATAACGGGACACTATCCAAAGAGGAAGTAGGGAAACAAAATCTGAAGCTCAGGTACTGTGTTTATCTAGATATGTATGGAGCGTGTGCGTGTGAGTATGCAAAGGGTTAATTCACCAGAGGCAGTGAAGCTACACACTCAGATCACCCCAGTAATGAATGGGCCAGTGGGGAACTGCCTGTCTTATTTTAAGACTTAAGGGGATGCTTCAGAGATCTAAAGTGAGGGCATAAATCAAAGCTATGCTACATGGTATAGATTTATCAATGTGCATAAAAGTGCATGAATATCATTACGTGCTGTGCGGGTTGAAAAGGTATGACGCATTTTTGTATTTGCAGGATTCCAGTTCAGTGCATTCACACTCTGTAAATGTATGTCCCGCAGCCCACTGGAACAGCAAGAGATTCAAATTCCCTCCCAAATTTCTTCTATCTTCTGTCATGAGAACCATTTTTTGAAATCCTTAGACAGCTTGATCACTGATTAATAAGACAGGCTTCAAGAACTGTTGAACTTCTTTAGTGCCATCCGAGTTCAGCTAACTCTTGATGCTGCAGTGACACTGTCATCTTTGCAGCAAGTGGGCTGCCTCCACTCTCAACCTGCTTCACCGAAACTAGAAATGAGAGAGTGAGCCTCAGAGATGTCATTGGGATTTAAAATTAAAGGCTTCTCTGCAGGCTTTGAATGGGAGGCTGATTTTTCTTTTTAAGAGTCAGAAACAACCTTTCTTTGCATTGACTGGGGACGCTTAACATACAGACTGAGTAGCGTCGGTCAGTGGGTGTATTTTTATGGATGAAACAGTAATAATAGTAATAGGGGGTCAGAAATTGTATCTAAAACTGCAAATTCTACTGTTACCCAGTAAATCAGACCTCCTCACATGGGCAACATAACAAATGATAGCAACTCTTGTTGGAATAGTTGATTTAAATAACAGACAATTGAAATATTTATCTCATGTTATTGTGATGATTAATTATCACAGCATAGCCTCAATTTCCATATAATCCAATTAGAGAACACAAAAGAATGACATACTCAGACTTACTGTACATGACGATATGAACATGCTCTGATAGGTAGGGTCGTGGGAATTCTGAAAACTGAAAAAGGGGTCACAGACCAACAAAGAACCATTCAGTGGCAAGTTCCTGCGTTAATAAAGTGAATATGTATAAAGTAAATAAAACAGTTGGTTGCAGTTAAACATTTAATGCACCTTTTTTAGAATATTTTGGTTAATCAGACACACATTTACTGCCCCTGAGTTTAAACACATAGAGAGGCCAGAACTCATTCATCTTCTGTAATCGCTTGTGTTGGGGCTGGAGCCTATCCCAGGCATCACCAGACTAGAGGTGGGTTACACCCTGGACAGGTCTCCAGTCTATCACAGGGCTAACACAGAGAGACAGACAACCATTCACACTCACACGCACACCTAGGGCGAATCAGGAATTAACATGTCTTTGGACATGGGAGGAAGCTGGAGTACCCGAAGAGAAGTCACACAGACACAGGGGAAACATTCAACCACAGAAAGTTTGCACAGTCGGCCTGGATTAGAACATTCTTTCTGTGAGGCATCAGTGCTAGCTACCACACCACTGTGCCGCCCGAGGCCAGAATTTTGTGGAAAGAGCAAAGAGCCAGTCTGGGAAATGAAATTGAATTCATTTTACATTCCGCATTCTGCAAAAATATGAAATGTATGGGTTTTGATTACATCATGAGCGTTAAACAGCAGATCCTGGCAAATCTGTCAAGGGGGCAACTTGTGCTTTGATTGTTAAGGAGATCGGTTCACTGGATAAACTGGTTTAACTCGGGTGGCTTTACCCCCAGCAACCATATCTGTATTTCAATGGATAAATGGTAGCCATGTAGGCTACCATTTATCCATTGAAATACAGTCTAAGCTAGATGACTGCATTGCATTGCCTCCAAGCACTAATTCTTCATAAAAAAAAAGCTCACACAACACATTGTACTGTACTTCCCTTGAGTCAAACAAAAGTAATCAAGCGAAAAAAGTCTAAGAGCTACTTTGATTAAAGTGTGGGCGGTTACTCAGACGCACCAAAACTATTTGCATAGTAATTAACATCTGGTAGATTTGTAAGTGCGCGTGTCTGCATCACGTTAGCCATGAGAGCATTCATACCTACCATGCCGCTGTATGTTGTGCTTTGTGTGAGTTATTTTGCTCGCCGAAAAACAGTGACTGCAGCTCAACTTTGAGTAAACTGGGTTTTGTTTCTCTGATGTCATGACAGTGTAATACCTATGGGCAGAGGGGAACAGAATTATGCAAGTAATTATCACCATCTTTGGTGTTCAATGTCCAGTTCTCCTTAATACGACCATGGTGCGTGCAGAATTTGCCAGCTGCTAGGAGTGTAACCTTTTTGAATGAATATGTAACGAAAGTGTCTGAACGTCTCTGTGATCTCACGTTCCCTCCTCCCGTGGTTCAAAGCGATTTTGCTGAAAAGCCACAGTCCATGGAGGCATCTGTGTGAGAAAGCAAAGCCTACAGCTACACGTAGCATTTCCGTTCATAACAAGAGCAGGCAAAATCCAAATGTGATGCAATGGCAGTTTGCCATTAATTCTGACCGATGACCCTGGCTGTGACGATGCAAACCTCCCTTTCTCTGATCGTCTGTCTGGCATTATTATCCACAGACTTAAAACCTGATCTGATTCCAGCCTTGTTCATTTGCTTGTTTGAAATCTTCACCTTTGATATCATTCCAGTGTGAAGGCGCAATCTGATGCTCAAAATAAGTGCATCTCTGGAATAACACAACGTTAAACATGCAGACTAATTCAAACTCAAGAAGGTGCTTTCTTCAGCTGATTGGAACTATTTCCAAGACTGTGCCAGAATTTCTTCTTAGATGTGTTGCAGGTGCTGGGGTGAGATAAATAACATTATTATATTACTATATTAGGTCTGATGACATCCTATGCAACTATGCCCACATTCAGACTCAGCAGCACTCTAACCAGCCACAACAAATAAAACAGCTGTGTAGGAATGCAGGACATGTAAACACTAAAATAAACCTGAGTTGGCACGAATTACTGGTCTCTAGACACACGCTGATCTGAAGCGTTGCTCTTTTACAGTCGGACTTTCCTGACTTCCTGCCGTCTGCTGCTGGGATCCAGTGTGACGCAGGCGCGGTGACCGGTGGCCTTGCGCAGAGCGGTGTGGTGTATCATACAGTATTTGCAATAAATCAGGCTGCCTGCTAACCTTTCTCAGGCAGCAGCAGAGCCAACCCTTCATCTGCCATCAGCCTCCACCTAACACAGACGGGAGGGAGAAACAAAAGAACACAAGCTGAACAAAGGTACGGGGAGATACTGGAGGGAAACACGGAGATAGCTCATGACACACAGTCACAATATTCCCCAATTGCGCTTAACTATACATGGGATGATGCAAAGCAGATGGTCCATGATACTAATTAGAAGCCTGCACGCTTTTCCTATCATTACATCCGTGTGTTGTCAAAGTGCTGCGTGCTTTGTTTACAGCAGCGAAGGAGAGACAACTGCAGACCTTTTGACTGTTTTCAGGATCTGACAGAAACGGAATTAAAGAGCCCTGTGGGTAAATCATAGCAGGGAAAGATTGCAATGAATGCTCTTTCACTCTGACAAGGATTGCCACTGTTAATATAGTTTTAATTAGTCGACAAGGCTCTGTCTACCCTTGTGACATTTTCATTTTGTGCACTTTGGTTGCTCTGTATTGTTGAGTAGAAGTCACACCATCCCCTCCTCTCAAAATAGCATGCAAGAGAAAGAAGCCCAAGAAGAACTGCATTATGTAAACAGGGCTTTAATTCCCTGAGATATTTTCAGGCTTTTACGTTTAATATTTGTTCATCAAGACAAATGTTTGCAGCCAAATGCAGTTAAAGAAGGAACCCATCTATCTGGCTACCACACACACACACACACACACACACAGATGCCATGCTCAGGCACATACATCTCAAGCCCTCTTGACGTGCTTACCCACAACATAATTAACTGATGTACAGTAAATCTCTGCAGTGAAGTGAAATCAGAGAAATAAACATGTCCTCTGTGTACTCCTGAAAATGCAGCACTCACAGACAGGTCATAAGTCCAAGGGTGAGTCATGTTTTCTTTTTCTTTTCTTTTTAATCAATTCCTGGCACTTATTTTAACATTAACCTTCTTGACTGCTCTGAAAAGGCTAATCTAGATGGAGGGAAAGACAACAGCAACACAAAGTGCACAGGTAGAAGCATTAAAGAAACACAAACACACCGTGCCCCAAGTCATCTGATGCACATTAGCTGTCATTTTATGGGTGAAAACCCGAGACTGCATTGCACATAGGAAATGGCTTTCAACCTTGCTCCCATGTCTTCCTTCAATGAATTCCTAAACAGGAAGTGATGACTGGAAACTGCTCGTGGACAGTGTCTCATACAGAGAGGTCCATGAGGTTAACCCATGTCAAAACCTAGCTGTCAGCACTCACAAACAACGGGGCTGCGGTTCAAGGAGTAAACAGAGCTGACGTCAAAAAAGGTCACGGGAAAGTAGGAGGAGCAAGGAAGTCTCTGCTCAGCTCACTCTACACCGTGTCCTCGAGCTGCTGCTCAGCATAATTTCAGCCGATGTTAATAAGAAGGCAATAAAGCCGACAAGAGATTCTGCAAGTTAATTAAAATCAATCTATAAAAAGGCATCTCTGCTGTTGAAATGACTCAAGATAAAAACTCTGACTCAGCATCTTGCACCGCTCTGACTACTGAGGGGTCTGACGGGAAATGTCATTGAAGCACAAAAATTGGAGTTGCCTTAGAAACCACATGTTGTGCTGGCTGCACGCATTAAGAGATTTAAGCCATGAGTCTGAATAGTACTGGCCAACCACAGCAGTGGATGTTTTCCATTCAGTAAACCTTAGACACACACATGCAAGCAACCCAGTACCATGGCCCCAACAAATACTGAATATTTGCTTGTTTTTTATTCAGTGTGTCCAAGTATATTGTTTTATCATTTTATCATACTTGTAACAATCAAAACAATCAATCTCTGCGAGATCTATTTTTTGTTAAGTATTGTGGGACATTGTACATACTAAAAGGGATTTTTGAAAATTGAACTTATCAGTACCCTCTGGTGGTGGGACTATGTAACGACAATACGATATAAAAATGTCCTTTGTTGGACAATGTTTGTATTTCATTTTAAAATGAAAAAAAATAAATAAATTATTTAGACACAGTGACTTTTGCAAACTTATAGTTGTATGTAAAACTTTAGCCACTTAAAAATCTCTCATCCATAGTATTCAGGACTTCGTAGAAGCCCTGTTGGAAACAATTCAAACTTTGAGCTTTATTGGGGCGACCTGTCCAGGGTGTACCCCTGCCTCTTGCCTGATGACAGCTGGGATAGGCTCCAGCAGACCCCCGTGACCCTTAACAGGACTAAACGGGTATAGAAGATGAAGATGAGCTTTATTGGATAAGTCTACACTGGCTGTGGACAGATTGTTCTTTAAGTCTGTTTTTTTTTTTTTTTTCCAACTCAAAGGCCTGATTGATGGAGGGCTGCTGAAATGACCATCTCCCCATCTTTGTAGAAGAGTTCTTATGCTCTGTTAGCACACTAGAGAGGTGGGTGGGTTCTTAGTCATCTCGCCAAAGAAGCCCCATTATTGCTTGGTTACTTAGTTTGGCTAGACGGACAGATACATTCTCTCAGGTCCATTGTTCTCAGGAACACTAAGTTCTAGAAATGGTTTTATACCATTGCACTGCTCTCTGGACGACGCACAGATCGTGGTGAGTGTAACTATGGAGGACTATGGAGTGTTAGCCTGTGTACCTTTGTTTTACCCTCACAAGCAGTGGGATTTGTGGCGCTTTGTAACTTTGCCACAGCTGTGAACAGAAATGTCCCCCAACCCAGAGGGAATAAGAGACCACAGATTACAGCCGCAATAAAAACCGAATCAGTGGCCCACTGAATGAATGTATCTGATGAAGGAGACGCAGTATTTTATAATGGCACAAAAAAAAAAAAGACTTTAGGGTTTCATGGCCGATACCTGATTCATTTAACATGGCTTGTATTTGTGTCAAGACCAATCCAGCACATCGGAATCAGCGAACCCCTAATTCAATGAATAATGTATCTCATTAAAGATCCATAAAGGACCATGGAAGGAGGAGATTTGGAAAAAGCCAAAGCTTAGAAATGATGTCTGAATCAAATATAACTGAGGTGGGCTGAGCAGCAGTTTTGTGATTTAAGATCTCTGTGTGGCTGAGGATTGTCATTTTGTGTTTCACTACCATTCTTTTGGTTATCTGGAGGTTTTGATGAGTAAAAAATGGATGGAGACATTATGAATTTTGTGTTATATAAAATAAACCTTTGATTGTTTGATGTGATGCTCACTATGGGTTCAAAATGAGTCAGTCAATGAAGTGCTCTGGCATACTCAAATTTAACATGAACCCATCAGGACTCAGCAACATATTTTGGAGCTAAGAGAACATCTTCTAAGTAACACTGCCAAAAGGCAGCATGTGGTCTATTGTAAACAACCAACCAGTGTAGTAGACCGCCGAGTCCCACAGTAAAGCAGTTCTTATATCTACACGAAGGCCTGCAGTCCCAGGGCACGGTCTATTGTCCGTAGAATCTGATGTAAGTGAATACCAAAAGCAGTCCTACACTTCTGTCACCAATAATACACTGTATAGCTCAGGTGCTGCTGCGCTCGTATGTTTAAGAATGGATGTGCTGACTGTGAGGAGGAGGAGGAGGGAGGGAGGGAGGAGGAGGAGACTGCTACTGTAGCAGTGCATCAGCAGAGGTGAGCCTACAGCCACTACATCACAGTTTGCAGACCAGAGAAGGGTGAGAGAGCCACTGTTAGTTCAGCACATGCAAAGAGCATCTCATTCTGCAGCTCTGTTTTCAAACCATCTCCTGTGAAGTAATGTAAATAATCATGTGTGTGTGGGGGGAAGAGGGGGTGTTGTGCATATTGGTGCAGGTAAATTAGTGCACATGCAGAGACTAGATGTGTTTTGCAGTCACTGTTGATGTCTGAAGGGCAGCTAAGTCGGCCAGCCTTACCCCAGCTGCCTCTCACGCCGCCAGAGACAAGCAGACCTACAGTGGGCAACAGTATGTGTGTCATTAGTGCTGACCCAGATGCTCTGAAACACTGACTGCCCTGTGACTGCGCTGCATTCCCAGAATAAACCCCTACGGCCCATTACAGGCAGGAATAATGTTTAATAACGCTCCGTCGTGGAAATGCAACCCAAATGAAATGCCAGCAGAGGGGAAAAAATGGAAAAGTGGAGTTGGACTGGAAGATAATGCTGAGGTCGAGACGCAGAGACTCTGTGTTCTGTGCAGTGCAATCTGATCTTTGAGACAAAGGAGTTGACTGGCTCCAGGCTCAGGTGGAAAGATGTGAGAGTTACATCACATAAGAGCAAAGCCCTCAGCGGCGCAGAATCAACACAATCTCTCAAATAACATGTCAAGTCGGTGCGGTCAGAGAGGCTCCATCCTGAGTATAGCCTTGTGGACATGTTCCATTTACCATGATTTCAGTGGATGTCACAGCTCATGTAAAGACCTTATAAATGCCTGGGTAGCACATAGTTGATGGATGGAAGTTTATCTTTCCTGCAAATGCATTAACAAGCTATGTATCCGAGCACAGCTCCATCCGCACAGCTTGTGGATCATGCAGCCAGGAGCGGATTAAAAAACGACGCTGTGTAAAACAAAAGACCCGTATCCCCCCCCTCGGTATTTTCATTTTTCCATGCACACTAGATGCCACACGCACTGCAGCCCAGATGTGCAAGAGGTTAACGCAACAAACCAGCATGTGTGTGTCGGCGTGTTGAGACAGATAGCTCCTTACCCTCTGCGGCCAAAGCGCACCGGACAAGAAGTAAAAGCGCTGCCACAGACAGCAGACAGTTCGCAAGCATCCCCGCTGATCCGGCTCGCGACCCGGTCCTCAAACACCTCCCCTTTCCTCCGGCATCCGTCCTTTGCGGCGAGCACCCACCGGGCTCCGCTCCGTCGGCTCCCACCACTGCCACTTCGGGGTGACCTGTCCGCCCACTCCTCAAACCGGGAGCCATATCCAGTGGATAAGTTGCTGAAGTTTCGCTCGTAAATAATACATTGGATCAATCCTCGCGTGTGAACGGGGAACACGGCCGTCCCGCGGTCTCGTCGTATGTCCAGGGCTGGATGGGAGGGAAGCGGCGTTGAAGGGAAATTAAGAAATGCGCCCTATCGCTCCGCTGCGCTCGGTCCACCCATCATCACCGTGTGGCGCAGGGCGGCGCGCACACTTTTCCAAAGGTTCTAGACATTTAGCTGCTGGCGGCAAAACTGTCTCATTCAGACCTGCACCAGACGGATGGAAGACGTAAAGCCGTGCTCGGATGAGAACATTTAAAGATACTGCTGCACATCGGATTTTTTTTTTCCCGAGATATTTTTAAGACTGCCACCCTCTTGGTCAAAATACGCAAATTAAGCTCTGTGTTAATTGTCTGGAGAAAGTGGGAGCTGAGCAGTCCGCAAGACGACCTCTGCTGGGTATTTGGAGGATCTGACGGAACAAAATATAAATGTATTTTGATTCAGGCCTAGCTCACTAACATTGTGGCTGAATATTTTAAACTTCATATGTCAATATAGCACTAACAGGAAGCCGATGTATTTGTCTCTTCAAAGGGCCACTGTAATTGTTGCCTGAATGTCTAATTGTACGGATGCAACAGTGGCTGCAGTGCCTCTACTTCTCCACAAGATGTCAGCGCAAACCAAGAAAAGACAACGGTTTAAATTTGATGGTATGAGTAACTGGGGGGGCTCCGTAATTGTGACACGCTGAGAACCTTAAAGTCACTAAACAAACTCCACCATACACAAAACATCTGAATTAAAAAGAAATGTGCGTTTAGGCAACACAACTTTATTATACCTAGTCATTTACAAATGAAGATCCGGTTTTTATATGAAAACAAGCGATGCTGCTCAGTCTACCAAAGTCCACGTATTTACCACCCTGCAGCTTTCCACTGTCAGAGTTTAGTTCACGTTTCATAGTCAAATACCAGTTTTTCTTGTACATATTACTTGTGTTAGACTATAAAACGCAAGTGATCAACTGACAGAAAATTAATTACTTCCAGCTTCTAATTATTCAGAATGAAGGCAAATAATCCAGAAATGTGAACCCCGGCTGATCTGTGTTCTTGATTAACCAAAAGAATTCACAAATAAATCCCATGTGCTGTACCCTGGTGACGTTACTAGCTATATATTTGCTGTGTAAAAAGAGACACCTACATGAAGGTACAGAAACAGACAAAAGACAGACAGAAATGCATCAATAGATTTTTTTTAATTCAAAGTGAATCTTAACAATAATACACCATAAAGTCTTATTTTGACACTCACCAAAAGAGTCACCTGGAAAACCCGCTTAATGTGACAAAGTAGAGAAGGCTTGGTCACACCTAAATCACTGAGAACTAGAGAGGAAACACTATCGCAAACTGTAAAGAGACATCACATCCATAGAGTTAGTTTTCCCAGTCCTCATACTGTAAATATTGCACAGTGCAATTGCTACATGGCAAACTAGTGTAGCACAAAAAAAAAAAAGCAAATGGAACAAAAACAGAGAAACAAAAACAAAAAAATAAACAAAGCCACAAAAAATCTACAGGTATTAAAACAGTAACAGTTCAGATTTCATAATCAAGTCTAATTGACAAGCAACCTAAACAGATGGTTCCATAACTTGCAGCGTGAATTAACTCTGAAATCGATACAGGTGACCACAAAATAAGAGCTTGAGTAAAACAAATCTCATTAAATCAAATCAAAGAGATACACAGTAGCACATTTAGACTAATACAGACCCTGAATTAAGATCTCTAAAGGATAATACCGCAGCAGAGGATTTTTTTTTCTCAATATCAAACTCATGACTTTAATAGTAGCAGTTTTACAAATGACTGTTTTATCTGTTAAATGTTACATGAATCCTCACAAAGAAAGAAAAGATTATCCATAAATCAAGGTGGAAATCATGTGGAAAAAAAAAAAACAGTTTTCTCTCCTCTTGCATCCATTCTTTTCCTAAACAAGTATGGGAGAGTTTATGCAGGCGCATTGCTGGTGAATACCTTTGAGGGAATCAAAACACAGATTACATTTCACATGCTTATTACTGGGGAACTATGTCAAGCACTAATCTGCCAAGTTCATGCCTTGTCGTCATAAGCTCTCTTTCCAAAGGTGATATTCGAGTATGGTCAGTAAAGCATACACGTTTAAAAAAAAAAAAAAAAAAGCCACATTAACACATACAACCATATAGGTGTTTAAATGTAGAGTATAACACTCATGACTGACAGAGAAACAACAATACTCTCCTTGACAGAGCAGTTTCCATCCAGAGCACAGAGCCAACATCCAGATAGACTATTCCTGGATATGAAGCATGGCTCTTCTGATTTTATAAAAGGCCAATGTTGTCAACTGTACTCTGGATACTCCCACTCAAGACTTAACTTGCTCCGAGCAGGAGGAGTGAAGCAAAGTAGGTGTACATGCAAGGTTAATGTAAAGCATGGAGATTATCTAAGAACACTTGGTGGTGCAATGACCGCACAATGTAAAGTATTGCATCTGCTGTTCAGCCAGAGTGACTATCCAAAGATCTTTGAGTGTCATATCATTCAAAGTGTGTGTGTTTTATTGTGTTATCGTGGAGAGGCCTCGGTGGCGGATATCTGAAGCAAAAGGGGAACCGCCGCTATGCTGTGGGTCTAAAAGCCGATCAGAGAACTTAATTTCCCTGGAATGACACTGTGATGACGTCCTTTCTTTTCTCTCTCTGTTTATTTTTTACATTTTTTTTTATTAATTCTTAGTTGAGTGACTGTCTCCATATTAACAAACTGTTACTGGATTCCATGCCATCCTCCTCAAATTTACGATGAGGAACCACCACTGTGAATTCCCACTTTCTGAATCTCAAGGCACATACACAGTGCTGCTCACACTGTCTCAATTTCAATAAAAGGACATATAACAATGGCCACTGCTTTGCACTGACGTAACATTGTTTTGATATGAGACACTCATAAAGGGGAGAGCGATCCGAACACAAGGCAGTTTAGAACATCAGACTGTGAGAGTGATATTCTGGCCAGTTATAACATTGAACAGATAAAAGGGTTGCAATAAATATTCGCTTAAATCAATTTAACAGTGAAACAAGTTGTAAAGCGTCACTTTGGAACAGAAATGTTGGGCTGAATTTATTCCGTGCAGTCTAATCACCCAAGCCCGTACAAGCCTCACTACCTGTGCTGAGTGGCAAGCGTGTTTGTGACTGACTGGTGGAAACATTACAATTTATATATATATATATATTTTCTCCAGGCATCTCACAGTGCTCCTCGCAACTCACTAAAGAGTACTGGTAGTATACCATATACGTCCGTCGAAAAAGTTAAATCAATCCTGCAAGCTACAGCTTTAGATGTGTACAAAACGTCAATATGAAAACATACAAAAATTAAGTTACATCGATACATCATTTATATGCAGTGACGAGCCCGAAAGGTTAATAAGGATAAAATACTGATGCAGAAACACGCACCCCGAGAAACAACAAATGCAACTAATGTTCATCATCAGCAATACAGTAGTTACAATGACACTCCAAATATGAACGCAAAAAACACACAAATCAAAACCACTTCTATTTCAGATAATTAGGGACCTATACAAAAATAGCAATGCTAGGTTTAAACTCAGAGAGAAATCACCTAATTTCACAGCTATCGAAGTGGCAATCATCATATAGCAGCTTATCTATGATACATTCAAGAAAGAAATGATACGACTTATTAATTGCCCAATAAGCTAGACAAGACCTCGGCTGTTTTTTTCTTTTTTCTTTTTTTTTTAACTATGACTTTTTTGTTTTTGTTTTAATTTAACCTCATTTTACAACTACAGTATAACTGAGGTCTATGCAAACAGAATAGCTACCTTGCTCAAGAAATGAATTACAGTCTTTGGTGCTGCACAAGCAACTTCATTTGAAAATGAAAGACAAAAAAAAAAAAAATTACACACGTAACTAGTAAAATGAACAGAGAAAAATGCACACACAGCATATCTACTTATATATAAATATATATATAGACTGGTGCTACCATCATATATATATGTATATATCCTCCCTGACGGAATGTATAAAATAAGCAGTTGACACCGATAAGCCTTAAGCCTTTAACAAATGGTATAATGTAAAGGGAAAAGTTAACTTTGTCACACATGCATAAATGAGAGAATTGCACACAATTAACTCACACCTTATCAAGCATCTGTACTAAATAGTCTAGCTCTATAATATATGTCCATATATGTGTGTATATCAAATACTGCATGGTTTGCTCAGGCTTAGAAAATTCCATACCGTGAATTAATTTGCATTTTTTCCTTACCTAATCAAAGCCATGCCCACCACACTTCTAAACATCTAAAAAAACAAAACAAAAAAAAAGTGAAAACACTCAAAACGAAAATACGAAGACAAAAAAGAAAAATAATCAACGACTATTTAGATTGTATTGCAGTTTCAAACAGTACAAATACTGTTAGTAGTAAGAGTTTCACTAAATAGAAAGTGATTATCAAATATTAAGCAATACTCAGTACTTGCACTTTGTACACTAGTTCATTCGGGAACAGGAGAATGAAAACAAACAAAACATTTTTAATGAAACAGCAGGCATTCGCAACAGCAAAGCATGCTGTTCTTCTTGAAAGAACAGAAAGGTAACTCACTACACACTGAAATATACACCGACTCCGAAAAATAAGCACCGCTATCCGCGATACATCACATCCATGCAGGCTATGCATGGACATATACACATGTGCATATATATACTCACACATAGGATGCATCGACTGATTGGAATTTCAAGTGCTGCAGTCCAGTACATTAATATTCATGTATATAGTCATATATAAGTAGTAACATTAACAACCTCAAATATGTAAGGCACTATGGCTGGGGACAGTTATACAATGCAGCGAGTCTTGTGACACAAACAATAAGAGCAACGTCTATGCATCTTTCCGTTTACATTTTTGCTCATGCAAGACCACATGCAGCGTGAGGAACAACCCTATTTAAATCGGTTAATTGACTTGACATTGCTAACACCAAAAGACACCGAAAAGGTACAAATACTTCAAACGCAGTACAACGTACACCGTGGACAACATGTGCATCTGTCAATCTAGAGCTAGAGACTGGGATGGCTTTACAAATATGGATGTGTCTTGCACACGTAAGAAGGCAATATAGAAAAATAGCTGGGATCAGGGGTGCAAAGTCTAACTATTTAACAACACCCCAATTATTTACCTGTCTTGAGGAGTATTCGTAGAAGATCCAATGCAAAGGTATATCAAATGTGCAAAACACATTAAGTGTGAGTTTAACTACTCAGTCATTCTTTCATTCAATCATTCATACGTTATTTCCTTCTTAATTTTTGCCAAATCATCAAACCACCATTGGACTTGTTTTTCCTTTTTTTTTTTAAAGCTTGAAGTTCAATTACACCCAAGTCTACATGATTCAAAAAATAGCTTGCTTTCTCTGTGGTTGTGCCATGGTTTTGGGAAATGAAAAACCATGTTTGTGGTTTAAGATTTATCTCGCCCTGTTCACTTAGCCCTCCGGTGGTATAAAGGGTACCTGGGCAGCCAAGCTCAGATGTAAGGGTACTGGTTTATTTTGGTAGGGCTGAGAGGGAAACTGCCGTAGGCGGGCGAGGCAATGTAGGAGTGCGGGGGAAAGAGGGGCTTGAATTGGCCCTGGGGGTGCAAGGTGGGGGAGGGCAGCAGGCGGGGGTTGATGCCCACTGCCACTTGATGCACAATGCCAGCTGGGTGGGAGATGCTGTAGGTGGGCTGGAGGACCGGGCGGGAGGCCCCAGGGGAGGCCAGGAGGTGGGCCACAGGTGCAGCAGTGACCAGAGGGCCAGATGGAGGGTAAGAGAGTAAGGTGGGCTGGGAGTGCGGGTGCCCCCCAAGGTGGGGGTGGGGGCCTGTAGTGTGGTTTGGGCTGCTGTGGGAGAGGGTGAATGTGTGCCCATGCATGGTGGGAGGGATATAGGCCTGTGGTCTCCGGTGGGGGAAGTTTCCGTTCCATTCCTGGTGGCAGGAACTGAAATGTGGCACCTGAAGGAGAGAGGTACAGTACAGTATAGTAGGCAACCAGTATTACAGCAAACTGCCTTCCTCATTAAACCTGAAATTTTACAGTAATGTGGAGGATAGCCATTAAAACTGAAAGCTACAGTTTGGCAGATGAAATTCTACCTACAGTATGATGAGTGCTGCTGGCTGCTGCTCCGCCACTAAAAAGAAGCATCTGTCATACATACAGTATATTGTGATCTTTATCACCTAAATGTACAAACTGTAGTCAGAAGTGGCTTAGTTTCTTTAGAAATCAAGTTTTCAACTTCATTGCCAATTCATATATGAAAAAAGAAAAAAAATGAAGGATATACTGACACCAACAAGTAAACAAAAAGTCTTTCCAACATAACATGCATAACTCTGAACCTAGGGCTTCCCTTAGTGAGAGTGCCTTCATCTGTCCCCCTGCCCTGTCTTATGAAAATGAAATGTACTCTGCCATCTCAGGATTATACATCATCATGTCAGCATCAAATATCATACATTCTCCATAGCGATATATATATATATATATATATAACAAATGGGCATAAAAATGTTATATTTACTTGTTTATTTATACGCGTATGTGACTGCATGTGCTCACCTGCCCAAAGCCAATAGGCTGCTGTTGCTGGGGCTGGAATGCAGGGGTGATTTTCTGTGGCCTGTTGAGGAGGGGAGTGGAGTGGTGATGTTGTCGCCCAGGAATGCCTCGCCCTTTGGACTGGCATGAAGACTCCAAGACTAAAGAAGGAGGTCATGTAAAGAGGGACACAGAAGAGAACAGAGAGATGGAGATATGTAAACACAGACATGGGCGTGTCCTACAGTCCATATCATGATGTAACATCACAAGCAAACAAGATTGAGCCTCAGACTATATCCAACTACAACCACAAAAATGGCAACATTTTGTGGCACGAGGTTCTGTGGGCTTCTCAGTGACTTCAGTTGTCTTGGATCAGTTTGAACAGACTGGTGTGTGTCCTCTGATCTAGATGTTTATAAATAGATATTTTTGGGGATCGGGGAGGGGTTTGTAACATGGAGCTTATAGCGGGGTCAGATCGTTGGCTATAAATACAACTGGCAGCACCAGAATAGTAAGCTGTGCCCTTTTATGAGGGGCTTTAGTTGCAAGAGTTTTAAGGCTGGGGAGGGAGAGGCCTTTGACATGAAAGGTAATATGAGTATGTATGATTTTCTGAGGATTTACAGTTGAACCCTCCACTTTGAAAGACCTATAAAAAGGTAGCTCTTAACTGAATGCCGTCGCCTAGCGTCCCACTGACCACAGCTGTTATGAAGCCTACATATAGCATGCGTAATTCCACCTAACACCGAAACAGATATATTCTTCAAACTTTTATTTGAGACGGCCACATCTATGTTTTGAGTATGTTAATCAGAATGTTAATATTTTGGGGTCATTACGCATGTCTTATGTAGCTTTAAGAAATGCACATCCACACAGATACAAGGGACTCTCAGAGTAAAAACTGTTGACAGCAAACAAATATTCACTCCAGAGATCAGAGCGCATACGCCAGGGTAGGTAACCCATAATCACCTGTGAGAACCTCTGTGGTCTACTAAGACAGCATAATCCCAAGCCTTGTGACCTGTGGAGCAGACAGCAGCAGTGGTGACTAGACCTTTGAGCTAGCACGACCGTGCACTAGCTATTCGGCTGAGTGGATAACCCCATCTGAGAGTACTTCAGACACATAGCCACAGTGCCTGAGGAAGAAAAGCTGTCCTGTCATCTACAATATTCTCACCTCTAGTTTAGAATTGGATGAAACCTAACACTGTGTTGGGAGATGTCACTTCCAGCGGTTTTAAGTATACAACAAATTAGTCTGCAGGTTTCACGCCTACCGTACATTATTAGGTCACCTCAAAGTCAGAGTTAAATAAAAACACAGAGGATGTATTTATGTTACCAGTGTATCATATGTCCAGTGTTACCTGTGTTGCCAGGTGTTTCACTGGCAGCTGAGTTGTTGTTGTTCTGCACCCGCATAGGAGGTACCACAACAGTACGAACTGTTGGCTTGCTAGGCTCGGTCTCTGGGGCAACGCACGCAACACGAGGCTCACAGTTCTGGTTGCCGTCTGCGATGTAGCGCCGCTCCGTGAAGGGACTGTTGGTGTGGCCAGAGGTGTGCGAGGCAGGCGAGCTGTCCACTGTGTCACAACCACTCTCTTGTTCGTCGTCTGACATGCTGCAAGGGGACAACAGATGAAGAGGGCAACTTGAAGATTTCACTTTTGGATTAGTGTAGCAACTAATGCCAGACCATGTAAAACATCCGTCTGGGCGTCTGTAGTTTTGAAAGTAAAACTTATAAAGGATTTTTTAATGTGAATAATTAATAAGAATGCTGCTTTTTACTACAGATACCCTGTCTGTAATAGCACTGGTCTAAATCCACAGGCTTAAGTTTACCTGTTGGGATGTTTGCAGGGGGAGGTGCTGGACTGGGCTGAGGCTGAAGAGCTGGTGCTGAGTGTACTATCCGGACTGCTGAGAGAACAGACTCTCTCCATACTGACGGTGCTCTGACATGCCTCGCAATCTGCACTGCCTTTACATCTGTGCACAGAGAGAGACAAGTAAAATTAGACATTCAACCAATTCAAACCAAATTAGAAATAATGTGAGAAGGAACCTGGCAGGCAATACTCACTCCCCCATTGAGTGTCTCTGTGCACTCTCCTCCTCATCACTGCTGATACTGATGACACTAACAGTCGGACTGGCCAGGTCAGAGATCACCATGGCATGCCGCTGCTCCTGTGAAACTGAAAGCTCCTCACAGTCTGGCTCCACTTTACAGCAGTTCTCATCATCCTCCTCCACCTGCTCTGTTCTTTGCGCCTCTCCAACAGCGTGCCCTTCATCTGGACATCTGGCTTCCTCCTCCGCTACCTCATCCACATTCTTTGCTGTATCGGCCATCTTTGGGGACTGGCATGCTAAATTTTGGATGTTTGTGTTTTGGGAGATGTTGCTGCCCCTGCAAAAAGAACAGAAAGAAATTTTCACATTCAGAAAATGAAAACACCTTTTGGTGCGTGTTAATGTATGTCAGTTTTCATCATGGAGGAAAGCATGTACATACCTGTTCACACAGGGCTTGGCTCTCTTATTGGCAGCTGGCTGTGGCCACACCACATGTGCAATGCCGATGTTGATTGGCTGGTGGGTGGACATGGTCATTTGGTTGGTTAAGAATGGCTGAGGGTGTGCAATCATGGAGCTGTAATGGTTACCATGGGGACGCACTTTCCTGCAATAAGAAAGCCAAACATTGAAAATTGTGCCAAAAGCCTTTTGCACCATTACTGACAATACAGTCTCGGTCAAAGGACATGTATGACTCATTCATCGTTAACATTCAGGGCAGCAAGCAAGCTGTATTAGAGGAGTACTCCCATTCCTAATGCATAGCAACTAAACGATAAAGAACAATAAATATTTGTCTGTGGAATACTACACATAAGATATATTAACATACATGTCGTGAAAGGATCTAGATGACATATCAAAAAGATGTTGCGCTATAAAATCGTAAAGATATACAAACGTCTTACCCCCAGTCACCCAATCTCTGTGAGCCTGCCACAGTGTCAGACGCCAAAGTGGTTGGTGGTGGGGGCACCGATGTCACCTGCTGCCAAGTGGGCACCAAGATCTGCTGTGCACGGCTTGACCAGGCCTGAGGGGAGTGAAGATGATGCAATTCATCAATTTACACGTCAAAAAAATCCACTTTGAACTTCAATAGTGCAGACAGAAAAGACAGAAATATGTACGACTGACTATTAATTTTTTTCATCATTATAAATAACTCTTAATAATAAGAACAATATGCCCCTTGCTGTCCACCAGTCTCTTCATTTCAGACCATCGTCTCTGACTTGTCCTGCCGTCCGCTGTGAACGTCTCACCTGTGTGATGACTCCAGGTCTGATTTGTATGGGTTGGATTGAGGGTGCTTGGGTGAATGGAGGCACAGATGCCTCCATTCGAACAGAGTAGCCTGCTGGTTTAGCTGTGTTGGTGGGGATACCTGCATGGGGGATAGAAAATATATGGGCTCAAGATATTTGTTCCCCCACAAAGAATGACAAATGTGAAATAAAGATTTACATGTCCCACCTTGGATGGTTGGGGGACATAGAATGAGGGCTTGCTGAAATGACTCGTTGCATCCAAACTGACCACTTCCTGTTTGCAGTGGTATCCCAGGATGCATCACCGACGGTGCTGATGGAGCTAACCCCTAAAAAAAACGAAAAACAGACTTGACTGGACTTTTCTGTTGAATTAAAATAATTAACAATAGTGTTTAACATCCAGCAGGTGGCAGCATCTCTGTCAAGAAGTTTCTGAGCCAGACAAAGCCCAGGAATCTGTCTTGTACCGTGAGATCAGACGGGAATTCAGTTAACTTTAGGCATAACCCTGGCTTATCAGTCAGAACACAGCAGCTCACTTGTGGCAGATCACAGAAATAACCCGTGAAAGACAGTCAGATCTCTGAGGTTGCTGAATCAAAACATATGCAAGGGCCTCTGGCTTACCAATCTGATAGTGGTTTCATTTTTTCCAGCTATCGTTAAATGATTCCAGTTCTGCTTTTGAGGTTTTTATGTTGCATATAGTCTGACGTCTTTTTATGATAAGATGCTCAGGATGTGACAAATAACTGTCAGATAGCCGTCTGGTCAATTAAAAGGCTGTCAAACAATGTTAAACTCAGTTCTCAAGGCATGCCTAAGGGATAAAGTGTTCAGTGTGTGCCTTTGCATTACTACTCATGCTGCTCTTGTGCCTGGGCATAATCACATTTATTGGATAACAAGAACTAGGACTATATTGTTCTGCTACAGCTCCTGCATGTAGCCCAGCCCCCACATACAACAGTAAACACAAAGCAGCCTTTGAAATGTTCAATACAAAAAAAGGCACAACATTTTACTAAAAATCTCCTGAATAAGACAGTTTTCCTGTGCTACTCCAGAAACCTAAGAGAAAAACATGTGACTAGGTGTTCTTTCAGCAGGTTTCTATTCTGAATAAGAACAAGAGAGACCCCGGATGTTATCTTTTTTGTACTGATGAGAACAGTGCAGTCGCCATTATGTCGTGTTTCAAGCAATATGTCACTATTGGTATTTTTTCATCTACAGAACAATTGCTTTTAAAAAGACTTTGAGATGTTTTGCATTATAAAGACCCGAAGCCAAAAAAGGGTCAGCTCCTCTTTTCTCCTCAGCAACAACACTGACTTGCACTGTTGCCATGACCTCAGAAACATGACGTGATTTTGTTGCCATGACAGCGGGACAACTAGGACGCAATAAGATGGGCAAGTCGGCATACAAAAAGGCAATAAAAGCAAGGAAACCATCTACGTGATCAGTCTTGACAGGAGAAAACGAGCAGAACAACACATTCCATGCCATTAACCTGTACCATATGTGATTATTCTGTCACTCAGATATGGTGATTTCTTTAGGGAGCAGGGACATACATGAGAATAACAAATATATTCCTATTGGTCCTTTGTTCCTTTGATTTAAAACATGCTAATTCAATGATCTGCTGGCTACTATGTGACCCCCAGTGCTGATGGAAGTGGCGGACAGTATTCAAATACGCCATGAATGACTTACTTGAGCATGGACAGCAGCCATCTTGCTGAAAGGGTGGTTGGCTGAGGCAGCAGTGGTTGTATTTACAGGTCTGTGGAAAGGACCTTTATTTCGGTTGGCGGCCTCATACGCATTTGGACGAGTCCAGCAAACATCCATGATGTGGAAACATGACTTCACACTACGGACAAACGAAATTGACATGCAAAATTCAAGTTGTGCAGAAGGCCACAATGACAAGATGTCTAAAAAAAAAATCTAGGGAAAACTGGACTCACTGGTTGCTATGGGGAAAGTCAAGCAGGTGTTGCATCGTTACAAAGGGATGGATGAGAGCTTCGGCAGGGGCAATCCTCTCTTCTGTGTCAATCAACAACATTTTCTTCAGCAGGCTCACAAACTCGCGGCGGTCTGCTTTCTCTGCTAATAAGTCACTACCTTCCAGGTTCATCATCAAGTTCACCTGGAATACAAACACTGGTTAAGGTGACTTGTCAAACAAACACAATAACTTAAAGGAGTAAAGGATAAATGTTGCATCACTATATTGTCTGTGTAGGATGTCAACATTTTTGCACAACACCTATTTCCAAAGAATGACAGTCAGGGAGATAAATTTACAAGAATCTCACATGACATTAAAAAAAAAAGTACAGACCTGAATAAGTTTTGACAGTCATAGAGGGAATTTCCAACTGTGGTCACTTCTGAATGAGTAAAAATCGGAGCTTTTTTTCTTTTACAAAAAATACGTTTAGCTCAACTCAACACTTTACTTATGGGAAGTTGATCTAAGTGGCCGCCTTTACTTTGACAGTAACAACATGCGTATGTCCTACTCTCTTTATACAGATGTGGGTGTACATCCTCTGGTAAAGACCTAGAATCTCTAAACATCTCACGTTGAACTTCCTCTGACGTTTTGTTAAGAACATTGTGGTTAAAAACGGCTGAACATACGTGCGCTATGTCATCCAAACAGCTGAAGATGTACTTCCTTGCTTCCTTTGATTTCATTCCCGTCTCCGTCTCATGCTCATCTGTCGACTATAGAACAAGAAAGTGTTTGGTGAGAATTCAAGATCTGAATTTAGTGAAGTGGTTGGTGCATTCATTCATTTTAATAGTACAATGTTAATAGTAACATGTTCTAAGAAAAGTATAATTTCCCCTATTTTTGAGGTGAGTAAATACTCCTCACCTTTAGTCTCCATGCTGCATAAGGTGAGTCAGACTCTTTGCAAAAGAACCGCGCTGTCTTTGTCCCCGCATTCAGTAAATGTTCTCCAGGCAAACCTTGTGTCTGAGAAATGTAGCGAATCTTTTGGACATAGGGAGAGAAAGGGAGGGAGAAAACGTAGCATAAACAAAATGAATACAGCTTATAGCTAAAGAAAAGAGCAACTGTGGTTGGTTTAATGAAGAATTAAAAAGTTCTAAAGTAACATTTTGTATTAAACAGTCATTCATCTCCATTCTAAACATGTCTCAATGAACGTTTCTCCGTCATTCACACACCAACATATCACTGCAGGCAATTTACAGGGTCATTCAAGTGACATCACACTATCAAGTCCCTCACAGTTACTATGAGTTGATGTGTACACAGCGTAAACAGGTGCATGAAAATGTCACATTCTTGAGAAATGTCTAGACCCAAATAAGGTCCAAGTAGTGTGTGTAGCTTGTGTTGACGATCTCTGAAAGAACTGTTCATGTAATATCCGATAACACGGTTTCTATGGCCCCCATGCCAAATGCTTTCCTGGGCAACAACACCTGTCAGTCAGACGCTGTAGAGCAAGAATGTCATATGCAGGTTTATGAGAGGAGAGCAGTGAGAAGCTCGGCTGACGTCAATCACACCCAAGTGCAAAGAACAACAATCATTAGAGATTCAGTGCGGCTTAGAAGCAAAGCGAGGGCAGAGAGCTACAATGGGAGAAAGGCCATGAAGACATTCCTATATATATTAATAGCGTTTAACAGCTGAACATATTTCTATAATACTAAATTAATTGTGGACAGCACAGTGCCTCACAGCAAGAAGCTTTCAGGTTCGACTGGGGCCTTTCTGTGTGGAGTTTGCATGTTCTCCTTGTGTCTGCATGGGTTCTCTCTGGGTACTCCCACTGTCCTAAGACATGCTAGTTAGGTTAATAGGTGATAGACTGGAGACCTGTCCAGGGTGTACCCTGCCTCTCATCCAATGACAGCTGGGTAGACTATAGCCCTCCTGCTACCCTTTACAGGACAAGCAGTTACAAAAGATGAATGAATGAATGAAGAAGTTGTAAAATGCATTTTACATATGTAGACTGTTTTTGTAAAACGGTTTGTGTTGGAAGTACTTAAAGTGTTGAACTTCATGTTCCTCTCCCTGAAAAGTGTGAGGTTTGCGCATTAGCTTCGATCAGTTTGTTACCGAGGTGCAAATGCTTCAGTGTGTCTGTGTGGGTGGGATGGTTTGCTCATGTTAGTTGGCTAAATATGAGGTCATGATAAACCACGGAAATCACAGGGATTTTTGATGCATAGTAAATATAATCAGCTTTGTTAAGAGAATATAATGGAATGGTGGAGATGCCCTTACATTCCAGTATTATCTGACACATTATGTCACTATGCATTTACATGTCTTTCTTTCATGTCTTGTTCACAACAGAGGCGGATTTAAGAACATTAACCATTTTCTTCCATTCTTTCACTTTCTGTCTTGAATGAATTGCCATTCATGACATAACCAAGGATAACTGAAAGCGGCAACTCCTACAAACTTTACTCTAAAAGTACACTGACTAAATTCCCCTTCTTTCAGGTCCATAATACACTGTGACTGTGCAGTAGTTCCGCAAGATCATGTAAACAGCAACAGACACATAGAAAACAATGCCAATGTGTGTGGGTAGGAAAATTCTTGTGATGGGAAAACCCTTATTTTTCCTTGAAGGCGTGTTACTGCAGAGAGCTCAAACCAGTGAGATCACTGTTGCAAAGCTAAGGCTTCACAAAACAACCACCTCGCGAGCCCAGGCCTGCTGCAGACAGGAAGCCTTATTTTATGACACTGCAGATAACAGTACACACAATAAACGATGCATTTCAATGCCACTCTTCATCATAATAAATTAGAATAAATCTCAGTCTAGAATCATGCACTTGACTAGTGTAGCGCAAATCTCTTTCATATTTGTGACATTAGGGTCCAATTTGTACCAGCTTACAACGAGGATAATTCCTTCTACAGCCTTGACAATTCTAACCCCAACTAACCCGAATCTTTTTTTTTTTTTCTTTTTACTTCCACAAACACTGCCTGTATCCTCTCATTCTGACATACAGTATTATCTGGGTTACCAGCAAGGATCAAGGGGAAAAAAATCAACAAGCACACTTTACTCTTCTATGGCTGCACCACTTGCACTGTACCTTTGTACTGATGATTTGAGAAGAGAGGAGCAGCCTCATTTACTAGTGAAATAAAAGATGATGTGACTAGGGGATGAGGTAAGGAGGGGAACGGGAGAAGGAGGGGCCAGAGTTATAAATACAATATGCTGTGTGGGATGGAACAAGACCCCATGCAGAAAGATAAGAAGAAAGGTGGAAGGAAGGGGGGTAGCAGCTCCGTCAACTCCAGCAAACTCAACCTGTGACACGGGCATGACACCTCACACCAGAACTCAGCTGCTTAGCTGTTTACTGCTCATTTAACACACGGAGAGCACATGTATAATGATCCATGTCTTCAACCTTTCAGACTCATTTTGTTTCAGTGGTAGAAGCTATTAAATGATCACTGGTGAGGTCTGGGACAAGGGTCTGAAAGTAGGAAGTAGTAATCATAAAACTCATGACATGGAGTTAAAAAAAGAAAACAAGCTTTTTCTTTTATAGGCTCAACATTTGTTTTTGAATCTAGACAATTTTGTAATTAAACTAGTTTACATGGCAGGAATGGTTGGTTCTCCTAAACCATGGAGGAGCTGGAGTTGACAAGAGGGAAACAGACTGACTGATGATGAATTATGAATCATTCATTCATTCATTAATCTTCTACCCGCTTATTCCTGTTAAGGGTCGTGGGGGTTTGCTGGAGCCTATCCCAGCTGTCATCAGGCGAGAGACGGGGGTACACCCTGGACAGGTCTCCAGTCCATCGCAGAGCTAACACAGAGACAGACAACCATTCACACTCACAGCCGAGTCACCATTTAACCTAATGAGCATGGATGGTGGGAGGAAGCCGGAGTACCCGGAGAGAACCCACGCAGACACAGGGAGAACATGCAAACTCCACACAGATCAATCATTATGAATCATTAAAATGAACTGAACTGCTCCTGCAGTAGCTGGTTTGCCAGTTCCTGTGTCA
Organism: Planiliza haematocheilus; assembly: GCA_005024645.1. Lineage (NCBI taxonomy): Eukaryota > Metazoa > Chordata > Actinopteri > Mugiliformes > Mugilidae > Planiliza > Planiliza haematocheilus. The sequence goes on along the minus strand of SRSE01000649.1, from coordinate 8,644,079 downwards.
ATTCAATAATTAAAAGGAGAACCAATCATACGTCTTTTGCCAGTGGGCAAGCATGGCAAAAGACAACTTGTGGGGTGGGTGTCATAGCACAGGCAGGTTCAGTCACAACAGCACCAGTCAAAAAGCATATGGGTTTACAGTATTTCTCACGAGGAAAAGGGACTTGGTCAATCACAACAGAGAATATCCAGAGCTTGAAAACCATTGCTGCTATTTTCATAAAAAAATAATTGTAATGTACACATAATTACTGCTTCACCTGACAAGTTCAATGTATTCTCTTCAAACACTTTTCTCTGTTAAATTAAACAAACATCATTTGTCACACCAGTGTTTGCACTTTCTTTTCATGTCATTGTCTCTCACACCCTCTATTTACAGTATGCTAACCTCAAGCTCATTAGTTATGACATGCACGCCCATCACCTCATCAGCTTCATGCAGTCCCATACTAAATTGAGGAGGTCCCCCCAGATAACTATAAGCGGCTTTGCGACATGCCGACTGGCTCCTACAAAAACAGATTAATCATATTGAGACTGGCGCTGTTGTGCTTAAGTCAAATCTCTTTCGGAGGTGTTGAGTTATCTCTCCCTTCTCGGTCCTATGGAGAGTGAAAAATGATGCCTGGGCATAAAAATACTTGCTATGAGTGCACGACATAGTGGGAGCTGCAAGGTAGGGACAGAGAAGGATCCAACGCATGCTCAGTGGGCAGGCTTGGAGTAGATGGGGCTCCGGGGCAGGGGAAAGCCGCTCAACATAAGCCCAGATCAGTCTAGTCAAGACACTGCCATCCACCGGGAGGGGCAGGCATCCAGTGTCTTTTAATAGACAAACCATCAATCACAATAATATGTCCTTCTGCTCACTGTCACAGACACTAGCCAATTCAAATCTCTCATGGTAGGTGCATCACCAAGAACTGAGTGCAAACTACACTCATTTTATTGGCTGTAAGTCCCTAGAGGCATCTGTCTCTTTCTTTGAACAAACAATCTATCACTATCTTTCTTTCAGTGAAACAGGTTTTAATTCCGTAAACTTCAAATCATCTCTCTCCCTTGAATCCATGCCGCCATACAGGAAAATAACCTTTTGATAATATTAGGCATAGATCTCATGGCATGTTTTAAAATCTATAAATGAAGAAAGCATACAGCATTATAGCTTATAGTTACTATTTACTGTAAAAGGTTGTTTAAAGGGATGAACAGGGGATGGTCCAACAACTGACGTAACTGATGTCACCATTATATCATCTACCAAAAACTCTGTTTGGGACTGCATTTGACTCTTTGCAACACTGGGAAAATCAGGCAAACGTAGCAGAGGTTCTCTCACTAAAAGTCTGTAAGAGGTCTGTAATAGAAAGCCGAACTGCACGGAAACTAAAAAAAACAAGACTCCGAACAAATGTAGGGGATGAAGGAAAATGGAGGAAAAGAAAGGAGAGAAAGAGAAGACAGTCACATGGGCCATGAAAATATGGGTGGGAGAACAGTGGCAGGGGAATGAATGATGGGAGAAGTGGTGGTAACAAAAATGGTAAAACTTCAATGGCGGGAAAGCCCACCAAAAAAAAAAATCCATGTGGAGACAGCGCAGAGGAGAGTGTGAGTCATAGGAGTTAAAAGTAGAAGTGGGAGATGCTGGACAAGCTACATGAAAATCAGAAAGCATAAAAGGAGGTGCAAAGGAGGGATGGAGAAGAAAGTTGTTTACCTGGTCGTACTCCAGCGCCCCTGGGTAAAGAGGCCAGCCTAGAAAAAGTTCAGCTATCACACAGCCTAGGGACCACATATCTATGGCTTCACAAAACGGCAATCCCAAAATAATCTCTGGAGCCCTGTGGAGAAAACAACACACACAAGGGTTAGTAGACAGTAGAACAATAAGAGAATTTAATATCAAAGTATTTTTTTTCTTACTGGATATGTCATAAAGCAGGATTTCCACCTGAATATGTTACTGCTTGATGTACACATTATTCATACTCCAGCATCTTCAAACTTTAGTTTCTCCTCAGTTTCACTACTCATGCACGTCTTGTTTTTGATTCTTTAACCTGCTGTCTTTAACAGTTATCAACCATTTTTAGCAATGTCATGAAATTCCTGATGATGGCCAGTCAGATGGGATTGTGTGGTACGTGTGCAACAGTGCCAAGTGACTTGTAAGCCAGCGTGAGTTGCTAAGCATCAGCAGGCTGTGCCAGTGGGTTAGCAGGTCAGCCAGGCTGGGATAAGGGCTTTGACAGGCTCTGCTATCTGCTCTAGGCTGACAGAAAATAAGGAGGACAGTCACCTTGCCTACTTGCTGGCTCAGTGGTACTCTTCCACAATAGAACTGTAATACCACATCAAAGGAAAGGCTGGTGGTGACGCAGGCCTGTCTGCACCAATATAGGCAAGCTGTGAAGATGGTCAAGAACTCTGTGTTTACGACCCACCGCAAAGCATATAAATTTGACAGAGCACTGACACTGTGAAGTATTCAGGGCTCTTTTGTCTGATTCAAACGTTTCTTTGCAGTCCTGACCTTCAAGCTCATTAAAATCAATAAGACACAAGGAGTATCTCACACACAGACTGCCCATACTAAACAGAGATTGCAAAAAGCTGCCTTTGGAGAATAATGACTTAACAGGGGCGAGCAAGTCATGGTGAAGTAATAATGGCTAAAATGATGCGGATCATCAAGGAATAATTGAACAATATTCATTATAATACTACCAACAGACTAAATATAAACATACTACTTACACAGATGACGGCAGTGCCCAATATAACTCATCCCTAAAAACAGTGAGCAACTTGAGTAATGAAGATACATATAACTTCTATTTAGCATATATAGAAGACACAACCTTTACAAACCATTTACCAACATGAAGCAAACCAACGGCTGGAAACTGCTTTAAAGTGACTGGAGATCCTACGCCAAGACAATCTGCAGACTATGGTAGGTATTTAAAGAGATCTAGTAGTCAACTTCTCTATGACGTCTTTGGAGCCATAGGGGTCCAAGCATGTGGGACATGTGGACAGCAACAGTAAACCTATGGCCAGCTAAATTAAGTTTTAGAGAACTTTATCACAAGCCAGAAAAAAACAAATGCAAGCAACAGGTGGTCCTGTAGATGACATAGCATCACAAAAACCAACCAGGCGGTCATACCAACCATTACAGCCTCACAGGCATGTCCTATTTATAAGGAAAAAGTTTTCCCTAGAGGAGTAAGGAAAGAGGAGTCACATATCAACACATTCACACATTCAATTTGACACAGAAGATATACTGTAAGTAACATGCGAGCCGCTTCTTCATAGAGCATCATAGCGTAGATTAAGAAGAAAGAGGCCAGGCTTTTACGGAAAGAAAAGTTGTTATTGCTTTCTGCAACACTTAAAGCAAAAGTACATCAACTATTAGATATATTTAGGACACCCTCAATGATTAGTCAGCACAACTGGACAAGAGCAGAGGCCTTAATTACCTGCTTTTAAGAAAAATCCTTCCTGAGTTCAGTGCAAACTGGCACTACAACAAAGCAATTCAACTAGTTAGACTATTACATTATTATTATTTTATCAATGTGAGAATGGGGGGCTGTCTGGAGGTTGTAGAATTTCATTCCTGATAGCATGTCATACACCTGTAAAGTTGCTATGGACTGTTTCCACAGAGCCTCATGTCTTACAGAAAAAAAAGGCGTACCGAACATTCACAAATCACCTTGTGATTTGTTTATTACAGGTTAAAGATTAAAGTGCTTTTGGGTACACAGATGACAGTTATATTGTGCCAACTTCTTTATATGCTTTTGTTCTTCCCTTTCCTTTCTAAATGGACAATAGCACTGCAACATGTACAATAGCACACTGAAATAAATGGAGCAAAATGGAAAACAGCAGGCCTCGATCCTTTGGTTTGCGGGATAAGTGGATGTTGCCAGGGTTGCACGGCTCCGTCCTAATCAACACAACTCAAGGCTCACTGCCCTCCTATGAAACCAAATCTGTTTTCCATCCAGAGGATATGACGTACAAGCTGTCGGGCCAGTGAATGCAAGAGGAGCAGATGCCTCGTGACTGTTCAATGCCACGTGCAAGAGCCCCAGAAGAAATGGACAGGTACAACAAAAAGCAAGGCGATGGATATTAGTCTGCACACAGTCTGTTCAGCTAATGGAGGGACTCAAGCTCGAAGACTGAATGATAACAAAAAGTATCTGGTCAGCAGACAGACCGCAGACTAAACCGATGGTGATCTAGTTTAACACACGGACAGGCCATTGCAATTATCATATGCAATGACCTGATGAGTCATAGTCAGCGCTCAACAGGATGATTCATCCACATGCTTCTAATACGCAAAAGCTCAATGTATTTCCACTGTCACAAGACAAAAGGGTGTAGATTACGTCTATAGATCTGATACTAATGCTCTGACTGCAAATGAATAACTATGAGTGAGTTCTCCGCATTATCACTTTCTCCACACAGCCTCAAAGGTTTCCACAGAGCCTCATGTCTTACTGCATCTGTGAAATACACCATCAGAAGGAGCACAGGGGAAAAAGACACATCTTCAAAGAGCTTTCTGCGTCTGCTAGCAGTATAGTCAGATGTTCTTTCTTGACACATTCTCCTGTTCACAGCTCACTTCCAGCATTTCAACTTTTCTATCACTGCACAGAAAGGAATTTTACAGACCCAGATCATTAAGTTGAAAAGAAGTACAAATATTGAATACACTTACCAACTACAATTTTATTAAAACACATTTATTACTTTTTGGCTGACCCCCTGCAAGTTGTGACATTTGGATTTGGCGAGGTCACTGCAGAATAACAAACTCGTATTGGTTGTTGGCCTGTCTTTAATGGAAACCATCACTAACACACCCTAATGCACAATGCTGAGCACAGCAGTAACAGCAGCAGGCCCACACCACTATGCCAAGCATAACCTGCACACATTGCAGCTATGATATTCAGCAACAATCACAAAATTAAACCCAAACAGGCTGGAGCAATGGTAGGAAGTTCACACTGTACTTTGCAGGTCCTTTGTGGCTGCGCTCTGGCCAATGAAATTAAAGTTTATCCTTGCTTCTTCACCTCAAACAGCTGCTATCTCTTCTTTTCCCACTTCACTGTTTTTCTCTTATCCACAAAGAATGTAAGGCTCAAGGATATATTGTGTTTGTAGAACCAACACAAACAAGATCCATAGAGTACATGTTAACTAAATATTTAAGAAGAACTAATCAAACGTTATAAAGAAGTTGTGTCTTCCATCCAGATACTGACAAATATTCAAACATTGTAACTTTAACTATATAACATTTTTATGTCTTCAGTATTTTGAAGTATTTAATAGTGTTCTACCAAGTTAAATTATATCTCCTGCAGCTTTGGAGCAACAAAAAAGGCTTTCACAACAAATGACTTAGATGTAGCTAAGCTTACATTTAACATTTCTCCCTTCCAATATTTTTGTTGGTGTACAGAGATGAGATTGAAAAAGTGTACTCGTTTGACAAGTTGCACCTCAATAGGAACTTTCCTTCTGAAAAATGTGTTTACAGAAGTCTTATTCTTTGGAGGAAGGCAGAGAAGAGAAATGAACTTTATTTCTTATTCATGGCCAATAACTCACACTGCAGAAATAGTCCTCTGATCCACCCTGCTCTGTTCTCAAAGGGAGGAACCCAGTCTAAAGCAGCTCATAACTAGCTCAGACACAGAACAGTAAATGAGGGTGGCTATACACTGTGAGGGGACGGCGGTCATTGCCACTGCATGCTCACACAAGCCTTTCACAGACGGAGAAACTCATTTGGGCTACAGTGCAGTTGGCGCAAGCCAAAAAAACACTGACAACATGGTTACAAAATGGTGAAAGAATGACGCCTTACTGCACGCCTCTTCCAGGAACTGTAATTCCACACTCTCTCAAAGCATCCTGCATTATTCAGTGGAACACAGAGGCAGTGCAGCACAGAGTGGAGGGAGCACTTGCACTCTGATCTTCCCAGACCTTAGATTAAGTATACAAGGCTTTATACACGTTTTACAAATGTAAACCACTCAATACACTGAAATGGAGCCCGTGTTTACAAAGCTGTTTTCCAGTTCAGGTGGAAAACAGAGTATTCGGAAATCGTAAAAACATATTTTGGTCTGAAAATGACAAGACCACATGCTTCAGGGTAGTGGAGAAGAGGGGCAATATTATATGGACTGCTGTAAGTTTCTAAAAAGAAAAAAGAAAAACTCTTTGGCCAAGTCCACAAGTACCGCTTGATGACGGATATATATGAAATTAATTCAAATACATAATTCAAATACAAATACATTTATTGTGTGCTTATATATGTCAAATCATCCACACTAGATGTTTACCAGCACTATTCTAAATAGTAAGAACTACCACCAATTTACATTCTTATTAAGTAAATATCTTCGTGTGTACTTGTTAGTTACTTGGCCTTAGTCATGAAAGACAGCATATCCATAAAAGACTGAGATCTTATGAAGGGAGTAACTATCTCATATCCAGCATTAGGTTAAGTAGACACACTTAGAATCTTAAGACAAAAATCAATGGGATGCAAGCATCGATGTCAGCTAAAAACAAAATGCTCACATGTACGCTGCAAGAGCACTAGCCTGGATAACTATGGTTTATGCTAACGGATCCATCACAACCCAGAGGCATATGAATACCTGGAAACAGGTTACCACTAGTGAACTAATAGCAGTTTGGGAGTCAGATGCTTGCTCAGGGCACCTCAGTCATGGACACGACGGGAGGCGATCGTGGGACCCCTCAGTGCCAAGCTGCACCACTAAGCACTACTCCACAGGTCCCCACAAGTTGGGGGATTGCTTGCTTGCAGTCATACTTTCCAGGGTTAAGGTAACTCAGTAGTCTTAGAGTCTTAGACCAAATATCCTGTGTGTGGCTGGAAGAATGACCTACAGATTATAGTCTCATAGACTTATTGGGCTACCGTGGAGACATAAAGCTGACCCCCATTTCCCATTTAAATTTAAATCTGAGTGACTCATGCCAACCATCGATCTTTTTGAACTAAATTACAAAGTTGGAAAAAGTATATAACAATTATCTGATATGAAAATAACAATGATTAAAACAACACTTTTTACAGTATTAGTAGTACATAACTTGCCTTTAATATCTGCAATGTGATGAAAACTAAATGTGAACACCAACGAAGGAAGTCAAGGTATCATTTATACATATACAGGGACATCTCCTGTTTAGCTGACTGTCCACAAGGGTGGCAGATTATAAGTGGCCATGGGCACATTCTTGTGATTGTGGAAGCAGCTGGTGTATCTGTCAAACTTATTACTTTGGCTACACTACAGATTTGAGGTGTCCGGCAACCAATAACAAATACTGTGCACAAAACCAAGCACACACAAATGCAAACTGACAAATGAAAACTAAAACAGCTGACGTCGTCGAGCTGGTTGACCTTGACAGAGTAAGTCAGACCTCTCTAGTATTTCAAGCTGTCCTTATTTCATTCTGGCTGCCTATGTGCTTCACCATCTATAGAAGTCAAAGCACACTGGCTAGAGTCCCGTGAGCTATTTTAAGCAACTCTCCACTCTCATCCTCAGCAATGCTGTTCCCTCACAGTATGCTTTGCATATTCTTGTGTCTGAAGTCGTACACACCACAGAGGGACATTTTTACAGGCCTTTTTTTTTTTTAATTATTATTATTACTATTATTTAACTGGTCCTTTGTCATCATAACGACTTTGACAGAACACGAGGACCAAACAAAATCGAATCAAAATAAAAAATGAACCAATTATACAGTCCATTATAAAGTCGATGGCCTTATAATTTATGACAAAATTATTACACAATATGAAAGTGCCACAAGGATTCAGCATACAATCCAGATGGTACAGTTTTGTCAGTTATATATTTCTGGGGTTTCTTCAGGCTCTGCGCTTCAGCACATGTAGCTGGAAATAAAATGTTAGACTCAACTGAGACGCACCAAGACTAAACTTCGTCAATATTGACTATGAGGTGTACTCCTTTTATACACACACTGCCCAAATTGGTGAGCTTTAAATATTATGGGACACTTGGCTGGGCTAAATATTTAATCAGCAATGGTTGTCTAAACAGACATAAAAGAGGTTACATTAAAGTGATGGCAATGGAAGAAAACGTAAGCAGAATTCAACTTATACTGGGGGACTCATCTGAGGCATGCCAGGCAGACCCTCAACAGTTCATTGCAAAAACACAGGTGCATACAAAAAAAACTTCCAAATGAAGAAGGATCGGATGAAAAAAATAACTTTACGACGACTACATTGCTAGTCAGTGTGTTTCCTTCATAACTACACTCTCAGAGAAGTACCACAAGACACAAAAAACTGGTAAGCGTCAAATGCATGAAGGCCAGGTTGCAGTCTACAACAAGGAACAAAGTTCTAGCAACCAGTGAGACAAAAGTGACCCTCCATTAAAATGGTGGAAAGAGACGGTGGTTATGAAAAAGAGAAACAGCTTAATACCCAAAAGCATACTACCAACACTGTGAAAGCTCCGTTATTACTTGGGCATGTATGGCTGGAATTTGTACACTTGAACCTATTAAAGATTGCACTGCTGACTGAACTCACAAGATGAATGCAGAGGTACAAAGGAGCATGTGTACGCTCAGATTCAACCAAACGCTTCAAAATTCCTTGGATGATATCTAAACATTTAGGAGGGCCACAATCCTGAACATACAACAACAACAGTCAAAGAGCTGGTAAGGATGAAGAGCTGATCTCAATCTGTACTCGTTGAAGACAAACTAAAGGCAGGAAGAAAGCACAGAGCGATAGAAAGCATTTGGAGGCAGTTACTGACTTCAAAAGATTCCCCAGAAAGTGTTAAATATTGTGATTTTGTTAGACTATGTCCATCTATGTCCTATCTGTCTCCTAAACTATAGGCTTTTGCAGCATACAGAATTTAACAAATTAAACAATTTGCACAAAGCAAAGTCATTCTAGTGCAACTGATATGTACTTAGACAGACCCTTATTGTCACTGGCTACACTCAAATCAGCAGTGGCATTGATGCATGTTGCATGAAAATACAACATCATACAAGACTTGTGGGAAAAACTGCTGGTCACCAAAGCCTAATGCTGACAGAGCTTCAAAACAGAGCAGCAGTACTCACTTCCTCCCCCTCAAAGGTACAGCAAAGTGTGACGGTTCTATTTTAAGCAACGTCCTGAAATAAAGTGTATTTAAAGTCACATAAGAGCATTCGTAAAAACGCTTGATGAATGTGAGGGATGAAAATAGAAAGCAATAATTAAGTGAAACTGACAAGTATTCTTCCACACCGCCTATAAAACTATAGCTAAAAATTTAGCCAAAGCAGGTCTTATCTTTTCACGTTACGCAGAGAGAACAACTACAGTAAATGCAAATTGAGAGAGACATTAAACACTCTTTTGCATCCCTTTTCCTTGACAATTCTCTGAAAAGCATACTACTCCACTGCCTCAGTGTGCATGGAGTAAGAATTATTCAAATTCCATGTAAATGCTGCACTATAACAGCTTGGTCTGAATATCGCTTATAAATTCTTGTCCAATCTCTAGTTCAAAGTCTGAAACAGTGTCTTAATAGTTCTATTTGAATAGATCTCCACATGGTGTGATATTATTGTTGTGGATGTAAAGTTGAGCCTCATGCCACATGGGTCAGGATGATACCACGTTAATTAACGTTTCAGGAAGATCACATCAAATCCTGCTGAAACATAAGCATAAACATGCCAAGAACATCTTTTGGCATAGTGAGAACAACAGCAGCTACTCCCCAGCATCAAGCTGATGCGGTGATGACATCCCATTCTTTGTAGGATGTCATCAGAGGGAAAGATCCCCTGGCATTCTAGAGAGAACAAGGGCTGCTTACCTTTTATAGCAAATGTTGCGAGCTAGTGTGCATGTGTGACACCAGCATTTCTTATCCTTTTATAATGTTAATTTAATGACTTTGCAGTTAGGCTGTAATTTAAATGCAGTCTTTCTGGAGGTTCAAGGACCTTTAGCAACACATACAGTGATCTCGTAACAATTATATGTGTATGATGTATGCCCTCCACAGCACTGTGAATAATACTTGCATTCATATTTCCTAACATTTGACAGAGCTCACAGTTTAATATACCATCATCTGTTGGCATAAACAACAATTTAGATTACAGCTATGGCTACAAAGTGTGAGCAAAGTTTATGTGAAAAATGAAACATTCAGGGGCCAGGATAAAATCAGTGCCCACATTAAAAATGAAGACTTAATGTTGTGGAGTCATCATGTTACTTTGATTGGTGCATCTGCCGTTTTCACGTCAGTTCAGTGTAAAACACAGCTGCTACACGACATGGTCACTTGCATGCTCACTGTGTCCTCAGAGAGGTGGGAGAGAACAATGCAGGTACTTACAGTGTAACTGGATGTATGCTGGGCAAATACTGACTGTTACAGTGCCTTCCACGTGCAGCATCAGCAGTATCACTTGTTAAACAAGCATATATTGCCATGATGACATCAGGATCCTTGTTACTTGGATTCATTTTGGTGTAATTAGAAAGCCATAGCGATATAATAAAATGCAAGTAAATACACTGCAGCTTTACAACTTCTGCAAGTTTCTCCTGCTTGTGTAATTCTATCATCTCATTAACTGAATAACAACAATACATTTTACGTAACATTAACACACTTTTTTTTTAACCCCTTGTAAATGATTGCCATCTAAGAAGCTATGGGTACAAAACAGCTTACTTCTTATCATCTCTATGCAAACTAAAGAAAGGTACAGACCAAACAATGAACTGGGTCACTCCTGATTCTTACACAACAGCCGATACTATTTCAGGCTTGTTTTTCTAACCAAAGTTCTCATAGCATAATGCCAAAGGTAATTTCTCCTGTGGTTTTGCCTAGTGCATGTCCAATACCATCAGATTTCCAGGCAAAAATATTCTATGCTTACTGCCATGTCATACCCCAGCCTGTGAGAGCTTATTTGTGCCCAACGTGGCATTCCGTAATTTCTGTTTCAAATGTTCTCGGCTTAATCAAATTGTACAAACTATGTTTTAAGATCAGCAGCCAAATGTTCCCATGTACCTATTCATTTTTGTAATCACAACATAATTTCTCTAAATCCTCTCAACTCCTAAGACCAATGCAGCTCTAAGTCAATGATACATTTATTTTCACTTATTGTTTAAATGTCTGTTTTTCAGAACATATTTATCGTTTCAAGGCAGCAGGGACACATTTTTCCATCTGTGGTATGTGGCTCCAAAATATGCAGGATGTTGTGCAGCATGGGAAACATTTCCTTGTTTTGCTAAAGGAAGGACATTGTTAAACTAACTCTGCCTGGACAATGTCAGAAACAGTTCAAACCTGATTTAAAAAAAAAAAAAAAAGGGGCCAGAACCTCTTGATACTTTTTTGTACTCACCTATAGTACCGAGATTGGAGGTACGTGGAACACACTGCTTTGGACACGTGACTGGCCGAGCCAAAGTCTATCACCTTCACCCTGTAGGGTTGCCTCACTGGGTCCACCAGCATTATGTTCTCCGGCTTGAGGTCTGCGTGAATTAGACCCATGCTCTTCAGCTTTTTCAGGGCTGTAGCTACCTGCTGTAGCACAGGCCTGATCACTTTCAATGGCAGAGGGCTGAACTTATTCTGCTTCAGGAAATCGTACAGGTTCTGCTCAAGCATCTCAAATACCAGGCAGGTGTGGCTGCGGTGCTGAAAGCATTCAAAGGCTCGCACCAGGTTGTGCTCATCTGCATTCTCCCCGCTCAGACGAGCAAGGATGCCAACTTCAATTTGACCCTGCCGTGCATATGAAGGGTGGTTCTTCAGGATCTTCACAGCCACTACCTCACCCGTGCCCCTCTTCCAGCACTTTACTACCTGGCCAAATGTGCCACGTCCCAAGAAATCCAGCACTTCGTAAGTATTCTTCATGGAACACAGGACTTCATGTTGTACTACCTGATAGTCCCCATCTCCTCCTCCCGCCCCTGCTGCTGCACCAACTCCCCCATGCCCCACACCTTGTTTGGAGGGGCCCCCTCCAGCCCCCACAGCCGCAGGAGCGGTCACGGCTGCATTCCCCACATTTGTCGTTTGCAACATGGCAGGCAACATTGACAGTTCCTCCACAATCTGCATGGTGCTCCCGCGGTTATCCAGCTCCTCACTCTTACGTTTCAGCCCACATCGCTGAGAGCTATCAGCTGAGTTCAAACCTCCACAGTCCTCTTCTTTGTCACCCTCCTCCTCTCCGCTTCCCTCACCTCCTCCACTGCAGCCCTCTCCCCTTCCCCCTCCTCCTGCTCCTGTTGCTCCACTGCTGCTCCCACTTGCTATGTCTGTCTGCTGCTGCTGCTCCTTGCCCTGTGACTGGACAACGCCTGCCTCCTGCCGCTGTTGGGCCACGTATGGGCCTGGGCCTGGGCCTCCTCCTCCTCTTTTACCAGGCTGTTGTCTCTGTACGCCACGCACTACCACTGTCTGCACCGGGTACTCTTGTCCTCCACACACTTTCAGGCCCACTGCCAAGTCTGGGTTCACAAACGAGTGGGCTTGTTTAATTGGGTGCACGATGCCAAGGGTTCTGTTCAGATAAGTCCGCGGGTGTGCCCTCTCATGGTACACACAGCTGCTGGGCTCAACTTTGAGTTTCTTCACACTGCTAAAGGCACTTGTCTGGGTTTGATAAATGTGTGGTGGGTAGACCAAGACTTGTGAGGCCATACCTGCAGAGAAGGAATAAAACAAAAGGTAATCAGATCCACAGCATCATGTGTCATTTTATCATGTTTCAATACTTGGTGCCATTTAAAAATAAAAATCAATGAGCAAGGACATATTGTGCAACACAAAAGCATACTTAGTTAAAAAGCAAGGAATACTCTACATCCCCAGTGTCCGTCTTTTGTTTGCTCGTGGTCAAGGGTTATTCTTCATTTTAACTACTCATACGTGATGACGTCACAACTTCACTATCATCCATCCTCTCTTCAACACTGTATACGTCAAAAGGATCGCAGGAATGTGAGTGGAGTACATCCGAACCCCTTCTCCATCCTGTCCTATCCACATAATCCCACCAACACCTCCACACAGCAGATGACTAACTTCTCAAAGGTTTGCCTGACCTTTTCCTGCCATTTCCATGCATCCTACTGCAGGTTTCTAGGCAACCAATAGAGCGGGAGAGAGGATGAGAGACAGACAAACAGAAAAATAAAGTCACAAAGCATCATTAGGCCCACGTGTTCAATTACCCAAGACATGGTTTATTCTTCTCTCTTCCCTCATCATCTGTGTGCGTGTGCGTCTGAAGGAGGATGAAGCACATCATGCTCATGGACACAGCCATGTCATATTCTGAGATTTAATTAGAAAGAAAAATAACGGTAATCTTTGAAAATCATAGTCAAAAGTGGCACAGTGACCTTATCAGAGTCTGTGTCATACTGGAGTCTATGACCTACTTTCATAATCAGGGAACATTTACTGAAACACAAACCACCAGAGACCAAAGGTCCCCATACTTTAACAATACTATATTTACAGAATCGTGTTTCCCTAAAAAAACAAACTTTTAACCAAAATTCTGAGTGTTGTTTATTATTGAGTCAGTCTTACTAGAACCATTTCCATTGTAAGCTGAAAATGCACTGCTCATAAAAATCTAAAGAGACATACAAGGTTTGGGCTGTTAGTACTCCTGTTAGTCTCCCAAAATAAATATCCCTGACGGAAAGCCCACTTGTGTTGTGATAACACCAGTGCTGTGAGCTATCCCTCTATTCTGAGCATCACGATAAGGTCAACCTATTCTCTTGATAGCTCTTTGCACAATCACACCCTGTGTTACTGTTTACCATCAGCTCTGTTAGAAACACCTTATCAAATTATCCTGAGCTTAAAAAGGCAACGATAAAAGTCAAATAACCTAAGTGTCCTGGGCATCCAGCCTGGAAGCCAACTAGTCTCTCAAACATTTTCATTTTGTTCTTCTTACAGTCCAAAAGCAGCTAGCGGGACTCCCCCGGCCCAAAAAAAATCATTGGGAGCCGATTATCCCCGGGCATACTGCTGGACCAATCATATTGTTTGGGCAGACTTTATGCGCAAAGACAAAGTAGTCATACTGATCATCTAAGCATCATCTACTCGAGTTTGTTTAAAGCAAAAAGCCTTTGATTGTTTGTTGGACCAACCAATTGCGTATATTTTTTTTCTCCTTGTCAGTTAGAACATGCCCCATGATGAAATCCAAGAGGCATTTTTCTGGACCAAACTAGTTCAAAAGTGTCTCAGTGTCCCTGATAAGACAGCATTCAATACCAGAGCTCTTCCACTTTACAAAAACGTATTTACCAGGAAATTTTGTCTGACAACACAGATGAGACTCTTGACCTAGTGTGTGAAGTTGCCTTTAAAAACAAATTTATTTTAAAAATAAATAAATAAATCACATAACACTAAAAACGATCTGACAAGTCCTGAAGTCCCTGCAGGTGGACGACACTTCCAAACAGAGTCTTAAAGAACTATCTCCACCAATAAGAACAAATAGTCTTGCAACAGATGGTCTGGCCCCAACAGAGCTGTGATCTCAACATGATGGAGTCTGTCTGGGATTACAAGAAGAAACAGAAGACACAGACACGGAGGGATCACAGTGATCTTATCATTACCACAGCCACTTAAAGTATCCTCATCTAAAAACAGAAAATAACACTTACAGGACAGTTTACCACAGAACAGTACACTATCTTTGTTTTTTATTTTTTGTTGTGAATCTGCAAACATATTTGAAATAAATCCTGAAAATAAAAATAAAAATCATTCTAAGATTTGTGAAAACTATTTCTTTATTTACATTACATTTTTGTCCATCTAGACAACACACAGACCAGGTCTTTAACATACTGCAAATGAAACATCAACTCAACACAAACTTCAGATATAGAACTGTCTGGATAATAACACATAATGGGCTTGATTGTAAGTATAATTTTAGGGGGAACCGGTTATTCTACTTTAATTTACATAAATTCACAGATGCTAGTGGTGATATGCAGCGAACATCTGGATCTGCAAATGAACACATATAAGCTACAATCCCAAAATTGCAGGCCTGTGCCCCTCTAAACTGGAAAACTTAAAGACACCATAACCTGGGAGCATGTGGCTCACTGTTGGTGATCTATGGTGTCCCCGGTTCAGAGATTTCTTTGAAAACATACCGACAATACACTTATTCTTAAAGATGAGAAGAAGGCAAAACCGGTGGCAAACACAGCAATTGCTGCAAAGAGCATGCTTAGAGCTTAAGATCCCAGGCAAGGGCAGAAACCAGACATCCAACGCTACATTGGACACACCCAAGTCAATTGCAGGAGTCAAAGTATAGACTTGCTCTGAGCACACATTCTGTTTGTCACCCTAGTAGATAATCACCTTGCAGTACAGTTGGCATTCCACAGCTGCAGGTAAAACTGTGTTTCAAACCTATCTCTAAGCCTTAGGAGTGGAAATGCTGTAAATTTCCAGAAATCCTTGATGGAACCGGGTATCTGAACTTGGTCTACTCAAAACCAAGTGACCAATCAAGATATCTACATTTGAATAAGAAAATTTATATTTGCCTGCCTTCAATAGAAACAGTAAATGTAGAGAGAGTAGAAGTATATCACAAGGATGTAAAATAGACAGCCTTTGCTGGTTCAAAGGCAAAAAAGGCAGCTGTTGCTATTATTACATCCTGAAGCCAGATACTCCCCTGGTCAGCCATGAGGCTCCTCATGCGGCATTGCATTACACCTCTCAAAGCTGCAGACCCTTTCTAGTAAGCCTGAGCTGCTAAGTAATTGCTCAAAGGTGAACTTCTGACCTCCTCAAAATTAAATTAAAAAGGAAAATAAACACTCCTGTCAACAATGACCAAAAGCTAGTGACTGACTAAAACAGAAACTTCACCAAAGGACCAACAGGTTATGACTGTCACAACATGTTGTGGGGGAGAAAGAAACAAAAAAAAATTCCGATCTGCTATGTTTCAATTTAAATGCAAATTTAAATGATGTCAAAAAGGTGAACATATTCACCTGGATATCATGTCTATTTAGATCAAAAAAATAATGTGCTGTTTAACTGTGGGTAATTGTAAAATAGTTAGATTTGTTTAGCAGTTTCATATGACATCTAAACATAAATACTTATTCCGAAAAGCTCTTCGCATCAGTATTTCTCATTAATGAGAGACAACTGGACCTAAAATATGGGCCAGTGTGCTCTATACATAAACCCTACAAGTCATTTTCTAGAACTAGTACTAGAAGCACTATTCATGGCCACGTCGTTGACACTGTTCATTGTGAAACTGTGTTGTGGTTCTCAGTACAGCTTAGGCCCTAAACATGTTAGCGACAAGCTACAACTACAAATGTTTGGCATCCTACATCATATATTCACTGTTGCCCATAAAGTTGGATATACTGTACACACATAAATATGCACATAAATGCACACAGCACATATTTTAAAATACATAATTACTTAATAGTTGTAGCTTGCTCCATACTTTCGGTCTAAGTTTGCACTTTTTGCACTTCTGTTTAAACTTAATTTTGTTGTGTATGTACCTACACTATATGCAACGCCAGAGTTGAATCTAATCTAATCATATCATATCAAAACACTTGCTTTAAGTATTCAGGCTTTTGTCAAGAGCCAGATAATCATGTAAGTGGTTTTGGTGATAAACTTTTCTCATCACCCAAATGATGCATTCCTGCATCATGCATTCCTGCATCATGCATTCCTGCATCATGCATTCCTGCGTCATGCATTCTGTTTGAATTAGTCCTGCTTTCCCAACAAAAAAGCAGACTGGATTAAAAAGAAAAATCATCTAGGTTCTGGTAGAAAGGAAAATCACAACTTGTCAGTGTTCCAGTCAAAACTGAGATGACACCTTTCTCCAGTGATTCTTTGGGACACCTTTTAAAGGACGAACTGTAGATTTATAAGCAATTATTGCACGATAGTACAAACTGATGAAGGAGAACAAAAACAATATACTGTTATTTATACCAAACCTACAGCCACATATAGAATAAAACGATCAATGTTTAAAAAAGTTGAAAACTGTTAATTAACATGAACACAAATCTTCTATGATCTCAGTCTTTGCAAAAGACACAATAGAAAGAACAGAGGAGGTAGAAGACTCCATTTAAGAAAGAATTAATACTTTGTTTTGTGATGACAACCAGAGCAATATATGTGGCTAACTCAGACCATTTCATCACTCTGCACACCCAAAAACATTTTCAAGAGTTAACAGACCCTTTTACTGTCAGGGTCTTTCCACCCGGCAGACTCCAGAGGTTTTTATTGTCAGGTACAGGTTATTTTTCCCCTGCAGAACAACGTAATTTGGGCTACTCGTGACTGTCATGTTTTTCACCCAAGACTTGTCTCCTATAATAATGTAATGAGGCAGCTTGGTTACCGCTAAGTCGAAACAATAAATGAAAATGCAATTTTATGACAGTGGAAATGAAATACCTAGAGGCCTTTAGGCCCACTCCTATTTTCTGATGTTTTTTTGCCATCCCTTCAGGGTTAAGGGGCTGTCTCACATCCTGTCTGCACACTGTGATGCTTTGCCTGTGTCTTGTGAACTTGATCTTCTATGCCCATTAGATAAAAAGGCCCTCTATTTTCAAAAGCATGTGACCTCACGGTATTTCGTCTGTGAACATATGACTATCATTTAGCAGTGTGCTCCTTGTTAGACTAGCTCCCGTTCACAGACGCTATACTGTGTAGTTGACTATTAAGCTGAAAGGACAGAATTTGGGGTGAAACAGCAGACAAAGGTCAACTGCTTATATATTAAATTATATAAACCATTAAAGGCAGAAGTGTAATGGCTCAGTTTGCGCTGTGAACAAGGCAACACTATTTTTTCCTCTTTCTGTCAACACGGTGGACACCGCAATCTTGTTTTATTAAACTTCACTGGATTCAACTCAGGACAAAAGTGTGGAGAGCCTTGATGTTTACATTCAGTGGGTATCACATGAGGACTGCCCACCTACAGTCAGACTGAAACATGTATAGTAAGTTAACACATCATACATGTTTAATAAAATCTGCACAGCTTTCAAATCTAACCATGGCAGCATGGTATAGAATTTTCTGGGAGTATGCAAGTAAGTAGTTGGCAGTAACTGTTTGATTCACACATGCAAAGTCTAACCAGAACCCAGTGCTGCATACCAAATATTTTAGAATAAAAATACACATACTAGCATAGTCATATAGTGAAGTGCTGTTTACAAGTTAATCTACCTAATGATATGATTACAAAATTGCACAATATGAGCATTTGTGTTTACAAAATTGCCGTTTTTATCTTTACACTATAATCTCAATTGCCTTACACGGGTCCACCACAATATTAAAACCACCCGCCTAATACTGTGCCCATTCTTCCTCCCTGACATAACATTAATGCATTATGCATTAAGGCTACTAGTCTACAACATCTTTCAAAGAGCCATTAACAGCTGTCACCAAGTTGCACACACTGAAATCCTACCCACACAAACAAGCATTTATATTGATTAGTAAAGCATTATTTATAGTGTCACACAAACTGTTACACTTATTAAACCAGCCATGAACACACTGGCACATCGAGTTGTTTTATCTCACCAATTTCTGGACCAAAGCATCTAAAGTGCTACTAAGATCACTGGATGCATATAGGCAATAAGACAGCCTGAGCTGGAGTAAAGGTTTTCTTCCTGAGATGACATACATATTCCACCCATCACCTTTGTGATTCATACTACAACGCAACATCTTCTTCGTGTTCTCCTTGGAAACACTATCATTCTGTTTTGTTTACTGCCTTATGTCTACACGCACCCCTTTAAGATGACATCACCCAGAAACCAGTTTTTACGTTAGCCACAGCTTCCCAAGTATAGCATTATAAGTGAATTTGCTGCTCTACTGCTGGTATCATTACCACCCCCCAAACCTTGCTTCTGTGGCCTTGCTGCCGATAGGCTAAAAGAATGTGACACACGTACAACACGCACGAGAATCAGTGCAAAGAGGAGTCACGCAAACACAGCAGTACAATGATGTACTGTATGCAAAGGCTTCTTAGTGTTCGCAAAGCAGCTGGTGATAGCTTTACTATCATCAACATTTTAGACATAATAGGCTTTGAAACTTGAATACCACCATACATCTATACACACAGATGCACGTGGAAAAAAACTGACTAAAGTTGGCCCCCAGTCTCTTCAGTGCTATTTAGATTAGGTAAGTGTTCCAGGGAAAAGTACAGCAACTTTTAGATCTACAAACCAAAGTGTAAATATTGAATTTCTCTTTCCAGTTTCACTTTTAGGGGGCCGGAAACGCCGAGACCGTTCCTGACGCATAAATAGCCAGTAATGAAAACAATCCTGCATAGCCCACTTTTACTCCGTCAGTGGTTGCTGGTTGTGTCCAATCATTGACTGTAAAATGTTCAAACACAATTAATTGTTTACATAACGGCATACACTGTAATAATAATAATTAAAAGAAATAATAAAAATACGCCAACGTCATTGTAGCAAAGAGTCACGCACATGATTACAGCTAACACACTATGATTAACCAGACATTAGTTCCTAGTTTGAGTTCTCATACGTCTTTGGTTTCCACTCTGTGTTTCTGCCTGCTGAGGTGGCTCTGGTGAGCTGGCAGGTGGGCATGGAAAAATATATTTTTAAGACTGTGATGGTCCAAAAAGGAAAGTTGCGGTCCACTACAACATAATGTGACTGTGAGGAAATAAGCAATGGTGACTAAGGTATCTAACAATATCAACACCCTGATAATATCTGTTACTAGTTTTCCAACCTGAAAGAGGCTTGCAAGATTCATTATCAGAGTTAAAAAAAAGAAAGAAGCTGAGATCCTTCTAATATTACTTTACACTTGTACTTAAACATTGGAGAGCGAATGTGTTACTGTGTGAATTAAAAAGTCTATTAAGTTTCTGTCAGCTATAATTATGGCTAAATCTGAACATGATTTAAGTCACTTGCGAAGCCGGGTGTCAGCAACAGTAACACAGAACTAATAAACCACTCACCAGTTAAGTCAGGCCGGGCCATAGAGTCACATACAATAATTAACAGAGCCTGTGTTTTAATGATGACATTATGCCAGCTGTAAAAGGAAATCAACGAGTCGCCCTGGCAACACCGAAATCACAAACACGTGAGTGATCGATGCACTCGCGTTGATAATTACCACCAACGTCATCAACATCACTCTTTGACATGATAATGTAAATAATTCCTCTTCATTTAAATAAATTACAGCTATCCAAATTGCTGAGAGGGCTAGCCACGCACGACGCCACTAGTGAAAAGAATGAAACATTATACAGCCAAAAGCTCGCTAGCTAAGTTTGTAGCTAAGTTGCGACTTAGTATTACGTCACATTCATTTCAAATGTTAGGCTAAACAAATAGCACAATTGACAGCCTTCGCACCACCACTTACCTTCACATAGAGTCACTATAAGTATGATCCAGGGCTTCTCTGAACATGTTATGGACTTATAAATCCATACCATGCACAGTTCGCCTGCATTGCTGCCATCTTGTCCTAGACGACAGGAAGGGAGAGCCCGCTCTCGGTAACGCCACCATCTCCCACATTTTAAACAATAAATAACTCTTGCATATGAGCGTCCAGGAGAACCACACCGAGCCCGGATTGTAGCTACACTGTTCAAATTCGTCTCCGTCTTCTTTGGGCAATGTTGCCCATCTCTGAAAGGGTGTCCGTTACCCTGTCTAGACGTGCGGTTCCGCGGCCCTACCAGCCTCTAACATGTCCCTTTTCTCTAGCAACTGGAAGCAAATGTTTGTGAACTGACGGCATTGCTCAGACCAGAGTAATCGATCACAGAGCAGATACCTTTTAAAGACATTGTGGAGTCGGAGAAATGTCCGAGTGGAACAGCATACAATTAAGTAGAACGCAAAAACAAAAAGGAATAATTATTTGAAAAGGTCAATGTTTAGTAAACAAATGGCGATAAGTTATACAATTTGCGTTTGCCTTTAAATATTTAATTACACATGTTTTAGATGTGTATTTAATATAAATAAATCGACTACTCACCTTTGAGGTATTTACGGAAACTATGGGTTAATTTATTGCATACTCCTTTCTGCTTATATCTACATTAGAATACGTTTTTTGATATGATTACACAAATGAGTACAAAGCTATATTTAAAACTGGAGACAATATCAATATGTTCAGAATCATTATTCTATCCGATTTCTTTCTTCTTTAGAAAAGTGCTGGCAGCTGAAGCTTCTTAAGGAAATAAGTGGGCTGCTAAAGGTGAAATATATTGCTCAGACAGTCTGGAGGCACCCAGCTGACAAAAAAAGCTGCACATAAGCCCCTAATGTCTGAGAAGACCAGCTGTACTCTAATCCACCAAAAGGCATTTGTTTTGGTGCGTCCTCATCTGTCTCCACTCGAGTTACAGACAACAAACAGCCAAGCCTGGTCAGCTAGAAAGCAGGTGTGAACACCTCTTGTCTTACACAGATTATCTTGAGTAAACACAAGTGGGTGGTAATAGGGGAACCAAAGTAAGCCTATCATAAAATCTCCTTCAGCTTCTTGTAAAAGCCACAATAGAGAGTAGGGACATACTGAATTGTGTCCCTTTCAATCTCATCCACAAAGACACCATAAACAACATCTTACATAGCAAGATCAGATCAGAACACTATTTACAATATAACTCAAACCCCTAGGTTTTCACTTCATCCAGCAGAAGGTCAGAACCACCAATACTCAATCTAGGTAAAACATATCAGGTGTTTAATCAAGGAAGCCTACTGTAACCTCATAATATATATACAAGAGGCTAACGGCTCTGAATGAGCCAAAGACCTGTTTACTTGAGCTGGAAAATTGATCGGTGGTCTTTTGCTCTTGTCTGTTCGAGTGGCTTACACACATAAGCGCGCGCTCTCGGCAGCTGTCATTTGTCTCCCCCTATTGGCCATCAAGGCAAGCAGCCGTATGCAGTGCAAAACGAGCTTTTGTTGTGTTCATGTTGATCGATGTTTTATGATTTTTAGTACCCAGACCAAACCAAGTATAATACTACACACAACGCGTGTAACGGTTCATAGCACAGGGCTAACTGTTAGTTAGAGCATTAAGTATGCATTTATCTAATACGCCCTGCGAGAGGCCTCCTACAGGCTAGAATGATCATAAAAAAAAAATAGTCTGCTGTTGAATAGGAATCATCTGAATGCACGTGCTGGGCATACGTTGGGACATACACAACTCAGTGAACTGCGCTTGTGTTTTTTAAGGACTACATTTAAGGTGCATTAAAATATTTAGACTGGGATATAAATAGGATTACTGTAAAGCAAGGGAAGATGGCAGGCAGCATAAAGGCTATAAAAAAATATAGGGGAAACCCCTCTATATCAATAGCTCCCTACAGGCAAAACAAACAAACGAACAAAAAAGGTGAGGGTACATAGTATAGTATTATACTTCCACGTGTAATTTGCGTTGTCACAGTCTACGATATAGAAAGACTTGTTTTTACAGATATTAATATTTTATTTTGAAGGACTGGTCCCGGTCCTGTGTGAGATTAGTTTCCTCGTTGGGATACATTTCCCACTTGGCCCAGCCCCTTCGAAAAAACAGCGAGGTGGACACGAGTTCCCAGCAGTTAAGAGCAAAGCTCGCCCACGAGGTGTTTTGCTCGTACCGAGGAGTAAGAGTAACTTGGCCCAAAATCGTATCGAATGCAGATAATCGTTGCGAAGCACGATTCTGTTTCTGTGGAAATATAAATAATCCGACACAAATAATAATTTTGCTGCAATGGTTATATTTACAGTGGTGACCTGACATATCTGAAAATATTGACTTTTTTTGCCTCCAAAACATGATTTTCTTTCATAATGTTTATGAAGTGTGTTCATCTGTTTTGTCCAATTTTAAGTTTAATATTGGATATGTCCCCCAAAGATAGATAGATTTCACTGTTGCAGCAGCAATGCAGGCACTCAGCATACTATACATAATATATAACCAAAAAACTAAAACACAAACATCTATATACACAATATTTACAAGTATGATAGAATAACCAAATATTAAAAATGAAACTGCAATGAAATTAAATTAATTCACAACCAATTTGCAAAATGTGCCAGTAACAATAAGTCCAGTGTCATCTCTCAACACAGGTGGGGAGTTTAGGCAGGAAAGATTTCCTGTAGCGTTCCTTAAGGCAACAAAGTTGTCTGAGTCTCTTGGAGAAGGTGCCGTTGTCTGTCTGTTATATGGTGGAGGCGGGGGTGACTGATGACTGATGTTCAGTGTCCTCTCCACCACCACTTCAAAAGTCACAATGTACAATGGATCTGTCCAGTTTGTTTTACAACTCGACCTTAGTTTGCTCAATGGGGTTGAGGTCTCGACTTTGAAGGGGCCAGTTCTGGCAATAGTTACAAGAATATTGTCACTGTCACTGTCCTCTTGGAAAATAAATCCAGGCCCAATAAGATGTCTCACAGATGGTACTCTGTGGCCCACCAAAATGTTGTGCTATACTTTCTTAACCATAATTCCTTCTGTGAAAGAACATGGGACATTGACAGTGAAATACGCCTAGTTTGTTTTTTGTAAGGAAATATAAATCTGGCTCTATTCTATGGTTTATAGAGCATAATCATGACTTTCTAAACATTTCATTCGTTTTTTGGTTATTTTAATATTCCAGTTCTACAGAAACAGCTGGAAAACTCTTAAAATAGTTCAAATAGTTTTGGCCACCACAGTAATTATTATAGTTGTCTGTATTAGATGTTCTATAATGGTTGATTGTTCATTTGGCTGCATTACACATTGTTTGCGATGGCATGTAGGACTCGGTGTATTCAAGAAGCAGAGAATATCAGAATCAGAATATGTCCACCCTGTTGTAATGAATACTAGATAAGGCTGTTTAAAAGAAGCTGATGTTTAGATTATAACTTTGATTGTGTTAACAGTAACAAAGCCAATTCACATCATTTTCATAATCATAATCTCCGCAAAAACAGTCAACAGCGACATTTTTGGGGCCACGTGGTTGTCCTGACTACCTCCGCGCTTCGAGCAAAACACTTTGTGGGCGAGCTTTCCTCTGAAAGCGGGTCAAAGGGAATATATCCCGACTAGGAAACCGATTCAGACACGACACCGGAAGTATTCTTGTGGTGGCGACTGGCGGACCGGAACACCCGTTTCACGCCATTTTAAGACATCGGCGAGCCAGTGAGCGGCTAGCTGCTAGAAGGAAATGTGATCGACCCCTTCGAAGCAATGCCAGTTCCTTAGTGTTTTTTTTTTTTTTTTAATTGCCTTCGCTTTATTGTTCGAACGTGAATCCACTTGACTAAACACTTTCTACCTAGATTACTCTTCTAGCCATGTCGACCGAGGGAGCAGCCGACCAGGTAGCTACATGCTCGCCTGCTGAGGCGCAAGCTAACCGTTCCTCAAGTGATATTATGATTTAGCTCGTTTGTGTAACATTTAAAAACCAACAGTGCTGTCGTGCATGGGGCGTATTAGGACTTTTTAGGTGTCAATATGTGTTCGTATTTAATAATAACGCATGTGACTTGTATGTTTAGCCTGTCTTTCGCCGTGTTGACTGTTGTAGCTTTGTTGCTGGTTAACGCTCGTTGAGCCAACTTCCATTCCAAATCCTCAGTGCGTTTAAACGGCGTTAACGGTTGCTAGTTAACCAGTGTCACTGAACCTCGTTTCCATTGTGCTGGATGCTACCCAGTGGCGCCAGCTACCAGGAACTAGCTAGCTAGTGGGGAAATTATGTTCTGTGCTCGATTTAACCATTTAGTATCCGCGGGTTCACGTGTTCCTTGAAATGCAGCGACGTAATCAGCAATTTTCTAGCGCATTAGTGGAATACTTGTCCATCTCCATGTATGCGTGGGGTGCTACTCGGCACCCGTCAGCCCTTTAGAGTAGTTATCATAATGCACTGTGAGTATTGAAAAATAACTGTGTTTGCCCTATGCCTTTGTGTTTCCTTGCAGGCGGCGGCAGAGTATATTCCCGAGAAGGTGAAGAAGGCAGAGAAGAAGTTGGAAGAAAATCCATATGACCTTGACGCATGGAGCATTCTGATTCGAGAAGCACAGGTTTAGTGACACAGAGTTGTATTCCTGGGGTTAAGGAATCTGGGACTAAGGGTGGGATTAGGGGTTATTGATTGTTAAGATACAACGCACCACATCACCTCCCACGTGATTGCTTCTTTCTATGTTCTATATGTAGTGTGTGGAATGTAAATGCATTCTCCTTCCCTAGAACCAACCCATAGATAAAGCGAGGAAGACATATGAGCGACTTGTCTCACAGTTCCCAAGTTCTGGCAGATTCTGGAAACTATTCATTGAAGCAGAGGTTAATACTTTTTTCTTTTTTTAGTGTGCATGGCTGGGTTTTTTTTCCTAACATGATCAACAATGTGATTTTCACACAACCAAAATGTCTCTTTTCTTCCGTGAAGTTTAAAGTCACAATTCTTGTTTAAAATCACAGAGAGCCTGGCTACTTTGGGTGTAGTGGTTAACATTTACACGTGTATTTTTCAATCGCAAAAGAGTAATGAATTCATACATATGTATAACAAAACCTATTACACTGTAAGAGGGACACCGACTGGGGTTAAGCAGGCTCTAGTGAGATTTAAGAACTGTGCCTTTAAACATAAACAAAGGGGAATTTAGCTCTAACCGTTTCTTTATCACAAAATTCTTGTGCCCAGGATTAAACAAAATACATATTCTCTGCGCCATATTTAAATGGGGTAAAGTGCATTTGTTGCATGTTTGGTCTGCAACAGTATTAAAACAATTTTAATGGTATTGGAGTGCATTAGCCTTTTATTCACTTGTTGTGTCAATTTATTGCCTCCTGTGTCATTTCTTTTGGGTAATTTTATAAACACGTATTTTGAATGTGTGACCCATTCTTTCCTCGAGATGTGTCTCCCCACTCCCTCTGAATACAAGGCCCATTTACCATGACGCCATCACCAGGCCCTTATGCAATTAGCTGTTTGATAGGTTGATTCGTTTTCACTCTCAGATAATCATTTTAGCCTACCTAGCGAAGGGAATTTTTGGACAGCCTACACCTCGTGGCTGAATTCTGCCGCTGGTGTTTGCCAAAAATTTATTGCAGTGTTGAGCAGCAAACTAGGCCCCCTGTTAAACGACCAGTGTGTGCTTCAGGAAACTTACCATACCTCTGATTGAAATTAAATGCAGCTTTTCGTTTTAGTTGTGTTTTGTTGTAGGTTTTCTACCTTTGGGGCAAGTTAGACTTGCCTTTGTGCCTTAATCCCAATCCTTAGTGATTTCGCCACTTGAGTTAGTGTGCCACTAATGTCCACAGTACTAACATGTCACCACACAAAATTATCTTTACTAGAATGATTAGTTATTTAACAGTGACGAGTTGTCTGAAAGGGACATTTTCTTTTTTTAAATTTATAGGTGATGCATATTTAATATCGTGATTGCTTGTCCCTGTCCCTTAAATGGCTTCTTCAGACCATACATTTTCCGTGTCTGCACCAGCCACAAAGCATAAGATCAGGTGGGTTTCACACACCCATACAACAGCCAGTAGGTAGTGGAAATGCAGAGGACAACAAAAAGGTCAGATAAAGTGACCAGTTTGTCAGCAGTAGTGATGAGGCAGGTTGAAAATGTCTGACATACTAGCCCTAATGTGAACCAGTCGATTTTAAACTGTTAACCAATCAAAACTTTTTAAATAAAGAAAACTTTCCCCACACCTAAGCAGGGTATGTTGGGTACAGTTTCACCAGAGCTAAATTTAGACCCTGGTCTCTGGAAACTTACTGAGCCCTCCTGTGGTCCATAGTCCCTGAGGAAACTTCCTGCAGTGGAAATGTGACTTTTGATTTAATAAAATTTATATTTTTCTTTTATTTTCATATTGATGTACAAAGTCGACATATGGGTATAGTTTGACCAGTGGATCTTCTAGGAGACATGTTGGCAGACTGTTATTTAACTGACTTGCCCATACCATCTTAGCAAAATACAATATGTAGGAAATACATTTTTAAAAAATGAATATGTTTTGCCTGTTTAATGACTAGTAATGCATAAAAAGGGAAGCTGGAAGAAAAAATTAGAAGCTCTAAACCAGAATCAGTTAGTAGCCATCAGAGTCTCAGCTATTCTTGTTCTTCGCTTATGCAAATAGTCAAAACCCTTAAAGCTAAATAATGCAAATTAAATGCTATTCTGAAATTATTTTACGTCTTCCTACAAATAATTGACCATCCATACCTACTTAAGACCAAACACAGTTAATTTACAAAACCTCACTCTAACCTATCAGTTGATGTAAGAGTATGTGCATAAATGTTTGTTTGCTGAAGTTACACACTGGATATTTGAACTGGCACAGTTGCTTTGTATTCCTTCCTGCTGGAAATTTAGAGATGCAGTGCAATACTCTGCATAGTGTACATATCCAAGGCATGCATTGGGAGAGCATTTTGATAACGTATTCTGTAATTCATAGTATAAAGGCAACTCCCCTCTGGTAAGTATGTGTACAAACCCTCGTGTTTCCCCCTTTATCTCAACTGTATGAAGGTCAGACTGAAGAATTCTGGGTAATTGAGCCCTTAGTTGCATCCACTTTTTATTTTTTTGAATACTTTCTTTGGTCACACTAAAAAGTAAAGTGTACGCCTGTATAATACTCCTCTACACCTGTGTGTGTGAGCCTTGTTTCCTTTAGCTTCTACACAGCTCTCATTGCAAAATTTGGTACTTTATACTAATTATTTTTCATCACTCCCTTTCAAGGTCCAGCTCAGTCAGGCTTATTTCAGTGTATTAGGGGGAAAAACGCTAAGTATGATGATTTTGAGTGTAGGTTACCTACGAGTTAGTTGAGGATTTGTAAGAAAACATGAAGTGAAGACAAAATGCGAGTGAGAAGGTGATGTTGAGGCCAACCTCTTCAGTCTGATGGTTAAATCAGGATTCCCCATGCTTCTCATTGTGTTATTTATTTATTTTTTTACTGCGACATAAGGCTTTATAGCAGAATAAAACCGGTCTAGAGGGAGAAAATCAGCGGGGACTAAGTAGCAAATCAGCTTAGTCTAATTTTTATTTTCTCTGAAAAAAGGATCTCTTGTATTTGCACAGTTCCTGCTGTGTTACTTGTTTTAACATGGGGAACCAGGCACAGTTGAGTTTCTGTGTATTGACAGCTGAACTGAAGAATTACTGCACAGTGTATGGAGATGTCGGCGCACATGGATACATTATGATTGCGTTAGTTGTGATTTTTTTCCCCCAATGCTAATCATGCTTCTCTACTAATCTGCTTCTTTCTCCTGCTTCCTCTTATCTGGTTTTTGTGGGATTTGTGTAACTACTGTGTGAACTTTTTTTATATTAAATCAAGTTGACTAAGTCCTGAAAGGATTTTATATTATTTTATTTCCAATATTATATTATTTCCAGTAGAATTTGAATTTAGTTGACGTGTGTTGCCTGGTACTAAATACTCAGGCAGAACAGAGAGAGAGCAGACCCGTCCATACCCCAGGGTCCCATTATGTAGCTGATCTTTTTCAGTGTAGCACATGACAGCACCACTGAGGGTTGCATCAGATATACAACAGGCTTTTTAGTGACTGGAACTCTAATGCTGCAAAAAGTGTTCAATTGTAACTTTTTAAAGCTCAATTAATAACTCAAAAACATCTCTCTCAGGCTTGTCATCATATTTCCAAATAACATTTGAAAGACAAAATCTTATTTCATTAAGAATGTGTACACCTTGACATACAAATGCAGAGACCGAAGGTGCTTTAAATTTTATGGGCCTTAAAGAAGCAGTGGACAGTTGAGGTTAGAGGGGAGTGGGGTGTACTCACTGTATTTGTGTGTTTTATAGAGGGTCTGCTTGAAAACCTTTACAGGGCTGGTAATGTGTGTGAATTTTCAACTGAAGTCTATAGAGCTCATGGTGCATGAACACGTTTACTCCTCAAGCTGCCACGTCAGTACATCGTTTACGCTGAGGTACTGGCAAAAGTGCTCGGCTATCTCTGGACATTTCCCCACCATGCAAATTATTATCCACATAGAACTGGAGTGTATATACCACAGAAATAACTAATAAATCTCTCCTGGCGGGAGCTCTGAGACTATTGCTTCAGCTCATCAGCACTAAGCCATATGAAATTTCCAAAGTTTATCCAGAGACCACACACACCCGAGGCTGTTAAAGGAAGAGGCCTTCTTTAAATCTTAAACACAGTCTCTCCCACGTAGATTCCCTTTTCAGTATTTATCCTGAACATGATCTTTCCATTCTGCACTGTTTCTGTAACTCACGGTCACTGGTGTTTTCTCTGGGTTTTGTGGCGCATATACAAAGAAAATAAACCCCTTCTAAAATTAATTTGTCATCCTTGTGTGAATTTCACTTTGTTGATCTCCAAGGGTCTGTGTGTGCGAGTGAATGCTTGAGTGTCTTTTGAGTCTTTGAGTGCTCACATTTGCATGATTCCTGTAAGCCTTAAAAGTAGAAGAGGCCTTTGAATTAACGTTGCATTTACACTTTTATTTGCAGATCAAGGCTAAAAACTATGACAAGGTAGAAAAGGTAAGTGTCCATCCCACTCATGGAAGCTCATAGTGCGTGATTCCAAACTCAGGCAAGAGTTGCTTGGCTGGCTCTCATTCTTCTGGCTGTTAAGTAATGTGATTTCTGTGATTGCTATTGGAATGTGCACATTAAAACCATTAGGTTATTACAAGCCTTATGAAAATTGACATTTGACAGTAACATGTTACTTTGGTCTTAAGAAGGACAGAGTTCATGTGAGAAAATTTTATTTTTGAGAATGAATGAAAGGTCTCTGATGTTCTGAATTCATGCATACTGACTTTTAGTAATGATTGTTTCATAACCTACCTGTTCCCTGGTTTTAAAACAACTTTATTTAAAAATGAAATTGTGAGCTTCTGCTTGCTGGGTTTCCACATTTTATATTCTCCATAGAAAAACTGCATAACTTCCAAGTGCCTTGCTTTGATCAAATGTACAGCACATGAAGCTGTTCACCTCTAACAAACTTTGAACCATTGAGCACACTGAAATGTAGGCCACATCTGAGACCTGTCTAATGAAGCAGAATAGCTAAAGTACACTGTGCACAACTGTGCTACATAAAAGCTTCCTCCCTGCCCCAAATCTGACACATGGGTTTTAGTAAAAATCCCCTTTCTGAGTGTTTCTAGTGACTAAATTTGCCTGTTTCAGGTAGCATGAAATACTTAAGATAAGCTGGTGCCTTGTTGAACATGTACAGCCTTTATAAAGTACAGTACCTTTTTGTCTCCTAATTGAATTGATGTCATCTAACATCTTCTTGCGCCGATAGTTATTTCAGAGATGCTTAATGAAAGTGCTGCACATCGACCTGTGGAAATGCTACCTCTCATATGTCCGAGAGACCAAAGGGAAGCTCCCCAGCTACAAGTAAGGCAACATGTTGCATTGGGGGTATAATTGCATTGACAAAACACACATGTTGCATGATACATTTTATTTTCTTGCCCCCAGAGAAAAGATGGCCCAGGCGTACGACTTCGCCCTGGATAAAATTGGCATGGAAATTATGTCTTACCAGGTGCACAGAAAGAAACTATTTATTTATCACAGTGAATATGAGCTTCTGTTTACTACTGTCTCCTAACTGTTGTTCGTTCTTCCCTCAGATTTGGGTGGACTACATCAATTTCCTAAAAGGAGTGTAAGTGTTTTTCCTGTAATATTGTTAGGATTCCTAAACTGTGTTAGCAACGCTTTAAACCTTTTTGTTTTGCGTTTAATTAGTGAGGCTGTGGGGTCATACGCAGAGAACCAGAGAATCACAGCGGTTCGGAGGGTGTACCAGAGAGGCTGCGTGAACCCTATGATTAACATTGAACAGCTGTGGAGAGATTATAGCAAATATGAGGAGGCAAGTGACACATTTATGTACTGCACTGATGGGGCTGATTTTTAGCTGTAAAATATAAAAGCGAAAGCTAATATGACTTCTCTGTCTCATCATCTGTCAGGGCATCAATGTGCATTTGGCCAAAAAGATGATTGAGGATCGAAGTAGAGACTACATGAATGCCAGAAGGGTGGCGAAGGTGAGACGTTGGACCAGGTGTCACAAATGTGCGCAGACACTGAATCCTTGTGTTATGTGTGGTTGTTTTAAACTAATGCAGGTCTGGTTTGCATGATTTAGGAGTATGAGACGGTGATGAAGGGGCTGGACAGGAATGCGCCATCGGTGCCACCCCAAAACTCCCCTCAGGAGGCCCAGCAGGTGGAAATGTGGAAGAAGTACATCCAGTGGGAAAAAAGCAACCCACTGCGCACAGAAGACCAGACGCTCATCACAAAGAGAGGTGGGTTAAATAAAACATTTCTCTATATATGCTTCAAGCAACCCATGAACGCAGTAATGTCCTTGCGTCATCGCTGAAGATACATGAGATATGAATGCAGCCACCAGAGGGCATAGATTGACCGCTTTCTCCTCAGCCCTGGAGTCGATGTGCTGACTTTGTATTTTACAGAGACCAGCTGTTAAATGTTGTTTGTCTTCTGTGCTGCAGTGATGTTCGCCTATGAGCAGTGCCTGCTGGTGCTGGGCCACCATCCTGACATATGGTATGAAGCAGCACAGTATCTGGAGCAGTCCAGCAAACTGCTGGCAGAGAAAGGGGTAAGAGATGAAACACTCCCATCTGGAATATTATGTGTCAAGTTGACAAAAACTCATTTAGTCACATGCTTATCTTTCTCTCTCAGGACATGAATAATTCAAAGCTGTTCAGTGACGAGGCAGCAAACATCTATGAACGTGCCATTGGGACTCTTCTAAAAAAGAACATGCTTCTTTACTTTTCATTTGCCGACTATGAGGAAGTGAGTGTCCAGTTTGGTACAGAGCACGAACTCTAACCTAGACGGCAAGAGAGATGGGGACATAACCGCTCATCTCCTTTTACCTATCCTCACAGAGTCGCATGAAGCACGAGAAAGTCCACAGCATCTATAACAAACTGCTGGCCATTGAGGACATTGACCCCACGCTGGTGTACATCCAGTACATGAAGTTTGCCAGGAGGGCAGAGGGCATCAAATCCGGTCGCACCATCTTCAAAAAGGCCAGAGAGGATCCACGCACACGTCACCATGTGTACGTGACCGCAGCGCTGATGGAATACTACTGCAGCAAAGTAAGAACATGAGCATGTGCACTGTATGTGATTAAAACAGATCTCAATACACACGTCTTTAATTATTTACTGTGTTTTTTTATTTATATTTTTTTACAGGATAAATCAGTGGCCTTTAAGATTTTTGAGCTTGGTTTGAAGAAGTATGGGGACATTCCAGAGTACATTCTTGCGTACATTGATTACCTCTCACACCTTAACGGTATGTAGCAGTGATGTGGTTCATTTGCTTCTAATTCTAATTCTATTCTATTCTAAAATGTCTGTTGTTGTGATAGTAACAAAAGTCTGACTTGTAACTCTATTGTGTGCATGTGTCATTTCTCTCATCAGAGGATAACAACACTAGAGTTTTGTTCGAACGTGTCCTCACCTCAGGAAGCTTATCACCAGAAAAGTCAGGGTAAATGTCAAGTTTGGATGATGTCCTGCCTCTGCACTGTGTCCATGTTTGTCGTACAATCGGCATTTCGGACGGTTTAGTTAACCTATTTGTCTCTTGTTCTTCAGCGAGATCTGGGCTCGGTTTCTGGCCTTCGAGAGCAACATAGGAGACCTGGCCAGTATTCTGAAAGTTGAGCGGAGGCGCTTCACAGCCTTCAAGGACGAGTACGAGGGCAAAGAAACGGCCTTGCTTGTAGACAGATACAAGTTCATGGACCTGTATCCTTGCTCCGCCAGTGAACTCAAGGCCCTTGGGTACAAGGTATGTACATCCTCTTTGTAGGTGACACAACGTGCTCTTGCTACCAAAGCAGGCAAGAAGTGATATTTAACATGCACTGGCTCCATGTTCATAGGACGTGTCTCGTGCCAAACTGGCAGCCATGCTCCCAGAAACCGTGGTGACGCCTTCTGCGCCTGCACTAAAGGACGAAGCTGACCGTAAACCCGAGTACCCCAAACCAGACACCACTCAGATGATCCCCTTTCAGCCTCGTCACCTTGCCCGTAAGTTGACCAATAATTCTGTGAAACCCTTGGAAAGATTGTTACTCTTTACGTGGAGTTATTTTTGCATGTATGCTGTTGCCATCTGCACCGACTGCACATCTCTGATGATGTCATGTTTCTTCCTACAGCTCCAGGTTTACACCCTGTCCCTGGTGGAGTTTTCCCAGTCCCCCCAGCTGCTGTTGTCCTAATGAAGCTGCTGCCTCCGCCTACGTGCTTCACTGTGAGTAGCAGCAGCTTAATGCTATCAAACTCATATTAACAGGCAACGAATAAAAGATGTAAGCAGATGTGATTTATTTTTCCTTTGTGCTGGGATTCAAAGAGTCTGTGTTTGCGTCTTGTTGCAGGGTCCCTTCGTTCAAGTGGATGAGCTCATGGAAACTTTCAGGAGATGCACACTTCCTGAGAGTAAGTTGCTTTTGTCAGTACTTTATATGAACTCATATTATTTCTAGTACAAGATGGGAATGGGAACTGTTATGAAATGTGTCACAGTGTGTTAAAATGTAGTTCTCGCTCCTGTTTGATGTGTCATTGATGCGTTTTCTGTAGCTGTTGACGCTGCTGTAGAGCTGATCACTGGAAGACAGCCCGATGCAGGAGGGGAGGGCAATGGATCCATGGAGAACCACGCTATTTCCAAGTCACTCAAGAGGCCTAACGCAGACTCAGACGAGGAGGATGACAAAGGAGCAGTGGCTCCGCCCATACACGACATCTACCGCGCACGCCAGCAGAAGAGGATTCGATAAACCGCTGCGCACCGTGAGCCCTTCAAGAATGTAATCTTAGCAGATCATGCATCCCCTGATCTCTGTACAGAAGAAAAGCGTACGTTCACACACACACGCACCAACACACACATACAGTATGCACACCTGAGTGTTTTTGTGTTTTTGTTTTGTTTCATCGACAGTTTTTATTTTTAAAGACTGGCCATTATACTGTACAAAATTTTTAATTCAACCATTGGTTTTGACACACCGCTCAGTTTTGGCCTTCTTATGTCCCAGCGATGGCAAAGTGGAAGAAAGATTTTTTTAGATAACTGAGGGAAACACGATTCCTTTCAATAAAAATGAAAAACAAATCAACTGGATTTGCTTTTTTATTTGATTTGAAACATTTTTGATGCATTGTATTTACTTCTTTGAGAGAACATCAGCTGTAAGCTTACAGTTACCAGTAGGGGGCACTATACAACTCTTCAACCAAGCTTCAGCCAACTTTTGTTTCAATGATCAGATTTCCAGTGTGGAGAACTGCAGCTTATTTCTTGTGTCTTAGTTTTATATCAAGACAAGCATTGCATATGCCAACTGGTAATACGATCTTTTAGTTTTTTACTTGTATAAACATATCACTTTTCCCTTTTGCTTAAATTTATTCAAGCAGCATTAGACAAATCTTTACAGATGAGGAAAAAATCTAACCTAGATGAGGAAGCAACCAGCTCATGCTCATGAGGTTTTTATCTGTGTGCCCAGCGCAGCTTTGCTCTGAATATGTGTCTATGGCCCATCAGGTTCTACTCACACATAATGCACAACCCCACTCTACTGCCAAACTATAGCAGCTGCTTTTTAAAACAACATATAATGTCTTTACTGGATTGGGGGTCTTTCGTTTAATAATTTCTGGGTAATAAATAATTATCGGGACTAAAATGTTCCTGTTAAAGTTTTGCCTCTTGGTGGCAGTTTTAAGCATATTGCTCTGGGTTTTCTGCTATCAAAGGCACATTTACTATTAGCTGTGAATAAAAATAAATAAAAATAAGAGGAGTAAGGGGCTTTTCAATGATGAATCCTAAATTGGTTTGAGAAACAGGTGTGGTCTTCCAAACTCACTTTTTATTATACAGAAACACAGTATGAGTGAAAAACAATTTCACAAGTTTTTTAGTCGACTGGGAACCTCAGTAGCAGAAAGTGGAGTTTGATAAAATACTTTCACAACAGAACATGTTATACGGGCACTTACACATTGCTTCTACAAACTGAAATAATTTGCACTGTGTGGATAAATTATTTGACAATAAATGCATTTCCTCTTCTTATTTGACATTCCTTGACATGTCTATCCTTGTTTTTATCATCAGAATACACGTGTCAGCCTCTTACATTAAAACAGGGTCATGTGCTGTAAATGTATGACTGTGGAGACAGTTCCAGTTGAATTTTATCACAGACCTGGCCAAACACAAACAAGATGTCCGGGCCTGGAAATTCTTCTTTCACCTAGAAATGTGGGAGCAATTTCCTCATCTGATTAGAAGCCTTGCATAAAACGCATTTATAACAAAACCCCGGGGGGGCGCCACTAAAACGCAGCTAAGCTTTTCGGTCCCGAAAAAAAACAAAAGACAAAAAATAAACAACGACAACAACAAAGAACATACGAACATCTGCTTTGCTGGTTTGTTCCCGACAGAAACCCAAAGGGCTGATGCCCGTGAATGCCATTTACTGTTTGCTACATCAGACTTTCAAATTTCCAGTTTCAAATTTCCGGTCGAGGTCTTTCCTCACCCGTAGCTCTACTGTACATCACATTGTGTATGAGAAAACCACGTTTTTTTTTATTGCTAACACTGTTCCTATTGCACAAGCACAGAGAATGCATCCATTTTTAAAGCGATGTGCAGATTTGCCGGCTGCAGACACATAAAGCCATGGAGATGCATTGCAGTGTGACGACATGGAGGGACGAGGGGGTATTTCATGTTAGTGTCCTGCACCAAAGAAATCATCTAAGTAAATACATCCATAAATATTGTAGCTTATTAATAGTCTCTGCAGTTCAAATTCACATTCTTGTTCAGTAGTCTAAACTATTTACATGCAAGAAATCCACCTAACTGTACTGCACATATCCAGGTCTGTTTTTACACTATAGTACATCATGTCCTTGAACCGATAAATATCACTGTAGCAACATGTTGATACTCGACAATCTGTGTCCGAAGTACTGAACAAAAATCTCCGGGTGGCCTTTATAAAACTGTCCCAGCAGCCGCCTTTTCTCTCTGATGGAGAGCCTGGGGTTCTCGTGGACCGCTTGCAGCAAAGACAAAAGCTCCTCTTTGGTGGTCTTTTGTGAATTCTCCAAGAAGGCCTTATCGCTCACTCTTGTGCAGTACGTCAACCCTGCGGCGGGGAGAGACGGAGATGATTAATTGAAGCAAGAGTTCATCTTCACTCGGCGTCCTTCCGTCGCGCAAGCAAACATGTGAATGCAAATAGATACATGGAACGTCTGCAAACCTGTTATCATATCCGGATCCTTCCCTTTCACAATATTCATTACTCTGTCGCTAACCATCTTGTGCAATGAGACGGGAATCTGGAGGGAAGTAGAGCAAAAAGAGATCTGTGACGTCTGCCTGTGTAAACAGCACTTCATCAAACCAGTGACTAAGCTCTCGTGCAGACATGCTGAATGTCATGTCCCTCCTAGGAAGCCGGACCACACGCTCGCAAAGAGACAAATCTGCGACACTCACTTTGAAGAGATCACGGTGGTTGTCCATCATGAACAGGACCATCAAGTCCACCTTTCCTTTGGGGAGTTTTCTGCTGTAGACGATGGCACTTGAGAAAGACCTTTTCACCGCCATCCTGTTCTCGATCTAAACGGAAAACATTTGGGGTTAACGGGAGACCTCATGGCAGTCGCTCACCGCCTCAACAAGACGCGCACCTGTGCTGACCTCTTTGTGCAGTTTGACTTCCTGTGGGCTGGCTGCGGCGGCCATGAATCTCAGCAGCCTCCGTAGCTCCTCCCTGCTGCGGGAGTCCTGCAGCTTCAGGCTCAGCTGCAGCGCCTCCAGAGCTTGCTCGTTCTTGCCGTTCACTGACATTAAACGAAAAGAGTTACTAAAAGTTTGAGGGAAAGATGCTCTTTGAGTAGAAAAGGCAGGGCCGTCATTTCAAGTTCAAGAAGTCGAGAATTTAGACAAAGTTGTGGTGGATCCTGCTCTTACCGAGTAGTTCCGAGATGCCAGAGTGGATGTCGAAAACGTGGTTGCTAAGTAGAGGCGGCTGCTGTGTTTGTCCGTAGTGCTGAACCAGGACCTGGTAGAGCAGCCCCTTACACTGGAGCAAGTCTTCTGTGCAACCGGCTAAACCTCGACTGACCTCCACCACTAGTTCATCAGGCAGGAACTCGAGGCAGTCCACCGCCCCTGACATCCACTCATCGGCCCTGAGAGGGAGGGAGAGAGAGAGGCGTCATGACGTCGGTATGTGATGTTATACAGACAGGAAACGCGGAGGAGAAAGAGAGCTGGGGGTGGCGCACGACAAATGTTGGACTGCGGACATTGTAGTCTCGCTGTGCATGCCTCAATCTACTGAGTGCAGTGACTTTAAAGATGAGAGAAAGACAGTTGGAGGAGCACGTGGGGTTTAGCGATTTAGAAACAACTGAAATGCTTCCGGTGAACACGGCAAAATAATGTTTTATTCATGTAAATCACATTAACCCGGTGCTAAACAAATTTTTTTGTCATACTTCTTCGTCTTAGGTCACAAACTTCACTGTAGTTATAAGTGATAGAAAGAAGTCGATGATTAAAAGCTAACAGTAACCTGTCAACTCCAAAAAACATCTGTGCTTAGGATAAGGTTTCTCCATTAGTTAAAGAGCATGGCAAACTCAAACAGCATGTCCAGTCTTTGTAAATGTAATCTACGCCTGTGAGGCAGCAGGTAACGCGAATTACAAGAATTGCAGATTTCAACATTTCTAAAACAGAGAGAGAGCTGTGAAAGCTTTGGTGGACTTACTGCGCTTCACTGAAGGCCTTCAGGACCTCTCTGTCCAGGTAGCTCGACGTATACAGCAGGTCGGGGTCACTGTCCATGCCGTGCAGCGGAGGCCGCGGCGTCTCCTTGCCCTCCAACAGGTTCTCCAGCAGGGGGAGCTCTATCAGCTGGAGCAGTCTGAAAACCGCCTGCTGGTGCCACACTTCATCCACAACTGTGAAAATGCCGGAGTCAGACAGCACTTAAACATATAAACATGTAGAATTTAAATGCACGGTGCCCGTTTCAGGCCGGCATCGCACGGGATGCGACCTACGCTCTTGTGAGAGGCCGAGGTTGATCATCTGGGGAGTGATGGTTGAGCTGAGGTTGAGGTTGCCCAGCACGTCCTCCAGTGATTTGTCTGTTTTCACAGGGGAGTGGGTGGAGTAGCTCAGCACCTCTTGTCTGAAGAGACACATAATGACAGCAATCAGTGGAAATGGTTGGAGAAAAAATAAACAGGAACAGAAGCTGCATCGGGGGGCGACGGCTTTGAACGACCTGTGATTCAATCACAGTCTGCTACCGTTTGGATTAGGTCTATTTAATATCAAAAAACGACTAAATAAATGCTCTATTTCCAGCATCTCTGACGGATATTACAGAGGAGAGGTAAAGTTTTTCATGGTTTTATTTCCTGTTTAATTATGAAGACTTAACTGGCTGCAAATAACAGACGCCTCAGTCAGTCACTCTCACAACATCAGATTAAAAAAAAGACAGTAAAAGCGAGCCACCACAGAGACTCGAGGCCATGTGTTAGCACCTCGGTTGTGGTGCATTCTGCCTGTCTTTGCATCGGCCTCACCAGTTTAAAAGCTTTGGAGTTTGACATGTTGGGAATATGATTTCATGCAGAAGCTACTTCAAAAATTTAAATGTAAAATCAGCTTTACTGGCCACATAACACGTACCAGGAATTCGTTCTCTGCATTTAACACATCCACTTGGAGCCAGGAGCAGCCACACAAGGTGCACAGGCAGCAGCTGATGGGTTTGGTGCCCTGCTAAAGGGCACTTCTTAAAAATAACCTACTAATAATTAACACACCATGTGCTTTTACTTGAGGTCCATGTCAAGGTGGATTTTTTTTCCCAACTTTGTCACAGAGCCAAACTCCTATTTCATGCTCCAGTCGTTGTGTTAAGTTCAACTGACTGCTGGTAGTAGCTTCACACCAACGCAAATGCAATGTTTTGGAGCAAATACATTCATGTTTTAACTCTGTTTTGTCACACGGTTGTCACTAAACAGTTTTAACTGAAGCTGAAAATGAGTGACTGCATGACTTAAAGAGCTCCATGTCATGCCCCACTGGTTTTCAGAAAGTATTCTTTCCTAAAGCCCCGGCTGGATTTAGAAGCAGCTCAGGAGGAAGGAGAACAAAGCGAATCACAAAAGCGATCTGAAGATGTGACATGAGTCTGTACCTTTCACGTGAGGGTCTGAAGCCGTTCTTGTTCCTGTTCATGCTCGGCGAATCGTAGCCGCTCTCGATGGTGCTGGTGGAGTGGGAGTTGGTGAGCGGCGGGGACGAGCCGGTCTCTGGACTCAGGAACCGGTACAAGCTGCAGCTACTGTCCTCGAACGTGGCGCTCTTCTTCTCCTTCCCGAACACTTTAATGCCCACAGGCTCAAACACCCTCGAGTCCATCAGGGCCTGACAAAGACGGACGGCCTTCTGGCGCGGCACCGCCTCATCGCCAAAGAAGCGGCTGAGGGTGATGTGTGCCAGCACCACATCCACGGCCTCTGAACCCAGGAAGCAGTCATGGTAGGACTTAAGTTTGTGGCGCCGCCGCTTGACTTCCACGCGAGTGTGGAGATTAGAAATGATGCTGGTCCAGATGTAGGTGGCCCGGAAAGGCTTCCCAGCCATGCCTTGCTCTGATAGAGGAAGAGAGGAGGAGAGAATCAGAGGATGGAAACAGAGAGGCAATCAGAGCTGTAGGAAATGGACGTGGTAGTGGTGATAATTGTCTGTTTTGATCATTTTCTCTCAATCAAATGAATAATCAGTCAATATGAAAGAAGAAAAAGAAAAATCGAGTTAAAACTGGGTGTTTTAAACACTGTAAAACTAATTTCATTTCCTTAACATCAATCTTTTAGACAACCCACTTGTTATTCCACAGCTGACATTCCCAGCTTTGTCTATTGTCTGAGCGCTTCTCTGAAACTACAAGGGATCGGGCTTTCTGTCTTCACCAAACACACACTCCCTGTCCTCTGTGTAATGTCACAGAATCAGAATCTGTGCTCAAATCGTTGTACGTGGGTGTAACAGCCCAAGTCCGGGATCAGTGGCTCTCACAGCGGGGCTGGAACTGAAAGAACATCCTCTTTTGATGCACCCCAGTGCACAGCATCAGTAAATATTTCATTTTTATTCATAGATGATCAATAACCTGAGAATGAAATGCTAAAGCTGTGGTGTTTATGACACAAAGACCATCCCTGGGCTTGATTTTCTTACCATAACAGAAGAGCATCCTAATCTTTTTTAACAAATCATGCTACACTCAATCAAGAATGAACCAGGAAACAGAGACAATGGTC
Organism: Planiliza haematocheilus; assembly: GCA_005024645.1. Lineage (NCBI taxonomy): Eukaryota > Metazoa > Chordata > Actinopteri > Mugiliformes > Mugilidae > Planiliza > Planiliza haematocheilus. The sequence continues at coordinate 8,603,138 of SRSE01000649.1, read as the reverse complement.
ATATTGTGAGCCTTCTCTCCCTCTGATATGCTCCTGGTGCTGCATTGTTAATGACACACGTACACAAATCCGCGGACGCAATCGTACAATCAAACAGTGACACATTCAACACTCCATTGCGCCATTTGCTCCTCTCCTCGGGCCTTATGTGTCCGACAGGTCTTTGTCGGCAGATAAAAAAGATTTGTGTCACCCACCACAGGCCAGACCAGAGAAGCAAAGCAGAGCCGGCCTTGGTGAGATGTTAGCGCTCCTTTCATCTCCCAACTGGAAACATTCAAAGCCTGCTGAGCAAATGCTCGGTGAGGGTCTGAGACACTCGCTGAGGCCAGAGGCCATAAATCAGGCAGCGACAGCCAGCAGGCAGACTCCGTGTTATGATAACACAACATGACAAATACAATTACCGACCCATCTGTAAAACACGAAAACAAAAACACCCGGGAACGTACATAGCGGCGAGCAGATGTTCACCCACTCAACGCGAAAACCGCTGCAGAGGAAGGTGTGTGGGAGACGTTAGTGGCGATCTGTTGATTAATGAGATGCATCTACGTCAAACTGCGAGAAGACACTGTCCTGGAACTGAACATTTGCATATCAGGAAAGAACAACTGGCTGCAGCAGCTGTTCAAGGAAGAACACCCTGCAACAATTTGTATGCATAATAGGAATCAAGAAAAAGAAAGCAGGCTGAGCGTGCAATTAACTACTTATTTAATACTAATAACAAACTAACTAAATGCAAAATTTCCATATTATGCACAAGGTTTTATGAAATCATCACAGCCTCACTATCCAATGCAGAGTAGTAAAGATTCAGCTGACTTTTCTTTCAGGTTACTTACTCAGTGGGGGAAATGCATTATCTGAATTAAAACCTAAACGTAGGAGTTAGAGCAAGACCATCTGGAGGATCTCAGCAGGGGCTCGCCTGGATTACCAGTCCCACAATAAATCCGGATCCGATCAATATCCATTAATGCTTGTTAAAAAGGAAAAAAGAAAAAGAAGCCGGGGGGAGTCAGGTGTGGGTCAGAACAATCCTGGGAACCCGGCTGTGCTCTGTCACCTCTCGTTGCTTGCGCCAGCCTGAGATTTGAGCCCAGCTTGCATAGCTGGGGCCAGCCAGCCTCCTTTGCTGGGACTTTACTCCTCTTAATAAAAGGAGGGGGAAAAAAGAAAAGACAGAAGAGGGGACCGCCTTGCATCCCAGCCAAGGACAACAGTGCACCGTGTGTTTGCACACATCAGTGGAGGTAAATAACCACAAAGGCCCTGCGCAGGCAACACATGGGGACGTTTCCCATGGGAGCCTCCCACAGCTCCTCTCCAAATCTAAGCAGAGGCCAGTAAAGATAAGGCGTTAAGGGCACGCAACAGGAAAATGACTGAATGAGAATGCAGAGCAGCACGATCAGACCAGTAACAGCAGCTTGTTAACAGCCCGTGGCAAGAAACTTCATTCCTTTCAACATGCTGAGGCCGGTGTGATTAACTGAACGAGCCTTAGGACAGAATTTGAACCTCAGTGGGCTATTGGCCCCGCATGGATTTGAATCCTCACATCCTGTGACATATGATGGGCTATATACACATACACAGAATAACCCACCTACCTGTGTTTTAACACAAACACTGGCGGCTGCTGAGTCGACACAGAGTGTGTGTCAAACAATCCAGTATTAAAAAGATTTGGGAAAAAAATAAGAATTATTAAGTTGTTCTTATTAATTGCTTGGACACTTAAATTATTTACTAAACAATGTTACAGTACACCATTTACACAATATACACCACTTACGAAGGTTTTCTTTTCACACAAACTTTCCTCTGTTTGTCTATTTTGTCACAGAGCTTCCAATATTCAGTCTCAGATTAAAATGAGAAAACAGTTTGTCTGTAATTCTAGTTCTTAACAGATCGTGCGTAAAGTGAGCGACCAAATCATGGCACCTTCAGCAAACTGTAATTCCTTAAAGCACACACCCACGCTGCTACAGAACTACACTCTCCGGACTTACTTCAGACCCAACAAGAAGGTTAGAACATTTTTTAGCAGTTAAGAGTGATTAAATTGACATTACCTGGTGCTCGGTGCATGAAAACTTCCCACAGTGACTGTGAAGACAGCCATTCAGAGCACGTCCTTGGTCTTCAATTCACATCGTGACGCACGCAACTAACTACACTCAACCCCGAAACCGTCTCCTCCCACTGTAATGCATTATTCATGTCCCAATCACCGCCCTGCCAGCGTGATAATAGGGCTCTCACTGTTTCCTTCAAGTTCCACAAAAGGCACATTAACGCGTGTGTTTTCTTGTTTTCACATCTGCGCGCAATTTTCTTGAACTGAAACGGTAAATAAAATAACAAATATGTACGCGTATTGTTTTTTGTTTTGTTTTTTCACTTGTTAGTGTTGTCGTAGTACAGTGCTGAGTGGCAATACCCAAAGCTGCTCACATTGCCTTACACTGTCCTTCAAAACATTCTGACTGGCTATAAAGACTCAAGACTGAAACAGTTCAAGGAAACGAGTTTCAATTTAAAAGAAATGCTGCCAAAGCCAGGAAGTTTTCACACAACCTTTCACTCACCAAGTCACACCCTTAAAGCCTACACTGGAATCTGGGCTGATAAAGTCCTGCGGTCAGATATGGAGAGAAGAGAAGAGAAGATGTCAAAAAAACATTTTCCTTTGTTCCTCCAACCAAACAGCAGACGTCACAGTTCTGGAGCATTTTTTGACTGCACGTGCCTCGGGTGTCAAACTGATGCTAATGCTTTTTTGCGTGCATTGGGAGGATCATAAAAATCCTCTGCTCTGGCAGATTGTTACTGAGCTCACAGAACTCGAACATCCTCTGAACAAAAACCCACGCTCAGGGAAAACGCACATGAGCTTGTAGCAGATTTCACGAACCAACACTCTCTGACCCTTCGGCTTCTTTCTTGAGGTGTAATCTGACAATGGAAACGGCAGTAAAGCGACACTGTAAACCCAAGATTGGTCAATCGCTGAAAGGGAGACTGAAAGCCAGACGGCTATTATCATCCGGAGAAACAAGTATGGTGCAAAGGGTGAGGCGTGTGTCTGGGCCTGGGACAAACCGGTTTGTTTACTCTGCTTTATGCGGAAAAATCTTTCTTTACATCAAAAGGAATGAGCAGAGAGGAGTCAATTCTATTTCTGCTTTTCTACTGTTCAATGAAAGAAGAAATGCTGCCGGGACGTTGCTTTGAAGCTCTAGACAAGTTATGGAAATCACATTAAGGTGCTCCAGATTTCTTACACGGAGTAGTGGAGAAGTACAATTCAGTGTCTGTGTGTTTAGCTGTATCTTGTGAATCCATGAATTTTTTGATTAATAGAATAAAACAGAACAGGATGTCTTTATTGTCATTGCGCTGCGAGCAATCCAACGCTTTCCAAACACGGCAAACGCAACAGAGTCACACAACAACACAAATAAACTAACCAGTCGAGCCAGTGGCAAACCAGCAGGGTAGTGGAAGGGAAACTGAGCTTAGATTGATACAGCAACTTCAGTTCCCCTTTGGAAAGGTTGTATAGATAAAGCAGTAATAAAATATAAAATGTTCTAAATATAGCAAACACTTAAACTGATCTAGATTGTATAGGTGCTACCTTGTTTTTGGTAGATAAAAGAACATTTAAACATATTGAAACATTTTTCTGTTGAGCCCATCCACGGCGGTCCATTGCTTGGTTTTGGCGCCAGTGCCTAATCCTTCTAAGCCTAACCCTAGTCCTAACCTTATCCCCAAACACTATCCCTAAACCACTGACTTCATATAAACACCTCCTACGACCCAACGGCAAAGAAAACAAACCATTTCTTGAATCGCTCTGTGGCTTAAGGGTTAGACGCTGAACCACAAACGCTGTAGTAGGGACCTTGTTGCATCCCTCACAATAGTCAGTCAGGAAATAATTAAATCTGAGTGAACAGGGAAGCTATACATCAATCCAGCATAACATTAAAACCACTGACAGGAGAAGTGAATCACATTGACCATGTATGTGACAATAAAATGTTCTCCTGGGAAAACTTTTGACCTGGCATTCATGTGGATGTTTTTTGTAGACATGTAGACATGTCCCACCAACGTAGACCAGACCAGGCACCCCTTCCCCATAGCAATGACACTCCTTGATGGCAATAGCCACAGACACACACACACAAAAACGCTTTAGGAACTCAAAAAAAAAAAAAAAAACATGAAAAACAACACAAGGTGTTGACCTGGCCTCCAAATTCACTAGATCCCAAACTGATCAAGTATCTGTAGGATGATCCACAGAGGCCCCTCCCCTCAAATCATAGGACCCAAAGCCCCCCACTAACAATACTCTGTTACCAGACACCACAGGACACCCTCAGAAGGCCCATGTCGATTAACTGCGTTAAAAATCATTGGGCACCTAACTCGTGTGGTATCACCATATCTAGATTTTAGAGTGGATAAAATCACCTCCTCTGTTGCCGTAGATTGGTGCAGATTCACACGGACACACTGGCAGAAGGGGAAACTGGTTTTACAGCCTCTCAAATGAGTGCACTGCCGTCACATGTGCTGATGTTTTGTAAACTCTGCCACTAAGCTGACCTCAGCGCTCAGAAGTGAAACTTGCTTCACGGCAACACAGAAAATAAGACAGAAAAAGAGGCAGAGGGGCGGAGGCAGGCGGGTTAATACGATCAAGAATACTACTCCACAAGGTCGAAGGAGTATTTACTCGGCATGTGTTTGGAAAGCCCTGAATAGTTCCGCTTCCTTCCCCTTCAAACTTATCGGTCATGCAATGTCAGACTGGTTTGTGTACAGTTAAGATGATGACAAATACGCTGAGGAATTCTCACCAGGACGTGGCTAATGAGAAGGAAATATTTTATCTTTTTGGGCATCACATACAAGCTGCCCAGGAAGTTCAGACTTAAAGACGGTACTGGTTTAATATTATGCATTGCTCTGTGTTTCATGTAAATGGAAGGCAACTATAGCAGTAGAGTAAAAAGTAGTAGTATAAAGAAACAATGGTAAAGAGCATAGTAAATGCTTCAAACGGTACTTGAGTGAATGGTAAACAGATGCAGATGTTCAGTTGAGAGTAGAAGATGGTTTTACCAAGCAACATTTCAGAAACCAATAGCCCGTCAGTGATTCGCAGTCTTATGCAACACACAGCAGTCCTGTTTCTGTGCCCATCTCACATTCTCATGCAGCCTCGGGGGTCCTCAGAGTGTCTCCCACATATGGAACAATGCAGTGCATTAAAATTCATAAGCTTTTCATCTGGAGAGCAGACGCTTCCAGTCGTGCCCGTACTGGAATCCCAAACGCTTGCCGGACTGGCCGTCCTACGCCCCCGATCCTCTCCAGCTCCAAAGGACAGAGGACAGTGGCCTTCCTCACATGGCCGTCGCCGCAGCACAGAGACACTTTTGTTTATTCGGAGATTGCCAGTAAATTTCTTTTTTGCATCGTGGCCGATCTGGCTAGACATGCATATTTTATTCAGCGGCTCCAAGATCATTTCAGACAACAGTCGGCCACAGTGAATAGCTCGGTCATGAGAGCACGGTGGGCAAGAATCAGGGCGACTTCCTGGCCTCGCTCCGTCCTCCTGGACGCTGTGAGCCAATATGTCCTGCACAAGCCAAACAAGTGGGTGGAGTTAAACATTAACAGACCCTCTGGGATGAATTATGATGGAGGTAAAAACATTTTGGACCAGGAGCATATAAAAATAAAAAGAATTGTTTTCTGCTAAAACCTTTTCAGATGAATTTGATGACGGGTAAACTATACTGAGAATTTCATGTTCTTCATGTTAGCGTTCTGCAGTGTAGCCACCTATTTTGAAAATAAAGGTAGATATGGAGGGACAGATTAGATTAGACAGATACTTCATTTTTCCATGGTAAGATTTCTGGTGATCAAAACACATTGAGAGTTCATTACTGTGATGTTGATAGAGAGCTAAATTATGAGGCTTCATGTAGTTTAAATACTTTAGACAGCACTGATCCAAGCTTGTGCTTTCACTTCAGGCACATTTTTTATCTCTTCCTCTAACTTTATACATAAACCGGTTTGGCATAACATTATGACAACCTTCCTAATAGGCTGTGTAGGTCTCCCTCGTGCTTCCAAAACAGTTTGGACGTACCAGAGAATGGACATGGGCTTTCTGAGGGTGTCCTGTGGTGTCCAGACTGTCATTGCTATAGGGTGGGGGTGCCTGGTCTTTTCTAGGTGGGTGCTACATGTCCAAGTAGCATCCGCATGAACACCAGGTCAAAGTTATTCACTTCTCCTGTCAGCGGTTTTAATGTTGTGGCTGATCCACGTAAAGAAATGCAATTAGTGAATTTAAAAAAACAAAAAACATCAGAAAACACACATCTACAGTAATACATGCAGCATTTTATTTACAAACTGCATCTCTAACAAAAAAAAAAAAGATTATTTTTGGAGGCATTAAATCTTTAGCCGACTTATAAAAAGTCTATTTTGGGAAAACTGTGAAAAGACATTGAAAAAGTGTCTCAGAAACGGAAAGAAATAACAATATTTACGTCAGTGAAAATATATATATTTATCATAAAATGTGGGCTATGTCTGTAAAGCAATATAAAGACATTTATTTCATTTTGCTCTCAGATAATACCACGTAATAATTTCTGATTAACAAAACGCAGCATGGGACTGACTGCTCTGATTCCATTAAACTGGTGTCTGAAGCATAAAAGTCAACACAGATACAGTATGCAGTTGAGTGATTTCTCAGAGTTGCTGCAGTCCCCCACCATCCTGTTTGTTTATACAAAATGTACATTATATATATATATTTATATAAGTTGGCACTCCATTACAAAATGGATGGTTTACAAACAGTATATAACTACAGTTATATATAATATATAGTTTTTTGTTTTGTTTTTTTACAATAGATCAACTTTGTACGTGAGCCTACTTAAATGATCGATGAAGGCTTGTTATAAGTGTAGGCAATCAGATTTCTGCATTTTTATTTGCTGTGCTCTACTTCCTATGCTGATTGCTTTCTATCTAGTGCACTGGTTACAATCTGGCCTTTAACTAAAATACGAATTAAAAAAACTGGAAAATAGAAATCTATGAAAGGGCCCGTTAAAAGTGGGGCTTTAAACTACAAAAACATACAAAGACTAGGAGAAGCACCATGTGGACATCTTCCAGAACGCTCCTCAAGACAAAGTCTGTGTCCTTTGTTGATTAAGTTACTGCTTTCTGCTGGGATGCAGTGATTAGGAGTATAAACTGCCGTCCTGCTGTTCCCCTGCTGCGACTTTAACTCCATCCCCGCACATCCTTCAGGCAACTCAGCCGATAGGTCCCTGATTCAAATCTCTGTGGCTGGAAGGAGAGAAACGCTCCATCCTTCTCCGATGCCATTTTGAGCTGGAGGCTTCCTCTTGTTTTGATTATTATTATTATTATTATTTTATTTTTTTAAACCAAGCCAGACTAGGCTGAATCACCGGCAGGCCTGCTGCACTTGATTGATTAGCTCTCCAAAGCGATCAAAGAGGCCCTCTACCCAAGCTCCGTTCTGCAGACACTTCTGTACAGTCTCCTCCTGCCCCAGGTCCCCTGACTGCACTCGCAGTGACGCGATCTGGAGGACAAAACCGCAAACAGTTAGCATCTGGAGTTCAGCCTGTGGAAAATGACTCGCTAAGGAGTAAAATGACGGCACAAAAGAAAGCCATACCTCGTCCTTACACATGAGGTACGTGTGGTACTTGTAATGCTGCAAAGAGTGGTACAGAGAGAACCACTGGGTTTTCTGCTGGTCTACTGTGTACTCCTATGAAAGGGGAGAAGAAAAGTCACCTAAAATGATTCAAATGCTCTTAAATTATTAGTATTAGAATAAAAAAAACTTTAGTCCTATAACGAAACAGCTAAGAGCAGGAGGGGTGATTAATGGCTTCAAATTTTGACATAAAAAAAAAATCTAGGTGATGCACAAACGGTGACACTACGCCCCCTCCTGGTCAAACAGAGTACAGTGAATTTTAGCCACTTGAAACGACGCGGTCTTACCTGAGGCACTTTGTTCGGCATCTTGTAGGGCTTCATGGTCTTCTTGTTGTAAGCCTTCCCACTGAGACGCACCTTAAAGGCTGGGGTTTCTCCGTCCTTCTTCAGTTCGGTCACCACTGAGATTTCAGGAAAGCTGTCTAGAGCCGTCTGAAGAACACAAGTCACTCAGGTTCACACAGAGCAGTCAAGGTCGTGTACCATTTCTTTGCCCCTTCCCGTGAAAGTAAGCGCGAAATCTGTAACCTTGCTATTAAGCCATGTGATATAAAAACAAAAAGAAGAAAAAAGAAAATCTGTTTATAGGGTTTAATATGCAGCATTTTTTCTGACAACAATGTGCAGGCTCGTAAAAAAGCAATTCCCCCAGTCACTTATGACCTGCTCAAAGTGAGTGGCGTCTGCATGGCTTTTCTTCTCTTTTTCGGTAGTTGGTAAAAGTGATGTGTTTGCACAAAACATCTGTAAAATGCAGCCTATTACACTTTTAACCCCATGTTTAAACAAAACATTAAAAACTGTCTTAAAAAAAAAATACCTTGCTTCACACTCATACACAGTGATTCCTTGATTAGCAGCTTCATACACAAACTCACCTTCAAAACCTGCCCTATGGGGAGTTTGTGGAGCAAGCGCTTCCTGTTGTCAGTGATCATCCCGTCCACTCTTTTCATATGTGGCAGCAGCAGTTCATCTGACACAAGAAAAATGAACAAGTCAGCAACGTTTGCAACCGGCTACAAATGATGATGATGAGCTAAAAGAAGCTAGCCTGATGTCCAAACAGTAAACTATTCACCGTTTGCCCTCTCAAGTGCCGTCATCACATCTTCATCTAGCGCAATACTGATGAGTAGCTCCACAAAGCTCTTGAATGTCTCCTTCATGGTTCGCGTGTTCAGCAAACGTGACGCAAACGGCAATGGAGGGTTTAACTCTGAGAGCGAGTGAGAGAGATATAAATCGTCCAGACCAAATCAGAGGGTGGACAGAGACTGAGACCACACTCAAATCAACTTTTAAACAATATTTAATGAGAAACATCGAAAGGCTTCTTCACCATCATCTTCACCACCTTCTTCTGCAGATGATCCTGAGGCCGTGGGTGAAAATTCCTCCTTCCATTTCCGCCTCTTCTTGGGTGGGGGCTCAGCCCTTGGCTTAACTTGTTTAGGTCGAGGCTTGACGCTCTGGCAAACTGGGGAAGGGGTGGCTGTCAAGCCCAGCAACGTTTTCACTGGGACGCCCCTGGGTGGTAGAACATGAAGGGTTACACCACAGAGCCATTTATAAAAAACAAAAACAAAAAGGTTTTTCACCCGTCAGTACACATACCTTAGTGAGTTTATTGGCTTGCATCGTGGCTTCCGACTACAAACCCGTACATACTCCCTTTTGTTAACTGTGTCCAGAAATTTCACATACACCCTCTGGTACATGGTCTTGGCATCGCCGAAGTATCCAAGATACTGTGTACACAAAGAGTTAGTCAGTTAACTTGCAGCAGTTGTTGAATAGTTCTTGCGTGATGGAATACGCTTACATGCATACACGTGTGTTGACAAATCTGCTGTAACTTACACTGTTTGTGGCGGAGAAGACTCTCTTTCCATCTCTCAGCTCAGGCACAAATTTCTGTAGTAGAGCCTTCTGGACTTTCCAGATAGCTGGAGGCTCACTGCCCGCTTTCATTGTCACCTGGACACACAAACATAACACGGTGCAGAACAAACTTTAGCAGCAGGACACACTGAATGTTTAATACAACATCTAATAAGAGCATATTTAAATCATTTTGGACAAAGAACCGTAGAAAAAAAAAAGGTCAGTCAAAGCATTATTAGTATTCAGATACTTCACTAATATAAAACAAATGCAATGCACAGTAACAGGGATGTATAGTCTGGCTGCTAACAAGCATTCATTTTCTAGCCTGTACCTTTAAGTTTTCAATGTCTTCATTCCTGACAACAAACTCGTCTCTCTCCCGATACATTCCCTCTCCTCCGCTGTCCGACAGCTCCTCGTCGGTCAGACCCTCAATGGCGACACTGACCAACTGCGCAGCCTGCTGACCCGTGGGAGCCTCTTTGCTCTCATCTTTGGCCGAAAAAGACGTTGCTCCTGAGACCGTGGTTGGCGTCTGTGTGGGAGTGGGCATCTGCGGCAAACGTGTTTCCGTCACAGTGTGAGGCATGGTGGGAGCAGGGCTTGGCTTCATCATCGAACCTTGGATTTGGTTATCTGGAGAAAGGCATCAAAGTTATGAATGAGCTGATGAAAAACTATTTCAGAGGGAAACATGAAAGTGACGTCTACAACCTTGGACCAGCACTGGATTTAATACTATGGTGTCTGAAGTATGCTGACTTTAAGCCTGTGGTTTTCTGTTCACTCGATGACCAGTTGGGGATATACATTGGCAGCCTGAACACTGTTCTGTTTTGACTGACATGACGGACTGTTGAGTACCAAAAAAACTGGTCCTCATGCCCAATTAGTGCCATTTACTTCTCATCGCTTGAATCAATATGTTGCCCATTTTTGTCAAAGTTCTTCAACTGCTACTTGTGTTGTTCCCACAAACTTAGACGTGTGAAAATGTTTTTACCTGTCCTCGGTTTCCGATCTGAAGATTCGTCCAGAGCTGAGAGAGCTGAGCTGATGCTGTTCCTCAGAGCCTGGTTCTTCCCAGTGTTCTCCTCTTCATCTGAGCTGAAAGACGGCAGCGTCTCCAAGTTCTTTTGCAGATCTTCATCCAGACGTTTCTGCTGAGAGCTCAAACCTGGGCTCTCCTGAGGAATCATGGCCGTGGGCAGGCTCTGCAGTTTTGCAGTCAAGGCAGGCAACACACACGGTTTGGATGAGGGACAGGGTTTTCTTGAGCGACTAACTGTTCGGGTGGGACTTTGAGAGAATTGCTGTTTGGGGCCAGATTTGATGAAGTCTAGGAAGGAGCCGATGAAGCCAGTTTTGACCTCTGGCTGTTTCTCTTCCACTTCACGGATCTTCTGCCTGATTCTCTCCTGCTGTGGACAACCATCATATATGTTGTGTGAGGCAGATGGAGAGCTGACATCACTGCCCCTGGAGTTTTGTCGCTTTGTCTGCCCACTGCGCTTGCCAGTCCTGGCCAGTCCGCCATCATCCTCAGGGCCTCCTGGTTTGATCAAAGACTTAGAGCGAGCCTTCTTTTTAGGAAAGTCATCGCTACCTTGACATTCCATGAGGTCGTCCTCTGTTTTAATGCACTCTGCATTCCCTTTGACTCTGTGCTGAGAACCTGAGGGATCATAAACCTGCCTGGCTAAGTGGTAGTCACTCTCAGAGCTCCTTCCATCTCCATTCGAGTTGAGCTCAGTATTGTTGTGGTGAACAGACTGAATGTGACAGTCTGTGGCCAACTGAGCTCCATTTAGTGCCATGGTCATGGTGTGGGAGTTAGTGTTGGTGATGATCGGCTGCTGTGCTGAAGAAAAACTAGGTGACATGTGCCTTATATCCACAGTCTGGAAGTGACCTTTGGAATCAACCGGGCTTGTCATCACTACCATTTCAGCCTCAGCAGAGGATGTAGCTTTGACAAAGTCTTGTGGTGTGACACCACAGGCTGCCACCGTGGCAGCCAGGATGTCGTCAACATTCGACAAAATATTTCTGTCATCTGCGAGCAGCATAGAGTCAGGGAAGCAAATGGAGTTGAGAGCAAAGTGGTTCTTGGCATCATTTGGCTGCTGACTCGCCGACTGGCTGTAGTGGTGTTTAGAGGAAGCAGGGCATTCTGAGTTCGGTTCAGACACTACTGTGCCCTGCTGACCCTGGGCTTCAGCGCCGCTGGCAGCAAGAAGGTCGCGATCCATCTGAAGATACTGAACATGAACAGGGCCCAAACCTTGAGTTGGTTGGATACCCTCCACCGATAACACCTTTGAAGAGTTTTGACTATGGTGAACCAATGGCTGCTGGAGCAGGATCATCTGGTTGGGCTCAAAGAGAACCTGAGAGCCAGGGACTGTGATAAATTGGGTGTGTTGTGCTGAAGTCTGGTTCTGGGACTGACTGTGGTTCTGCTGGTTTTGTTGGTGTGACTCAAGAGATTTGAGCTGGAGAGAGCGTTGCTTGAGCTGCTCTGAGCACAGAGGTACGTGTGAAGACACAATAGTGGAGTTTATAGTTTTTGTGTTGCCATTGTCATGACCATTTGCACCGCTCAAATGAATGTGCTGCTGACTCACAGAACTAATCCTTTCATCTTTAATCTGTGATGTGTTTGTATGACCTAGCCCAATGAGCTGGTCATCAGAACGTGAATTGCTTCGAATAACACTTTGTGTTTTATGGTGATCGTCCATTTTTGAAACAACATAGATAACATTGTTGTGAGAAGCCATATTATTATCTGTCGCAGAGGCCTCCATAGATACCTGCTGCAGAGCCTCCAGCTCTTGAAGAGGAAGCTCTTCAGGTTTCTGTTTGCCATACGTTGGCTTTATATTCTGTATTGAGGATCTGTTATTTTGCAAATCTTGAACAGTTGAAGAGTAGGAAGGCAATGGTGCTGACAAAACATATTTGTGGGGATGTGCGTGCTGCTGGGCAAGAGTATCATGTGTTCTACCTCCCTCTGTGGCCTGCATGAGGGTGTAGTCCACCGTAGAGTTTGATGTGGGCAGACTACGTACACATGTGTGCGGGAAAGCAGAGTTAAGGGATTGCACTGTGGCGTAGCTCTGAGGCTGACTCACCGAAGCTTGACCTTGTGACTGAGATGTAAAAGTCACATTTGGTGCACCCCGAGTGTGGGATGTCGGGTAGCTCTCAGACAGATTTCCTCGACACAAGCTCTGGACCTGAGCTCCATATTGCATCTCCTGCTCTTGGCCCAGCTCAGGAGCAGATGAGTAAACAAGAGTTGGACTAACAGATGCCACATTGTCAGACTGACTAGAAAGAGAGGGCAGAGTCTTGTAAAGCGGGGAGAGCTTATCTGAGGTGGAATGGGAAGTTTGTGACTGCGTGTGGGGTGTGATATGGGTTTGAGACAAGCTGTTGGACATTAGGCTAGATAGCTGAACTGCCTGCTGATTTGCAATCACTGAATTCTGCTTCTGTCCAGGGGAAGAATAGCGCTCAGGAGACCCTGCTGTCAGGCTCTGAGAATGGTTCTGTTCATCTCCTGCAGGGTGTGGAGCTAGTTTGGATGAGCAGTCTTTAGCTTTTGGCAACAAAATGGATGAATAAGCTTGTGTTGAACAATCTGTTTCGGGTTGTGGGGAACCATTGACTGCCTGAGAGGAGTCTGCTCCTGTGGAGGGGCTGCAGGACACTGGGGTCTGACGGGATGAGTCCTGCTGATAGGACACATCTGCTTCACTGCCGGAGCCAAAGTAACCCTGTAAGGAGTGCTCCGTGTTGGGCAACTGATCTGAGGCCATGTGGCTACTGGAAGGCCTCTGGTGGTGTTTGATCACACTACATTCACGTTGAAGAGCTCTTTCAATAGAGCCTGAGAAAACTGTAGCCCCATAGGGCTGAGAGGTACCGTGAGAGGCAGACAGAGCAGGAGGCAGAAGGCTGAACTGGGGTTGCAGGAGATGGGGGGCCGACTCCTGTGCTGAGCGATAAGTGGAGGACTGCACAGGTAGAGCTGAGCCCAAGGAAGGGGCAGAGAGATGATTGAAGGCCAGGGCAGTGGGAAGCACGGTCTGGCTAGTTTTGAGATGAAGCAGGGGATCAGGGTGGGAAAACAGGCCATTGGTGGAAGTGCTGAAGGCAGGATCCTGGAGAGCCAGGGAAGGGTTGGTAGTGTAACTCCTGGGAGGGTAGGCACCTGTGTGCTGATAGGATGACAGAGCAGAAGGAGAGGGGAAAGTGGCAGTAGAAGGCAGGGCACCGGTCAAGTACAGCTCTGTGGTGGAAGAGTTGGTACCTACAGGGAATAAGACATACAATATAAGAAGATGATTTGACAGGCATATTTAATACTTAATATCTGTCTGTCTAAATATTTAGAAGGTTGAATGAGTGGACGTGTTCTCACCAGTAGGCCATGATGGAGGTCTAAAAGGGGGAAGCAATGAGGCACTAACAGGACCAGCCTGAAGGCTTCTCGACTCCATGGCTGATAGGAAGCTCATGATTGAGGTCTCAGAAGTATTACTGCTTGACTCAAGTGTTCCTGACAAAATAGGAAGAGAAACAGAATTACAGAAAGCCTCACATGAAACTAAAAATATCTGCATGACAAGATGTCACTAGAGAGACCTGCTGTTATTTGGCTAATTTGGTTATTTGGCGTGCCCCTTAACAACAATATTTCTGGCATCTGTAACTCACCTGCAGCAGCGGGAACGTGTGATGTAGTGTAGGTGGGAAGCTGGTGCGTGGAAGTGTAGCTTTGCCGCTGAAGGAGCTCCGCATCAAGATGTGCTGCACCATAACTGGGACTGCGTGTACAAGCAGACATGCAATTTCAATTATAGCTCTCATCTTCACACGCAGCAGTGAACAACACAGTTAAAAACACAAATGTATAGTAGATTCAGAAGGCACTCAGACCTCTTAACTTTTTGCAATACTGTTACAGGGTTATTCTGCCATTTCTGACCACCAACTGACACACAAATGCCCAAAATGACTAAATGAAATGTGTTTTCATTATGTTGTTGGATTTAGGAGGGCCCATTTGATTGAATGTTGCAGGGTCCCCCCCCCCCCAAAAAAAAAAATATCCCGAAGCCTTTAGAGTGACTGTGGGTTCTTGGTCACCTTCTTGACCCACAACTTTCTTGCTTGGTTACACAGGTTCAACATTTTTCCATTTCAAAAAGACTGAGGCCACAATCATAGCATTAGAAAAAGATTTCACTCAGCAAGCTTGTTACCAGCGTTCACTCAGTAAACTATTGTCTGGCTACTCCTCACAACTTAGTACACACTGTTTACAAAAAAAGCCATAATAGCTCTGTGAAAATGTGCTCTAAAAAAGTTTATTTCTATTTATTTGCATGTGCCCATTGTCAGAGTGAACATGACTAAATAAAAACATTCAAACTATTTCTTGGAAGGTTTCGCTGACGTTGCTCGGGTTCATGTTGTTTATAAGCGCTCCCAGAAGAAAGTCAACTCAAATGTTTAGCAAAATTCTATAACCAAACGGGACATGCATTTGTTTTCATTAACATTTCGCTATATCCCTCGGACGCATTTTTACCGTGGCATATAGTGCAAGTAAGAAAAGCTCCACTGTAAAACTGTTTCATCTATTATAGAACCCGACATTGCTGAAGTTGAAATGTAAAATGTGGTCTGAAGAGTGTAGTAAGGTTTGGTTATTCCAATGATATTGTGCAACCTACTAGGTGATGAGAAGTTAGGAATGATGCTTTTTTTTCCATAGGAAACATAAAGAAAATTAGAGGTGATCAGGTGCAGTTAGACTAATTTTAAGTGCTGCACTTTTGCCAGAAGGTAAACATCTGTGCACAGAGAACACAGAGCTGAAAGGGAGTCGCTTTTGTCTTGTGTGGTTGCTTCAACAGACACACACACTCTCATACACACGCGCGCACACACACACCAGGAATCCTTCCTGATGCAACTCCTCTCTGCTGACTAACCATGAAGCAGAAGAAAAAAAACATACAATAATGCCAAATATCAGCTGGTGAGTTAGTTTCTGGGTTGCAGATAGCAGTGCTATGTTATTTAGGTCACGACAGGAGGGACGCTATGGTATTCCTATGAACCAGTAAATTCATGGTATAACGTACTCATTAACCATTACTGCAGATTGTCACATACACTTTTGCCATTCAACAAATGACTGGTCATTTTGGGGGTCCAACTTAGTGGACTGCCTTTCTTTATTTGCACTGTAAAGACGTCATTTGCAGTAAATAAAACAAATGTTAAGAAGCCGTTAATTATTACAGAACACGGTAAAACAACATATCAGCCAAGAGACACCAAGTTAGGGCTCTGCAACTTAGGCAATTTTTGCGGTTGTATTCGCTCTGATTTATGAATCTGTGGTAAATATAGCGACCTCTAACTCCCATAACTAAAACAATAGCACAAAAATAGAGATTTCGACATGTCGCCTTAACAAACAACACCACTACTTTGTGTGATAAGTGACACACAGTAATTAGCATCGGTGGCTAGTTACCTATGTTGTTTTGGCTCTGACGAGCACATGCGGGTCAGGAAGAGAGGCATATTAAATGTAAGTTTAATATGCCAAGTCGGCTAACTCCTTATATAAACATAAAACAATTGACTAACTAACTCTGCCTATGGCCACACTGAAAGGGAGGTGTGCTAACGAAAACTAGCAAGGTGGGAAACAGCAACAACACACGGCTAAGAAACCACTGACAAGTAAGCCTCTGCTACTCTGACCATATTCCCAGATTTCTCCCATTCCCTCGGTGTTCCCAACAACCACGGGGACGTATGCACTTTTCTCCAAGGAAGCAAAGCTAGGCCTTCCATCACCGAAATTTCCTTCGGAAGGTGACCCGCCCTCTCCTTCATCTTTTACCTTGGCTTGATACTAGCCGAGCCGCGGTCATAGGCCCACGAAGCTACGGTCTGTGCTGGTGGAGCCAGCGCGTCCGCAAAGCTGGAGCTTGGGTAGTTCCTGTCCATCATCCGGTGAAAGATTCACTTCCCCAACGGAGCTTCATGGAGCAGCGGACACGCATCGTAGCAGCCCGGGTCCGACCCAGCGGCCAAGGCAGTCCCGTCAAAGCAATGTAGTCTCGGGGAAAGGAGAAGAAGAAAAAAAAAAAAAAAAAAAAAAACGCCGTCAAGCTACTATGTCCTGGATAAAGTATCACCTTTCCTTGTGGCTGTTTTCGCCCCCATCTCCCGTCATGTAAGTTAGTCAGACTTCTGTGCGGCACCGACACTTGGTTGCAGCTAGGAGGCTAAGTGAAACTTCTACGAGTGGAAATGTTGCGCTCGGAGCAGACTCTGCATCGACTTTTCAAGCACAAGTATCGAGGCAACATGTTCCGATGGCTCGCTCCACCACGCGAAAAAAAATCACGTGATCACCATCCCAAGCGAAGCCTCGTCTTGTCAGGCCGCTATCAGAGGTGTGGCGCTGCTTTTGAATAGGTGATACTGGGTATATAAACTCTTGTTTCAAGGTAAGATAAGGTAAGTAGGATTTCTATTGGAAAACAATAACTGAGTTGACGCAATCACAATTTATGGCCCACCCAACTTGTCTGGTGGCAAGCAGAGGGCAGAGACCAGCATTTACCGCTTTGATTGTATTTTATTATTCTACATAAACGTTCTTGTGTTTGAGATATTTCTGGGCTGCACCTTTTAGGTAGCTGGTGTGCAGCCCCAGAGCCAGTAGCAGATCAAGTTACAATGCTGTCTCCTCTCTGTCTGCAGGTCTACCCGTCTGTCCCACTGGAGGCTATAGGGTTCCTCAGAGGGCAGCGCCACACAGCACAGGATACTCTGCCACACCAAAATCCAGCAATGGGCACCCTCCCCTAGAGTTTTGGTTTGGTGTGGGTGTGTCCATTTGTGCTTTGGAATGTAATCAGAGTAAAAATATTTCATCTCTCTGACTCACTCTTCTGATCATGCTAATGTCGCTCCCTCCCTTCATTCACTTTGCAGACCACCCCTCTCTTGCTCTATTGTCTCTCTTGCCAGGAAGGTGAGGCCGAGTCTGAACCCTGTGTTTAAAAGGAGCACAAAGGCTTCTAATTATACATTTAAAATAAATGTAGCTAACTTGCTTAGCTGTGAGATTATAGCCACCTAAAGAGCAACTTCAGTATGTTAAATACAACCTAAATGCTCAAAAATAAAGCATAGGCGTGTCGTATGGCTTCAGTATCACTCCCTAGAAGAAGACATGATTTATGGCTGGACAGTCACTGTAATCTGCACTGCACATTTTCCGAATCCCTTTACGATAGATCAAAATGTGTGAGTAATTACTCTAATGTTGTGTCCAGGTTTATGGTACGAGTTGCAATCCTTGGTGCAGCATTGATAACCAATTTAGTTCTGGTACTGTGAGAAAAAAAAATAGACAAAACATGAGTATATTGTCTTGTGATAATTCACAAGTTGGTTGCGTAATGTTCTAGATATTTTAGTCATAAGGTAGCCTTCCCTTCAGCCCTGTAGTTAGCTGTCAAATATAAACGATTAGCTCACAGTCAGACTGTGGCAGGAATTAGTGGGACATGAATATTGCATGTCACTGACTTGAATATACTGTATTTGTGGAATACTGACCCCGTCTTTCCTGTAGGCACTAGTGGAGCTCCACGAACTAATAGCTGTGACATCTCAAAAGAAAAAGAGACTTACATTGTTTACCAGGAGTACTCATCTTACACTCATACATACATCACCCTCACAGGTAAGAGATGAGACAAAAATAATTAAAATATAAATTTTATTTAAAACAGCAGTCACAATTTTAAAGGAGTCAGAAGCAATTCAGCAAAATTTGCCCTCAACATGTGTTTTAAATGATATTGTGCATCCCTTGAAAAAACATGGTTATGTATAACCATGCAAGGCTTGTACTGTAAGTCATGGGCCTGTGAATTCTCAAAAGGGATAGTCCAGTGTCTTTGATTTGGAGTTACATCATGCAGTACTCATCTGTGCGTTACAGACAGTATATGGTGGTCAGTACACTCCCAGTCTGTTGATGCAGAGGAGTACTGCTCAGCTCACCCATAGTACTTTATTGCTTGGCTACATCGCTTCTCCAATTGATAAACATGTCAGAAATCTCCACTTCCAAGAAGCCAAACTGTCCCTTTAACCTTAGTATGCTCTTCTTACTCATTTAAATATATTTTAGGTGTTGTATAACTTTAGTAGACTTTTAAAATGTTCTGCATAAATAAATATGCTTTAAAACCGCTAACTTGTGCGTCTATTTACAGCACATCTGATAATTAATAACAGTGTTGAATGTAAAGGAATAAGTTCACATATCAGAAGAGGATTCTTATTCACTGGTGAAACATACTTCAAATTTCTGACATATTTGCATAAGCAGCAAGGAAGATTCAAGTTTTTACAAAGAAGTAAAGGTAAAAGATGACAATTTAAAAGTACACAGCGGATCTTCACAAAGAAAACTGGATTACCAGTGCATCAAAAACACTATTTTCAAAAGCATTTCCATGATCACCATCATATTCAGGCTGTTTCTGTTATTCCTTCTGAAGGCGACAGGAAGCCACATGACTTCATGAATCATCTTGTCTCTCTGTGATTACAATTAATACTTATTGTGTAATGAAACATGATCCCGTTCTTGCACTCTTACTATACAAGCTGTGTCTAAAGCAACTACTCCTTAAGGCACAGACTGTTCCAGCTTAACTCTGCCTTGTTCCAACCCATTATGGATTCTTCATTTTCCTTTATATAAAGAGAAGCAAACTGGGTAAAATATATAATGAAGCTTATTCAACAAGGGTTGGAGTTATATTACAAAGTATAATCACACCTGAGAAACCTGGATACTCTTTGGTACCAGCAGGTCAAGAAAGAGGACTTAAAATAAAATTTAAGATTATATCATAAAGGAAAAAAATCTGAAAAAATAACAACTTTAAAATATATAATATTGTGGAAAAGGAGAGCTTAGTAATCAACAGAAGGCATAATGTAATCTGTTAATCTTTCTCATAGCACAATGCAGATGTTGTCATGTTGTCCAGAAGATACTATCGCCGAATGCTTGCAGACCGTGAGCTAAAATAAAAAAATAAGAAGTTGTTAAAAAAAAAGTGTAAATTGTAAGTGACTGAAATGCAGACCATAGAAAGTGAGGTATAACATAACAGTAAATGCAAATGCATATGCAAATACCCGGGATAGGGAGGAGGTGGGGCGTCGTGCGGTCCCGTTTTTGCAATTGCCTGTTCGTAGGAAGGGAGCCCTGGAGGGTCTACTTCATCCTCAGGAGGGGGAGGCACAGGCTGCAAGGAGACCTCCTCTAGCCGTCGTATTATTACAGAAGCATTACTCCTCCTTCGGCGCACCCGCATGGAACTGCAATAGGAGTGAATGCGTTTATGCTCATGATCTACTTAATTAATTGAAGTTGAAGAAAGATGAAGGGTATTATCATTCTTTTTTTTAACATGCACGACTAAATTCATTTGCAGATTCTTCATGTTCTATGTGTACAGTACATGGACAAGAAGCAGTGTTAGACCTTCTCAAAAGGGAGTATTTCTTTTACATGTACTGTATGTTAGTACACTGAACACTTTTTGACTGTGACAAACACAACCAGCAATGCCATTATAGTTTGAGTATAAGTCTGTAAAAACAGTATAGTTTTACACACAAAGTCACTGCATAAGAGCACAATCTGCAGATTCATTTGTGATAAAAAAATAAATAAAAATAATAATAATAATAATAATAACTGCTGGCTGCTGTCCAAAAAAGGTGAAAACACTCTGAAAATGTCCAAACTCAGAAATAGATATTATTTTAAGACTACACTGCCTTGTCAAAAAAATAGTCACCACCAAAAAAACAGGTCACACACCCTAATATTGCGTTGCACCGCCTTTAGCTTTGATTACAGCACGCATTCGTTGTGGCATTGTTTCGATAAGCTTCTGCAATGTTATGGAATCTTTTATTGATGATGGGAGAGTCTGACCACTGCTCAAAGCCTTCTCCAGCACATCCCAAAGATTCTCAATGGGGTTAAGGTCTGGACTCTGTGGTGGCCAATCCATGCGTGAAAATGATGTCTCATGCTCCCTGAACCACTCTTTCACAATCTGAGCCCCATGAATCCTGACATTGTCATCTTGGAATATACCCATGAACATAAAGGAAGAAAAAAATCCATTGATGGAATAACCTGGTCAAACAGTTTATTCAGGTAGTCAGCTGACCTCATTCTTTGGACACATAACGTTGCTGAATCTAGACCTGAGCAACTGCGGCAACCCCAGATCATAGCACTGCTCCCACAGGCTTGTACAGTAGACACTAGGCATGATGGGTGCATCACTTCATCTGCCTCTCTTCTCACCTGATGCCCCCATCATTCTGGAACAGGGTCAATCTGGAGTCATCAGACCACATGACCTTCTTCCATTGCTCCAGAGTCCAATCTTTATGCTCCCTGGCAAAATTAAGCTTTTTTCCCGGTTAGCCTCACTGATTAGTGGTTTTCTTAAGGCTACACAGCTGTTCAGTCCCAATCCCTTGAGTTCCCTTCGCCATTATACGTGTGGAAATGCTCTTATGTACACTATTTAACATAGCCCAGAATTCTACTGTAGTTTTTTTTCCAATATGATTTCACCAAATGTTAAAGATCATGCTCAATCATAATTTTTTTTCAACCACATTTCTTCCTCAAAGACGATGGTTCCACACTATCCTCCAGTTTTCAATAATCCATTGGACAGTTAACAGATGTTTTCTCTGATTGATGCATGCCACTGATTTGACCCTTCTCAAACAGACTAACATCTCTTCCACAACCACGGGATGTGTCCATTGACATGGTTGTTTACGAAATGAGAAGCTACTCATTGCATCAGTTGGTAGGCTCGTATGTATTTGCTTAGTTAAATCCAGGTGGCAGCTATTTTTTTTATATTGCACAAATATTGAGGATGCCACTTTGTTCCAGTGTTTTATAGTATAACTACATGTATAGCTGTTCAGAGATAAGGTAGCTCTAAGGTGGACCTAGGATAATACAATCCATCTCACCTTGCCCGGCTCATGTCACCCTTGCACGTGCCATGACAGAAGTACCAGATCAGGAGGCAAGCGATAACAATGGCCACTCCGGCAACAATGAGTCCCACCAAAAGAGATGTGACATCGACTCGCGAGGGCTGATCCTTCTCTGCGGATCATCACAAACCACATACAGTCAGTATCAAAGTTGTTTCATGATGGCACTATTACTACTTACAGTATTGGACATGATGATCTCAATTCCACAAGAAAGTTCCAGAAATCAGTCATCATCACTAATGCACAACAAATGAGAATGAACTGGCATTTGAGCAGCTCCTTGGGCTATGGGCCAAGCATGTATTTTCAAAGCTACTGTGCAGTGATGAACAAGTGGTGAAACAGGTTTTAAGAGCATCCGTAATCGTTCTTGCTCTCAGGACAGCACACACTTTTTGTTATTACATGCATGCAGCAAACTCAAGGTTTACTCTCTCTATCTTACCTGATGTGTATTTTTTCCAAAAGGCATTCTGCAAAAAAAAAACAAAAAAAAAACCAAAGACAAAGGTGTAATTGGCATGGAGAACTTTGTACTGTGAGGCCAATGTCTTTAACCATGCCAGCTTCACTTAACTGTATCCGGGATGTTTTCAAAAACCTCTCTTGCTTCCTCGTAATTGCAGATTTCTTCATAACACTCCCTCTCCAGATTTCCAGGAACGAACATCTCAAAGTCGAACCGGTTGAACAGTAGATGGCGACCAAGGAATCCATTTGCGTCCCCTTCATCTACAAATACTACAGAGAGGACAGAGATCAGCTGCTGGGGAGCTTAAATCTCAGGGTGTGTGGACTGTGGAGTAAATCCTTTTGGATTCAGTGGAGCATCTCACCTTCTTGGTCTTCTGGTCCATCAGGTTTGGAGAGTAGCCTCCTCCTGACACAGGCCAGATCCCCACAGGTTAGCAGTAGAAGGAGTATCAACAGACGAAACATGGTCATACGTGAACCTGCGCACTTTAAATGACAGTACACATCATTAACAGATTCTTTAAACCGATATTTGTGCAGTTTTAGCTCGCCGACCAGCACCATATTCATATTTTCTACATTACCTATGTTGAAATCTGGCACATAATGATAGGCAGAGTTCAAAGTGAAACCTACCCAAAGGTGCGGCAGGTTTGCGTGCGTGTGTGTCCCGGCCTCGACGCTGATAAGGTGAATCGGGAAGCGTTCAGCGATAGTCGCAAATAACAGCTCTGTTTGCCGATTTCCTTCGATGAACTTTAATGAAGATCATCATTTGTAGGCAAAATAAAGTAATCAAAAGATGAAACAGTCTCTCAACCGTGAATTAAGAGGGTTCCTGTAGCTTTAAAAAAAAGTTCTGTTTACTCCCAGCAGATACAGCCTCGTCTCCTTCGAAACTGACTACCTGCGCAGACTCGACCAATCGATCACTTTACCTGGATTACATGATGAGCCTTTGGAGACCTTCATAAAAGTGGACGCTAGATGGCAGCTGAAACCAGAGAAGAGAAAGCGCTTTTCATGGAATATGTTGGAATAGATGTGACATCTGAGTCACCTATACACAGCACTCCACCCTGTGACACATAGTTGTTATGCCTTTACATTTGATCTTAAACAGCACTTTCCTAATAGCTTTTTAACTGTTACAAATAATGCACCTTAAGGCAAGAAAATATTCTGCACTCCCAAGACAACAATCTTAAGTTTAATAGTAGTTTACATACTATTAAACATTACACACACCTTTAAATATTGATTTTATTCATTTGCTGTATTCATGTTGGCAGCATTTTTACACTCATAAACAGCTTCATCCACTGTGTCTTTTTCACTTTTACAGTGTCATATGGTCCCTTCTAATGGGTGGGCACAAGTTATGGCTGTAACACAATACTATCCTTTGGATTCTCTGCATCAGGCGTCTTTTGAAAGCACTAAACCTTGTCCAAGACGATCTCCCGGTAGCTCAGCAGCTGGTGACTACACCACTAAGCACAGGCCTTGTATGGGAAAGGGTTGTGTAATGAGGACCAGAGTCATTTTTACAGAGAAGAGCTCATAAAAGTCAACCTAGTTTCGCTTTTCCACAGAAAACGGTTACTATAGTGATAGCAGAGACATCACAAGCAGCAAAACATGCACCAACATAGTAATAGGGAATAAAGCAAGGAATAAAGAGTGGGTTCCCATTTTGCTTCATATAACATTTTCTATTATAGTGTTTGTGTGACACTCTCCATGTAAATAGATGTATCTGCCGCAGAGCCTCTGGGTGCCTCAAGCAGTGTGTTTATGTAAAGTAGAGATAGGATGCAACTGAATATTATCTTGCAGCCTACTGGATGGTGCTAATTGAAGGGCAGTGAGAACTCCTCTCTTGTACTTGGCTTCATCTCTGGATTCTGTCAGATTTACCCGGAGGAATGTCAATACAAAGAAAAGGGGTGAAGGGAATGAGAAGTTCCAGACTTTGTCTAGCGTGTAATGTCAGATAATATAGCAATTTTACATCATATAGCACAATATTCAAGTTACAATGATTAATAGATTGTCTCACTGCTTAAGAATTCACACAGTGGAAGTAGATGGTCACTCATGATGATTTAGGTTCTTTGACTTTACTGAAAGTAGTTCAGCTAAAAGTTTCAGCAGTAAAATGCACTTCAAGTGACAGAGAAAAATTCCCATTGACTGACACAGTATATAACAATAAATCAGTGTTAATACAACTGCATGTTACTGTTATAGCCTGTTGAGGAGGAGTTTCTATTTTTATAAACAGTTGTAGATCAGCCCAGGATTTAAACTAAAAGGTCAGGCCTCCCCCAAAAAGTCACAAACAATTGCGACGCACTCTGCTTTTCTCCAGTAGATATTAGTGAAATGTTGGATACATCTCCTCTGATAAAACC
This sequence comes from Planiliza haematocheilus, assembly GCA_005024645.1. NCBI lineage: Eukaryota > Metazoa > Chordata > Actinopteri > Mugiliformes > Mugilidae > Planiliza > Planiliza haematocheilus. The sequence goes on along the minus strand of SRSE01000649.1, from coordinate 8,578,335 downwards.
AAATGAATAGATTAAGTTATTTTTTTCTTTGGGCGAAACTCCAAACTAAGCTGTGATTGGTTTGTTTGCATTCTGTCAGCTTTTTGCAACCATATCATAAACTGATCAGGCATTACATTATGACCACCTTCTTATATTGTGTAGGTCTCCCTTGTGCCTCCAAAACAGTTGTGACTCACCGGGGAATTACATGGACTTTCTGAGGGTGTCATGTGGTATATTTATTGCCATGGCAATCAACTAATCTTCTTGTGGTCCAAGAGTCATTTAAATACTCTCAATATATATATATATAATGCATTAAAAGAATGACACATCATGGTACAGCCCCTTTGCTTAATGGTGAATATGAGGGGTTGTAGTGCAGCTTTTCAGCACCAATTCTAATAGAGCAGCCCAGAGCAAAATCCAGGAGCCTTGTCTTGTGCCACTTATAACTTTTGGTTGATTTAAATACAGGTGACCTAAACATAAAGTAGTTTATTGCATTGCTGACAACCTGAGCTACCAGCTAAGCAGCTAAGCTTCAACATATAGTAACATAACTTCACAATGCATTCAACTGCTTCTATCAGGCTATGAATGATAAACTAACCTCAAAATCTACATCTGAGACATCTCACATTACGGACCATCCACAAGCTGTTACTTAAACCCACTGAGACAAATTAGAGACAAGAGCAGAGAGATCACCAACGGGAATGAGGCCGAAAAGCAACTGGTTGCAGAAAAAAAGAAGAAGCATATGCTGAAAGACAGAAATTATGATATAAGGCTTTGCAAACATACTCTTAAGCCCCGGCCACATTAGTTCCTATCTGCTCTGCTCTCCACCTTGCGGGTGGCTGTGATGAGGTTGTGCTCCAGAGAATGTGTTTTGTGATTTACACCCTCTGATAAGAGCAGGAGATGCTGCTCCCTGCGGGCAACTGGGCAGAAGTGAGCGGTGAGCCTTAGCAGACCTCTGGCACGATATGAAAAAGAACACACTTTAGCAATAAAACGCATATTTACCTCAAGTATGTTTCAGCAGAAGGGCTGAAATGAGATCGTGACTGAATAAAAAAAGTAGCCCGACACCAAAGTAAACAGTTAGAGCTGTAGCTTTAATTGTCAGTAAAAGCAGTGTGGATTAGGGGTGGGGGTGGGGATTCACAGTGCAATGTCAGTACTCTGCACTTTCTCAGTTTGTGCTGATTTCATCACGGTCCCAGAGGGAGACAACTCCAACAGACCCCTTTTACACCTAATGCCTGGACCATAAATCATAAGTTTTCACATTTCGTGGAACAGTGCCTGAAAACAGATTATTGTGCTGAAGAAATGGCAGTTTACATCAACAGGCAAAGGCAAGGTGTACTGAAAACTGGGATTTAGAGATCCTTGTTTTTTTCCATTGTTCAGGCGCATTAAAAGACAGTGAGTCATGCTGAATACAGCTGAGCACTATCTATTAACCAAGTGGACAGTTTCAAATTTGCAGCGGCAGTGAATCAGCCTACGCCACAAGTGTTAATGCTGCAGTAATACAGGTCCTAGTCAGCAGACAAGGTCATCTTTAGTTCACTTCACCATTGTCACCGCTCACGTGTTCCCAGACAAGTGACCCTCATGTTGCAGGCTATTCTTTTTCACCCCAAGTCACAGCTCATCTAGTATACTGGCACGCTGTCCTTTAAATGAATCCAGATGTCGAGAGACGCTGAAGGATGGGGACCAATTAAACTGTAAGGCCTCGTGAAAAGATTTGGAGTCAACTACAGCGGTATTTATCTGAAAAGATCTGTCCTACTGTATATCCATTATCCATTAGCAGCACAGTAAAATCTGTATAGCACATAAAAAAAAAAGCTCATTTCAAAAAGACAGAAGCAACGGCGGGCTATCATCACTGTTCTTTTATTGGATGAATATAAAAACTGATCATTTTCAGTCTTGTAATTTGGAGAGCAGAAAGGAGTAGAGAGTGAGGCAGTCTAGACAGTTGGGTTAAGGTGGAATTAAGCAGAAGGCGACAGCGCTTGCAGGCTGGTCTTGACTGCCGCTAGGTTGGCCTTCCAGGAGCTCAGGCTGTCGTACAGCTGCTGCCACTGCTGCTTGCCAAAGGTGCGGTGTGTGCTGTGGCTGATGGTGTGGAGACGGAAAAGTAAGAATGTTAAAAGTGGTTGGGCAGACCCGTGTAATACCTCATACAGTTATTGTGAATGCACTCTGAACATCTAATCTATGAACATAACATGACCTCATAGCCTAGATTAAACCTTAAATTACACTTATCTATCCATCTCTCTATCCATCTATTTAAAGGGCAGAATCATAAAACAAAAAATAAAAACTGTTTCCCGTCACGCAGGACAAACTTACCTCACAACAACTTTTCTCTGTGTCTGGTCGATTTTGCAGTACACCATCTTAGTCCGAACCGCTGCAAAGGAAAAAGAAAACAAAGCACAGGAAGCGATTAGAGACACAGGTTTGAGGAGGAAACCATAGGCTTGTTTTGCTCTCAACCAGCTACAACATGGCCATGTTTTTTTTGTGTGTGTCAGAATTTGTTTTTTTGAGAGGAAACCAGACACAATCCAAGTGCATCATATGAATCATCTCAATCTGGTTTCATGTACCCTGTGTATTTTTCACAATTAAATCATGTTTTGAATGTTTTGAGAATTGTAGCTCATCCTAATATTTAGTAATGAGTGTAACAATGCATCTCATATTAAATTGTATTTGGATCGAAAAGGAGGCATTTTTGTGACTTCCTGTCTATACCATGGAGCAGCTCTTGACCAAAACTGTTTGAAACCACTTTCCATTTCATTGATAAGAGAAAGTGTTTGATCTGAGGTGAAATACCGTCAATGACAAAAGCCTCGACGTCCTCGGCTCCAATCTGCAGTTCCTGTTGCATGGTGTCGAAGGAGATCTCCTTGAATTCCACCGCCATGCCCATGAAAGTCAGCAGACGCATCTTGGCCATGTTCTGCTCGTGAGACAGGCCTGGAGGGCGACACGCAGGGATCATTAAGCACAAAGCAGTCACGCTCAATTACTCCTGACTCGGGGAGTTTCCCTGTGATGATTGTTTCTACATTGAGGAGCATGCAGTCAGGGAATCTACTCATTAACACAAACATCGCTCCGCAGTGTCTGTTTTCAGAGTCCATCCTACACACACACTTTTAATTACACCCAAACCTTTAGTAGTGAGAAAATAAACACACTGCTGACACACACATTCTTGCTCTCTGTTGACTCATTCCAATAACGTGTGTGAAACAAGTTCATTAAAAAAAAAAAATGACACTGAAACTTGCCTCAGACTTTAGTCAGTGTGTAATCAGTAACTACTGCTTTTATTTATGAAGTAGAATTAACTTATTAACCAGTGTTACTGTTGCGTCTGCTTGCTTTTAAAGGTGGCTTGTGATACAAGTCTATCACTTCAAGTCACGGCTACTTACCAAGAGAATCAATGAAGTCTTTGTTACTCTGGTAAAATTTGACATATGCTGCTAGCTTTGCGCTCACGAAGATGGTTAACAGCTGGAGGAGAGAAGAGAGACAAATATCAGTACAGGAGAGTGCAGTCAGTTAGATGATCGTTGTGTTCACAGAGGCTGAAAACTGTTACAATTTAGCCGACACTTAATTGTAACAATTGCACGGCACGCTTACGGCACGCTTACGGCACGCTTACGGCACGCTTACGGCACGCTTACGGCACGCTTACTTCCTGGTGACTGGGTGTTACACCATTAATGGAAATGCTACTCTAATGACCAGTCCAATCTCTAAGAAACTGTTCAACTGTTGCTCATCATCAAGTTTTTTTTGTACTTTGGGTTATGGTCATTTTGGCCACAGCACTGAAAAGGGGAACTTTTTTTTTCCCATAACAATGTCAGTAACATCGTGTAACAACTTTTTTTTTTCAATGCATATTCTCTCCTACTCACATCATGAATGAGTTCTCCCTCCAGGAAGCGAACGGGTTTCAAGGTGAGCAGGTGGTCGAACAGGAAGGTGTTGGGGTCTTTGAGGGCACGGACAATACACCTGAAAGAGAAGGGACACAGATGCATGTATGACCGAGGTGCAGTATATCATACCTTGATGATAAATCTGGACCTCAAGTACTCAGAGTTTACCTGTGGGCATCGACACGCGCTTGTGAAGCATTGTCTTCTGTGTAACTTCCCAGCAGCTCAACCATCACCTTTGCTGCTGCCTCACTGTGAAATGAGTCATTAGATTGTTGAAGACTCTTTTGTATTATAATTCACTTTAAGATCAACCACAGGTTTGTGAGCATCAACAGATTTTCGCATAAAAATGTACACCAATGCAGTATACACCGATCAGGCAAAACATTATGTCTCCCTTGCATCTCCAAAACAGTCGTGACTCATCAGAGAACGGAAAATGGGTCTTCTGAGGGTGTCCCGTGTTGTCTGGCAACAGAATACTGTTAGTGGGGGCCTTTGGATAATTTAGGTTAAGGGTTGGGTCCTCCGTTGGTCAGGCTTGTTCCAGTGCATCCCACAGTTTGGGATCTAGGGAACTTGGAGGCCAGGTCAACACCTTGTGCTGTTTTTCATGTTTTTTTGAGTCGTTCCTAAACCATTTTTGTGTGTAGGCCCATTTCAGGATGCATCCTGCTGGGGATGGCTGCTGCCATCAAGGAGTGTCATTGCTACAGGGTGGGGGTACCTGGTCTGGTCTAGGTAAGTAATATCCACGTGAATGCCAGATCCAAAAGTATCCTAGTAGAACATTGTTATTCCACTGTTAGTAGTTTTAAAGTTGTGGCTGATCAGTGCATATTAAATAAATATATTCACATTTCTGCTTCTGTTCATACTAAAACATGCACTGTACACGTCCAGTTTTACATGGTTACCTCTTTTTGCAGTCAACCAATGCTTCATAAACCAGCCTCAAAAGTGTGTGCTTCTTCTCTGTGTTCAGGTTCCAGTCAACAATCCATTTGCGCACCTGATAGTGGGCACAAACATAAGTATCGTAAGTCAACTGTACAAACGAAATGAAAAGACGAAACAGGTGATCACATCTTTTCTTGACTGATTTGGGAGTGGCAAGGATGGCAGTGTTTGTGATCAATGATTCCATTAACGCAACACTGAACATGTATCTAAATATGTACCTGATCAAGATCGGTGGGGATGAAGGCTATAGCATTGCAGGTAGCTGCCACCTTGATGAGGCTACAGAAGACAGTGTACCTCACTGGAGTGTTCTCATCCATGCCGTGGAAAAGGTTACTCAGCCTATAAAACCACAAAATAAACAAGACCATCATTTTTAGTTTTTTTTTTAATATTAATATAATTAATAATAACACCTGCTTTATGTGAAAGACGTGATGGGACTCACAGCTGCATTCTGAGGGAGGGTCTCTCTCCTTCACGAAACTTCACCAGTTTCTCACATAGACTTTCAATGAGAGCCTCCTGCTTCTCTGTCTCCAGGATCAGCAGCAGAGACACAATGCTGTTCATCACGCTCTCTACGTCTGCAGAGAGAAGGACAAAGGGGCCATGAGTAACAAGCAATAGGGGGTAGTTTCACTGCACTTGATAGAACAAGGTTAGAAACATTTTTAACAGGTGAGCCAATTGCAGGATACTGGTGCACGCTGGACGAATGGACAGGAGTACTTAATATAACTAATTTCAAATGGTGTTCAATGCACCTGAGTGTTTCCTGTCTAGGTTTATTGTCCTACACTGCTCATTTTATGAAATTTAAGAGACGGTGGTGTCCTTCATCGTCACCTTACCTTTATCATCATCCTTGAGGCAGACGTCGCACGCCTCGATGATCTGAGCCAGATCTACATGAAGTCCACCTTCAGCGTTCTCTTCTGAGATGTCAGCTCCCTTGGACTTGATGTAGGCTCTCAGCTCCAAAGCCTTTTAAAGTTATACACAATTCACATTTAATGTATAAAGAACATAACCACATGTTCAAAAATAGTTCAGAACGTGTTCGTTGAGAAGTATTTAAAAATAAACTTCTTTTTTATTTTGTATAAAACAAAACGTGTAGTGAAAACGGCTGATATGGCAAAATAACCATCACTATCTAGTAAGAAACAACTGTTAAAGTTCGTTGGCAAACGTTATTCACGGTTCCTAGTCTGCAGGTTACTTTAGGTGACCTGTTATTCTTTCTTCTTTGTTTGTATATACACATCTGGCTATGCCGTTAACTAGCATTCTTAGCCATCTAGCGCATTTGTAGAAGCCTTGGAGTCAATACAGTGGTCACAGAGCGATTAATAGCAACTATCTTCAACAAGGTAACAGCAACTGTATCATAACAATAACTCTGCTAATCACTCATACTGTATGGCCACACATATTCAGCGAGTAGCTAACAATCAGCATGTACCTGTCGGCAACTAAACACGTTAGCATTTAAGCTAGCTAGCATGCTACATCGCCTGCTTGGATAGTTTTTATTTAACGACACATCCACAGGCGGCACCGCGCCGAATGAGTTTTTAAACACATGGGTCGTACCTGGTCTTCTTCTGTAATGTCGATAAAGGCCGGGACGCTCATTTTGGGTGAATTTGTGAGCCTAGATGATGAAATCCACGCTCCCACCAGTGCTGAGCTCTGAGCGGAAAAGAAAAGGTAGCAGTGCCGGTGATGATGCGTTTGCTCTTCCGGGTCAAGTTGTTAAAGACGCAGCAGCCTGAACTGAAGGAGTGTCTCAGTCTATGTTATAACATAAGACCCCCTCTCTATTTGTTTTTAAACCTCGAGTACCAAAATTGTTAACATGAATTAAGCTATAGATGACCAATGAATATTCAGACGGGTATAAATTTTCTTATCTTAAGTGTCTTGCATCGCTTCAGTTGGTGCAACCCCATTCTTTCAGTAATCAGACAACCTCCTAAATTTCTTCTTCCAACTTTCAATCTGTCAGAGCGATATATCAGTGTCTTCTCTGTGAGATTAACCCTGGATGTTTTGGATAAGAGTTACTGAGGTGAATCTGATCCCCAAGAAAGGTTATCTGATTGCACTGCACTCCATCTTTGGAGACCACCATGTAGAAGGCCTGACCCAGAACTTTCCAACCTGGAAACACTGCCAGTGTCAGAGGGCAACTCTCTTCCACCATACGCCTGCTGACCCGTGAGTGCACGTGTTGAGCCTCTGCCATGTATCGTCACTTGGTGATTGAGGTGAAGAGGGTAAGTGGAGCAGGAGGTCACCTTAAAACTATGGAGTCGGGTTACTGACGTTCGGGTGTGCAGCAGGCTGTGTCCCAGGGTGAAGAGACTGTGGAGTGTTTTTCTTTTCCAAGCTGCGCTGCTCAAAGTTCAACTGTCTGGAAAATATGTGTATGGAGACACATCATGCCATGTCATAATTCCTAGAAGTCCTGCTAGTCACATATTTCTCTTAGCAGTTACAGTACAGGAACTTAACTCCGTCGTTTTTGACATATTCCTTAAAATAGTGTGCTGAGGGGAACTGGCTGATGGAGTGTTTCACCATAGTGCTCATATGATGCGTCATTCTGTAGGGAAGGCGAGTGCCTGGTACCAAATCCCACCTTCACTCTCTCCCTGCCCTTGCATGCTGTCATGGCAGAGAATTTATCGCTGCTTCTCCACAAGTGTGCTTGTGTAACTCCGAGGCTTTCATTATCTGATTAACAGCTGTTGTCAAGTGCCTGTTGTATTTCAAGTCCAGAATAAGAGTTTTGGAGGCTTTGAAGCACCAGGTGCATGTGAGACACTGTTTTTGTCTTCTTTAAAAGGTCTTTAAAATGCCACAGTGTGTTATGATGCGTAATGGTCTTGACAATATTCATGGAAGAGTGTCCTGAAAATAGCATACAGTAAACCTTTTAACTCCAACAAGCCTGTACCTGGTACATGTATTGAACCGGGATTTAGTCTGTTTTGTATCATTCTAAATCTAACCTGGCAAAGTAGTCTCTGTAAGATATATTATTAATCTAGCAGCAGATATCACACACTCTCTCTGGAACTTGTGCTGACTTGTGCCAGTTGTGTTTTGGTTTTTTTGGTTTTTTGCTGGTGCACGTGTGTGAATTCTGTGGAAGACTGTTGGTCAAATTAGCTTTTTTTTTCTTTTTTTTTAGACACTCTCCTTCTTGAAGTAACAGGTTTTCTGAAGTTGAAGTTGTGAAATAATTACCAGATACTGGCAAAGATAATTCAGAATTATTATTATTTTTTTTTTTGCCTTTGCTAATTTGATGTTTAATATGAATCCTAATGTATGTCTTTGTCTTCTTGTATTTTGTCTGTTATGTGAGGGGGTCATTTTGTCTTTTTTTTTTTTTTAGCAGTATTTCTGTAAGCTTGTGAGAAATATTAACATGAAACCATTTCAAAACAAGAATGGATTATCTTAGTGAAATGTTGATATAGCTCATACTGTATACTGTGTGAGTGAGTCCGCTAATATGCCTGCACTGACCTCATCCCTGTTTGCTTCATAGGAAATAGCACATGCTCTTCCTAAACTGCTGGCAACCTGCCTGCTCAGCCTCCTCAAAGATAAATGACTGTGTGTTAAGAGTTGGTTGAGCCCAGGTGTCGGCTTTCTCCCTGTCAGCCAGCCAAGTGGTGAGTATCCTTGTAAACCAGTCTTATGGTCATCATCCAGCATGGCTGCCTACCTTCCACCCACTAATTGTCTGGTTCCCACAGTTCTGCCTGCCTTCACAATCTCTGAAAAATCCCCTTGCTCAGGCTCATCTATCAGCCAGTGACCTTGTCAGAGTGCACCGCATGAGTAACTTCCCTATTTCCTTGGTGGAGCAAATTGCTTGTTAATTACTTATAAGCTGACACACCCTCCCCAAAAAACTACACACAAATGCTGTTAACAAATAAACAAACAAAGCCAAGGTGTTAAAGAAGGGTGACTCCTGAGTCAGTAGTGGTACAAGCATGCTAAATTCTGATGGACTTTGGTTGTCCACATCTGCAGAGATACATACCAAATCCAGTTTTTAAGTGATCTCAATAGTTAAATATTTAATTAAAGGACCAGTGTATAGAATGTAGTGACATCAAGTGGTGAGATGGCAGCTTGTAACCAATCATAACACCTTCTTTTCAAACAAGTAGGAGAACCAACTAGCCTGTGCTGGCTGCAGATGAGCCAGTAGCTATTTCCGTTTCTATAGTGCCGTTAAATTCACCTTGGCAAAATGTGAAGGACCCTTTGTAAAAATCAGTGTTTGGTTTGTAAGCTCTGGGCTATGGCAAAAACATCCATGAAAGATGAGCCACTCCTTCTGCTCATTCTAAGCTAACAAAAATGCAATTCTTAGTTAAATGTGATAAATGAAAAAGTAATATAGGCCACCCTAAACCCTACACACTCACCCTTCAACAGGAGAAATAGTTTCAGGAAGTCTCCTGGCATCCACCTTGGACTTCTTTTTTATTATTATTATTGTTTTCTTCTGACTTTTTATTAACATTGACAGTGTGTTGAAACTGTACATACAGTTTTTGTTTTTTCACAGGCCACACATCAATTTATGCACGTTCAACATCTCAAAAAGCTCATTCCATGTGCATAAAGAAAAATGTCTGTGCTGTGTTGTGATAGCTGTTCATTCCCTGTGATCACTTATCTCCCTTAACACCAGACGATTAGTCATTCAGCATAGCCACAATTGGGTACACTGCTGTCTTAGTTAAATTAATTTACAGTTCAGCTTGTTCCGTCACATAGAATTTTATTGTATTTTTATCCATCTCCTGGACTTTTACTCATCTGAGCTACACAAGCCATCTTCAGCACAAACTTATATATGAACAGAAAACGAAGGTTGGTACATTTATATGACCATGATGTACCATATCACTTAATGGCCAGCCTCCTGCCTTGTCAACGAGTGCAGAAATTAATCAATGCGAGTTTGCATTTGTGGTTTTGAGCTATCTGGGGACCTTAATCCCCTTGTGTGGAATGTGTGTGCTCTGTTTTGGGCTAATGGTAGCAGCCAGAATAAAAGCTACAGTCTTCCAGGAATCCTGACTTTACTGTCTGGACAGATCGAGTCACTGCACTAGGACTGGGGCTCTGTTAATGATGGAATGGTCTCTTGTCATCAGCGAGTGTTTATATTACACACACTCACACACAGGCTACAAGGGGCAATAAGAGTTTAAAAGGCATGGTCAAACAAAGAATCAAATTTGTTTCAATTGGGAATACATTGCGCAATGTTTGGCCTGAAGCTATAGATGCCAGATCTCAGAAATACTAATTAGAGTCATGCTCAGCTGTATGACCCTTTAACTTTAATACGCTGTTTAGACTGTTTCCTCAGAGCTGATAAATATAATGGTGAAGACAGAGAACAGACAAACATTAAGGTTTTCAGAATAATGAATGTAATTAGTCAAACACAAGAAAGAAACATTGTCACGTATTTTCTCTTAGAAAATGTATGCCATTTTCAAAGGACTTATTTCAAACTAAGTCCTTTTACTTTTAATCTACAACATGATTACTACACTACTGAAGTGTATGAATATGATCAAACTACTTATTACTGGTAATCCGTAGTGTTTTGAACTGGCTGAAGCATATTGTAGAAGTGAGATTGAGAAAGTTGCGGTAAAGTGGTATTTCCCTAAAGTCAAGTGTCAGAAGTTACTGATTCAGATTCTGTGCTGATTGTGGTAATTTGTATATTTTCCCATCACTGTGGACGTACCTCCGAGTCATCCCGTAAAACTTTTGCTAGCCTAGTCTCACAATGAGGCTCAAGGGTATGACAACAGACAGAAACCGCCAGAGATATCTGAAATGTTTTCTGATGACTGCTTACGCCCCAGCCACAGCTGCTAGGGTGTGACAGCTTGGAAGAGGCTGTGGTTTACTGTAAAGAACTGATAAAGGCTGGCCTTGATCCTGACACACAAGCACCTGCTGGGATGAGACAGAGGGTATTCAGCAAAAATTCAACACAACAGTGACATATAAGATAGGTTTCAATAGGTTTCAATAATAAATGATGCATTCTAAATGAGAAGTTCCTCAGAAAGGTAGCTCAGTCCACTTCAATTCCAGCATGTGCTGTTTATTCTGATAATGACATTGTGTCATAGGCCTGAGATCATTTAAAAATTCTTGCACATACTGTGCATTTCCATACACTGACGCCTATCTAAATTCCGTAATGGTCAAAAGTGCTATTACATAAATAATTAATACAACTTAACATCACATCACTTTTATAAAGTAAAGATTCAGAGCGAATGGTATGCTCGTTAATTAAAAAAAAAAAAGTTGGTAGATTACAAAAGACAGACAATATGAAAACCGTCCAAAAACTGTGCAAAGACACTGAACAGCTTTATGCACAGTATTTTTCCTCGTATGAAATACCATTAGAGATTTAATCCATCCCGTAGTCCAACAACTCATACATACTTTTAATAGACCTACACTAAATGAGATTATTTAACTAATCCTTCGTAGACCATTTTGCTGCTCCCAACATGCAGTAATGCACCACTGAAAATAGTTCTGAATAACTTCCAAATCATATTTAGTAGACATTGCTAAAACAGTGCCCAGCTGTTATAGTTCAATATTAACATTTATATTTTTGTCATCAATATTGAGGATTTCCAAGATTGCTACCCAAACAGCTCTCAGTTTGAGGCAGCTTTTTAGTTAAATCTGAGTAATCTGGGTGCATCTAGGTTTGAATTAGGAACAAGTGGGGGTCATGGGTTTGATAACAGAGGGGAAAGGTGGTCGTGAAGAAGACGGGTGTGTGAAACATCACTGGTCCAGTGTTGTGTCTGACGCATGAAGTACAGAATCGCTTGCTCTCCCACACGTCTTTGTTCCCTGCTTCTTATCTCCACCCTGATATGCCACACTTTGAAGAGTGCTCAGTGTTTATATGTGATAATTGAAAAATGGCCATTGCTGTTTTCTGTGTGTGCATCAGGGAAGAGGAAAAGGAGCCGTTAAAAGCGGAGTTTAGCATTGTCTTCTAGAAAAAATCATTTCATGTATAGAGCAGAACTGTCCAAGAGTGCACTCGTATGTTTCACCCTGTGTCGTCCTCCTGGTCAGATGTGAAATGCCTTGAATGTTTGCATAATTTTATATGTGGTTATTAAATGTGATCTACTGCCTATTAATTCTTTAAAAAAGCATCCAACACGTAGAAGTTAGTTGAAAAGAAGCTGGCTAACAATGTGGATCACATAATTAGGTGATACATTTGGTGGAAACACATTAAGTTTTATAAGTAGTCAAACCTGGTCAGTTTTGACCAAGGTGAACAAAAGTTGCATGGTTTACAGGAAGACAATACGAGGGTTAAAGCAACGCCTGGCACATTCAAAGCTTGTTAACTCACAGATCAGAAGTCAGGCTGTTGCAAACAGCCAAGAGTGAGGGAAGACAGAGGGTTATTGTTCTGCCTGATTTTTGTTTTCAGTAGTAACTATTTCCTAAAGGCCACATGCAGATAGGAGTGGAAGGATTAAATGTTACAGTGCAGTGATGTGGGGTTTGTTATCATGCTCTTCCATGCCCACAAAGACAAGTTGAAGGCCTTTTTTAGGACATCAAAACAACACATTTTGTTATGTGGCAGCGCTCTGTTGCAGAATATTTTGATACTCTTTGATGCGCAGCTCTTTTTATATGAATTACTTGTAATTAAAACATGTAATTCAGTTATCTCCATTTTAAATCAGATTTGGGTTTAAACAGAAACAGATATAACAACCTGCTTTCCTTTAAATGCAGTAGCGCAAATACACATGTTTATTAAAATGGAAAAAGTAATTTATTTTTCACGTGTCCTGCCAGGTCACATATCTGTGTAGTTTATCATGCATCTCTCTGGCTGAAACCTACCCTTCTCAAATTCCCCTGCAGCCATCGCGCTGGAGAAAGCTGCAGCCTTGTGTATTTCTTGTTAAGGGTCAGAGGCAGTATTGACCATTTCACTTCTTCTGCGCAGTGATGTTGTTTTAAACCCTGAGTTAACCAGAGATTGATCTAAAGAATGGTTGTATTTGGGGACTACCATCCGTCATAGGGCCTGAAAAGGGTTGTTTTCTCCCGGCCCTGTCACCTTTGATGAATCCCCGCTAAAGACTCCGCTGAAGGCACGGCCAGCGTTTGCCTTGGCTCAGAGGAGTTGCATTTCCTTTCTCTCTCTCCGATTTTTTGGCAAGATCCTTTCAATTGTACCACAACCTTTTGTCCACAGAGAACATCATTTCAGTTTGTGTTTGTTTGTGATGGGTGGACCACCGAAGGTTTTTAAAATAGTTTGGGGAGAAATTAATTTTCTTAGCTACTATTTTCATGCCACGAACATCTTCTGGATATCTGGGTGTTCCTCTGGGATATGGGTCTGCTTTTGCACTTGTTTATTTCCAAGAATAGAGTATGTCAGAGAGCACTTAATCTTGTCCATGGCCACAAACCACCCAGATGAATCTGCATTTAGCTTTTAGGTGCATTTATGATGTTGTCAATGGATGCCATCAGATGTGCTGAGACAGTTCCTGTGCAACCTGTGTTTCTTCACAGGAATGTGTTGGGACGGTCATCAAGCTGCTGTTAATGCTGATCAAACCCTGCTCCAGTGTCCTGAACGCTCACTAGCCGATGCCACAGTAATCAATCAGCCCTATCTATAGGGCTGCAGCATACTTTTTTACTGCTGGATCTAAATCACGGCGACTAAGACGGTATTGAAGGATGTACGGGTAAAGTTTTGCAATGATGATTACGGACAACAATGATTTCTGAAATGCCACCTCAGCAAATTGCCAGCTGATTTCATCACCCCATTTCCATTTTTTTGTCCTTCTCTTTGTCCATTAAAACACTCCACCCCCCACCCACCACTTCTCTTTAAGTTGATTTAAGGGTCAGTGACGTTCACTGGAATCCTAAACCATATTCCAGATGGCGATGACAGAATGTGCTTAACACGTTTCCCGTCTTCAGCGCCATCGCCGGCCCTCTATCCAAAACTGGCAGCGCATTTTAATTTGCGGCTAGGTTAAATTGAAATTAAATAACGGAGTCAAATACTGCTCATGGGTCATTTGTCTAAGTTTCGTGGTGTCGATTTTTAATCTATCAATAGGGGCATTGGTTCAGGATTAAAGAAAGAAATTTGAACTGACAGAGTTAGTAACATTTGTGACCCTAACGAGAAGTTACAAAATGGAATTAAAAGTAATGTCCAGCAAACGCATCCAATTTATAATGATGACACATTTAAATATCGCCATTATGATGTTATGATTTTTAAAATTTCTTATGTTGTGTAAAGTAATTCTAACAGTGACAAGTGCAATTTGTAGTAGCAGAGTTTCAGTGTGGTCTCACTACAGGTCAACTACTACACTCAATGTAGCTCAGTATATTTTCACTAGGAAAAACATAATTGATTTGCAACACGCTGCGAATCTTTCAAGCTCGTAAGGAAAGGAGGAACCCGAGTGCTGATCTGACAAATATTATAACGTTAAAAGATCCACTGCAGCTGTCTTGCGCTTTTAGGCTCATTCAAGTTACTGCATTCTTGCGCAGTTCCACTTTGAATTAAGGTCAAAACCCCTATCTCTTACGTGCTCACACACACACATACACAAACACTTGCACACTCACCACTCCCCCTCTCCTCCGCTAATAAATAATTATCCTTTTGTGTGATGTGGCTTTGCTCCAAGGCCATATAGTTTATGTGAACGGCTTTTAACAAAACAGGACTATACCCAAAATGGTAAATTTCAGAACATACTTTTTTTTGTTATTTTTACAGTTTGAGTAATAATTATCTTAGCAATCTTACCAAAACATTTTTTCTTCTTTTTATCTTCTGACTCACCTTTTTTTCACTTTTCTCGTCTCTTTCCTTGATATCGTTGCTTCATCCGCTTAGTTCCTTGTTTTAAAAGTGGAGCGTATTTCAGTAAACAGTTGAGTCAGAGGAGTCAGAAATGATGACCGTCAGAGCGAGTGGCCTGGGTCAATAGTGTACAGATGACAAACGCTTTGAGCTCTGCTTTTTTCGTATTTTGTTTAGCATTATTTTACCTTGCTGTTTGGATTGAAGGTTTTTCTGGTGCATACAGACTGGGAGGTTTTACAAATGCATTTCACCAAAAGTAATAATATATGCATACAAAGACATGAGCACAATAAAGACTTTTTAACTGTTTTTTTAAGTCTCTGTCCACCACTCCTGAGATGTGTTTTGCTGGACATTGTTTTCTGAGAAATAAAGCTCACTTGGAGCAACACTTAAACTTGAACAAAGAGTGAAAAGACACCCTCTAATGTAGAATTTACTTAGAGGTGCAGTTCATGTTGGTCGGGGCAAAACAAGGGAGTCATCCTCCTCTCAGCCTCTCTTGCTCCTCCCCCTGTCCAGTGAGTTGTGCAGTATTTGAGCCTTCAAGAGAATAAGGAAAGCCAGACATCATAGAGACAGAAGGACAAGGAACTGACAGGATCACAGACCAACTCCAAATCTGCTGAAGGTACCCAGGGAGCTTGACATTTGCCATTCAAATTTTGGACATCAGTCCGTTCATTTCGTTATTTCCTTTATGGCATTAGGTGGAAAACATGGCTCCTTCAGTGCGTTTTGAGGACTGATGTTTGCTTCCGCAGAAGAGTTTGATTCACGATTGTTGTTACTCCAGATTGTGTTTTAGATACACTCCTAGGAGTTTATCACTGTGTGACTTTTTAATTCCCCAGTTGTGTGTTCCTCTGGAATACCGTAAGTTTTTGTTTGGATTCGAGCGGCCTTCAGTAATGCTGACCGAACCGTGTGGAGCCATGTCAGTGGGGTCAGATGTTCGCGATCTGACCCTCTTGCCGCCAGCCCCTCCTGTGCCATCCTTACCAGGAGCTGGGGGCGGCTGCGGGATGTCTGTTGGCGGTGGCCAGTGGACCCAACTGCTGGACCTCCACCCTGGATCTCCCTACAGCTCCCTGCCCTCCCACCACTCCCTCATCAAGCAGGAGCCAGGCTGGGGTGCGACGGACCCCATAGAGGACCCTCACTGTGGACTCGGGGCCTTCACAGTGCACTTCTCTGGCCAGTTTACAGGTTCAGGCCCATGTCGTGTTGGGGCCTTCGGGGAGTCTACAGCAACTCAACCAAGAATGTTTCCCAATGGAGCCTACCTGCCCGGCTGTGTGGACAGCACCTCTGCTTCCAGGAACCAGGGTAAGCATGCTCACTAAGAGATGTGAAACACAAAGAGCAGATATCATCAATACACATCAGTACAGTCATTTTCTTTTTACAAGCCAGTGTTTTTGTACACTTCCTGAAGAATGTGTTCTTGATGTAACTCCATGTTTAGGGGTTGTCAGTAGTGTTGTGTCTGTGCAGGATGTTATTTGCCGTGCCGGGTCATTCTGAATCACAACAACTGTTACGGCTTTGTCACACTGTGACATTGTTACAGCACTAGCACAACATCTCAGTCATGGGTTGATTTAACACAGTATTCAGGTGAATTAAAAAATCAGCCAGAGACGTGAGATAACTGAAAGCAACATGTTATTATATCCTTAAAAAGTCACTGCTCAATAGCAAAAGAACATCTATACTGCCAGAAAAAGGGACGAAAGAAAATAAGACACGATAGTTCAAGATATTCTTTAGAAGAATTGCCACAGCATGTGAAGAAAATGTTGATGGAGAAACAAGTGAAGTGCATCATTAGCCTGACTCTTTGGGAGATTTTAAAATTTCCTCACTGGAAAAGAACAGATGGGAGGGAGTTCAGCTGGAATTTCAATTTGGAATCAAATGTTATTTTTGTGTTTGTGTTAACACAGATACGATGCCTGAACCGTTACTGTTAACAGCTCTGTTGTCTGCTGGGGCTCGTTACTCCAGCCTCAAACTTGTGTCTGCCTCCTGATGTGACTTTCAGAGATGGCGTGCGTGGCACTGATTCTTGTTTGTTCAGTGGAAAATATTTTTTGATGAAGAGATAAAATACTCAGAGTGGCTTTCTGCAAGCTGCATGGGTTTAAGAGTCAGTGAGTCATTTTTCTGAGCAACATTTTCAACATCGCTCTCTGACTCAGGATGTAAATGACCATCCATGTAAAACAAATGCTGCATGTTTTCTTTTCATTCTAATGACTGTGCCCAAATCCAGTTAATTACTCTTCAGACTTGTTTTTACTGAGCATAATCCCACAGTAGCTCATCCCAGTCTCTGTGTGGCGTGTTTGCCAAACTTCTTTTTCCACCTGCCATAAATATTGCAACCACAAGGCCAAAGATGGATGGGGGGAAAAAGAATATGTTACAAGGAAAGAGGATTTAATAGTTTGATGAATGTCTCTCTGAGGTAACCCTGCCAGGGACTAAGAGCTACTACCAGGTGGATATAGATAAGTGACCAGATACTGAAGACAGCGCAAGCTTCAGAAAGTTACGATCATTTGTGAGATGGTGATCTAATGTCTGGGCCAGGGAAATCAGATGGATTTTATCTCCACCGCTTCTCGTTTTATTTTCCTCCTCAGGCTACGGCGGCTTAGACAGCAACCCCAGTTATGGTCACACTCCATCCCACCACACCCCTCAGCTCTCCAGCCTGTCCTTCAAACACGAGGACACCCTGTCACCGCCGAACAACATAGGTAACTGTCTGCAGCCCCGACGTGTTTTCACTAAATCGATTCGCAGACTGGACGGCTGTCATGTCACAGCAAGGTTATATAAGTAACCCATAATTTTCCATATCACAGCGGCATCGCTCTTATCCACTTTCCCTCATCTCTTGCCATCTCTGTCTGCACACACATTCATATACGCAGACATATATAAACACTCTCCCTCTCGCTCTTTAAGCATACATACGGTTAAGGACTCTGGAAATTATAACTTGAGGAAATGGCTTTATGTGACTCTGTAGGAATGTCAATAACTGTCTTGGGACCAATATACTATGTGAACCTGAAAAGGACTGGTGTTTCTCATTGACTTGTTTTCTCTTTGAAAAGTAGAGCTGTGTGTGCCTGTGTCTTTGAAATGAAGTGTCACTTTTTAAGTGTTTTATGTGTGCTGCAAAAACATAAATTGTGTAAACATTTTTGGGATATATTATATATTCAAGAGTTAGTAAGGTGTTGTTGGACCGTGTACAACGCCAAAAGATCAGTCCGTAAAAAAATGTAACAACAGATGAATCATTTAAAGAGTATTTTTAACCGCAAATGCTAAAAATAAATTGCCACTTCTAGCTTCAGAAATGTAATACTGGTTATCATCTGGTGAGCAAATTCTGTATTTTTGAGTTTTTGACTTATTCTTATACACTGCATTTCCTTATTTCCAGTTGACCAGCAGTACCCGGCTCCTAATCCCATGTTCGGTTGTCACAGTCCTTCAGAATCCTGTCCAAGCAGCCAGGCTCTGCTGCTGAGAAACTACAACAGGTACAGTTACCTCTCCCCGCGTGTGTCTGCCCTTCCTACATTTGACTCATTTAACCCTCGAACCCCTCCTTCAACACAATTCAGCTCTTCAAAAAGAAAAGAAAACTCGTTTTCGCGCTCCTCACTCATCAGTTAATGTCAGATTCTTTCCACTGACGCCACACGCGGCTCGCTGACTCGCCGGTAATTTTTAGAAGTGTGAACTCTCACTGATCCCACATTATGCTCTGTGTTTGCCTCTAAACTGTCTGGATCGTGAATCCTAATTTGTTCTGAGGTCAAGTGCTGCCCACTGGTGCTCAGCAGGCCAAAACAAACACTGAGTGATCTACTGCTGATGTGTCAGCGTCCACCCTCAGGTGAAAAATGAGGAGAAAAGTAAAAGAGACGTGTTCAGTGAAAGTTCTGAGGGGGGTGACTGAGAAATCTGCTTATTTGAACCCCTCAGCGCTTCCCAACTTGTTTTCATTTTGATGGGGAACATCTTAAATTAGGATGAGATTCTTTAAATGCCGGCCTGCGATGTTGTTGGAGAAAAGGAACATGTGCAACCCAAATACTGGGACAGCAGCTGATAAGAGAGGGGAAGACTGTACTGTTGTTAGAGCTTATGGCATGAACTGGAACCCCTCAAACAAACACAGGAACACGCACAGGCACAGGCACGCTCATACACACAGTGTATATATGTCAGATATCAGTGAGCCTTTCCAAAGCTGAACATAGTTCAGAGCTGATTAGCGAGCCATCACGCTCCTTCCCTCAAGGACTTCTCAAGGAATGCCGTCCAGAATTCCCCTGAAAATGCTTCCCGCCATTAATGATACTGAGGACAGAGTGATGTCATGCACTGGTCCGTGGTGTACTAGGTACGGAGGCACTCACCCCCACAGATCGCACATTCACATTCACATCATCATGTGTGTTTCTGCACTTTGCGCGTGTGCGTGTGCACTAGTGTGATCTGCCAAGGTAAAGAATGGCTCAGTGCCCATGTTTTTTAATGAGGCCAGTGAGGAGTGTGGTGGGCGGACAGGATCGGGATAGGATGTGTTAATAAGCGAACCATTTGGAATTCCCCTGAATGCACTTCTCCATTTTCCATACAAGGCAATGGACCTTTCCAAAAGTAACTAAACAATATATAACTGAAATAGAAATCTGAATCTATTATAACCTACATATGTATGGCTGCCCTAAAGGCTTACAAATAGTTTTTCTGCTGTATGTTTTCCTCAGCGATAACCTGTACCAAATGGCATCACAACTGGAGTGCGTAACATGGAACCAGATGAACAGCCTGGCATCTTCTATGAAGAGGTGAGCATTTTTTTACTCACGATATATTTTTTTATATCATGCTGTATTTTTTAGTCTTGGCCGGTGTTTGTGATGGTGCAGAGGAGGAAGAGGAGGATTTCACCAGATGGTTGTTGGCCTCCTGCCCAGGGAAAACAGGACATGGAGTATAGCATAATAAAGTGTACTGGTACTGCATGTTTTAAAGACTGATTTGAGTTTTTGTTCAGTGAGGACACTTTGACTTGACCTCACTTCAAGAACTCGGTTTTAACTCGGTTAAATCCCGTCAAATCTTAACTCAAAATCTTAAACAGTTTCTGTAATAAGTTGTGATAAACAATTTAAACAACAATCTGAGGGGGGGAAAAAAATCAATTTTAACACTGAAAAACTAATCTGATCTGCTTTATCAGGAGATGTGTGGGAGGTTTGATGACATTGTAAAGCACTGACTAACAACCCACGAACTATGATGAAATTGTGATTCAGAGTTAAACTTGTAGCATGTGACATCGCCTCTTCTTCACACCCATCTCACCGTCCCGTCCGCAGACTGAAAACACAAAATGTGATAATCTCATCTCACATGAAATGTCGAAAGCTGTGCTAACTTTGGCAGTAAACACTGTGTTCCTGTTGGATCCCATCACTCAATTTATAAGCCACATGAGAAAACCCGCGTTCAGGGCCTCTAAAGTCAGACACGAGCAG
This sequence comes from Planiliza haematocheilus, assembly GCA_005024645.1. Lineage (NCBI taxonomy): Eukaryota > Metazoa > Chordata > Actinopteri > Mugiliformes > Mugilidae > Planiliza > Planiliza haematocheilus. Next base: position 8,557,807 of record SRSE01000649.1, on the reverse strand, counting down.
TGGTTGTGACGTGTAAGAGTGTGTGTTCACAGGAAAGAAAAAGACCTTTTGCTTCAAATCTCTGCGTTTCTACTAACTTGTCATTTTGTTCCCTGTCTGCCAGTGGCCACACACCCAGCTACAACAGTGACCCCATTGCCCCGCCTCCACCCATGCTTGTGAGCGCTCAGTACCACATACACACACACGGTGTCTTCAGAGGTCTTCAGGTCAGGCCGTATTCATGCACATGCATACAAACAGCAAACAAAACTCCTCCTCTACAAACTCCTTTCTTCCTTCTCACCTTCTTAAAGGACGTCCGACAAGTTCCCAGCATTGCTACGCCGGTTGCGAGGCCTTCAGAGGCCAGTGAGAAGCGTCCTTTCATGTGCGCTTATCCCGGCTGCAGCAAGAGATACTTCAAGCTGTCACATCTGCAGATGCATGGACGCAAGCACACGGGTAGGAAAGACGAAGCCGTGATTTGTGCACCGTTTTCCCGCTCCAGTCTGAATGTGATAATGATGATCATGAATGAATGAAATGATTTTGCAGGTGAGAAGCCTTACCAGTGTGATTTCACAGACTGTGGTCGAAGATTCTCTCGCTCAGACCAGTTGAAGAGACACCAGCGCAGGCACACAGGTACAGCGGTGTCAAGTTATAGCGTCTGTTTGTTTGTGGCTTCCACTGAGGATGCTGAGCTCCTGGGTTATTTCCAGGAGTTGTGAGGCTTTAGAAAATGTACGTTCCATGATATAAAAATTGTTTTAACACAACGATGTTTTTACAATCATTTTCTTCTTCTGAACATCTAACTGTCCATCTGAATAGTTAATTATCCAGTGTGGATACTAAATACTTAAATAATACTTTAAAAAGGATTTTATTTTTCCATAAGAGGGCAAACAAACACATGTATTGAGGTTAATAGTGACCATCACACTCAGACAGATTGTTGCATCATTCAAATTCTGACCCTCGCTCTCTTCTCATTTATGTCTCTGACGGTGCCGCGCCCACCATCGTCTCTGTGTAGGAGTGAAGCCCTTTGAGTGTGAGACGTGTCAGAGAAGGTTTTCACGGTCAGATCACCTTAAGACGCACACTCGGACTCATACAGGTAAAACAAGTGCGTATACCTTTTTTTACCTACATCCTCATTCTTATTCCAGTAAGATGAATTCTTTTTTTAAGACTGTCTCCTTCATTTTAACTTATTAGAGTCTTTGATCGAGAGAGAAATTTACCCTAAAGCAATGCTTTCCCCTGTTTTTCCCCGTTTGTCCCCCTCCTTGTCAGGTGAGAAACCCTTTACCTGCCGCTGGTCCAACTGTCAGAAGAAGTTTGCCCGCTCTGATGAGCTGGTGCGCCACCACAGCATGCACCAGAGGAACCTGACCAAGCTGCAGCCTGCCATCTGAGCCGAGGAAGAGGAAGGTGACAGTATGTTGTGCCAGCTAGTAGAGAAAGACGCCTGGAGCCTGGTCAGCCGTTATGGTGCCTTGCCAGGCTCGCAGAAGTGGCGAGCACAGCTGACGCCTGCTTCAACCAGAGAGACGACGTCAGGAGAACAGACTCGCTGATGATCCATGAGTTCTTCAAGACGCACCTCAGCTAGCACTTGTTCTGGTTGTGTGACATTAAAACCCAAACTTCCAGAGGGTACAATACCACAGTAACTCTGAGCCAAGATGAAGATTTTTTTTTTGTAAGATGAGGAAAATGTTGATACACTATTTTGTATATTTTAGTACACTTGCACTGGGTTTTTGTCTTACTGTTAAATTGTCTCACTTTGAAAATGTGCTGGACTTGGTAAACTGGATTTAGGAAATGGACAAGTTGTTTTTTTTTGTCCATTAAGTTGAACACAGAGAATTTTTGTTTTGGGGAATGTCATCGTTTTTATATTCTTAAGATACACACAACACTCACAAAACTGCTTTGTATATAAATGTGCTGTATTTGCTTAACATTCCTTTGGTATTTTCTATCTTCTCTGTCTTGCAACTTTATAAAAACTGAGTTCACATTGGTGTCGAGGGTAAAATTGTATGCTTGCGTGGGCGAGAGACAGAAGAGGTGTCGCTGTTGTCAGGTTAAGAGGCCACCTATGAGAGGTGCTGGGGTATGAGAGGGGTGACAGACAGTAAAGCTGCGCCCCTCTGTGACTCTGACAGGGTGCAGGTCTCTCCCTCCACACATCTTCATAACTAGGAACATCTGGAGTTCAATAAATCTCATTAGACGAGACACATACCTCAGTGTCAGCAAGCCGTACTCCACTGACTGACCTCTTCTGCACAAGCTGGGCCCCAGAATGCACACAGACTTGGACTGAAGTCCCTATTTTTAAAAGAAGAAGAATGAAGAAGAAGCAGCTTTTTAGTCTAGAACAGCATATGACATAATCAAGCCACATGATGGCAGTATCAACCTTTTTGGTCCAGCCACCGAGGCTGCGATCGCTGGTGCGTCACTCATGAGCAGCTTACCACCCCATGTCCATCTTACTCTTGCAGTCAGTGGCGCTGAGTGTCCACATTTATGATGATAATGTAAATGAAAGTGAGAAACAGGAAGCCACATTCAGCGTATGCTCCAGCGCATCAAATATACATGATGTGGATGGAGTTGAGTGTCAGCTTGTGTGCAAGTCTACAAGAGAGCGGATGATTCAGCTACAGCAGGTATGTTAATAAAATATAGCTCGGCGTGGGCAGAAAGAGCTGCCGTATGGCTCTGTGGGCTAATGTCACCAGGAGTTGGAATGTAAACACGCACATACAAGAATGGTATATTTAGCTGTTGGCTGTTGTGTTCACACACACAAAGCACATTTGGGCCTTCGCTCGTAGTCAGCAGAAGCACACATACTGTACATTATATGCACACATTTGCACGTGTACTACTTCTTTCATTTCCACCGTGGACCTTTACACAAACAAGATTAAAATGCCTTTCTCCTACTTCAGGGTCAGGGACGACTCATTTGAAGTGGTGATTCCGGTTGTTTTCCAATTCACATAATGACTGCGAGGTAGTATCTCTGTGATGTTGTGTTTTTTTCTTCTTCCTAATCCAGTGCACTTTGATTAAAAAGGGCTTCTCTTTGTTCTCTCTCTGCAGGGGCGTTGGAAGTGGAGAAAGATCAGAGGTACAGCGGAGCCGAACATTTTACTCACTCCACTTCACTCTTAACTGGAAACTGCCAGGGCTTGTTTGAAGCGCGAGAATCTGATGCTTTAAATGTTCTTAGTCATTACTACCATCATTATCACACACACTCAGAGACACCGTGATCTCAGCCCTTCATTGATCTACTTGATTTCATAAAGTTTCTGTCTTGGGGAGGGTAATATCCAAGAACACAACAAATATGGACTCAGTCCCATCCTGACAAACGATACTCCCAATGTGAATGAATGAGCATGTAAATACGCGCACACACTCCCGCATGCACGCACGCCACCAGATGCCCCCTCAGCTGTACTGCTGGCTGTTTGCCTTTAAGGGGTGTCAGCGTGGGTAATCTCAGGTGACGTACACCTGGTAACTCGCAGCCCAAGACATCTGTAGGACAGCAGGCCTGCTAGCTTCACAGCCTCCGCATCCACATGTGACGCCCCTAAAAGGTTTCCTGAATGCAAGTGCGATATAACCTCACTGTCACAATGAAAGCCAAGAAAATAGTTCATTCCATGTATGCAAGTTTGAACCTTTACTTCTTTACGTTAACTTCATTTAATAAGGAGTGATATTATTTCTCAGTATGTCATGGAGTGAAGTCCCAGGTGCATCCAAAATAAGCATACAGCTCCTACTTTGATTCTTGGGGCCAAAAAGATGTGATTTAACCTCTGGGAACTGGAAAGGTCAGTGCACATGTAGCACACAGAGGCCTCTATGAGCCCCTAGGGATTGTTAACAAGGTCAAGGCCCCAGAGAGGAAACTTAACAGGGTTACAAGAAGGCCTGAATGCAAAAACGATACTGCACCGACAGGAGGCGCTGTCAGGGAATGTTTGCATGTTAAGTGAAGCATGCTCGTAGTTGTATTCCCAGACAGCATTCCCCTTCCCCTCGGGCTAGCTCTCTTGTGCAGGGCTGCTGCTTCCCAGTCTGAGGGGCCTAGGGGTTCTTGGGGGTATTCCCGGTGGTATACCAGGGAGCCTGAGGGGCTCCAGTGTGCAGGAGCTTTGGGAATGTAGAGGCCTTGGGGGCCTGGAGCTCAGATGGGGCCTAGAGGGTAAACTTTCTCACTCAGGGAGCAGAGATGGAGCAGATACGGAAAGACAGCGAGGGGAAAACACCTTGAGAGGAGTCTGTCAGATATGCAGGCAGCAGCCGGAAAGATCCCATGAGGGTACACAGTCACAGAAGCACAAACACACAGACGTATGTATTCTCCAACCCCACACCAATATGTGGGCCAGCAAACAGAAGCAGATAGAGTCATACTCTGTGGCTTTCATCTTCTCCTTTTTTCTCCCTCCTGCTGCGCCCTGTATTCCACAGGAAGATAAAGTATTAACTCCTAACAGGATTAGATGTGTCTCTATCATGTGAGATACAAGATCACAAACCAACCCGAGCCCCCTGGGGAACAGTGGGATGGGAAAGGCCTTGTCTCCCCTCCTCCATCCCAAAGGTATCCAGATGCTGAGGAGAGAGGAGCAGAGAGAGAGAGGGAGACAAATGTTGGCAAATGGAGCGAGAGAGCCATTTTGTCCAAAGATATCAAGTCTCACTGGGATAGCGTCGTCTCCACCCTCACTGTCATGAACTCCAAAACAACTCAGCTGTGAGCCACTTTGCCCGTCTTTTAATTAAAAGTTGAAAACTTTCTCTCCGCATATATCATATGCGATATGCAGGCGCCTGTCAGATTGAGTGGGTTACTCAAGCAGGCATGTAAAAGCTGTTTAAAACTGATTTTGAGTCATCCTGACCTCAGTCCAAAGGGCTCCCGTTTATCCAGAGGCGCTTGCAATCAGTTACCAACTCACTAGGTTTATGGTTCCTAAATTGAAATGTATTGCTCTTTAGAGCCTTCTCTCTAATTGTGTAGCCATTAATGGCAGATTCCGTATCTACACTGCGTTGATGGCTACATAAAAACTCATGATGATAGATGAGCACAAGTGCAGTTCTTAAAAAGAGACAAGGGAGCATCTTGTTCCGTCTCACCACCACTAGGAGGAGTGAAGTCCTGTGGTGGGAAAGAGGACGAACCATCACTTTCTCCGAGATAAGAAGAAAAACTAGAGGACTCCTTCAAGCCTCATTGTCCAGAAGGAGAAACGTGCAACTCACAGAATGAGGCTGCATTCACATGGCCTAGACACAGAGTCACACAACTAGGAAAGCAGAAGGGATGGCCTGCATATCATCAGGGCTGCACTGTCGAAAAACTCAAGTCATGATGCAAGATCAACCAATGCATCCGTTTCATTGCCTTATTTTTGAGCACCAGAGAGTGCGTCATTTGGATTTTTCATAAATTCTTTAATACTAAAGTATTCAGTTACATGAAAGTTCATTTTCCACATAAGTGCTGCTAACTCCACACCACGCTGAATTAGTCACGTGGAAAAATCATAAATACTTTTATTTTGGTGGACAAAAATAGTCACATTCAAACAATAAATATAGGAAACACTTTATTTGTATTATGTAATTTAAGTCAGACTGAAGGTGATTTGTTTTTCATTCGTGATGACTGAAGGGCTGCACCTCTTGGAGATGAATGGTTGTTAAATCACAAAGCTCTTTGTTTTCATGACAAATGCTCAAGTATATATAACTAACCGGCTCGAACCTGTAACATATCCACCTCGCACCTTTAATGCACTTTTTAATTATATTAAGCACCTCCTAATTCATAGAAATTACAGAGGACACGACGTCTCTGCGTCCTTATTGAATGCACAGCTTGTGTGCCTTTGAGAAGAAGCAGTGACTCTTTTAAATCTGACATTGTTACTATTATATATGTTACAGTTCTTCTGTCTCCACTTTGCAGGGGTTTCAGCGATACATGAAGAGTTTGATCTCCAGTGAGAAGTAGAAAAAGCCATCCGTCATATTATGTCATATTAAGGCAAGGCATTATACCAATTGGTGAATACAAAAGGCTTTGTTTAAAGAGCTCAACGACTGTATTTTGTTTTGCAGTTATGCACGTTATTATATAATGGGTGGAAAGATTGTTACGAAAGCCTCAGCGCAGGATGGGTCAGATGTCTCAAAGATCCTTACAAACAACACCCTGAGCTATAAATCCCTTGGGTGGAAGGAACAAACACAAGAGATAAAGGACAAAGATGAGGGAGCACGGATATGTTCAGAGAAAAAATAGGGCATGGTGATTATAAGAGTCAGAGAGGAGCAGGGGTGTGCTGCTGGGGTGGGTGGGGGTGATTGGATGCACTGTATAGGCTGTTATGCAGGCTGTTTAATTGTTATTGCGGCTTTGCTGCTGTTAATTGCTGATATGGAAATAGAAGTGGGTTATGGAGAAAAAAAAGCCCTTAAAAAGAGATTGTTGGTGGACAAGTGAAAATTACTCTGGATGGGGAGAGCTGCTCGTGGTTGTGGACATTAATATGCTACACTTTATGACCCGCCTCTGACAGTGTCTCCACCCAGAGGGCTCATTATTATCAGAGGAGAGGCGTTGATCTACGCAGACACTCATATGAGAGCCGTCTGAAGGCATTACTGTACACACACTCCCCCGGTTTGAATGATTAGGAACCTATCATAAACTGTTAAACACGGCCGCGAGGCAGGCAGTCCGTGTGCCCCCATCTTGTTCGGGCAAACACTCATTTGGTTCTTTTACATCTCTGTGCACCACTAATACTCATCCACCTTCACTCACACATTGGCCCCCCGACACACAGATCCACCATGACACATGACAACACTCATATGCTATCAGGAGGAAGTACACTGAGCAACTCAGTATTTTAGGCCTCCCAATTATTCAAATGTATTAAGCAAGACAGGCCTCACACTCTTTAAAATGCGAAAGAGCAACCATTATATTATCTAATGGAGACCAAAAATAACCGAAGCGTCACTACAGGCAACACCTCCACTTTGACTGTTCCTCAGACCTGCAGCTTTCTGTCAAATGAACAAAGAAGGGATTCATTGGAAAATAAATCTGCATTTTTGGACTGTACAAGCAGAGCTATGCCAGACTTTATTAACCCACTTCTGCACATTTTTATGAAGTAATCATTGTTTTTGTCATATCGCTCTCTCATACCAAGTTAAGTAAACCTGGGAAATGTCAAGTAAATAAACAAAAATCAAACACGACCTGGATATTTGAAATGTAGTTTCCCAGACGTTATTTGGCTTCCTGTCGGCGTTTGAAGAAGGTCCTACATTACAACAGAATAACACGGCCCACACATACATCGCCCTGTCCCTTGTTCCTAATGAGCTTTATCGCATTGGTCCCGCTTGACTTGTCTTGCTAACTGGCACACATATATCCATATGTTCCACATGAGCAGGCAGAGGGGACAGGCTGGGTGGCGGAGCTGCTTTCTCAGTTACATCTGAGAGTTTTACTGCAACAGCCAGCAGCAACAGCAAGTCAGCTTAACTCCATCTCGGCTGCGTGGACCGCAATTAGCCATGTGCAAGTGTTAACAGCGTCCGCTTGTTCCTTGTATTCACTGAATCAAAAGTCGAGTACAGACTTGAATATCTGTCCCGTGCCGTTAGCTGCCTACAGCGAGCTCACGTGAAACTGTGAGCACATGCAGCACGGCATACAAATACACAGTACATGCAATGGTACTGATAAATGTCAGCATGGCACACCAGAGCGAAAAAAGACTGACGAAAAACTAATGGGACCTGCCACTGGGCGTGAGTGTCAAGAACAGGAACTTAAGAGCTATTGTGGTGTGAAAGACTGAAAGACAGTTTAAAGCATTATGGGTTGAAGGCTAGAGTCGGATTACTGTGGAATAAGTGAAACAGCAAGGAAAGCCATGTCAGGTAACTCATCTAGACACAAAAGATCAATTTGTTTTTTGGTAACTACAAGTAGAGCTGCAGAGTTAGGTGGTGAATTTGGAGGCCAGGTCCACACCTCGCATCCTGCTGGGGATGGCTGCTGCCATCAAGGAGCATCATTGCTATGAGGTGGGGGTGTCTGGTCTGGTCTAAGTGGGGGTACATGTCTAAGTAACATCCACATGAATGCCAGGTCCAAAGGTTTCCCAGCAGAACATTAAATTGTCACCAGATGGTCAATCTTATGCCTGATCAGTGTTTATTCACATGAATGAAAAAAATCAAATGGTAAATCAAAGTAATTGTTCAGGATATTAGGAAACTAATGAAAGGCTTCCTTGCCTAGTTGGATGAGAAGAATGCTACCAAACCTGTATGTATAGTAAAGATGAAACTACTGGTTGCTAACGGCAGTTTAGCTCAAAACAAACCGGTCTGGAAATGGGGAAATACCTAACCTGTAATAATATCCACCATGTGCCAAATCAATTCTGGAAAGGCACAGCTACTTCCTGGGGTCTTCACCAACATCACCCTGCCATTGCCAGGCGACCAGTGGAGACTGCCACAAGTAACCTTTTCATGACCAGTCTCGCTGCTTCTGTGTCCAGAGCTTGGGTAAGTCATCCTGCTGGTAGTAGTCACTTTGTATTTACCCTTCTCACAGTTGCTATATCTGCTCAATGCCAGATTTAAGCACAAGTAAAACAATGTCTTAGTCTTAAAAGCAACCTTGTATGATAAATTTATAATGCCGTCTTGACAGTTACAAGTTGTGTTGAACAAGTTCTTTAAACTTAACAGATACCATTGTTTATCTTGTCCTGCCTCTGTGCTTAAATAACTACAGGTTTAAAAACACAGTGGTTCTTATGAAAGCATTAGTTAGCTTAATACACAAAACACACAATGCTTTATTTTCTTCCTTTGTTTATTTGGACAAAACCTGTGAGCTCGAAGCATTTGTCACATACGTTTGTGTTTAAGTGGTATGCAGTTACAAAGGTGAGGTTTGGGACAGTGACATATCCACCACAGAACAATGGGGTTTGAGCAACGATGTGTTATTGTCGTAAGCTGTGTTGTTCTCAGTTTAATGAAACACACGATAAAAAGACAAAAATTCCGATGTTCAAAAACAGCAGATTGATCCTTACAATGCTAAGTGCAATAGGGGAAAAAAAATGGAGTGATGCAACAGGAGGAGTCAAGTGGGGAAATGAGGAAACTTGTACTCCCTCCTTTAATGTGTTCAAGCCAAGAGAGTACTCAAATCCAATTGACAGCTGTAAACTAGTAAAGCTTAAATGTAACATCATCAAAGGTAAAAAAAGAAAAAAAAAAAAAAAAAATGAACATGGAGCCCATTGTTGGCCTAAGGTATACCAATAAATACAAACTAAGTATAAAGGAAAAAGTCAGTCACTAGCTACACTAAAACACGTGCAAAAAACATGCCATTAAACATCAGTTCATCAACAGTTCTTAAACTAGTTCACTAACAGAAAAAATGTCTTAACACCAGGAAGACTGTAAACAAAGAAACATATGCGTTTTCAGTTTTTAAAAGACCTCTATATGAACACTGTGTTCCTCTCGAACCTTAAGTCCAGAAGATACTCGATAAATAAATAAAATCTGAATAAATGTTCCTAGTTGTGGTTTCACATTAACGTTATCAAAAATTATTCCTGTGTCGGACAAATTCTCGGTATTCGGCTTTGACAGGTTTTATTAAAGACTTCCTACACAAATCTCTGAGGCAGCAAAGCCGCCGATGCGGCTGGAAGGCACCATCGATGGAAAGTTAAGTCCACTGGGTCTAGCTTTGCTCCTGAATGTCAGAAACAAAACCACCGATACAAAGACCTAACCAGACCCTTAGTGTTATCAATCCTCTCATTTGGTATCTGCAGTGTTGGCTTGAAAACCAACACGCCGAGCCATTGTTACAAGGAAAAGATGGAAATTGGTAGGAGGAAGTGCCAGAGTCTGTGAATCTGTCTTTCTCGGCAAAACAATCCTCCTCACATCAACACGAGGACCTGCAGTGAGAACTCAGAGCTCGTCATGGTTCTTGGTGAGGTCCTCTCCATAGTTGGTGGCTTGACTTCCTACGAACATGTTCCAATTCTCAAGGATCTCCTCTTTAGTCAGCATTTGATCCTGATAAGAAAGAACAAGAGAATTTCACGATAGGTCAGCCTTATTCTAACACTACGGAAGCATAAGAAAATAAGCAAAGGATAAAGATATAAAAGACAAATATAAAAACTCAGCCAACAGTGCAAACTTGTTTGTGACCATCATGTGCAGATGAAACTGTGTACGGTACCTTGTCCTGGTCAGACTCGTACACCAGATGTCTGGCCTCAGCTTGAGCGTGGTCGTAGTCTTGTGGCATAATCCAGTGGCGGATTTCGTCCTGGTCCATCTTTCCGTCTTTGTTCAAGTCCCGGAAGTCAGAGAATTGTTCCCTCTCGGTCCTGACCCAGTCTGGTTCTGGACCACCATCCTCATGGGCAAACATGTCAGCTTAAAAGAGAAGAAATGACATAAGAAGCCTCAGTTAAAATGCAGTTTACACTTGGATTCCTCCTTGGATTTCCAAAGTCACCTGCCTTGATTGCTTTCCAGAAAGTTGAGAAAGTGGTCTTCTGAACTTCTATTCAGTTCAAAAGCATACATGAATAACTAAGCTAATAACAGTGATGCTAAAAATACACAACTGTATTTTGTGTGTTAGTTGCCTGCCTTTTGTGCAACAACTGGCTTATCATTTCCTTTCAAGCGTTTAAAGTCTATTGTTTTCCTGTGTGATGTGGCTAGAAGCCTAGTTTTCTAGCCACATCCAAACATGTAAACGTTATTTGTGTGTGCAAAAAAATATATCTTTGTTACTCTCCACGTCAACAAACTGTGCATGAGACCTGTTGACCAAAGGATACCTGCAAATGGTTGAATATCTTCATATTAATTTTTTCCCAATTTATGTTGCAGATTGTCACTGAATGTTTGGATTTAATTGAAGCCAACAGATGCCTTTATTGGCGACATTGTTGTTAACTTTAATTTATTTGATTTCATTCATTTTATTAAGTGCATGGCTTCGACTCACCAATATACTCATCCTCGTCCACATGTCCATCGCCGTTCTTGTCAATGTCCTCCAGAGTTTCCTGCATTGAGAGGCAATGAAGTCATTAAAGTGGGACACAAGGGTCAGCTGTGGTACAGCTTTCACTTTGAATACTAAAAGAGAAGCCTGTTGCCCCGGGCCGTACGACTGAATGTGTGAGAGTCAACTTACAACTGGGCTGGCAGACTGACTCAACAATTACATGATTGCTAATGAGATATACTCCCTGCATTTACACATGAGGCACAGTTTTGACCAGCCAACAGTTTGTGAAACACTAGTTTTAAGGTGCTACTAGATGGTTGTACTTGACTAAATGGGTGCTTGTTGACCATGTGAGCTGACCATTAGAACCACACCCAGTAAATGCTGCGCATTTGGACACAACACGCAGCCATAGAAATCCATATCATTGGATGCATCTCTTCCTGCAGGTGAGATGTCCTCTCTGCACCCTGCTGAATGATTAATGGCCATGTAGCTTCAGAGGTCTAACAGCTCACTAATAATAAACTAGAAAAACCATCCATCCATTTCCTATACCACTTAACCTGTGCAGGGTCGCGTGTAAACAAGAAGAGATGTTCACCGCTGTAAACACGGACAGACGGAGAGATGTTCGGTACCTTTTATAGGTCTGTGAGCTGGACGGTAACAGCAGTACATCCAGGGTAACATAAAACTTTTAGTCCAGTAAAAAAAGAAATATACTGAACATATATGATCATAGCCATCACATAAACTAGTTTTGAACAGGATTAGATGGAAAACAAAAAAATATTATTTTCATTATCGATTTTTATCAACTTCAAAAGACAAAGGCTTTGTCCAACCAACAGTCCAAAACCACAGATCATAACTCTAATATATGACTACGTTGCAAAAAACTATTGCTCTAGACTCGGCAAAAGTAAAACTGGCTGGCACCAGATTTTCACTAATGGAATAAAAATCAGATTCTTTTAATAGCCTTATAATTTGTCTTCTTGCAGCACAAAAAAAAAAACAGCCTGGAATATGCATTTAAAATTATATTTGCTCTACCATCTTGTTGGGGAAGTGGTGTTTTATTTCTAGTTTACAGCATTTTAGAGCAGTGGCAGTGGAAGCAGATATCAAGGGACAGAAATATGATGCCGGACATTCAAACAGAGCGCTCTGTTGTTGGAATGAATGTGTAGGTGTGTGGCTGCCACTTAGCGAGACGGCTTCATGTTCCTCCAATAGATTTCAGTCCCACCGGCCTACAGCCTCATTCTTTCGAAAAATCCTTGGTGTGTTTCACTTTTGACTACGTGCATCATCAAAGACTCCTCAGTGGTGTGAAAGTATTACATTTCAATATGTGTAGTCTTTGCAAATATTCACAACAATCAGTGGAGACGCTACGAGTCAAATCGTCCTCTGGTAACATTCAGCAACATCGTAAAAATGAGAGATTAATAATTAAATCTGTCAAATGGGTAGTACAACTTTTATGAACACAGCACCATAGTGCATCACTGCTAACATTTGCAGCGCCAATGTTCCACAAACCAAATTTATATTTAAAGATCGAGCCTTAAACGGGACGGTTGGTCCCTCCCAACGGACATGTTCCAAAAAAGTATAGAAACTCAATCGTTTCCGGGGTCAAATTAAAATTTCATTAGGGAGTTATCCAAATGTAGCACATTTATTTAAGTAGAGAGATATAACATGACTTGGATATGGTCCTGTAATTGAACAATACTTCTTTAAGACAAATGAAAGGCTTTGGGGAAGGTCATTTTCTCCTAGTGTGAGAGGGTATTCTGTGTGCGTCTTTTGATCAAACGTAAATAGCATATGTGGTTTACAGAGGGCTTACCAGAACCACAATATCCTTCATGTGCTCAAACTCCTCGGGGTGGAGGAAGGATGTGAACTCTTCTCTGTCTGCCGCCAGGTCCCCGTTCAGATCAGCAGTTTTAAACCTCCTCTCATCACGAGGAAGCATCTTCTTGAAGCTGAACTGGTCGGTGGCATCCTCGAACTCCTCCGGGTTGGCTGAGAGGGGGATACAAATTAGGTTACTGTCAGGATTGTACATAAAGTTTCTCTGTTAAGAAAAGTGTGGCGGAAACAAATGGAACCGTACCGAGGTAGTAGCCGTACGTGGCTTGCTTGTACTCGTCCCATGAAATCTTGTTGTCCTTGTTTAGGTCATAGTCTGTCCACACTTTTGCAACATTCTCATACACGTAACGCTTCTGCACGCGCTTTATCCACGCCTTGAGTTCCGCTGTGGTGATGAAGCCATCTGCGTCGCTGTCTATTCGCTCCACGATTTTTCTGTGAAGAAGGGAGTGAAGAAGGAGAGATATTAGTGAGAATATTACTGATAAAAATATGTTTTTGATGGAGAACTGGACCAAGCCACATGTAAGTCGACAAATGTCTAAGTAACTAACAAGCCTAACAGAAAAAAAATTGAAATATCTAGGCCTATTGTTTTTACTAGAGGGCTTCAAAGAGATTACTCCAGTGGGAGGAGCAGGCAGTCAAACCCATTTTTAGTAAAACTTGCTGTGTAGCTGAGGTGTATTCTTAGACCCGGGTTGCCACGTTGTGATGTTACAGGGGTCCTCCCACTCTCTGAACCACAGGAAGGAGTTTTTTGAACCAACGTGTGTCAAAAGATGCCAACATGTCACTTTCAGAGTAAACGAGGACGCACACAAACAGAACCACGTGGCACATTAACGCATCAGGGACACTTTACGGAGACTGATCCCCAACTTCACTCATACATCTAAATGATTCTTTAATGATATATTTATAATTAACATTCCCACTAAGCAATTGGCACTATAGAGAGAGAGTGTGTGCGAACGGAGCCGGTGGCGTAATAACGCTCAGGTTTATGAAGCCTTACAGATTTGCTGGCATGCACAGCTTTCTCAGGCACATGTGCTCGTGTTGTTAAATTTTAATGCACTTAGAATGAACGGTCACACGCAACAATATCCAGCAGCAGACTTAACAAACACAAAAATCTCAGCTTGACCTGCGACAATAACACTGACAGCTACTGTACCCACGGATACCAAAAATCAGTTCATGTGACAGAGTAATAACAATATTTTCCTTACCCAAGCCTGTCCTTGCTCTCTTCGGGAGTGAGCTGATCAAATGTTTTGGCCTCGTCTTTGCCCAGAAAGGCCTCATGGTCGTACTGGAAGCTCTTATTGTCTTCGTGGGCTTTCCTGCTCAGTTCTGGGTCATGGATAACTCTCTCTTTTCTCAGCGTTGGTTTGGCTTGCGCCACAGAGGCGCACAGCAGCAAGGAAATCACCAAACTGAGGCCGGCCATCAGTCTTGAGTTCTCCGAGGCCAAATCAACTATTTCTAACGGGCCTGTAACACCACAATGTACAATATGCAAGCGGCTAGGTGGCCACTTTCACTACCTGGCAGGGCCGTAACCAGGATTTTTCAAATACCGAGGTCAAATATTTCTATGCATCTTATTTGACAAAACCTCCTAAGGTGGTGACTTTTCATTAATTTTGTAAAAGTAAATGAACTGACTTAAAATCACAAGACCAACGAGATGACCATGTAGTTGAACATGTTTATTTTAACAATTACAAAACTCTGACACATTTTGAAAGCAGAATATTTTCTGTGTGTGTGTGTGTGAGAGAGAGAGAGAGAGAGAGAGAGAGAGAGAGAGAGAGAGAGAGAGAGAGAGAGAGAGAGAGAGAGTAGTGCAGATCTTCATTCTCAATCCAGGCAGCCATCCTCTGAAGTAGGGTATTTACATTAACTGCAATGACACATTGGATAGACAAAACAACAGATAATCATCATTCATATCATTATTACAGCAGTGTAGTACAACTAGATAGTAGTAAAAGTGTGTCACGTACATTTAGTCTCACCTTTTGTCAAAACAGGTGACAATTCTTCTGTGGCCTGAGGCGTCCCATCTTTGGAGCACTCGTTGGGGATCAATTGTCATGTTTTGGTGGACATGCATCAGAGCAAGACCAGATAGCCTTTCATCACCCATGGTTGAGCGAAGCCATGTTTTAAGTCGCCGTAACGTAGAAAAAGACCGTTCACATGAGCATGTTGTTACTGGCAACGTCAGGTACAGGGACAGCATCCGCTGAATGTTTGGATAAAATTCCAAAAATCCACTTTGCAATGTGTCCTTTGCAGATGCAGGGAGGTTCCCAGTGTGGTTTTTGAGGTGATGCTTCCATTTGTTTAATTCCTGTTTTGCAGTGTCAGGATAAGGCAGGTCTTCCTCATACCATTGCAATAAACTGTCTTCTCTCTCATCGCTTAGCTGTGGCAACTCTGTTGGCACTAAGAGGGCTGCAAGCAGGGCAGGTTCAGTGGACTCTGCAAACCTGGTCCTCAGTTCTGTGGTGACATGATCAATGAAGGGAATGAATAAATTCACCCTGTAATGGGCTTCAGTTGACTCTGCAGGTGCATTTCCCCTGTGCTGCTGTTTCCCAGCTATTCTTTTTTTGACAGGAGTAACACCAATGGTGTCTGCCAGGTGCACTGCTTTTTGGTAAATGTTGCTGAAGCCATCATTGCGGAGGCTCTCAATAACTTCAGCAACTTCTCTCCCTTCTTTGTAGGCCCTTAAGAGATCTACTTTGGGTGACTGCAGCTTTATTGTTAGTGGCCAGATGTACCCAAGAACACTTTGTATAACAACTGAAGTGACAAGGGTGTCAAAGGATTCCATGGTTTTCAGCAAGCTGCTGGCTTTTTCAGAGTTAGGGGTGCAGTCGCTTTCAATCTCTTGCAGTGCCCTGTGAGTTGGTCCAAGTTTTGCAATAAAAGCATTAACTGATTTTATCCTAGACCCCCATCTAGTGTCAGACATCAGTGGGATTCCTCTGGGTCCATCACCTCCCTCTTCCTGAAACACATCTTGCAACTTGTGTTTCCTGGTTCCTGCCGAGAAGAAAACAGCCACCTTCTCAATGAAGGCCATTGTATTTCTTATAATTGGGACATCTGAGCATCCATGAACCACAACAAGGTTTAGGGCATGGCTACGACAATGAGTGTACAGGGCGCGTGATTGAAGCTCCTGTATTCTCTTCTGCACCCCACTTAGCCTGCCACTCATATTACTTGCCCCATCATACCCCTGGCCCCGCAGAAAAGAGAAAGGAAGCCCCCATTTCTCCAGCTGCGCAATGATGGCTTGTGTGATGGTTGCAGAATCCTGCTTCAGAAGAGGACAAAATCCAAGGAAATCTTCATTAATGTCAGAATCAGAAGATAGATAACGTATACAGATTGTCAACTGCTCCATCCCGCTTATATCTGATGTTTCATCTGCCAGTACAGTGAAATATTTAGATTTCTGGATTTCAGCAACAATACGGTCACGAATTTCTTCTCCACAGCATGTGATCATTTCATTTTGTATTTTTGCTGACAGGTACTTTGCATTTCCAGGTGCAGTCTCCAGGTGCTGTTTAAGGATGTCATCGAACTGTGCTTTCCACTGGATAAAGTGCATGAAATTGCCATCTTCACTGCTGTTCTTCCAGGTCCCACGGAAAGCAATGTTTCTCCTTCCAAGATTTAAAATCACATCCAGGATAGATAGCAAAATCTTGCGATTTGTCTTGACCTTTTCTGAATACTGAGAACTGATCACTGACTGTATGTCTTTGTTTTCAGCTTTTGTCACAGACAGGAAATTCTGTGCAAATGCTGAAGCTGTTACATGCCCTGGAGTGCTTTCGTGGTTAGAGATGATCCCTCTTTTTTCCCCAACAGCATTCTTCCAGTCCCTGAATCCCTCTGTTTGGAAGGTCATGTTTGTCCCCTTCAGTTTACTGAACAATATGCATACGCAACAATATGCAGCATCCTCAGATGGAGAGTACCGTAGCCAGGGGTGTTTTTTTTCCCACTCTGCACTATATCGGAGTAGCCGTTTACCAAATTGGCGCTGGGGGTATTTATACTGGTCTCTGCTCCATCTACACTGAAGGATGTTCTTTTTCTCTTGATCATTGTAGGAAGCTTTGTTTTTATAGCTTGCCGGATCATGGATGGACAAACTTGGAGTTTCTTCACCTATTTCCCTCTCTTTGTCTCCTGACTCTGCTATTTTTCCAGGTTCTGTTCTTTCCTTTTCTTCCTCTGCTGGTCCTGTTCTTCCCCTGTCATCCTCTCCTGGATCTGTTCTTCCCCTGTCTTCCTCTCCTGACTCTGTTCTTCCCCTGTCTTCCTCCCCTGACTCTCTGTCCTCACCCTCTTCAATGTCCTCTGTTTGATTTTAAAACATCATCATCATCATCCTCATCATCATGCATGTGTACGACTGACCAAATGGTCAAATGAATTAGTTGGGTTACTGGTCTAACCAATATGTAATATTTAAGACACCATTTGCAATCAAATCCTAATGCTGCTACAAAGCAAGCTTTTTACCTAAGTGATGAAGCAAAATATACTCACCTCCTCCTTCCCTCTTTCTTTTCCCCTGGCCTGTTGGCTTTCCAAAACTTAGGGTGGTCTGTTTTAGAGTGGTCCTCTTCATTTTGTTTCATTTATGACTGACTCTCGAATTTCGATGCTGATTCGCAGTTTAAAGCTTAAAGTTCGCGGTTAGCACGTCTAACCGCGAACTTTAAATTGCCCTTCAAAATAAGGTCTAACTTAGACATTCTTTAAGGTTAATTACAAAATAAGGTCTAACTAAGCTCTTATTTTGAAGAGCAGTTTCAATGTTTTATTATGTTCGGGTTCATAGTGCGAACGCGCTCCGCGACACAGGTATTCATGATATTATCAATAAACACACAGAGCGAGGCAATGTCATGTAAGTTAATTTTTATTTTTTCTCGAGAAACGTGTGCTCCAGTCCTTACTGAGAAAAATAGTTTGTAGCTGAACGTGTTTTATTTGCACATTTCACATTTCTGCATTAAAAAAAAATTAACGAGAAAGAAATACCGAGGACATGACCTCGGTGTCCTCAATGGTAGTTACGGCCCTGCTACCTGGACCGCTACACACTGACCTGTCTTCTATTCGGCAAGAGTGCGGAACAGTGTTGCAGCAAGCTTCCAGAAACCCAACCTGCGACAACACCTGCGCCTGCAGACAGGTCCACTAAACAGCCTTCACTCCTCTCTTACACGGTTTTAGGGCAATCCTGTCTCCTTTTCCTGGGAAAGCGACGCAACCAAACCGGGATTTCCTGCCGCCTTACGTACAGCCATTCACAGCGCCCATCTCAAATTGGGCCCGCCCCTAACCAATGAAAGGACCCATGCCATTGGTGCACAGGGTGTCGGTAAAACGAGAGGGAATCCGGCGCCACGTTGCACCGAACTGAGTTTAAATGTGGAACGACTTTGGGTCAGTGGGAGACTGGTGAGGACGGTCTCAGTGAAATTGTTTCAGTTTCATGCTCATGTTCGTACTCGCAATGCCAGTGTTGGATGTGTGTACAGGTATGTGTTTGTGCAGGTTCCCATTGCCCAAAATATTCACCCACAAACATGCAAGCCCCCCTAGCCATGTCTCTGCTGTGGTTTAAAAATCAGACAGTGCTCAAATGCCTTGATAATGTCAGGTTGGCCTACATGTTCAGTCACCATTTGAGGCTCAAGTTAGCACATGTTTATTTTTTACTGGGTATCCATGGCACTCTGTGCTACCTCTAACTTGAACCAAAGTAAATGTAAAGTTATGTTGCTCTTTCATCAGTCAAGCTGCTTAATATTTTAAGATTTGAGACTTACAACCTGATTAGCTGGTTCCACTTGAGATGCTAGCTTGAACGTTGCTAACTTTTCTGTCGTCGTTTATTTTAGTCGCCATAGACATTTTTTTTTCCGCCTACAGATTTCTATTTCGTCAGGGTTCATTTAGATTCAATTATAGAATATTTTACTGTGAACTCAAGAAAACACATGCCAACAAAGTGAAGCAAAGTTAAAGAACGTCTTAATATGACAACACCCGTGCTTCAAATATTCACATCACCAGCAATTCAAAGCAATGAGGGAAATGTTACCAGGGGACCCCAAAGAGTGATATACCTGGCAGGGAAAACTTTGTTAGCTTTATGTTTTTGGTGTTGCTGACATACTTCTCGTCAGTGGTGTTGGATATGTAATTTTTTTGTTTTCACGTTCCGTTAGCATGGTTTTTTTTAAAAGCCTTTTGCTTTTGATTACCATGTCAGTGCAAGGACATAAACATAATATTCGCTGAATGATGGAATGAATGATATTTAAACAATTCTTCTGAGCCATTTCATTACTTCTTCTTCAGGAAGTATTTCTGTTCTTTATTTGCTGGTGTTGTAGTATTGGGTTTCTCTATTCTGTTGTGTTGTATTTGCAGCGTATGTGTTGTCACATTGATGAGGACATTTTCTAAACTTGCTTGTGCTTTGTCTTGTTTTTGCATGTATTTCATTGCGCTGAGCTCGCTTTCCTGCTTTAGAAGATTGTTTATTGATACTACAGAGTGAGGACGTGTGCACATGATATTTGTATTCACCGCTATCATATTTAATTATTGACATAATCGACATTAAAATCACTGATCACCTGATTACCAACATAAAAATAAAAATACTGTAGCACCACTAGCCACTAAATTCATTTAGTGGTGGTCATACGCATCTACTTAGCATTCACCCTGGCTTCCTGCTCTAAGCTACAGTGCAGGCAAGTTCGCATAAAAAACTTTGTGAGTTGTCACACAACAAATCACCACAGGACAATTCTTTAGTGAAAACATTTGTCAAATAATTTAGCTTATTCCATACCATCCAGTGACCATTTCTAAAAGGTGCGCATAGCTTTGTCTCACACTGGTGTGTTAACTGTTTTGAAACCTAGAGATTTGACATGGTTGTTGCTGTCTTGTCTTTTTTTCCTTGAGTTACAAGTAGCAGGAGCTGGAGAGGACCAAGGCATGCATGTGACTGGGAACCTCAATCAAGAAGGAGAAAATCAAAGCAGGTACGACCCAGACATTACTCTCTTTGATTCTTAATATCTACTGAATTATGGATTTATTTTCATTATTTCTGAGTCAAAGGAGACATTTGCCTAGTTTGCTAGGGAAGGCTTTGCTTTTAAATAAATACTAGGGCTGTCAATAGATTTAAATAATTTAATGGCGATTCAGTTATTTATTTCCATAGTTAATGCACGATTAAGGCTAATTTTTTTTAGTTACTTTTGTCAACATCAAAGTCGATCAGAAAGATGCTGATCAGAGAGCTCTTTGCTTTTAGCTGTGTGCTCCATCCGGTGGTTCACATCAAGAGTGAATCCAGACAGTGTTGGTCTTGTAGAGCAACCATCTGGCAGGGCTTTGAAACTGAACTTGTCAGTCAAAACTCCCCTTTCTTTACCTGTTTCTGATCCTTGTCTTGCTTTTTTCTTCTGTTTCTTTGTGGATGTGTTAGGAGCTTTGAAGCGGGGTAATATTATTTACTACCACTACTGCACTTCAGATTCTTCTTGCTTTCCACAACATTAGCTGCTTTGATCATTTCCTTACATAAATAACGTAAGATTCAGTCTCCCTTCCCACATTAATCATTTTTTGCACAGTCCCTAAGTTTAGGCTCTTTGGCTTTAAGAAAGACGACATGGAATCAAACTATTGTGGTCTTTGATAGAAAGACATTGAAGAACTAGTAAGAGGTTAAAGATCCACTTGGAAGTCTTTGTACTTATAATTTGATTGTCTAATTAAAATTGTGGTAGATGCTTTTTTATATTTTTTATTAGCACAGTTAATTTGTTCCACTTCCTGGCACACCACAACTTAAAGACAAAATCTCTTATGTATTGAATGTACCAATCCAGTACGGTCAATAGATTAATAGGTGTATGTAAACTGGTACCAGTACTGACCTTACTAAATGGGTTGGTTATTGGACAGAATATGACCGATCAATATCAAATACAGGGCGCCTCTGTCAAAGTCATTGTGAATTTCCTTTGTGGTTTACACTCATTCAGCCATAGTGGGCCACTGACTCAGTTTTCAATGTAGTCTCACAGAGATCTCCAGGCTTAAGTTACCTTACAAAACATAATTTCATTGTGTTTATATGTAGTGAGGAATACAACTTTTAAATTAGAAAATTGAGAGTGTTGGTTTTTGATCTGAAGTTTTTGTCTGAATTGTAAAGAGTCATCCAGAATAACACCGTTTGGAGAAAAAATGACTGAAAGAGAAAAGTCAGTGTAAGAGTTAGGTTAACTGAATGATTTGAGAAAGACAGGGTGAGTTTGTGTACGAGGAGGAGGAGGAGGGGGGGTGTCATCATATCTATACGAAGATAACCAGAAGAATCACATTACTCATCCACATCTCGACTTGCTGTAATATGGAAGAGCAGACTCTGTACCCTGGAAACAACTTGCTGACACTGCCATGCCTAATCCTCCTTCGTGGGCAGGAGAAACATGTATTTTGCCATTCATCATTAGCATAATAAGCCAGCACATGGCACTTTGCTGTTTTGCATAAACAGAACACCCCAGTTTATGATTATAAAGAGGCCCTGGGGCTAACTAGCCTCTTTATTCAATTAATGAATAGTTAATGTATTTAAATTAGTCCTGCCTGGTCAATTCGAATCAGTGTGTTGTGCAGATGTGAAGAAATACAAGTGTGTTTTTTTCCACGGAGGTGCATCTCAAAAATATACACACCACACGTTTAATAACACACAAGTGTTATTAAAGACCAGCATATAAGATGTATTAAAGTAAATCATGTTTTGATGTGAAATGCACCTCACAACCTTGAGCTGCACAAAGAAAGTTCATTTTCTTTTAAGAATACTGTAGCGCTTTAAACGTTGTTTTCCTAGTATCAGACAGTAGGTGGGGGGTTTTGTGGTGTAACCTATATGGTGAAGGCTATATTAATCCCAGACAATGGTGGCATGGCTGAACAACTGCAGGCATTAACATGCAGGAAAGAGAAAGTAGATGGGAAGAGTGGCTTTCAACATGAATATTTCACTGAGGAATAGAAAGGGGAGGAGGATCTGCTGCTACAGGGGTGTTCAGTTAACCATGAGATTGCACACACTGCAGAATGCATTTGGTTAATGTAATTAAGAAAACCCTATGGTGGGAGACACAGAGCATTAGTGTCCAGGGTATACACTTCTGCTGTGATTACAAATAGCTGAGATCATGCAGGATAGAAATGAATTTGACTAAATTCATAATACTTTTTTAAATTTTGCATCTGTGTACATATATACATACAATTTCTGTATGTGTATATATATATAGTCTTGTTTAACTTTATGTGTGCTTGACTGAAGCATTAAGTCAATCTTAATGTATCATTTCCAACCTACTGTGACTTAATTTCTTTGTTTTTGTGAAATCTGCAGAATAATGGAGGTAAAAGTGACTTTTCTGTCTTTTTCTGCAGACTTTTGTCTGTTACCACCAGCGGCCTGTCTGAAACCAGTAAACAAACTACAGTGTCCCTCTTTCTTATTTTACTGTGGGTGTCACTAAGCTGTGTTGGTACCACCTACTATTTTAAGAGCGAAAACGAAAAGAAATTGCAACACTGTAATTTACCCAAAGGCGTCTATCGTGCCTACAACATTTCATTCATAAGTATCTGGTGTCTTCTTACAGCTTGTGAACAAATGTGCTCCTGTTTTGGGGAAAAATAAATATAAGGCCTGTGAATGACTACTTCTGATGTCCAAACTGAATTTGTTGCTCGGGCATTTGCTGTCTGCGTGCTCAAAGTTTCTCTGCAACTGTGAGTGACAAAGATGGGAAAAATAAGAAAACAAAATAAATAAAATAAACATCTTTCTGCATGATACAGTAAATCAGGATTACAGTAACAACTGACTAAAAGAGAAAATGTATCCAACCCTAACTACCCTAACCATGTACCATTTCTATCGTGTTGTTGAATAAAATTAATACCAGCAGAGTGTAAACAAGCAGATTACAGAGATCACTGCTTGACCAACATCCAGTGAGAGTTCAATCTGCAGTGATGATGTTGAGGTCCAGCCAAAGTAGGCCTACAAACATCATCTGACAATTTACAGATATTTACTTATTATTATTATTATTATTATTATTATCTCTCTTAATATCCTCCTCTTCTCCGTTCTCTAGAAATGCTGCACTGGTCACGGTTTAATTTCTCTTATTTCCTCTCTTTGTTACAGATTGTTTTTGGTATTTTTCATCATTAATATGAGTTTTATGTCACCTTTTCCACAACAATTTTCTGTCACATTTTAGGTTGGTGGTGAAGTCGAGGTAGAACAGCACTTTGACTGAGCAATAACAGAGAATATAGAGTCTCTCATCGCAAAATTGCTCTCACAATTCCCCTCTCCTCTTGTGAATTTTCATAGTCCTAATAACTCACCGCCCCTACTATTCTGGATAGATTAATAAACTTCTCATTGCTGCCACATAGGAGAAAAGAAACCTTTGCTCTGTTTAATGACAACTGTAAAGTGGAGGCAATCATGGGATGCCTCCCATGACATTTCCCCGTTCCTGTCCGCTCCACTTATCTTAGACAAATGGCCGTGCCAGGCCACTATCGAGATGAAGCGTTTTCCCCGAGTCATTACGTCTGTCACCGGGGCCATTTCCATATTGAAAAATCTGAAACAATAAACGACGCCTGAGCCTTTAATAACTGTGAAGGAATCATATTTGGAAAATTGCATTGAAGCAATAACCTTTTCTCCCTGTAATTAGATGACAGAGAGGTCCTGGTTTTAATTAAGTCAGCAATTTATAGCCGCACAGCCATACCTCAGCCTGCTGATTAGTATAGGAGGGATCACAGAACAGCGTTGCTTCAATTTGAACAGATTTGATCTAGTAATTACTGTGTTATATGGCAAAGGCCGCAGCAAGTCTCAGACTGTAGACTCTGTTGATGCAGTGCTCTGTGAAGCATGGCCCTTCCTTCCCATCGTTACTCGAGCTGAAAATATGCGGCGAGCAAGTGTCTGTCTGAATAGGTCTTCAAAGAGGGTCATCAACAAAGGACATAATGTTTGAGGAGGCATATTAAGGTGGATTTCTGAATATGGGGACCCGCGCGTGTGTGTTTGAGGGTATTTGTTTAAGTGCAGCATGATTTCGTGCTGCATCTTAATTGATCCTCTTGGTCACCGTTAAATGTTAACATTTGCACGAGGGGGCAAGAGAGTTAAGGATGCTGTTTTAGTGCCGTGTTAATAAACACGCCAATTTACTGTCAATTTATGTCCTGACAGGTCGTAATGAAGACCATGAAAAGAAGATTAGCTGGAGCCGTGGCAGCAGACCGTCTGGGGACCGTCATCATGAGACTGTAGGGACCAGCGTTTGTTGTGTGAGCTGGCAGCCTCTGGCTCGCTGTGGCCGTCCACATGACTGACATAAATGGTGCAGTCTTAGAAAAAGAATGGTGAATTTGTGTTCTCTCATTTATCACATTACACAGACATGCACCTATAGGCGATCAGAACAATAGCGCATGGCAGCCCACTTGACATATCATTAGTGACATCAAACAGATGCTTGTGATCTGTGCCGCTAATTTCATTAGCTTCTCCGGCTAACCATAGCAGTTTCTTCTTATTGTGTGGCAGAACAGGGTTTCAGAGAAAAT
The DNA here is from genome assembly GCA_005024645.1 of Planiliza haematocheilus. Classification (NCBI taxonomy): domain Eukaryota; kingdom Metazoa; phylum Chordata; class Actinopteri; order Mugiliformes; family Mugilidae; genus Planiliza; species Planiliza haematocheilus. The sequence goes on along the minus strand of SRSE01000649.1, from coordinate 8,532,972 downwards.
TGGAAGTTTTTCTTTATGTTCAGTGCTTATTAGATGTTTCTTTATTCCAGGTTTCAGTAGCTGTTCCCAGATAAGTCACACAGCCATAGTTGATGCCAATTAGGGACATACAGAATACAGAAAGTGGCAATATAGTCTCAGGTGTAACGATACTACTGCTAGACTATTATACTCAGAAAGCACTGTGCATGAACCACAACATTTCTCTTTTGTTTCTTATTGCTTATTCTCCTTTTCCATCTTTTCCTGACATTTCTCTCCTGTCAAGATTTTCAGTAAATGAATAAAAATCCCTTTTAACAGGACGTGAACACACCTGGTGTAGATCAGACGGACACTGCACAGAGACTCCTGCCAGGCCTCTCCCAATCTAATATGCAATCCCAGAGGCCTAATGGGAGAATGAGGTTAATTAATCCTAGAGGACATATCAGATTGAGGAGAGGGGCTCCTCAGCCCCCTAGATCTTCCCTCCATAAAGGTCACACTTCACAATAAGGGAACAGTGCATGTGTTACCCCCTCTGAGGACTTATCATCCGCCTCCCTCAAAACATCTAATTTGATCTCCTTCCTTCAATCAGCCTGAAAACAAACCCTGAAACACGCTGGGACATTAAGTGGTAATACTAAATGTCGTCCCCAGGCCTTGAGTCATCCATAGATCTGTGACAAAGCGCCCTAAGAGGCGATGGGGCCTGGTGCTAAATGTCTGCCACTGGCTAAACATCATTTGTGTGCCGACGTTAGATGCTAAAGAGTGTCTCTAGGCCTTGGCTGCATGACTGTGGCCAGTGATTTATGGGTCATCATTTGGGCGACATTTTCCTCTGGTCTAACATTCTAGTCAGTTGGCATTGCAATACTTTCTTTACACCTTCTCTGCACTGTGGCATGTAAAAGGGGAAACTGTGCTCAAGTGAGTGCACGTGCCACGAATGCCGTTCCCAGCTTTTGCCTCAGTCTTGTTGCTGCAGGGATTTTCTGTGGCAGACGACACTGTTGTAGTTAAGCACATCCAAGAAGATCTTAATACTATGTGATGTAAAGAGGTTTGTCTCCATACTATAATGGTCCTAATTCTTCTCTGAGCACTGCATCAAGAGATCAGCGTCAGATTACCCAAAGATTGATAAGTGAAACTCCAACAGAAGCAATTTAAAAGCTATAAATATTAGCGATTTCTCTTTATTTCTTCTTCTTCTTCTTCCACTCTAGGTTATCAACAATGACTGTAAACTCTTTCTCTCACTTGCTTCTCCACTCCATCCAGCAGATAGGATAGTGGAAGGGTTTTGGCTACAGAAAGAGTGTCTCCCCTGGGCTGCAGCGCAGCTCCTGTCCCCTTCTTTCTCTGCAGCTGGAGCTACCAGAGCCAGATGCTTCGTAGCTCCACCACCCTCTGTCCCCCCTTTCTCTCTTCCAGGAGGATGGTGCCCAGAGAGGAGGATGACAAACGCCTCTGCCTCCTCTTACTGACGGATTTGGACGACCTGACTCCAGCCCCGCACTGTTCCAACCGCCAGCACAAGATGTTGACTTAATGGAAGGGGGTTGGCTGTGGATGGGCCCATATGCGTTTGTATTGGGAAAATATGGCAGGGCGGTGTGTCTGTGTATCTGTGTTTTCAATAGTATTGTGTGTGTGTGTGTTTGTGTGTGTGCTTGTCTTTTCACCTAGCCCAGACTGCCTACATCCATCATGCCATGGCGCTCTGGCAAAGAGTGGGACTCAGACAGCTTCACTAACACACGGTCAGTTAAATTGCCTGTTAAATTGTCCTGGTCCGTAGCTATCTTAGGTGTAGATAAAAACACTGCACTTAAAGCCTGCACTTAAAGGCAGAAATTGTCAAGTAAATGCCAGCCTCCCTCCATGCATAGAGAGAAAGGAAAGGAAAGAGGGAGAGACAGGTTCTCACAGGGAAACACGTTTCCTTCACAAGACAAAGATTCCATTGCGTCTCACTAAAGACTAAATGGAGGTATGTATGCGTGTGTTATTTATCAAGCTGAAAAATCAGTCATCAAATACTGTATACTGTATATATACATTATATTCTGTATGCCTTTAGAGCAGACTTTCTAAAGTCTAAAACTTTCGTTCACTTTGAAAGATTCTCTAAATTACCAAACATGCCTGCATATTGATAACGTAAGCTCCAAGCTGACCTGATCAATATCATAAATTATGCATGAGCAGCAAAACCTTAATGCAACTTCATCAACCTTCGCCATGCTCCCTTAATGATTAAAACAGCGGTCTCAATCCAATACGTTTGACATTTCTCTCCATGCAACCAGATGGAAAATTAAGTCTCATTCTTTTTACATTACCCGCATATGAAGGATAATTGCTCGCTTCCGTCTTGTGTACCTGGAGCAGAAAGCTTTGCAGCACTGCTCTCCTGTAACAAGTCATGTAGTGATGATGTAAAAATGTAGGTTAGTTATGGTTAGTGGTCAGTGTCCATAGAGGAATACGCACTAAACTCTCATTCACAAATTTGTTGAAGTACAATTTTTTAGGACTGATCAAGTCTTGAAAGGAAAACTTAACAACCAAAACTCACAGTTGGTGAATAATGAACTAATATCTAAAAATCAGGATTTACTGACCACAGTGATTTTTAGTTTTAGCATTTGTCTACAACCTTAACAGATCCTTAGCATTTGTATGAGTTTAGATATATTAATTGTTGACAGCAGTTATATTTTCTAAAATGTATTTCATTACTCTGAAATTCTATTCATACATTTTTAATTACTCAAATAAGTCTTGATATTATATTATTTACCATAATTAGGAATATTAGACACACCTAGATTGGAATATATGCCATATACATACTACCTCATTGAAGCCACATACTGTGGCATTTATAGCAGAATTACAACCTTGATAAGTAGACAGACACATGCAGTCTGCCAGCATAAACTGTGAAGTGATATTACAGGTCATTTCTATTGACACAACAGGGAACTACATACATACATTAACTGCATCAATGAACAATGTGTGACAGTGACTGCAAAAACATCAATATATGTCAGCCGCCATTAAGGCTCTAATGTTTGTGTAAATCCATGAAAATATTTAGTGTAACAGCTCCAAGGTGTAACATAAAGAAAACCCCCCATCATCATTTGTCACAGTCACATCAGCTCTCACACCTCATAGGTCACGGTTTATTGTGGAAATTGGATATTTCCGTCGTAAATCGTGAGACTGATTTAAACGATCCGTCACATCAAACTGTGCGTAATTAGGATTACAGTAGATTAAGATTAGAAATAAATCTATATCCTCTTAATCTGCGGCCCCATCTGATACTCATTCATGTGATGCCAAATATCCTTAAACACTACTTACAAATTCACAAAGTTTTAATTTAACTCCAGAATCTAATTAGCACCAGAACATAGGTAGTGGACTCAAACGGTGAAAGCAGTCATTCAGCAAAATGTCTTCTTGCAAACGGCGCCAGCTCACTTTTGGTGAGGAGAGTGCAAATTAACCCAGCATCATGTTGCAATATTAAACTCTGCAACATCATTATCCTCGCGTCTCAGAGGATTGTGGGTGCGTATTTGGGCGCTAGGGGGCAGAAAAGCTCCATAAGTGGAGGATAGATGGAGCGCATTGTGGCCGGCGGTGCGGCTGAGAACTGCTGGGGCACACAGGCCAAGTTTTCAACTGTTTGTTTTCATCTGAGCGTGGTGTAGGCTTTGGTTTTCGTTGAGTGCTACAGATATACTTGGTTGGAATTAGTGTTGATCGCGTTTATTGTGCAAGTTTGCTGAAATTGGTGCTGATGTCTGTAACTAATGTCAATTTCCTGAATAGATCGCTCCCTCTTTAGTATACGTTTTAAATATTAATAGAAAAAGCCGTACAGTAACTACAAAATATCATGCATCATCACAAATGACTAAATGTCGACCCCTACCTGTTCTTGAATATATGGTTAGGATGTTTAAGGGCTACATTGTGTAGAGATGCTGATGTGTTTGCATTCGCTTGAAGGTGAAGGGTGGAGGGATGATGGACTCTTTCCATGTAACCTATTTTTGGTGCACCGTTCAAGGAGAGGTGGCGAGGTCGAGAAGCCAAAGTGCAGTCTTCCTGTATGTTTCCCAGCGCTGTTTGAGCAGGCAGGGAACTTTGCGGGGGATTTTGGCGAAACTTCTGCCCATCTGCTTGCCCATCTGAAGGGGGGCAAATCTTAACTTCCACCGTGGAACTTAGAAACGAAGACACTGTGTGTGCGATTGCGCGTGCGTGTGTGCGCGGGTCAGAATTTGGATGGGCCTGGGGAAGTGATTGACACAAATGTGAACATTCACAACCAAACATGCCAAAGGTTTAATGTGTCATCTGTAACCCCGGCTACTTTCTGTATGTGATATTCCAGGTATAGTTCTACACAGAACAAATACACAAAACCACCTTCATGGAGACTCAGTTTGGGTAGTGCTTGAACAGACTTTGAACCTAAAACGAAAACTCTTATCTTTACTTAGTCATGTGAAATCGTATCACTGCCTGAGTCTTTTACTTATTTATTTCCATATCTAGTTTAAGCCTGCCACCTTACAGCGAAATAATAACGCGTGACACCGACTTTTACGCGCGCCTTTAACCGCACTCTTTCGTGTGTATAATGATGATATTATCGAGCCCCCGTCATGTCTGGACCCTCAGATGTCGCGCTAGTGCGCAGGCATCACGCTAATGCAGGTTGACCGGGGGGCTCTCTCCTGCGACAAAGCCGTACAGCTGTCCTCAAATCAATACATGTCAAAGAAATATGAAAACAAACACCCGGACCGCAGCGAGCCCCGTCAGTAATTGGGAACGTCCTTCTGATCTCAAATTGGAGTTCAATAATGTATTGTATAGTGGAAAGTATACAACTAACCTCCTTTGTTAGTGTCAGGGATAGAGTTTGCTTGCCTTTTGTGTTTGATATAAATATAGTGCAGGTTACGCAAGAAAATAAATGTTTTAAGTCACTTCCTTCATGTGTTTCGTTGTGCATTGTGATGCGCAGCAACCAAATCAGTTCACCCTTCATTATTTATTGAATATTACATCTATGCATAAACGACCGTGCGCGTCTTGATTTGTACGCTTCCATTTTTGCATCAACGCAGGAGGAGGGTTGCATCTGTTAGGGTCCAATGTTAGTCTTAATTACTGGCCTTCGTGTTCTCCGTGGCCCTCAACCGTCTTTAATTAAAACCTTGATTAGGGGGGAGGAGGTCTCGGGCAAGACTATTACCAGATGGGTTTCCAGCAATAATAATAAAGACTTTATCCGCCGCCGCTGCTGCTGCCTGTGTGCCATAGAGCGCAGAGCTCGTTGCCCGTCCATATCAAAGCACAGCGAGCAGAAAGAGGCTGTTAATTACGCCGGTAATTACTTGTCTAATTATGGTTCGTTTGTGATTAGATTTAGAAACGTTTCGTGGTCTATAGAGAGACTCTCTGTAGCCAGTATGTAGGCTTAACACTGTATAGACTGAAATGTAATGTGTATCCACAGCGGGGTGCTGCTGAATAACCCGCCTGTAAGGGATGGATGAATAAGATCAATGGTGAAGCACTGACCCGAAAATTATCTTTATTTTTCTCAGAGAAGTCCTCAATAATCTATACGTTCAATGTACAACAAAGTGTCTCCAGATTAAGGCACAAACATGTTGTCAAACACACATTTCACTGCTTTCCCGTCTCTTATTTTTGTCCGCATTATGTTTCTCCAAAATTCACCCTTCCCTCCAGAGTTTGCCGGGCCTTATTGAGCTTTTAGTGTGCTCTAGCGAGCTTTCTTAAAAGCAGCGAAGAGGTCAGCTCATGTCACATTTTCAAGGCGAGCTTTTTTATGACCTTTCGGAGCCTCTGGAACCTCATGTAACTCACATTTCCAGTGTTAAAAGAATGTTTGCGGTTCGCGAGAAAGACAGAAAGCCAAATCAATAATGCATCCCGACACGTTCCGCCGAATTGGATATTAGCGATTTAAGAGTTGCCACATTATGAATATATCTTGCCAATGGTCTGAAAGTCATTATGAGTGCGCGCAGGCACGCCGCCGCCTTTATATTCAAGACAGGCAAACTTGCAAATAACAATCAGTTCAATTATCCTCAAAATATTTACTCCAGGATAGGATTTGTCATCCAGACGCAGAGAAGGAGGGAGGGGAGGAAGAAGTGATTTCTTGCTGCACTATGTGCGTCCATTTTCCAGACGGTTTGTCGTCGTTATTGCCTGATTTAGTGTGTGTTGTTTTACATTGCCCAGTTATCTGTGTGGGTTCACGTACAGCGTTGTGCCGCTGCATCCATTTATACATATCACACAGATCTGCGTTGAGTTTGTCACATTTGGTGTTTTGTGTTATCTCTCATGCCTTGCTTGGAGCTAGAAACTCAGTGGCCTGTGCGGCATACTGGCAACCCGTGCGCATTTATTCTTGAATCTTAATGTTTTCATGCACTTTTGCGCTATCTATCTATCTATCTATCTATCTATCTATCTATCTATCTATCTATCTATCTATCTATCTATCTATCTATCTATCTATCTATCTATCTATCTATCTATCTATCTATCTATCTATCTATCTATCTATCTATCTATCTATCTATCTATCTATCTATCTATCTATCTATCTATCTATCTATCTATCTATCTATCTATCTATCTATCTATCTATCTATCTATCTATCTATCTGTACAGTATGTGGACACTGTAATTACCTCTCCTCGTCTGCAGCAGGTGCTCCGGCCTAATCTGACGCAGCGCAGTAAAGTGCCAGAGGCCAGGTGATGGCATTAGCGAAACAATGTCTATTTTTACGCGCACAACATCCCGCCTCCTGCATCTGGAGAGAATGGAGCGGTGCCGAATAACATCTTTACAAATGCCATTCCCCCTCACCTGTCACTCATCATGCTTGTTGAGTCTGTAGTGAGGTCAGCTCTTTATGCAAAGAAACTTGGCGTCATGTAGTACAGAGCATTCGCTCACCCTTTCGCTCAACATGCAGTATATGTGGAAACATAATTACTGTCTTTGCTGCACTGATTTGTTTATTTATTTGAGACAACCGAGTTGCATTTATTCTTTTTTTTTTTGGTGAGTCAAATATCTTAATTTGTGATGCAACTCTTGTTTTTAACAGAGCGCTACGTTTAACTGTTCAATTATCCAAAAAATGATCAAGTCATTCCAGCCATCCTGAGTCAGCTGGTAAAGCATCGCAGAAATGATCCTCATGAGCGCGCACGGGAGTTCAGAGCAGATCCGACGATAAGAAAGAAGGCACAGCTGCTTACAATAGATGACACGTTGGACACATTATCAAACAGATGAACAATACAACGCAAGGCGCCGATAAAGAGCCTCTGCAGCAGGGTTTAGCAGAGCTGCCCAGCCCTGGGGATTATGTATCATGACCACAACTACCATACCGTGTGTTGGCTATATCGCACACCATGAATTACACAGAAGAATGCACAACCTCAGCGCTCAATGTTATTCACAAAAAAAAAAAAAAGTCAGATCACAGCAGTAGCATGAGTAATAGTGAAACCCTTTCAGGGCAGACCGTTGCAAAGGTTCAGACAGGTGACAAGGATGTCACTTTATCAAAACACGCTTCCAGTCTTAGTTGGATTTGGACTGTACTGCTGATATAGTTAGGGAATATATTGTTGGGAGTTAAAGGGACAAATAACCTCCATGCACGTTGGAAACTTTATTATTTTAGTTATATTACTTACATTCTTTAATATAAGTAACCCATTGCGTATGTTTTCATTTCTGAGGTGTCATTACATAACCTGTATAACAATGAAGAAATGCTTATTAATTCCAGTGAATGTCACAATTGATTTGTTTTTCGTCTATTGTCCAATTAAAATGCGATAAGGAAAATCTGTTTTGCCAGATAGTATGTAACTCCTTCCCGTTAATTTTTCTATTTTACATATAAACTAAAATCTCCTAACGGTTGATGTGATGCACACAGAAAAACGTGTATTACAACCAAGCTGAGCACAGAGTCCGTTTAGCTTTAATTATTTGCTTTGGTCTAATTGGTTGTGGAAAATAACAGCACAGTCCAAGGTCGACTTGGTCCGTTATACCTATAAATCACAGGTGTTGTATAGATAGTGCTCTTCGGTGGTGCTGAATCCAGGCCAACACCCTTTAGCCGATGCGTAATTTACCGCGCCGTGCGTAATTAACTGCGTCGCCGTCAGACCCCGGTATGTGTAACACTTTATTTTGAACGGCGCAATACGTTTCCATTAAACGTTATTAAATCGCGGGGAGTGACGAGCTCTCATTTGTCTTGTCAGGACATCTGACAACCTCGTTAGCTCCCATTTTCCCCTGTCAGCTCACAGCGCGACACGGACACTGACTTCAGCCACTCCTGGCAAGTGAGTGATAAATGCGCCTACTCAGCCCTGCGCAAAACAGCAGCATTATTGTTGCCAGCACGAAGCATCAGAATCAATCACAGGAAAGTCTGCGTGGCAGGTGTCAGTCTTACTTTTTTTCCCCTCAAACCCAGCCCACTGTCAATCTTTAATCTAATTTAAAGGGTCATAGATTTGGGGCATAATATCCCCTCGTTTTGACTTTCTCTCTCCAGTCTGACTCGGCGGACTGACCATGTGCACCACCGGCGTCACAGCCCACTTTTAGTGCTGCACACAGGCCTAACTTGTAGATTAGAGGTTTCCCAAATTAAACTGTTATGGATATTTGTGAGCAAATGGATGATCTTGTTATTTTGGCCCCCAAAAAGGACAGAAGAACACTTAATGGCATGGGATCTTTCCGCTCCCTGCACTTTCAGATGCAATTGTAGATCGAAGTCAGACTTGTCACGTTGAGCCAAAGTGAATTCCTAACATCCAGGACGTGCCTGTCTACTCCGGACAAATTGCATCCAATCACCCCGGGGGAATTCGGCTAATGTCTCGATCCAGGGCCGGGGAGCATGGAGAGAAAACAAATCAAACCCTGCACACAGAGCGTGTAGGGCTTATTAAAACATTTCACACAGGGCAGACAAAGACAGAGAAGCGAGGAGTATGCGTTTGTCCGTGTGTGTCCATGGGGTGGGGGTGGGGTAATTAGGCTACATTACCTTTGGACACTGTATCTTAAATTGAAAATATCAGCTGACCAGTATAAACATCTTTGCACGCCACATGCATGCTGTTTGAGTGTCAGACACAGCAGGAATGGGCCTGACAAATTTATCCACTCCATCTAGGCGTAGAGTGGCAGACTAACTTTGGCTTTATGCGTAGCTTAACATTACGTGGGCCTCTCAAGTTACTGGTGACGCGAAAAAAATAAAATAAACAACTCCACGAAAAGCTCACAACTTTACGCACACAACAAGGTTATTTTTTTTTATCATATTTGGAAATAGCTAGTTCAAACTTGACGTTCCGATATAACTTACCTCCCCGTCTCCATTGCAATTAATCCCAATGCAGATGGATGAAATGCCCCCTTTTGAACGCAGCATCATTTCTATATGTGCACCCTCTGCTTTCTGGTAACGTGCTCGGTCCCCTGGACATTTTTCCCTGTCTGCTACAGCGGCAGTAAACAATAAGCTCATGAGGCGTAGGCTATGGCAGCATAATGTTCTGCATGGCTAGAGAGGGGAGGTCGATCATTACACAATTTGTTTTAAATTTGATCAGTCAGGGCGAGCAAGAGATTGACAACTGCCTGGAAAGATCGCGCAGGGCCCCATAGTCTAAATGTAAACTTTTATACATGTTTCCCGTGCAGGCCTGTCAGCATGTAACAGGAGATACGTCTGAAATATCTGATCTGGTTAATATGCATTACGGGTAAAGACTGGGATTATACAAATATAAGCAGATAGTCTGTTTATCATCATGAATATTTGAGTTGCAAAGCAGCTTCCTTATTTATTTTTTATTTTTTTTAAATCCAGAAACAACTGTCAGTGTGGTTTAGTGTGTGACTGTGTGTTAGAGAGAGTGGGGGGAGAGAGAGAGAGAGAGAGAGAGAGAGAGAGAGGGAGAGGTGGCGTTGTGTAGCAGCGTGGTGACGGCAGAGGGAAAACCGGCTGGACAGATTTGCGTTTACGCCTGATCTGCTTCTGGAGAGCGGGGCTGTGTGGGAAGGGAAAGGGAGCACCTGGCTCGACCGCTGTATCCCATCTCGTTTTATTGACAGCCTGATAAGCGGGGACCAAGCCGTGCGGTTTCCAGCGCGGATGTCGAGCACCCTGCTGCGTTGCACAGTATCAAGGCCTCTTAATGGCTGTTCCTCCAAATAATGGCCCAAACACAGCCAGTCCTGACTGGCCCGTACCTGCGCTGCCCCGGTCTCTTCCTGGGAGACAAGCGGCGGCGCGGTTGCCCATTTACTCGCCGTCTTGTTCAAATTGACACAAACATCAGAGGTTGTGAAATAGCATTCGAGGCTTTTAGTCCGCCTTAGTAAAAGCCAAAGCCCCATTACGAGTCACAGATGACAACTTTATAGGGCTGTAGAAATAAAAACGCCTTGGCGCAGCCTAAAATAGTGCAACTGTCCACCAATATAACAGAAGTTTATGACTAATTATTTTTTTTAATCCCTGGACCAGAGCGGTGCCCGGATGTGCTGTAATACCTGAGCTTTGGAGATTTGTCTACAGTCCCGCAGCCCAAATGCAAGATAAGGAACAGAGAGGGAGCATTTATAGGCCTTCAGAGTGGCACTTTTCTACACCAGTTCTGTCCACACCTGTTGAACACTGAGCATGCTCAGATTTTAAAAGAACAACAGTGACTATGTAGCTGCCCATGTATTAATACCTTCATTATCAATCTAGCCCTGTTTCCCCAGCAACCGGTAAAAGCAGCAGCTGCTGCGGGGAAATGCAGCTTTTGGAACACGCAGTGAATGCAGGATTTTTTTTTTTTTTTTTTTTTTAAATATATAAATAATAATTTAAGTCTTGTATAAAATCTGGAACTTTCATACCAAAACTCGTTTCAGATTCAGGGTTAAATCAGAGAATATTTCCTTATGTGCGCCTTTTATTCTTAAAATCATTTCTGGTGCATCATTTTCCTTAGGGGAGTTTGACTGTAAACATAAGCCCAACTAAAGTGCTCTCGAGCAAGACATAGCAGTTATTTGGCGTGTTAATAATAACCTAATTCCCTGTCTTTGCGCTCTTCGTGTAAATATATAAAACATATTTGCGCTCTCTATGTTTTACAAATATATATATATATAACATAAAGAGCGCAAAGACAGTGCGTTATATTTCCTGCAGTCAACATTATAAGAACGTTGACTGCAGGAACGCCTATCTCAGCTCGAGACAGGTGATAATAGAAAATAAATATATACGAAACTGGATAACATAAAGTGAAATATTACAGTCGCATTAAACGTAAGTAAACCACGACGTGGGCCTGGAGAATGAGTTGTTAGCTGTCATCCCCTGCACGCAGCGCGCACACACTGGGACAGTAAACAGGCCGGTGCGCTCCACATGTAGGTTACCTTGCGCACTTCCCCATTCTGCGCTCCGTGTCCTGTCCAAGGTATGACGTCGACCCGTCGCTCCAGCCAATCACTGCCAACTCGAGGCTGATGCTGAAGGGAAAGTTGCTGGTAAGAGCCGCAGATTTTTTTCCCACTCTCATTGACATTTCAACTCCGCGACGGATCCAAAGGTAGATAGATTTGAATCGGGACCTATAAGTTTCTGTTTCTGTGACTCGGAGGAGAGCTCCGGTGGAGGGAAGAAGCGACTTTACGCGCACAGGATAACTGGCCAGACACCTCTGCTGCCTTTCGTCCGGTGAGTTTGTGTGGACCGCACTTTAAATCAATCTTCTGTTACAATTTAAATCCACGACAACTTCACGGAAACTAACATTTTAAGAGTAATCAAATCCTTCCGGGGGAGAAAAAAAAACATGCCCTGGAAAAGTTAGGAAGAATTATAGTTTAGTTTTTGCACGTTGCTCTGTGTAGTCTGCAGGATGTGTGCACCCACACAAAGTTGAACACGGCTAGTTGATTTGATTTTTTTGTTGTCATCTATCACACACGTGTAATTAGCGATCTTCGCGAAACAATTAAGCGCACGTCATTTCTTTAAATGCGCCCATTATCGTGAAGGGGAAATTAAATCCTTCGACCTGTGCAGTAAATTGAACGCGGATGGGATCCATTCAGCGCTGCTCGATCCATCAGCGCGGTGGAAATGTCGCTGTCCATCAGCGCAATATTTCACTTTTTCTGGGCTGCTCGCCTGACAGCAAAGAGAGCTTCATCAGCGTCTGTGTGATTTTGGACAAAATAACACGTTGCATTAGGCAATGAGCCAAATATGTTTTTGGTCGGATGTTAAACTTAAAACAAGTTTTTACAGAAACTTGCAAAAGAGAGGAAACGTTTTCAGTTAAACAAAACTGCAGCGAAATGACATATGCGCCATCGTTAGTATTACGTTTGTGGAGGTTCTGGGCCTAGAATTGATCTATTTTTATTTTATTGTTTTTACTTTTTATATTTCACCTTTAGTTACACGAGCTTCCATGCGTATTATTATACACGCTGCTCTTACATTTATAAATGAAACTTCAGTTCCAAACAGCAGGTGGGAGTCTTTGGATGCCTCGGGTCCAGGTTCTGTGTGTCTGGCTCCAGTGTTTCTTCCTGTCACGCTTTCCGAGCAGCGTTGTGACACCATTAGCCCCGGTGTTTACCCCACCCTTCAGCCTTTTGCCAGGAGAGGGCTTTTGTGGACTATACACCTTCTGTGGAGGACACAAGACCCCCCGCGCCCCCACCCCCTCCACCAGCCCTCTTCCTGCCTCTCCTCAAACTGTAGTTGAATAAAAGCATCATTTACAGTAACTTATTTACAAGGCACCCTGGACTCGTACAGTTGAGCAGGATGTGAGGATAAATAGTTTAAAAAAAATAGAGACATTTATTACATGAGGCGTGAGGACGTTTATTATGATGGAACATGTTTCAAAGGCAGAATGTGTGTGCGCGTGTTTAGGCATTTAGAGCTACACAAGGGCCATCTGCACACATTTCCTCCCGAGCAAGCTTCTCGGATTTGATGGACTTAAGTTTCCTTATGTTTACTCAATGTGCTGAAAAATGAGTTGCCATTAATGGAGCTTCTGTTGCGGCTCGTACTTAACGGTTAAAAACAAACAAACATCCCAAATTAATTTAAAGGAAAATTCGAACAAGCACTTTTTATAATATAGCAGAGAAAAATAGAATCATAATGTAAACGTAAAAAAAATGTTTGTGTAAAAGTAAATATTGAGTAATTATTTTTAATTTGACAAATGACAGCTGAAATGAACAGGAATGTAGCTGGAGAGGAAATTTGTATTGGTCATTAAATTATTATTATTATATTTTGTGTAATATTATTTTTATTGTTCAGATTATAATATTTTAAACCTGAATTACAGTTTTTATATTAGCAGCCATAATAATGCTCCCAAAACACACACACACACATATATGTATATATATATTCCCAGTAGCAATAATAACTAATAATAATTGTATAAATACATATTGTATTGTATAAATCAATACAATTGTATATTACATATTCAGTAATACATAAATATTATATTATTATTTGCACATGAAAACAGGTGTATTGCACTATGTCAATATATACATAAATATAGTTCTAAATATAGATATATATAAATTACCCCCCTTTTGACATGACATCTACACAGCATGATAAACCACAAGGCATTGTTGTCTTGAAACAAAACCAAGCCTACACGCCAATCTTACTCAGAATTACCTAATGGAAAGCATGGACCCCAGTCAGCCATTACTAAGTAGTGGTTTAACAGTGCTGTAACATTTTGTAAAAGACCTCCCCAGAAGTCCAGATAAACAAAAGTTGAGTGAACTCTGACCTCCAGTGGGGATCATCACAGAGACAGACGATCAGCTAAAGGGAAATAAATATTAAATAAATAAATCAACTCCACAAGATTCAAATATCTCTCAGGAGTTTCTATTATCTTGTAGTGCTTTGATTTGGGATCACAGCTCAGCCTTTACATTTGCCGAGTTCACTATTTACCTTGAGCCAAAACAATGTTGTTTTTTTTCTTTTTTTTTCTCTCTTACTTATTCTGTATTTAAAGGTTTTCTAGAGGGGTACAAATACCACATCGCCTCGGGGGAAAATTGCGACCAGATTAGGGTTTCTTTTCAAGGCCTGAGACATTAGTTGCTGCTAATCCGAATTGGGCTAATTGCTTTCCCAACATCGCCCCCACCCCACTTTTTTTTTTTTTTTTTTAAGACTTAAACAACAATCCGATCTTCCTCGCACAAATCGGAGACATCTGAAATTTTAATTCCTACCGGGTTCTTAATATTTGACTGCTGTTGGCCTACTTGGATTGGCAGTGAATGTTATGTGGGAGGGGGCAAAGAAATCTGAAATCTCTTGAGAGTGGAGACAACGAATTAGCTCTTGGAGCGGATTTACAGCTTAACCAAAGAAATCAATAACCTACTGGAGGTATTGTTTCCAAAGAAAACTACTTGACGCACTCATCAGGGAATCCGTCTTTCAGCGAGGGGCAGGTTAGTGCTGTGAATTTTTGACAGCTGCAGTCTGTGACAAGTGCCAATAACATTTGCACTACAAAGGTAGGCTGTAGCTGTAATAAGTTTATTATTGGAGGTGTTTTTTTTTGTGTGTGTGGAGAATTTCGCAGGAGGGACATTTTTTTAGACTTTTTTTTTTTTAGACTTCATATGAATACAAATCAGAGTTATATTTCCTATCTAAAAACCAATGGCTGCCAACAATCCCACGGCTCCCAGTGCAGCTGTCCAAGCCACGTGAACTCACTTTGACCGACATTAGGACACCATAGTTTAGCACTGCTGAAGTCCTGCAATCAACAATATATTGTGTTACACACTGACTTTAGTTCAGCCCAAGTTTCTTCTCCCAGATTTTCCACTAAAGAATTCTACCAAATTAAAATTCTGATTGAATTTTTTAGTCATGTTTTATGTTTTACAGTACATTGAAACTAACGCAAGGGCCTCTCTTAGGGCAAACTCTTGTCCGGTGGAGTGGGGGTGTTTGGGTTCTAATGCATGTCTAATAAGGGGGGTCCTTGACGTGAAAATGTTTGGGAACCCCCCCTTAGCTGATATAAGCTGTGGCCATTCACGGTAGGCCCATAGGCTGAGCCACCAGTCTAAGTGAGTAGAAACAATGCAGGAAGGAGAAACAGATGAATGTGCTCGTTTAGTTTACGGGTTGTTTGATGAAGGAGTATTGGGCAAAGTGTTGTTCCTCACCGCGGGACCCTCGGTGACAGTTTGAGCCGGTCCTCTCAGCTCATTATCTCGCCGGCCCACTGAGGGCCCCATTCAAACCGGGCAGTCCCTCACCCCCTCCTCTCTCTCTCTCTCTCTCTCTCTCTCTCTCTCTCTCTCTCTCTCTCTCTCTCTCTCGCTCTCTCTCTCGCTCTCTCTCTCGCTCTCTCTCTCTCTCTCTCTCTCTGGCAGCGTCGTTTGTCTACTCATTGAACCCATAGTCAGGAATGCGATGGTTGTTAGGGAGCCCTCTTTCACCTCCGAAGTGTTTTATTGATGAGCTCTGACTTCTCCTACTTTTTCACATGTCAAAGAAAGTCAAGTGTAGGCCTCCATGACTTCATTTCATGGCCTCCCATCCCAAAAAAAAGCATTTCTCTCCCCTCCCCCTGCTTATGCTTGTCCCTCTCTCGTCTCTCTGTCTTTGCCCTTTCATGCACCCCCTTTTCTGCTTTAGTTTGGCTTCAGCATCCACACAAACCTCATTCTCTTCCCCTCGGTTCTCCTCCTTTTGGAGTAAGCGACGGGGCTCCTCAGCGCTGAGACTGGTGCTGCCCAAAAGCTCCGAGTGTATGCTCAAACACGGGCGCAGAGGGGTTGCTTTTGGGTGCGTTGAGGTGTGCGTTAATAGTCAGTCATTCAGCCAGCGCAGTTTGAGAGCGTGTGGCCATGGCTACACAGTCATTTGCTTTACTTTATTTACGCGTGCTATTTGCTGTCAGGTCGCAGGAGTGACGTCGCCGCGCCTCGCAAATGTGTCCATAAAAAGCAGCCGAGCTTGCCTAAAGGCTGCGCTCTTTACGCATGGCGTTCTTGTTGACAGGAGGGGTAAGACTATTCAGGGGAAGGTGATACTCAAAAGAATCAACAAAAGCACGTGGTGCACATTTTTGGACTTGTCAGTGAGGGAAGGCCGTGCAGTTTCAAACGCAAAAGATTTTAAAAGTAAAAGTAAATTTATTATTCCTATTTGAAGCTTTAAAACCTTCCCAATCCCTCCGTCTTTACATGCCAGGGACACCCTCTCATGGAATCTTTTTATTTATATTTTTGTTTATTTGTGTCTTGTGACACAATGCAATATTTTAATTTGCTGTTTAAATTCATAACCAAAGAGGAACACTTATGTAGGCTGAGCATAATTGTATTTTAGCAAAGTCTGACTATGATGATTTCAAATGCAGCTCGCTCAAATTTAAACTAAACCTAAACAGGAGATGACACTTGGCGACGTGCCCCCAAACTTTTAAACGAGATAATTGCATGCGTCCCCGTAACATTAATCGCATCTGTAGAGCATCGTCTGCTTCAGAAAAGGCACACTGCCGCTCTTTGTAATTTTAATTCAGTGTTACGAGCTCCGGCATTCACATGTGCGCGGCTCCACCGCTAGTCCCCCCCACCCCAGCACCACTAGCTAGCCTCAGGTTGGAGCTGAACATGCCTGAGATTCCCCGTGCGGACCCAATTCAGCAGGGAAGAATGAAGCTTTCCGTCCAATGGCCATTTTCCGAGGCAGTTGCTTTGCAGTAGGGCAATATTCAGCAAGTGAGCGCTGGGCATTTGCGTGGGCTGATTAGTGGGCTGGGAAGACGAGACTCTCTCTCCCTCGCTTTCTCACTCTGCCTCTCTCTCTTTCGCTGTGGCTCGGCCCCGTTTCCCGCTTTGGCTGTGGTGCAGGGGGAAGTGTTTATATGGGGGATGATGACAGAGGTCGGGTCGCGCTAATGGGCCAGTGAAGAGCGGCGGAGGGAGGCGAGGCGAGGAGAGGCGAGGCGAGGCGAGGCGCACACAGCAGACCAGGAGCACATACATTAATACACTTGTTCCATCACCAATCAGCATAGGTGTGTTCATTCTCTTTCCCCCCACCTCCTTCTTCTACCACCGCCCTCCCTCACTCTCTTCCCTCCCTCCCTCCCTCCCTCCCTCTCTCTCTCTTTCTCTTCCCCACTCTCTCTCTTCCCGACTCTCTCATTCGCTCTCTCACACGCCAGCGCACATCCTCGCCAAACTCCGTGCGTCCTGACATCTGAGTTCACTGTCAATCTCTGTCTCCTTCGCAGGGATATCCCCTCCGTCTCCGCCGAAGACCACTGGAAACTAATTTTTCCTCTTCTAAACTTCCCGAGAGAGACTGATCCTGGTCGGCTTTTTTTTTCTTCTTCTTCTCTCTTTCTTTGGTGTGGAGGCTGTAGCCTTTAGTTTACCAAGGACTTTGATAACGACGCAGGATGCCCCAAAAAGGTGAGAACCTAACGAAAAGTTTGTTTGTACTATGAAGTGCTAGAATTATTATTATTATGATTATTATTATTACAGCTCGTTTATTTTCGGTTGTATATGTTGAGGTTCAGTGGTATAGGTTGTGGGTTTTTATCGTCTGGATTGTGCAGCCTGTCTTCTGACTGGACTTCAACAAAAAAAAAAAAAAGAAAGAACAATAAAAAGAAAAAGTGCGGAGCAGCCCTCAACGTCTCTGTCCGCTTTATCTTCAGCTCGACGTTGTTGTTGTTGTGTGTTTAGGCCCACGGATAGCTTGCCGCTTATTTATGACAGCAAAGAGTAAAAAGTCACGTTGGGCCAGGACAGTGATCATCGTGGAGAATGGGGCGCAATGACCCGTTGAGGAAAGGTGTCAGATTGATTCATGCAGGCGAGTCACCCAAGCGCCTTCTAAAAAAAAAAAAAAAAACTCCATGGAGCACTTGCTGTGGAGGCCCGATTAAGCGTGTTTGTTTGCGTGCCAGAGAAAATACAACTTTCCTCCTTGTTTCTAAGCTGTTTCGGTTTGTAATTTTTAATGATAGCGATTTAAACTGCTTTTGTATCAGTCAAGTTTCAGAATTTTTCAAAATAGCCCGTCAGCCCATCAGGGCAAATAAAGCTTCAAATAATATCTGCGATTTAATATGAAAAGATATAAAAATAAAATAAATATACATTTTGAACAATTTTCTTTAAATATATATATTGTGTAAAAAGTGCCGAAACTAATAGGTTAACACTCACCTTAATTTATTCTAATTGAACATTGTTGCTTTGCATATTCAAACGTAAATTGGGCACATTTTATAACTGCATAGTTTAAATAATAAAAATATATCCGGACAATATTTTTTTTTAAATGCTCCTCTAGTCCCAGTTGAGATTAACCCTGTTGGTTCTAATTCACTATATTCCGCAGTATTTGGCTTCTGTATTTTATTTGATCTTTTTCAAACATCCCATTCCTCCAGTCCTCCAACTTTGCTGTGGGACTTCCACTGTAGCCAAGGCCTACATGGACTACTTGTGCATATCAATGTTGTAAACGCTGCAGAATAAGCAGGTTGAATCAAGACATTGTTGTTACGG
Source organism: Planiliza haematocheilus (assembly GCA_005024645.1). Taxonomy (NCBI): domain Eukaryota; kingdom Metazoa; phylum Chordata; class Actinopteri; order Mugiliformes; family Mugilidae; genus Planiliza; species Planiliza haematocheilus. The sequence goes on along the minus strand of SRSE01000649.1, from coordinate 8,514,188 downwards.
ATTACTAAGGGAAAAGAAATGCAGATTAGATCGCAGTTAACCTCAGGAACAACAACGTTTGAGCTTTCGACCTTAAATAAATGATTAACCACTTGGATCTTACAGGGCGGAAAGCTACACTGGCTGCAGTGCATTATGTCCAGGCCGACCAGCCACTGTGTATTTATTATTATTTATGTATGTATATTTTTTGCCTCCACTCAAGCATAGTATGGCTATCCTGAAAATTAACAAATGTATCATACTATTTAGAAGTTGCTTTAGTATTTTTAGGACAACTCAGACTATGTGGGCCAGTGTGAAGGAATCTGAATTTGATTAATGACCGAGCAGCGTGTTTTGTTAAAACATGAAAGAAAGCTGCAATCTAAACGTAATGGCGGCTCTCTGTACTTGCACCTCACAAACTAGGCTTGGACTAAACACAGGCTGTTACACGTCGACATTACAGGCCATTTTGCTCTGCACACAACAACACAACTTTGCACGACTAGGAGAAAATGAAAACTTCAGACTTCTCCCTCCCTGGCCCCCTTTTTATCTGCTCCCCTCCATTCAACGGCTCCTTTAATGCATTTGTCTTTTCCAATTGAGCGCCCTACTGCGCTGTTGTGTCTTCAAACCCCGCTTTACAACCCGCACCAGCAGCACAAAATAACCACCAAATATTTATAACAAGAAATTACCTTTAAAATTTTTTCCCCCTCCTATGAAAGAAGGCCAAACAAAACCCACATTCACGCACTAGCGGCACCGGGGTCACGGTCGTGTGTGTGAGAAAGAGAAGAGTGTGTGTGTGAATGGTCCCGGAGGGGGTGGATGCATGCCTCCGGCTCTTTGTATTAATCTGAACTTGTTGGTGTGTTTAGTGGGGAAGCTGCGTGTTTCTAGTCGCGGAGGCCGAGTTTTCGCCCCGGGTTTGAGGTACACGGAGGCAGAGAAGGGGGTGCATTGTTGGAGTCCGGCAGGCTTTGTACAGCAGCTTTGTACCCCCTCCTGGTCTGGACTTTTGCAGAGCAGTGAGGCGAGGTAGACAGCGTGTGTCACTGTACAGTTTCCACCGCAGACTCCACAAGAGGAGGGTTATCAAGTTTTAAAAAAATATACATAGAAGCCTCTTGCTGGGACGACGAGGGCCGACTTCTTTATAAGAAAACACCAGGCCTTGAAAGGAACAGTGCAGGAAGAAGGCCCACTATCACAAGTGTTACAATTTATTTTGACAAGTGCTTTCGGAAACAGGCCTAATAATGAATGCATGTTGTCCCAACGTCCATTTTGGAATTTATTTGATTTGGCAGCGACGCGTAGGTTAATTGTAAATATGGGCCAAATTAACAACCAAATTAAAAACAACAACAGCAAAAAAAAGAAAAGAAAAAAAAGATACTATCAGTTTAGCTGTGGCTGTGCTAATATGTTGTTTTGCTTTGTCCTATAGGGAGACATTAAGTAGTGAAAACGGCAGATGATTGACTAAATTGTTATAGAGTGGACAGTCAACTCTGTTTCCAGGCAAGTTTAATTAAAATACCTACAATACACTGAGGATGTTAAAATTCATAATGCATCTTTAATGTTTTTAAAAATAAATAAATCTATATATATACATATATATAAAAAAAAACAGATCCGAGAATTTAAGTCGATCCAGACGAGAACTTTAAGTATTTTAATGAAATGTTATTTAAAAAGAAAAATGAATAAATAAATACAGATCTGTACAGCAGATTTGTGATTTTTGTCGCTAACCACTTTTTCTTTTTGTCATTTCCTTGTGACGCTCAGAATACCACAACCAAGCCACGTGGGAGTCTGGCGTAGCCTCAATGATGCAGAACAGTAAGTTGTTTTTAATGTCCTACATTTTGTGTTGAAACTTCTTGATTACAACCGCAACGTGGTTGCACATGGAAGCAACACCCACTGACATTGTTTATTTTATTTTATTATTTTATTTTATTGGACTGCGGCTGTTATAGCCCAATTACTTTAAGGGCGCTTTAGAAAACAATTTGTAGACAGATAAATAAAATCGTATATGCAAGGAGAAATTTGCATGACTTTGAGGTGAAGGGAGGAAATGTTCTCAGTTATTTGCTGGCCGTTTCGTTGCTGCTCATTTATATATATATATATATATTTGCAATGATAGGTAGGCAAGTTATTATTGAACAAGTTAATCACACGTCTCCTCTCTCCAGAGAGAGAGAGAGAGAGAGAGGGAGAGAAGGGGGCAGAATAGGGGGGGTTGGGTTGAGAGGGAGATTTTTTGTTTCTGCTTGAGTTGGTATTAAATAATTGCACAGCCGTCTGCATTAGCGTTAGAGCTGGCTGCCAGGCTGCATACAAGATTAGCCGCGCGGAGAAGAGCCCTGCATGAAACATGAGGAATAGCAATAATGTCTTATGTAGATTAGTCCATATTCTTCACGGACAGACAGCATGAACTAGAAAGAAAATGCTCGTATTATAACCGCAGGGCTTCACTGTTATGTAGGCGCATTGCTGAGCTCAGAGCGGAGATGATAAATATTAACAAACCAATACTGTCGTGGGTGCCAATCAAAAACATTGGCAGTTGCTTTACAGTGCAGGCCTTATAAAAAAAATAAAAAAATAAATAAAAAAAAGTGGCCCTATGAGTTGAATGTGTGTCTTGGTGTGTGTGTTGAAACCAAAAAGGATAAACATGAAACATTTTCTCTCTTGCTGCTGGACAAGAGGTGTATGACATCTGTGATGAAGGTGTGTGGGATAATTTTATTACATTATTCTCCATATACCTTGATGACGTGTCTGTGCTGTAACCTGTGCGCATCAGTCCAAATATGTTTGAATCCAATGTTGGGGCCACGTGACGTTTGGATTGTTTGTAGGAAAAAAAAGACACAAAGAGAAAGAAAAAAAAACTGTTGAAACTAGAGCTTATCTTTCTTTTTTCCTTTCTTTTTCTTTTTTTTTTTTTTTTTGCTTGCCTGTTGTCCATTATAGAGATGATAGGACCTTATCAAAAGCCGCGTACAATACCCAGCGCTCCTGATTTTCGGCGGATTGATGTTAATGGGATGCTCCCCTGGCTTTGGCGTGTGATGTCTGGTGCGAATTGCCGAGGAGATATCATTGGGCCCGGCCCTTTGGGTTGTCTAAAGGTCGCGACGGCCTCGCTGGCTTTTGTGCTAATAACTCCTGGGTGTATATGGTGGGGAGCGTCCAAATTGACACCATATGTTTTCCTATTAGTCGACTTGCAATAGAATACAAGGCGCATAATCAGCGCCAGCGGGCGAGATCGACTCCGGGCACTTGAGGGAATTGTGTCATGATTAAGACTTAACCTTAGGAGTGTTTGATTTTTATGTGATGGCGTTATCTGACGGTTTTATCGATCCGAAAGATTTATGTGCTAGTTACAAATCAGATGTGATAGAGTAGCTGTGTAGGGAACCCGCAGAGCAGGGCTGCTTAATGTGGGTAGGCCAATTTCAGTGTAAGAAGTCTATTAATTCCACTTAATCCCGGAATTACCAAAGAGCAGGAGGGATGATAATGGATTTACTATCAATCAGATCCGCACTGGAAGATTATTACACATAGGCTCCAAAAGGGATATGTTACTCAGTTAAACAGGTTTATTTTCACTCATGTATAAACAGGCCCCTTTTTGTCATTTATATAAAATAAAGTCCGCCTTTAGTCCCATGGCACGTTCCAGAGTAAAGACGCCCACCGCTTCCACACAACAGGACTGCAGTGGCTGTGAGCATTTGTTGTCAAATACAAACAAGGGGGGAAAAAACTGCATGTCACTTTTAATATGTTAAGAATCCAGGCGCGCCCTCGTTTGTGTGGCCGCGCGTAGCCCCTGGCCACCTTAAAACGAAGTCTCCCTCGGAGGGTAAACGAGTAGCGTCCAATTTTGTCTGAGTGATATCCAAATGCAGACAGAAAGGGTCGTTTTATCATGCTACTATTTGTCGTGACGATGCGATTTTCAAAAGCAGAGCGGTGTCATAAAGTGACATGCCTGCCACAAGTGCTCCAACTGATCTTTTCAATTAGCCTCCCATGCATGATCCGAGGCGACTTCCGCCTATTTCCAGAAATTAAGCTCAAACTTGACGTGCAGCTAGCTTTATTTTAAAGACAAATGTCAGGCAGGCTCATCATATTTTCCCCCTCTTCTATATTTGGAGCTTATTTATTGCTAAGGAGCCTCTGCTCCCGGAGTCAATGTACCGGGCGGCAGCGCAGGGGAAGGGAGCGGAGAAACAGAGAGCAGCTCAGGCACTCCGGGGAGTCAGCTCTCCCATTTGGCTTCAGGTTTGCGGGCTTATTCTGTGCTTTAAAAAAGATGCCATAGAACAATTTAAGGATAATTTCTAAAAAAAAACAAAAGAGCTATAATTTTTAGACAATAACCAAACATACAATTTGGTATTTTGGAGCTACTGTCCTATTGTCTCCTCGATGCGTAATTGTTGTTTTGAAGGACTACCATAGATTGTTTTTAATTTAATGACACTTTCCGAAAAGCGATGCTTTAGAATGAAAGCTAATTTAACACATTATTGCAGTGTAGTCTTTTATGGAACTGTTGCTGGTTATTATTTAGCGGATAGTTTATGAGCGAGGTGCTGGTATTTGGTGACGCGCAGCTGTGCAGGAGGAGATGGATAACGGTGCGAGGGTTTTAAAGCCGAAGTTTGCCGGTTTTCTCGGGGCAGACGACAGACCGAGTTGTTAATTTATTATTGGAAAAAAACATATTTATGTGTTTTGGTTCGGTTTATGTGATGCTGCTGTGGTTTAATCCATGTTCTGCATGTGCTGCTAGATAAATGCGCAATGTTTGTCTCCGGATGGGGGGGATGTACCGAGCTTTGTGACAGCTTTTTAAAAATAAGATTTCATCAATGCACACCGATTTAATATCAATTTTATTTCACAACCATATGACTGTTAAAAAAAACAACAACTTCTGTATGATGTCTTCATGTCGCGTCTTTGACTCGGTTATCCCGAACGCTTAAAGCCATTCTCCTTACCATTACATGAGAATCATTTGCTTTTCTCACATTATTTTAATTACTGTCGTGGTATGATTCGATGACTCCGGTGCTTTTGTCTCCATGTAGGTCACAGTGGCGTAAACCAGCTTGGTGGTGTGTTTGTTAATGGTAGACCGCTGCCGGATTCCACCAGGCAGAAAATAGTTGAACTTGCTCACAGTGGCGCTCGACCCTGCGACATCTCCAGGATACTGCAGGTGACTATAACACACCTTTCTGAACAGAAAACAGGTTTATACAGACTTTGTTTTCAGTGGATACAAACAGCAGTTAAACAATTTAACCGTTTAACAAAAATGTAAAAGACAAGACGCTTTGACTGTCATGTTAAATCCATGCTTCATGTGGCACTTGATAATTGTTTTAAGCCAGTAAAATGATGACTTAATGGATATGTCATTCCTTCGCTGGCGGAGAAAAAGGAAAGTAGTCTGCCTGCTATTATAAAGAATAAATGGCTAATATACCATTCAAGGCGTATTTTCTGTGTTTATAGACCCATGATGAAGTCCAAGTGCTGGACAGTGAAAAGGTGATAATTATTTGAGCCATCTTAGAATTTCCACTAATAGTCGTAAATAATGTATGTGAATTGTGTCTTTTGTTTTCTATCCAGGTATCCAACGGCTGTGTGAGCAAGATCCTGGGTAGATATTATGAAACTGGCTCCATAAGACCGAGAGCAATTGGCGGCAGCAAGCCCAGGGTCGCCACTCCAGAGGTGGTCGCGAAAATCGCGCAGTACAAGCGGGAGTGTCCGTCTATCTTCGCGTGGGAGATCCGTGACAGACTTCTGTCGGAGGGGATCTGCACCAACGACAATATACCCAGTGTAAGTGCATTGACTGTAAGTTGTGTGCATGATTTAATTTGCCACATGAAGTGACTTTTTTCTCATGCAGTGGAGGAAAAGGAGATGAGCACCCAACCATTCAGTCTTATTAAATGCAGTGCGCTTCAAAGTGTGGGGCGCGCATCGCTGTGCATGTGATCACCCAAACATACACTCAATTAGAAGGAGCTCGTTGTCCATTTGTGCGCTTTACAGGAGCATGTTTCCGTGCAGATTTATTATGATTACACGGTGCATGTCTGCGTGTGTGTGTACGTGGTGCCGTGATGTCTTTGCACACACATATTTGTCCCCGCATGCAGAGACACACCGAGACACGCTCCATCTAATCCTAATCCTCACTTTTATCATATGTAATTTGTCATTCAGGTGTCATCAATAAACAGAGTCCTCCGCAACCTGGCTAGTGAAAAGCAACAGATGGGCGCAGATGGCATGTATGACAAGCTGAGAATGCTCAACGGTCAGACAGGAACTTGGGGGACCCGGCCCGGCTGGTACCCCGGAACATCAGTGCCAGGGCAGCCCAACCAAGGTGAGCCTCATTATCACACAGTGGCAATAAAGACACCTTGATGCATGCACGGTTGTGAGATTGTATTGAGGAAGGAAGACATAGCTCTGATTTGGGTTCTCAGATTCAGTAACATTTGTGGTTTTAAAAAAAAATACATATAAAAAGTTTTTATAGTCGGTGTTTGGAGATGGGCGCATAATTCCAGTGGTTCCGGTCCACGACTCTGTGCGCAAGAAGGTATTGTACTGACATGCTTTTGATGCCCTGAACAAGATCCCCAATTAAGAATAGTCGATTAGGGGAAGCCATAGGCCATGCATGCAGTCTGAATGCCTCCACTGTCCCAGACATGGATGTGCGTGACAGCGGCTTGTCCTTTCAGCAGAGGTGTCCATCCAACAGCCTGGATTTTTCCTCCCCTCCTGATGGGGAGGCAGAGCCGGGGAGCTGTGTGCGGGGATATTAGTACAAAGGAATGTTTTCCTTCACACGCAATGATTGGTTATGGGAACGGTCCGCACTACGTGTAATTGCTCATTAGAGAGGGCTTTGTCTCTCATTATGGCAACATGCAGGAGTGTGGAGATGCTAAGGCTGCTGTGGAAATGTTCCACTTGACAGGGTTTCCTGTCGGCCTGCAGAAGGCCAGACACTGAGCACATTTTCTTACAAGTAACACCACTTTTTTTCTTTTTTTAATTATTATTTTTGATTTGACATCGTTATTAACGTATAACGATTAGGCATCGCGTGCCTTAAAAGCAAGCGGAAATGCAAGTATTGGAATTCATTGGAGGAAATAATAATTTGCGTTTGTTGGATGCCCATTCGGACGCGTGGAGCTGCCTTCAAAAAGCAGTAAAGCGTAAAAGATCATATGGACGGTTAATTTAATATTTTAAATCAATTAGATAATATTATCATCGTCGTTATTACATTATCATTATTATAATTATTCTCGTTATTATTATTCCATAAAATTATTTTTATTAATTTGATTTTTTATCACTATTTTTAAAACACCCCAAACAACAATAATTATAAATGTTGATAATGTATTTTAATAATAAAATAATGATTTGTTAATATGGTTTTTATGCTTTGCATTTGAGTAAACCTGCTTTCTTAAGGGAAAGCGAAAATATGTTTTCCATCAGACAGCCGAGTAAGCAGATATAATGGCTACATGGAGAGTGACAGGGCCCCAAAAGAAGACAACTCTATCCAAAGAGGAGCGCATAAAAACTCCGCGCCGATCTCGTCTTTCATCTCTTTCTCATTCTCATTCGCTGGCTATATGGCTCTAAATCCCGTCTATAGGATTTAGTCTCTCACTTTCTCTTTCAGTTTTAAGCGGTTTCTCAAGAGTGTTTTGATCCAGTCTCAGCAGCTGAAAGGTGCCGCAATTGGTTCGGTATCTCCCTCTCTCTCTCTCTCCCTTTTTTTTTCTGCTCCTGCTTTTCCGCCTCACTGCCTGAGACATCGAGATACTAAAGAATGAGTTTATTTCCCAGCGCTTTTATAAAGAAAACAAATCCCATCCTAGCGTCAGTGGGTCTGGCAGACGGATAATAGCTGCACATTCACTCCTTTTTTTATGGATTATCCGGAGTGAAGAAACAAATAGCGTGGATACAAACTATTGGCCTATAGAAGAATACTTTGCCCATTATGCAGCAAGGGAAATTGTCAAGAAACGTGTCGCATCAGATTTCCTCCAGTGAACCAAGGCTCACGTATAGACGCACTAAATATGTTGTCAGGTCTGCAAGAAGTAGAGGAAAAATCCATTTCAGCAAAATTAGGAGCTCGCTTGATTTCACATGATTGGACACGCCTTCTAAAAAAAATATTGTAATATTTTATAGAAGCTTCAGCAAATTTATTAGATGGCTGTGCGTGGATGTGTTTGCTTTTCAGGTGCCCGTTGCACCTGTTCCAACTTCTTCCTGCACAAGGCCTCAACTGCTCCAATCTGTTTAAACTATAAAAAGGAAAAAGAATAAAATAAGCTGAAATGCCACATCATGAGTTCTTCTCGTGGCTCCATGCAGGCATCAGTGAGATATTACATAAACCTCCCTCCATCAACGCACCCGCTGCTTAATTTCGCATTAACTTCTCGGTGTGATAATGATGTCCAACAACAAGACAGACATTAGTCGATAAGCCTCGCCCTGCAAGTGAAGGGGCCTTTGGGCCCACCGCGGACAAGCAGGAGCAGTGAATAGATTGGCCTTATTTTGGTTGTTCAGGGGGTTGCATGCTCTCTCCTCACTCATTTGTTTCCAATTGAAGACAGAAATCCTGACTGGCGTGTAGCTGGCCGGGGGACGTGATTAATGATGGTAGTGGATAAGGGTTAACACACTGGACTCAAAGCTCTGTTGACTGGGATCCTCGTGCGTACAATGCCAAAGTACTATAGCCTGTGCGCCTCCAGAGAGAGAGGATCCTTTTGTCATCTCCTCCAATGCCCCTCCACCTCCCCTCCCATATATTACACCCACCGAGGGCTCACCGCTCGTCCCTGGCAGTGTCCATAGTTTAATGGTTTCCCTTACTCCTGAAGGCATTGTATCATTCTGAAAAGCGTCTTCTCCTATTCAAAAGTTGGTGGTCACCTCAATGGCTATACCAACGCCCATATGGGAACGGCCATTGAAGCGCTGCTCTGTCCTAAGAAAAAAGGAGGAGCCAGAGAGTTTGGGGTTTTAATACATTTCATAGTCCCTGAAAAGAGGCTCGCCACATCTTGTCACATTTCTCTTAACCTTTTGAGAACACACGCCATTGTTGCGGCACGAAAAGTACGCGGAACCTTTCCCTCAGACAGCCCGTTTTTTCCCACAATATTTTATAAACAGTGAAGCCTTTATTATTATTTTTCCTTTCATAATGTTCCCTTTCACGCGGGCTGTCGTCTGTAATCTGGCAACATTAAAAAAAAAGGAACTGCAATGATTCCTCCGATTTTGAATTAAATTAACCATGATGGGGGCTTTAATTAATGATGTAGCACCGCGGTCTGTACAATTAGCTGTAGGCTGATACAACAAGAGCCCTGATAATTAATTATTCAATTAGCTTAAGTGAATGTATATTTCCATTAAATGTGTTTTTTCCCTCCTCTCTCTCTCTCGCTCAGATGGCTGCCAGCAACAAGACGGTGCAGGGGAAAACACAAACTCCATCAGCTCGAACGGAGAGGACTCAGAAGAGACACAGATGCGGCTGCAGCTCAAGAGGAAGCTGCAGAGAAATCGCACGTCCTTCACACAGGAGCAAATCGAGGCGCTGGAAAAAGGTCAAATAATCAGAGAGCAACAATTTATACGTTTAAATAATTGTTTTTACAAAGCCACATTCTCTCTCTCTCAATTAAAACCCACGCTGATGTGTGAATTAAAGACAAACGGCGCGCGCTGCTAGATTTCTGGTGATTTATTACACCGAGGAGAGAAATGGTCTAATTATTAAGTTATTAGGAGGACCTACTTCCGTTTTGAATTCATGGCCTTATAGAGGCGCATTTATTCAGCTAATAGCTCTGCAGAAACTCTATTAACCCCGACCTAATCTATTCCTCATTTGCTGACACTTTTGTTTGTTCTTGCGTTGCAGAATTCGAAAGAACTCATTATCCAGATGTTTTCGCGCGAGAAAGACTAGCGGCAAAAATCGACCTGCCCGAGGCAAGGATACAAGTGAGTGATTCTTTTTTAAAGTTTTTTAAAATATATATTGTATATACATATGTGTGTGTGTGTGTGTGTGTGTGTTCACAAAAAAAAAAAAAAAAAAGGTTGCGTTGAGATTAACGTCTGTAAAATCGTTTTCGTTGCAGGTATGGTTCTCAAACAGAAGAGCGAAGTGGAGGCGAGAGGAGAAGCTGCGGAACCAGCGCCGGCAGGCCAACAACTCCTCCAGTCACATTCCCATCAGCAGCAGCTTCAGCACCAGCGTCTACCAGGCCATCCCTCAGCCCACCACACCGGGTAGGTCCGCCTAGACACCTCGACTTAAAGAAATAACAATAATAATTTTGCAAACTGTTATTTGTTATACTATAGTCATATAAATCGCGCAATAGTAATATGATATCCGTAAGAAGACATCTGACTGTCCGTGGGTTGCACTCAGTCAGTATCTGTGTTAAATATTACCAAATAGTAAGCGATCGTCTACAGACTAGTGTGAAAGGGGGAAAGAGGCCTCAGTGGCTGTGCGCTCTAGTTCACATGAAGAAGCGCCGGTGCTTTCCTTTTGATGGATGATTGCGCAAAACTTCTCAGCTGACTATCTGCGTAATTACCGAATCAGGCACGAGGGCACACCGGCAAAGCTGACGCTCATGCTCACAAGTCAATCACCTGAGACACATGCACACAAATACACTGAGGCTGCACATGCAGTGTCCGGGCCTATCAGGATGTTTATATACAAAAAAAACCGTCACCTCAAGCAGCACCGCTCAGCGCTAATGAGACGATGCCCCACACTTGGGAGTACGATGCACGATTTTTCTGCCGTTTCAACCACGTTTTTCATTTTCGTTCGCAGTGTCTTTCACCTCGGGGTCAATGCTGGGTAGACCTGACTCTGCACTCACAAACACCTACAGCGCGCTGCCCCCCATGCCCAGCTTCACCATGGCAAACAATCTACCTATGCAAGTAAGTCAAAGATGATCCTCATTCTGCAGAAGTTTCAATGTTTGATTGTGAAGCAACACTTTGTGATGATTGATGTGATTATAAGAGTGGAAACAATCACGCCACGAGTAATTTCAACTTTGTCTCAAAGCCAAGCAAACGTATTTTGAAATTTAAGAGTGGCTTCATGACATGGAAATAATTTGATCCAAAACCAAATCATAGGTATGAAAAGCTACTGAGCTGAAGACTATGGTTGGCTAAGCTAATGTAACATTCTCTCCCCATCTATAGCCCAGCCAGACCTCCTCTTATTCCTGCATGCTGCCTACCAGTCCGCCTGTGAACGGGCGGAGCTACGACACATACACGCCCCCTCATATGCAGGCACATATGAACAGCCAATCAATGACCACTTCTGGTACCACCTCAACAGGTAGGCAGAAAGTTCATTGTTTACCACCATGCTTGGGAGTTAACATAAAGTCCAACAGTGCACTCTCTGAAATATCTGCCACCTTTCTTGTAACTCGGGGGTACTACATAGCCATCTTTGACTCGTGATCTGTCCCGGCAACTTTCCCTTTCCTTTCCGTCTGTCTGTCTGTCTGTCTGAGAAGCTTTACAGCTTCAGCGTCTCAGGATCTCTGCATCCCTCATCGTCCTCTTTCTGCAGCTGCATGCACAAAACTCATTTCATCACCACTCTAGGCCATCATGTCAATCCCACGACTCCAGCCCATAGTTTAGTTCCACCCCATTAGGATGCTGTTACTGAGAGCCATATATACCGGTTATAGTCATGAAGAGTTAATCATGCATAACCACATTTCCTCTGTGCTAAATTGCTAATTAATTTGATTCATTTGCTGTTGTACTCTCTCTGTTTAAATGCCATTGCCAAAGCCTCAATTTATCGAGCTTGCAAGGGTTTTTACAGAGCAGCCATGTGCAGAACATTGTGACTCATGGCAGCCCCCCATGCTCGTCTACCTATTTGCAAACGTTTAAAGCACAATGCTCGGTGCTATGAGGCTAACCAGTGTTAGCTGTCACACTAAATGTGCACGGGGCATTCGCTCATCTAATTTAGCATGTAGACTTCTGGGGCTTTTCTGTTTTCTTTCCTTTTTTTCCCCTCTCACTGACATCTTGCTCTTTTTGTCTCTGCAGGACTCATCTCTCCTGGAGTGTCTGTCCCTGTCCAAGTCCCAGGGAGCGAGCCTGACATGTCTCAGTACTGGTCAAGACTACAGTAGAGAGAAGAGCTACTTCACCCTGTAACCACCCACTCCACCATCGCCCTCCGGCAGTGCTCCTCACACATACACGGCACAGGAGAGTAGAGAAGCGAGAGAGGGTTGAGAAGAGGCAGCAGACAGGAGAGGAGGAAAGCAAGAACTAGAGAGACTCTGGGAGAGCCTTGGGACGTCTGGGCTTTGGTTTTTTTCCAGTGGGACAGTGTGCTGTTATGTAGCTCTAGGCACATTCAAATGAGGACTCGGAAGAGAGAACAACGGTGGAAAAACGGGAAAAAATGGACCTCTGTAAAGTGCCCGGTGTTAAATTTTTACGGAACAAAAACTTATCTGTTTTTTTTTTTTTTTTTTTCTATTTCCAACTTCAGTCATTGTTTCCTTTTTTTTCTCTGGTGTGTTTGTAAATGGCCATTTGTATGTTAATATGAAAAACCAAGATCAAGTACTGATAGATGGACTGCTAGAAAACCATGTTGGTCTTGCGTTTGTTTGCGAGAGGAGAACGCGAGAGATTCTGCCACGACTATCTTTTAATCTGCTTATATCGAGACTTTCTACCAGCCTTTGCATGGTCTCTGGACGCTGTCGCATATCATTAAAGACAAAAAGCTGGAGGGAAGACTCTTACTGTGTCAAAAAAGAAAAAGAAAAAAACAACAACTATTTATTGGTCTTATTTCTTATGAATGGATATTTAGCAGGAAACTCAAACTCGATCCACCCACTGACGCTGGGGTCTTGGCTCTCCTCTGACGCGGGGCCCGCATTTGGTGGCTTATTAGACACGGATCACTATCAACAGCTCGGCGTGTGCAAAGACAGTGCGACATGCAACCCAACCTGGACCTCTTGCTTCGGTGGTTGGATTGACTCTAGATCACCACGAAGAACACTAAACGTGGAAAAACAGGTGTAAACGAAAACCTGTAGTCTGTAAATGGTAGACTGCGTCTTCGATATAATCCAGTTTGTTTATGTCAAAATGTAAAGTACTTGTCTTCCCTAGAAATCTTCCAGAAAGATTTCTCCAATAAAAGTTGATTTCATTTATATCCCCGAGAATATTCTATAAATGTTCCATGCATCATAAAATACATTTCTTTAGGGTCAGGTACAATTTGTCTCTTAGGTATAGTTGTATTATAGTGTCCTATGGTCAAAAAAAAAAAAGTGCAACTAGAAATATTTAATTCCTATAATTATGATTAAACATTGCTTGACAGAGTTTTAAACTTAAGTGTTTGGCAGTTGTTTACAAGTACATATCAGATTTAATCATTGTTGATTGTAAAACAGACCAAAGCCTTTGTATTTCATCTAGTACACAATGTTTTTTTTTTTGTTTTTTTTTGTTTTTTTAAAAAAAGATACTAGTCTTGTGTTGCAAAATTTTGTAAACACTTTCTGTTCAATTACATTGGCTTCGAGTGTTCGTGAGACTGCAGCCGAATCCCGCAGTCCTTATTTATAATTGAAGACCATGGGAGGGTTTTTCTAGCATCATCTGTCATGCTCTTTTGAGTTTTGCATTTTTATTTCGGTGTGTACGTAGAACATCGACACATACTGGGTTTACGTCTGAGCATTGCTTCTGAGATAAGAAACGTCTACACGCTGTCTCTTAAATATTTCAATTTAATTTTATTTAAAATGGAGCTTTCTAAATGTATTTTGTGAAAACTATAAAACATTTTGTACAGTAAAATTGTGTCTTAAAGAAAGCCTTTTCGTCTGGTCCCTGCTGTTTTTACTAAAAATCTTGACAGATAGATGCATAAAAATTTTAACAACTCTAACCCTGACCAAAGCCAGTAGAGAAGAGGGGGGGGGGAAAAAAAAAAAAAGCTTGTAATGCACATAACAACACTTCCAATTCCCACCAAACAAAGGTGTCCAAAATAACAAGCCTCTCTTGATGTATGGGGCTGAACCGAGTCGACACAGACCACACAGCACAACACCACCGCACAATGAGAAAGGTCAAGCAATTCACCATCACTAGCTCTTGTTTTAGTAGAGTTACGATGGTATGAAAAAAAAAATACAGAACCAATGAGGAGGAGGGAGCAGGGAAGAGAGAGAAAAAAGTCATGGAATAAAGCAGTCACAGCCTAGAGCGAGGCAGAGGAGCGATTGTGTGGCAGAGTGAGTTATTTTGCTTCACTTGCTGCCTCAGCAGGGGAGGGGTTGTGTGTGTGTGTGTGTGTGTGTGTGTGTGTGGACCATCTAAAAGGGAAAGAGAGTGAGGTCAGGTAACATTCACACAGCATGTAACAGCACCAAACATCTTGCTAAATTGATTAACTGAATTTACACATCCCGCTCAATATTTAATAGTCCAATCAGAAGTTTGAGGATTGGAAGTTAATCAGATTTTTTTTTTTTAAGAAGATTTTATTAAAAACAATTTCTGGAGCTAATGCAATTTCTCTATTCATTTAATCCAGTTTATCACACAAATGGAAGAATACTGCTCGAGGAGGGGAAGATAGAGCAGACTAGACGGCCGCGCCGAGACAGAGGAGCGGCATTAATAATTACGCAGAAAGAATGAAAGGGAGATTCAAAATGCAAGAAAGACTAGCAATTAGCGGAGGCCTAAATAATACACAGCTTTGGGATGAAATGGTTTGAATGCAATTCTCGCTCGCAACAGAGTCGGGCTGTGCAAGCTTCTGCAGAAGTTCCCGAGAACTTTGTACTTTTTGATGTGTTTTTTAATGAGACACTATGATTCTGGCCTGGAGAAACTTTAATCTGAATTCCTGCAGCAGGGAGGAGAAGCTTGCAGCCTCCTACTTAGAGTCAGCAGTTAAATTCTGGGCTCTCTGTGGGAGTGAAGTATCATTGTCTTCATTACTATAAAGGCAAAGGATTTTCCAGCTTTGTGCATTTTGTAAACTAGATTTGGCAAGTGTATCAACCTTTATTATCTGATCTGTAACGTAACACAGTTGAATATAGGTCTGCTTTATTAAATCTAAAAATTCAGAGAAACATGTTGAGTGTGGTTAAATAACATATGTCCTGTTAAGGAAGACGTTCAGTAACAGAGAAGATTAAGGCTCGGCAGAAAGCAACTGAAGGAAGACCGCTGCAGCGTCAGTCAAGAAATGTGACGCAATCAGGTCCTGCAAAATGAACACCATATTATGTGTTATTGCTGCAGATTTCATTCAGATGAAATAAAAGATATTTACTACTTTAATCTCTTAACTTGGAATGAATGTGCAACGACTTTTAAGAAAAAAGAAAGAAAGAAGGACTCTGATGTACACGTTAAAACCAAATATCTGGGCACTTCTGATTACAGTGCACTGTTTCTTAATGTACTGATGTGTGTGTGATGCTCCCTTTAATTACTTCTACATGCGCAAAAACACTTAAACTGAACCCACAGAAGTTAGGACACTGACAAATGTACTGTCAGTAGTCAGGAATAAGACATCATGTTCTAAATGTTTATTTCAATGCGATTACTGTGACTGGCACCAGTTCTCAGGCTTCTAAATGAATTTCACATTAACTGTGCTTCACAAAGCTTTCTGTTAAAACATAATAATCCTAAAAAGGCTGAATAAAAGTTGACCGAGCACTGTGACATAGAAACATGGCAGGTTTAAAAAGAGCTCCAACTGTAGTATGGCACAAAACCACAAGCCAAAATGAATTTATTCTATTTAAACCTACCTTTAAAGTGTACCCTGAATATGTCAAGGCGTCAGCAACTATGACTTGGAACACTGTTTTTATCTTGACAACACAAGCTTCGGTTCACCTCTATAGGAGACCTGTGTATGTCATCACTCTTCCCCAGATATAAGAGAGCTCCAGTCACGTATGAAGCTGTCAGGTAACACTACCCTCTCCCAACACGTGTTACACATGGGTACCAATACAGCCAGCTTTTCCAGGCAACGATATTCAAACTGGCATTAGCAGTAGACGGAGGAAAACAAAAATGAAACATTAAATTTTTCATGTTGTTTTTTTTTTTTCTCCTCCTCTATATTTCTCCATGTCACCATTTGACCTAATTTGTTCTTTTGGACTTGTCATGGCAAAGCAGCTCATCCAGCAAACATGCCTGATGAGGTGTGAAGCCTGCACCCAAATCCAGCTCTCCTACCCTCTGCCCACATTCCTGCTCCGCTCTGCTTACTGGAGGTAGACGTCACTCACCGGCACAGTCTCAGGGTCAGATGGAGGCATCTCTGCTCGAACCTAAAACCAGCCAGGCAGACCAGAGATGAGACATTCGCACAGATTTCTCAGACATGGCGTTGTGGTGGATTAAACTGAAGTAGTCCTTTTATTTCATTTTGCACAATCCCATTTCGTCATCCTCCAAAGTAAACTGTATTTTTAGATCGTTGTAAACGGTGAATCTAGGCAAAACTTTTGTTTTGTAAAGTAAGCCCAGAGCGGAGTTAAATTATTTAACATTTGCCAAGACTGAGTCTGTAAAGACAGAAAACATTTTATGATTAGATTTTACTTGCAAACAAAATTCCCTCAGAGACAGAAATGGAACAAACAAAATGTACCAAACATTCGGTTTGGTTGTGTATTAGTCACCCTGCCACTCACGTAACATCTCAAAACACCATAGGGTTCACATTTCCTTTTCTTGCAACTTGCAGGGAAAAACACAAACCGCTGGGATTAGAATTTGCCTAGTAAGATAAGTTAAGTGAGTTTCCATTGACAGCTCAGAATGTGCCAATATCAGCTTTTCAGTTCGGACCAGCAGGAGTGTGCAGAACGTTTATGTAAAAAAAAAAAAGATTATATATAGGATGAAATGTGTCTGTTATAAGAGGAGCTGCTGTGGATGTTTAGATCTTCACCCCCGGCTGGGTCAGTTGGCAGGTGGTAATGTCTGGCAGGGTTATTGTGGTTGACATTACGTGGGCGAGGGAACAAACCGGTCACCGCTGTAAAGAGGACAACGCCGCAGCTTTCCAGGTGTTGGTTGCCCGTGGCGACTGTGTGGGAGCACTAGAAGTCCAGGTGTTTGATGCCGGAAGTGCCGGAGCCACAGGCTGGAGCCGCCATAGCCGCTCCTGCCAGCTCCCCCCTGCTCACACGACTCACCGTCTCAGACAAGTCCGGGGGCAAATGGAGTCTCTGCAGAGAGGGGGGAGAGAGAGAGAGAGAGAGAGAGAGGGAACGGGCCGACTGTTACATCCCTTTTATGAGGCACAAAGAAAGAGCTACAGTGAATCAACATACAGTAGATGGTGCACTTCAGTGATGCTTATTCACAGAAAGCCATGTTGGGTTGAAATTGCATTAGCTGCTTCAGCACTCCCCTCAGCTCTGGCAGCATGGAGTAAACCTGCTAGCGTGTTGCTAAATGCTTCAGAGAGCTTTAGGTCTGTTACACCTCACAGGGAATACGCTGTATGTTTTAAAAGAGTTGCGGCGGACACAAAATGACGCATTTACGACGTAATAGGAAGTGTGCGTTCAGGCACAAACGTGCAAAGAAAAACCTGGATGTGTTTGCACTTGTGTTGACGGCTTTACTGTAGCACAGACGATTATGCCGAGCTAATGCCAGAGTCACTACAATCAAGTCTTTTAGCTGGTCCACAGCAAAGCTTATCTGTGGAGCAGCCCAGTGCCAACTCAAAGCACAAAGACGCTAAGAGGTTAATGAGGGCCACTCATGTAAACCCCCCTAACACCAACATGCTAGCTACTATAAAGCTTAAGAGGGGCTACGCGGCTCCGCTCTCTCCAGAACCGGCTTGAATGGCCGCCAGCGGCCCTCCAAGAACAAAGTCTTGAAGAGCTGCTGAGAGCGTGAGAGGAGGTGAAGTGTCTCCGCAGTCAAGTGCGCCCGTGACAATGGTGTTGAGTGGCATGTTACTCGAGTGTCTATCGAGGAAGTTAAATCAGAATACTGCCATTCTGGGTGCAAGGGAAGTTAAACCCTGTAATTTGCCCCTGAAAGAATCTGCCATGACATCTGAAACCCACTGGTCAAAGCGAGCACTCCCACCCCAGCCCAGCCCTCTAAACCGGCCCTGCCCGCCATGTCCTTATCCCCTCAAGACATCCAGCTTTAGCAGAGCCCTTCCACTCCCACAGATACTTATCTTTTTCTTAATGACTAGTTGTTTGGGTACGGGGTTTAGGAGCGTCCGTACTAAGAGATAATTCAGAAGTACGCAATGGTCCTTACACCTCCAGGGTAAACTACTTCCACCTCTTATTTTTTTTTTAAACGGATTTATATCACTGATGTTCACATCTGATATGGAAGAGGCTACTGTGGTGAGAGGTCAGAGGTGAGTCATACTCAAGCGGTCTAATTTCTGTTGAAGACTTTGCACAGTTTGTGTTTCAGAAAATCGTTTGCGAGTAAAGAGGGGAAAGAAGAGGAGTCGTCTTCATGCTGCCCTGCAAATTATCTGAGGAAGGTGAGCACTGAGACTCTTGTGAAGGACCTGTAATTTAATGTAAGGTGGTAAAGGTAGGGTTACACAGAGGCGAGGATTCTCGGTCGGAGAACAAACATGAGATACACGATCAGCAGAAACTAACACTGGTGCAACAGGAAACTGTTAGAAACACACATGATAAATTTGTTCAACTTCTCTCTGTGTGTTAGCCGTTCTCTAACTTCCCCGCTTTAACACGCACTCAAACACCCTTTCAAACTCGTACACCGGCCTTGCAGGGGCCCTCCAGAAGCTCCGCTCGGCTTCCACCCCTGCCAAACCTCACCTGCGTAACCTTTCGTGTCTTCAGCTCACTCGAGTGTGATTGAAAAAGAAAAACAATGCATTGATCAAGCCTGGACTCAGTCCTGCTTAGTGCACTGCAGCGGAAACGCGGTAGAGAGAGGAGTAGGAGAAAAATCAATCACATATACATCATCCTCAGTGGGTGAGTAAAAAAAAAAAAAAAAAAAAGACATCCCACCGTTGTCTGGCTGTCACGCACCCACAGGCCTGGCTACACCGTGTCTGCTTGGCTCAGGGCTCTGTAAACCCACTGAGCATGTGCAGAGCGAAGGTCAAAGCAATCCAGAAGTGCAACTCAGCTCCTCTAACCTTTGAGTTCAGGGGCAGATGAGAACAATCAATGGTAACATCAAAGTTGGAGGGAGGAGCAGACAAAACCAATCGATCGGTTTGACACGCAGACGGAAGAGACAGCCTGGTAACAGTCCGCGACCATCACACACATCACTGACAGCCAATATTAGAGCTGATCCTCGTTACCGGCTCTCAGGCCCATGTAAACTTACTTTATATTCACTTCCACTCAAAATACTTTCTTTTTACCCTTAAACAGATGGAGACAAAGGGAATTATTGTCAAAAAACAGAAGGAGTAAAAGGAGTCCGCTTGTTTTAGCAGTGCTATGGCAGTGGTCCCATGAACATCTGCACTGACGCCAAATGAATGGAGGTCAATGTAGGACTTAGACATAGCCAGAGAGGCTCTGAGTCTGCTTCCCTACGACCTGCACACTCCATGATGTAAACAAGGACATCCGGAAAACCCTCAGAGGCATAGTGGGGTGTATGTGTGTGTGAAGTCTTTCTCTGCTGCCTGGCAACCTTCACGAGGGTGGAGAAAGAAGAAAAAATAAGAAGGGGGTGGTGGGGTGGGTGTCGGATGGGAGTGGACGGCGGGAAAATAGACCATTGGCTGTGGTGCAGCGGTGGAGGGGGGAATGTGAAAATGGATGTGTGCCACGATGTTAGCGCGATTATGTGTGTGCGAATGGTGTGTGTGTGTGTGTGTGTGTGTGTGTGCGTGTGTGCGTGTTAGGGCCGTGATGTCAATGTTCCTCCCTGGTGGCGGGCAGGGGTAAAGGTCTGTGGTTCAGCTCCGCTCCACAGCCAGAGGGGCTGGGACCATGCTGGCAACAGGGTGAGGGGTGAAAAGCTCCAAACGAGCGCTAAGCACTTGAAATGAGCCCTCGGGGCCGGCCCACAGACTAGCTTTGCCTAAGAGGGTTACTAATATCACCCCACAATGGACAATTCCCTTCAGCTTACTAAACACTCCAATAGACCCGGTTCTTAAGGAATACGCCGTTTCATGCTGCTTGGTTGTTATAATCTCCGCATACAGCTTTGATATGACATCGGCGTTTTATGGGTCACTAAAGTCCCCAAATCACTGCTCCGAATGTTGTGTTGCGTTTAAGTTGCGTGGGTTACAACATAACGCAATTCTGTAATATTCCGAGACCCGAATGGAGAACTTTTTTTTTTCCAGTCGCAGCTTACAAGTGACCAACTCACACAAAGCAGCGCCATCAAAAGCATTCCATTGGCGGTAACGGCTTGCTAATGACTGGAGTATTAGGTGCTAATTTAACGAGTCATTTCTTCCATAGAGTTTTAGCCACACTTTCAAATGGCCCGTGTCACTGTACAGCTTAGAACTATGGGAAACCCAACACCTTGTTGGAACACATGACGACCGGCCTGGCTGTTCCATTCAGATTAGCTGATGTTGGGACATGCTCATGGAAGTGACACGATATTTACCATAAACACGTACTTAACGCAGTCATTACTGTAATTTGTTGGGAATTTTATAAGTCCTGCTCAGTCAATCAGCTGAGAGAAACTGAACATTGTAACATTAAACCATTAAAATTACAGAAGACATGCTGAGTAAGCAATCCGGTTCTGCGCTTTCATGGATGAGAAGGGTATTCAGTTTATTGTATTAATGCGTAACAACTAAACAATGTATTTTATAAAAAAAAAAAAAAAGCTGCAAAGCATCCATAGAGAGTGGTCACATTAGAGGTGATACCTTTTGCCAATTCCTTTTTCCCCGAGCAGCACGCCTGCAGTGCAGCCACTGTAAAGTAATGTGTACCTCTGTCCATAACACCGGGTCAATGTCCTCCATTTCCAGACCCATTTCTACAACCAGCCAAGGGTCAAAATGGCAGCAGAATGTTTCACAGCTGAGACTGGTGGATATTTCCCAGACTTGCGGGTCTGTTCATTCACTAAACCAAGCTAAATCACCTCCCAACGCTGTAATCCCTCACACCTCTAAAGTTACACTGCATTGTGTGGGAAATCTTTTCCCGAACCTATAGGAACTAGTGTTAACTTCAGCATGCCAAAACCCCCCATAATGAGGTGATGTGCTTTTCTATTTGAGAAGCAAACTATCATCACATTTGCGCTGGCAATTTCAGAGAATACTTCCGCTACCTCGCCGGAGAAAAAAAATGCAGAGACAACCGAGCATAAATCCCATCACTTCGGTAATTCTAGCCCACCTGCACCTAACAAAAGGTGAGAAGAAGCTCTACCTTCCTCTTCTTTTGTGGCAACAAAGAGTGTAACACGATCACTGGCCATGCCCTATGTATAACCTGTTGACTAGGGAAGTCTTTCTTCTGCAAACTTTGTGATTTTTAAAGTGAAAAAAATAATAAGTGAATACCATTCATCTCCCTAGTTGTTTCTCATGTTATTGAGGAAATAATAATATCAGGAAATTGGGCTTTTTCTTTGCAGCTCTCCCTTGTAGTAGCCTTTAAAAAAAAGAAAAATGAATAACTTATTTAACCATTCAGCATTAGCTGAATTAATCAAGTAAAATATCAGTACATGACGAGTAAGATTGGGTAAATTTCAACTCTACATTGTGTGGTTGACGTGCAGCACATGATGTTTGAAAAATAACGAAAACTTAACTGGCTTGGCTGCTTGAAAAAAAAAAAGTATGAAAGACAGGGGAAGAGGGAAACAAATGCAAACTACACAGGAGCTCTTCTCAAGTTTCTTGTTGGTAATTGGGTGATGGTCACCTGCTCACTATGTCACCTGCTGCCTGATCCAGGATAATCTGAGAGGCAGGCATACAGACAGTCAGGCGGACTGACAGATAGACAGATACAGACACAGGCTCCTCATCTCTTCCGCTTCATGGCCTAATGCATCTGACAGAGCAGGCAGCAGGCAGGCAGAAGGATGAGTAAGCATTTTGAGTGTAATTATATTCCCAACACCGAAAGAATGGGAAAGGGACTAATAACTGACTACATTTCATTAAAAGTGAGCATGTCCAAACAGGAAATTGATTAGCTGACAATATTTCATGGCTTTTTTTTTTAAGTACCTAATGGAATGTTTATTCCTGTTCCTTTGAATAGAAAGCTTCTCGCTTACCCTTCACGCTCCACAGGCTGATAAAAAGCAGCATTTGATAGTATCTGTCATGTTACTAAACATGACATGCATGGGAATCAGTTCGCTCCGCAGTGCTTCTGAATAACCAAATGGACAAACAAGGGCCAAAGTGTAACTGTGCTGTAACACAACAACTTGACTTGTTATCTCAGTCATCATCATCTTCAACTAAACCCTCCTCTGGGGTCCTCTGCTTGGGCTTGTCAAGAGCTATGACAGGGGAAGCAGTGTGGGGCCATTTTGTCTCTTTTCAGTACGGCTTTGTTTCTCTTTGGAGGGCAGTGTTGGTATGGACCGTGGGCGTCGTAGGGTGAGGGCACATTGACCCTTGTGGTGGTGGATAGTATTGGGAGGGGGGGTTAGTGGGTGTTATGTATTTGGGCACAGCCAGGGAGTTCTGGTTTGCCCCTGGAGTGACATGGTGCCTGGGGAGAAACGGAGAGGCATAGAGGGCGTAGAGTACAAACATATCTAAGTGCTGCCTTCACTACCGATAGGCCCATAGCAAAGAGCGCGGCTGCATGGGTTATGACAGCATATCTGGGGGACCTCTTGTGCCCTCCACCCCTCAAACACACATTTTACCCCTCAAACCATGACTCTGATACGGACGTCCTCAGGTCAAAACACCACTGACACGTTCGGTAAGAGCAGGTTTGCCAGTGATATATAGATGTCTAGTGTTTAGGTCGCACTGAGCGTTTAGGTTTGTAATCAAATGAAAACGCAACAGTGTAGACCAGCACGGAACATTTGCCGACTAGAAATGCTTGAACATCGTCAGTAATGGTTCTCACTGAAGTGTCAGCTTTACTAAGCGTAAAGGCTGGAAACTGTGGGAAATGTGTAGCCTGGCTTTGTTCAAAGGCAGCAAAATCATCTAATTAACATCTTACTGTTTGTCTCATTACCACAGGAAAAAAGTAAGGCTCTGACTCTGAGTGTTATTTGCCAGGCTGTTTCTAGACCAGGAGCAGTTTTCCCAAAAAAAAAAAAAAAAAAAAAAAAAAAGTGAACTACTCCTTTATGATTTTCCGCCTTGACTGGTCCCGTCACCATTTTAGTCACCGAAAAAAAAAAAAAAGCCAAACCATTACCAAGAATATTATGTCATGTATTATTCATGTGTTTTTCTGTGTTGCACTCAGTCTACGAGTGTGTACACCCAGAAACATGCAGACAGGCGGGCGCTGCTGCTTTCCTATGCATATGTCACACAGCGGCATAAACAACATGAGTGCACAAAGCAGGCTTGTGCATCTAGGGTTTCCTAAACTCAGCCTCGGTGCCACACACAGTCCTATTCCTTTCTCATCACTTGTGCCATGATGGAGTTCACGCAGTTTACAGGCATAACATTTGGCAAAGCGAAAGGTCGTCTGGAGGTTACTGTGTCAGCCTGGGTAAGTGGCTGACCCCTTTGGAGCGGTGGGGGTTCTCACAGGGGAAGTGTGTTGTGTTAGCAAATGATGAAGACTGAATGAGGCAAGACCAAGATAAAAGGCAGAAGATGATAATATATAAGTGAGTAAAGATCAGTTAACACTACTTTCTTACTTTCATGCACTAAGATCTGGGACTATAACGTACCACATTAAGTAACGACTGTGCAGCTGTGTATGACGCTGCCCAATCACTGTACAGGTTCACCTGCTTGTTATCTTCAGGACCCAGACAAACAAATACTGTATATGTCTGAGATTCAGCAAAAGTTGTGAAAAGGAGAGTCAGGACAGAGAAATATTTTTATAAAATCATGAAAAACTGGAGCAAACAGTAAAAACTGTAAATGAAGCATGAGAGAGATTAATCTTATATAAAATCACATGACTAGCGATGTGAAGGAGATGGTAAATGACCGATGTGAAAGCAGGTGACGTTAACCCTTAGTGCGTATGTAACATTTAACATGTCGACTGTGTTGGTGATGCTCATGGTTGTACATAGGCCTGTGCATTACGGTCTGTGTAAGCTTGTGCGCATCCGTGTCTGTTAGTCTGCCCGGATGAATAAAGGGGGGTGGGTATAATCCATCACCAGTTGATAGTCCCAACAAAAAAGAAGCCCTTTTTGCTGAGAGGACAGCCCTTGTGTGGACAAAGACCACCATACTGGGGACTTCATAGGACCCAGCTGAAAAGGTGTTGCCCAGAGTAACCCCATTCACATTAACAGGCATGCTGGCCAAAGCCAGTCATTACTGCTGACTTGGACCAGCCGGGCCACACATAGACCAGCCTAGAGCCTCTAAGGCCATTCACTTCACATCAGCCCACAGGCAATCGGCCTGAACCCTGCCACTGGGGAGCATCGAGAATTGTTGATATTCTTTTTGACTGTCCTCCTTAAGGACTTCAATAGTTCTATATGCAGGCTTTGAGTAGATTTATAAAAAAAACGTTAATATATAGTTTAAAAGATGAAGATGCAAGACTTTGCCTATTCAACATATGGTAGCAATAATGAGCAAAAATAAAAAATGAAACCTAAAAAGCAGTTCCAGTTGGGAACCTCTTTGTCTCATTAAGTAAGATGAGACGTATAGTGTTAATATTTTATTTTGTGCAAAACTTGTAATGTCTTGAAGCAAAAAATTAGCTCACTATAATACCGGGGAAATTACTTGCACTACCTACCACTGTCATTTGCGATGCTCTAAAATGGGGGTCACCTCTTTCACAAGCTACACAGTAGAATCCGATGACAGAAAAGATGAATGCGCTTTCAGTGGACTTGTATCGCCGCAGGCTGAGATGCTTCGTCCCACTAATCTACTGAACTTCGCGAGGCACTCCCGGAAAATCCAAACCCAACCTAATACCTATTCTGAAGCAAACTTAGACAAGTAGAAAGGAAAAGTGAAGCCAAGAGGTTTAGGATACATAACAAATATTTAAACTGCACAACGTTATTGGTGCAAATCTCAAATCTGTCTTGGGTAATCTTGATTCAAATTGTAAATTACACACACTGCGGCTAATTAAACATGTCATGCATTGGATTCTGTTGCACACAAACACACTCCCCCCTCCTTCTCTCTTCCCCATTTTGCCCTCCATCCTCACTCCACTTCCATCTCTGCTCTCCTCTCCAGTGCCCTCCCTGTGGGCAGGTAGTTGTGTAAATTTAGCCACAGCTAGGTGAGGTGCTTCCTGGGCAGACTGTTGGCAAAGCCACCTTTAGGGTGTCCAAGATGTCAGAGGGAATGAGACATCACCTCGGCTGCCCTGTCAAAAAATTCACCACCTTCCATTTCCCCCGTAACCCCTAGGTCCTAGAAGCACTGTGGGTGATGGGGGATTCTTGTTTTGTGTTTTCTAATTTAGCCTGAAACACTCCGGCCATTACCTAACCCAGAGCGTTGGCTGAGTGTTAATTGTGAAGCATTACTAAAGCTATTAAAACAGTGAGCCAGGGCCTGGGGAGAACACATGCTAAAGTTAACAATCAGAGAGACAGCGCTAAATGCATGTTATACCCTCCATGCAAATGACCCCTATACTGGGCAACACTGCAGAGGATTTTATGTCAATGACAAGAAACATAATGCAATAATACATTTGAAAATGGAATGGTATTTTGTCAAATAATTGTAATAAGTTATTGTCTGTGAGCACAGCAATAAGGGATTAAGAATACAGTTGCTACATCTTAATGACAAACTTTAGCAATTTATATATTTTATTAGAATTTCTTTAATTTTTTTTTTGTTTGTTTTGTTACTGCTTCGGCAATTTTGCACCACAAACTCATTTTGGTACAACTGGTTTAGAGCAATTCTTTGCCAAAATAAAGGTTCAGTGTTAAATGTGCAGTACCTTAACAAAGTGTATGCTGCAGCAGTACACTGGCTAGTCAGGTGACCATCAATCAAAAAGCAAACACAGTTTTCCCAATTACACAAATCCGTATCTGACAAAATGAGCAGAATGGATCATTTTAAAATACTCACATTTTCTGTAATCACAGAGTCTTTCGTTTCACGGCAAAGTTTAGGGAAACTTGTAAGACACTGTACTTTTTTTAAGTGAAAGCTTGTCTGCGGTTAGAGAGGTTATTTGTCAAAAAACCCTTTGATCACAAAACCACAAAAGCCAGAGGAGACTAATGACTAAGAATATTAGTTTGAGCCATGTAATTAGTGTGCAATTATATTGCATGAAGTATAGTTTAAAAGAAAGAGAAACAGTAAGTACAGAGATGGATACAAAGTGCTGCTGAGCTGAAAAGAACTCCAAAATCAGAAAGCGGTCCAAATGTGACTATCAGCTTCTTCATTCACCCCGATGCCGAGTTAGGCGTTTTGCTGGGAAATGGGCGGCCTGCCAGATTGGGGCCAAGTCAGAGTTGTCAGGGGATTACAGTTCTGCCTTGCTCACTGCAGGGGGTGCGGAGTGGGCCTCAATTACCCTGGAGCGGCGTGTTTGATTTGGCCCGGCACTTTTGGGGACAGACCAAAAGCTGAATAATGCGCCATTAGCAACTCAAAATCCTGCCCTAAAATGAGTCTACTTATGCATCACATACAGTAATTGTGTGTCTATCAAAGGCTGGCAGGTCCACACCAATTACCCTGATAACAACAAAACAATCTATGCATATTATTATCTGCCGAACACCTGTGAGCACCCACAAACATCCAGGCTTTGCTGTTTAAAACTTCTGCCGCTCATTCAGAGTTTGCCACGAACGCGCAGGAGAGTAATGAAGTGTCAACTTTAGAGTGCGGAAAGAGTAAAATGCAAGGTCGCTGTGAGATAATGTAGAGATGTCTGTTAGTATTTACAGATAGGGGAGATGGTAGACTGAGGGAGAGGGAGGGAGAGAGAGAGAGAGAGAGAGAGAGAGAGAGAGAGAGAGAGAGAGAGGGACATCCCCCTGCTCTGGCTACAGTTAGAGCTGTGCAATTGAATTTCACAGGATATGAGGCAGCAAATGGCATGTAAAGGCTGAAGCGTCAGACGGTTCCTGCCACACGGGCCAGACAGATAAGGGAGGTGTAAGTGAAATCATTAGGTAACTCTGCAAGACATCAGGGGCAGTTTGAGGTTGGCAGGGGGCTATGAGAGCCAAAGGTCCTCCTTGAGCTCCATTGAACACCCACTCAGCCTGATATACATGCACTTACAAACACACAGGGAAAATCACTTACACAAACACAAGCTGCAAGACAAACAAGGACTCAAGACAGAGGCAAGCAAACAACCAAGCACTGTTTTTTTTTTTTCCCCCTCACACGCACTCCTCATGCACTCATGCACACACCACTTCAAACTGCAGACGCCTCATTGAGGTATCAGCCCCAGTGATTGTGTTTGTCCACCTGGGTATGAAAGAGCCATTCTGGCCTGTGTGGAGGAGACAGCAGTGTGGTACAGCTCAAGCCGGAGCCCAGCTAGGCTACGTCTGTCTCAGGCTCTCAGGGAGGGGAGCAGCCAAGTGTGGATGCACCTCATTACCTCACTCATCCACACACCAATTACCCCTAAATAAATACACCCAGCCCACAGGCAGCAACAATGACATCCAGCCTGAAAGGGAAGAAAGGACGCCGTTCAGAAAGCATTTGCACGCACAGAAAAGTGCTGTTGGATAATGATGGAAAAAAAAAAGAAAAGTACAGAGAAAAGGAGCGAAAAAGAAGAACATGCAGGGGGCTCGGAGTCTTTTAAAGAGCTCAAAGACGGAGCGGAGAAAGAGAAAGAATGAAACAAACAGAGAGCGAGCGGAGTGAAGTGATTCAGAAAATGATAATTTCTTGCTAAATTTCACCCAACACATCCGCAAATGATTGTTGTGGCGGGGGAGGGGCAAAGTTTAATTGTTTTAATGCATGCAGCCATGAGATAGCAGTAGCACGCACTAAAATGGAGATCGCTGTAGAGCCGACGTATTTGCATGTAAGACGGACCGCTTGGGGTAACGGTAACAGCAGCGCGTCCGAAGGCCAAAGGACGCGGGCTAAATAGAGAACGCAAGGCGCTACATCCCCAGAAAGTTTCACGAAATATGGCTTGTGGCGTGAAATGTGACAAGAAACACTCACGCCTTAAAAACGACAAAAAAAAAAAAAAAAGAGTTAAAGCTGTTAACGGTGAAAAGTCTCTGTTACTGGAGTGAGAAGGTGAGCGAAGGATGCAAAAAAGGTGTGTGGCAGAGAAAAGAAGACAGATGTGTTTTCAGGGAAGGGAGGTACAAACAAGGAGAGGAAGCCAAGAGTTCCTTCATGCACCCCCCCCTCACCCTCCACCTCTACCCCTCCCCTACCCCTACCCCTCTACCTCACTCTTCCACCTCCCTCCATGTGGGATCTTTCTGCATGAGTGACTCTGTCATACCTGGGGGACAAAATGGTCTCTCTCTCTTCTTCTGTTTGTCACTCTCTCTCTGCCCCAGTTCCTCCCTACCTCTCCTCTTGTGTTTGTGCTGTAATTATGGTGAGCCAAGCCTGGCTAGTTGTGTGGCAGAGTGGGGCAAAAGAGCCTGAGAGGTGACCAAGTATAAGAGAGGCTGTATGAAAATTTGCCATTATTAAGATTTTTAAAAGATTCATGTAAATATGCAAAATTTAACATCTCATCCGTGGAGCAGCTTGTACCTAAGTGAATCACTTTTAATGTGACACCCAAAGGCAAAGAAGATGATTCACTTCCTCCTCTATCACCTGAACAGTCAGGTGATGTGAGGAACAGTTAGCTGCTGAGGGTGGTGTGTTTGGGGAGGGGTGGTGTGTGTGTGTGTGTGTGTGCGGGTGGGTAGGGCACCAATATGTACTTTCCGATAGGCTGTTTTCTAGTCACCAGGATGTAAAGGCACATCCAAAACCTGACGATGCGCCACGTGACAGGAGCCGACCGGGTTCACCTGACCAGAGGCAGATTCCTGGTTAACAGAAAACAACGGCTGAGAACGTGTCAGCTTTCCACGCTGTTGATTCGGTGCAATACACAGAGGATGATGGATGGAACGGATGTGAAAGGAGCAGGTTTATTAGGATTCCTTCCTGATGGAAGGCTAATTGAGGAAGGGCACGGCACGCAGGCCTGGTGCCACAGGTGGGTGGAGCACCGTTGACATGCTGTGGCAGCATAGTCAAGATTCTTGATGTACGGCTCAACTTTCAGCTGGAGTCAGCCTCCATGAGAACCCCAGACTCTGGCACACAAAATACGACAGGTGAGGCCTGCAAAAACCATTCTCAGTTGAGGCTGGACGTAAAAATAGAGGAGACCCTTTCTCCATTCTTTTGACATTTCCTGGAGCTGTCTCCTGAGAGCTCTTTTTTTTTTAATGTTATTTACCGCACCCTACAATATTGACACATGGCGCTGCCAAACCCTGCAGCAAGCTTCACATGCCAACTTGTCTTTAACGTTTCTGTTTCTTATTCTATTTAGACCTGTAGAGCACACATGTGTACACTTTTTACATCAACACAAAAGCGTGTGAAAAAATTGTGAAAAGGCATCTGAAGCTCCTTCGTAGCAAGGTGTGCGTGACCTGTGAGATTTCACACGCTACTTGTACCTGAGTGGAATGTACAGGAGATATGCAAGCTCCTAAAGTACACACCCAGAGATGCTTCAGGATCTGTACAGTCCGCAAATGTACAAACAAACAGAAATCTGTCAAGTGTGTCCAGTGGGCAAGATCTGACACGGCAGTGAGTTCCGTCTTTAACATAACTAATTGAAATTTTTTTAACGGCTAATTATCAATGATGAACTCATGACCGCAAGTGTATGAGGTTTGTAAAGATAAACTGTCAGTCACTGAAGGATTTCCTGTAGTACTTAAACCAGTGAGGTATCAACAATCTCAATGTGGCTTCAGAGGCTTTCAACGTATCGGACACTTCAGGAAAACCCACGCCACAGAGGCAGATCGTGCACAGAACGATCAGAACTCAGGAGCCTTCTGTCTGTGAGGCGACGATGCTATTGTTCGGTAGCACAGACAGATCAGTTCAGGAACGTGACCTGTTCAGACAAGTATTAGTAAAGCCTGTCGTGTGAAAATGGGGTTAGCGTCCTGGCTGATGTCCCAAGTGTTAGCCAACGTATTAGTCAAGAATTCTACTTAATAAACACAGACAATACGATGCCAATATATTACCGTTTTCCCGTACCAATGTGAAAAAAACAGTTATGCGGAAAACCAGACACACACACACAAATGTAACTTTCACCACTGTAAATGTGCATCATCTGTTTACTCATCCACTCAAGAGATCCCCTCTGAATAAATATTTATCATACTGGGTTGTGGTAAGCAGACAATGACATAACTTGTAACAAGATGTACCGTTTCGATTGGAGGGAATTTGCCACATCACAATGTAATCTCAATTTACTCCACAATCAGAATTAGCAAGACAAAAACGAAGCTTCCCGGTTATATTGGCCATATACATTGGCAAACACACTAACTTCACCTGCCAAATCCCTAAATTAACACCTTTTTGGTGAGAAAGCTCAATTTGGAACACATCACACCAACACCACAGCTGGCATTCAAGGGTAAAATTAATTACTTCAGATACATGTGCTTCCTCTCAAAGTGGCAGACTTATTTGCATTGAGGAACATTCAGCAGAAGTAATCGATGCACACACAAAATACGGCCACCCAATGACCCCGGCCCCGTCTCCAAGTCCCTCCCCATCCCCAAAGCCCTGACGGCTCAGCCATGCATGGAGGAACAAACACAGGTAGTGAGAGCAAATCAGACTGCAACAAAACACAGAAACATGAATGGGAAGCATTACAATGACGGGCTGGATGCAGGACAATGGGCCCGCCATTAAACAAACGGCAAATCCCAGGATGGGCTGCGGGAGTATGATACAGATTACAGGCACCTAGTCCCTGCTTGGGGAACAGGGGAGATGGAGAAAAAAGGACACAATATTGCAATCTGACAGCTGACGTCTTCATATAAATGTATGAATTTACATTCCAATTAGAGGAAATTTACATCTTAATCACAGCGAGCAGTGTGTCGGTCCCTCGGTTAGTGTGTTGCTACGGTAATGAGGTGGGATGCTGCTGTGCTCTCTCATCCAGACAGTGATCTGTCAGCAGACGACACCTCCCTGTTATGAGGGAGCTGCACCCTTAAATGCAACCGCCACCACAATCCAGTAATATTCGCTGAAATCTGTCTTAAATACCAACAAGGTGTGAGCTGCCACCCGAGGATAATGTGCCAAATATGGAGTTTGAAAAACATCAAACATATCTTAAATACAGTGCACTGAACCAGGAGTGTCTTTAACTGTCACTCAAGTGACAAGCTTTCAGTACTCTATGGCATTCCATTTCTAATTTCCATACTAATAATGGGTATATTATCTTTAATGGTTTGACTTTGTTTTATGGCATTTGAAATGGAT
This sequence comes from Planiliza haematocheilus, assembly GCA_005024645.1. Lineage (NCBI taxonomy): Eukaryota > Metazoa > Chordata > Actinopteri > Mugiliformes > Mugilidae > Planiliza > Planiliza haematocheilus. The sequence goes on along the minus strand of SRSE01000649.1, from coordinate 8,482,246 downwards.
GTTGAAGCTGTCTGTGGAATTATTCAAACATATCATATCATCAAATCACATGCCGCTCTGGTGCTAACAAAGGCAACGGGAATGGGCGAGATGGCGAGATGTGAATGTACGATCAATATTCTTCTGGTCATCATCAGTGAAAATCTTAGCGTCCAGCTCGCCCTAAAGACAAGCAGAGGACACAAAAGTCGTGTGACAGCGTGTGTGTGTGTGTTTGTGTGTAAACGTGGGGGGAGATGAGGAAAGCAGGCCGGCCGGAATAGTTGAGGGGGAAACTGTAAAACCCTGCTGAAAGAGGAACTTCTTGTTCAAGTTTCTAAAGACTATTTGAGGACGCTTGTTGTGGCTTAGTTCAATTAGCAGACAAGATCTTCTGTCTGGTCTGAGGTTTTAGAATCGAAACCACACAGGCGTGCCTAAAGCCTTAGCAGGGCACTTTTATAAGCTCGTAACGGGGGGAAAAAACATCGCACCGCTGATATCAATTTTAGTCCACAATAGGGACCGTTTAATGAAAACTTCGGCATTCAAACTTTGCTGAGACAACTTTAATCCGGTGTAATCATTTACTTGAACAGAAGCACTGATCGCTGACAATGCAATCAGGAGGAGCAGATTAGCCACCACCAAATAGGGGAGCACATAAATCAGTTTAACACAGTCCTTTGCCATCTTCACGCTTGACTTTAATACAGGGATGTGTGAACAAAAAATTGGAGGGAAATGAGGCATGGCTTCTTTATCACCTACCTCGTAGCCAATCAGACCCCTCCTGCAGGAGACACTGCTCTAATGGCCGATATCTACGGAAGCAGCCTATTACTGGATACTGCCTGTAATTAAGACAAGTCAGATTACACCAGGCCAGTGCATCCTCTCTGATATGTAGGCTGCCATTAAGGCCTGAAATGGGAATACACTTGTACACCGCAGTGAGAAAATGAAGAAAGCTCATGTGGTTTAAAAAAAAAAAATGTTGCGTGTTAAGGGTAAGTGCTGAATGCGTCCCCAAACGTTGGATGGGGTGATATGTGGGGCGTGGCTGGGATTCCACTTTAGCCTGAAGGTGTTTGGAGAGGATGCCAAACAGCTGCAGACAAACACTTCAGCACTTATCTCACATATTCTATCATTGCGCACTGATTCAAACAGCAGTGCCACTTCTGTCCAAGCATCCAGCTTAGATCACCTATCCGGATGGAGTGGGGGTTGCAGCAGCCTGAACGATCTCCATCATCGCAACTTTTTCAAACAGGCAGCAGCGCACAAGCTGACTTTGTGTTTGGAAGAAAATGAGGTGAGGAAGTTTAATGCTGTTAAATTGGAATAAGCATGCCGAATGCCGAAAAGGGCAACGCTCTTAAAAAGCTGCCTACGATTAAAAAAAGAGGAGCGGAGGGAGGAAGTCTCCAACTGGAGACAGAGTTAGAGGAAGACACACAGAGGGACAGAAAGCGAGTCTGAGATGGGAGAGCACTTCTGCCTGTACACAGAGTGACCTTGCTAACACTCTGCCTACTCCAATATTCACCGCTACATGTGCTTTTGTGCGCTATTCCTCGCTCATCTAAGCACGCAAACCCTCCACTCACCCTCACGCTCCTCATTATATAATTTCAAAGCCTGTTAGTACCTGTGCAGTCTACATGCCTTGCAGGAGCATTAACTCTTCAAAGACACACACACACCATGAGACGCACAATTTTGCATCTCCTCGCTAGACTTTGGTCGACGCAGAAAACTGAAACGGTGACTGCTGAATGTGGGAGTGTTTTTGTAAGATGTGCATCAAAGAATGCTGCTCACTTCTCATGTCCTGTGAGATTTCTGTGGGTAGGGGCATCAATTGGAGTCCTATGACTAAATGCAGTCAGTAAGTGAAAAGTTTCATGTGAGCACCAGACACATAAATAATTGCGATCACCAAATGAATGAGGAACAAAAAACATTTCATGCCAAACAAATGGCATTTAAAAGTAATGGAACAAAAACCTCAAGAGAAGCAAAATCAGTGCTATAAACCTGCGAGGTACGTAAGGCTCTATGCATCTGGATGAAAAGCGTGCTAAAGCAAGCACAGCATGGGTGCACAGTCACACACATCCACAGTGGGCAATGAAGCAAGCGTACATGACGTCCCCATTCGAAACAGTACGTGTAAGTGAGCGTATAACATCAGCCCATCAGATCACTTCCCTCTCCAAACATGAAGCCTTTAATAGATGTGAAACTCCGGGCTCTGAATGTTTTCACACCACTGAGTCGCAACTCACAAAGAATGAACGGGAGGCAGAGGTGGGCGCCTGCAAAATAAATTAATGAATAGAAGCAATGAAAGAGATTCCGTATAGGAAGTATAGTCATGACGCAAGGATCAAGCAGAAATCTATTTCATTTGATGTGATTCAGACAAACATTTTTAGACTTGACAGAAAATACACTTGTTTGAGAGGGAAAAAAAAAAATCTTCATAAGTATCCTCAGTCTAACATATGGAGTAACCTTTGTGGCCTTCTGGGACTTGGGGGTGGTGGTAGGGTTACGCGGGGGGGTCTAACGCTCCAAGGACTGTAGGCACGCTAGGGAGAGGTGAGCTGTCACCCCCCATTACGATCACTGGGTGAGCTCAGAATGGGGGAGGGGTAGGAGGAGAGTGGGCAAAAAAAAAAAAAAATGGTTCCTCACTAACTGCCATCCAGAGCCATCCCCGGGCCTCAGAACCCTCAGTCTACAACTGCCTCCTGGGAAACACTTGCACGCAAGTCCTCCTGATCTCTAGCTAGCACTGGGGCATAATGTGTCTGTAGGGCCTAGAAGGAGGGGTTTGTGGGTGTTTAGTTAGGCTGCGTAAGCAAAACGTACAGATTTTGTGTCACAAAAGGACAACTGTGCATGTTTTCTTGCTTCACACTGAAGGGATATTAATACTAAGCATGGACGGGTTCCAGTGTAGAGAAATAGAGAGCATCTTGAAGCAACTCTTGTTATTAAAGTTTTAAACGAATGGAAAGAAAAAGGAAAAAACTTATTTGAATTGCTCAATGTCTGTAGAGTCCCAGTAGAAACAGCTTTCATAATCAATAAACTGACCACATTTTCATGCTTCCAGTGGAGTATAATTAAAGTTAAAAACGATCCAGCACGGCAGTGAAACAGTGCTGAAATCAGAGCAGCGCGTTAGCACGAGACGGCAAACAAAATGTTCGTGCTTATTACGCGACACGTAACGTGGGGCAATATTATGTGCCAGCGGATAAGAAGCTTGCCTCAGATTTGACCTTTTGCTGCCTTTTGTGTAAGTTTGGGCAAGCGCTGCTTAGGCGCATTCTGTTCCCCAGATCCCACTCCTAACACCCCTGTCACTCATCATCACTCATCATTGTTAGGGACAAAAGGAAAGTTTGGTTAAGCCACACACTGGAGTATTCTCCCACCCAGCGCAACCCCCCGAACCTTCACACATTCACATGTGCGTGTTGGGTAGTGCACGCACACACTGAGAAATCCACAAAGAAAATTGTTCCATTTTTGCTGCATAAACACACGACCACTGACTCACAACATTCCCCCTAATTCCTGGATGGGGTCGCAAACTTTTCGTCAAGGCGCCATCACCTTGCCCTCTAACGTTCCTTTTGAAGTGCGAGCTTGTCCTTCGGATGGCCTTCTGACTCATCTGCTGAGTATAATTAAAGTCTATTCAGCGCTCTATATGTGTCCTAACTATCCTCCATCATCTGGCTGTGCCTTTCAATAGCCACCTGTGAACTCTGAAGGACAGGGACATTTGCCCTCATAAAATTCATGAGCACCGCTACATTCAGCAGCCGGCCAACTCCCTTCAATAGCCAACACCACTTTAAACAACTCTGTGTTGACTGTTGGGTGAATCCTTTTTAAATACAACCATATTCACAGTAGCAAGGGTTAAATAGCTCAGATGATGAGCTGAAACAAATGCCTTTATGGTGTGCTTAGAGATAAAGATAAAGAAAATGGATCAAGGGGACCCAGTTTGTTTCTGAGGGATTGTTGACAGAAAAGCTTGTAGTAAAAGAAATGAATGAAGTATGCAACATATTCTATATTTGTCTTCCCAACACAAGTGTGTCTCCTCATTTAGACTTTTCAAAGACTTCACGTCGTAGTGAGAACAGGAAAAACAAGCTCTTAAAAAATGTTGACTTTTGACAGCCGAACCTCGCAGACGTGACTCAACTGACTTTCTACTCGGTGATAACTCCAACTCTATCTGTGATAATACACTTGTGGCTGCGTGTCAGTACAGGTAGACACATATGTGTGGCTCACTGACAGCCTTTTGAGCAACTAAATTTGCACAACACAAAAATATGTGTTACTAATAAGTGTTCTCGGAAAGACGCAGATATGTTACATGTACACCCTTGAACCCTGTCATCAATGCCAATCAAGTCAGTTCTTAACCAAGTCATGCCACTAATGCATGAATGTGTTTTTTTGCCAAACTACTGCAGAGAACCAATTAAGTGCAGTTATAACTAATAATAGTATTAAATAGCTGAAAATCTGTGTGGCCCTCGTCTCATTTGACACAACCCGTGGTTTCAAATCTATTCACACTGCAGCAGCAGCAGCATAACATACGTAAACACGGAGCAGACACCCAGCAAAATGCATCCATGCACTCCTCCTCCTCACCCCCCAGGACACCGAGCAGTGAGAGTGTGGGAAAGTTATTTTTAGGACCCACGCAGAGAGCCTTCCTGAGTTTGATGCTCCTGCTCAGGATCAACATTCCACCTTTGAACCACACCGACTGTGGAGCAGTTTGTGCTCATGGTGGCAATTTTAACTTTCTCGCGGACCAACGGCGGTGAGGACGCCGTGTCACTTAAAACGAAACGGCCCATGCATTTTGCCATAGCTTTGCCAAGTCTCAGCAATATTGGCAATATTGTCTCAGCGCGGCTTTAGAATGGACATTGTGCCGAGTGCCGAGCATTTAGATCAGTGCGAGCGCTGGAACTTTCAAAAATGCCGCATGCGTGACTGCAAATACCAGGACATCCCATCTTTTGCAGTCTAATTTAGAGCACTGTTAATTATTCAAATGCTCTCAAATTAAGCACTCAAACTATTTATTTCTGCCAGTGCATATACGTTTTTCAGTTTCCATTTCCCGTAACCAAGAGTCTGACTAAGAGGAAACGCAATAGAGCTTTTGCACAGGATTACAATGAACACATTTGCCACTCTTGCAAACTGATTTTAAGGCTCGCGCAAAAAGTGCATTAACCTAAGGCAAAATTAGAAATTAAAATATAGAAATAACAACAGCAAGGAACCAAAGATACAGCAGAGACCCAGTTTATAAGCACCAGGGGGGCTATGGTTCCCCAGTCACTACCATTATGCTAATAGAAGCCCTCTCTGAAAACACTTACACATACCCTATAGTACCACAGGACCCCATGGATGAAGGGTGGCATGCACGTTATAGCCTCCTTCCCTTTTTCTAATGGGAGCTGAAGACAACTGGGGCTACTTTAATCAGGTCTGAGTCCAATGTGGCCAGTCTGGTCTGATGGGGGCTGAGTGGTGCACGGACCATGTTAAGGGTTCACTGCTCACTGATGAAACAGCTTCACTTCCAGGGCGAGTTCAGGCAGACCACACTCTTACTCAGTCTGGCAGGAGGAGCACATATGCCCTGTTTTGTTTTGCTTTAATATTGTCTGTCTGAAAGAAGCGTTTCGGCGTTTTGTGGATATGGTGTGGAGGGCAGCACATTCCGCTGCCCAAAATATTCTCTTACTGAGCTTTGACTTGGCTGCAGCAAACACAAAGCATTTTTTCTCCTGAGGCATTCGACAACAACAACAAAAAAAACAACTAATTTGGACTCTTTAAATGAGCACCCTTAGTGATTTCTGAACAATTACTTTGTTAGTAGAAGCACTTCTTCCATTCTAAGGCTACACAGACAACAGAACATCTACACAACTGCACGACCCCTCATAACAATCTGTTTGTTTCATTGTGGTTTTGGTCACCTTTCATCTTAATAAAATTAACTAAAGATCAGTTTTAGAAATACATATTCGTGCAGCAAACCAAAATCCCTCAGAAGTTGTGCAGGTACCACAAAGAACGACAGAAAGACATGCACACGTTTGCACGCCCCAACACATCTAGGACTCGCAGAGAACTTACAAGCTGGCTTTTCAAACACGCGTGCACATTTGCAGAATAGATAAAATCCCTGTTAAATAATAGATGTAAATCTGATGTATGTTGTGAATATTGTTCCTGCTGAGGGGTACGATTGCGTGCCACTCACCGGCCTACACTGAGCTCTCTCTCTCTTTTTTTTCATACGCACACAAACCATAAGCACACCTCATTCCAAAATGCGACCGAGGTTGAAGTGCACCGAGGGAGGAAGTATAAATTATTCAATTGGAATATTATTTCGGAGGTCCATTCCCATCTGATCTTGATTCCCTAGGAATTACAGGCAGGTATATGGGGAACAAAAACATTTTCACATGCTTCTAATAGGTTCAGGACACCCGCGTAGCCCACTGTTTAAAAGTAGTTTCTATTAAGTGTGTGAATACTCATTGTGATCTGCTACTTAAGGTAAATATTGAATGAGTGAGTTGAGTTCTTTCTCCGTGGCTTCTTTTCATTTTTTTTCTGACCTTTAGTACCAAGCATTATTTGAGCAGATATATGACCAGGCATGGAATACAAACACACTTATAAACAAATACAAAAACAAGCCCTTAGGACTCAGTATCTGTCTAACTCGTTCTGCATTCTTTGAGTCTTTCTTTCCCTCCCTTTTTATTTCTCTCTCAATAAGACGGTTTGGTGCCTCTGAGGAAAAACCCTCATTTTAATTAGACCTGACCTGAGAATCACTTAACTGCTCCTCTCCGCTCATGCCTTCCCCCTCCTCTCCAAGCCTTCGCTCTGTTCCTCACATAGGTCCATTAACACCCTTCCCTCGGCACCCACAGGCTTCAACAGGGGGCAGACACAAGCGTTGTCTTAAAGACGTTTTGAGGACATGCCAAGAAACATTACCCGACTCTATACACCTCCCATGGACTCTTTCAGTTTGACTTCTTCTTCTGCTCGGCACCATCTTCATCTTCTTTTCCCGTCCATTCACCTAAACAACAGGCTTTGCTGACTAATGCCAAGTTCGTGTCTTGCAGGATGGAAGGACATTTGACAGCTAGAGGTGTTGATGCTGAGAGATCATCTATCAAATCGTTGGATAATTAACACTTTACCGTGAATGACATGAGACATGGCTCCAGACAGACGGAGCTCTGTTACAACAGCCCAAGGTTTGCATTAATCAAGAAAGTCCATTTTGAATAACAGATGCATGAATTTCAAGCATTTCATCCGATGCCAAAACACTGCGCAGTAGTTTATAAAAATCAGACAAATTTTTCTTTCCAGTTCATGCCCACTGTGACAATTGTTCTGCTTTTCATTGCAAACAGCAGACATATGGCATTGACTTTCTAGTAAACCACCGGAATTGGCTCCTTCAGTGCCTGACAGATGATGTTTGGGCTGCATTTTGGCAAATGCTGTGCCAAGTTGAGCTTTTCTGCCTCATGGCTGCATTTACCAGTGTTCATTTAGATGAACACCTCGTGAAAAAGGAAAATCCAACACGTCAGGTTTGAATCTGCTTGAACCTCTAACACGCTCATCCTCCTCCCTCCCATGTTTCTTTAACTGACTCTCTCTTAATAACACCACAAAATACTACAGAACAAAACCATTAACACAAAACTGAAAGTTCTTGAATACAAAAGAGCTGTGTATAGACTACACAGCGATAGGGACACGGCTTGTCAGTGCAACAGACACCTCCAAATGGGAACTATAATAGAGGACTAATTTGACACAAATCCCCGTCTTATACTGTATTTGACCCTGTGACCTGCCTCTGGCACCCCAGTACCCCACAGGCGCATCGCCTGTCAGTTTAAAGGGTCAAACAAAGGTAAGGAGAATATAATTGCATGCCATCTGCATTCTTCAGAGCCTCATCCTCAAAACATCTTGCATTGTGAAACTAGTGACAGAAGCCTGCGTTGGCTTCAAATGAGCAACTGGGAAAATTCTCACACACACATCGCGTGTTTGAAATGGCTTCTATGGCGTTTAGCGTGTTTGCTTATCTCAAAAGGCATTTGCTTTTGCACGACCATCCCTATGTCTATGTGTGCTAGCAAGAAATGTTTGTATATGCGTCTATGAGTATGTGTTAATCTTGTCTAAACACCTAACACTCCCCTACCTGCTCAGACAGGGCCACGGGTTAATTCTGGCTTCAGGCGTCATGGCTAATAACTGCTCATCAACCGCCGCTTGAACTCTCTGAAACGTCACGTTACCGTGGTAACCCGAACATAGAACTGGCAGAATACAGATGGTTCTGACTGTGGGATGGAGAATGAATGCATTGACATTATATATATATATATAAATATAAAGATGTATATCACCAATGACTACATGCGGTTCAAGATAATTGCTTTATTGTCAAGATCTGTATTTGGTGTACTGGCAAACAAATGTTTTCCGCATACCTGAAGAGCTAGGTAGAAGCGTGAGTCAAGCAGCATTTCAGAAATTAGTTATCAGCTAGTGTGACATGCAGCTGCCTGACCCAGCTGGTGAGGACCCAGTGCTGTCAATCACCTGTCATTCAATGTACCTCACAAATTAATCCAGATGGATGATATAGATAGAGTTGCTGGATTCACTGCTTTTCAAATATGGAAAATGGGTCAAAAGTTGAAAAAAAGTGCAGAACAGAAGGATGTGTGCAAGAAGACTGAGCAGGGGTGAAAATGCTGTATTCTGTGGCCCCGGGCAGAGGAGTCTTGTAGCCTGAGTAAATGAGATGATTAGCAGGGATGGTGTGGGCTGTCACATGTCAGACACCGGGGCTTAGGATCCAATCACCCCCTCATGTGTCAATCAACGGCCCACCGAGGCAGTTGACCAACAGGTCAAACACAATATACAATGATTCACGTCTTCAGAGCACAACAGTAGTCCTGCGCGCAATCTTATAGACAGATTTGTCCTCAGTGAAGAATGTGTACTCATAGCTTTGTGACATGTCCATCTCAGGTGATGTATAGATTAATGACAGCCAATCCCAGTTCCAAGGAACACAACACAAGAACATAATAGGCTATTACAATGACTAATCTGTGTTTTAGCTGATTTGATGCATGACTGGTGATGCTATACAATGTTCTCTGGGAAATTCCCTTACACCTACCAACGTGTCACAGCCAAGGATTGTGATTGACATTTCATATAAAGCACTTATTAAGCACTGCTTTGAGTCAACAATAGGAGCCGTTTAAGAATCTTTAAAAAACCTATATGGATCTTACATCCACATGGTCTATGTTATAAGGGTAGTGAAAAACAACAAAAAACTCAAATAAAGCTCCCTAAACAAGGAAGGCAGACAAAGCTTGGTCTTAACAATGTGCTGCTGGGATATATGACACGGTATCCAGGCCCCACAGAGCTACCGGGATGCTCTAGGCCTCGGCCCCCTGGCCTGCTTTATACAGAGGCCTAATTAAAAGACCATTGAGGATAACCACCTTGACTTTTACAGACCTTATAAATCTATACTGGAGTGGCCTATTCAAGGGGTCAGGGAAAGGAGGAGGGAGTGGGCCAATACAGACAGGAGAAAGGGTTAGAAGGATGATGAAGGCTGGCAAAAAATGAGAAGGGGTTGACAGTAGGATGCGGGGAAGTTTGGGGGTAGGGTGGGCATTCCTCTCCTCCCCTTTAAATCCAGCCTGAGACAATAGGACTCCCTAAGAGCCAAGGACCAGAGGGTGTGATAAGGTAATGATAATGTAATGAGGACCAATCATGAGCCTGAGCTAAGAGGAGGGCCCCTTAATTTGTCTCTAGAGTGGTAGTTCACTGACAGATTGATTGCTCTAAGTGAGAGTGATGATGTGACACATGCTAAATGGATGCATTTCTGACAGAAAGAGAAAGAGAAAGAGGATGAGAAATCATAAATCAAAATTAATGAAGAGAGGCCATGCAATCGTTTGCTATATACTGGATTGTCTAATTGAATTGGAAGTTTTTAAGCTATTATACAAAATGAAAATAAATCATCAACGGTAAAAGGAGATTTTTTTTTTCTTTTTGTCCTTTCAGAAGCCAAAGCAAAAGGTCTTGGCAGTGCCATTCAAATGAGCTTATAGTCTACAGTATAAGGAAAAACTGTTCCTTACTACTCCCTTTTCTCAGCATGTACCTGTGCCAGGCAGGGATTGAGTAAACGGCAACCTGCCATATAAAGTAAGCAACGCCTACTGTACATAGCTTGGTTCTTTGATAGCAATTGAGGATTAAAATGTTCCCTGTTTGTTGCAGCTACTACATTTCTGTCAGTTGAAACAAAAAGATGACAGACTGCTGAATTCATGCAGGATGTGTCCTTACATCAACTACCATGACTGATGACATGTGAATATATAGTCAATAGATCAAAATCATGACTTATATAACTTAAACTGCCATCACTGTGTCCTCATTGAATACCAATAGACTTTCTCACTCTGTTGCCTCTTGATGTTACACTGGAGTTACTGTTGCAGCAACGGTGCACAATCAATAGTTTCACAAAAAAAAAAAAAAAAAAAAAGTTGTCACCCAATACCTGACAAAAGTAAACACACTGTGGCAGAGCTCTGCTTAGGTGAGAGCTCTCAAATAAGTCAGTGTAATCTTTCTTAACAAATGCAATGTCTGTAGATAATTCAACCCTTGTCTAAGGTTAATAGTTGCATATTTCCTATAACCAGATACACACACACGAATAACCAGAATCTGTAGGTGAGGGACAAGATTCTGGAATCGGAAGCTGGTTTTTGTTGGTAGCCCAAACAGAATGGGACCGGCTTCATTCACATGTAGATTAATAGCCTGCGTGGAGGGCAGAAGAGGCAGAAGGCCCTGTTATGTGTATCAGTAAACAAGCTAACACATCACGTTTGTCAAGCAAATATCTGAAACAAAGCTGCTGCGAAGGATTTGAACTGTTAAGTGAGTATAAACTATCTGATTGTGGACAACTTTTTCTTATTTAATCATTTGTTGAACTGCAATGAATGACTGATGCATGGAACAGGCAGTCTTGGATAGGGCATCCGTGATTTGCTATCTGTATATCTGCTTACACTGAAAACAATCCTAGACTAATGTCACTGAACTAAAAGCAACTAAACAACTGAACAAATCAAACATTTTAAGTTCAAAAGGCTCAGGTTACAACCGTTTTGTTTCTGACAAATAAAATATACTGGGAAACATGGACTACCTACCTCAATAGTGAACTGCTTTCTCTTGAGCTTAAAAGCCAGGTCCTTGTGGTCAGGAAGTTGGCTGGCTAAACAGTTCAGGTGAGGTACCTGGCGTACATGTAGCAGGCCTGTGAAGGACAGAGCATAGCAGATTAAACATGAACAAAATTAAGGAATAAATAATGAAAGTTGTGTGTTGTATTTACAGTGTCCATTTATTGAGGAAAACAAATGAAGTAAAAATTTCTTATGACTGTACATGTACTGTAAATAGTGATATACATTAACGACATTAACGTCATACAATTATACTCTACACCAACTGCATTTTGGAGGATTCTTCCTTCCCCTAGGATTGCAAAATAACGATTTAGTAGAGGGCAATAATAGTTAAAAATGTATTAGAATCACAATACATATCTCACACTGACATGGGAAGATGCTCACAGATGTTCTGTTCATTAAATACATTGTCAAAAAACATTTGTTATGCACATTAGAAACTTGTGTCAAAAAAAAATGTCTGATACAATTGTTATATAAGTTTTGTGATGACTGACAGACATTTTTCTCTTCACTGCCGGCTTTCAGAAATGAAGAGGATCTTTGTAACGATCCACCTGCTGATTGAAAAGTGCAGGATTTTTAGAAAATGTGGCATATGGATGTAGTAGATGTAGTAATTAGTGATGAAATTAGGACATCCCATGAATGGGATGGTGTATTTTTCTGCACAAAGCCTCATAGTTACATTGTGTAAACGGCAAATGGCAGTAACTCGAAATGTGGTGTTACTACAGTACTCGCTACCAGATATCTGTAAACATTCCTAGTCTCTTCTCTTTTTTTCCCCCTGTGGGCTGGAGCACGGGTAAAGGCAATTTGCCAACTATTACTGGAATACATTAGAGCAATGAGGGACAGAAAACATTCAAACAAGGGATTCCTGCAAAGGCTTATAGGAAAGTCTGGAGGATTTTTTTTTTTTTTTTTACGGTGTGTCTCTTGTCGGATTTCACCGCATTTTCATAAAACTAGATAGTACTATAGAAGTGGGGTGGTATAAATAAGCGTGAGAGAGAAAAGGAGAGATTGAGGGAGTAATGGAGAAAGGAAGACAGACAGAGAAAGTGGGGGATGGTGGGTTCTCTCCTCTGTGCACTTGGGTGATTTCCCCTTGCCTGATTTGCAGTGACAGGCTTCCCAGCATGCTTTGAGCAGCCCTGAACTGCTGCCGCAAACACGCAGGCACGCGCATCCGCACGCACTCTCACACTCGTACCAGATGCGTTTGCACTCATGAACACACATCAAAACAATCATACACATAAATGTATTTCATAACCCAAACAGAAATCGTCTGGCTGGTTAAGCAGGGCAAATATATTTTTGAAGATATTCAAAGAATATCAACTGCAAATTCCACAGAACATTTTCACAGTACAAAACAGACACATAACATTTTTTTTTTAAAATGACACCACTACACTTGTCCTGAATGAGTTTAAAAGCCACCTGCCTGTAGAACGCACAGGAATGTGATCACTATGGGATGACTTACCTAAATCCAACATGCCGTTGAATGAAACTAAAGTCTGCTATTGAATGTTTTTTTCTATTTCATCCCTTCATCTGTCACAACTGGGGCTGTCTAACCTGAGGACGGGGAGGAGGGGGGCAATGAGAGGAAAAGCGCAAGAGTGAGTGGGAGAGTTTGAGAAGCATTGCTAAAAATACCCCACTCGCTTAAACTGACCTTTATATGCGTGGAGAGTGTGATAGAGTGATAGAAAAGAACGAAGCAAGCGGGGGGAAGAGGGAATGATAAAGCTGCACAGAAAAAGCGATGGTGAAGAGCGGCAGAGGAGAGACAAACTACGCCGCCCTCCCCTCCTGTTTCTTCATTTCTTTCTCTCCAACCGTCCCTTACCGGTGTCCTCTCCCTCTACTGAAAGCCTTGCCCTCCATTTATTAGCAGAGCATGCTGGCCATGGAGACATTGAGCGAGGGATGGAGAGATAGAGGCAGAGAGGAAGAGAGAGTGATGGTGAGAATATCGATTCCCCAGTGTTGGTCTGCTCTGCTCCAGAGCCTCAGGGGTATGGGACTGGGGATGGAGAGTGGGCGAGACGAGAGGGAGAGAGGCTCTGCTGGAGGGGGGGGAGGCAGGGATGGAGGGGGTGAGGATGCGAGGGAGAGGGGGTACGGCGTGGCAGCTGAATCCCCCCCGGCCTGTCTACTGAGGAGCACGTCTGATTGAGCAGCAGCACACTAACGTGCACTGACAGCCTGGCCTGCAAGGGGGCTGCCCTGCCTCCATCCACAGCCCAGCCCCAGCCTTAATGCACTGCCTGTGTGCATGTGTGTGTATTTGATGGAAAAGAGACAGAAAGATAATCGAGTGAGTGTGTTCTTACCATGGTAGTCTTTGTAGAGAGGGTTGGTCTCTCTCTCTGAGCCTTTGAATGATTCCAGGGCGATGGCATTGTCACATAGCCTGGTTATGTTGCCCATTAGAGCCCTGTCCTGTAGGATTGAGTGCGATCAAGATTGAGGGAGGGAGAGGGAGAGAGAGAGAGAGAGAGAAGAGAGAGAGAGAGAACATGAGTAGGTAATTAAAAGCCTCCTGACGGGCCATCAGTGTTGCAATTAAATTAGGTCATCATTTCCTGCGGCCAGGTCATTTCTGCCTGCGGTTTATGTGAGTACGATGAGGTATAGAGGGGAACAGAACTGTTGAGGGTTACACAGGTGAGGCTGGGGTGGACAAGTGGACATGCAGCTTACATCAGTTCTTTACTTGCACAAACTTCATGGGAGACCTCAATAGAACAACTGATGGACGATTTTTAACTTCAAAGAGTTTATTTTATGAAACCGCATAACCCTAAACCTCCACTCAGCAGGTTAGGACAGAAGAGAAGTGAGACAAGAAACATAGCATTGATGTGGATAGCTCCCCCTACTGGTTAGGTCAGTGACTTGACTACAAACAGGACAAATTAAGGGTGAATACAGTAGATTGAAAGAATGAGGGAGTGAATATACAAAAGGGCGGAGGTAGAGGGTGTAGAGAGCGGAGGGGAGGGAGAGAGAGGGACACTGGGACAGAGGGAGAGAGGGAGTCCTACATTATTAATCCATTTGCCTCCTGAATCATTCACATCCTTCTCTCGATGTTGGCTGCCACCGCCTAATGCAGTTTTCATGCCTTCATGTCTTTTCCCCACTCTTTCTTCTTCCTTTTCATTTTTGTCCTACTTTTAAAGTATGCATATCCTACCAGTCACTACCACCAGCACTTACGGGCTACCTGAGGTCACTCATGTGCAACAATTAAAGCCAGTGTAAGAGTTTGGATACAACGAATTATTCAAAACATTAATGGTACGGCGCAGCCAATAGTGTTTGCGTGAGAGATGTGGCCAAAGAAAACTTTATCCGTGCTCATCTGTCTGGGCCATAATGACTCTTCTGTGCATACAAAGATTAGGCTTCCTGGCGATGAGTCAAAAGTTTCAAAGTCAGAGGAATCCGGAGCGTCGATGCCAAACAGCTCAGTATAGTGGTAGTAGGGAAAAATGAGGTCAGTAAGACATGCACGTGCTCCACAGTTGTTGAGTTTAAGGAGATGATCAGAGAGACGTTCACCTGAGCTGTTCAGATTTATTACATTTTATTTATAACTGAACTCATGACTCAACAACAGTCATTTCAGTTCTGCTATGAACATGTATGCTGGCTCAATAAGATCAGACCCCAATCAGTGCAAATCCCATAAACACCCTGAGCTTCATCTGATGAAGGAAACTTACCGGTCATATGCACCCAGCTTTAAGCTTATCCTATAGTATTTTATGCCAGCTTTGTTTAGTACATGTTGTACTTGTATATTTGACAATGCTTGCCATTAGACGTTTAATAATGTTCAGTATATGAACATGTCTTTATCATGACAAAATCTGAATAATTAGCTCTATTTAAAAGAACCTGAACTACAGCGAGGTTCAAGAGTAACACTCATGTCTGTAAAGAAATCATTTACAAGTTGTAGACCCACACACGGCTGTGTTACCAATCATCTGCCCTTATCCAGTCCAAGCCTCCTCTAGACCACCGGGATACGGATGCCTTTTAAGGAAGTTTGTATTTTGTGTTTGTGTGTGGGATGGGTGTGGTAGCGAGAGCGAGTACGATGGCGGTGAACCAGGCTAAGACAAGCCTAATTAATGTTTCAGATGGGCTGTGGCACTGGGCTGCAGTGAGCAGGCTTTCAGTGAGTTGCTCAGCTTCCCAAGGTGCTCAATAATGGATGGAGTATTGTAGGCTAGTAGCACCGGGCTAGCTGGCCACGACTGCACAGTCTCAGCCAGCTAGCCCACTGCTACAAGTCTAGACAGTCTTCCAAAGGCCACACTTCTTTGAGCTAATTATCTAAGCAGGAAATAAGAAGCTCTGCGAATATGTCGGCTTCGAAAACACACCGCTGTTATCAGCTTTGAGTGAGCAGGCTTCACACACACAATCTCTGTAAGACAACAACAAAAAGTGAGATTCACAGCTAATCATAAGGTCATAACATAACAGCCTCTAATTACCTCCATGTTGGCTTAGTCACCCAACACCTGATTCAGTCCAAAATCTTCCCCTCTCCTCATCTTCCCCAGCTCATTCACTTCTCTCCCCAGGGTGGAGGAGGAGAAGGAGGAGGGGACAGATTAAGGGTTTGGAGGCCTGGCCAGAGTGGGACAGAGGGACCGCTCCCACCACAGCTGACATCTGCTAGTTAGCCACTCTACCTTTTTTGACTAGGCCAAGGCCACTGTGCACTGAGCATATAGGCCAGGAGCCAGAGCATATTGTGACAACACAGCTGTTCGATATGCTATGCACTGACCTATATTGTTGTACAAAGGGATCACATAGAATACAGTTTCCATGCTCCTTTGGTGTGAAAAAGTACTACAAGGAAGTAGGGTGTTTAAACTGTGTCCAAGTTAAAACACTTTGGTGGAAAGTCTCAGATGGCTTTTCTGGTGAGTGTGCGTCTATGGCTGACTGTCTGGAGGAGGGCTGTGGTTTGCCATATGCCTCAGCAGATGACTCCACCTTCACACTGAGAGGCCAGACTGGACACAGACGCATGCACACGGACTCATACTCCCCCCCCCCCCCACTCAAGACACACACCCACAAGCACAGCTAGGGACACACACAACTTGATATGCTTAAGAAAATAAAATGCATACACTGACTCTGTGCACGGATTCGAGTGATTAAAGCCAAAACAAGCAAACGTAGACTAAGAGGTCTGTGAATGAACCATACACCCGACCGGGTCTGCTGGGTTAGTGATGCGTGAGGAAGACGCCCCTCACAGGTTTGAGTCGTACCAGGGTGATTCTGAACCACAGGGTCAAGAGGAGGCCCCCCTTAGAAAAGACTTAATACATTGTGCAGCACTAATAATACAAGACAAGGCAAGATCTAATGAGTCAAAACTGAACCAAACTGTTTGTATTATTATATTATTGTTAGTTTAGAACAGTTTAGAACATCATTGTGTTTCTGCATTACCTTGATTTAACATTTGTAAAACAAACAAAACAAATGTGTGTAAACTGTGTTGAGTGTTTACATGTCCCACCTGAATAAGATGAGAAGGTACAGTAACTACTGCAACTGACAGCGAGGACCTCAACAAGGCACGCAGTCCATAAAGAAAGGTAGTCAGGGCGTGGCTGTGTCTGGGGTTGTCATGGCAACTCAGGTCATCGCCCCACAGAGCTGAGCCGAGCGAGTGCAGGCCAATACGCAGGATGTTACGCGACTTTGACTATAAGAAAGAGCAAGAAGAAAGGGTCACAAACATGGAAAATGTGGCAAAAAGACAGATACGTTATGTAATACACTACACTAAAGCATACACACAGTAATGTAATAATAAAGTCCACAGAATGCATCTGCTAACTACTTTTAAATGGTTTCAGGCAAGTGCAGCTTTCTTGGGTAGTATTCCCAAACTCTGGGACTGGACAGTCTGCTTACCAGCACAGACGATGGGGACACAGTGCCCAAACGTGACTGGACACAACTGCCCAATCACAGAAGCCATCTGACACACGCACAATGGACCTGTCAGACAGGCTTCCAATATGGCCGCCACCCAGAAACCCCAGCACATTCTTGGCACCACAGCGATGCTCTGCAGCCAAGGGGGCCTGGTAAGGGTGGAGTGCCTTCCCTTGAGCCCCCCCACCACCCCCATCCGAACACAAGAGATCAACGGTAACCCACTCTCATGAGGACAGAGAAAAAGTGGCCAAACACTAGTGGGATATATATCACCGAAACCGAGAGAATGGAGGAGCCTGTCCAAACTGTGAGAGGTTTTTAGCCTTTAGTACAATTGCCTTTTATTTGGGGTTTCTTCAGGATGGTCCCTGATTACTGAGGTAGGAGCCAAGAGTGATTAACAAAGCCCTGGCCTAAAATCTGCTCACTTTTCGCTTTTTTTTTCCAGCCTCTTCTCTCCTTCATCCCTCCCCCTCTATTATCTCAACCCTCCCAAAATGTCCTCCGCCCCACTCCCCTCGGCTTCCTCTCCCAACAGTATGACCTAAGCTTCGTTTGGATCTGGATGAGAATGACAGGGATCTAAGAAAAATAAACCCCATTGTTTCTGGGAGTTTTTCACAGTCGATGAAGGACTCCAACACTAGACTCCACGTTGCTCGCCACCATCTCTACACCGTACTGTGTTTAAATATTCCTGTTATGTGTCTGTGGCCTAGTTACTGTAAGATTTGCCCTTTCTTTGTTTAGCAGATTTTCTTACACAAGTTTTGGGGGCCACAGAATTAGAAATCTATTTCTATGTCTACATCCCAGGGGGAGGGCTGTGGTAACATGACCGTTGCTGTGGCAACATCAGGAGAAGAAGCCAAACTTAACTCCTATAGTTTAGCCTATAGAAAAATTAGGGAACGGTGCCAGTAGGTTCCAGCCAAGGACCATAGGCCAGCCATATAGACTATAACAAGCCTGGAACAACAACCTAATCAGCTAGTGTCTGTAGAGACCGACATCCCTGCTGCCACCCGCCTCCCACTCATCTCAAACGACTACAATACATATGCTCTGGGAGATTTTTCCTCATTCTAATCTGTTATTTACATAACACGGTTAATATTAAATCTGCAATTTGCCCACAATATCATCAATACTGGGCATTTTTGTGCCAGTACCCCTGTCGCTCTGCTGGTCTGCATTCCTGGACTGTGCCAACAGCATGTCAGGCGGCGGCCACACTGCTTTAATGATGTCAGCAGTTAATCTGGTGTGTGAGTGACAGCGCTCGGGGAGGAAAGGCGGGGGGTACAGGAGGTAAATCCCGTGTGTGAGTGACGGGGGGAGAGGTGGCTCCAGGTGACGAGCAGAGGGGTCACTGAATGTAGGTGAAAAACGCACACATGTGCGGAATCACAAACAACACAGTTTCTATGCTCTTGTGCATGCTATAAGGAGAGCGCGTGTCTAAAATGTGCACCAGTTATGTATGGCAGAAAGGCTGTGTCAAAAGAAGAACACCTTGCTCTGTGAAAAACATAAATAGGTACGCCGATGGAGACAGACGGGGCCATGGATGTTTCTGTCATTCTGCAGTGGATTGTTGATTATTAAAAAAATGCATGTCAAACGTAAGACACACACAGCTGGGACTCACAGGTGAGCCCAACCAGAGCAGGTGAGAAAAAGAAAAGAGAATTGGTGGTGAAATAGAATGGGATAGAAAAGCACTGGGTCGCAGATGCAGATCTAACAAATAATAATTTAAATAATTTAAATTACATTAATTTAAATACAATATAGGAGTGGAATCATATTAAATAATGGGATTATAAGTAGACATTTCAACACAAGCCAAAAGGTGCTGCGTTTCAGACTTTTGTCAAATCCACAAAGACAGACAAAAAGACACAGATTGTAGAGTTTAATCTGTGGTTGGGTGACTACTCGATTCAGATTGGCTGCAGGATGTCCATTAATGCCAGAGTAAGGACAGCTACGTCATTTGGTTAAAAGACAGTCCCCTTGAACTCAACTTGTTCAGTTGACTCAGAGGTTGCGTTGGGGATTGTTGGCCTGAAGTGGATAATTTTTCCCACTCAATTGTTTTGTCCACAGGTGTAGACGTAGAATCATGAATGATGACTCAGAGACAGACTTTTTCTGAGTTTACTTGCTTGAAACGCCAAAGAATAGTTTGAGACACCACTCATTTCAAAAAGGTTGTAGCTACAGTCTTTGCACGGCCAGAAACTCTCTAACTCTTGAATGCAGGAGACAAAAACAAATGCAAAACTGTAAATCAATTCTGGCTCTTACCATGGGGGTGGATAGATCAAAGCCCTCCCTGTGAATGACTTCTTGAAGTGTCTTCAGCAAGGCAGAGTAGGACCCAAGCATGGGACTGGAGAGAGCATAGGGCAAAGGAAAGACGGACACAGCGAAACAGACAACAAGAAAAAAATATATAACACAAAAGGTTAGCTTTAGATGTGTGAACTGTCAATGAAACAATTTTGATAAAAGTGGGCTAAGCCTATCACGGCAGTAGCTTAATCCTCTATGACTGCAGCATGTTCCTCCTGACTGTGCTTTTCTGGAGCCACTGAAGCAGACAGATGATCCATATCAAGAGATCCAATTAATTTATTTGGTTGATTAAATTACAACATGACTGGTTCCCCGTCAGCTCCCTGAGGATCTGATTGTGCCGAGACAGACAGACAGACAGACAGATGAGACGCGCATATATACACACAACAAAGGCAATACGTGAGAAGGAGGGGGGAATTAATGGGCTGATATCTAGAATTAACAAGGAACAGCATTTTGGTGTTTAATCAGGGGTAAGATGTGCACCACTGACAAAGGACTTACAGTACCAACGTTTAGCAACAGTCAAGGGATGGATTACTGCTGAGCCCTATAGGATGGCCAATGGGAAGGTTAACCCCATCTTTTTACACAGGACCCTCCACTTAAGAACGCCCCACCATTGTAATGACCACTCTGTAGTGACTCACAGTGGGCTGCGATGTCAGTTGTCAATTCGACCTGCGGGCTACAAAAGCTGATACACATAGATTGGTCACACGCCAATAGCCCTGCATAAAGAACAGTAATACACACTTGTGTTGATTACACTTGGCCAAGTATATCCATGTACTCTATTTCAGTTATTCAGCACAACAATGGTGCCTCCTGACCCCGCTGTGGCTAATGATAGAGCTGGTTTGGTGAAAGAAGGACACCTACCCTCCATGGCCTCTCTGCCCATGCCCCAGCATTGAGGTAGGGGGCTGGGATGGTGTGACACGCGGTTGAGCAGGAGGTTGCCTCCGGTTGGCAGCCATTATGCGAGACGCCATTGTGTTTTAGCTACCCCTACCGAGCACCCCTCATTCAGGTACCAAAAAGGTCTAGGTGCTTAGCTACAGGGGCTAGTGCGTCAGCTAATTAGGATCATGCACAGGGAAGCGTCTTTATCTCGATGTTCCTCTTTCAGCGAGGGAAGAAAGGAGGAGAGAAGGGGGATGCTTGGTCTTAAACAACAGGATCTGTATCACCTAGAGAGCAATTTGTGCCAATTATGCCTTCAAGTGAAACGGAGCAATTTAACAGCTAGGGTATCAACATGGGGCTGTGGACACGTGCAAGGGGGAGTAGCCTGCTTCGGAGTTGTGTGTGGTACATGTGCGTGTGTGATGTGCCGGGTGTGTGCGTGCATGTATTTGTGTCAGTACTGGGGCGGTCCTCGGGGCACAATGGTGCAGTGCAGGTGTAGTTTCCCGCTGTCAAAATGTCTGTTAGATCTATAACCCATTCAGACACTACAACAGTACCACTATGTCTCTCTAACTCAGTGCTGCACAACGCTGCGAGCGTCAGTTGAGAAGGATTTTTATTCTAGATTTTCCCCATTTGGTAATGTTAAGTTCACCAACGCAGTCTACTTCACGGTCCATACTGGCGAAAATATAAACTCCCAACTGAATACCCACAACATTTAGCATGTTTGTATGGGTCCTCTGTTAAACAGTGTCTGTTTGCTGATATAAAGGACGGATTCTATAAAGCCTCCTCCACATCCTCTGGGCTCCAGATTGCTGTATTTGCTCAGTGTGTGTGAGTGCGCCTTCGTGTGCCCTTGTGTGTTCAGCAGCACTCTTTGAGTAAAGAGCCTGTATGACCTCTGAACCCTAAGTACACTCAACGCAGGAGAAATCAAACAGACGCTGAGCAAACAAGACCCTTATTTGAATAGACGTACACAACCTTTCCAAGAGGCAGTTTGACTTTGACCAATGGCGAGCTACTCAGAATATAAAATGAACCAGGCAGAAATTTCACTTATTTACATCAGTTGTTTAAATGGTCATTACACTGAGTGATTGAGTATTTAAAGAAAAAAAAAATTAGATGATGAAACTGGACAAAGGAATACAGAAAAATCTAAAGGGTTAAGTGGGTACACAAATAGTGCAACAAACAAGGTGATATGGGATGATTTCAACCGTAATAATAAATACTTTTATATTTTGAAGCAATTTTGCCAATCTCATTAGCTATTAATAGAAAATGTATGATTTTTCTTCAGCTAGCAAAAAATATATCTTTGTAGAGCTGAAACAACGAATTCCTTGATTAGCTTCCTCAGACCATGATTAAATATTTTGATGACGCATTTTTTACTACATTATACAGACAAAATAATTACAATAAAGCTTTCAAAGAGCGCATCCTTAAATGCCCTAGATTGACTTTTATTTATAGCACATACTGGTTATGGGGCTTATACAGTATGTAGAAAATTATGTACGTCTGTCCGATTTGTTGTTATACCTGTATTCTGTGAACATTGCCATGTTCACTTACCTCTGTTCCGAGGATGATGTCTTATTTGCATAACTGTGTTTTGTGGACAGTGTCATACTTGTGTGCCTGTGTTCTGTGGATGGTGTCTCATTGGTTTCCATGCGTTGTGTGGATGGTGTCTTGTCGTTTTACCTGTGTGTGTCTGATGACTGGGTGGGATGTTCTGGAAGGTAGAAGCGGTGGCACTTGGCCGCCTGGCGAATTTCTGGCTCCATTGTCTTGGAAACGTCATAGTAGTGCCCGAACCGGGATGAGGATGCCAGAGCACTCTGAAAAGGTCGACAAGTCAAATTTAGATAAAATACATAAATAAATAAATAAATAAAAATATATCTGGCACCACTGCCTGGCTCTTAAAATGAGCCACGTGTAATTTCAGGTATTTTAAATAAGAATGGAAAAATGACCTTATTTGTCTTTCTAATATGTTAAATGAGTGTGCTTGCCAATACTATGGTTATGCAATTGCATTGTTTATGGGTCAATCCTCAACATTCCTACAGCGGAGAAGTTAAATAACCACTACGACCACACTCTTAATCATTTCTTCACATAAATGTCCACTTCTGGCTGTGAAAGCGAACGTGTCAGGGACGCAGGGGAAGGCGGATGTTTTCCTGCAGCTGAAAGAGAGAGTTTTAGCTCTTCTCTCTCAGTGAAACCAGGGATTCCATTGTTGGAGAGGCCCTTAATCTACTCCTAATCTGGATTAGGGCCCCCGGTGTGTCCCTCTCCTGGCGGGACGAGGGGGTCAGCAGGGCAGGGGGGGTCAGGGGCTCATCTTCTCTTTGTGAGCTAGGCAACCCGCTTAGCGTTCCATCCCCGCCCTGACGGCCTCACCTTTGATCTGATGTCTTCATTGGTAGAGCGACACAGCGGGCAATGCCAGGAGAGGTGTGTGTAAGGGGAAAGTAAGCGTTGACTCTGGGGGTGAATTTGGGATGCAAATCCTCTGGTGGGGCTTACTAGTGGTTTGTAAAGACGATTTTACAGGGGAAGGGGGAGAGGTGAGGAAAGGACACAGATATAAAGAAGTTTCCAGGGAGAGAGAAAGAGGGAGAGGATCCCCAGGGACACACTGTGTGCTGTTAATCCACATAGCGATATGGATTATAGACCAATGGGGGTAGACTGCAGAGAAGTAGAAGGGGAGGTCACCTCTCCTCAAAGCGGAAGAAAGAGTGTAGGGCTGCCGACCCTAGCAGGGGGAAAGGCAAGGATTTGGGGAAAGACAGAGGCGCAGGTCTGGGTCATAGGGTTGAGCGAGCAGACATGTCAATGCACAGGCTGCAAAGTACTCTTGTTTCCCAGGCTAAGCAGGGGTGCAGGCGTGTGTATATGTGAGTTGGGGACCAGTGAAAAGCCTACCTATCGCCAGCTAAGTGTGAGTAATCTGGTCCAGCTCTGAAAGGAGAGGTTGAGGCCTCATTCACTCCACAAAGGAGTTTAGAAGCTGATGGATTTAGTGGTCGAGACAATTGCCAAACCTCTAAGGGCAGAGATGCAGTACTGCCTATTCTATAGCATCATTAATAGAGCCGCATTTAGAACTTTTATGAAAAGCAGGTGATCACAAAGATAGGTATAGTTTACTTTATAATGGTAAAACAAAAATATAAATAAGAGCCAAAATGGAAAGCTGCACGAATTCATCTGATTTACCTGTACTTTAGGGAGATTCTGATAGCGCCAGGCAATCTTCATGGCCTCCAAACTGTCTTGAGGTTCACAAGACAACCTGGGATGCTCGACTGGCTTGTGGATGGCAACGTCATCCAAGATGGGAGCTGGGAGTTCCTGCACAAAACAATACAATGAACGTTTTATGTTAAAATATTTGATATTGTGATATTTATTAATTTTTATTGCTGTGAACTTTTGGAATTAATTACAGGCACTATGCAAACAGACTGTCCTTAACAGATAAAAGCAACAGTTTTGTCAAATTAAGTGACATGGTGCAGTTAAGAAAAGTATTTATTAAGTTATTTATTTATTTTTTCCCTGGAAAATCCTGATTACTTGGCTACTTATAATCATAAGCAGGTTTCCAGTGGCTTTTACATGTACATACAAAGATCATTCCAAACAGAAAAAGCATTGCTGCATCAGGGCACGAATGATCCTTGTAGATCGTGGTGTAGTGATGTGCATCAGATAGAAATTTATTTGAACCTACAGTATGTCTGACTAAAACAAAGTTGTAACGAGTCGTTCTTAATTTCTACAGCCGCAATAAGAAATTCAAATGCATGCATTCAATATTGAAAAAGTCTTTCACAAGAGGCCCCTTTCTTTCACTGTATGTGACCGAGATTAAAAATTGTTCAGTGGATAGTGAGTGAGGGTTGTTCACAGTGTATGTGAATAAATTAACTTGATTTCTTTTAACAAGCTGATTTCTTTCTATATGTCATAGTGATCAATTAAGTGCAACCATAGCATATGAAGATTAGCATACTGCAAATGTAGCAGAGAAAACACAAAACGATGTGATATATCCCCACTGGGAGTCCCCCTCTCTTAATAAGTCTTTGATATGTAAAGAGAGGGTGAGGCTGTGACCCCTCCCACTATCAATCAGTGGGAGAGAGGCCCTCCTCCTGTATGCTGGGTGGCAGTCAGCTTCTGGGGCTATGGTCCTCTTCACAAAGTGATACGTCGGGAAACATTTCAACAATGCCACAACCATGCCACCCTCGACCCCTCATATACCCCCCGTTGACCCCGACACATGTTGGGGAAAGCCGTGTACCTGCATTGTACAGTGGGAGCTGACGAGAGGAAGTTCTAGAAGTCGTTCCCGATGTCTTTTGATGTGGAAACAGTAATAAAAATGTCTAGACATATGCAATCCGTTTTAGCATCTTTGTGAATACTTTGCCAAGACTTGTAAAGGTTGTAGCTTGGAGGACAACAAATTTCCTTCTTACAGAATAGATGGAACCTCTTCTCATACCTGTAAGATGTCATCAGGGTTATCTTGAGCCGCCGCCACAAGAAGTTCATGTCGACACACCACTCCTTCTGCCAGGAAGTACTTTAAGATCATGCGAGAGTAGCTATCATATCGGTCCTCCTCTAAAAAAAAAAAAAAAAGAAACAAATCAAGATTTCAGTTTGTGTGATAATTCAGTGTTTAATGGCTGTTAACACTGCTTGCAGAATCTAAGAAAATAATTCACCGATAAGGAGGAAACGGTTTCCTCCTAGTGGAGAAATATATAAACCTCAAGGTTATCAGTGGATACCGTCGCCTTCTTTACCTTTCATTCAGGCACCACAGATGCTGCAGTTCATGACCGCATCACAGCTGCCAACTGTAATTGATGTAAGGACCACATTCTGGCCTCCTTTGGTAGGGGACAGGTGAAGTGGCAATCGACATGGCACAGAAACATAGGCGTTACTGTGAGGACCCGACTTTCAAAGTGGAGACGACATCTTCAGCTCTCTTGTCAGTGTATTAACAGAAGTCCTGTCCACTTACACCTATCATATCCCCAACCAGCAGCGGAGGTGAGAGGGGGCACCTGCCTAAAGCATTCACCTGACCTCTCCCAGTGAGTGGAACGGTACCAGTGGTCAGGACATCTGACAAGATGAGGCAGAAATGGGATAAGGTAGTATCGGTCCTTAAAATGCTTCCTGACATCTGGGTCCTTTGAATCTCTCTGCTTTTTTGTGTGCATTCTAATGGCAATGGCATCCTTTCACAGCTATGTTTTTAATGTCACTCACATCGGCTGCATTTATCAATGCAAAAAGTTGAAGAAACTAAGTAAAAGTTAGAACAACAAGATCTCAGCTAAGAGGGTTGACATTACAGCATGATCTAGAGGTGTGTCAAAGGCACTTAGCCGAGTGGCAAGTTGCTCTAAACACCACACATACTTTCTGAAAGTAGCCTTTCTTACTGCACATAAAGCAGCCACCAGGCCATTCCACACCCCAAACCCGCAAAAAAAGATCCTGCATCATCACCATGAAACCCAACCTAGCAGGGTGCATAACTCTGCCCAGCATGCTGCTGCTGCTTCCTGTCACAATCACCATTTTGTAAAGATTTCATAGGCCCCTCTTCACAATGACAAACAGTGGGCACAGGGACAAAGGCAGCAGTGACAGTTTAAGGTAATGGGCATACAACTGACAGCTTGGAATGACATCCTGATGTGTCATCCTCAAACATCCGGGGAATTCCCCCCTCCCACGTTCCCGGTCCACGTCCTCACCTACGGACTTCGGATGGCCCAGGAAATTCCATGGCTCTTCAATTTGTTGTCGGTGGGGCTCCCTGTTCTCTTATTGATGGGTTTCTAGGTCAGCAGGCCTTTGTGGCTTTCAGCAGGCCCCACAAAGACTCCCAGATGGGCCCTCTCAAGATGGGGCCTATTGTGGTTGTGTTTCTATGGGAGCCTTACAAATGGAACCTCCAGGAGTCATTAGGCTGTTGAGGCGGGGGGTATGAGGAGGGGGCGGGAGGTGGCGGGGTAGAGGAGCAACAGGGGGTGGGGGACGGTCATATCTTTGAGGTAGATCCGTCACTCTGGACAGTCATGGGATGATTTTTTTTTTCCTTTTTCGTTTTTTTTTTTTTTTCTGACGAAGGTTTGGTAAAAGGGGAAATGTCTCTGCTTCATTTGCCTTCAAACAAGGGGAGTGTTTGAGTCCTGAATCATAACTGCTAAAGCTGCAGGGGGAGGAGACAAAATATGTAGGTCACAATGTTTTCCCCTTACATCTCTTTGGTCTCTGAAGTAGCATTACTTCTACAGCTCAACTGAATTTAGGACATTTAGTAGATAATCAAAAGAACACTGACAACAAACTTCTGAATCACCACTGTATACGCTGCTCCTAACAATGATGATGCTAAATGTCAATGAGCAATGTTTCAACAAACAGTGCATGCCTCATACAGTCTCTCACACGGCCTCGGTCACGCTTCATATTGTGACTGCTGCTTGTCTTTGAGCAGTTTGTCGGTGTCACACACATGGCGTTATGAGTTTTGAGGCTGGTCACCTTCACACATTAAAAACTGCAGTCATTTGTGAAGAGATGACTTAAGAGTCTACACCCGGAAGTCAAGAATTCAAAAGATATATTGCCATTATTTTGTATTGTATGAAAATCTCTAAGGACTTTTAATGGGTTCTGTTGTCTTTAGCTGAACAATACTGATCTGAACCGAACCTAGTGATATGCAACCAACTTCTATAACTCTGTCTAGTTTGTAAGTAACATCAGGCTTATCACTTTGTTGGAAATTACATTAATTTACAACTGTTTATACATCCATTATACTCTTTACACTTTTCTACTGTTACTGTTAATGCTGAATTCTTTAAGACAATTCAGTCTCAAATTGGTGAAACATGTAAATCAATCAGGCCAAATATAACGGTAATCATTGTGGATATTTATTTTAACTAAAGGCATGAGACTATAGATGGTCAACATAATAAGCACTGGGAAGCTTTGCTCCTCCTCTTGCAAAAACACAAGAGATGAGAGATCTTCAGACAGCAGGCATACTGGACTGATCCCCCTCTGGTTGACAAATCAGGATAGACAGCTCAAGACACTTCAAAGGCAGACAACGACCAGTCTGATAATTTTATGTCTGTGTCTCACAAACAGGCCATCACGGCTAAAGGGGCAGACTGTAGGAGACGACTGCCTGAAACAAACACAAACAAACACACACT
Source organism: Planiliza haematocheilus (assembly GCA_005024645.1). NCBI lineage: Eukaryota > Metazoa > Chordata > Actinopteri > Mugiliformes > Mugilidae > Planiliza > Planiliza haematocheilus. The sequence goes on along the minus strand of SRSE01000649.1, from coordinate 8,454,213 downwards.
CCGAAACTCTCCCGCCCCCCATTCCACCCACCCACAAAACAAAACAGACACACACAGCACAGTGCGCACACACACCGCTTCTTTCACAGACAAACACAAGAGAGAGCGCACACGCACACACACGCATTTCACCTTTACTGTGTCTCTCATTACCAGATGAAATCAACCGTACATTGATTCACAAAATGGAAGGGAAGAACGCATTAGTGTGTAATCACTGACTCCTGCATCGATTGGGGGGATGAATTAAAGGGCAAAGCAATATCATCAGTTGGTATAGGCCTTGGCTACACACAAATTACAGCTTCAAGGGGAAACATGACTAACTTAACCTCACTGTCCACCAGCGCATATAGCCCAGCCTATGATGAATGATAATAATAATAATAATGATACAGTGGAAGACATTTATGTCCCTAGAAAACCCACTTACTTTGAATGTAATTCCGAAAACTTCTATAATACATCTGCAGATGAGCATGTTAATTAAGGTTCACAGTAGAAGTGTGAACACCTGGGATTCAGCTACAGACCTTCAGGACATTAGTTTATTTGGCATTCTGCTAGATTGTGACATATAACCACAAAAAGTCAGGGAACAGACAGACAGCATTGTTAGGTGTCATTCATTTCAGTTTCATGAACACATCTGATGTTCACATGGATGTACATGAACATAAACAGAATAGGCTGATGGTTGCAGTGTTATTTAAACTATATACCTCTTGAAACACCTTTACTGAAAGTGGTTAGAAGAGTCTCTGAAAAGCAGAAAGCTATGATGAAGATAATATATAATAAGCCTGCTTATTATCACACATGCTATATTATCTGTATACTGATCTACTAACTTCTGTGGAAAGGAAAAGATAAAATATTTAAAAAAAAATCACTGCTTTTAGTATGACAATCACCTAAAATTAGTTTATGAAGACAAATAGTGTATCCAGAAAGAGTCAAAGTGCATTACGGAGTCTAATAAATAAAGTCACACATATATCAACAATTCCACCTTTTTGCTCCATAACTATAGAAGACTGATTTCCCTAACGGATAATTCTGGTTTCTCTCTATCTGGTGCATTTATGGCTATGGCTCATGTGTACTTCACACTGGACACCTCCATTTAACAATTCTGCTTAGACTAGCATTATAAAAATAAACAGCCTCTCAGTTCAGCAGGTATGGTTAGTTACATTCTATTTTTTGAATTTATGTAAAACAAATACATTTAAAAAATCATTTGGACATCCCTACTTCATACACACCTTATTTGTAATACTGATTTCTTCTGAAGTGATATTAGGGAAAACTCAAGAAGCCAAATGAAATCACAGATGATCCTGTATTATGAGAAAGTTTGCAAGTTCTTCTAATTTGACAGTTGACTACATTTGCTTGAAACATGCTTGAGCATAGACTCCTTTGTGTTCTTTAGCTAAATGAAGCGGAAGAGGAGACAAGAAGAGTGGAAGGAGAAGCAGAAAGTCAAGAGAACCTCTGGAATCTGGTTAGGTCCCATTAAACACAATGTGAGGAATCACAGTATCAGCATCTTGTGATACTCTAGGACTTACTAATGATTTAAACCACAATCACAGATGAAAGAAAGTTAGAACCGCGCTGTATACTTAGCCTCAAGCATAGAAAATATAGACACAAAAATACAGAGTGTGATGCCTATAGAGTAGTTAGAGACAACTGTTTCTAACGAGAGGTAGTATATGTGTAAATTTCTATTTTATTCCTGTAAATGAGAAGCATGTAGGCATAAATTCACTACATTTTGTCTATCATGTAAACGAATTAAACTGAAACCTCTCCACACCCTCACATGTCAACATATTTTCACCTGATGCAGATCCCCATATATTTAGCCATAATGGCATTCAAAGGTGATCACTGTCGGTGTCACCTCTGTCTTACTATCTATGAGACTCTTAAGATTATTCAAAGTTAAAACAGAGGAGCCACTAACCACAAAAACACCAGGTTGAAAAAAAACACAAGTAGTAAATTATGATACCATTCAATTTCATTCATTGAATCTGTATTTACTCTGTATATTTGAAATGATGACCTCACCTATGAGAAGCACAGTTCCCACTGCTAATCCACCACCTGTTTTTGAAGACAAAAACAATATCAGTTACACAATGAACTCACCTCACAGCACAAACAAATGTTGTCTCAGTGTTATGTGAATGAGTGCCAGTGATCAGGTATAGCAGCTAAATAGAACACCACTAACAGTGTTTCCTTCATGTGCTTTTCTAGTTGCGACATGGCTACAGTAAGGAACGAACTATAAGAGAACTGGCTATTTGGAGAGATGCATCATGTTTTATTGTCGCAAAAGTTAACCCAGTGTGTATTTTGCACTGACACAAATTGCTCCTTCTATGTACCAGTCCAAAAAGGACGCTTTATGACTGGTAATGTGGAACTTCACTGTTCTTGATAATAAAAAACATAAAAAAAATAATAATAAGAATAATAATAATAATAATAATAATAATAATAATAAAAACTCAGATGCTGCCACACCAGCAAATTTGGTTACAACATTGTTACATAATAAGCTTGACCAACCAATAAAATTCAGTGGAAAAAAACTCTAAGGTGCCCATCCCTTACCTCCCAGACATTCTTTGGGAGCAAAGTTAAATAAATCAATTCAAATCTTTGGACGCTTTAAATGTGTATTTCCTGACAGTTTTGTTGTGGTTGACAATATCAGTACATATATTAGGTTCAGACAATCCAAGTCTAATATCTGCAGTATAATGTCTTGCATTGACAAATCAAAACACACGAGTGTGTGTCAATGCACAAATTTCCACTTCGAGGTATTACTTGCACTGACATTATCCATGAGGTGCACCTCAGTACTGTGAAGTTCGGCATTCCTAGCCAACGTTACACTGAGGAACACCGTTAGCATGTGTAGCTATCGCCACCGTTACATCTGAAGACAGACTGACAGTACACTGACCGAGCAGATAGTCCAGTGACGTGACACCGGTCGAAACTAAAAGCTGTCCATTCTGAACCGAAGGTCTGGTGCCAGGTATGGAGATTAACTTGCTCCTTGTTTTCTTCTGGAAACTCGTACTATTGAACGGTGGACGTTCAGCTGACGGTTTACCCACACTGCTCACGGGAGCTGCCATATTGCTAATAACGTGGGGACGGCTGTGGATGTTTTGGGCCGTGTTATCCAATCACGGAAGAGTTTGTAAGCACTCCGCCAATGAGTGCAGCGAATGTTGCGATGCCGCTCCTGGACGCGGTCAAACAGGAAGTTTGGATTTGTTATGGTAAGTGCATGATCAGTGCCTCGAATTACACATTGGTAAGAAAGTAAGGCTACATTACTCATTAAAAAGCTAGTAGTGTTTGTTTTTATGGTATAAGTTTACGTTTTCTACAACAACGGGAGTTTAAGGGGTTTTGGCAGAAGCTATTTAGTGTCTTAAAGTCTCAACTAGCTTTGTGTGGCTATGACCTTGTTCTCTCATAGAATGTTGACAGAACTATGTCTATTGCTTTCACGCTCTTCTTTTCTTTTTTACTAACAGAACAGACGAAGCAACAATTAAATATTTCAATTGTTTTATTCCCCACCCATAATTCTATTCTATTCTGTGTTGTAGTTAAGTTAAATTACAAAATATAGTGGCACTGTATTTTTGAAAACTGCAAGTGTTGCTTAACCTTTATAATGCACTCAAAATATGGACAATTGTTTGAACTAGCTTTTAAAAACGAATAGCAAATTACTAATTATGTAATATTAACAATTTAAGAGAGTAAATTGCTAAATTGTTGTTATTATTGACATTTATCTCCATGCGATTCTATTCTGTTCTATTCTACTGTATTTAGTATCAAATTTCTAGAATGCAACATGTTGCACCAGGGGGCATCAGCTTTTAAGGAACCTGACTGCCTGTGGGCAGTTACAGAGACAGGTGGTGTGAGAATTGATGACGTGGTAACAATCTTTATATGGATAGAGCAACAACAGAATATGCAGGGTGGCTGGAGTTCTAAATTATTTGGGCTTTGCTTTTGCAGCTGGTGGTGTCAGTGTTTTGAAGTTGTGCTGGCAAGTTTCAAGCGGTCCTCTAGAGCAGTCAAGTTGCCAAACCGCTCCGTGATACAGCCTGTCGAGACACTCTCAATAGTACGGCAATAAAAGGCTCAGACATAAGTGTTTTGACACTTATGCCTCAGAAAACAGAAGATGCAGTTACTGTTAAGAGACCATGTGAGGGTGTGAACCAAGAAATCCATGTCAAGTGATGGAATTAGAAATATGATGTCACCTGCTCTTTCTGTAATTAACAGTTAATTATTTTGTCTGATTGACATTTTAAGAGAGGTTGTGCTTTCATGTCTTCCACTGCCCTCCTATAAACCATCTTATCATTGTTGCTTATTGGTATATTCATTATAATGCCATTTGTACTTTTAGGATGCAAAGCAGTTGTGTTTAAACAGACTGTATGATAGGGGACTTAGACAGCATCCCAGAGGCAAGCTGTCCCTAGTAGATGGTTAAAGCTTCTGCGTCACTATAGCTGCATCGTCAGCCCAGACCACAGACCCTGACGTTGTAGCGTCACGTGCACCTCCTCAGAAATGTAACTATGCGTTGCAATGATGCAGACCACAAGAGCTGTGATTGGTCCGTATGGTAGTAGCGTGTTTCTGCTTTAGTATTTCTGGTTGCATGTCCATCCCTGCAATTTTCGAATTGATTGTTTTGGATCAATAAATGGAACACATTGAGGAAATGTTAACTGAGGAGGAAATTATGTAGTTAATCTCCTGGAACAGTAGGAAAACTGTAATGGGGAAAAGGTAGCAGATAACATAGTGTAACAGGATTGTTACACTATGTAATAATTCTGCATTATTTTATACATGATATAACCAGTCTTTTGTGACCCTCAATTACAGAGATCAAAGCAGGAGTTCATAATCATTAAAGGTAATGATAGATGAGTGATCACTGTTATCTTTAAGACAGCTCTAATGTAAGAATGAATGAATCTGTTAAAATCTACTTATCAACCTAAATTCGTAGTTCATTGTTTTTTTTCTTACATTATGCACTGTAATAAGTAGGTCATGGGTGCATTTATTCAAGCGCATCTTAATAATACAGAGCAGCTTCCTGTGCCTGTGCACGTGGTAGCAGCTGTATGTAAACTGCCATGTATTTGTGGTAATATTCACACGGGCAAATTCAAGCAGAAAATATGTCTCATCGAGCATTTGTTTTAATTTTGTTTATTTATATATTTTTTTCATATTATCTGTATACTGATCATTACTTTACCATAGTGGCAATTGGCTTCTAATAATACACACATACAGTACAATGTACTGTAGTAGTAAAGTACAATGTGATTGCTGAAAGGGTCTTCTGTGTATTTAAGAGGAAATGAGGCAAGATGAATCCGATACTGAGGTACTGAATGTACTTATGCTGCTATTCACAGTTTAATGATCAAGTGGACTGGAGTGGTCCAAAAACATCCCAAAACAAAAATAATAGCAAAAACTCACGAGATGTGAGTTTGTAAGTTGGGTTCTGCGGAATGAGCTACAGCACTCTGCACTCTGAATGTTTCAGGTGAAAATGATAAAAAGAATGGATGGATCAGCTCTGTTAAACATCATTAGGGACACCTTTTCCTCCTGTGAACCATCTTTATACACTGTATTTCGAATAGTTCTCATGGACAAACTGGTGATAGGAGAACGCTCAGTTTAATTTGTACAGTATAACATACACTTTTAAAACTCATTGACTGAAGAGCAATCGGTGTTATCCTTAAGACAGCTGTGAAAAGCTTTGTGCAGCAGTGAGAGGCCAGAGGCAGCGCAAGATCACAGGATGCTGTGAAGCTCCAGAGGAAGCAATTGCCCAACTGCTCACTTTACAAATGCTCTCAGCAGAGACAGTCCTGCTGTTTTGACAGCACTGTTGAGATTTATATGTGCTGACAGGAGACCAAGGGAATATATCATGACTGACAACACTGGGCATTGTGGAAAGCCTATATGAGACAAATAAGATGCGCTAACTGACCTGCATCTCAGAAGGAGAGCCTGTTTCAGCAATGTAAGGGATGTATGAGTGCATTGCTTTCTCCACATTTTCTGTACATTGCTAGTCACTTAGAGTAATTACCAGTTCTCTGAAGTGTAACCCCTGAGCTCTGTTGCACTATTTAGAGTGTGGTAGTGTACTCAGAACAGTTTAAATGTATTAAAATAACACACAGCTCCCCCTTCTCAAAATGCCATCTAGAAGGTAGGTGTTTGTCTGGAGTGTTTTTGTCAGTTCTGTCAGTCTCTGTATCTGATTGAGCTATATAATGGCAGCAGTCATAACATGTCAGACCTTTCCTGGTCAGATTGTTTTGGTTTGTTCAGTCTAATTCTGCCGTGAGTGTGGAACTGCGAGAAGCGGTCGGGGTCTTTTGTCCGGAGGACGCAAGATTATCATCAACATGCACCGTGTTTGTTTTGTTAACATTGAAAGGAAAGCAATATTCTAAAGGTGCAAGTACAATAAGTGTGTAACAGGTTTTGTGCGCAGCTAATTTTGTCTAAGGATGTGTCTTTTTCCATTTATTCAACCTATTTTGAATAGCTTTATTATGGCTTCAAGAGATTTTTTCTTTTTTTTTTGCAGATGTTGCAATATAATACACTGAGTAATATTTGGCATGAGCTACAGGACATAAACTGAAGGAAAAAATACTTAGTGTTTATTCATTGATAGAGTTAAAGGAAATATTCTGTTCTTATATTCTTCAAAAAATGTAGGCTGGCTTTTCAATCTGTGTCAGGCCGTGTCATGAACTGGCCAGTGCATAACCCAAACTCCTTTGTGAATCTGATATAACACCGGATAAGATCTCTCAAGTCTCTCAGCACCAGGCCAGCACCACACAATCACTTGTGTTCAATACAATAAGGTTTAGTGACTGATTTTCCATTTGGTGTAATTGGCTGGGGACTCTGTCAACCTAGGTTTCCTTTCAGCTCATAGCTGTTGCATTCATATCACTTAGCTATTATTTGCTTTGGCTGACCCATTGATTGTAGGTTTAAACCCTCAGCTCCTCAAATAGTAACCCCGCTCAGCTGTTCCTCGGCTGGGTTGCCGTTAGCAACAATGAAAAGAGCAATATGGAGATCAGTCCTTTCAATTAAGCCTCTGATAGAAGGCAGAGATGAGGGCTAGATGTAGAACTCTATGACTGGGACTTTTACATCTGTCACTCGCCATCCAGCCAGGTGTCTGTGTTTAAATCAGCAGGATTATCTCTGATTGCACTGATAGTTGAAACAGACCCCCTTGGTTGCCAAACCTCCTCCTTTTTATAGCTCACATTAAGATCAAATCAAGCTCTGCGCAACAGGACTAATGCCCCACCCTCCCCTGCCTTCTGCTGTCCAGAGGAAGACATCAGAGGTGGGATTCATCCCCACTCTGGTCTGCCTGCTCCTCCAGACTCCCCTCCATCTGGGATCCTCAGGGAGAAGAAGAATATCTGACAAGGGGCTCGTAAGCCTCTTAGCCCCCCTGTTGCCCAGTTCTCTCTCAGCCCATGTTTTCCTAATTTAGTTGTGTAAGAAGTCCACTGCAAGGCCCTTGTGTGCTGTTTGGATTGAAATTCTCTTTGTGGTTCTATTAGACTGGCCATGTATATCAATTAACACTACTCAGCCATGACAGGGTCAAATCTCTCGAGACCAGCAGCCTTAATTCCTTAAAGAATATTTCCTTATGGCTTCAATAATGTGTATTTAATTAGATGTCAGTCTAGATTTTCTCTGCTATTATGTTTTGTTTGCTATTGTTAAATTAGTTGAGATTTAATTCTTAATTACATTAATTAGCTAAACTCATTGGATGTGGGTGCATTGGAACATTCAGTAAAACTTCAACGATGCAATTTATTATCCTCATTTGAAGCAGTTTTGTCCTATAATTTCCAGTGTATTAATTATATATCACAAAATTTTTTGAAGTGTTGATGTTTGAAATTGCTGTTCTTGACAGTCAGTCTTTTAATCTTAAAGAAATGGCATAGGTCAAAGTGAGCTAATGTAGAAACATAACCAGGTAATATCAGTTGATGAGTTTATTCTTGGAAAAGTATCACATTGACTGATGTAAAGAAAAAAATATATATTTTCCTAATGTTATATTACAAGTGCCTTAAATTTTCCTCTGAAAACTATTTTGACAGACGAGCGAACAAAGTCAATCCAACTCTTTATGCTAATATTTGGTAATGCAAAAACAAAAAGGCTTCACTATTCATCTGTTTTGCGATTGCTCTACCCTGAATGAACCGGGCTCCCCCAGTAAGAGGATCACAGAGTTAAACACACAATGAGATGTATCCATCGGTAGCTTTTCATTAGTGATCCCCGTCTTTTCCTCACTGTAGCACTGGGCCGTGACAACGGGAGGCCAGTGTCCACAGATGGTTCTGTAGGGAGGCCTGCATTGACCTTTTTTTTTGTTTTCCCATGAACATGTTTGCTGTGTAATCCTGGATTAACGGACAGACTTTGTGTTAATTTACAGCTGTAATACAGCATTCAATTAATGCTGGTGTCCCCTAAGACACACATGCGATGGGTATTAGGGGCAAGAGATAGTATGGGTTCCCTGACTCTCTGCCTTTGGGGAATTAGAGGTAATAGAGATCCAATCAGAGGTCTCTGTGGATGTCCACCTCATTCTGAATCCCAAAGGAGCCGCTGCAGCTCATATATATACTTTCGATGAAACACATAGGTAATGCTATTGTCTGTGTACATTCACACACGATCTCGCCACTTGCACACACACATACGCACACACTATCAATGACAGAGGGTGCCTTAGAAAACCAGGCGGCTGCATATGGACTCTCTTGATATCAGTCACTGGCCGTGTGATCTTGTTATGCAAAGTCCCTTAATCCCTACCTATGATGAATGCATGCTGGAAAGGAGGGGGGGCAATGAAACCGAGATATGAGGGCAGCTGTACGGAAAGCTGTCCACTGTGCTTTGCGAATGAGTGCTAACAAAGATTCCTGATCCCAAGCCTAGCAGAAGGAAGAGCACACGTGAGATCATGTCTGAGAGTGCATTACAGTGCCACAATGACAGAGATGCTGGTGGAGCAAGCTGGGAGAAAGACAAATAGAGACGAACATGTTGCCTTAGCGCAGGCCTGAGATGCACATTAACCTTTAGACCACTTGCTTCCCAACAGAGGAATTATAGGGCCAGAGGTGTTGTTGTACCAGCTGGGGGAGGACCAAGTTTATAGTTCCTGTGGAACAGAACAAGAGACCGGAGCAGGCTGCAACTGGAAAGGGCACTTCATTTGGGCCCTGTGCTGAGTGTATATATGTCCCCCTTCACCTGCTCAAGCTCTGTCATTCACAGTAGCAGCGGAAAGCAGAAGGTTGCCAGGGGTGACCCAGGAACAGAGAGAAGAAGTGGAATAGCAGCACACTGGGAGGTGAAAGGATGGAGTTGGTCTTTTCTGGATCAGAAAGGATGGCGAATGGGCCAAAGACAAACCATGCTAGAGATGAAAGAATAGATAGAGGGTTTAATAGGTGAAGTATAGTTGGAAAGAATGAGAGAGCATTGTGTGCGAGAGAGAGGAGAGTGCGGGGGGGTAATGGGATTAGGGGTAACACCTTTGGCAGGGCTGGGAGAGCCACCTGACACCCGGTCTGTTGGGAACCTGGGGAGAAAGGGGGTGGAGGTGGTGGGGCAAGGGAGAAATTGGGGGTCTAATCCTTGTCCATCTTTGGGAAGTCATTCCCAGAGCTCTGAGGATTTGGGGCTTTGGTTTCCGCTCTGCTTGCTTTGGTTAATAATACCCTGGGAGGGAGAGAATGCATGGAGAGAGAAAGAGGGAAAGAGACAGAAGGAATAGGGGAGATGTAGAAAAAGATTTCTTTACCCTGTGGTGGACTGGCAGGACAGCAGCTTGAGCTAAAAGAAAATGTTTGAAGTGTCGACTAACATCTAAGCCATCGGTACCTATTGTTGCATAGTTTCTGTTTATGTGTGTGCAGGTGCGTGCGTCCGCTCCTGCCTACGTCCTCTACATGACGGTGTGTAAATACTGACTTACTTTCCTGTGTCCATCCCACAGGTTGCAGCCTGAGTAAAAGTCAATAAGCCGAGTGTGTCTGGGATGTTTGCTTAGAAGACACATAGATAGTTCTTGTGTGTGTTTGTGTGACAGTGTTTGCAGGGCAGTTGTATGGGTGCTCGGGGTGTCTTTGTGTTTCTATGGTGCTGACAGAAGTTGATAAGTGCTCTAATGATTGTGGTGGTGGTGGAGGCAGCACAGTGTCAGGGACTAGCTGTGGACGCTGCAGAGCTGCTTGGCTGGAGGTGTCACAGCTTCTGTGTTTGTCCATCACCTGAGCACAAGGTGTTGATTGGCCCATCCTACACGGGATCAAAGTTCAGGGCAGTTTTCTGGTGTGAACTGGCCGCTCAGCCTCTGAGAATGAAACACCAGAGAATGTGCCATCTTAGCAGTAGGCCAACTGTGACAACCTTGTCCACACCTTGAAAAATTAAACCCCAAACGGCCTTTGTTTTTAGAAATCCCATAAAGGACATAAGCCTACCTTAAATGGATAACATTTTGCAATAATCTGCTTTTCATTTTGTTCCGTAGGTGGAGATGTTCCGCCGTGTGCTGCAGAGTACCTTGGGTTTTGTGGGCTACACAATCCAGTATGGCTGCATCGCACACTGTGCCTTTGAATACATTGGAGAATTTGTGGTGGTTTGTATTAATGAGATCACTGAATTAATGAGAGACTCTTTCTCAGTTTGCGTCAGTGTGTCCGTTCGAAAGAAATAACGGTGTTTGTTTCTTGTTTAAATTCAGTGTTCTGGTCCATCCATGGAGCCCACCATCGTCAACCACGATATTGTCTTCTCTGAACGGATGAGTCGCCATCTTTGTAACATACAAAAGTGAGTGCGTTTATATGCAGCAGGCAGAAAGGAGACTCAGCAGTGATTTCATGATTCACTGCAATTTCTGTTCTTTTTTCTGCTACCCAAAAAGGAAAAATATACAAATATACAGTAAATTATGAGAAAGTTTTTTGCAATTTCCTGTTAATTAATTTCCTCTGAGTTGTTATTAATTAAGTTAATGTGTTTCCTTTTCAGAGGCGATATTGTAATTTGCAAGAATCAGTTTGACCCAAATATGAACATTTGCAAAAGGGTAATTGGTTTGGAGGGTGACAAGGTCTGCACAAGTGGCCCATCAGCTGTGTTCAGGACACACACCTATGTGAGTATGTCTACATCATGTCTGTCTGTATCTATTGAGCTGCTTTCTTTATACATCCTGCGATTACCTGCTTTACCAGGTGAGGTTTCTGGCAGCAGTTTTACTATCTCGCTTCAAACTTCTCAAGAAAAAGTAGTTGGATACAGTGAAGTAGAACGTGAATAAGGAAGGCATTTACTACAACAACAACAACAAAAAAGCTTGATGGTTTGTTTCACCCTCAAATGACAAACTGAATCTCTATGCATAATGCAAAACTGTTGCTCAACTTTTTTTCCCCCTTTGTGCGTGCACTGCTTTCTATAGACCATCATTGTTTATGTTTTAGGCCACGCACGTCCATTTTGTGTCATTGGTCAAAATATCAGCTTTTGACAACACCTATATTTCCTCAGAACAGTGATAAAACCAGAGAGTGAACAGGGGTTCTGCTGCTGAAACCACTGTCATTGCTTTTCTATTACTACTCTCCCCAACACCCACAGCTCAGGCCTGCAATCTCTCTGAAGCCTGTTAGAGTTAGTGCCAGCCGAATGCACAGACTGATGGGTGGGAGGAGGGGTGTCTCTCTCTCTCTCTTGTTCTCCTTCTCTCCGTGTATTTGTGTGTGCGTGCGTCCCCAAACCCAATGTTGTGTTTATGTTGCATCTTTTTTGAATTATTGTGTATGTTATAGGCTATAAGCAGACTGTTGAACGAGTTCAGCGAAACATAGCACTAGGCCAAGCCTGTAAGTGCCATTCATCAAATGAAAAAGGAAATAAATAGGGTTCCTCTTCTTCTAGTTTCACCAGACACATACAGGGGACTAAACTTGTGAGAGGGGGCATCATTGTGCTGTGAATACACTGACAGTTGAAGTCGTTTTAAAAGTTGCCACTAGGTGGAGAACTGCTACATTCAGGTTTAGGTCAAGTGTGGGATGATGCTTATTGACTTCCATTCATTCACTGTCAGTCACTTGCATCACAATAGATTGGCATGCCGTGTTTCAAAAGGAGAAAGGAAATGTTTCAAACAGGTTTTCATTAACCAAATGTCTGTCCATTTAATCTACAGACTGTGTCACCTGAATGCTCCCTTTGAGGATAATACCAGATTTGTAACGTACAGTATTTAATGTATTTATCAGGAATCCACAAATTGAGAGTGCTTCGCAACCAGACTGCACTTTGTTCGAACTGGATTATTTAACTTTTACAGAATTTGTATTATAAAATATCACACTAATGGATGGACAACAGTTTACGCATGTATGCATATTAGCCATGGTGTGATGCATACAAATTGAAACTTTTTTTTTTAATCTAATGCAGCCTCATATATGCTTTCCCATGTAATTTTTTTTTTTAAACTCCCAGGAGCCAAATTGCTGCCTTTATGTGACAACATTTGTGAAAACTGAGAAAATACCTGCTGTTAACATAAATGTTTGGGCTCCCTCTGGGAGGTTTATATGTGTTTGGGTGTGATTATTATAATGGTGTGAGGCATTATGGGTGGACTTGTAAAGACAAAATTTGGAAAACGGTGCTAGACCCTGTCATCACCTCTGTTTTCGTTCAGACAGACAGGCAGGTCCTCTCCACCCTCAGAGATCCAACAACAGACTAATTGCCCCGTCACCTTTTAGGAATCATTTCTATGTCAGAGCTATGGTGTCAAAACAATGACACTTGATCCCTAATATTATACCAGAGCGAGACAGAGAAAGAGAGAAGACGCAGGAGAGATGAATTGTCCTCATACATTCTGTTCTTCGCAGTAAAGATAGACACGAACTTAATATTCCTATATTAAGCTGAACATATTTCCCCACCCCAATCATGTTAACGTAATGAGCGCTGTAATGGTGTGGCTGTTAAACAACACACCTCCAGAGTGAGGAGAGCTCCAGTTTCAGCTCTTCTCGACACGTCTCTGACAGGTACACAATGCCTGGCGTCGACCCAACCTCCAACCACAGGACGGGTGCAGTCTTTGCCATCCATCACGCCCTAGTCGCCAGCAGAGCTGATCAAAGCGACTCCACACCTAAACTGCTACACCTCTGTTTTGAGCCTACCTGGATCTCTGGATATCCGTGCGGTTGTAAATGACATGCGTTGATGACAGTTTCATCTGTTAGTCTGTCAAAATGAGACATGTTGATACTGTTATGTGCCAAAATGACAAATTACTCGCATAGCCTGTCTACAGAGAAAACGTCTTAATTACAACCTTTGCGCGCAGGCCATAAGAAAATGGTTTTAACTCTTTGCTGCTGTTTGAAAATGCAGTCGTCTCTGAACAGCGGAGTCAAGGAATGCGCATTGTCTGGTTTCCCCACTACTTTACATCAGTCTAGTTTTCCTTTGACTTACTATTTTTTGTTGTTCACACACCTGTGACTTGGAAGGTGATACGCGTAAGCTTTTATCTTCAAGCTGGCCACAGTATGGCAGGTCAAGTTTCACACCTCTCACTTTCTACTTTTTTGAAATACCGCCTGGTTGATCCTGTACTCGGGCTTGGGTTTCTCTCATAAAAGATGAAGTGCTTATTTGTGCTTTCGTCAGTCAGATGTTGGCGATCCCCATTGATGAGGTTGATCTACTTATGAATAGAACAGAATTTTTTATCAGAAGCGGCTCAGAAAATCCTTTTCAGTAAATGGCATTTCTGTGTGCAGAGGTTTTTTACTAAATTTTGGACAGGCACTTAAAACTTCCTTATCAAACTGCCGTGTCTTTAGGATGAGAAGAACAAGGATGAAGCTTTCAAAAAACAACCAAGATGAGGAGTAACGGGGGGTTCTGGTTTGGCAGATGACAAACGGTGCTGTTTCTTTTTCCTGTGCTTGGGAGCCAGCATATGTTACCATGTTAATGAGGTGTAATGGTGAGAATCCAGCATGCTGACATATGGTTCTCAGATGACTCCTTTAATGATATTCATTTGTGTCGTTGTTATTCACTGAGTTGTTTACCTCATGTTAGGTCAACGTGTCACTGGCTTGTGATTATGTCACATCATCTGTCTCAATTATCAAATATGAAATGAAATGCAGCGTCCCGCAGTAGGACTGGGGACTCTAATCAGAGAGCAGGGTGATAAGGAAAGGGAATCCAAGCAGGGGCAAAGAGGTGACGTCACCTCAGTGCGGATAATACTCTGTTTCTTTATTCACGTTATTCTCTTTTCTCCAGAGGACTTTTGCCGTTAAAAAGTTAGGCAACACAAAAATAGACTCGTGGATTGTGATGCCCATTATGACAATATAATGTGTTGTTGATCCTGTCTGCACATATAGGGGGGACAGCGCACTTAATTAGGGCCTTGACAAGCCTACTCTCCTAAAGTGATGAGATTAATCATAATTGGTGTCACTGTGAATTAGAGCCCGCTTGGATGACTGCCCCACTGGCAGGTCGGACCGCGGTGGAGACCCTTGGACACTGCTGCTAGCCGCAGCTTAGCCCTCTCCCTCTCTTGCTCGCTCTCCTTCTCTCTTTCTCTCTCTCTCTTTTACTCTCTCTGCCCTGCTATCTCAGGCCCCTCTTTGGCTTTGCCCTGCCTGGGTAAGAGGGGTGCAGATCTCAGCCAACAGCCTAATGACCCTGTTTGAAGTTCTTCTAAATCCCCACCCCTCCCCGACCCTGCCCGTTACCCATGACCCTTCTCCTAAGACGGTGCAGGGTTAAAGAGGAACAGGCAGGTCGACGTTAAGATAGGCTGAGGAGGGAGGGGTCGCTCTGGCGGCTAGTTGGGGGTAGGCGGCGGCGTTAAGGTAGATTCTCACCACATAACAGATCAGCTCACATTTACATATTGAAGTTAAGTAGTGCTGCAACTTCAAGCATTCATTTTCTTTGTTGCGTAGAAGAAACAGCCTCCACATGAATAATTTTTGCCCTCTTTCTGTGTGTGATGATGTTTTTAGGTTCCAAAAGGCCACGTGTGGCTAGAAGGGGATAACCTTAGGAATTCCACTGACTCAAGGAACTATGGCCCAGTTCCCTATGCTCTCATCCGTGGGCGTGTTTGCTTAAAGGTAACAGTAGCAGTGTACTGTATGCTGTCACACAGTATGGTCTTTTGCAAATTCTGAAAGTTGACTGAATCTCATGTGTGGGTTCCAGTGTTACACCATCGTCTCTGTTATTTGTTCTGCCTTTAAGCTTTTATTAGGCCATTATAAGCACAAAGATATGAGTCAGTTGGAAGTTCAAAGCAAGTGTGTCTGATTGACTAAAGCCTGGACAACATATTGTCTAGCTTTCCATTCTGCTATGTTGTCATTGTCACTGGATGTCATAGCAACCACGACCCTGGAAACAGGTCAGCCAACCTTCTGTCCATCTGATTGGGCAGCGGCACTCCACTGGAGGCCCTATTACAACAGCTGATGAAATAACAGGATTTTCTATGAGTTGTGTGCATCATTAAAAGCTGTATTAGCAAATGTGTCCAAGATGTGCGCTAAAGTGTTGCACATGATGGTTGGAAGCCCTTTATTGTGTTATTATGCGAGTCTCCTTTAAACCATTGTTACTCTGTTCCTTTTGTCCTTTACAGCTCTGGCCGCCGGATAGTTTTGGCACCCTGAGTGAAAGCCCAACCAAACGGATCATTAAAAGTGACTCGGACTCGGACTGACTCATCGGCTTTGTACATACTGTATGTTACTTTGTTTTCAATCATTTTTTTTTTTTTTTTTTTTTAAATAAAATGGATATTTATTGAAAAAAAAATCTATTTATTGGGAATAACACTTTAAAGGTTTGTTTTAGAGAGCACTCATGATTTCCAGTTCATACATACTTAAATACATTACTTGTACTGCTTTATACCTGTCAGGCCCTTCATTGGGGTAGGAACGCCATAGCAGAGCAGTAAATCTGTGTCTCTGTGGTACTGCTAATGGCAGCGAGACAAAGATGAGAGGCACAAGGTAACAAATCAATAAATTAGAGACCTAATCATACATAACAGTCATTACTATACATTGATTGAATTGGCTCTTAAATAACTGAATTACAAGATGTTCGTACATTAAACAAGGGGTAACAGGCAAAATCTACTAAGCACAACATCAGCAGTTGTCTCATTCCCTTAAAAATGTGTTATTAATTTCATGTTTACCCTTTCTTGGTATTATGGTAAAACAACGGCTCTCAGGCTGTTTAATATTTCATCACACTTCCAAGGCAATTGAAAAAATGTTAACATTTCCCTTTTATCCATAAAATATTAATACGCACTTAGTAGAGGCCTCACTCACCACCGATTACATTGTGTGTGTGTGTGTGTGTGTGTGTGTGTGTGTGTGTGTGTGTGTGTGTGTGTGTGTGTTTGTGCGTATGTCTTCGCATGCATGAGTCTCGCACTCGGGTTAGCACTATTGTCATCTTTCGGCACTATCATCATATTTAGTTTCCGTCCACATTTCCTGATGATTAACTGAGATAAATGATTCCGTGCTCTTGAACTGTATATACTGAAGCTTTTGTAGGACTACAAAGGCACAACTAAGACTTAAACAGGGAAGCCATGTGATCATGACAGTGAAACTGAGGAAATAGGAGCATGAGCTCCATGTCATTGGTGCGAATAAAAATTCTAACTCCGAATAAGTATAAAAGGTAAAGGTAAACTTGTGATGCAGTTTCACCTCTGTTTGAAATTCAAACACAAGCCCTCAGGAATAACTGTGTTTACTGTGACTCTATAGTCACTAAAGACTATATAGAGAACATCTTTAAATTTGATCAGAGTGGAATACTAAACTGGATGTGATGTCGCATTTTTCGTCAGACTGCTGACTCTCGCAAAAACTACCACTCCACTGCACATTTGTAAGGCGTGCTATACTGCTCAGACCTTCCAGGGCGCAGCGACACAACAGCGCACTCACATACTGAGCTGTGGAAGCTCAGCTGGTCATTCTCCGAGGCAGAGAGGGACTCTTCTCCCTTGAGCTCCCCAGGGGAAGTGAGTTCCAGGCAGCCGTGGGTCCTTGTCCAGCTGCTTCCTCTGTCTGGAAGAGGCCAGAGGGTCAGCGACAAGGCTCTCTGTGACACTGAATTATCTGCCTGAGTGTGATTGTGCCTGCTGGGAGGGACTTTCAAGATTCTGCAAGCGTGCGTATGTGTGCATATGAAAAAATATTTATGCTTGGAGCATATCTTTGCTTCTCAAGGTTTTAGATTCATCTGTTGCGTGTCAACACAGTGCCACTGTTCAGCTGAAATGCTGACACAAGTAATCGCAAGTAAGCGTGCCCCTTCCAAGACACTGCAGAGGGAGCTACTGTACGGATATTTACTGATGTAACACTTTAAAATGTCACCCTCTTCCCCTACTATGGACAACAGTCCACCGTGAGTTGATATATGGTGATATTAAAATAAAGCCATTTAGATTTCTTGATTTAGTCCCATAACTTCAGCTGCACATTTGCTGGAGGTGTACAAGAGGTATACAGGATGTTGCTTTAGTTGTCGTACTTTGAGTTGTACCAGAGTTTCAAAGAGATGACTGAGCAGAGGTGTATATCATTATCATGCTGAGCGAGCAGAAAGCTGGGAGTGGGACAGGAAGAGATAGAGATCGGAAGAAACGGACAACAGACAGCTGTGCTGAGCTATGCAGCACTGCAGAGTCAGGCTGTGGGCTGTCAGCATGGCTGAGGTGTGTCTGCTGCCTCTGTAAGAGAAGCTAGGGACAGAGGAAGTGTACTGTTTAAGTGTGTCGTCATGTTTCTGAAATATGCTCAATGTGTAATGCCTCATAGGGGTTAATGTTGATTACATATTAGTAATTAATGTGGCAAAGAAAATACAGATTTACTTATACAGATCTTGTACAGATTTGATTTTGTATTTTTTTTTTATTTCTATTTTAGCCTCAGTTAGTTTAAAAGTACTTTTGCTATTATTATTGTTCAGATGGGTATTGTATTGCAATTGTAAGATATTACATTGTAAGGCTACATAAATTCCTCATATTCATGTAGACATCCAGTTTCAGTCAACATATGCACCCTCGTTCTGCTTATACATACAGATTGACAAAAATAAAATACATTTATTTTAGATGTCCACTTTAGTTTAGTTAATGGTAGGGACCTTGTCGACCGCAAATAAGTCACAGTCTCTACAACTTGTAACTTCATTGTGCTCCAACAGTGTCCAAACCAACGATAAGAAACAAATGGCTTCTTTTCTTTTTTCTTTCTTTTTTGCATTTCCCACAATGCAGCTCAGCAGCTAACATTGTGATTTTATATTCAGCTGAGTGCTCATGGCAGCTAATGAAGCCACAAGCTTCAGTAAGGGAGTGGTCACCTCCATGCTCCATGAGTTTTGGTTAGCTCTGTTCTTATTCTCTGTTCCATTTTTTATACTTTGTAGTCCTCATCCACAGCTCAACTGAAGCAGTCTTAGGTTAGCTAAGGTTAGCTTAAATTAATGTATCTTATTTTATTTTACCTTTTTTTCTCCTACTTCTTTTATGGTTTAATCTCTTTGAACAATCATTATTAGTTCTGGGGAGAACATTAGGCCACAGTGTTTGCCTCAGCTCTGTCATTTTCATCAGCGCTCATGCTGATTCGCCTTTGGCTCTAATCATTATTGACAGTGCTGAAGTGTCCAAATCCATGGACAAGCCAGTCTTTACAAGTTCATCCCCTTGTTGCTGCTCTGCTGCAGACTATTAAGACAAGGCTTTCTTGAAGGTTACTTAATCTTCCTCTTGGATTCTAATTTAGTGCAGCAAATTATCCGGACAAAGTACTTTTTATAAAAGTAATGAACGGTGGCCATAGATTCCTGATTTCTCTCTTTCTCTTTTCTGTTTTTCTTCTTTCTTCTGACTAGTGCAGACATTACAACAAGTGATATTAAAAGTGTTCACTCAGTTTCGTACAGCACAAAGGACTTTCCTTTAAAACAAACGTTTTAATGATTTTCTTTTCTCACATATGTCCTTGCTACTGTACGTCCTAAAACAGTTACACCGGCAAATTACAAAGCGTTAAGAAAGTGGAGGGGGAAGAGGAGGAGGAGAAATAACTGTCGGGGGCTGAAGGAACCAAAGGCAACTGAAGTGGAGAATAGTTGAATATGGGACAGAGACGGGAAAACAGGCGGTATCTGTTTGCTTGATTCCTCAGTTCATTTCAGGTTAATTGAATCCTTTAAAAGTGCAAAGACACGTGAAAGAGGAGAGCCGGAGGTATGGGTAAAGAGAGTAGGAGAGCCGCCTGTCACTGGTAATGGCCTGGTTTGTTTGTTTTCATATCCATGGTAGAGAACGTGACCCAAAAGTAAACTTGGGTCAGGTGCTGCAGCATTTCTTTGACAGACGAGCGTCCCTTTCTGCAAACAAAAATATCTCTGTTCTAAAGATACCAGCAGGAGGCCACGAATGAGAACATATAGAGCCTTGATCACACTAAACTTTTGCTCGTCAGATACTTTAGCGAAGTCGTATCAATCGCTCTGCTGCATGGATTCAGTCGTGCTTCACTTCTTCTCTCTTTGCATATTCCTCTTCTGTTGATGCATCCTGTTCTCTTTCTTCGCTTCTCCTTTGCGCTCCCCACTCTCCCATCCACTTGTGTTGCCGATAAGGGAATTGCTCCTTTCATTGACGGATCCTTTCATTCTCTCCTTTTAATCAAGCCTCTTAGTACTTCTTAATTAAGACTTCACAGTTGTGTTTGATCACTCTTGCTTTTCCGTGTGAGAGCCAGAGAACGAGGGAGGGAGAAAGACAGTGAAAGAGAGCATGAAAACGAGCGGGTATACTCTAGCAGCCCCTATTCGGTGTGAAGATGACTGAGCAGCTTCAATTGGGGCAGATACACCTCCTCCAACTCTGTTCTGCCAGCCCTTGAGGCTTGTGGTGTGTACATCTCCCAAGCCAACAGGCGTCAACCTCCAGAGATCCATACTAGACAGATGGTATTGGAGGCTGGGTAGGATGGCTATTGAGCTTCCTACTGTTGGTTTGTTGTGATGATCACACACACACCAGGCTGTCGATACTCACAGTCCACTAATCAAAGAGTAAAAAAACAAAGCCTATTTACTTTTGCTGGCTTTCATTAAAGAAACTATAAACTTCTACACATTAAAAGTAACACTTGCATATATTTGCCATACTGAAGTCGGATAAGGGTTAGATAAGGGTTCTGCATTAGACCCCCCCACCCTCCCCACCCTCCCCCCACCATAAAGACAGTCTACACTATGAGTGCTCCTTCCCTTTAATGGAGTGGGTGGGTGGGATTATGTGTATGTACACGGCGTGGGGCCTCTGCTGCACATACAGTACACTCACCGAGGGTCCAAATGGAAAGCTATGGGACCTCTATCCTCAGGCAAGGAGTGATGCAGAAAGGGGGAGGGTGAATGACAGAAGCCTTAGTCGGACAACCCTGACCTATATCGTCCTTTTGCTTGACAGAGAGAGGGAGAGCATAGCTGGGAGATACGCGTTTGTTATTTTCTTAGGTTCAGAGAGAGAAGGAAGCGAGGGTGCTGCATCCAACACCAAATTACTAAGACAAGCTTTGCATCATGTAGGGCTGGGTGCTGTTCACATTTGAGCTGTTACTGCTGCCTGTACCCACATTTTCAGCTATGAAAAAGCTTGATACGTCCAAACTTCTCAGTTACACCTAGCAAAGTGAAATCTCACCCAACTTCAGTTCAGGTGTTGTTGCAGTAAGGCTTTAAGCTTTCTCTGTCACTGTAAATATGCCAAACTAAGACGAACCAAGACAGTGAAACTGTCCCATTGTCATCAATGGCTATACCGATGAAAGCACCTATTACCTGCGCTGGTCTGGGGGCATTGCCCTAAAAGGCTAGGCAGTTACAGGTCAGGTCTGTTGAGTTTTATTCTGTGCTTCACACAATGGCAAATGGAATTGAGTGAACCAATTGAAGTTAAAAAAGAGGAGGTGCACAATGAGGTTAAGGCCTAGTTATGGCGTATGGCGTTTCTACAAATTAATTGTAACATTCACTGCAGCCACTGTAGAGAACTTACCTTTCAGGCTATCAAATACAGTACAATCTTCAGCCTTGCATTATCCTGGTCAGATTAGCACACATTGTAAATAAAACTATGTTATGTTGTTACCCAACAATGTTGGTGTAAAATGACTGCATATATCGGTATCAGGTGATATCGGTATCTGAAATTAAGAGTTGGACAATATCGGAATATCGGATATCGGGAGAAAAGCCATTATCGAGCATCCCTAATACATAGAAATGAAATGGCAGCATTACAGGGGCAAACTAAAGAGTGCATCTGTCTTTCTCTCTGATGGTCAGTCAATTAGTCAGTGAGTCTGTGTGTGTGTGCGTGTTGTGTATGTGGTCCCCCTGGCATGTCCTGGATCCCGTAGCGGGATACGCAGCCCTTTCTGCCTGGTTTACTGATGGGGGCTGTTCGGCTTCCGGACAATTTAGCAAAGGAAACTGTACAACAACAAACATAAACAGACAGAGACTGATCCAGGAAATAACAGAGAGAGAATACACACACAAACAAACACATGGACAGAAGTGACACATGGGTATATAATAAAAAGCTCAGATGTGATTCGGGAGAGCTACTTCCCAGCTTTCTGCGCTGTTACCCCTTTTAATCTCGGAGTGCTCTCTCTGCTACGACCTGAGTTCTGTCTAGTATTTCTTTCCAATGTTTCCTCATTTTCTTCTTACATGCCAAAGACTATTCTCTCTGGAGTTCTCAGCATTTCTTTTTATAAGCTGTCCATTTGCCCCTAAGGTAAAGGAAGGCAGGGTCAAAGAAAGGGAGGCGAGAAAGAAAGAATGGTTGGAAAATAACTTAGATCCTTAGAGTGGGGCATGGGCCTGAGTGGCGATGGATAGCTGGCAAGGGGAAGCGGAGGATTGCGTGCGTGTGTGTTTGTGTTCCTCTTCGGTCACTGTAGTTCAGAAACTGAACCGTGTCCAAGCTTTGGTAATGATGCAGCCGGCTACAACAGACTACAATAACCGTCAGTCTATTGCTGGCCAATTACTGTCCACCGCAATTATATTTCCAGTTCAGAGGTAACAAGGGAAAGTGGCCCAACTCAACTAATCATTTCAAGCAATTACTTTAAAAACTAATTAGAATGTCAGGTTTGCTTGTGCGTGCCTGAGCTTTGGGGAGGTTTTTGTTTGTGTTTTTGTTGCTGTTTTCACTTTGTCAAATGCATGGACTTGAAAGGAGAGAGCAGGAGGAGGGGGCAATATCAGCAACAGAGCAAGCCAAACATCAAGCTCAACCAAAGGATCGAGAGACTCGGTCATTACGGGACTTTTGTGAGTTCGGGGGATCCATTGTGTAAGAGGGAAATGCCGTGCTCGTTCCGTTCATGCCAAGCACTCTAGACTGGTAAAATGAGTTCTTGGTGAGCTTGGTCAGCTGAAATGCTGTGAGAGAGGAAACTAACCACAGATCCTCTGAATTGAAGGGAGTGTGTGTGTGTGTGAAGGCCTCACAAAGCACAGAAGACTTTGCTAAATTCAGTGATTTGAGGTGTTGAAGCAGTAGAAGATAAGAAAATATACACTTTACAAAGCTGTCAAAAAACATTACAATTGCTAGAGAGTTTAGACTGATGAATAAAGTTTTGCTTTCCTCTGAACACAAGTCAAAAGGTTCCTTAGTCCTGAATCACACTGATCTCCGAACCCTGCGGCTCTGTCTGTCTGTCTGTCTGTCTGTCTGTCTGTCTGTCTGTCTGTCTGTCTGTCTGTCTGTCTATCTATCTGTCTATCTTCTGTGTTGCAGCGATTTCAGTAAAATTTATTGTCGACACACATCTCTTATAACTCCACCTATTGTTTCAGGCATAAATGCAGGTGTAAATGCTTTCAACGGCGTAACCCCCTCCACTGTAGGCTCTGTATAGACCGTTCACACGAGTATAAATCATGCTTTACCTCTATAATGTGGTGATTAATATTCTTAATATAGCATTAATATTCTGATGCTTATTTCAGCTACAGTTCGTTGCCATGCCCTCCATTTTTCAGGTAGTAAGGATACAACTGAGTAAGTTAAAAAAAATAAAATAATAAAGATTCGGGTAGATGGATATGTCTTTCTTCCAGACCAAATATATATATATATATATATACCTTGTCAACTTTGAGATTTAATTTCCTATTTTACTTAAGAATAATGAGTGAAAATGTATCATAAAATAATACCTATTTAGGTGTTTACTTTACTTTGTCTTTTGGGATGTTTAGCATATTTTAGGTTACTTACCACATACTGTCATATGCAATTTGCATATTTAAACACTGATTATTTTAATATATATATATATATATTTATTTCAGAGTAAGTGTTTATTTTTTATAGTGCAACAGCAATAGTGTTAGTATCTGCTGGTAATCGAAAACAGTATTTTAGGCGAGTCATGTCACAGAGCGAAAGATTAAAAAACCCAAGGGACGTAACATACTTGCTGTAGAGCACTTTGGAGGAGCATCTCCAAAAGCTTCTGCTTAAACATATGATAGCAGTAGCAGTGTGTGGGGTGCATCAATGTTTCCAATCGGAAAATCTGCAAGATGGGCCGCGTTAGATATTTTATGAGTCCTGGGGATTCTTTTTATACCATAGCATTCTCAGACACGCAAATACCTGATATGCTGTATGTACAGCTGGTTAAGGCCCACACATGGACGCACAGGGACCTAGTCATGCACAGCAGGGTTATGGCAACTCACGCAAGTCTAGCGACACGTTATTTAATGTAGATAATTCCAGCATTAAACATTGATTTGCTTTCTTTAATTAATTAGATGTTATAACTTGTATGTATGCATATGTATTGCATAAAAAGTTTGCATAAGAATATTAATAGTATAAGTACTCTCTGGCAGAACAGAAAGACTTTTAACTTATCTTTTATTTTTCCTTTGCACACTTTCGATGATAGTCCTCTACAAAGAGAGGGCTTGTGTCATCTGTTAGTAAAGAGTGTAATTTTTCTCATCCTTTCTTTGCATTCATATTTTCATGTCATTTCATGTCCATCATAACAACTGTTCTATAGGTCCTGCCTTACACATCCTAGAAATTTGCCTCTAGTAGCTGTCATAGCAGACTACCTCTGATTGAGTGATGCTTCATTAATACACGGCTTGCAGTAACAGCGTGGCGCCATGTGTCAAAGAGGTCAGCACATAAGGAAGGAAGGAATTAAACCATTTCTACTCTTCAGTAAATTCAGTATTAAAACTTGATGCAGAGAAAAGCTGATTGACCAGAAAATAAAGTTTTTACAAATAATTCCTAATTATTAGCAATAATTAATAATATTCCGCCTCTGTGCTTTCATATATCAGACATTAAATACTAAAGAATACATCTTAAAAGTCAATTTTACCTAAATTGTCAAGTATGTCAGTAAGTATTACCACCATAAAGTACCAGGTATTTATCTATTTATACAAAAAATACATTTTGTTACACAGATACGTCCTGAATTTCTAGTTGCTTCTTACACAATTCTATTGATTCGTTGTGAACAGATCTCTGTCTCCTAAGTCTACAAATAGTTTGCACTAAAGCAGTATAAAAAAACTCAAGAAAGTGATCATAGAATGATTCATAGATGTGATACTACAGTATGCATAACATAAGGTATGTGCTTACAACATTCAGAGATTGATAAATAGCTAAAGCGTCCATGTTCATGCTTTAATATGAAGTGCTTGAAAATCTAAAACTAATATTGACCTGAAGGGAAATATAGATTGTGCCAGAAAATATTCTTTTATTTGGTTTACCATTGTCTACTATGGTCTTCAGGTGGGTGCTCTTGTAAATTTGTTTATTAGTAACAAACATCAGCCGCAAAGATTTTTGCTCTTCTCTGAAGACTGTTATGTTTGTTTTTTAGTACTGATGGATGAGTGATTTAGACTCAAACTTGCAAATTAATCAAATTGAGAGGGGGAATGCACTTTATTCTCACAACAATTTGTTTCATGCCATTGAACACTCATGTAATTATCATTGTGGTAATTACTAATTAGATAAAAACCATTGTTGATTGTTATTTCTTATCTATCGCACTGAGGGAAGAGATGGGCAGACTATTCCAGTGTTTGTTTTCTACTTTTGAGTAGCTTGTTATTGTAGCTTGTTGTTCTGCAATTAGCTGACCCATTAAAATGCCTTATTATTCGCAGTTACACATCTGTAATTGATGTTTGTCTCCGGTTCTTTCGACCGGTCCTTGTCAGAACATCTCGTCCGTTGCGTTCGCTGTGTAGATCTGAAGGCTGGGAATTTGGTCCAGAATCTTCTTCACACTGTGAAGGAGAGAAACCGAGATGGAGCACAGACAGAGTGGCACGTAGAGAGGAGGGGCAGGAACAACCAAAAGTGGGAAAAGCGGCGAGGTGCTGTGATTGACAGTTGTCTGGCCTGGTGCCTGCTGAGGTTGTTCCCCCCGCCGACTGCTATTATCAGCAGAAGGACTTCCCCATCGCCTTGGCAGCGACTGTGTCACCCCTCTCCCCTGGAGGATGCTATCCCATTTGGGAGGAGATGAATAGGGGTCCCCTCACCCCGTATGAGGTCTCTGTGGACAGAATCTTTACAGAGGGAGCGCAGTGGAGTAAACAGACTTTATGTCAACACCAGGCCCCTTCACCAAATACTTGCATTTTAAACTGAAGAAAAGACCTTTAACTTTCATTTTTTTTTCATATTTATGTTGCATATGTGCGTTTTTGAGGTCCAGCTAGTGTTCATAGATCCTCCAAATGTGGATTTGCAAAATTACCAAGGTTAGTTATTGTTCAAAAACTGAACTGAATATTTGAAAAGGTGTATCTCTTGATAGAATTAGTGTTACGAAGGTGTGAGATGCTACACAGTAGCAGAGCTGCTCGATATTCACTTGTGTACTGAACGAATGAATCACCGAGGCATGAATTTAACATCTTTAAAAAAAAAAAACGCTGCGCATTAGTCATTTACTTATGGTAATTAAAAACTATCTGAGGAATTTTGACATGTAAGTGATGGAACAGCTTGTCGTGACATTTGTCCCCACTTTAGCATTTAAAGCTGCGTGTCTGAGAGTATTTAAGGTGCACAGTTAATTTCTAAAGGAATGCAGACAGCTCACAGACAACACGCAGACAGCTGCACTGTTAGGTGATTGGCATGTTCAATGTACTGTGTGTAATACAAGTAAATCCTTCACTTAGGCAGGTGTGTGTGTGTGTGTGTGTGTCGATACAGAGAAAGAGAAAGCACCAGGAGAAAGAAAGAAAGAAAGAAAGGAAGGAAGAATGAAAGACAGAAAGTGTGCATGTGCAGGTGTCATGGACAGGTTTATTAAATTTTGTTCTTTTGACAACATCCCTGCAGCTGTGGGTGTGGAGAGCCTCTTGACTCGCTCTTAAATTTACATGCGTTGTTCTTCCTTACTCTTGAACCGGCAGTGAACGGGCCACCAGGAGGGACGCCCACAGTTTGATGTCTAATATTATCACACATATGATTTTCTTCCATTAAAGAGCCATCTGGGTAAATGGCTACGCTTTTATCAGCAGCATTGTGGCCTAATGTGGTTAGTGAGTGTGATAAGTACAGAGGAAAGTATCCCTGGTGAGAAACTATAGAGATGTATTGGAAACCTTATGTATACCCGGACACCTGAACCCACTCACCTACACTGTCATCCCAGCTGTCAGCACGCGGCAGCCTTTAGCTGACCATGTTTGGATCATGCAGAAGCACTTCTCCCTTCCCAGCCACACACACAGGCACACTTCACTTCCTCACTCTCAATTTAACCCTGGTGTGTGATGGGGCCCGTGGTTAGGCTCCTCGCGGGTGTTAATGGCCAATGGAGCAGATATTGTAATGAGTGATCAATCTAGTTGCTTGCCGTCACAGCAACACATTAGCCATTCATACAAATTCAGTCCACTCGCCCAAGCAGAAGATCTGGATGCATATTTAATGTTTATCTTTTTACAGATCTCGTTTAAGCAGACCTGATCGTGAAGCGAAGTCTTTGAGAAGGTGGCAAAGTCCATGTGAAGCCCGCTCCTGCCTGAATCAAACAAGTTTGTCCTGCATCCCTGGGAAGTGACACTCTGGAAATTCGGCATCTGTGGATGATAAAGAGATGATTATTCTGATCTGTTTCGCAATTAACACTAAAGCCTGGAATAGGTGCGTTGCATCAATTAAATTAGACCAATGTGTGGGCTTCAGAAGAGACGGAAGAGTGCTGATGCAGACAGTATAATGTCAGGATAGAAAATGCAGCAACCCTGGGAGATCCAGAGAGAGGAGGAAAGTCGCTGAGAGCGTCTGCTTTTAAGTACCTCAATCATGCACCTGTCACTCCGTTTCTTCACGTAGACATCAGTGTTTACCAAAATGAGGGCTGACAGACGACATCAGTGCTGGTTTGTGTGCAAACAGCCTGTGTGGACAGCCTGGTGGAGCCAGCCTCGTCTCGCACACTGATGCTTTTTCTCAAGTTCATGTGAGATACCGTTTAGGACTGTTTGAAGCGGGAGCATTTTACACCCGTTGGAAAGTAATTCTGTGTCGTTTTGCTGACGCAGCGTGTGTACAGGGCGTTCTGCATGCTCATACATGTAACAGCACCCCAGTGATTCCTTAGTGGTGGGCTAATTGTCATTATTATCTCAGGCCAGTGAAATACAGTAAGTTAAAATAACCCTGAATACATTTGCAATGGAACCCCCATTTCTACAAGCTCAACAATTGTGTCATGCATCCCAAGTCACCCGAACGTAGTCTGAAAGCAGGTTTCAGGCAAGGCTGGTTCCAATTCAACTGTGATAAATGGGCAGATAAGACAATCAGTGCGCGCTGTGACATAGTGCAGTGTTAGCTGTCAGACTAACACTCCGCTGCGGAGTTCACATGCACCCATGGTCCTGCAGCCAGGAGGGAGAGAAATCATAGGCACAAGGAGGTGTCCTGGAGCCTCAGTGTATATATACACAAACTACAATATTAATGCTGACTATTAGTGCAAGCTCAATCTCCTTGTCTTCTCTATTGTCAGTCATGTATATACTACGTAGGCCCGCAAACATAAACAATGACCTTTTCTGAGAATTAAAACTAGAGTGTGTTAGGGACTTGTGATAACTGATGCAGGAAATGTTCTCAAGCCAGGAGGGAAAACTGGTCTGCAGTTGAGAAACTAGTATCTTCGTAAATTGGTGAGTTAGGCAAATACCTAAGTGCACCAGTTGCCATCTGCTGATAAATGTAAACTGTGTGCTTGGAGTGTATGAATGGGACAGGCTGTTTGAAACGGTTCTGTTGTATTGTGGTGGGAAATGTGTACATGTATACATGATTCACTGTCTCCAAAGGGTGCCAAGTCACAGCATGGGAGTGCCCACATTGCACTTCTCTCATCTCCAGGATGCAATAATGAGTCTAATTGTTTGTTGTTCACTTCTACAAATCATCGGGCTGTTACTGCCTCTCTTTGTAGCCCATTCTCTGCGTCGGAACGAGCACTGCCCAGCTCTCAAAGCTCCCAACAACTCCCGGACCCTAAACACCTTGCGTCGTAGGCACACACATTAGACGGCCGACAAAATAAATCAGAATAGGTGATTTCATTTTGTGTCTTTTGTCGCCTTCAGCACAAAATTAGATTTATGTCACTTACAGTAACTACTGCACCCTTTGAACAAACTTTCTTTCTTTTTATTTTTTTTATTTTACATTGGACAGAAATATTATGGGAATTTCATCTCAGTGGTTTTCAATATGGATCCATAAAACTGAGTAAGAAATGCTTATTTTGTGAATGTTGAGTTGTGTCTGTTTTTTTTTCTGAGGCGTACTTAGCACACAAAATGACACTGTGGCATCCTCTAATAGGATGATTTGTGCAGTATTGAGAGAGTTCAAGGTAGATGATCATATTTTAGCAGCAGTCATAGTATCTACTGAGAATGGGGAGCGCTGAGATTTTGGTGGAGTTGAGAAAGTCAGACTGAAGGGAGGCTGTTTTAAGGGGAGAGGTTGATATGGCAATACTGCCACCTAGAGGCGTGGGAAGGAAGGAAGGAAGGGAGGAAGGAGGAGGGAAGAGTGCAAGACCATGACATTACTAAACCCTCTTCATTTACAGCTCATGACAGAGGCCAAAACAAAATACGTGGACTACTTCTGTTTCACAGTTCCCGTGCTATATCGCCTATATGAACCCGAGGCTTTATATATGCATGTGTGGATGTGTGTGCACCAGCCTGTGTTCACCTCTTGCGCCATGCTCATCAAAAGGATAGAAAAAAGGCAAGTCTGGCTGCATTATGGTTACATCAGGTGGGTCATCCGCTGAATCTCATCTTCACTGAATCCCATCTGTCCTGCAAAAGTAACCCAGCACATGCTGACCTGCTCCCATTTGCTGTCAGAGAGACATCTATAAAGAAAAGACGGTGCAGAGGAGGAGAGAGGGCTCACCTGTGAACCAGAAATGCCCCGTTCAGGTGGGACCTGTTTGACCTGTTGCCACAGGGACCCTAACGTATAAAAAATAAAAAAAATAATAAAAAGGGAGGGGGAGGGGCCATCTGATGTGTGCTCGTGTGTGTTCCTGTTTATGTTTCAAAAGGCATTAATAGGCCAATGGATTTCTCAAACAGCTGTTACCATGAACAACACAAAAACAAATATATTATTAACAAAATGATGTAAACGGCATGCAAATATACTTATATCAACACGTTACGTAATATATATAATACGAATTTAACACATTTCGACTGGATAATTTATTGTACAGTTTAATGTGGCTTTAGGAAGAGATAATACAATTTACTGTTTAGAGTGATTGTTTAGCGTTTTGAATATGAAAAGAGAAGAATCTTTTATTGCTATTACTTCATGACACTTTGCATCACTACGATGTGGTGTACTTATGTAGTCTCAGTCATATTTTAGGTTAACATAGCCACTTGTAACCCAGCATGTCCGTGTGCATGACCCCTGGCCTATTGCTTTTCATTCCAAGTATACATTTCTGCCGTCAGTACTGACGTGCTATAGGGTGGTCAAAACCAACCAAAATCCTCTGACAATGACAATAATGTGGTCTTCTACTTTTTACAGTCAAAGGTCAGTCGTTTCTACGATTGTAACAATAACAGTCAAAACAAAATCACACACACTAATCGGAACAATAACATGCACCGACTCAGACAGGGAATGACCTTTGCTGTTTGTACAGAGGAGCTGGTTGCCTGACAATCCGCACTCACAAACATACGCGCTGGCACGCACAAACGTATACGGACACACACTTACCTCTTGAGAGTATTTGAAAAATCTAATTGGGATTTAAATTGGTTAGAGGCCCGGGGGCCTTGTTTGGCTGTGTGGCTTGTCTGTCTCCTGTTCCTTTCTCTCTGAGGTCATTTAGAAAGTGCTTGTTTAGGGATGAGTGATTAGCAGAGATGTCCAGGGGCTTCCGACTCATCTGAGGCTTCCTGGAAAGGCTGTGTAGACCTGCTACAGTGACATGGCTGAACAGCAGAGGCTCCGGGGGCTTTGCCATCCAATACAGTGGGGATTCTGCTGCGGCTGAGAATCAGTGTAACAGAGGCTTTTGTGTTTGGACTGTGAAATTACGTATCAAAGCTGGGCTTTTGAAATTTCTCAAGCGAGGGTATTTCAGCAGCGTTATATTCTCTGACCCTTTAATACCAGGAGACAACATGTTGCCACATTTAAATGAGCGCGAGGAGCACGTGCACACAAACAGACAAGCTTTCATTGTAACAAAGTCCTCTGTTGAACCTGACATCCAATTTAACAAACACCAGTTTAAAGTCCTGTTGACAAGAAGCAGGAAGCGAGAAGAGAAAGAGGATATGACATGAGGAGAAATCGGCTCCTTCTGTTCCTTGTCACTCCAGATTATTGAAGACTTACCCAACATGCACCTGGGGGAATCAGTGTCTGTCCACCCGAGTCTCTCCGTCTCATGTTGCTCTGCTTCTCTCTAACACACATACACACACTCTCTCTTTCCTCTGTCCTTCCTCTCCTCCTAATCAAATGTGTGCCTACTGTATCCTCTCATTTGCAATTTTTTTTTTTCATAGTTTTTTTTTCTCATTCTTATCCTTTTTTTAAAAATTTTTTTTGTGTGTCTGGGCTGCATCGGGTCCAGCGAGGGCATGTATTTCAGCCTGTGTGTGTTTATACATATGCGTACATGTGTGAGCAGATGTTTGCTCGGGGCGGTCTCGCATGTCCATCCCTGATAGCTCAGTTGAAATGTGGGACAAATTTGAAATCACAAAAGAACTTTGCATCGAGATGTATTCAGCATACACGCTGAATAACTAATAGGGCCGCCATTAGTTCATCCCCATCAAATCATACTGTCCACATACTTTTTGGGGGCTGACTGTTCATTACGTGACAATTCATTATAATTTGCATTATTTCTACGTGTTCAAGCAGGAGGAAAAATACATCTGTTAATAGCGCGAACCCCTTGATAATGTCCCTGCAGAATAGGCTCCTGCTCTCCATCAGATATTAATAGGTCTTAGAAACACAGCTATAGTTATTACAGTTATTTATACATTTTACTTCACAAAGCCTGCATACCTCACTGAGCACCAAATATATTTTGTCAAACTCTTTAATGGTAATTTAATGAACCGTGACCTTTGGATGACAATTAATGCCGGATGTATTTCCACAATGTTCATTTATTACTGGCTAATTTTACCTTGCCTGCATTTTCTCCTGTGCAGATATTCAAGTCTTGTTTAAATGAGCTCGCCATCATTAGTTAGCCTCGCCAGGACAAAGGCTTCCCTGTCCACTTCCTGGGATCTGTATTTGAAAATCAAATCTTAATGAACATGTTTGTGGAAAGCAGAGGCTGATGTATTAGCAGCCCCTTTCATCATGAGCGATTTGGATAAAGATCACAAACTCAGATGGGTGCATTCATTATAAGGCCACAAACAGTTCATCAGCTAGATTTTGAAACGTGTGTCACGGAGCTAATAATGTCACCGTATTGATCGTTTTATTGACAGGACGGATCCAGAACCAATCGGGCTCATGAAGTGTTTTTCATTTATAATCCTTATCATAAGTCTGGAACATTTTTTTTTTTTTGAGACAGTCATCACAAGATCTCAGAAATATCTAGTTTCCTCTTGTTCCTTTTTCTCTCCCCCCCGACCCCTTCTCCCTATGTTTCCAGTCTATCATACATCCCCCCCTTACTGGGATCAGTGGGGCCATCACGCGCGCACCTTTGATGTCTCCCAGAGTTAAGCTGGTTTTGAAGTCAGATTAGTGAATTGTAAACACCCTTTTAGACCTTCAGACTCTCCGCAGAATGAGGGAGAGAGGGAGCGAGAGAGAGAAAGTGAAAGAGTTGTGGGATTAACCCATACGCCGCGGCTCAAAGGTTAGCCGATCTAAAACCACTCTCCGTATTGCCCCGTGTGCAAAAAACCTAAATTGAGGTGTTCGACTCTTTTATCATCTGCTTTCCTCCTCCGTCTCCCTCGTTTTCCATTTCATTTTATTTTGAGGATGCTATGGAAAAAGGTGGATTGAAGCAGACAGTGGATACGTGTGGGAGCAAGAGTGCCCTCTCTACTCACACACACACACACACATATATGCACACGTGTGCGGAGAGAGGGCAGTGTTTTTCAGACGAGAAGCCCGTCTGTCTCTTTCACATTCCATTAGTTCCTGGAGCTACATCAGAGGGCAGAGAGAGCACACAGACATTCCTGCAAGACGCAGATGTCAGGATCAAAAGTCAGACTGACTCCTGTACGCAGCAGGGGAGAAAGACAGAGAGCAAGAAAAAGAGAGGGAGAGCGCAAAGGAAGAGAAAGGATTTGGTATGGCGAGAAAGTGCGGCCTGCATCTTTCTGAACAGCCCACGTGCTGAAACTGAGACAAAGGCTGCCGCTCATCCCCCGTGTTTCCATCTACACCTGTAATGCTTTGTGTATTTACTCTTCTCAGGGCCATTGTTGCTATTGTTACTTACTGCTCTCTCGCTGCCAGGCTGATGGGAAACCATGCACCATGCTGCCTACATCTTGTGCCTTGTTTCAGTTATTAAAAGGCACGGGACCAGATGGTGTGTGTGTGTTTGTGGATGTCTGTGTGTGCGTAAATGTGTGTGTGCATGTGCGTAAATTTGTGTGTGTGTGTGTGTGTGTCTCCAGGTCTACACTTTGGCTCCAGGCTCTTCCAGAACTGGCACAAGCCCAACTGGGTCATCCATGCAAAGACTCTTTCTCTCTCTCTCCTCCTCACCAAGAGCGCATCTGTGCAGGCCTTTACATGGGGAATGTGAGTGGGTGTGTGTGTTTGTTTGTTTGTGTGTGTGTGTGCTTCCAGTGAAGATACAATATGTGTTATAGAAAGGATGGGGGTTCTGGGCAAAGCACAACCGCTCCTCGACAAAACACAAGTTCTGTTCTGCATATGTCCATCTCTCCTCCTGGGTCTCTTCTCTCTGTTTATTTTCCATCTCATTTGTTTGTCTTTTAATCTCTTCCTTCCTGTCATCTCTAGCCAGCAGAGAAGCCAGGTGAACACTCAGTCAAGTGATCAAGGGATGCTATTTTTGTCAATTTCACAAGATAAGTATAGGAAGAGGTAGAAAAACCACGGTGGGACTGGAAAGGGGGGATGCAAGAGGGAGTCAAGGTGGGTAGCAGTGTGCTGCAGACATATGTGCAGGGACACTGAAGTAAATAGCAGAGGATGGGAGGGTAAACACTTTCAGCGTCGGCCGAGGAAAAGACAGGAAGACAGAAGGAGTTAAGAAGAGCCATGGGCTTAGTAGAGCTGTCAAGGCGGCCGGGGAGCTGCAAGACTACAGACTGTCAGGAAACATCGTGTCCCTCCGAGAACGACCAGAAGTTGTCTCGGCTCACAGCGTGGTTGTGATTTTACAGATATCTCTTTAAGTAGACAACCACAACTTTTTAATGCGCGCTCAGAGACCCCACTCAAACGTTTACATGTCACCGTTACACTGAGCCGACTTGAGATGAGACATCGGAGCTCGGGATTCAGCTCAGAGCTTCGCCGCGGATGCTTCCTCTATCATGTTGTGTGTGCTTCGGTTATGAAACAAAGATTGAAATTTGACGACCGGGAGATTGTCTCTGCTCGCTTTAAGCTGTGCTTTCACTCTGTTTAACCTGAAAAAAACCCAAAAACTATATATATATTTATGTATAAAGCTGCCCAGTCTTCCAGAAGTATAAACTGTAAATATATTTTATGTATAAGGGACCCCCAGAGCTTGACTTCTGCCTATCCTCCCACCTGTCTCAGGGCCAATCTCACCCTCCACCACCTGCCTCTCAGCTCGCAGAGGCAGAGGGCACTGATTACATTAGTCCTCAGAGGGTGGCCCAGATCAATACCGAGTCACTGTTCAATCCAGTGCAATCACGGCCACTTGCTAATGAGAGAGAGAAAAGGTACAGACACAAAAAAAGGAAGACGAGACAACGGATAAAGCTCTGTGTTTTTCATCAAAGTGCAATTGTGTTATAGATTTGTCTTTGGAGGGCCGCAGATACTGAGAGCTCCAGTTTTCCTTGATCAATACTGCATCAGTTTTTTTTGGTTTTTTTTGCATATACTGTAGAGACTCTCTCCCTCCTTTCATCAGATCCCTTTCAAATGAATTGCCTGTCTTCCCTTCTGCCTCTCTCCGACTATCCCATTGTCTATCAGAGGCTCCCTTTTTTGGCTCCCTCTTTCTCTCTCTCACACATCACTGTTTAATGATGGTAATTTTCCACCCAGGTCCGAGTGTGAGCTGATGTGGCGAGGCTCTTGGCCCCCCGCTGTTCCTGATGAGGCATGATGGGAAATTACCCAGAGCTCTCTGTTGTCAGATTGTAACTCACTGTTTGGTTGTAATAAGCAGGCAAACCCCTGCATGCGCGTTCACACACACACACGTGCGCAGACACCTCTGATTGTGTGCATTAATTACACTGTGTGAGATCACCACAGTGACCACAGCTGTGTGGGCCACGCCTTGCTTTCCGGGTCACTTGGGTCATCAACTCCCCATAACAGCTACAGCACTGTCACTGTCAGACACAACAGCACATAATGAGAGTTCTCCTCACTGCTCTCACTGCAGCTACCACTGAAACACTCCACTCCATCCATCCATCCATCCATCCATCCATCCATCCATCCATCCATCCATCCATCCATCCATCCATCCATCCATCCATCCATCCACCCTCTTCCTTTCTTTCTCTGTCCCTCACTGTCCTGTTCTGCTCTCCTCAGTATGTCAGTATCTCAGTATGTGTTGCTGTTGTGTGTGTGTCTGTGTGTGTGTGCGTCGCTGCTTGCAGTTTATTGACTGGCATGAGGGAGGTACAGGGCTCACCGGGGCACCACCGCTGGGTGATGGTGGTGGCGGTGGAAAGTGTGTGTGTGGGGGGCTGCCCCTGTCTCTGCGGTGTGTCACCTCTGCAGCAGCGCTGTCACCAACAAATGGAGCTTTAGTGGAACCCCGTAAAGAGAGTCCTGCTGAGGTACTGTTTGAATCAGCTTGCTGCCAGTGGGGGACTGCGGATTCTGTTTGATCAACATCAGCAGATGTTTGGAGGATGTCCACTGTCATCTTAACTACAGATGCCCGTCCACAGTCAACACAGACAGTGGTGGCACATTTAAGATGATTGTATGTTCTAATATGAGAGTCAGAGGATGGGAGTCACGCTTTGCAAAAAATATACATTTTATACAACAAAATAGCTAGTTGACAATAATAAAAGCAAATCTGTTACTTATCTGGCATTTGGAAATCCAGCATCAGTACACATGCAGCTACTGTATATGTTGCTTCAAAAGTCTAACTTCTGGATCCACTTCACTTTAAAGTTTTCTTACTTAAGATGTGCAACAGCTCATTGCTGATCACTGCAAGCAACATGACTGTTGAACACAGACTAGTAACCCTACGTGCCTTATGTCAAGAATTAAGGCGAGAGCAAAGAAACAAAAACCACTAATGTGGGAACGACCTCCTTGTTTCCAAACCCTTAAGGCCGGGGAAGGCTAAACATTTACGTAGCAAAAACATATTTTTGATTGAATGTCGACTTTAAACAAATGTCGTCCACACTGTGTACACAAGCTTTAAGTTACATAAAGCTCTGTTGCCTTCCCTGATACTGTTTTATTTTTTTTTATAAATAAGTAATTTTATGTTGCGCCTGAATCCTGCTGTCTACCATGGCTTTGTTATTATTCCACTGTGGGGAAATTAATTAGTACTCAATATGAGTCACAAATCTTAATGTCATTAATAATGCCAGTATGAATCTAACATATAGTATGTTATACGACAATAATGAGTACACTCATCATTTATGCATGCAGTGACTTTGAATAATATTAGGAATAGGCAGGACAGAAAAGGGGACAGATCATCTCTAAATTATGAATGAAAATTAGTCTAAAATACAATATATGTCTTTAAAAAAGTTGTTAATGCATGACAAAAATACTTTATACATGTAAAATCCACCATAAAGATATTTTAAATACTGATTTCCTTCACTATGATTAAACTATGATGATACATAATGTGACAGATAAGGTCAAGCAGTCTTCAGGATGTTTAAACATTTAAAACCTATGTCTGGGTTGTGCAAAGAGTTTTTTTTTTTCTTAAAAAGGATGAAGGGTGATGTAACCTCCATCAGATTGCACATTTTATTGTGATGTCTCATTCTGATGCACGGTGGATCTCCACCACATTACATCTTTAATGTATCTGCGATATCTGTATCATATTGAGGGCATAGTAATTACATTTCTCCCTGCAGCGCTGGCTGCCGTGCACAGCACCTCCCTGCATCGCTGTGGAGATACCCTCCTAAGAAAAGCTTCAGCTAATGGATAATAGTCAGCATTGCCACTATCATAGTGCCGCTGGCTGAATGTGGGCAAAATGGCAAGGCCCAACTAAACTGGTGTGACTGAAAACGGTCTCGTATAGGGCAAAATCAGTCCTCCTATCTCTCTCTCTTTTACACACACACACACGCACCCAGGGGCCAGGAGCTGACAGTAAATAAAACCAGAGTCCCTCCTTAATTAGCTCTCTGCCTTAGGGTGAAAACAGAGAGAAAGTGTGTCAGTCTCTCCCCGTGTTGGACACTAAGCTGCCACCCAGTCACTCTGACCATGGAAGCCAAGATAAATGGCATTTCAGCACGCTGGTTTGTGTGCAGATGTCATCACACGGCCTTTATTTACTTTAGAATGAGGTGATTGTTTTAAACCAGTCCTTTTCATTTCCATCTGTTCTGTTTAAGATTTTTCAAAACTAGGACTTAACGCAAACCTCCATGGAAAAAACAAAGCCCGTCCTGTGTGGAGACGGCCCCGACAGATAGTTAGACGTGCGCTAATTAAAAGCAAAAATAATATGAATTTAGATTTAGACCATGAATGCCATGAGATATATGAGTCCACTGAGGTGAAAGTGATCAAAGCTGATTAAATTTAACAATTACAATGTATTGTCCCTTTCTCTTACTCAAACCTTCATTATGATTTAAAAATAAGTGCTCTCCACTCAGCATTCAGAGTTACTGACCCTCGTCCCCATTTTTAAAATGAGATATAAGCATGTAAATAATCTTAATTACATGTGTCTTTTCATTTAGTGAAACTCCAGGTGGATATTCACTGGATATTTACTATCACAAAAGAAATATATATATATATATATATATATGTATATATGCATATAAAAAGCTGGAGAAATAATTTATGTATTTTAAATAATTGGTCTAAGTCATGTGAAATCTTGTCTTGAGTGCAGCTGTTTTGACTGAAGGCCGATCAGCTGATGACAGGAAACGGAGATAGCAGTGCACTACTGACCCCTGCTGGTGAGGTGGTTCCACGAAGAAACACGAATCCAGTGAAGAAAAAAGTCTATTAAATTGGTTTTCTTGGGTATTAAATAAGTGTGTTTTAAAAAAGGTCTTTGGTACACTTTTATTTTCTAATTTTAACACGTTATATTCCATTCACGTACTGTACTCTGGAGGCGATGCTGCTTCTCGACAAATAAAATGAAGCCAGTCTGTTTTTATTATTATTGTTGGCTTAAATCTTCAAATGATAGCTATTCATTTTAATTTCAAGCATTGTTAGATTAGTTTTCATATAAATATTATTTTTTTGATAACTGGATAAGACAGTTTAGACATCTTATCTGGTAAATGTATCTATGTCATACGCTTCTTGACTTGCAGTGCATAATTTTATTTTATTCATATTCCCTCGCAAGGACAAGTTCCTCAGATCAGTTCAGTTCTGATTCTGACTGACAGTCGAGTTAGAAAACATGGGAACAAATTAAGTGGTGCAACATGGGAGGATGATCAGACGAATGAAGCCAGCTTTGTATGCATCCTAGCCACAAGGCCACTACAAGTTTAATACATTTAATCATTTATACTCTGCAGCACATCTTTGTGGCACTTTGCCCGCGCACTCGCTCGGAGAAAATTAATATACTGGACAATTTTCCCCTCCCAAAAAGAGTGCGTGTCACACCTGACTTAACTGTGGCAGGGATCTTTAAGAGCAACGGATTTACACCTCGTTGCCCATTTGATGTCACTAAGCCATGGGTCAGAGGGAGGAGGAGAGTGCTTGTAAGTAAGACCTCTGGGGGAGAGCAGCTTCAGGAGGTTAAGTAAATCTTGTACTGGACAAAGGCTCAATCAGATAGGACACAAAGGGGGCTTGTTATGGCTCAATTCATCATTCAGTCACAGGAGAAAGGGGATGAGGTGAAAGGGTACCTGCTTGAGCAGGTTGACACATATGTTTGTGGTATGGATTGTATATGTTTATCTCTTCCACCCACAGCCAAGTGTTGTCTGAGATGGATTCTTACAAGAGAAGGCCAGCAGCTGTACGAGATCAGACAAGCACATACGTCATTAACAGCGCATGGCAGTGGGCCCGGAGCCACTGTTGGCTATGAGTGGACTATCAGTCGCCACTGTAAGAAAAGGCCCAATTAAGAACATTAATTATGCTTCCTTGGCACTAACTCTATCACTCTCCTTTTAGCCTGGAGAGCATTTAAGTCTGAGGCCGTGGCGGCACGCTCCCTCTCATGCTTTAATCCAATCTAGTTGAGGAAGTTTGTCATGTTTGGCAGAAGTGGACTCTCCGGGATGAGCTGGGCTATCCAGATGGACAGAGCAGCACAGTCGAGCTCATCCACAGGGTAAGGATGTGTAGTCGCACAGAAAATGCGGCATGATCTCAAAGACTAATTTTACGAGGTTCTCCTAATGCGCTGTGAAAAACCTGTGAGGGAGGCAGATGCAACATGTTCCACATCAGCATGCCTCACAGCTCTTTGCTGACACAGAAAACGCTAAACTGATACAAGCTGAACGTCAATTAGTATTTCTAAATACAACAGGAGTGTGTTGTGTGCTGTATTTCTCTGTATATACTAGCAT
This sequence comes from Planiliza haematocheilus, assembly GCA_005024645.1. Lineage (NCBI taxonomy): Eukaryota > Metazoa > Chordata > Actinopteri > Mugiliformes > Mugilidae > Planiliza > Planiliza haematocheilus. The sequence goes on along the minus strand of SRSE01000649.1, from coordinate 8,414,226 downwards.
TAATTATAGGGAGAGAAATGTGCATTTACTCTTAAATTCCTCACGCTGCCTGAGGCATGCTGCCTTAATCTATAAGTGGGTTTTATTTGAGAGAGTTCATTCATCCTACACACTTACTCCCTTGCTTCTCTGTTCACTAATTAGGAACACGATCGCATTTGCTGTCATAGGTCTCATCAAATCACAAGGTCAACCAGCGTCTGATGTTGCTTTATATTTGACAGTTTGTTATGTATGAAAGAGTGCAGAAGACCTTCCAGTTAAAGGAACCTTACAACAGAACAGCAGTGTAACGTGTTTATTTGGAACCCAGATAACTGAGATGATACTGTACAGCTCACACAGAGAGCAAAGAGTCTGTGAGTTTTCACTACACTGAGCTAACTGATTTCATTCAGCACTTCCTCGCCTCTGCTCTAAGTTGCGCTCATCTGAAAATCAGCTGGCAAAGAGGTTAAAATGAGAACCTCGGCGCTCTCTGTTCTCCATTTTCATTCCTGTGATAGAGCAAAAGGCAGAGACACCATACATATGTCTCACTCCAGTGATGGCTAGGCCTAGGAATCTTTCACAAACTCAACTGCTTCAGCAACCATGATGAGTTTTGTGTTTTACATAGTAGAAAAGCTGAGTTTATTAAAACAAGAGAAAACAAAAAGATAATTGAAACCTGAAACGTGGTGTTTTCTTGGATTTAGTGTCCTAATGAGCGGTATTGAAAGTTTCACACAAGATTTAGAGAATCTGGCTTCAACATTATTCTGGCAAGACAGTTACAATGTTTGCCAATTTAAAACTTTACATTTTCATTTAAATTAAAAATACTTTGTACTTTGTTTTAGAATAGCAACATCATCATCAGAGTGGGATATGGAAATGAGCTGTACTTTTCAACATTGTGCATCCGTAGACTTCACTGACTGGAAAAGTTTGTCTTGATTAATCTTTATGTCCATCATGTCCCGACCTGCGGCTCACAACTCAGTCGCTGATCCCACACTAAAGTATTCCCAGATTACCAGACCTCAGTTTTCATGGCCAACAGAACATTAGCATGCTTATTGCTCTCACCGATTATCCTCACTATGTACGGTACATTAGCGAACTGTACGATTGGCCAACCCCCTGCCTGCGCAATCAACAGAGAGCGTGAATGAATGATCAGCCATTAGCAGGTCGGGTGTGAACTGTGAAAATGGGCTCTCACACCAATGACTGCAGGAGGCCTCGATTTGCTTTAGCCTAGCCTAGCAACCTGCTAGCGAGGCCCTCCCTGCACTTGTTACACGGTGGCAGTGCATCAGCTAGCATTAGCCTGCCCAATGTAATGCAGTGGAATACAGACTAGTGTAGCGTGTTGAAGCCCAGTCTAGTGAAGTGCTGTGTGCAAGATCATAGTAAGACTCCTTGCTAGCATATGCTTGTGTTTAATGCAGCGACCTGCTTCTGCATGGTGAGTTTACACATACCCTGCAGTGAAGGTAGTGTGTCTGCGTGTGTTTGTGTGTGTGTGTAATATCAGTAATCAGTGTACCTCACACAGGCAGACTATAACTAGGCCTGGTGTGGAGAGCGTGTTGGAGACCAGCTCAGTGCCAGCCCATGTTGACTGTTTCTGCTGCTCTGTGTGTGTGTGTGTGTGTGTGTGTGGTCGTGGTCACGGATTCTAAAATTGGAGGCTCCACCTTCAGAGCCCACCAAGACAGCCGAGGCCCTAAAGGTCCAGGTAACAGCAAGAAGTGTCAGTCCGAGTGTTGTTTGCTATTCATAGTGTGTTTTATTTTTTAATGGTTTTCTGTTCTTTAATGCACCTCTGTGACTCCTACGTGTGTGTGCATGCCTGTGCAAATGTTGGTTTGATGCATTTATAACCTTTGTGCTGTAGACACGAGGGAAGAGAAGAGAGAATTCAGCTATCAGTGTTTCAGGAATGCTAGAGAAAGGGTATAAGTATGTCTCAGTAGAGGCTGTGTGTGTTTTTTTGTGTGGATCAAGCAGTGTCAGTCTGGTCTCTGTGGATAGGATGCTATTAGAGCTGCCAGCATGAAGGCAGCAGCACGTCATGGGTCAAAAGAAGATCTCAGATGGTCGGAAAAAAATACGATAGAATATAGGCGAGTGATTCTCAGTGGCTCTCAAGTAAAGAAACATAAAGAAAATCACCTAAAGTTAAAGTTATTATTTCATTACTTGGGGTCTCTTGACGTTTATTGAAATAAAAGGAAAACTGTTTCGAAAGGTTTCTCGACTATTTAGTTATTCTCATTTGCGGAGGGATAAAGAAGACATATTTTAGCAAGCTCGAGAGAAAGGCGCCACATTAGTCACAACAAAGAGATCAAGACACCACTGATCATGTGCAATTCTCTTCTTTATCGAGTTTGACAGTGTTGAGGCGTGGGCATGAGACAGGCGAGAAAGCGAGACACCGGGTTTCAGCCTCATGCTTATGTGCTTTTTCCACCTTCACACCCCGGCCTAATTTCACAGTACGGAATCCTGGCTGCGTGATTCATCGTAGTCCCTCGATTCAGTGGACCAGAGTGGACCCGAGGCTGCTGACTGAGCCCACAGTTAACCAGCGTCGCCTCGGCACGTTGATGCCTGCATGTGCATGGTTAATTCGGTTGTTATTGTCTCTTATGTGCGTCCCAATGGAGGCAGGGGAATGTTGGTTCGCGGACCAGGTTTTAGTTCCACTCACTAGTCTAAATGCACACATGAAAGCTGATGTGCGGTCCCCTCTGGGTTGCTCCCCCCTCGGTTTCGTGTGTGAAAACCTGAAACGAGTGCATTAGTTTGGTATCTTTTATTTGATTGATAGTGATAGTGAGACATGGGTGATTCGTTTTTGGGTCAGATTGTTTGCATGCACTTGTGGATTTATTCTATGAGTTGAAGCAGGTAGCTCAAATATGCTAATATATGTCCATCCACAATGACCACTTTCTTATATATATATATATATGAATGAATCAGCTGATTGTACTGCATTGTACAGTATTAAAGTATCATTAAGCCTTGAGTGGCTCTATCTGTTCCAGCGCTGTCACTTAAATGATGACGTCTCAGTTCCCTGCCAATGAACAGCTCAATGACCATCTAATCCTTATCCCACTCTGTTATATTCACATCACAGCCCCCCTGTCCATCACCAAAACAAAACATTTCATTATTGTTCTAGATCACTGGCAGATCACTAATTCATCCCTCCTCACATGGTCTCACTTGCTTTGAATAATGGCATCTAAAGTTCTTCCATACACTAGCATCTGACTTTCTTCATCCTCAAGTCCTGACTGGCTCATCCGTGGGACGTGGCCAGTGGCTGTGTGATAAGGAGGCTAAATAATGAGTAAGCTTTAACACAAATAATGGCTGAGCTTTTCTATTAAACTCTCACACTAGGGATTTGTAGATTAGTGTCGCTTTTTGATCTCATATCCGCGACCCATTGATGTGGCAATATAGACGGCGTTGGCCTGATCTCCATGCAGGCTTGGAGTCATGATAATGAGCAACAGGAAAGGTGCAGCAAGGGACTGTGAGACAAATGCTGGATGCATGTGATGTTAACTCTAATCACTCTTAACCGGATTCACCTGATTTGTGCCTGTTTATGCCCCAATGTGTTCAGCTTAGCGTTAGCTCCCCTGCACCCGGGCTCATTATAAGGCCTGATTCAATTGACCTGGAGATGTAAACACATGTGTATGAAGATACAAGATGGCCAATTAGGAGTGCCGCAGCAGTGAACGGCTGTGATTTGTTGTACCGTGAGGATAATCACCACGGAGCCACAAATATAACAGTGAGAAGCTATGGCAATAGCGTTATTGTCCGCGCGGGAGACAAAAAGAGAGAGAAGGAGGGAGGGGGGGTCAGTGCAGGCCCAGCTAGTGTCCCATGCTTACTTGGGTGTAATGACCCATCAATGGTGACATCTTGTTTCATCAACTTCTGCTTCCCTTCACTTGTCTGTCTGGGCCCGGTCTCTCCCTTTCTCCTGCCCTTCTCCCCTCCTGCCTCCTGAAATCCATCTTCCTCTCATGTTTTTCATTTTTGTCCTCCTTTAACTGCCCGTTGGCCTCTGCTAGATGTAAAACATAAGCCTGAACCAGGTACAGGATGACATGTTGTTACAGAGCATGTGATATTTTGTGATATTGTGTCTTGTAGGGGATTGGAATATAAATATCACTGCAGCTTGTCTCTCAAACATTGCAAAGGTATGTGTAAAATCACTTCTAAAACATTCAAACTGAATTGAATGTTTCAAACTAAAACTTGGATGACTGAATCGGAAAGTTATTTTTTTACAGTTTACATGGAGTCATTCATTTATCTGTTCAGACTTGATGATCAATGTATAATCATATCATCACCATATAATCCAACTTTATGCATGCCATAATATATAATACTTAGATCATTTTATAATTGTGAGCATAATTTTTTCCAAGAAAAATCTGCCTCAATTTATATTTTAGGTCATCGTTAAATTTGAATATGTTACGGTGCGACTGCAAAACCTAAATGATGGCGGCAAGGCAGTATATTTCCCAAAGAGATTAAACAGAGGTGGAAGCTGTGTGAACTTAAAATGATACAACAGCATAAACTGCATCGTAATTGTCTGTGTCAGATGTGTGCACGAGTGTGTGTGCATGCTTGCCCGCGAAGAAGCAGGGGGCCCAGCTGACGAGGCCTCTCACTGGGACACTGGCAGGCCTGGCTCGCCGCAGGCCCGGCTCTCAGCTCCACCTCTGACAGGCTTCATACTTATTGCTCAATGACATTCGATGTTTTCCTTCAGTTTGCTGTAAGATTGATTTCCAAGATATGTTTGAAATATCTCCAGAGCCCTAGAGCAGGGTGACTGGCACAGTGGCACACACAGAGAGAGACAGAGAGGTGGTGCAGCAGGGGAGTAGGGGAGGAGGAGGAGATGGTGTGTTCAGGGAAAAGGGAAAAGAGTAGTATATATGAAAAACAGCTCACAATGCTAAAGGTTGTGTTTATGGGAGTAAATATTGTTTAACTGTTGTATGTTAATAAATGCGGGTAAATAGTGGTCCTCTTGATCTCTTTAGTGCATGTCATCTCTGTGTCTTTCCCACACTACTGTCTCTCTCCACTGTTAAAGAGATGCATATAATGTCTGAAAACAGCGATAATAGTCAATATAATCCCAGTGGAAGCTAAAGGCAAGCTTTCCTTGTAAACAAATAAAACTGATAATGTATTGTCTTTCACTTGCATATCCACAAGGAGAATGCACTTATTTCCTAACTTTCTTTTACAAAGTAATGTGTGATATTTCAAAAATGAACTTGTTTACTCTGATGTTCACAAACTTGAAGCTTTAAGATGAATTTCCACACTCTTTTCCCATCATGTTACCTCCCCCAACTGCCTGGCAGAGTGGAAGTGTGTTACCGACTGCAGACTGACTCATAAAGTCATTGCTCTGTAGCAATAGTCAGAAACTTCTCAGAGTTCCTTTAAAGTTTCCAAATGTTCTCTCTGGTCTAACCAACTGTCTAATAGTTTACACTCATAGAAAATACAGTATGGCCATCACTCCATACTATGATATGAATACATGAAGTTCAAAATAAGTAGGGACAATTAATGGATGACCTGTAAAGGCCTGACAGTCCCTCTGGCGTGACTCCAGTTGTGGTATCAGCATAATCTCTCTCATTCCTGCGGTGTTCACAGACATCAGATAGGGTCTCATGAGGAAATTTTCCCCCTTTGTGAAACCTCTGTGCGTGTTACATTATGTCACGTCTCGTCACTGAGCATTTGGTCACATTTAATGCTTTGTTTTCTCTGCAACGAGGAGGGGCGCTCAGATCCACTGTTTTAAACTCTTTAATGCAATTTAACAATGCCACATATTCTTTTCACGTTTCATTGGGGTCCTTTACGTGTGAAATTGCGGAGGCTTGCCTAGCCGGAGCGACGCGGCGCGCAGCAGCGGCAGGGTCACACTGAAGCGCCAGATGTGGGAGGGAGAGCGAAATTAATTGTTACACATTGTTCAGTGGGTGTGTGCGCACCTTCAGTGAATTAACCGCTCTCAGGGTGTGACTGTTTGAATAACGGGAATTAGGTACGAGGCCTCTCACTCACAGCTGAAGCCAACTCCAGGCATTGCATCCAATTAGCTTATCTGCCCCCCAAATTCACATGCTTAACTTGTCGTTGTCAGTGCGTAAAGAAGGAAAACATTTCTGTGAACGACGCATTGCTCAGTTGTTATTCTCTTGTTTTTGGTTTAGCTCTTGTGCATACAGTACACTTCCCTGACCTCTGCATCTCTGGGGAAAAAACAACATTTAAATTCAAGGTACTTTAATATTATAGATAGCAGAAGAATAATTAAAGGCCACACTCTTAATTCATGTGACATATTCAGACAGGCCGACCTAAGAGCTGTGCATCAGGTAAAAATGGCAAACCAATTAGAGACACCGTGAGTGGGCCCATTAACGTGGACCTTAATATTGTCTGTTCAGACTTGTATTGCTATCAGAATAGACAATGAGATTGAAGGCACAGATAATGCACATTAATGACAGCTGGATGGCCGACATCAGGAGCATATGGTGCTCTCCTGTGGTCATTACCAAGAACATACCTTCCCTCTGCCCACATGAAGGATGACAAGAAAATGGAATCCGCTTCCAAGACTCTGCGGTTCCTGTGAGGTCTAAATAATAATAAATCTTTTTATTACATCTGATCTTATTTAGCCTTGCATGGCGACATGATTACTATCACTTTCCGCACCATTACCTACAAAGGTACAGTATCAAGAGTGGCAGTACATCATCATGTTCCTCTGAGCTCTAAGCAGCTCATGCTGACCCTAACCAATACTGCCAGCATCATCTGTATCAGGGGAACTAGCAGTGGCATGCCCACCCTGATCGTGACCCTGGCATAGTCTCCAGCGTGGAGGGATTCTTTTAGCCCAGCCCAGAAGAATAGAGCACCTCTTCCCTCCACCTGCCCCCTTCTGTCTCTCTATTTTCCTTGGCAATAGGAGGGTGGAGGGTTGGGGAGGGAGTGATTTGATGGAGAGGTGGTGGGCGAGGGAGGGGTCGGGGAGGTAGCGGTGGTGGTGGGGGCACTCTGCTTCCCCTGGGGCTGCCTGCTGGAGCGAGGTGACCCAGCTTGTCGCTCGGTGACCTGTGAGAGGGACATTATGAAGTGTGAGTGGCTGTCACCCTAACCGCTTGTGACAGCACGGCTCCCGGCACAGCTGTGCCAGCCTGCCCCAGCCAGAGACCCAGGGCCCGTGGAGAAGGGGGCGGGAGAGAGGCCGCTTTGGATGAAGGCAAAGACTTGGGGTGGGGTGTTCAGAGAGTGTCTTTGGTGGGGCAGGAGGGTTGGAGTGGATGAAGAATGGAGGTGAGGGTATTGAGGTTCCTTTGCTCTTACTGGTGTAGTGACTTGATTCCGCTGATTCTGTCCCGGACGTCCCTGAGGCTCTGTTGTGTCAAAGCCAGCATACTTGGGCTTTGAGCAACAGTACATTATGGGTATGGGACGGTAGAGGTGTAGGGGACCAGCTGTTATCTTATAAGCCAGCAGGGTTACATCCAGTACATAGACTGTATTTGGCATCTAAATATTGTCCCAAAAACAATTTTCTAACTTGTCTTTCTCAGCTGCAGGTTCGCATTCTCACAGTGAACATTTAGGGGAGAAATCTAACCTTTTTTAAATGTCTTTTTAGTCACTGTCTTGGCCCCACTTCCTCGGGTTAATATAAAATCAAATGACATCAGATAATCCAACTTTGTGCTGTTAATATCTTATTGGTGGTTTGCAGAACCTTGCCATAACGGCTCCAGTGGACAGGTCTGACATGCCTGACCACTTTGTTAAACTCATTAGGATCAGTGGTGCTGGACCCTAAATCCAGGCTAGGATCATTATGCTCCTCGCCCTAGTTCTCACTCTTCTTGATTATTCTTTACACATATTTACTTGTTTTATTACTTGATCCCATTGAACTCTGTACGTACATAGGGCAACAAAATTAATTTAAAAATCCAAGTTGCCTGAATCAAAGTAAATATCTTTGGTCTTTCGGGCCTTTATTTGGTAGGTGGCAGCGGAGAGAGACAGGAAATGATGGGGGAAGAGAGACGGGATGATTGACAGCAAAGGGTGCAGGCCAGAATCGAACCAACTCCGCTGCTCTGAGTAAGTGTTCAATTATCAAGGCACCTCCAAGAGGTGACGTAGAATTAGTGTTTTGTAGAATTTAAAATTTCCAAGGTAAAACTTTATAGACTACACAACATTTTTAAGATGCTTTTGTTTGACATTTGCAGAGTCCCTAAACACAAAGGAATTAATTTTATATCCCAAAATGCAAATAGTTTGTACAGTAAGTAGAACAAGAAAAATGATGTGCAGGTCCCATGGCACAAAGTGAAGTTTTATAAAAAGAAAAGTGCAAGAAATGTGTATTTAACTGTAAAACTACAGATTATTGTAACTAACATGTTCTCAATATAATGGATGTGATCAGCATGAACTACTGTCTTTATGAATTGCATTATGATGTTAAAGTTATTAAGTTATTTGTTAATTTTGCGTAATCTCATGTGGCTGGATGCACCTTTTCTGCCATTCATGCGCTTGGATAAACACATCTCAACTCCATATTTGTTTTGTGTTTAACGATCATGAACAACAATAGGGCAAGAAAGTAGTGAAAAAGATCAGAATGACAGTATGAGCTAATTCTTTTTTCTCCATGCATCATATTAACTGAACATAGAGAACTACTGCTGATCAGACAGCAGAGTACTACATATATAGAGAGTCAGGAAGACGACTTTAAAAGACACATAAGAATATCATTTATTGAAGTGTATTCCTTATAGTAGACAATCAGGGAGGACACACCGTCCTGGAAATGGTTCGTTATCTGTCAGGATTTGTTAAAATTACTGATAAACACTTGCTTCCTCTTACAAAAATATATACAATGTAACTAAAAGACTACAGGTGATCCTTGATAAGCAAGGTACTTAAAACTATAAATAACCATGATGAAAGCAGTGTCACTGTCTGCCTGCCTCAGAGGACTACTGTCTCTTGCCATATGGAAAAGTCACACAACCTCATGGCTGTAATTTCCCCTAGCAGGTCTCTAATTCCCATAATCGCTGTACATTGCAAAATGTGTTATTTGCACATGGATGAGCAAACAAAGAAACACATACAGTAGCCTAACTGATCTTTAAGGGTTTACAAACACTAAATAACCTTTCTTTCTTTTAAATAATTCTAATTTTAGATTTTGGAACTGGTGTCCTACTTCACTGTAGTAGGGAAGGGTGCAAGCAGAAAGATGATGTAAAATTCCCTTGAATTTATGGAAAAGCCACAGCCCTGTTAAAAGGTATTTTTTTCCATAACACAACATATCCTTGCTGTAGGCAAAACGGAGCACACTTTATCCTGAGAAGAGGCTAGTTAACAAACGGCTAGTGCATGTGCAAATGAATTTATCATACAGTGAGCTAAATGAGACTTTAACTTTAATTAATTGTTAAAAAAAAACACATGATACACAATAATGGTGAATGAATTATTTGAAACATTGTTATTGAATTCAACACAAAGTGATTCTATTAGATACGCTTGAATTATTATTTTTTTTATTTCACATCACTGATTAACAATTCACATTTACCTTCATATTTATAGTCAATTAAATGCTGTTGCTTTTTGCCCACAGGGCATCTCTCGGCCATCTCAGCACGTCTGAAGTGGCCGTATTTTGTAATGTAATTGCTGGGGAAAATGAATTAACAATTAATAATTCATTTAAGGACTAATGGATTTATAAATAGCTTGGATTTAGTATCGAGGATAACATCAATTTGCATTTAGTAACTTAAAGAAAAGTTAATATTCTGAGAGGTGAACAAGTCAATTTGGATTGTTGTTCCTCAAAACAAAGATGAGTAAAGCAGGTATAAAGAAAATGAACATCTCAGTGTCTGCAGTTTTATCTTCCCAAACCTGGTGTAAGTTTATGTTTATTTAGTATGTAACAATGTACCCAGCTATGGAAAACAAGCAGCAACTAGCCTCAGCTAGTGATAGTAAGTTCCTTAGTAATAACATAAAAAAAAATATATTAAATTAAAGAAACATTAGATACAATGTAAGAAATTAATTTGTTGATATATATATTTGCCATTAATACACTTACAACCTTCCACCTCAGTGTATATTTCTGTGTGTCCAAAGCTTTCCACTTTACTCCACACACCTCTCTCTCTCTCTCTCTCTCCCACTCTGTCTCTCTGTGTCCCTCTGCCACAGATGACCTGCGTCCTCTTTCTGCAGGGCCTCTCCTGGTAGCGCCCAGCTGGCGCACTGTGGATCGGCTGGGCAGAGGCAGGAGGCAGTGCCAGCTCTACTGGTGCAGAAAGGGGCACACCAGGCAGACAGGCCCAGTGTCAGCAGCAGCAGCAGCAGCAGCAGCAGCAGCGTGCTATCCCCCCGGCTGCCACATTCGCAACACACACATATGCTCACACATATATATTGCTGCAACCCAAATGCATGCACACCAGCATCGGTGGACCGATGCCAAATAGGTTTGGTCCGACCGGGACCCAGTTAACTGGGACAAAACATTTGTTTACACACTAGACTTGCACAAACATTCCACATTCACATGGGAAGACGTGCAGAGAGAGCGCCACACTCTCAAAAAGAAAAGGCTAGCAAGCTTTTTTTCAAACATCTAAGTGAATAGGTTGACAGTCTTGAATTCATCCTGGGGCCTGTTATCCCCTGAAGGCGTCTGAGCTGCATGGAGCTCATAATGGAACACGTATTGAACGGCACGCATGTTATTGGCTTGTATTTGTCCTCGGGGTCAACGCTGGAAGCTCCCTGTAATTAAGAAGCTGCAGACCAGCCCTCCTGCCTGCAGTCACCCCTTTATGTCTTCACCCTCGTGTATGTCTGCCGTCTCTCTGACTACTGATTCAACTTGACCTTCTTCCAGCAGCAACTTTATTAACCCGAGTAAAACCCTACTGCCCTGAGATCAGACCTAACAGTAATTAGGATCAGCACAGGGGCGAGAATATCACACCCCGACTTACATAATTTTGAAACTGGTGAACTCAGGTGGCTAGAATTTAAATGTCAAGAAATATACACACTAATGCAGTTAGTAAGTTTCTATTGCATCCAAAGTGTGACTTTTTCTAACTTAGACATTTAAATCATGGGAATTGTCTCCCTCCGTATAGCAGAAAGAACTTACTGATTTGCATACCGTTTGATTATCAGTCTGGTGTATTCAGCCAAACTTCCTTATTTGTGTTTGTGCTCCTCCGTGTGTGTGTGTGTGTGTGTGTGTGTGTTTTGACCTCTTTCACACAGAGAGGCCCCCAATTGTGCTCCAGTAGCCAGCCGAGCTCAGTCAAGCAGAGCCTATATGCTCACTGGCATTTCACACACCCAAACACGTGCATGTAAACACACATGAATATCATTTATCCAGCTGGGGGGTCCCATGCGACTCTCGCACACATGCACACAAAGACACAGACATCAGCTCAGATATGGAAATAATTGTCGGGGTCCTATTCCCTCATGTACGCCTTGCGTAGCACCTCTATGCTCCAAAAAGCCCCCTCAGCCAGACCTCCGCTGTCATGAGTCCAACTCTTGCTTCACTCTGCAGGTCAGCCCACCCTTTGCCATCACCAGGATTTGAGGCACACTTCCGTCTTAAAAGTTGTACATCACTACCTTTGATAATCAAGATAGAACCTAATTGAGCTCACCCATGCAGAAGATGCTCTCGCCTTTTCGCGCGCACACGGTTTTCGCGGAGACGGGGGCCTGTACTGTTTCAGCTCATCCAACTGTGAGATTCTCCTTTCCCCTTTCCAGTCCTGCCATCATCTCACTAATGGTGTTTCTATCTCTTCTCCATAGGAGGTAAATGAAGCTTTTAAGCAGGGCGGAGGGAAGGGGGACCGCTGAAAAGATTAATTGACTTGCTGTGGAGCTTCACTTATCCTCCACTGGCACCTTTGACTTGTGAGTGTATTTGTGTTTGGATTACATGATTATATCACCATTATTGCCGCAATTTGTGATTCGTTCAAAACTGTGTCAGGAGATATCAAACTGTGTCCCATCAGCCATTTCATCCACAGTGGCTCCTTGGTACCCTTAGGCAATTAGAGCCAATATTGGTGGCATCATCGGTAAAATATTTTGTGATTATAAATGAACAATAATAAAGGAAATGAGGAACTCATACAAGTTAGATTTACAAATTTGCAATTGCAGTTAAAGTTACATGTTAACAATCACCAAACTAGTTGTCGGTGTCAGCATTGTCAAGAAGCAACTGGAATACGGAATGTGTTTGTTTTAGTATTATATTTTCTCACATGTATTCCTTTATTTTATTCATCCACTTTGAGTTATTTTTTGTTCTTTATCCTTTTTGTTTTTTAGCTGTTTGTGAAACACAGAATTCTAACACAAAGCATGCTACAAATATAGATGAAATTGCAGGTCTGTAGCCTAGAACAAAAATAAAAAAATAAAAAAATCAACAATCTGAACACATACAACAGGTGAGATGCAGAAAATACGCTGTAAATATGAATGTTTTGTTGAAGTTGACCACTCCCTCAACAAACAAGAGATGCTGGAAAATGAGATATTTATTTTCACATCGTGACTGCATGTCTCTGCTGTCACTGAACATATTGGCCTTACTTCTGGTTATCTTCAAATTCCACTGGCCAGTCCTTTAATAATTACTTCAGTACACCAGAATCTACCCTTGTGTTGCGGTTGAGCATCTTTGTTTTTGCTTGTGTTTTCATCTGCATGACATGTCCTGTAAATTACAAGGAGAGTGTTGTCAGTTAGCGAAGATGTTCTCTTTATTTATTTGGTTTAGCTGCTGCCCATTAGCAATCGTAGCCAGCGTCTGCAACTATTTTGGAAAGCTGTTGGAAGTAAAGCTAGCTGAAAATTGTTCAACGCAAATGAGCAGTGGAGGAGCAGCAGTGTAACGGAAAATGGGTATAGCAAGTATATCTAACAGAAGAAGCTGCTCTGAGGTATAGAAGGGATCTAAATGATATTGTGTACAGTGATGTACTGCACTGTTTTCATACAATTGAACTCTGCTTGAGTTTAAATTAGGATAAAGCCATATTAATACATGTGTAAACGTCAATGTAAAGTCAGGCCAGTGCATACTGTATGTGCAGTCATGGACATACACACAGATGCATACAGGTGCGGCTCACGTAAACAGAAGTAAGTTTGTTTTCCTCTGTGTAGACGATGAGCAGAGCCAAATGTGTGAATGTACAAAGAGTTCGCTCCCCACCCCCATCTCCCCCCGCTATAAACTCCACCACCCACAGCAGCACACACTTCTCCTGTCACGGTGATAATCTCTTTGTCAGGAGCCGTCTGTTGGAGATTTGTCCGTCTGTTTCGGTGAATGTCCGAGTGGCAGGTCGAGCTGTAGTGCCACAGGGTGCCCACGGTCCGTGTGTGTGTGTATGTGTGCCCATTCAGTGGCATAGGTGGTGGGATATTCATCCCTGTCAGGGTACGTGTGCTGCTTGTCTTCAGACCTCGTGACAGAAGAGACTGTTGAAAAGATGTAGCTACACAAGACACTGTGTAATTTAAATGAAATACTCTTGTTTTGTTTATCTGTGTCCATTTTTGTCCCTCCTCATCTTTAAGACACTATGGTCACAAATACATCAGCACCAATGTATCATTCACACTGAATCTTAAATGAGACATTTTTCATAATTTCCTTCACAGTAAAACTATTAAATGGTAAAAATTTCTCCACTAGATGGCTCTGCTTTCTACATATAACTTGTGTTTTTGTTCTTGTAAATTCACATTGTATTGCCAAAAAAGTATTAAAATGCTTCAGAAATTCATGCAACAACTACTGAGTCCAACACGGTTGTGAACAAGTTTCTTTCATCATCATGTGGAAATGTTGAAAAACCAGAATGATGTACTGTGTTATGTACTGGGAAACAGGGGAAATATATGATTCTACAAGCACCTGATGTGTTCCAAGGACAGTGTGACTTTGCCGTAATATTCACATTTGTGCTCTATGTGTTTGACAGTTGAAGCTTGCTATTAAATCAATTAAATCCCGTAGAAGTATGTGATTCTGTGATTCTGATAAGATATGGTACGATTCAGTGACAATTTATATTTTGTGGTTTGAATTTTGAGCAGCATTGGAAGTCCTAAAATATGAAAATCTTAATGCCTTTCAACTTTATCTTTGCAGATAGGTTAGGAAGCCATGCTACAATAAATCAACACTACGATGAGTACTTTTTTTGTAACTTGGTCACAGACACTTTGACACTGCGTACCTGGTTTCCAACTAATGATTTTAAATGATTGCACTTGTCTATTCAACATTTTAAATAACTCTTAAGACTAAAACTCGTTGCAGAAATATTCACTTTTCTTGGCAAATGAAAAATCTATAGTTACAAAGGTGTGAAGACGTTAAGCCGCTGTAAAATGTAAATGACACTATGCGGAGCTGAATTAAGATAATTCCATTTTTAAATACATTTTGAAGCTCTCTGTGAAAGATAATATAAATTCTGACAAAGCTGTAATTGTTGGGTTGAGTTATTGTTTCTCAAATCTCTTTTTCCTTCTTTTGCCTTTCATCTCTCCCCTCCCGACACCTTCGCCTCGCTCTATCTGTTGTTTGGTCTCCTCTTGTCACTCCACTGCAATCATCTTCGCAGGGGGGCTTGTCATCTGTATCTACTCATATCCTACAATCCCTTTTGCTCTGAGCACTACTGCACTTAAATGTCAGGGCTGATGAGCCTGCCACACCCACCTGACACATCAGCTCAGCGCCTGCTAAAAGCTTTTATGGAGTGTGAGCCTGGTGGTTGATATAAATTAAAGAGTTTTTTTTTCTTTCTTCTTCTTCTTTTTTTAGGTATTATGGCTCCAAAGGGACAACTTCTGGTAAGCAGTGGGTAGAGCAAAAGAGTGAGAAAAAGAGAGAGAGCGGAGAAGAGGATGTATAGGCTATGATTGGTTGCCATCTAGTGGCTTCCACACTGTCATGACTCTAGAGAAAGGTTATTTGGAGCAAATTTCACAAATGCACAACACAGATCTTCAAATTTCATAGTTATTAGAGGCATGTCAGGGAAGCTAAATTGATTTTTGGGTAAGGCCTTTTTTTTACAGGTTTGGTTCTTTTTTTAGAAAAACACTTTACGCATTATTATTGGAACACATTTCTTTTCGATGCAGCTTGCAGATTGAATATACATTTACACTGACATGACTGCTACAGGACAGGACTGGGAATTGTGACCTCTTTGTGGCATCTTTCATATATTCTCCCGTAGCGTGATGTAAAAGTGGTGAAAACCTTCACAGGTATTTCAGTGCATAGCATGAAAAACGAGGAATTTCTCTATGATCAGTCTTTAAGATTGATCATAGAGAAATGTGTTTAAGTCTGTGCCCTCCTCTCTATAATTATAGTTGCACTATAATATACACTCTTTAACTCGTTTTCTTGACTCATGTCACACCTCATAATTATCTTTTACGCTGTTCAGACAGCCTTAATTAGAGCTCAGTTTTTGCTTTAAGATTCCAGGAAAGTGAAGTGCAGTTATGTAGTGGTTCTGTCTTTACATTTTCAGCTCCATTGTCAGGAGATGTTTATTATTACACTGGACCAATACGCATTTTTCCACACCTGACATTTTCACATGTCACGGTGGGTATATGATATGAATTCCATTTCCATCGCTGTAGTTTTGGCATTTTGCATGCTGATTCACTGATGCCGGGTGCCACAGTGGTGTAGTGGTTAGCACTGATGCCTCACAGCAAGAAGGTTCTGGGTTTGAATCCATCGGCAGACTGAGGCCTGTCTGTGTGGAGTTTGCATGTTATGCTTGTTAGGTTAACTGGTGATTCTAAACTGGCCGTGGGTGTTAGTGTGTATGGTTGTCTGTCTCTCTGTGTTAGCCCTGTGATAGACTGGAGACCTTGCCACGGTACACCTTACCTCTCGCCCAATGACAGCTGGGATAGGCTCCAGAGGACAAGCGGCAACAGAAAATGAATGAATTCATTCACTGATTTAATACAAAAGGATCAATTTTTTTTAATAACACTTGTCACTTTAACACAGCACAATTCAATTTGTATACATTATTTTCCATGAGGTTTATTTTTTGTCATGTGCTGTTTTTTGTGAAACTCTGTTTATCCCACGGTAAGAACTTAAGTAGTCATGTAATACTTTCTTTCGTCATCATGCAAATTTTCTCTGTCATTTCAATGCAAGTGTCATCTTTTTAGTCTAACCCTGCAAACGTTTGTTACTTTATTTTGGATACAGTAGAAGCTGTATTGCTTCCAAAAAGGGAAATATATGATTCTACAAGCACCTGGTGTGTTCCTGTAATATTCACATTTACAACACATTCTCTATGTGTTTCAGAGTTGAAGCTTGTTACATCAGTTTATGTCCAGATCTATAAACTATGTGATTCTAGCCAGTTGATCATTGAAGCTGTTTCGATTACTGCCATCTGATACGATACGATACGGTACGATACGATACGATACGATACGATACGATACGATACGATACGAAGAACTTTGGAAAATGGTTACCACCCATGCACACATGCGACTTCCTACAATATGGAAAAAATAACTCTTGACACATTTATTTGCCATTTATGTTCTTTTTCCTTTATTTGTAAAACTTTGGCATTCTAGCCAATTATTTCAGTTATTGGCCAGGTATAGACAGTATGTACACTCTCAGCAATGGGTGCACAACACAGTGTCATATGTACAATATATTAGCTAACACAATATATACAATGCTTGGTGGCAGATAGATATACAGCACTATATATATATACAGTTTAGTGGTGGTTTAGGGTGACTGAATGTACAGTCTAACATTGTAAAGAGTATATACAGCTGTGCCTCAAACACATGGTTGTACAGCACCGCATCTACAACCTTCTCTTTATTCTCATAATTTCATTATTCCTAGCTGCACCTCTTACAGTTGTGTAGTGCAACTCATCACATACAGTTTGTGTATCAGCAAAGATAATATGTACAGAATGACTCTTGTCTCTGCTACATTGCTTAGTGGTTACACTGCTCAGTATGTTTTGTCTTACTGTTAAGTGTGTGTACGTTTTGGAGCATCATAATCTACATTGCTACAGGTAAACTGTACAACACAAAGTGCTACTTATGTCTGCGAAACACCCTGTTCAATCTTACCTCGTATTTGTGATTGTGCATCTTATTAGACACAATCGGGGCAGCAGCAATAGACAGTATGTACAAACTTCTGACACAGTGGTTCTCAAACTTTTTGGCTTTCAGACGCTAACAGAAGCCCACTGGCAGCTACACTCAGGCCCACACACAATGATGAACTATCACGCAGAACGTTGGTTCAATAACACAATGTGTAGAGTTACACTGTTACAAGTGTGACAAGAGAACCACTGGATGCTTTCCAGAGCCGCTCTTACACAAAATACCATTTTAAGTATGTCATGACAAAACAAGTTGTAAATAGCCCCATAGCTCTCTGTTCTATTCTGATCTAGGAGGTGCAGCGATGGTACATTTAACAATAGAGTCAAAGGCTGCATTTATGGAGGACAACAATACATACAATGAAATTATTGAGCATATCATGAAGAGTAAGACTCAGTGGCATTGTTATCTTAAGAAATAGCTCACTTTGGTAGAATATTTACACTTTTAACATGCATAACTCTGCAGAATGCAGAAGATTGGTTGGAGGAAAAATAGAATTTCATCTAAATACTGTATATCAGAGGTGGGATTAGTTCATTTTCAGCACTCACAAGTAAGTTTCAAGTCCTTCCACTTTGGGTATAATGCAATTTCTCATAATTTTATAAACCAAACAATTTATCAATCAATTGCTTAATGGAGAAGAT
This sequence comes from Planiliza haematocheilus, assembly GCA_005024645.1. Classification (NCBI taxonomy): domain Eukaryota; kingdom Metazoa; phylum Chordata; class Actinopteri; order Mugiliformes; family Mugilidae; genus Planiliza; species Planiliza haematocheilus. Next base: position 8,396,134 of record SRSE01000649.1, on the reverse strand, counting down.
AGTCAGCCCTGTGGGAGACCAATGGCAACACTTGAAGTTTTCTTTATTTAAGGGTTTTTTGGGCTTTATTTCAAAGTAGACAATAAAAGGAATAATATGCAGCAAAAGTGCAAGCTGCAACCTCAGTTTATGGGGCACCTATTCAACTAGGTGAGCTACTGGCTGATGTTACTGATGTAAGTCAACTGAGGGAGTTGAATCCTGCTTTTAATTTTGGTATTCAGTCTTATTTTGTCCAACCTGGAGCTGCAGGATACAATTCAAGGCAAGTAACAGTTTGTCTGTGTATACCGCACAGTCTATATTGCACTACTGTCTTCTCACATAGCGTATAGTGTATGACCACAGAGAAACAAATGTACATGTGTTTGCTTTGAATATTAGTTAACTGGGTGCCACGGTCAAATTAGGAGTAATATATTTAAATATTAAGGCCAACTTTCAAACTAATGCTCAGAGGACAAGAGAGGGAAGCCCAAATAATCAAATTAGACTTTATGTTTCAATTAAATCCTCTTTGTTCCAAAATGAAGAATAGTTTATTTTAAGGTCTACATCTTCGTTAATCCTCTGGGTTTTAATCAGATCTGGCACATTCTCTATGAATCCACATCATGAATGTGATAGCAGAGTCAGATTAGTTTAAAAAAATGTGTATAATTTAACTTTGAATAAATCTAAAGCTAATCTTGATGCCAGCAAATGGACCTTTTTATTGTTACCGTTAATTAGCTGGGGTTTGTGCTTTTTCAAACAAAGAGTACATCTTCTTTAATTCTGTTGGCTGGTAATTACAATTTAAAATCACTTCTGACTTTTATCCCAGCTATTCGTTTTCTTTAGGGTCTGAATGAGCTTTTGAACTCCCCGTTTTCTTCATCCCTCTCCGCTGAGCCAGGCTGGAGGACTGAACAGGTTCCAGGACTGGAGCAGGGGCACATCGCCTTAGAGCAGAGTAGGTGGCAGACAGTGCCCCCTAGTGGAGTAAAGAAGAGATTACATCGTACCATATGAGCGCTAGTGTCATTTCTCCAGCAACTCTGTAAGACGGCGCCATCTGATAGACTCTCACAGAAACACAACACAATATATTACACTGCAGTACATTTAAGTCGTTTATATATAGAAATTGCTGCAAATACTTTTAAGCTGCACTGTAGATGAATATAATACTTGTTGTCATAGTAATCTCTATCATGAGGCACACACACACCTTGACAGTGAGTGCATCTTGTCTGGTCAGGACTTTGTCAGACAGCTGGTCTTTCTCTGCAATCCAGGGATGACGAAGAACCTAAAGAACATCACAAAAATATGCATGAATACGGACATAGTGTTTCAAGAACTAATCACTGCTAACACACAGTGTACTCAGTGTACTGTCCTGATTTCAACTTAGAAAAAAATCAGGTACACTGGGGGTAAGTGTAATGGTGTCATGTTTCCACTGTGGAAACAGTGGTGCAAAGTACATTTAGTACTGCACATAAGCAACATTTTGAGGTGCTTGTACCTTCCTTGTATACTTTGTACTCTGTTATTTATCTGACAGCTACAGTCAGCTTTAATATTTTAATATTTTACACAAAGCCCGATAAAACAAATCAGTGGTAAACAGCTTCACTTTTCCTTCATTCCCAACTTAACTTCTAACATGGTTTGATTTCAATAAATGTTTACTGCTATGACAGTTTTGCAGTACCTGACAGGATTTTCAAACAGGACTTTTATTGAACACCCTTGTATTGATATTTTTATTTAAGTAAATTATACTTTTCCCTTCACTTGTGTCAAATAATTTTGTCTACACCATAATGCCTTTGCTCAAAAAAACAAAACTGCAATCAGTAATTTATTGAATGAGTACACGATATGTGATCACTACTACAGTTAAAACCACGAACATAAATAGTCCAACTGAAGGGACCTCATAGTACCTGGGGGGCAGTCAGGCGCTGGTGAGGGTCCACGTGGAGCATCTTAGTCACAATGTCCTGTTAAACACAGGCAGACATACAGTTGTTACATTCCATTTCTTTTTTACAGCAGCGAACCATTGTTTGTATATCAGAAAACATTAAGATGTCACCTTGGCAGCATCCGACACCAGGTCCCAGTTCCCTCCTGTGATAACAAATTTCCCGCTGCCAATTTGTGCCAGAATCTCCTCTGCTGTGTCCTCAGGACTGCTGGCAAACGGGCTGAAACTGACCGACAAGGACAAAAATTCAATGAGAGCAATTCAAAGGCTGGCCGAGTGGATGTGAAATGGTGTGGAAATCACTTTATCAATTAATACCTGTTATAAAATCTAGACATTATATAAAAAAAGAACCTTGACTTAACATAGAGAAAATACATTGGCTCTATTTCACAGTATGTTTCGAAGACATCCTGTCTTCGAAACATACATACATACAGTAGAAGTGTGTCCAGAAAATGGCAACATTACATATAGTATTTATATTTACACCAGACAGCTGAACTGCACTGCGACAGTCTGTCAGTGCAGGTAGCTTGAAGGCTTTTTACTGACCCAGCTATCATCGTGTAGAGCAGGATCCCCAGGCTCCAGATGTCACAGGCTGCATCATAGCCCTGCTTCCTCAGTATCTGTCCACACACAAAAACAAACATCATTTGTGTAAGTGTGGGTTAGGCATTCCAAGCTTCCTGTCATGTTTATGATCACAGATATACCTCAGGAGCCATGAACGTAGCGGTGTAACAGGGTGTCATCAACAAGCCATTTTCCGCTCGGAGCTGTTTGGCAAAACCAAAATCACATATCCTGATGCATTCTGGGAGTCCACTGTCGTCAGAATAGCGAATGTTGCTGGGCTTCAGGTCTCGATGCACGACCTGAAAAGATGGAACGACGAACACAGATGTAAATATTTTCACTCAATTACCAAACTAGTGCAATTCTGATAATGCTGAATTCCGCATCCATGACCCTTACCCCCTGTGAGTGTAAATATTCCACAGTTTTGGTCAGTGTGCAGATGATGTCTGATGCATTTCTTTCAGTAAAATTTGGCAGCGTAAGAGCTCTATCCAGCAGCTCATCTCCTCTCAGTAAATCCTGAACCAGGAACACACTCTGGCCATCGTCAAACACCTACAGGTAGAAGTGAACACACAGAAATGAGACATACAACCTTTTTAAACGATAGTAAGATATGATAAGATAAACCTTTACTTTATCACACAGAGGGGACATTTACAAGTATACTTAAGAGAAAGTGAACAGCCACCTGAGTATAAGAAGACAAAGCTCATTTTAACATACTGTATGTGGCGATGAGTGTGTGTTTTACTTACATCCTTCAAGGTGATAATATTTGGATGTTGTCCATATCTTAACAGGATCTCTATCTCTTCTGACGGATCTTTCCTAGCTCTGTCAATAACCTGACACAAACACAGGAACATACCAATATGTAGCAAAGGATACAGAACTGTAATGTGTAAACAATTCTAGAAATGCACAAAACATGTGGTTTGAGTGGTTATTATTCAATATCTCATACGAGGTCTGGTCACATTTGATCACTCACGCAGCACATGCAGAGTTACAAGTCATGCCGTGGGATTTGTTGGTGAATTCTAGGTTAACTAGAGGTTTATTAAATTCTCGATGGACCTTTTCGCCTTTTCTTGTTTTTCTTTGGTGGTAGATTTTCTTTTTTTTCAGCACATACAGAAAGTTTTCAGTTTTATGAAAAATGAATGATGACCACATTTTGTGAGATCACGAGGTCATACGTCTAGCCATCCTTCATCCTTCATTCATGAGGATCCATCTTTTGGATAAGAGCATGGGATTATTACTGTGCCATAAATCAAAACTGTACAAAAGTTTAGAAAGTCTGAAATCAAATAAAGAAAAAAAAAAATGTAAGACCAAAACAAAATTTTGAAGGAAATCCTGTCATTGACAGAGCAGTCTGATAATCTCATCTAACTCTGCAAATACAAAATGTGATTTAACTGAACTCTAACAAACAGTAACAATAGATTTAGAACAAATGTGTTTGCTTCACTGAACCCAGCTTTTTTTTTTACCTTGACAAAGTTTCAAACCTGAGCTGTTTGAGCGCTTATGTCTGTGGACTGTTTGTGAAGTTTGCTCTGACATAACAGTGTAATGCCAGTGCAAATGTAATGCATATCCACAAAGATTCACCCTTTTTAAATTAAACAAATTAAACAAGAGAAGCTGGCAAATCTGAAACTTTGACAATGTGTTGGAGGAACAGTGTAAAAGATGCTCATTCAGTCACCTTCTTTTTTAAAACTTTCTCTTAAGGTTAACATTTTAGAGTACAAACTATACACTATATTTTTAAGGCACAAAATTGATCCAGTCTGAATGTGTGGACAACATCTGTACACTTTAATATTCATGTCTAGATAGATTCTAGTTTTGCTTTAGGCCCTTACCTTCACTGAATACTCCACAGCAGTGACTCTGTGTAGACACCTCCTGCACACATAACTTCCAGTCTGTCTGACTTCTTCCTTCATCTCATAAACATCATTGAAGGCCACATCGACACGGAGATGCTACAAAAAAAAAAAAAAAAAAAAACACACTGCAGACTCATATATTGTGTGATTGAGTAATTGCTTTGTTCCGCAGCAAATTGCTTTAGTAATGTACTCGCAGACGGTGACTAATGAGAGTGCAGCAACATTAAATAACCAATCTGTTAATCTGTCAGGTATCTTTTAACGCAGGGATTTATTTAAGTAGTTATTTATGCAAACAGAGTGCAAGTCTGTCATCTAAATAGATGGGAAAGGTGTATATACCTGCGCTATGGGGTTGATGTTCACCTCCTGTCGAGAAGGCGCTACCGTAGCAACAGTGGGCTCCTGATTTTGATTAGTAGCAACAAAGCTGAAACCACGGAACAACTGGTGTGTGTTTGCGCTCGGAGGGATCCCCGGAGAATCTGGATACGTGAAAAAAAACACAACAACAAATACATGCTTTGTTTATGACTATGATTTATAAAGTATAAAGGGAAATCCAAACATGGTAGTTTTGATTTGTCATTTTGTCATTTCATTGAGTGTGCATTTTTCAGTTACCCGTTGGTGTCCTGGAGGTGAACTCAGGGTCAAAATGGAAAGTGTCTTCAGGTCTTCCAACAGTCGGTTTGAAGGGAGGCCTCATTTCCCTCCTGTATAACTTCTACAGAGAACAAACAAAAAATAGCTGCATCAGAAATGACACATTATTTGAACTGAAAATGAAGAATCTAGCAAATTATAAGAGCCTAAACGTACAGGATATGGAATTCTAGTAATGTAAAGAGATACGCATGTAAATAAAAGCCTGCTGAAACTGTACATCACACTGCAGATAATGCACATCCTGCATTACTGAGTTTGGCCTGCAGGTGTCACCACCACAGTGCCATTTGATCAGTTGCTTGCTGTGACCAGTCTGCATTTCTTTGAGTTGGAAATGTCAGATGACACTGCAAAAAATATTACAAATGCTATATTTGTGATGAAGCACTCCCTTGTGTGCTATTTGATTCAAAATTGCTCACGATGTACAACGGTGCAGAAGGTGGTGCTGCAGGTCTCCTCGGATTTGCGAAAGATTAAAGGATCACAGAGGAAAAGTCAAACAAGTTCCTGATGAACGACAAGTGGAACCGCTCTTCCAGACGGAGAACAGCGATTTAATTAGCATAGTGTAGAGGAAGGCGTAAGCCTCTTATTGATAGCTTGTCACATTAAGCCAGCAACACTAGCTGTAAAAGGGAAAAAGTGATGTTTGGCAGCGAAGAGGTGGTGAGGAGCACAGTAGTGAGAGCCGGTGGTTAGGGCACAGATTAGCGGGTATGTAAAGCAGATAACAGCGGATTCTGTTAGAATTGAGAGCGTCTCTATACACGGCCGCAGATAAACAAGAGTGAGCAGTACATCTGTGATGAAAAAGAAACAGAGATTTTGCTTTTCATTGTAGACATTTGTTGGGGAACATGGTCACAAAAATACAGCAAACTGATTACTCTGCTGTAATATCTGTACAGGAGAACAAAACAGCCCATTTGTTGTGTGCATTCAAGGGAGTGGTGTTTCTTTAAAGTTAACAGTAATTAACAATTGAATTACCATTATATCTGACTGACATAATCTGACCATTGTAATTATGTGGGGCCGTCACCTAAAATAAGCATGCAACAGCCTGCAACAGCTCTACTGTGCTGCCTGGCACAGTAGAGCATTAAGTGCATTAAGTTAGGGAGGTTTTACTAAGAGCTTATTTTCAGCAACACCCCGTTTACACTCACACTTTTTGTGCAAGCCTGACAAACCGTGCAGTATGCATGGTGGACTTCCTGAGGGTATATGCTGTTATTGTGGTGATGTGGCATATACAGTAGTTACATAACTACATTGTTTTTAACCCAGCTAATATGGTGGAGTGTCTTTTTAATTGCAGTTGAAGGCCTCATGTTTGGAAACGCTGTTTTTGTCTGGCAGACTTGAAAGGCCTTCCTGCAGGGTGCATGTTATTCACATGTAACCCAAAACACTGCAAAAAGACCTTTACAAGCCTGCCAGACAAAAACGGGGTTTCCGACCATGATTCAGTGAGTTATGCCAGGCTACTTGAACACAAACTTTGGCCACGAGCACTCACGGCCAACAGAACAATCCGATTTAGGCAGCGCACGTGCATGGTGTGGACTATTAGAGTTAGAGGATGATAGTGGAGGTAATGTCTGTGGCCGGAAACATTAGTGCATGAGCATTTTGTGAGTGAGAAGCTATTATAATAAGAGGATTAGTTACAGTAAAGTTCAGCGAAACAGACAGAAAAGGGAAGCTTGTCACAGTTCATAATAAGAGTGATTCATGTTTGCGGGTAACTCTTGAGGAAGTGAAAGCTGCTGGGAAGGGGGAAGAACAATAACAGCCATAGAGTGAATCAGATGTGTTGAGTTTAAATTTAACCCAGGCCACATCCCAAAACTGCATCTAATTTACACTCTACAGCTTACATGTCTATCAGTAAGGACTGACTGATGATGAATGTGCAAAAAGCGGCAGTAATTATATAGTATAGTATGTATACTGTAACCAGGTATAGCTGTTCAGTCAGGGTATTTGCTCGTGACTGTGTCATGCAGTCATACAGGCCTTGCTCTGTTCGTGCTGTCTGTCAGTGTAAACAGTCTGACTTTGTCTCTGTTCACTATTCTACTCACATTCCAGTCTATTGACGCAAAGAAGCGATGTCTTTTTATTTCTTCTACTCCGTCTGGTCCTGCACCTGTGAGACACAGAGATTGAGAGAACAATGTTAGTGTTCACATCTGTCACGAAAACAGACAGCATGACATAAACACCTAATAAATGTACTGTTTAATCAAATGTTTTAGTAGAACTTTTTTTCTGAGCTTCCATATGAAAGATTTCAAGTTAAAGTTAGATTTTTAGAGATTTTTACACATAAATTCATGAAAAAGTTCACATAATGCTGACTGAGCTAATCAACAATAGGTAAATCTCACTGCAATATACCAGACTATTAAATCAATAGCAATAATGTCTGATGCCAGAGCTGAGTAGTATGGATTATGGAGGGGTCTGCAGTGAAGAAACATGAGTTACAAATGTTCTATGAATTCAGCACAAATCTATGAAGCACACAACAAAAGTTTCTGGATATTCAGATAAAAAGAATACAGACTTACAGACTTAAACTGAAAGCAAACAACAGCAAAGACAAACACAGATCGCCGCTGGTGTGGCTTTTCCTTGTTGGAGATTGTTCAAAGAAAACAAGGTATTGTTTGCCTGATACCCTCACTGCCAGAAGGGGGAGACTAAAGTCCCAATCTGTAGCTTTGACTTGCTATTATCCTATTCAGCTTTTTGGCCTCTAACATACGAATCCCTCCAGGTAAGAACTGACCTAAATAATCTGCAATCCAAAGCCACACAAAAGTATAGAAGTACCACTACCATTATTCTGACATGCTTTTACCGTACCAAGTCGATTTGCAGGATTCCTCTTAAACAGTGCTCGTAATAAACTCTGCACCTCGGGGCTGAGGAACTGCGGCATTCCCAGCTTGGCTCTGTGGACACCGGACAAGAAACTGGTTTATTTTTCTGTTCATGCAGGTAGAGGTGGATATTCTGACACAGCATGTCTTGAATGAACCACACACGAGGAAATGAAGAGCTAATATGTTTAACAAAGAATGGGATCCAGAGGGAAGGTGGAAACTGAACAAAAAATGCTGTTGAACAACGAGTTTGCAGAAAAAGATGTGTTTAAATAAATGCAATACTAAAAATGTGCTCTTAGAGCATTAGAAGCTATGAATAAAAAGCTTTAAGAATGATGACTATGGATTAACAGCTGATCTTACTTCAGAATAAGAGCCATCGTTTCCTTCCGATCTTTTCCTTGGAACGGCAACGATCCGGTCAACATTTCAAACTAGAAAACAGAAGGTAACAACTGTCAGAACACATTAGCTGACAAATGCAATGTGGTGGTGGATTATATAGTTAGTTATATATAAGTTATATCAAGTTGTTCAAGTTTCATCAGTTATTCGCTCCCCCTGAATGTTCATCTAAACATTAGAAACAAAGCTTCACATTCTGAATGTCTCACTGCACGACCTCATTAACCTTTTATTGGATCAATTCTATAAACACTAACATGAACTAAAGACCCAGCCACCAGCACTGCATTTTGTCAAGATACAAGCCCCCATGATGATCTAAGGGAAAAAATCCCTGTAGAGATAAAAAATAATAGATACTGACCACTGTATCGTGCATCAGTCTAACAACAGAATAACACATACAACATACAGTGATATATGATAGGACCATATGTTAGGATGAGAAAATTAAGCTATTTGTTTATAATTCTTCTATCTTCCTAATACAAGCTAAGGACAGAAAGGGTTGAGATCTTTCCCTGGTACGCCTGTGTAGCTGCCAGCTGTCACTGAATGTTAACCTCCTTTTCAGTATTAGTGAAATAAGCCACTAGGCTAACGAAACAAGTAAAATCCAGCTGATGATTACTGAAAGTGATGGGACCCAATCTGCTAGATACGGTAATTAAGCAGCTTTACTGCCAGAAGAAAGCCAAATGAAGAATCCGGTACAATGACATATTATCTAAGAGCTGAGCCTGTAGCTCATAAAATGAAGCGAATTCATGAGTAGGTCAAACATGCAAGTCAGCAAGTAAAGCGCCTGTTAACTAAGAGGATAACCTTTGCACATAAAAGGATGTACAGAGTCTGTAAACGATTCTTACCATAAGTACCCCAAATGACCACCAGTCAGCGCTTTGTGTATGGCCTCTCCTGTTTACGACCTCTGGAGCCATGTATTCTATTGTTCCACAGAAGGAATAAGCTCTTTTATCGTGGTCAATAGCTTCCTTACTCAATCCAAAGTCTGAACAGAGAGAGAGGAAGAGCGAACAAGGTAAGAAAGAGAGACAACAACAAAACAGAAACATACAAACTCTTTCCAGTAGAGTGATCTGACCAGTGATCTTGATGTGTCCTTCTTCATCCAGTAGAATGCTAACAGGAAGAAAAGAACACTGTAAATAAAAATGACTGGTACAAATACAAGGATATAAGAAGAGAGTTTTTCTATGAGGTAGTACTTTTCAGGTTTGAGGTCCCTGTAGATAATCCCCAGACTGTGTAGATGATCCAAGGCCAGAGCCAGCTCTGCAAGATAAAACTTCACATCCTCTTCTGTAAACATTACCTGGAGCAAATGAACACCAGGGTGTATTAGGCAATATGCAACACAAAAGAACAAATCAGTTATGAGCTGGTAGGCAAAGTTTTAACTGTTGAAGGAGTAGCAGCATTACTGTCAATAAAAAGGAAATAACTTTGCTACAACATTTCCAAACCAGAAGGTGTTAAATTTGACAAATCACAACAGCCAAAAGTATCTTTTTACTGATTGGTTTAGAGCCCTGGATCTCACCTGAGAAACACAACACAGCTGCATATATTGACTCCCACTGATTCCTATAATAGACTGTGAACAGTCTAGACTTGTGATCTTTGAATGGAGAAAGAACCAGAGAGTCTATCAGCCCTACCTCCTTGGACAAACGAGTGAAAAGGTCTCCTCCGCGGAGGAAGTCCAGGATCAGATAAAGCTTCCCTTCTGTCTGAAAGGCTACACAAACAAACAGATACAGACACACAGACAGTCAGTTATATAACACAAACCGAGGCTAGATTGTTGTAATGGGGCTGTATTGTGTTCTGCTCTATTATAAAAGGTGTACATGCAAATCTGCAGACAAGGTACAACAACAATATTAAATCTTTTACTTGTCCTAACCAGATCTTGCACAAACACCCAGTGCTAATGCAAGGCAGAGCTACAGCGTGACTAGAAAAGGGCCATGCTTGCTCTGTTCATGCCCAGATTAAAAAAACAGAGTTTGTTTGTTGTACAGTAAAATCAAATTTTACCCGTTACTTCCATTAAAAATACAAAGTAGTAGAGTATGTAATTCATACTCACCATAGTGGAGTTTAACTATAAATGGGTGGTTCACTTCTGCCAGAATATCTCTTTCCATCTTAGATCGCACACGATCCCGGACTGAGGAGGAGAGAGAGGGCCATCAGTTTAATGCATATCCATTCAGTTCACTCTGCTTAACTGTGGATGAATTAAAACAAGCCTCAAATGCCATCACTATGTTTCCTGTCAGATGAAAGTGCATTTCTTGAATTGATGGATGCAAACTGAATTAAACCCATCCTGTGGCGCTGCCGGTCCATAGCACAAACCCCAATCACAGCGTTATTGCAGCATCTGTCTCCTTGACAGGATGAGACTGTGACTCTTTAAATTCCAGGGGTGCAGGTTAAGAGGATTAAGGCTTGTACAAAGACACTAAATCAGCACATGACATCTCAGCCTGCTTTTACAGTACACCCTCGTTTACAATAATCCCAAACTGTTTATCTGAATCAAAAGTACAAACTAACCTCTTTTATCCCAAATCCCCTGGATGAAGGCACTGCGAGAACTCGATCCTATATGTCTCATCACTCCTTTATACATCCAGTATTAATTGTCAGTACTGTGTACTCAATGGAGGCCGCTGTTTGTTTTGTAATTTTAATAAGAACGTGATATTCGAGGGATTTTTAGCAGCAGCATTATTATTATACATTATTAATGAAGGCTGTGGGAAATTTATCTTAGTCCTTAGTTTGTCAAGCGGATTAATAGTTTGACTTAAAGTGCTTTAAATTTCAGCATTTAATTTTATGGCTGAACTTTCTATTTTCTGCACAAACCAAACATACAGCAGAGTGTTTTATTATGTTATGCGGTACCTTTCAGCGTGGCTTTCTTCAGGACCTTCATGGCATATAGCTGTCCCCTGTCCACTCCTCTAATCTTTCGAACCAGAAACACCTGGAAACAAATACAAATGCAGACCGCTAGCAGGGTATTTTTACAGACCTCATTCAGTCACACTTCCAGTCACTACACAATATTGCGTGCACATTTCTTTTTAATTTGCAAGTTTCCAAACTGAGTCAAGAGCCGGTTACCACGCAACACATGAAAGAGCACAAGCACATAAGTGCTGTTTCAGTGTCACAGAGACAACGACTATGATATAAGCATGGCCTGTCAAATGCTGATTAGGGACTGTATAGTACGCCATGTAGAAACACTACACAGGCCACACTGTGACTTGACCTCTCTGTGCCTGCCAGTGGCTTTGGAAACAGCATCCACCATCCACATGCCAACATCTGCCCCACGCAGACGTTTAATCTACACTAACACTGACAAGTCTGTGTGCCTTTGCTAATTTAAATAAACACAGTGGTCTATGAAGCCACTGTCAAGGCAGCCAACTACAGATAATTAGAAATAGATGGCTGATTACATCAATCAGCCATAACATTAAGACACCTTCCTATATTGTGCAGGTCTCCCTTGTGCCTCCAACACAGTTGTGACTCATCAGAGAATGGACATGGGCCTTCTGAGGGTGTCCCGTGGTGTCTGGTAACAGAGTGTTGTTAGTGGGGGCCTTTGGGTCCAATGGGTTGAGGGGAGGGGCCTCTGTGGATCATCCCACAGATACTTGATCAGTTTGGGATCTAATGAATTTGGAGGCCAGATTAACACCTGTTCTTAATGTTTTTGAGTTGTTCCTTAACTGTTTTTTTTTTTTGTGCTCCTGTGTCAGGCTGTATCACGCTGGGGATGGCTGCTGCCATCAAGGAGTGTCATTGCTATGGGTTGGGGATGCCTGGTCTGGTCTAGGTGGGTGCTGCATATCTAACTAACATCCACATGAAACTTTCCCAGCAGAACATTGAATTGTCACAAGATGGTCAATGTTATATACTTCTCATATACTTCGTCATTATGTTGTGGCTGATCCGTGTATTTGTATTGCCCGGGGAAAGTTAGCGTTGGCATATTTATTTATTTTATCCCAAAGGTCATACAGAGTTCCAAACTTTTCTTGGGGAAATTCTGCACAACTGGGACTAGGACACTTTTTCTAGTTCATGCCAAACTAAATGCTACTGCATATAATGATATTCTAGGCAATAATGCACTTCTGTTTTTTTTTTTCGGTTGCAGTTTGTTGAGTCCTGTTTGTCATTGCATAAAGCAAGGCCCAAAAACAGGGTTTTCTGTGTCCAGTGGTCGGCACAGAGCTTTGAATTCAACATGCCTTTGTGTTGAATAACCTCTCCAGACTGTGAACCAGTCCGTACTGCTCCACATCGCTGCCCGACCTTCATGCTCTCGTGTCTGAACGGGAGCAAATTCCTGCTGTGTGGCTTCAAAGACATCCCAAAGGACTGGAGGCAATAATATCAGCATATTAATGCTCATAACTTCAGCAGTCACACAAGTGTACGCGTACTTCTGGCCATATGGTGTGAAGTCCAGATAATCTACTTGAAGTGTTCATGAAAACAGTGCAAGTGATGTTCATATTACATTCATTTAGCCGAAGTAATGACATTCTGGGCCATCCAGGCCCTGCAGGTGGTAGTCACTGATGGATTATTACTTTGTCTTGTAGTGTCAACATCGAGGTTCACTGTTATTAATAAACCGGCTCTTGTGTTGTAGCTGTAAATATAGCTGGTGTCAGTGATTATTTAGTACCTTGCCATAGGAGCCCTGTCCCAGCACCTTAAGCAGTTGGAACTGAGAGGGGTCTGCTTTCTCACAGCCCTCCTTAACATGGTGGCTGATGTCGATCTCTTTAAGTACACTGTCATCCTGAGGAAAGAAAAACAAACATCATCACTGACATGTCACGTACATATGTGGAAAGACAGACTGAGAAACTGAGACCTAGCTCTAGGCTGAGTTACATTTTATAACATCTCAGCAGTTTTTACTATAATATCTACTCTTAAATCCGAACCTAAAAACAGATTCTGGTTATTTTTGAGCCATCATGTTATATATGGAAAGGTATAGCAGGAGGTCAGAGGCAGTGATGCGGACACTGGACTTTTTCAGTCCATTTAATCTGCTCAGTGAAGTGAGACACCAACTGCCAACCGGAGACACAGCTTAGACCGGACGGCGTGACAATGTGCCACAATTTTGTAAAACTGTCACTGTCGCCGAAGAGCTTTACATCCCACTTTCAATCATGGCATGTGTTTACCTTTATAGCTTTACCTGGGCTTGGTAAACCTATTAAGTTAATGGTTGTAAATCATTTGTTTTGCAAACTTCCATGAGTGTGATGCGAGCCGTAACACAAGCTCCATTTTTAGCTCTGATTCTGTCTTCTCTGACGAAGGACTTTGCAAAGACGTTCACATGTGCAGCTTTGCATGGCAGAAAAAGTGGTAAGGATTTCTCTTCGTTATGTGCTGTTTAAATGCATGCTCTGCTCAACCCGCCGTCCATCAAACAGCATGCAACAGTCTGATAATGGAACCAGATCAATATGGGAAACAGAGTCATTTGTAAATCCCAGAGCCCACATGAAGCTAAAAATAATCTGCCACATTTGTTTCTGCTAAGGTGGCAAGTTCTTTGATGCTATCTTTTTTAGAGAGTGTTGATGCTGTGGCAATGACACCACAACACATTTATCTTCCTGTTACAGTTTCCCCTTACTAAAACCATCAAAATCAAGCCCAAGATCAGCTTTCAGCATTTATTTTTATTCGGACTGTTGATTCCACTTCTTCAAAAGTGGTTTCTTTGATGACTGCAATTTTGTAGAAATTGTAGATTGATGCATTGAGAAAATAACACTTATATAAACGTATGCATGGACCAGGTGAAATATTCCACTGGCTATTTTGTTTGCCATTAAATGTAATTAAGAAAAATTTAGATTTTTGTGCTCCTCAGTGAGAGAGGTAAGGAAGCTAACCTGACAGCATATCAACTGCTGACATAACAGCACAGCAGACTGTATCCCACATCACACATTTATTCATTCTGAGTTTCAAAGCACAGTGTGAATATACAGAACTGTATTAAATTAGAGCGATTCCATTATGTAAATTGGCATAAAACTGATTAGAGCCAACAGCATTTGAGCATGGTGTTAATACGAGTGGGATGTGCTCGCTGGGTGTAACACAACAACGTGTAGGGTTTAAAGGTGGCTGGCAAACTCATACTTATGATAATGAAGTCGTCTTGATGTGATGTAACTGACTGGGGTGTGGTTTGAAGTGTGGCATGATTTTAATCAAATTGCCTTTTGTGGGGCCGACTGGGGCCTTTCTGTGTGGAGTTTGCATGTTCTCCCTGTGTCTGCATGGGTTCTCTCCAGTTACTCCAGCTTCCTCCCACCGTCCAGAGACATGCTTGCTGGGTTCATTGGTGATTCTGAATTGGCCGTAGGTATGTGCATGTGAGTGTGAATGGTTGTCTGTCTCTCTGTGTTAGCCCTGCGACAGACTGGTGACCTGTCCAGGGTGTACCCCGCCTCTCACCCGATGACAGCTGGGATAGGCTCCAGCCCCCGCCTGACCATTCACAGGACAAGCGGTTACAGAAGAAGAAGATGCCTTTTGTGGTTAACCGCTGGTTTGTTCGTTTAAAAAGGAAGCAGGAGTGACACTAGTTAAGCAGGGGGAAACAAGTTCAAGGCCGTCGCACCAGCTCCTGGGGTACTGGCTTAATGGCCTCTGCTTCACGAGGAGAACATTCCCGCTTGGGTCGTCAGACCATCTCACAGACGGGCAAACAAACAGGGAAAACAACACAAGCCGACACTGGGAAGGTCAATCACACAAACAGGCAGACGGTCTGTCAAGTTGATCTATCAGCTCTCCTTCACAATATAAGAAATAACAAGCAAACAAGGGAGGGGGAGTTTGTTTTCCATTTCTATCCCAAACAGGTAGATGTGCTGCAAACAGCATGCTGCCTCTCACTCTCCCCTGCTGGTTTGTTTGGGCTATAAATAGACCCTCCTTTGCTGTGGCAGTTCACTGAATCAATCTGTCTGTATCCATTCATCTATCAACCTGCCTACCTTGCTGCTTGTTTGCTTGTCAGGGTTTCTGTCGGACTGCATCTGCATATAAAACTGCTCCCTCTCTGTCTAAACACACACAGTGTCTCCCTGGCCTCCCTGCTTTCTGGATTCCTGACAGGCAGCCAAAGCAACAGCTGTAATGATGCAGCAGTGACTCCAGAACCACTCCACAACCAAAACACTCCCATGTGCACTCAGACTTCACAGACATCCCCCACAGCTCCAGACGTAAGCTCTTCGTTTTTGTTTTTTAATATTATGCTAACACATGGCGCAATTGAGACGCAGTCGCAGATTTTGCGCACATGTCGTGCCTGGTCGTAAGAAGTTAGCCCTGCAAAGGTGCAACGGACTGACCTCTAGTTGACAGAATCCAGTGCTGTTCTTGTTCCTTGCAGCCTTGTTCTTCAGGTAGATGGAAAACCATCTCCGCACTGTGAATTTTCGCGTGCTGGTATCCATGGCAACGGGCAGACCTGTGCAACTATCCCATAATGATGAACATCTCCCTGCAGGGGGGTCCTAAGGTAGCGGCGCAGACACGGAGCTTGTATTGGTCGTCTACTTGTCCCGCACTTCCTCCATTGGCCCATCCTCAATGCAGTCGTCGCTTTTTAGTTTGTCCATCATTCACATGCGCTGCCTGTCTCTCCCCGGTGGGTTTCAGTCTGTCGTGGCCCCCCTCCCCTCTGCTTCTCAGCTGCAGTGGAGGGCAGTCGGCGCGCCGTCGGAGTTGCAGCAGAGCTGTTAATCTACGCAGACAGACAGCGGGAAGCCGGGCGCAGGGGCAGGTGCTGCTGGGTTTGGGATTGTGGACGGTGTTTTGCAGCACGGCTCGCTGCGTGACGCTGCAGGGAGAGGTGACGAATAAATCTGTTCCGCTGAATCAGGAGAGGTGTGTGTGAGCTCCCCCCCCTCTCACATCTCTCTCTGCCCGTGCATGTGTGTGTTCATCCCCTGCTGCCTCCCTCTCTCTCTCTCTCTCTCTCTGCAGAACAGGGATTGTCACCAGTCACATTGTGTGCAGGCAAGCTCCCGGCCCCTCCCTGTCTATTTCTCCCCTGTTGCCTCACCTCCCTCCCTGTTTCTCCCAACAGCATACAGCAACAGCTGGCGAGGTCACATGGTGTAACGCAGCTACCTCTCCCTCTGCCCACGTCCCCTCTCCTTTTGCTCCTGCATGGCATCCAATCACACACAGGCAGAATGGAGAAAAAAAAAAAAAAACGAAATAAAGCAGCATGACAAGAGATGAAAATGGTGTGGCTCAAACCCAGGGCCGTTACATCACTGTGCTATAGTACAGCTGAGGATAGCAATCAATGTTACAATCTATAACGATGACAGAAACAAGGACATCAGTCACAGAGAGTATGATCTGGTGGATCACTGGGCATGTGTGCGTGTAGGTGCTTGGATCTGTCACATCAGCAGCTTTCCAGAACTGCAGTGTTACATAACCAGAGAGAGAGAGAGAGAGAGAGAGAGAGAGAGAGAGAGAGAGAGATGGATATAGACGCCAAAGGGAGTGGAAGAGACAGGGGAAGCTTTATTACATGAAAGCAGTAAGTTTAAATAAGGTGTCCCTGGCGGACCCCGGGCTTAGTTGAGTCAAAAATAAGCTTTCACATTGTTAGGGCAGTGCCATTCAAATGCTCAAAAGGGTGATCCCTCAACCTGGAACATCGCTAGAAACAGAGCTCACTGGGCTGTTTTCTTGTATTTAAATGGATTTTGAACACATTTTGGATGCAGCTGGCACACAGCTCTGGGGAAGTTTTAGCACTATTGAAAATGTAATCTAATGTGTTTAGTCAATCTGCTGTGCTGTGTTGTGGGAGGAGATTCAGGATTATGGGCGGGTGTCTTTGTCCCAGTAGGATTAGAGCCCTGTAAGGAGATCACAACATTAATATTTATACACACCAAGCAGATATGGACGGACAGAAAGACATGTTGAAATACAGTATAGTACTGTTAGCAGACCATGCTACATGGATATACAAATGTTAAGATGTTAAAACTTTCCTGAGACATTATTTTGTGACCCTTCTGAATACTTTTTTTATTAAAGCTCTACTTTTCTAGATTGAATTCACTCACATTATATGAATTAAAACTGCAATCCTTATCGATATTACAGGTTACATAATGACAATACTGGAGATTTACAAGATATTGAATGTTTTATTAACATTAAAAAAATGACAGCACACGCTTTGATTTCGATAGTTACACATTACAACATTGGTCCTGTGTAGATGCATTTCCAAAAATATTTTCTCACCTTCACCTCATAATTCGATAGCGACTGATTGAATAGTGTTTACAAAAACATTTACTACATCCTAAGCCCACTCACATCAGAGTGTGCGTCATCGTGTGTACCGAGTTTGTGTGGGTTCTTTTGGCTTCCATATTTCATTTCTACTCTCATATCCTTAAAATGAACAGAAGCTTTTACTGGAACCACTTTGAAATGCACTTTCTAACAGAACGAACCTAAGTTGGCAAATATGTGAAGGTTGCTTATGGTAACTGTTACTTGTTCATAATGCATGAAAGATGTAGATGTTTCAGAGTTACATTGTACAGTTTAAAAATGTTTGCCTTTGCCTCAAAAACCAACCCAAACATACTTATCACAAAAAGAGATGTCATTAAATGCAACAGCTGATACATTTGCACACAAATGTTGTATAAAATACACTTAGCAGCATCACAATATGGTATGATAAGGCACAATAAAGATACATGAACTCTACAGTACACAAACTGCCCGCCTGTCCACCACAATGTACCCCAACGTGCTGTACAGCCAGACTCATTCGATTAGTAAGTCAGGAAAGGCCATCAAATCAAAAAAGCACTCTGCTGTAATGGAGTGTACATATGCATTAAACTCCTCCTACCTAAACTCGATTATTTGGACTTCTACGCATCGACGTAAGCACTTATCAGAGCGTTCATCTGTATTTTATTTATTCTGCTGCTATTTTATAACAGCCTTGTTTTATTTACGTATTGTTACCGGGAAATCTTGGACGCGGATGTAATGGAACGCGTGTTACATGTTTGTTATGAACTCGCATTGTATTGGTTTATGCAGGATATTAAACAGACAGGTCACTAATGTGCTTTTGACAAGTCACATGTTTTTTTTTTTGTTCAAGAATTTCCAATAGACACAATCTTTGTGTCGCTTTGACATTGCACTAACTGATACTTGTTTTAGATGCATTAACATTGTCAACAAAACTATGTGTTAATTACGAACCCTGAGAAATAAAAAATGAATAGCCAGCACGTGTGTACTAAATTACAGTACATTTATAATCAAAAAGACATATGCGTGCATGTAGAAGTATTGTGTTGTTGCATTTTATGGAAGAGGTGGGTAGTAAACTGGCGTGTCATTGTCACACACACTGAATCCAGACGGCCTGTTAACCTCCATGGGATCGTTCCAGCCTCTCTTAGGGATGGGTTTCATGAAGAGCTGTTTCTCACAGTCCAGGAGGTTGAAGTCTGGGTTGAAACAGATCTCAATCTGTCCCAGAATCTGGTAGTCAGAATTCTGTCAACAAATAACATTAGAAAAACACAGTTTCAGAAAAATTAACATCTGCATTCTTGAAAAGCAGCAACATCCAAAATGCAGACAGGAATTTGTTTATACCTTTGATGGGTGGATACACTGGATTTTTGGTGTTACGCCGTAGAAGTTTTGTATCACTCCCTCAATTTCTGCAAACTACACACAGACACATTAGAAGAGAAAAGACAAAGATATGAGGCAAAAAAGTATTTCCATTAGATACATATACTATTGAACCGTACAAATAGACTTACAGTGTAGTACTTTTGAGAAGGGGTGATGGCAAACTTCTTCAGGATGCTACAATAACAGAAACACAGATATCCATTTGAGGGTTGGAAGTGTTGTTGCTTCTATCCAAAGTAATAAAGAGTTTCTATGAACTAGGCTGCAGAGTGTTTACAGGAATCGGGAACATCATTGTTCCTGAGGAAGAACGTGTGTGCAAGTGTTCTGTACCTGTCCAAATCCAATTTATGATATAGCTCCAGTGCCTTGCCGAAGTATTTGTGTTGACTATTCAGGGAATCAGCTCTGGCTGCACATGTACCGTGTTTGTTCCATTCATACTTCCTGTAGAAACAGAAAAGCAAGTGGCAAGTTTAACTATTGAATATACACAATTAAGTCTGGGTTACACCCCAAGGTATGGTCACCTGTTGTATCATGATTTGGAAATTTAAGGTAATCTAATACTGAGTATATCTGCTGGTCTGTAAAACATACTGTAGTGGTAGTTGTAGACATGTTATCTCTTACTCCTGAAACTTTAATCTACTTTAGATAAAGCCAGTAAATGAAGAACATATGAGAAAAACATGCGTGCTAAACATAATTTAAAATGCCATTACAGTCAGTAATAATACGTTTTTACTCCCAGCTTTATAAAGAGGTAACATACGTATACTGTCCAATACTACACTCAACACTATTCTATAGCAATGTGGGTGTCCAAAAAAAATTGTAAACAGTTTGCATAGCAAAATCTTCTTGCAAGCACTAGATTTCTATAGCACATAACGCTGGAACTCAACTCATCAGGGGAAAAAAAAAAAAAAAACATACCAGAACTTTGTAGATGAGGGGTTAAGCAAGTCAGGCCAACTTTTCTCCATGTCTGGTAGCAGATCCTGAGAACACACAGCCAAGAATACACTTGTTTTATTTGTCAGTAGATGGTTGTTTTCTCTGTAACAACCTGAGTAAAGGGGGGAGAATTCATGTAGGTACCCTCTCAAATTCAGTTTTTACCAAATTTTATCATCTGGCTATTGTGAAGGGTAAAGGTCTCTCTTTGTTATCTGATTATTTCTTTTTTAAATTTTACACTTAAGAGTAAAGACACCTAGTCTTAACAGTGTTATACCTCTATTTCGGAAGGGTTGAAATGCCATGATGAATTACAGTCATTCCCTTTATCTGGCCTGAAAAACAGAAAGAGTAAATCAAAGTAGACATTTCAGCCAAGCAATCTTGACAATAATGAACAGCTGATATGGCACAAGATGTGCAATAATGGATGCATTAAAAAGTTGCAATAAAACAGTACAATTACTCTACCACCTTTTTAGAGCTGTAAGACAAGAACACACACTTAAACAATTAAAACACACACACACACATACCACAGTCCATGTAATGTCCAGTAGCTAATATTGGGATGGCAATGTTCCATCTGAAATTCATAAAAAAATGTTTTATTAATAAAAGTCCTTACTTTGTGTGACAAAGACATGTATGAAGAATTTCTTTTTATTTAAAATGTTATAACTATATTAAATAATACCCTTGACATGACACCCTGAGCAAACAAACAACAAATGATAATTCACACCAAACAGAAACTTCCCATTTTAATACCACAGTGTTGCAAAATGAAAGCTACTTCTGATAATTAAAGTTGAGTTAATACAGTCAAGCATGTGATATAAAACCACATAACACTGTAACAGCAATGTGGTTAGGAGAAGTTCTATATCATGGGACAGGTTCTCGTTGCAGCATAATAAACTGAAAAAGTGCTGCCAATAGCACAAAATAAGGGATGTACATTTAACAGTGAAAGAAACCTCCAGCCCTTGTGGCCACATACAGAGGTTGTCTAATCAAACCAGATTGTTGACACAGGCAGTCTCATGACCCAGACACAGACATCACATGATATTAAATGCTTATATGTTAAGAGAGCAATAGATGCATTCTGCAGCAAGAAGCTTCAGCCTGGTGACATAAAAGAACGAACCAACCACATCGAATACCATAATAAAAATTAAACCTGATGGCTTCTCATTAAGGGGAGTGTCCATGTATATTATAAATAAATCTTAACTCCACTACAGAATTACTTCAAGCAAAGAAGAACTGCCTTCTGCAGATGCCCTGTCAGAACTCAGACATCAGCTAATAGAAATGCTCGACCTACGGAAGAACTGTCACAGTATATGAAGCAGTTCTGTGAAAGATGATCCTGATCTTGTCAGCAGCTTTCTTAAACACTAGTTCTTAAAATGTTGCTATCACATGAGGTGCAACCAGTTGTTAAAGCGTTCAATACTTCCCCACCAGCATTGTGGATGTCTACTGGGTCTGTTTAATATAGATACAAATTCTTAACAGTGTGTTAGGCACACTGTGTTTATCTGTGTTTAGATGAAGATCCGGGCAGATTTTATGACAAAAGAACGAGGAGAGGGTAATGCACTGTATAAGAGTTATATACACTATACATTGCTAATGTGGTAAATGACTATTCTAGCTGCAAATGTCTGGTTTTTGGTGCAATATCTACATAGGTGTATAGAGGCCTAGTTCCAGCCACTATCACTCCAGTGTTCTAATGGTGAAATGTGTTTGCTCATTGGCTCAGAAGGCTAATTGATGATTAGAAAACCCTTGTGCAATCATGTTCACACATCTGAAAACAGTTTAGCTCTTTACAGAAGCTACAAAACTGATCTTCCTTTGAGCAGATTGAGTTTCTGGAGCATTACATTTGTGGGGTCAATTAAACGCTTAAAATGGCCAGAAAAAGAGAACTTTCATCTGAAACTCGACAGTCTATTCTTGTTCTTCGAAATGAAGGCTATTCCATGCGAGAAATTGCTAAGAAATTGAAGATTTCCTACAACGGTGTGTACTACTCCCTTCAGAGGACAGCACAAACAGGCTCTAACCAGAGTAGAAAAAGAAGTGGGAGGCCGCGTAGCACAACTGTGCAAGAAGATAAGTTCATTAGAGTCTCTAGTTTGAGAAACAGACGCCTCGCAGGTCCCCAACTGGCATCTTCATTAAATAGTACCCGCAAAACACCAGTGTCAACATCTACAGTGAAGAGGCGGCTGCGGGATTCTGGGCTTCAGGGCAGAGTGGCAAAGAAAAAGCCATATCTGAGACTGGCCAATAAAAGAAAAAGATTAAGATGGGCAAAAGAACACAGACATTGGACAGAGGAAGACTGGAAAAAAGTGTTGTGGACGGACGAATCTAAGTTTGAGGTGTTTGGATCACAAAGAAAAATGTTTGTGAGACGCAGAACAAATGAAAAGATGCTGGAAGAATGCCTGACGCCATCTGTTAAGCATGGTGGAGGTAATGTGATGGTCTGGGGTTGCTTTGGTGCTGGTAAGGTGGGAGATTTGTACAGGGTAAAAGGGATTCTGAATAAGGAAGGCTATCACTCCATTTTGCAACGCCATGCCATACCCAGTGGACAGCGCTTGATTGGAGCCAATTTCATCCTACAACAGGACAATGACCCTAAACACACCTCCAAATTGTGCAAGAACTATTTAGAGCAGAAGCAGGAAGCTCATATTCTATCGGTGATGGAGTGGCCAGCGCAGTCACCAGATCTGAACCCCATTGAGCTGTTGTGGGAGCAGCTTGACCGTATGGTATGCAAGAAGTGCCCATCCAACCAATCCAACTTGTGGGAGCTGCTTCTGGAAGCGTGGGGTGCAATTTCTCCAGATTACCTCAACAAATTAACAGCTAGAATGCCAAAGATCTGCAATGCTGTAATTGCTGCAAATGGAGGATTCTTTGACGAAAGCGAAGTTTGATGTAAAATCTTATTTCAAATACAAATCATCATTATTTCTAACCTTGTCAATGTCTTGACTCTATTTTCTATTCATTTCACAACGTATGGTGGTGAATAAGTGTGACTTTTCATGGAAAACACAAAATTGTTTGGGTGACCCCAAACTTTTGAACGGTAGTGTACATTAGGTACACTAATGATGACACTAAGATGTGATACATCTAATAGTTTAAAAATACTATGTTAAAATAAATCTGTACGTAAAGACGAAAAGAAACTCACAGAACAGAAGGTGGCTGGCCAGTGATGGGTCAGGATCAGTTTGTTCCACATATGGCTGAAATACACACAGTCCTCGTAAACAGTTTGTTCATTATAGACATAACAATGATATTATCTCATGTGGGCTATATTTTAATTCAGTAGACAGAGACTATTAGGGCAGTCAACAGCGCAGTCCTCACCAGAGCGTTTACCATTTTATTAATGTCTATATACAGTATGTTGAATATTTTTTTCTGTACTTACGGTGGTGAAATCACAAAGCCAGAGGACAAGACCGCTGCCAGGCAGACCAGGAGAGCAGTGGAGAGCCTCATGACTGATCTAAAACAAAATAATAGATTAGTCAGTGAATCACTCTTCTATCCAGAACCCATGAGTGACGATCAGAAGGCCAGGTCTTTGCAACATTAAAGGTATGGAGGAGCAAAAGTACCAAAATCACAAATAATGAACAAATAAATTTGTTTTACATATACAAAATGTGATATTGCCCTGCAATAGACTGGCGACCTATCCTGGGTGTACCCTGCCTCTCAGCCGATGACAGCTGGGATAGGCTCAGATGAATGAATGAAAAAAAAAAGTGATATATTTACTTTGCATTTATTAGCTTTCCCATTTAATTAGATTAGATTTTTCCACCTACTTATTTGTATCTGTCTTTTATTTTATATTTCTTAACAGCTACGACTTGTGCATTTCCAGCCCTTCATGTAAAACCTTTTCAGAGAGGAGTCTTTACGTTTAAATGGTGATATAAGTCAGATAAACTGAAGACTGCGCTAGCATGACAAGTTAGGTAGTGGAGGAAGTGAATGACAATGAAAACCTGACCGCAAAATTGGGCAATCGATAAAACACGTCAAATGCAGAGGAAACGTCATACACATTGTATATTAGCTGAGTTAGTTCTGCACACTCGGGCCTTTTTTATTTTTCATAAGTCAAAGAGAAGACATTTCAAACGTCCCAAGTAACGATGAACACTTTAGAGGCAACACAAAAGAGCAAACCACAACTACTCAGAAGCTTTCTGCACTGCAATTCACAGTGACGCAGGGAAACACACACACACACACACGAAATGATACGACTTTTACGTTCACAGTTCATGTTTTATTGGACATTTTTAAGGAATGTCAGCTCTTAACAACAAACATACGAATTTGAACACAATGAGCAGGCACAATAAGTGTTTTTCTGTAGCAAACATTAACTTTACGCAACACTCCGTCTCTGAGTCAGCAAAAACGCTAGCTAAGCCTAGCTAAAAACACGGTTAGTAACGGCAGTTGGAAATTAGCCTTTAAACAATAGCGTTAAACATTAGCGTTGTTTCCGTCACGGGAAACTCTGGAGAACTACAACGTAGCTCAACTGCAATTTTAACCTACCGGTTGAAAATAAAAGTAAAGTTTATATTGGTCTCACCTTGTGCCGTATATGCTTGCAGCGAAGACTTGTAAGAGTTTCACGAACGCCAAGCAGTTTCTCGTTTAGATAACTAGGTTAGCACATTACACCGGACATACTGCCAGCACAGTACCGAACAAGGCACGGTCTGTTGTTTATGTCCCACAGTTGCTTTATTACCTGCGTGGCTGTTCAGCCAATCCTGAGCGCCGCACAGCTCATGCGTCATCACGCATTTCAAATCGGTTGCTTGCGTTATTGTACCCATAGTGTACCCCTCCGCTGTTTCTTGTTGTTAAAAGAAAAAGAAAAATACTAAAATTGCTTATTGGCAGTATATCATTGCCCGTTTATCACAATCGCAATAAATAAATAAGTGATAAACTAAAGACAAACAAACAGCACTGGAATGTTTCCCTCCTGTGTGGTAGTATGTGACATTTATATCAGGTTTTGCAATGACCACTATTTTGGTAATATATAGGGAAATAAACTTACACAAGAATACACAAGGAAAAAAAAGATTAATGAAAATGTTGTTGAATGTGATCATCAAACTTTCTCATTCTGTAGTCGAGTAGCAGTGTTTTGAATTTTGAGGAAAAAGTCTCGATGATAGGATGATTGTTGCAGTTGGACTACGCTAACAACCCAGGGGGGGATTTACTCTACATTTCCTTTGTCCCTATGTGCATTCATTCTGGCAGCTGCTCCATATTTTGGCAAGCTGCCACCCTGTATGCTGAGGTCAACAGAAAATGAGGTTTGCAAAAATCCCGGAATGAGCACAGTCTTTGGTATATGCATCCGCTATAACGTTCCTAAATTCTGCCTGTGCAAGTACTTTTGAGCACTTTATAGTATTCTAAACTGCCTTTGATATAAAATTCAATTAAATATACTGCACATTTAGCTTTGAGTTTCTTCAGTTAAATATTCAGTCACATCTTTCACTGTAAAGTGTTCAGCACTAACCATTCATGATTTAAAGCTAATTGGAAAGGCTTGACATATTAAATGCATATAGTGCCCAAAGGATCCTTTTAAATATTCATTATAGCCCAACATGTAAAATTAAGGATATCAGTGAAAGGAGAGTGAAATGAGAGAATACTTCATCCTGCTCTGTCTCTAGGGACATTATGCCAAAAAAAAAGTGTTGACTAAAAAGTTCAGATTTCATAAGAGTCAGAGATGAACTGCATGTTTTCAACTTCAAAAAAACATTTTGTCCTGTCACATTGCCAGTCAGCAATATAATGCACTAAAATAATCTCTGAGGCTTGGTAACATAGTGTACTACCACATGACCAACAGGGGGCTCTTTTTCCATGACAGATGGATGCCACGCTTGTGTTTAGGATCCCCACACAAAGGCATGAGGAGAGAACAGATGTTACAATAGACCACCACAGTATGATGACCCTTCCACTGACTAAATTAAGTTGATAAACCTTTTTCACATGGTGATCTGTCAAGCTTTATGCACTATAAAATTGAGTACAATTCTATTTGGCTCCAGGTAACACATCCTTAAGCTTTTGATATATTTTGTATAGTATAGTCTCTCTCAATTCTGTTATGACCCATAACCTATATATTACCCAAATACATTTGCCAAACTGTGTCCTGCATTCTTGTCGTTTGACTTCTTGTTGGTCGCCTTTTCACTCTCCTCTGTCTGTCTACTCCATTCATACGTCACGCACACTCCTCCCTGAGGCCCCGCCCTTCCAAACGTTCTGCCTTTCCTTTGCTCAAATGTGACTCCAAGCTCTACCCCTCATATGATTCTTGTCTCAGATGTGAAATGCATCTCACAGCTCCTTCACCGTGTCAGGAATAGTCCAGCTGTAACTGTAGCTAGTTTTATAAATAGGCCCTAGCCAAAGTTCAGCAAGCGACAGTATCTCAAGATGTTTCCGAAGCTCTTCAGAGTGTGAAGGGGCATCTTCTTTAAGCTTTGGGATGCTGCCACAGCTACTACATGTATGATTTATTTTCAGTGACAATGCCATTGTGTGGACTAAAGTAAAGTGACTGGCTCTGCGTGCAACTTGAGAAAGCTCATCATGCTTCTGGAGCTAAAAATGTTCCTTGCAAAGGTGTTGCATTGCCCCTCCATAACACGACCATGGTCAGATTCTCTGCATTGTCTAGACAGTTGTTTAGCATGTGCTATTAGGATAAGATACCACAAACCAGCAGATAGGATGACATGTCCTCCAGTAAAAACAAAACTAATAAGTACATTTTGTTCATCAAATAGTTCACTGGTTGTAATGGCCACAAGTCTTGAAGGATACTGGTTATATATAGGCAGCTCTCTCTCCTTATAAGGCCTCAGGGAGAGGCAGGTGGGGGACGGTTGGAGACGGGTGGTGGTTTTGTTGGCCTGGTACTTGGTTTAGGCTGACTCCCTGTGGATTCAGGCTGACAACCGAAGTCACTGCAAAGGGAATCTCAAGGGGTAAGAAAAAACATTTTAAGTCGTTTCTTTTTAAATTCTGCTCATGTTTCTTCTGTGGCATCAGATTTGAATTCCAGTTTTGCTTCAAACCAAAGTGTAGCAGATGAGAACAGTGGCACAGAGTTATAGGGTAGATAAGGGCACAGTCAAGTGTTTTGCTGTCCTTAGCCAGAGCTAATGATACTTAAAGTGATGAATCACAGATTACACCAACATCTGGACTAAAGAAGTAGCAAACAGGGGACTTATTTCAAGCCTTTGTTGGCCACTCTTGTATTTGTCACTTGTTTTGTCTTGGACTAAAAACACAGAGCGTAGGTCTCTATGTGTGTGATTCATACTAAAACTCAAATTGGTTAAAATAGACCCTGAAATAGACGGTAAGAACACTGTTATTTTCAAAATTGCTATTGTGCATTTCAAGGACTTTGGATGTGCTGACTTAATGTAAACTTCCCCTCACGCATTTGTTTACTAACAAATATTTAATCTTTAATTCGGAAACTTAACAAAGAAATTAGCCAATATTATTTTGGCTATCATAACGATTATCAATAGTTAGCACATAGGGAGTATCTGAATTGAAAATGTTTTTGGTGAAGCTGCAGAATTTCAGAGGCTTGTACGGTTATGGCTGAGACTTTCAGAGGGTTACTGTTACAGATGGAGGGGCTCGGGTGTCATTTGGCAGGCGTTGGTGCGGTTACAGTATGGGTCGGACGGACAGAGGCACTGAGATGTAGGACTGATGGCACTGGAATATGACCTGCCTGCAATGACCACTTTTCCTGAAGGCAGTTATGTTAGGATAAGGTGATACCTCAGTGATTTAATTAGTACAGCTCTACAAAGTACTAGTAGGCTGTAGAGTGGGATGAAGTGAAGTGTGTGGAAATGTCTTTTTATGTTTTTTACCTGAATTCATAAAAAATAATGTAAACAGGGGTACACTTGAACAAATGTCAAGTTCAGTTATTCCACTACACCCACAGATGGGTCAAATGCAAACTCAACTGTTATTATTAACCTCAGGGGTCAGAGGTTAAAGGCCGGGGGTTAAGGCATTATAGTTTCTGGTTGGTGGTCTTCTTGACTGAAAGATTTGGGGCATTAGAGTTAAACACTGCAGTGGTAATGGTTATGACATTGAAGCTACAAAGAGAGTTTCAAATTTGTGGAAAGAGGAATATCTTTGAAAGTGCAGCAGGTCCCAGTAGCTTTCAGGTTGAGGCCGGGCAGGAGAAATCACTTCGTGTTTCATCTGACCTTATTTCTATGAGATGATGTAAGGCATTTATACGCCACCGCGTGTGCATGGTGAAGACAAAGTTATGCATTTCCTTTGGCTTCTGTGCTGTAAGGCACATTTTGAAACACCCAGCCACAGAGAAAAATTATATGAGAAAGAGAATGATGTTATTTCCTAAAAGCAAAATACAACAAGTGGACTGCAATGTCCGCTAAATAACTGATCACCAATGATGATGATTAATGATGAGATTTTCATAACATGGCTACAGCAGCAGAGAGCTGGTGAATGACCCATTTGAGTACAATGAACTTTTTACATTTATGTAGAACAAAATAAGTAATGACTTTGCATTTTTTAACTGTCATTTCACAGAGTTCACCTAGGAACTTCCTTCTGTTATGTTGTTTTGTTCACTGGGAAACAACATTACTCAAAGTCCACCACTAGCATGCTATGACAGTTCATGCTGAATTTAGAGCACGAGTGCTTGCATTGTTAAGACAATCTTTGGTGCAGCTGTATAGCCAGCTGCTGTGTTTTTACAGTACTTGTCCAACAATAGTCTTCGTCCATGCCTTTTGTTTATATGTACATTCATGTGTGTGTTGCTGGTGTCTTTAAATCAGTATGGTGTCACCTTGTCTGTGCTGGGTGGAAATAAGCTGTGTTTCTATGTGTGTGTCCTTGGATGTGTCAGTGTTGCCTGTTCCATGTGTCCAAATTCCTTAAGTGCTTTTGCTATTGCTCATTATTTTTGAACACTGTTGACACTGTTGTCATTAAATACTCATTAACTTCTTCATTCCTTCTTTACACTGATCTTCTTCAGACTGCATCTAAATTCAGGAGCTTCTTCAAAGATATTTTGGGGTTGGTAGTCCTAGTGTCTGCGTGTTGGGTTAACTGTGTTCCTGTTCTGATTTGCAAGCGACTATATACTGTACAGTACCATGTCAGTCTGTGTGTTTGTCTGTTACTGGTCCAACAGGTCAGTACCTACAGTGTCACCATGTCAGTGTGGCTCAAACGTGGACGTTACAACCATGAATATCACCACAAACAGAGCCAATATGTGGTTAAAGAATACAGCAGGTACAGGAGACACTTTGATGTTCATTTTAACTAAAGCTAACATAGCCCTTATATAGCCCTAATATTAATGACTTATTAATGTTATTACTAATGGTAGTGCTGTAATAGTAGGAGGCTTGCTACCAAAGCACCATAGCAGGGACAAGGCTTTTCTGGTTACCACAGAGCTAAAGTCAACACTTAATTAACCCCGACCTGGCCGAGTTCAACTCCATAAAGGTTTTCACAAAGTATGTAGGTTTTATTAAGGCTAAAGATGCTGTCTAATCATTCAACAATTCTGTATTGACTTATCTTGGCTACAATAGAAAATGTATAGTAATCACTACAGGAAGTTTTTAGATGAGTTTAGTTATTAAAAATACCACAGCTAGTTGCCTAGTTGGATTGGTATTACTCATTTTAATTAATTGCTGGCTAGAACAACTTCCGTGACCACATTTCTTTTCTTTTTTCTTTTATTTTGTCGCAGAAGGTTGGTCTAGAAGCAAATTGGCAGGCATTATGCTGTAATGGAGAGTAACAATGTTGTAGTGCAGCAGAGTTGAATTTGATTACAGCAGAATGTCTCAGTTGAAAACATGCCACATAGTGAAATCCAAATCCAAATTCACCAGGCTTTTTTTGAGACTGCTGTAATTCTGTTGCCCTGCACCAAGGGAAAGTGTGTCAGTGTGTGTTTGTGATTTAAGAGGAGCACCAATGGCTGCTGTTCAGTACTTACCACATTAAAAAGTCTAATTCTTCCTGTTTCTCATTCATTCTTGCTTGTTTTGTGTGTTTTTTTTGTTTTGTTTTTTTGCGAGCATGCATTTAACCAGTGCAAATGAGAGCCACTTAATATGTTTAACGAAGTGTTCAAAAAGTGCTGTATTCATTTCAACGGCTTTCTTTATTTTAAACTCAAGTAAGTATGTGTGGAATGTGGCTATGAATAATAAGTGACTGGCAGATTATAAGGCACCTGTTGTCACATCATGTTTCTGTAAATAAGAACAAAAAAGATAGAAAGACATCTAAAGTATCTAAACACACAGCATCTTCTATTCACATAGGTTTACCCACTCTCCTCTATAGGGAAACACACAAAACAGAGATTGTGTTCTGCCTGTCATCCGCTTGTAATGCAAATACAAAGACATTTGGACAAGGGTGGCCGCTTCTTCGTCTCTTAATAAGCCGCATTGCTCCTCCTGCTCATGCGCCATTGTGATGGCAGATCACAACACCAACTGCTTTGTCTGCTGCCGCTGCCTGCTTTAAGATCCAATCGACTTTTTGGTCTGCAGTGAAACATTGAAGTTACTTTTGGCCTGAAGAATCTATGGACAACACCGATGAACAACACCAACTACTTGCCGCTCTCTTAAAATGCTTCTCCCTGCTGTGATCACAGCTCTTGCATGTCAGCAGTGAACGTCCTTGTAGTAATTCTTGCAAGAGGCGTCATAGCCCACCTTCTGTAATGTCTTGTATTTTGTCTTGTATTAGCGTCATGGAAAAGGTAAAAAATGTGGGGCATTACTGTCACAGTTCCACTACTTAAGTTTCCATTAATGAGGTATACCAGCTAATCTTTCAGAAAACAGCAGGTGTGTTTGGTCGATTAGTACCAATTGATCAGCACTGACTACACTGCACTGCCTTGATAGAGAACCGTGTGCAGGCCAGCACAGTGAGACCTCAGAAAAGAACATTGCAGAAGCCAAGTCAAGACTTGATTCAGCTGTTGCACATATCTGAAGGACAAAACAATCTCACACAGTGAATCCACAATGAGCCATCTTCTACAAGCTTACTGTGAAGTGTGTTTTGGCAGGGATGCACCCATACAACACATCTATAACATTTTAACAAGTGCATCATACTTAATCAATTTTAAATGAGAATTTAGGCCGTTCACAGCCTGGGGGGTAAACACTGTTTTCCTAATTTTCCAAGTGGAACTGACTGATTGTTTGTCTTTAGCTCTGAGGCGATGGAGGACAGATACGAGCACAAAACAAAAGCTCGCATCCAGGAGGTGGTAAGTATCTATTAATACTCATTATCCAAACTTACATTCTATGATATATGGTGCACAATGTGTAATTATCATATGTGGATTGTATTCATGTTAGTGCAGTGTAATATGGTATAGTGTAGCAAAAGGCAGGTGTGATATAGAAAGGTGTGTGAGAAAGAATTAGTATTATTAATCTGTTTACTGGCATCCCTGTTTTCCTTGTTTAGGTAAGCACCAAGATGTCTCAAAAATATGTGCGTGAGGAGCCCATGATCAGGGGACCACAGTTCCTGGTCAGACTTAGATCACACACTGTGTATGAAAACACTCCCATCAAGCTCTTCTGTACTGTCGAAGGCTACCCCATGCCTATTGTCAAATGGTGAGTATGAACGAAAATCTTTAATATGATAATCATGTTACCCAACCGCACTCTATAGCCATACAATAGCGATACGATAGTAGCTCTTACTCGTGAAGTGGCATTGAAAAATGAACATATAAATGTCTATTATAGTTCCATATGTTTGGGTGCGAGTGAGCTATGATTTTCCTCTTCTTTAGGTATAAAGAGGGTGTGACCCTGGACATGTCCTCTGGAAGGTACTTGGTTGAATCCAAAGGTGGAATCCATTCCCTGGAGATCCTGAGGTACAGTTCAAACAGAGTTTTTGATCACTAGTAGCATTTGATAATGAGGGTTTTTATATTAAAGGGACACTTGACCTAGTTTACTTGTCAGGACAAACCATTTGTGACGTCACCAACAGGATTGCTAATCACCACTTTGAAGGTCAAAGTGAGTAGCTGCAGCCGTTGTCGTAACTTGGCAGTGCCTGCCTACACCTCTCCCAGAGTTAGTCAGTGTTCATTTCTGCTGTAAAATTGGGCATTTCAGCATAACGCCTCAAGTGGTCGTTTTAGGAACTGCAGTTCTTGGCCCTTCCATGCCAATTTTTGATGTGTGGATGTCACAGCTTCCTCAGGACAGGTTAAGTAAAAGATGATATTAGGCTGAATTATGTAATTTGCAAGCTCCGATGTTTTGTTAAGAAATACACAATGGGTGTTTCTGTACGTTATTTAGACATCTACAATGCAAAACATCACTGGAATAAACCTGGACGCTATGTTGTTTTCAATTTGCACATGCAAACTTTCAAGGAACATGAAACATGTCAGTGCAACCGATGTACACAACACAGGCACAGGAAGAGAGCTGGTTGTCGCCATGGTGACTAGTTATCACACAACGATATTGGAAATTAGCAAAGTTGACTATGCTAATTAACATGACATGGTTCTGATATTATTCCAGATACCTACTAGAAACACTGCAGTTTTTCTGTTAGCTTTTCCTTGTAATGCAGTGCTCTGAGCTTCGTGGCCACTGTACTGACAGACCAGTTCTGACTTGAGGAAACATCACGAACCATCACAGAATTTCTCAGATTTTCATTATAAAGGATAAGGATCAGGATCGGGATCGGGATCCACACATAAATTCAGTTATAACGTCAGCTGAGTGTGAGGGTAAAGGCTGTGAGGTTACAGTCGTGGGACCAGAGTATATCCCACTCTCCTTCCAGTCTCTGGAAGCTCAGCTGTTCAAGTGCTGACATCAGTGCTACGTGACACTCCAGGATTCTTTCAGTCATCACTCTTTCCCTGGATCCAATCACCTCCTTCTGTCAGTTACTTACACACAGTTCAGCCAGCAGCTATTACTTCATGTAGAAGATCACTCCTTGTGAGTCTCTCAAGTGTACTAAAACTCAGATAGATACAGTAAATTACCTTTCACACTTTCATGCAGTGTGTGATCTTGTGTGTTCCTCTTTTAAACAGCAGAATGCTCAAAATGGCAGCCAGCATGAAAGGTTTTAAAAATAGAGTGGGGGAACTTAAAGGATGAATCTCTTTTGAATTACAAATTACCAGAAGCTTGACATAATTTTAAGCCAGGCTCATGACAGATGGGAAAATGTGGAATCCCCCATTCCCCCAGCCTCTCCGCTTGAGATCCTTACACCACAAAACTCTTGTACACATTCCCTCACACACATATTCACTTTTTAGTATCTGAAGTAACTCCTGACTGCACTTATGATCCTCTCATAATAATACATTTGCTGCCCTCTCTCAGCTTTTTTCAGAAACTCACTTCTGCTAATTATGTCAACGTCATATTCTCATGACTTCATCGGTCAATGGATTCTGCACATGGTGAAAGTCCCATGTCAGATGATACTGGGGTAATATGAGGTTGTGAAAAAGGAGCGACAAGGTGAGACAGAAATACATAGCGGAACAGAAAAAGAAATTAGAGGGCAGAAAGAAAATAAAAAAGAGGCAACAGTACGGCAATGAATGTGTGGCGTGCAGGAACAAACAGAAACATGACACATTATGACACAAGCGGGCTGCTACAGCTTTACTGCTACTAAAGACTTTCTGTCTACATTTCTCAAACCATAAGAGCAGTTTCACATATTTTCACCCTCTGAGTACTACAGAAAAAAACAGGTTTAATGTTGTTATCTTGTTTTCTCCAACATGACCCGATAATGAGTGTCTGGTTAATTTGATCATACCTGATGTCAGCCAAGATCGCTGTGACTGTTTGGAAGGATCCATAACTGAAAGCCTGAAGTCTGATCGCCCCTGCTCTAACGATGAGCACTGATCTGAACGCTATAGCTTGCCTTTAGGACTTTCTGGCTTTGGGACACATGGTTAAATTTGGCAAAGCTTAAAAAAGTTTCTTATTTAAACATTTTGCTTGAGATGTGGGGATACTGGCATTAAAATTAACTGTGATCCTGACTGCTTTTTGACACCTGTACACAACAGGATTAATTGCTATTGTGCCCGAACAGTGTGGAGATGGCCAAACATCTGAGGCCTCATGGCTGCAGGTGGAACAAATATGACAGCCTCTTACGTAAAGATTACCTAGAGGATGCTTGCCAGTCACTGTGTAGGTACTGTGACTGGGTACTGTATCACATTCTGCTACTCGATGATGATGTGCGGCAGTAGATTTGATCGGAACAGAAGCATTTTTTGTGAAATCTACTCACAAAATCAACCACCTTGTGACTCTGACTAATGTAATGTATTAAAAAGACTGCAAACATTACATAATCTATCCATAATGCATCTGATGAAGCTAGACTGGACGCCAGTTTTTCCTCACACCAGAGCTATGGGTCAAAGCTGGCACCTTCCCTGTATAGCTGAACCAAGCGTTATTGGTTATATATATGTTGATGGGGCTTTTGTTAATCTCTGCTGTGCTTTCTCTGCTGCTGATTATCCTTGGCAACATCATGCATTCATGAGGGGAATATTTGCCCATTTGGCGCATTGTTTTTTTTTTTTTTTTTACACCTTGTAAGAGCAAATCCATGCTGGCACCACTTCAGTGGATTGCATGTAGTCCCGTCAGAGCAGATCCTCGTGGATAAGCAGTGCAACTGGTGTTTAGGCATCTTCCGTGTTTTCACAGATGTCTTGTAAACATTCCTTCAGATTCACTTTAACACCCAGGGCCTGGTACAATGTGAAGAAGAATTTAGTTCTGAAATCTTTAACCATGGCTCTGTTTACTCTTGAATCTGCTGGCTGTTGAGAATCTTTTGATCAAAAATAACTGCAAGATTCATGAACGACAAACTGACCTGTTTTTATTGTGTGTATACTATAGATGCTCAACTGATGACACAGCCCAGTACACAGCGGTGGCTGGTAACAGCCATGGACAGGTCTCTACTCAAGCCTCCATTATTGTCAAGAGTAAGTCACTTCATCTGATTACCTAGTATCAAAGACTGTGATGCTGATTGTCAGGACACATGCATTTAATGTATCCAGCTAAAAAGACTTTGAAAGATAAACTTCATTAAAACCAACCACTTAATATTACTTACATTTTTACGACTTATTGTTTGACTGGAATTTTATTTATTTATTTATTTGATAGGGACAGTGCACATTAATGAACATCTATTCAGACAGCAATAGACGTAAATATGCCGGATTATAGCAACAATGCTAACTTGCATCAGCAGTCCCTAGGCAGGTAACACAAAAACATGATAAGACAATAAGAGCACATCACATGACAGTACATTACTAAGAACCATTGTCAGTCTTGTAACCGTTGACAAAAGTCAATGGTGCTTTGAACCACTGCTTGAGGTGAGTTTTGAAGGTTTGTAAAGTGGGACACTCCCTTATGGAGAGTGGAAGACTGTTCCAGATCTTACTGGCCGTTACAGAATGAGCATTTTGTCCAAAGGCTGTTTTTCTGTGTGGGATCTCACAGTTGTCTCTAGAGGAAGCCCTGGTCCTGAGGCCACTGTGAGACCTTTTTTTTTAAGTCAGACATGGGAGGTGGGGCAAATCAATGTAACACCAGTAACATTTTTTAAGACATTACAAATGTGAAATGACACTGAACAGTTGTCACCAAACTCTTTAACATCTGCATTTTACCGTCTGTCATCTTTCCACATTTCTTTATTATTGCTCCAACCAGCTGCTCATAATAATGGAAACCTCTTGCTGTGTTTTTTGTGTAGGATTCAAGCAGGAGGATGAGTCCAGTCCATATGCGTGGTTGCCTTATACAGGTGGGCATCATAAGTATACCTCCAGGTCCCTTCAGCCTTGTCTGAATATGTGGCTGACTGCAATGCTAAATATAAATTAAATCTCTTTGTTTCTCTCTCTGTTTTAAAGAGGTGCGTATCATGTTTTTTTTTAACCATCCGAATCTATCTCCCTCTCGCTATTCCTTTCCAGCTGCCATGCTTCCTAAGATCCAATACACCAAAATCAACATCACTTTTCTGGAGAAGTTCGGCCCTGTGTTTGCAACTGAGGGAGACTCTGCCACTCTGTCTGCTACCATGACACTGGAGCCCAACCTGGCCAACCTGCAGCCTGAGGCTCAGTGGTATAGAGATGGTAATTGATATAAAGTAGCATATTGTGACAAAGTAATTACCCTGTAATTGCTCGTAATATATACTGACTACCAGACCCAATCGAGTTGACACGCAGCCAGAGGCACAGCAGTGGAAAATGGGACAATGTTACGGACACTATTTTTATTGCATGTTAATTGCACTGAAAGTAGTTAAATGAACTCTAGTAATATACCGTACCTCCAGTTCATGGGCAGTTTAATTTGTCACATGTGTCTGTAGTTTAATTGCAACAGGCGAATTATGCAGAACTATATTCAGTGACACGCCATGTAGAATTCATAATTCATTATAATGAATAGATGATTTTAGTTTTTTTTTAATAACGATGCAGTGATGCTGAATCCATGATCCATCTGTAGACACTCGTCTGTTTGACTCTAAATGGGTGAAGATTGAAACCGGCAGAGGCGTCACCACTTTGACTCTTCCGAACCTCTACAAAGACGATGAAGGCCTCTACACGCTACGCATGGTCACTAGAGGAGGCACCGCAGAACACAGTGCATTTGTCTCGGTCGCTGGTGAGTTGGATCATCACAAAGCATTTTTACACATTAATAATACAGTTATTAAAACATTGTCATCTCCATTACTCCCTGTGCAGATGGGCCTCCCCCAGTCCCCAGTGCACCTGGGGCTCCTATGGACATCAAGATTCACGATGCCAATAGAGACTATGTCATTGTGTCATGGAAGCCTCCTAATACCACTACAGAGGGTCCCATCCTGGGATACTTTGTGGACAAGTAGGAATTATTTATATAAACACCGTAAACAGACAAACTGACCAACGACAAGACAAAAAAATTCTTCTAGCTAACATCTTTTAAAAACAGTTCATGACGATGGACACAGACTATCTGCAACTAAATTTAATGATCGTAGTGTAAATCAGTTCCTACCTATACTGATCATCAGTGTTTTTGCATCTTTTGAATCACTTTCTCAAGATCTTCACACTCATTCTTTTCAATCACAAATGACCTCTCAACACTTCCCCCCTCTTTCCTCCTCATTTAATTATTTAGATGCGAGGTTGGAACTGAAAACTGGACTCAGTGCAACGACCACCCCATAAAGATCTGTAAATACCCAGTGTGTGGGCTGTTTGAGGGACACTCCTACTACTTCAGAGTCAGAGCCGTCAACTCCCGCGGAATCAGCAAACCATCTCGCATGTCTGATCCTATCGCCGCACTGGACCCCACTGAGTTTGAGAGGCTCCATGGTGGGTTTAACTGGATTAGTAGCCTACAGAGAAATGTCCCATCCAGATTTACAGTATATTAGAAGTCTCTCAAGCATCAGTCTGATGATGATCTTTTATCCTTCTGCAGCCAAAAAGCTTGGGGGAAAACTGGATGTTGTGTCTTACCATGATGAAGTTGAAGGTGGGATTCTGATTAAAGTTAACACATGTCTTTATGTATTACTACATATAATATTTATAAAAATCTGTGTGTGTGTTACTGTGTAGCTGAAGGAAAGCCCCCAGGTCCTCCATCAGGAATTTATGCCTCAGAAATAGACAGGACATACGTTGTTT
The DNA here is from genome assembly GCA_005024645.1 of Planiliza haematocheilus. Classification (NCBI taxonomy): domain Eukaryota; kingdom Metazoa; phylum Chordata; class Actinopteri; order Mugiliformes; family Mugilidae; genus Planiliza; species Planiliza haematocheilus. The sequence continues at coordinate 8,357,869 of SRSE01000649.1, read as the reverse complement.
TGATCTGGAAGGCCCCGGCATACTCCAGCAAGGCTCCCATGTGGTACTACATAGAAAAGGTAACAATATCATAATATCAGTACAGCACTTCCCCTCAGCAACAGTCGTCAAAGCATTTGTCAGACACAAACAAAATAGTGAGTGATTGTTTACAAAAGTAATATCTGTTAATATCATTGTATGATGGTGTCCCAACAGTGCATGGTAGACGGCGGTGCGTGGCAGCGTGTCAACACTCAGGTCCCTATTCGATCTCCCCGTTACGCTGTCTTTGACCTGGCAGAGGGCAAACAATATAAGTTCAGAGTCTTGTCAGGCAATATTTATGGAACCAGCGAGCCATCAGAGCCTACTGCAGCCATCGAGACTCTGCAACTCAAAGGTCTGTTTCAGCCACTGTTGTTTCACTGCTGCACGCTTCAAGAGATTTTCTACAGTGGACTAAATCAAAACCAGAGTTGCCGCTGTGTTCATGATTATACGCTGTCAATTTTATGATTGATGATACTGTTTGTTGTCAACAGGTGTACCATCTGCTCCCGGTCAGGTGATTGCAACAAGGGAAACTGACACCTCTGTCCTCATCCAGTGGGCTCCTCCCAAAGAACCCAACAATCTGATTGGTTACTACATTGATCAGTGTGTGAAGGGGTCCAAGGACTGGATCTCAGCCAATCATAAACCTCACAAGAGCACCAAGTATGTTGTCAAACCAACACAAAGACACTGTATTGGTCAAGCTGATGGTAATATAGTATGAAGGCTGTACTCGTGGGCTTTGCATGTCATTATGTTTTTGTTTTTTTTCTTTTAGGTTTGTGGTTAGCGGTCTGACCAAAGGAGAAACCTATGTGTTCCGTGTTCAGGCTATCAATGAGCTGGGTCTTAGTGATGAATCCCAGGAGTCTGCACCTCTCACTGTCAAGGCTGCCCTCAGTCAGTATAGCCATATTTACATTCACTACTACTGATGATAAGCCTCCAAACACTAGGGTTGCTAAAAAAAAAAGAAAATTACAATTCAGTTTTGTTTTTGTTTCTTTAGCTACCCCTTCTGCTCCTTATGACATTGCACTGCTGAACTGTGACGGTCACTCAATGGTTCTGAACTGGAAGAAGCCTCTTCACTCTGGGGGTGCAGAGATAAAGGACTACTATGTGGATAAAAGACGCAGTGGCACAACCATGTGGAGAGAGATTCATATCCCACCAATTTCAGAAAGGCTTTACAAGGTACAGTAATGTCTGTTAATTTATTTGAACCTTTTTCTCAGACCCCATTGTTTACTACAACTAACTAGCTTATGTGAATTTGGGAAGTGGCTTGTCCATTGCGTTGAAAATGATGAGTAACCATGGTAACACTGACAGGTGGAGGGCTTGACAGAGGGAGCAGTCTATCAGTTCCAGGTGTACGCAGCCAGCCTGGCTGGTCTCGGACCAGCTTCCAAACATTCAGCTGACTTCACGTGTGAGGCTTGGAATATGCCAGAGCCTGGTTAGTCTCTATACATAAGTGACACTCATGCCATTAGAGTGTATTTAGTCTACACAAATACAAATGTAAATGTGGGTCTGTCTCTCTTCGCCTCTCATTCTGTATAGGCCCTGCCTATGACCTGAGTTTCTGTGAAGTGAGAGATAATTCACTGGTGGTTGAGTGGAAAAAGCCTGTCTATACTGGTTCTGGACCAATCACAGGCTATCATGTAGAGTACGCCAAGAAAGGCACTTCTGACTGGACCACAGCCAATGAGAAAGCTGTCAGTCACCGCTTCTTAAAGGTGAGAGTATCTTGATGTAAGATGTATGGATGATATATGGATGTATAACATTTGATATCTGCTTCTTTTATTTTGGGCTGCTAAAATGGGGACACAATTTATTACTGCAAAGTATCTGATTGGTTTCTGCTACAGATTTCAGACTTCCATTACAGGACAGCCTTCTGCAGCAGCATTATCCACCTGCGCTTAAGTGCAGTTACATTAAACTGTGCGACACTGACATCTAGTGGATAGAGTAAACAATTACGTTTGTATTCATTCAGTCATTCGTTTTCTACAACCATTGTCCTCTCGAGAGTCTCATTGGGGGGGTTGCTAAGTCCTATCCCAGCTATTTTGTATACAATACGAAATACAATGGTTTATATCGACGTTTACAAAAAGGTTGCAGATAATGGATAACATATGTCATATGCGACTCTGGTAATACAAAATAACCTGCAGGGTATTAAAATGGACTATTTCTTTCACCATATCTCTTAAGGATTTAGACTGTAATAGTTGATGTCAAAAAATGCACTTCTGCAGTGTTAATGTCACAGTTAATGTAGCTGCCAAACTGGCCCAGAGGATTTAAAACACCTGTATAGCAAAGTTCGCCACTCTCCTCATACTACAGTTTTTCTCAGTTGCTAAAACACAATTTCTGAAACCTTGCTCCATTTTCTCAAAACGTTAAACACAAAACCTCAGCTTCAAGCACGATTTACAAAACCTCTGACTCCTCTTGCAAAATCAAACTTTCACCTCAACACAGTTTTAACGATGCCCAAAATGAAACTTTATCCTCAAAACAGTTTTACCTGTGCTCAAAATCAAACACTGCTCCCAAATAATAAACAAATTGCTCAAAATGACATACACTATCAAGCAGTCAGTAAACAATACACCAAAAAATAGAAAACACATTGTAGTTCTCAGGGAGACGTACATTTTTAATTTCAAAACAAATGTTTTTGTCATTATATAAAAAGCCCAAAATTGATCAGAAATTACTGTTTTGCTCTTTGCATTTCTTTTTTTTTTTTTTGTTCTTCTTCCTTTTTGTACCCTTATTTCAACGGTCAATTGTAGAAATGCTCACACTGTCGATTCCCTGGAAGTGTGTGTTGTCGTATTGTGTTATTTTGAAGGACCATGTCCACTATAATGGTCTCTTGCTCCTGAGTGAATATAGCTCTCCTTCCACCTGCACGTGGCAGCCTTGCAATTCTATAAAAAGTAGATAGACAGTTAGAAAAAAAAATCATGCAGTGCAATACAGTGATGCATTTTGTATATTGGAACAGCTGCATATGCTGTAGTATAGTAAATTTATAATTACAAAAATACAGTAGCATACTGTACCTGTTCTCTTCTCTGAATGTCCTTACTATGGTGGACACAGAAAATCGGCTCAAGTTGGTCGAATTTCATCAGATATTTCCACTCTTTGTCTTCCTCTTCCTCTTTCTCCTCATCCCCCACCTCGCATACGCACTCGTCCTCGTCCTCTCACATAAATTCTTCTATCCATTCTCACACTTTCTCATTCCCACCTTCAACAACCTGTTTGCTCTCTGAACTGGCTTATATTAGTTGTCACATCATTTGAAACAAGTGAAATCTATTTTGACTGACTGTGTTCAATCAATGACATTTCTGCTCTCTTTATATGTAATTGTTGCCACTTGTGTTTACCAGTATGGATGACATGTGCATTAGAGTGCAGAATGTGTTTTAAGAATGAGAATGTGTTTAGAGTTTTGCTAAACCATGTGAAATGGTTTAAGGTATTGACAACAGACTGAACAGTTAGCTTAATGAGTTCAAGCAACTGAGAACTTTCTTCAGCCAATGGATTTTTGTGTTTTAGCAACTGAGAAAAACTGTAAGTTGATTCCTTGTTTCCCAGGTAACAGGTCTGGAAGCGGGCTCTAGCTATGTGTTCAGAGTGCGTGCAGTCAACGATGCAGGAGTGGGTATGGCCTCCATGGCCTCTGACTCTGTGATTGCCAAGTCTGTGGAAGGTAATATTTAAAAAATGCATTTCCACGTTTCTCTTTGTATTTTTAAAGTATAGCTGTGGCTATGTTTTATTTAGAATGACGTCTTTATGGGTTACTACAGCTGGAGGGAAAATGACATATGTAGTGACATATGTAATATATGATTAAAAAAAAAACTCACTGATTAATAAGACATGCCATGGCTTTTTTTGTGCCATTTTAAAAATCATCTGTCTATTGAAGGTTCCCAGGAGGTGGCCTGTGGTGTGGATGAGAAATCAGGTGACATTGTTCTGTCATTTGAGTCCTGCCAACTGAACGAGGGCTCTCAATTCATCTGGAAGAAAGATTATAAAGAAATCACAGACTTCTCCAAAGGAGTAGTGATTAAGACGGAAGGCAGCCTGTAAGACCGTAGACACACAAGTGCACACATTCAGTACTGTATATCCATGGGCACATTTGCAAGCTGTTCCAATCTTTTCTGTGGAACATCACTCTGTCTCTGTGTGTGTGTGTCTTTCTCTTTGCTGCCCTGCGTCACAGCTCTAAGCTGATCTTTAAGAACCCAGATAAGGAGGACTTTGGGACGTTCTCGGTTTCTGTCTCCAACACAGATGGGGTGTCCTCCAGCTACACAATCACTGCTGAAGGTAGGATTCATTCATCACAGCTGTGTAATCCAAACTCTGGCTTTAAAAAATGTCTAGAAAATTAAAAAAGACAATTCAAATCCACTCTGTCTGTTGTTTATAGCATACACTGACAGTTTATTTATCCCTGTTGAGATGCCATAATTTAAAAGATTGCTGCCGTAATTGTCTTAGTCCTCTCATCAGTTTGCGTTATTTTATAAAAAAATATTATATTATATTATATTATATTAAATATTAAATATTTGTTTGCTTTCAAAGTAGTGCAAGCACATTCATGAATATATGAGCAGTTGTACAGCAACATGCAGACAAGTACATGAAATGTACAGATTTGAGCAAAAATCTGAAGGAAACTGAATTGAAGAACTGAGGCGTTGTGTAGGATGGAGTAAAGATGAAAGCACTGAGACAGTGCTTAAAAGCGATCACGACGGCATGTAGGCAACGAACATTTTCATTACATATTCGGTGAATAACACCAGAGCGCATTGCTCACATTATTTCTCGGAGCTTGGGGCATAGTGTGTGTTTTAGCATTGCATCTTCACGGGAAAAAGCTTGCTGTCAGAAAGCTTGACAGTGTTTTTTGCTTCTATTGCACCACTGCGCTACCAGGCTCTAATATGTTATTCAGTGAGCCCTCCACTGATTGCTTCCCATTTGGCCTATAGTTATTTCAGTGTAACTCACAGTCATTTCCAAACTCCTGGTATACAAGGTCTCATTTATTTCACTTATATCGCAGGTACTTGGCAATTCTCCAGTAATGCAACACTCTAACTCATAGTTAACTCAGAGTTTCAGAGTGAACCTCCAGGTCCAGTACAGGGCAATGAGGAGCAATGAGCCACAAAGCACTATCCGTGTTCAAGAACTTATCTGTCTCTTCTTATTAACACCGCTGAAGTAGGGACTTCTCCAACTTCAAACTCAAACCAAAGTTCATGATTAAATTACATCTATGCAGAACATAACATGTATTTAATAATATGTGCCCTTGAATGCATTGAATGAATAAGTGGTCTCTACGTTTCAGAGATGGCAAAGATGATGGCGCTAAGCTATGACATCAGACATCCAAGTAGGTACCGCTGGCCGACTCTTTCTGACTCTTTCCATCTCTCTTAATCTCTCTCTTTGTCTGTTTTAATCTCTATTCTCTTAGACTTTTTCTCAGTTGCGTATTAATCAGTCTCACCTACTCTGTCTCCGTTTCTCCCTTTCATGCTTTCATTTTGCTTTCTTCTGACTGCTTTGAACATTTCAGATTACTTTATTCTTTTAGGTGCCCATTTCTCTTTTTATTTGATCAAAAAAAAGTATTTCCTGCTTTTGCATCACCTGCCTAACCACCACGCACCCTTCTTTTGACTCCCATCGGATCCCTCCCCTTCTCACCTATCCCATAGTCATCCCGCTGAAGTCTGAGTTGGCCTATAAGATTCTGGAGAGAGGCAGAATGAGGTTCTGGCTGCAGGCTGAAGAGATTTCCTCCAAAGTCACCTACAAATTCTTCGCAAACAACAAGGAACTGTCAGGAGCTGATGTAAGACACACTGTAGTTTTAACAATGGAAAACATAGACAAGAGGGACAGAAATTATACTTTGTTGCTTCAAGGTGAACGAACTGATGGTCTGTCTGAAAGCCAACGGCTCAGTCAGCTTTTTGTTGCAACAAAACGAAAGCTGTAATCACCGTGAATCCATATTTGCCGAGTCTATCATCAAGTGTGTGTGTTTTTCACAATACAACTCTATTTTTCTGCAGCCCAACAAGATGGGTCACGACGTCTCTACAGGTATCATTGAGTTTATCATGGACCATTTCACTGAGGAGAATGAGGGGACATTTACCTGCCAGATCACAGATGGAGGAGGCAAAGCACAGAGCTCGCTGGTTCTGATTGGAGACGGTAAGAAGGGCCCTCGATCAGAATAGTTAATGCGTTCACACACAGCACACGCATAACCTGGTTGGAACAGAGAACAATGGTCACAGGAGAACAGGACATTGTATTCCAAGTGGTTTAAAACTACACAACTATATTAAGTCTAGTCCATGACAGTTTGTTTTATGTAGTTTTCTTCTTACTACTTAGTGGATATGCTGGCAAGCCACAGTCAGAATGCAAACCCTACTGAGACGTACTGTATGTGGTATAAAGTGAGTTTGACTGTAACATAAGAGGCTACATTATACGGCGGTAAAGCTGGAAAATGTAAATATGGCTCGAGATTCAGATAAATTATGATTCCGCTCTCATACCAGACCATTAGCTGGGTGATCCACAGAAAGAATCTATAGCAACTACTGGCAACACTTTGATCTTCTAATTATTCTCTGTTTATGTGTATCTGTATGTGCACACAGCTTTCAAGGCAGCGCTGGCTGAGGCTGACTACCAGAGGAGAGAGTACATCAGAGTCAAAGAGGGTAAGCAACACAAAACATCATCCACTTTTAAGCTTGTGCGAGCTTTATTCTTGGTAGCCCGAGACCAGAACACCACTATGTTGCCTGGGAGACATCTAATCAGTGAGTGTACAGAATAAATGTAGAGCATCTCCACTTAAACAGGCAGCTGGAACCTGAAAACTCCAAATGGACTCAATTTTGAATGGCTCTCTACATGACAGAATAGGCCCGTAATGTAGAAATTTATAGAACAGTGCTCCACGGTGGTGGTTTGCATCGAGAATTGGCTCATACATGATTCAGTAAAGAAAGGTTGCAATCAAGTTACACGAGTACTTCCTGTCTCCGTCCACCACAGGTCCCCACTTCAGTGAGTTTCTGTCACTTCAGGTTGGAGACGACTGCTCTGTCACTTTGGTCTGCAAGGTAAACACCGCCAAACTCAATAATTACGGAATATTTACGACTAGGCGGGTAGCCGATTAGTCATTCTATGGAGCGCAACATGCCATAATGCTGTGTAATGATACGGTCCAGACTGAAAATAACCAGCATTATGCTGTCAGGGTCTCGTTGTGGATTTGTTAAGGTGAAGCATATTATTAAGACCATATTAAAATAAAAGTGTTGCTCAAACGCCTCGGGGTCTGTTTAAGATGTTTGTGAGATTAGCCCAGATAAGCACAGTCTGAATAATGCAGCAACAGAATAAACACATGCAGTAAACTGAGTGAATGGTGTGAGTGCCAACGCACAGGAGGCATAAACATCAATCATTTCCCAGAGCTATTCTCCGTTTGTATTTGGTTTGGTGTTAGTGACTATTTAGTCTACTACATATTCTTAAAAAATGGAAAGAGCCTCACGTTTTCTTGGTAGAAAGATATTTTTCAGTTGTTTTGTTTTTGTTTTTCCTCTAAAAGATCTATGAAATGGATGAGAGCAACAGCCTAATGGGCACCCCTGGGCAAATTACATATTTTCTTGACTTTAGAAGTCAAAAGAAGTAAATACAAACCTTGCATCAAACAGGCTTAAAAAAAAAAAACTTTCCTCAAACGTTAATGCACTGTTCCTTGTACTGTAGGCCTTAAATGATTTGTCTGGAGATGTGAGGCAAGTGAAGAACTGTAATTAGTCAAAGTCAGCTGATTACATTTTCAGACACACAAGTTCTCTCACTCTTCAAACCTTGTAAATCAATCAGCAACCATGGGCTCCTCTAAGGCATTAACTGTGGATCTACAATGAAGCTAACTAATGCTTACAAAGCAGGGGAACGCCATAAAAATATATCAAAGTGCCTCCAATTTGCAGTTTCCACTGACTGGTAGCCAAGGAGAACTGCGGAAGTCAAGATAATGGATGACCAAGAAAACTTTTGTGCAGAAAGGCGAAGCAAAATTCACTTATGTCTGCAGTGAAGCTGCAGGAAGGAGGTGGACAGAAGAATGGTGGTGCAGTGTTCATTGTGCTGCAGGATGCACTTCATCACGATACACATTACATTTCAGCATCTGAAATATGAAGCCACGAGTCATTCCAAAATCAAGTGCTGTGAAAAGATGAAGTTAAAACGTAGCTCCCAATCACCAAAGGTTTGTTGGGAGGCAAAAAGGAGCAGAACTTGATGAAAAGAACACCTTTCCAACTTTTCAGCATGTTGGTGCAAATGTCCATCAGTGGCACAGGAAACATGAATGAGTAGATGGAACATACATACTTCTAAATATGAGCAAGTCCCCATGCAGTCAGTCAAGAATCTAAAATTTAAAAGGAAAAACAAGCTGGAGCTTTTAGATGGGCTCTCAGAGTACTTCTACCTGAAGGTGATCGTAAAGCTATTGCTAGAAACTGCTGTATGTGCAAAAAATACATATATCAGCTCTGCAGTGAAGAGTAACAGTTCAAAGATTGAGAATAGAAAGTTTTAACTGGCTGAAAGAAGTTCCAGGACTATCAGACTGAAACTTTTACAAATGTTACAATTACTTTTTTTTATGTTTGTTTTCTTTTTGTTTTTTTTAAGTATTTAAATCGGATTTAAAAGCTTACTCCTTTTCATTTCCCAGTTCTTATTTCTTGGTCCACAAAACTCCCTTGTTAGATGTGCATCTTGTAATGAGTTCTATATAATCTGAGATATGTGGTAATAAGGAAGTTGCTAACAGTAAAAGTAAAGTGTATCTATTGCTGTTTATTCCTGCAGAGCATATCAAGTGGTAAATAGCCTATAGGTATGGTCATGGAATGAAAGTTGCCGACTACAAACTCCGAAGTGAAGAATGATTTTTAGGGGCCATTTAATGACAAAAACAGGAAAAATCAGTTTGGGCATTATTTGATGTTATTAGGATCTGATGTGACAACAGATGAATAACCACAGACTATGTTAGTGTTGAACATAATTCATGTTGCATTGTAGGTTGCTAACTTGAAGAAGGAATCAGAGTTCCACTGGTTTAAAGAAGACACTGAGATCATCCCTGATGTGAAGCCTGACCTTGGTTCAGGAGTCTGCAAACTGCCAATTAAAGAGGTAATTCCACTTTGCTACTATAACACTGTTCAGTGACCCAACACAGCGCTTTCCTGCACACTTTAAAACAAGAACGCGTTTTTTTTTACAACTAACCAATGTTACAATGGGCTCAAATTCACCAAGTCTGTATTCTCATGTCAACTTGTGTCTTATTCAGTTTTCACTGAAGACAACAGGAATATACAAGGCCACCATCAGTGATGACAGAGGAAAAGACATGAGCCAAATTGATGTCTCCGGAAAAGGTTTGTTCCTAACTTAATGTATCCTATTGTTTAACTGGGGGGAGTAGATAACTGCCTGCCTTGTTGTCTAACTGACCAAGTAGAAATGATGACCTACAGTATGATGGCACATGAAATGTAAACAAAAACCGACAAACAAAATGCTTAAAACTTCACAAAGTCCAACCTTGTTTTCTACCGTATGGCATGAGCTTAGTGACAGCTTGCACAGCTGTTCTTATTCTAGAGAAGATACATTTCCGTTTGTGTAAAACATCCTTCCTCCACTTCTGTATGCATGAATTACTGTCATCTTCAGATTATCTTTAATCAGCTCCATATTAGAGGTTAGTAAGTATTTAATCAGATCCAAGAGAATAGATTATACGACAAACATAGATTTTAGTATTTAGTTTGTTAGTTTATTAATGGCAAGAGGGATGCTAAATCACAACTGTGTTTAGCCTCAATGTTCAACTTTACAAATTTTGAATGCAGCCACTAGAGGGCAGCATTGTGCCTTTCAATCCTCCTGGCTCTTTCCCTGACCCCATGTTACTGTGTCTCTCTCCTAGTCTTTGAGGATGCCATCAACAAGCTCAGCCAACTGGCTGGTAGGTAACTGCCTTCTACACAAACACAAACCTATACTCACATGTGCGCAGGTGAACACCCAATTATTTGATGAGTAGACATCCATATTAAAAACAGCACTAAACATCACCAGCGTCATCCTATATCCTGAACCGACCGTGGGGATCCAGATCAAATAATCTAAATTTAACTTGACACAGTCACAAAACAGTGATCAGATATTTTAACAATCCATCACCCGGCTGATATGTTTCTGTTTTGAAATCCCACTGCTACACGCGCACACTTATCAGCGTGCGGCAGAAGTTGTCATGCTGGAAGCATTTGGCCATCATGCCATCATGTGGCGAAATCACTTTAAAATTCCACTGCGCTGTCACGGTGACAGTGTGGAGGAGCATCTTACTCCTATTTTAAGAGACAGTCACTTGACAGCTCTGCAGCAACTGTTACAGCAGCGGTTGCAGAGGAGAAGAGGGTTCATTACTGTGATAATGGGAAACCATGGTGATGTGACCAGGTGGATGACACACTTGTCCACTTGTAAAGTGCAGCGAGCAAAGTCCCACACAGAGATGGTGTAGTATAAAATGCCCTTTTAGATATAATGGCTTAAAAAAAAAAAGGTTAATAATGCCCCTGCTGGTTGAAGTGCACTGAATACAGCACACAAACAGTCTCCACTCCAAAATCAGTACTCTGCTTCATTAGTGCAATTTTGCTCTCCAAGCAGGACAAAGGTAACCTAAAAAGGGAAATCTTAAAATAGATACTACAGATGGAAGCTTGATTCTGTTTGATTAATTCCGTTCCGCATGCTGTAGCTGTCACAGCGGAGCGAGGCCAAGTTGCCCAGCAGCAGGTGGGAAACATGTATTCAATTTTGATTTCAAATGTGCTCTCCACAACCTCTATCCCCTCCATCACCTCCTCTAGGAGCCAGTGCGGCAGAGCTGGTGATTAACTGCACAGCAACGGGCATTCAGCTACAGTGTCACATGAAGTATTTCACATCAGAGATGAACATCACCTGGTATAATGGGTAAGAAATTAGATTTATATTTCTACTACCACGACTCTAGACACAATACTGGCAACAAGGAGGTGAAGAGGAAAGGAAGCGAATGAGAACAAGAAGGGAGTCCAGTATTTGTAGTCATGGCAGTGGTTTTGGGAGGAATTTGAGCCTTCTTTAAGTCTTCCTATAAACATGCTGACCACAAACACATTATTTTCCCTTTCTCTCATCTTAAATCGCCAGGAGTGGCAAAAAACAATAAGCCACATAATAAAACTTGTGATGGCTGGTGGCAAGAGTTTTCATTATCCTGCTTAATGCAGCAAAATTGCCCTGTTTTGTGACAGAAATCACACCCCTATCATTTTCTATAAAGAAGCAAGGTTTTCCCGCACTTAAATGCAGTCCGTCTTACCCTGGAGATTAAAAAAAGTGGAGGGAGGGAAGGAGGGACGAAGAACGAAAGCAAGTGGACAAAACAAAAGGAGGACAAAAAGAAAAAGAGGGAAGACAAATTGAAAGGACACAAATGATGGGAGATTAGGTTTTTAACATCTCCGTGTCCTTTCTGGGAGCGTGCGAGAGCGACAGATAGGCGTAACATTAGGGAGGCATGTAAACATGATTTCCCATTACCTCACCCACTCACACAACAACGCTGCACACACACTAACCTCTCCTCTCCTCTCTTCTCCTCAGTGAGACTAAACTCTCCCACAGTGACAAGATTGTGATTGGAGGAACCCCTGCTATGGCAACAATGGAGGTATTATTGTCTCCTGTACAAAGTCGAACAGTAACATTCTTCTTAGTTGGATCACACGCGGATAATTTATCTGAGAGTGAAACGCCTCAGACAGTTTCACAGTTTCCTGTTATATGTTGCTTAGAAAGTCCTCTAAGTGCCTTTAGAGTGATGACACTGGAAAAAATAGAATTAAATTGATAATCACACAGGGTGTCCATGAATAAAAACTGTTTAAACTCATTAAACTTGATTAATTAAGGCGCTTCTCTTCCTCCCGCTTTTTGTCACAAAGCTTTATAATCATAATTACCTAGCAAATGAATGAATCGTTTTTTAAACCGTGATTCAAAAAGTCAGGAGAAGAAATAAACAGCCGAGACACTGATGGGCTGCGGGATGCGCCAACTGATCGGTTCATTGGTTGACTGATTCACAGGTGATCGAGCCGATGGAGAAGGATAAAGGAACGTACTCCATCGTCATCACCAACCCTGAAAACTCACATAAACGTACACTGAACCTCAGCGGCGACGGTCAGTACCTGGCTCCTATTATTTGCCGTCTCTCTGACGTTTACTCCTTTTTTCTTTCATTTACTTTATTTTTATGGCTCTCCTGGCTTCACATTGACATCTAAGGCTTTCAAGTGATGCTCCAATCTGAAACTGTTTTGGGAGTAGCAAACACTCATCCCCTTAGGCCCGAAAACAGACTGTAAAAAGTTTGCCCCTTCAAAAAGCAATGAGGTCAGCTTGAATTCACAATGGTGAAAGCATGTAGGTTTACATGCAGATGGACCACTGACTGTCCATTAAAACTAATAAGAATCAACTTCCCAATCCTTTTGACCAATAAGTGCATTGCTGCCACGCATCAGTATTCACCACCTTTCCAGAAATTGTGTTTGTTTTTTATATAAAATGTGACATATAGTCAGCAGAGCTGTGGTTTATCCTGATGGAGCAAACAAATGTCTCTGTTCTAAAGCTAGAGTTGAGTGTTTGTTAAAATATTAAAATGGATTTCTAGCGGCATGTCGCTGCAAAATAAAGTAAGGAGACAGGCATTAGTGTTGTGAAGGGTTACACTGACTGCCTGTTTTTGTCTTTCACAGTGTATGAGAAGGCATATGCCGAGTTCCAGAAACTCAAGTAAGACTGCGATCTTGAATCCATTTCTTTATTTGTGCCTTTTTGTGTATATTTTCTATCAGTCTACTTCCGCTAAAGATGATTTGTTCCACAACAATAGGTTTGACATCCGTGCAAATAATGATTTCCCAGGATACATTCTATTCATATTCAGAAAATCTTTGTTTCAATAATATACTATAAATACATAAAAAATAACAGGCTCTGAGTAATTCTGATAAATACGAGGATTTATCAGGATTAAATTGATTCATATGCATTTTTATTTAGACGTTTTGTTTAGGTCATTTCAAAAACAAAACAAAAACAATGGTACATACAGTAGCTCTATGACATATTCAATTTAACATGCAGGACATGCATACTGTCAGTAACCTGTCAGTTAAAATATCCATGCGCTGCTAACTCCTGATCTCTAAACTATCCCGCTGCACTGTTTTGGAGTCACTGCTACCGTTGCCTCTCTGAAATACTTCATAACAGTCCAACATGTCAGCCTCCACTCACCATCATCCTGCAGGTTCTAAAGTTCTCAGGAATCGCATTTCTGCTATGGATTTAGGCTGTCTCTGTGTCTGCATGCAGTGGGTGATGTTGGCCAACAAAGGCACGAATCAACCTGTTTGCACAGTGCAATAGATAGAGAGCTGCTACTGAAGCAAAACACTGTCACTCTGATTACTGTTATGTGCTACGTCTGGATACGCTAGCTGGATAATGCATGGTTGCATTTGAAATGAAGTGAACGCTGTAAATTATGAACAAAAACAGCTGTTTTATAGTTCCATCTACAGGTTGAACAAAGCAGGAATAACTCCATTATATTACAATTTGTGATAAAAGGTTAAAAATAAAAGTGGTCAGATAGCAGGGGTCTTTTGGGGTCTTCTGACTAATTGGACCAAAGCAAACTCCACACTGAGTCCTGTAAGTCCATTAAAAAACAACAACAAAAAAACAACAACAAAAAACATGAAACTCCAAACACGAAGCACTGCATGCAGAGTGAAACCCCTCCAAATCCCTTTTCCAATTAACATTCAAAGAGAAACATTTAAGTGCAAGATTTTACAAACACATTCAAACATGCAACACCCTGTTGCCTTTTTGATTGAGCATCCGTGTGCCACGAGGAGAGCAGAGTTCCCCCAGCCATCTGGTCCTGCGGCTGACCTCTGGTCACGCCATGCTGCTCCAACAGCCCTCACCAAACAATATACGCTTTTTTCAGGAAACCAATTGGAGAACCCGTGGAGCAAACAACGCTATAATGTGGTTTGGCTCTAAAACCTTGTGTACCTTGTGGCAAACCATCTGACCACTGTTAGTTAACCAAAAATAAAATGCATTTGGTGTGGTTGGTGCACAGTAATGGAAAATGAACCAGAACCAACCAGGGCAGCTACTGATAAAGGCATTTAATTGTATTACGACTGCAGTTATTGGCCAAATTTCTGTGTTGAAACATAAATAAATGTGAGAGGTACGTTTTCGGTTGATCTTTATTCTGTATACAATAAGAGCCCAGCTGTGATAAATATATCAAACCTTCTATTAAACCTTCTATTATATTTATTCCAGGGCTGAGGCCTATGCTGAGAAGAGTGAGTTCATCCTCCTCCCATTCTCATTGTTAAATAGCTCAATGTACTAAGCAGGAATTGATTATATTAATGGTCTGTTTCAGACCGTGGTAAGGTGGTGGGAGGACTGCCTGATGTGGTCACCATTATGGAAAAGAAGGTAGGTGTGTGGAATCGTAAAGTCTGTGTCTCTCTGCATTCACGTTTGTCTAACACGTCACCTTTTTGCTTTTCACAGACACTGAGTTTAACATGTACAGTGTGTGGAGACCCCAAACCCCAGGTGTCATGGCTGAAGAATGGAGCAGAGGTTGAACCTGATGATCAGGTAATTGCCTGCTGTTGTAGGCATGACCAGGACCTGAATATGTTTCACAACTTGTCACCGAAGCACATTATTAAATCGTGCACGTATGTGAGTCATGTCCACCACACTGGTTCATGTTCGCAGTATTTGACATCAGCCTGCCAAATATTACTGCTGACTCTGGGCTTGTTTCCTTCTCATGATTAATAATCTGAACACAATCTGAAAAGCATGCCTCTATAATCGTATCTGATGATGTCAGGGATACAAAAATAAAAATAATAAGGTGATAATTAAGTACAAAGGATGTTTTGATTAGTCAAAAAAAGTATACTAATGAAATATACAGAAGCCAGAAAGAGTGTAGTTATTGTTTTATTAGTTATTTTTTAATGCCGCTGTCTTGAGTGCACAAGTGTTTCATTACCTCAAGAAAACAAAGCGCAAAACTGATTTCAATGGATGAATTCATCTCATTCACTATATCTTGGGTACTCAACAAACGGCAGCCAAAAGGCAACGGAGGGATTTTCTTGAGAAAACGAGACAATTTGTTTTGATTGCTTAAGATAATGAGTTGACAGAGAAGGACTGGTCTTCACCGTAAATGACAGAAAGGTGGTCTGGCTTTGTAAAATGTTCATGCTCAACTTCGTTGTAGTTTTGGTGCCTAAACCAAACTGTGATGGAGAACTGGAAAAAATAAAAATAAAAGAGAAGACAATTTGACACCGTTTCTCATGCACCTTGCCAGAGCGCTGTAAGTGGCTAGCGCTTTGGTGGAGTAGCGACCTGTCTAGGATTTACCCTGCTTCTCACTGGCATTGGATGCCAGCTGGAATAGCCTCCCACTACACTCTACTTACAGATAATGGATGGATGGATGGAACCAACCGTGACTGCCTTCCCATGCAGTCTTTGCTGGTCTTTATTACCTTTTTCTTTATGTTGATCTTTGAATGTCACAAGAAACAGGAAATAGTGTTATACTGTCACAGAATAACAACAAAGAGAGCCACATTATCTTAAGAGGATGAAATAATTAACTCGAGATAACATTGTTTCAAGCTTGGTTCTTCTCGGCTTCCATAGAATATCCCAAATGATACTTTAGTTCTGTGCTGGGAATTGGCTCGTTGCCTTGCTGAAGCCCAAAGCCCTCCAAACATTTACCACTTAGGCAATCAGTGTTTAAGGAAAGAAAAGACTTCAATCAAACAGACTTCAGGTGTGGTCTCCATTAGCAGAACACTCCTGGACCAATACGCGCAGAAGTCTACCTATCATAGCTCATTGACCTACTTGGCAAACGAGTCGCGGTTCTTCCAGCAGCATCAGGATCCTGCGGCTTCTAACAGCTTTGAAGAATTAAGTTTGAAAACCCTGGTCCAGGAGGAATTTCTGTTCAAGTTTGCCCACTTCTTTATTCATTCCCTCACTTGCTAATAATCTGTCTAAAACAAGAACTGAGGTCCTTGGTGATGTGTTTTCCAAACCTCAGGAGTGTCTCTCCCGCACCTAGCTACAGCAGAGGCTACTGAGGATATGAAGATAACAGAAAAACAAACAGGGATATACACAGATGCAGAGAATATAGCTCTGAGCAAAGCAGGTATGAATGTAGAACTGCACAAGCCTGAACAGAAGCATACGGGAGCAGACTGTATAAAACAGAAGTTAACCCTTTTGTACATTTTGTCACAGCTTTGTTCCCTGCTTACCACTCATGTCACCAAACAACTATAATTAGCGGATAATGTTTTTCATACAGCAGCCTTCTTTTATCAGTCAAACAAAAGTGAAACTTGCAGATTAACATCCACTGGTCTAATAAATAAATGAAATTATCCAAGACTGCATAACATGTTAATTAGAAAATGGCCATCATTTTTAGGATTTTTATGCCACTTGAGCCTTTCATTTCTCACAACTGAAAGCAAGTGTTCCTCCTAATGGCGATGTAATTAGCCTGCTACATGTGCCATTCCATGAAAATGTTTTAATGTCCAGGCCTTGCGAATGAGTGGGCAGGTATGAGAGAGAGGAATTAAACGACTACACTCTTGTCTGCACCACTCCACGTTAGAATAACCCGTCTGATCTCAGCTGACTGAAAAACAAAGATAGAGGTGTACTCCAAATGCTTCAGACGTAGATTGTTTTGGTTTGGTGGTTTCACAGAGTACAAATTCAATATATTTCTTGTTCACATTTTGGTTGAGCTATGACTACAACATGAATACAGTATATGTATGTTACTGGAAACCAATACATTTTCTGTCTTTTTGGCTGTTTAGCATAAGTTACACTATCCACTATCACATCCAAATTTGAGGCACGCACTGCCTGCTCAGATGCAGCCGAATGTAGAAAAGCTGTTTTGACAGGGCTTCACACTACAGTTGGACAATGACCTAAAACACACTAAAAGCAACCTGGAAGTTTCCGGATATAAAACCAACCAGGCATGAATTTTAATTGCTGAGGGAAAATCGCAAGGCAAAAACACCAACTGAAGACAGCTGCAGTAGAAATGAGAAAAAAACGCCAATGGGTTCCAGGTTTTAGGAGGTCATCGCCTGCATGAGATTCTTGACAGTATACACAAATATTATTTATGAATAAGTTCATTTGTCCCATTGTATCTGAGCCCCTGCTCTAATAGGGGATTGTGAATGAAAATGTGGCAATTTCTCCATGTTTCAGATGATATTATTTGCTCTAATTTGCTTGAAGTAAAGCTGAGAGCTTGCACGTCTGGATGTCAAATGACTGTTTCATTTCAAATTTGCTGTGGTGTTGCAGAGAGTTAAAATTGTGAAAATTGGCACACTGTCCAAATATTTTTCTGGATTTGACTGTACATAATGAGTCACTGCGTTATTCACGTTTAAGAAGGAAGCAGTGCTCAGCTTTTGATAAGGAAAGGTAATAATCAAAGCTGATTCTGATACTTTGAGCTGCAAATTTGAATTAAACTTTAACTGACATTTTAAATGATAAATTATGCCAAGTCCCCATTGCCTTGTCCTCAGTTTTTTAACCTTTGATTCTATTTTTCAGTACGTGGTCTCCCTGGACCAGGGCAGGTTTGCCAGTCTGACGATCAAAGGCGTTTCCATGGAGGATTCTGGCAGATATACCATGATTGTCCAGAACAAATATGGAGGGGAGTCTGTGGATATAGTGGTGAGTGTTGCAGCTGTGAACCCCAAATTACCGGATTTACTCTGAGCCTTGACGTTTTCCTGACCTTCTGAAGGAATATTTATCTTTTAACAGTCAGATATGTTTTTCCTGGTCACAGAGATGATATCTGACCTTTTGACTTTTGTCCGATCCTGATTTGAGAGCGTTAATGTAATAAATAAATAAATGAAATCCTCACTTTAGATACTATGTGTTTCAGTGCAGCATGATGGCAAAAGTGTAAACCCATGTGTGAGAAATGAATATCAACATTATATCATCACTTTCTCTCCCTCCAGGTCAGCGTGTATCGCCATGGGGAGAAAATCCCGGAGGCAAAGCCAACTCTGACACCTAAAACAATCATCCCTCCTAAAGTGCCCATTGAGATCCCTCAGCCTAAGACCCAGCCTGCTTCGAGCCCCGCCCCCTCCGCTCCAAGTCCTGTACCTCCAAAGGCAGCACCAGGAAGAGGAGTGAAGAGTCCCACTCCTACAAGGAGGAAGTAAACAGCACCGGGCAGAAGTATATTCATGCACCTGTGGATATGTAGACCACACATAGCTTAGTAGCTTTAACTGATAGACTGGAGCTAATGCACCTGCCATTAAATTAAATTAGAGTCAAGAACACCCCCTAAAACTAAAACATTTCTTGTAGGTCCACTTCAAGGTGACTGCATGAAAACAACCAAAATTGGTGAATTTAATAAACAGAAAACTAGCTCATATCTGAGAATGAAAAAATTGCAAATTCGTTCAATTAAAGTGAAAGTTGAGTAGTCTGAAATTTGAATAAAACTTGCAGAAAAAAGAATGACATGTGTTTTAAATTCTTACTGGAAGTGTGCGACCCTGTGTACAAATCAACAGATATATAATAAAATATACATCACACATTGTTGGTCGCCAACACGGACGCATCTGCTCAGACAGCTCGACACCCACAGCCTCAAAAGATGTTCCCCCATGTCACATAAAAGGTTGATATGTTAGGAACACTAGCTTTGATGTGCCCTCATCAGTATCCTGCTCAACAGACATGTCATATTTTTCATTATTGCCTGCGTTTTCATGTTGTGTAACATATCGTGCTTTATGGGATCCTTGGCAGAATTTCCTAATTCTCTCGTATGCTCTCACATCCACACCACCCTTTGAAGATGGGGCCAAGCCAAGTCATGGCTCAGTGGAGAGAGGTGGGCTCGCTCTGGCTATACAGTTCTGCATATGATCAGTGCATTGGCACAGGCTCGCAGTCCTTTACACATTTACATGTTTTGGAAAATCCGCCTTGTGTAATACGGACACACAAATCAACAAAGGCTTAGGATCACAGCTCCGAGCCATAGCCATAGCCATAGCCATATTACACAAGTTAATGTTGTTTCAAGAAACTTTCTTCACACGTACGTTAATGCAGATATAAAGCCAAATAGGTCGGGCCGTATAAAGCAGTCATTATCCTACCACCTCATCAACACTGGCAACTGATGGTTGCAGATATATAACATCACCATGGTGAGATGCTGAACACGCTGAAGATCAGCCGGCAGTGAATCACCACTAAGTAAACCAGAGCTGTGAAGCAGGGCTGTCATACTAACACCGCTGCTCCTGAAAACTGTCAGATTCTACTTAACAGTAACTCCGACTGTTAGCGCGAAATATTTCTGCAACATCTATATGAATTCTACCCTACAGCTAAATATGATTTTTGCAAAGTCCTCCTGGTCATCATCTGCCAAGAGCAGAAACAGACACGCGGTAAGCAGTCAGGTCGAAGGACTTGCGCCCGAGTGCAGGAAGTAGTGATGGCAGAGCTGATGAAAAGATGGCTGATGAGATTTGTGGTTCATTAAAGCTGATGAGAGGAGAAGAGCAGAGCGAGGGAGGGAGAGAAAGAAAGAGAGAGGGAGGGGCGAGGGCTAAAGTCATTGTTTCTGTGTTTGCTGTTGCTAATAAAAGAAAGAGATTACACTTTGCTCAGCCTGTTTATTCATTCTGTCAGAGGGTAAGAGACTGAGAACAGAGATGGGTTATGAGAGTGAGAGAGCTGGAGTGATGGAGAGACTGGAAGAGAGTGTTTTGCTGCTGCTGCTCCGCCGGCATGAGGCGAGCCTTGTCGTGCTTGTCAACAACCTGGGAATGAGATGATTGACTGAATAAAAAAGAGAGAGATGTAGTAAAGGGTGTGTTTTTTAGGACATGAAATTTCATCGGAGACGGTGCGTGTGCACAAGTGTGAAAAGAGTGGAGAAACGGGGTGAGACGGAGCTTGTGTGAGAGATGAATGTAGATAATCCAGTGCTGTGAGGTAATAAAGGAATTCTGAAGTGCGGCAGAGAAAGACAGGAAGAGGACGAGACTTGTGTGTAATGTGGGAGGGGAGGGGGGAGGGAAAGAGGGACAGAGATCTGAATCATTTTGATGTTTTGCTGATCATCTGCTGCGAGATCATTTCCCTGACTTTTTAATTAATTTGCACATTTTTAATCAACATAATTACCCAGAATCGGAATGTTACCATGACAACCAACTTTTCATTTCAATAAACTTGACGAATGACTCGCCTCTGTGTGACGCGCAGGCCGCCTGTGCACTCACGGGCCCACAAACATATGCATACATGGGACACGCATGCAGACAGCAGCATAAACACGCGTACATGTGCACACATATAGACGGCTGCTATCTAAATGGAATAGCTAGCCAGTGCTGATAGCATGAAATTGTGTTTCCAAATATAACACCATGACATTGGAGTGTGTGAGTGTGAGTGCATGTCGAGAAACCAAACTATAGAACATGTTCCACTGAAGTCCACCACATGGGGGCACTATGGGTATACGGACGTGTATGTATGCGTACTCACTTTTAGTCACATACACACACACACACACACACACACACACACACACACAAGGATAGACAGGCCTGTCCTAATTAAAGCAGCGCTGTTCAAACAATGAGATAAACTAGGAGCAGAGACATTTTGTGGGTGTGCACTGACACACAGGCGCATTTTAAAATACCACTAGTAAGCACATGTGCACATGCACGCGCACGCACACATTTTTAATTTGCAATTTGCATTGGGTAAATGCTTATTATTCTGATGATGATATTGATTACTGCCGATTTTTGTGTAAAAGAGTGAGGAGGAGAGAGGTGAACCCAGGGATATGAGAGAAGGAGGAGATGTGAGGAACAAGGGAGGAGGGAGGAGAACAAGAGAGAGCCTGGCACAGGACAGAAAGGAGAGGAGAAAAGGAGAGGCAAAAGTGTCAGAGTTCTCGGGCTGCTATACAGAAAGCTATAGGAAAGAACATTTAAGAGTAATGTTGACATAAAGAAAAGCTGAGAAGGAGAGGGGATGAAGAGTGAGGGAGGAAAAAACTGAAGAAAGACAAACTTATTTAAACCAGGTACATTAAAATTAAACCTGAAATTCCGATGCATCAAATAATCCATTGTCGAATATTTTCTTGTATTGAGCTCATAGCATCCTATGATCCTTGAGCCACACCCAATCTCGCAGGAGCGCTCACACGGATCAAGCAGTAAATGCTCGGTGGTGTATATAAAATTATCAAGGCAGCTGAAACGTGTCCGCTCACATGATCGGACAGGTAACGAATGAATTTGTAACCCCCCCACACTACCAGATAATCCTAGCTGACCATCACTTCTGTCTAACCTCTGGCTGGGATTTCCCCTCAGATTGGTACCAGATCCAGAGTAAATCAGCCCAATAATCCTCCCCTGTGCCCCCAGCCTTGCTGCTGCAACATTTGTCCTGTGCAATACAAATCAAGTCATATAGGTGATATAACCGAGACCAGGGACAGAGGTGGGGATGGTGACACAGGACAGAGCAATGAGGACAGAATGAAATGGGAGCAGGAGTTTTCTTGTGCTTACTGCACCTGCATTGCTGC
Source organism: Planiliza haematocheilus (assembly GCA_005024645.1). NCBI lineage: Eukaryota > Metazoa > Chordata > Actinopteri > Mugiliformes > Mugilidae > Planiliza > Planiliza haematocheilus. The sequence continues at coordinate 8,335,725 of SRSE01000649.1, read as the reverse complement.
ACTACTCTTTGGGTATCTGGGCAATCAAAACAGTTTCATGAGATGTGCAGATGCGGTTCATTCATGCTGTGCATATTAATCCAGTCAATAGTCTTTTGTCTCGGCGTGTTTATCCCCAGAAACTTCTGTTCTATTTCTGTTACATCCTCAAACCACACTAACCAAACTTTAAGGGAATTTGCATCAAGAGGGAAATGAGTCATCTTAAGAGGGAGGAAAGTTTAATGTTCACATCTGGTATATTTCCAGTGATATTAAGCAATGCTTTGAAAGGCAAATGTGCTTCTTTCTCTACAGGGAAGTCAGGTAGCTCAGCTCCACAGCAGCTCCCCTGGAGCTTGTAGTGACTCTGTGTCTGGCTGTTGGAGGCTTCAGCAGGGCGGATGCCTGACAACGCGGCGACTTAAACCCTCGGTCTCTGGTCCAAGGACAGAGTGCCTACTTGCCATTCCTCGCTGTAGCCATAATACCACTCCGCTGCTACTGTGGATCCTTACACACATTAAATCCAGATGCATTGTTTCTGTCAACACTGCAATAAATCATCATGTAGCATGAAAGAACAACAAGGATGTGCTTTGCTCTCAAGAGCCACCTTGGAAGAGATAGTTCAGAACAGTGTCTCATTGTTTCATAGAAACCGAATGCGAGTTCTAGGCTCCACGTTCAAGTTTCCAGCAAATGCTTTGGCAGAAACGCCTTTTTGTGACTAACGAGGTTGTTTATGCCGAAACTTCCATCTCGATGCCTAAGCAAGTACGGTAAACATGTCATAAATAACAAGACAGAACTCTGTGGCTTGATGGCTGCAAAAGAACCCCTTTTTATAAAAGTTTGATTATTTCCCCTATGAAGTGCACCTGACTGGTACCTGGAGTGCAGCTGCGCACACATGAAAGTTAGTTTCACTGATGTCTCCAAATTGCTCACATGAGTCATGATCCGTTGGAACCTGTGTCATGATGCCCTCAGTGGAAATGGGATAGTATGCCTGGGCAGGGAAATGAGCCAACTGTTGTTGGTGAAACTTTCAGGAAAGTCTGAATGCAGAGATGATGGTAGGATGCTTATTCCTGGAAATCTTACTTTAAAAAAAAAAAAAAAATGCAAGGCTGTAACCTGACAGCACTGTTCTTCTCCCCCACAGCTGGATTACTAACAAAAATGAACTCAGTGTTAGCGTATTCTCCTCAGTCTGCCTGTCTCCCTGCCTCTATCATCTTCTAACTCTTCGTTTCTTCTCCTGTGTCTTCTGTCTTCCAGTCTCCCCTCCCTCACTCTTTTCGCTTCTTCTCCAATCACTGTGAAATTGCAAGGCGGCTGGTTGGGGACTTTTCTGACAGAGAAATTTGGCTCAGATCAGAATCACTAGTGAGCATTCCTTTCGCAATTTAAATAATTTTGCAGCTTCACAGGCACACCCACCCAGACAACCAGACAGGCTCCCGCCGACACTTCACCAGTCTCCCACCCTCTCTTTCTCTTTTGCTCGCGTACACGCTTTCATTTCATTCTTTCTTTCTCCGCCACACAAACACACAAAACGTTATTCCCGCCTAAAAGTGTAATTAACGGAAAGGTGCCAACAAGACTGCGCACGAGATTCACTGAAATTGTTACTGAAAATCGGGATTGAAGAGGAGAAAATGCAGCTGGAGGAAGAGACGGCGGAAAACAGGGTGACGGTTTAGTAAAGTCTGTCATTAAAACAAGAATAATATACAGTATTTATAGAACATATCTGCGCTGCAGGATGCACAGAGTTGAACAATAATGTACCTCATTTCCCCGCTAAATGCAGGGAGATGAATTTTGAGCTCCCTGGAAACAGAACAGCCCGTGATGCATGTCAACATGTCGGAGTCACACAGACAAAGGAGGCTGTCGAGTGTGCTGGCAATTTTCATTTTTTTCTTGATGTGTGGGGGCCAGCTGTCTCCCCGAGATTATTATGTGAACGCAGCACCACAGGTTTGCCTCACCTGTCTTTCCGCACATCAGATGTTCTTCTTGACTTTTTGCACCGAACTGCGGAGCACAGTGAACAGGTGTCGGCACCTCCTCAGGCTAAAGGGCAGATTCAAGCTACATCATAATAACCTACTTCAAATTTAACTTCTCACACTGGCTCAGAAACCATCAAGCCACCAGGTGCACTCGACACAGCTTAGAGCCACGCGCAGTCATTTGCTTCATGTTTCATTCAGAAACAGTCTATCATTTTTGGATATGTTTCCACAGCCTCATCTCAGCTAGACCCCTTCAGTCTTCAGGATCCTCTGAAATTTCACAAGCAGTTAAGCAGTTCCATCACATTTGTTCCACTCTTTTTTGAGCAAAAAAACAGTTATCCCAATGTACTAATGTTTACTGGTGCCGGGGCGTTTCCAATGGGTCTTAATAAACAATCTGCTGTTGATTTTCTCACAGATTTTCAACATCTCAATATTTAAAGACACATCTATGAATCTTAACAGTTCCAACAAGTGTCATCCCAGCACACAAATATTTTGTTGGTGCCTTTTTATAACACGAATACAAATTATATATTCCTGTGTGATTCTTTTCTTCATCACGTTTAGTAATACTTGGTTAACCTTAAGGAAACTTGCAGACACATCATCCAGTCTGCAGCATTTCAGCGAGGCGACATATACTCCTATCTATCCACCACGACGTCCTCTCTGAAAGCTTTTGGGCTCTTCATATTCTTCCCCAGTGAGAAAAATGCAACTGCTGGACTTTGCGTTTGCTGACACATGCTAAGATGCCATGTTTCCAAAGAGAACGTTCTTGATCTGTTCTTATTATGTTTGAATACGCCGCAAATTCACAATCTGGCTGCTGTTGCTAGAGGTCCTGTGCAATAGTTGCGATTCTGATCCATCCACAATATCATCCGGGTATTCGCCTCAGCCACGAGATGAACAACGAGTCCTGCAACAGATTGTGCGGCCCCTACAGAGCACTGATCTTAACACCACGGATTCAGTCTGGGATTACGTGGCTTTACGCGAGACAGAAGACGCTGAGCCTATGGAGGCCTGAACTGTCAACAGTCAAAAACAAGTAAAGAAAGAAATTACTTGGTAAATAAATGTATGTGCCAATAAATGGGCCAAAAGGTATATTACAATACATGTGTGGGCATATGCAACACAAACTGATGTTTCTGATTGAATTTGCTTTCTTTTTTTTTCCTACATAATTTTCTGTATTTCTGCTTCATTACTCTTGTGTATTTGTTGACTGACATCTGGGATAGGATAACAGCAGAAATGACTACCTTCCAGCAGGAGATCCTTTAGAGAGCCTAAACACACAACAGAAAGTAGACAAGGCTACGCAGAGCAAACTATCTTGTGCTGTTTTAAAGATTAAGACTAATCACACCAGATACTGATTTGACTGACTGTTTTTTTTTACTTTACTGCATCTTTTTGTGAAACTATTTGTGACGTTATTTTTTTGAACGGGTAAGGATCCAAATATCACTTGAAGAGCCTACAACTTTTGATCAATACTGTATTTTAAATGCTCATACATACATATTTGCTAATATTTCCCCATCTTTCACTTTAAGTACGGTGACACTAGTTGTAGCAACAAATCGCTGAACTTGCACTTTATGTTTAGAGAATATTTATCAAAGTGAGAGTGATAAATTATACAATGATAATCAACCGCATGATAAATATCATGAAACGGGTTTGTGTTCATTTATACAACATAGTCATTTTTAATTTTTATTTATTTATATATTTATTTTGCCTTTAAAACTTTACCTGGGAAACATGCATTAAGCTAAATTAATTATACAGTGGCTTATTTTTTTCTGTAAAGATCATATGTATGAAAGGACGAAAGTCACTCCTTGCAAATCCAGCCTTTGATAATGTAAAGAGAGCTGCTTAAAAGCGTGTTTTAATTTGCATGGTAGTGACTTCACAATCACTAGGGATCACTAGAATTACACAGTGTTCCTACCAGCGTGTGACACTGTACAGTGTTTTCATGGAGAAGCTGCTGGCTGAAGTACACTTTACGCTGTAACAAAGCTATTGTTTTCTGGCTGCTTCATGGTCAGCGTCAGTCTGTCTCTTTCTTATCTCCTCTCTTTAATCTTGCACCTCTGTGACTCATCCAATGAAAACAAGAAATTACTTAAAAGTTACAACATGCGAGATAAAAGCCTTCAGGTTTTCTCCACTCGCTCTGATCTGCTGTTTGAATAAAATGATTTACTTTGAACTCTTTCCACCTGTTGCAGCACAAATCTTTGTCGTAATTTCTGTGTTTAAATCTTGCTTCTAAGTTGGTGCTTTCGCTTTAATCAAGTTCTCCTGTGCAGAACCAAGCCAGAAGGTAGCAGTGAATGTTTTCACCTTTGCTCTGGATTGCTGTGCTTTTAAATTACTTAAAACTTTAATAATCTCCCACGAAACTTCAAAGAGCAAATAAGTATCACCTTCTGAACGGGTTGTTCAGCAAGAAATATGCCAATTTCAGATTCCATTTTAACCTTTCACCCTTGCCCTGATGATCAGTCTGGGCTGTCCTTGATCTCTTAGACATTTCAAAAACAAACAAACTCGTGGCAACTGTGGAATTGCAATTTCTTTTTTAAATGAGAGTATCGCAAAATGACTTTGACGTTGGAATATCTACTCTTTTCTCATCCGATGACAAACAAATACTTAACAAATTAAGATCACCTCACTGTGACCATTCTTCTTTTCAATACTGCCATAAAACTCAATATCAGTACTGCTTACACTAGCACAACACACGCACAGACATTAAGGGTTGTTACCACTGAATAAATGATGCGGTGCTGTAAAATCTCTTAATAACTTTGCTCAAAGCACCTTCAAAACAACTTTTGATGGTACAATGACGAAGGTGGCTCTTTCATTAAAACTCCAAGGTTATTGCATACAGTTGTTCTCGCAATGTAACTTGGGTTGATCAGAAAATTGACGGCTATCATTAACATGTTCCAAATAATACATTCTTCCTATATTAGGGGTACCATGTGTCTCATTCACTCACACACTAGTCGTATCAGGGGGAATGTCAGATCCAGTTTTCTCCCCAAGAATACTCTGGCAACCAGAGGCAAGGGATCAAACTGCTAAACCTGCCAAGCAGCGGGCAACCCACTCTACCACCTGAGTCACAGCCACCCGGCTCCGTTACCCCTCACCACTCCTTAGAGCCCAGCAGAATTTAATGTACCAGAATTTGGTGTATAACCAGTTGACCCCAGAAGAACCATTGCCATAAAATGTTTATTTAATTACAAATCATTAAGTTCAAGACGCAGCGCGCACCCAAACTTACATGCTAGACAGTAAAACAACCTTGTCTGAAGGAATGACCTCTGCTAACGTCATAAAAAATATATACACGTTTTGAAATGCTTTCCCTGTCATGCACGCGATAAATAAATCATGAGATGAGACAATGCTATTGGCTAAACAATATCCTAGGGGAAACCCTGCAGATGCTTGAGAAGGGGAAACCAGTGAAGGAAATTGGCTGCCGTGATACTGAATCCTTGACGATGCAGATCACTGTCCAACATGTTCCCCCGTAATCTCTTCTACCTGTTTGATTTTATTGAGATCAAATGAGTGCAGAATGTGCTCCATTTACATGGACAACATTTCTTCAACCCGACTGAAATCATTCTGACTAAAGATTCTAACTTAACTTTCACAAGGACGCTAAATAATACGATCCAATAAGATGCATATGTGTCTTTGGTTTTGACTGCTATCATGTGGCCAAGACAAATTTATGTTTTCAGTCGTGCTGCCCACATCGATAAGTTGTCAGGTCACCTGATGTGTACCGAACATGGGCCAAACATGAACAGAAAGAATGTATTTATTCCACCCAGATAGAAACATTTGGGTCAAACTGTTGCCATGTTGGTTCATTGGTTTGATCCAACATGTTCTTGTGGAATATCAAGGGTTTATACCACAGCTCTCGATTAGATTGACAGTTAGCATACTACTGTCCTTAGAAACATAACACATGAAGGCCAGAGTCTCTGATTCACAAACTGAAGTGACCCCTCGTGCCCTTTATTGAATAATTTGCATATTTTATGTTTCTCCACTCATTTATTCAGCATTCCTCCACAACAACCAACAACAAACAGCAACATCTAAATAAACTGTTTGGGCAACAGGATAGGGACACTAAACATAATCTAAGGAAAAATTACTCATGAAAGGCCAAAATACATAAGTCAAAAAATAAATCATTTGCTTAGTGAGTATACATTGGAATGTATCTGTGTGTTTGTATGCGTGTGTGGTTGTAGGATGCTGATGCTCCTGGCAGCAGGTCCGTACACTTCCCCTGTCACGACCAATCACCGTCAAGAAGACCGCAGCTCCCCCACACACCACCTCCTTTGCTCTCTCTCGTAATATGAGGGTCAGCGCTGCAGTCACCCATACCTGTTATTCTCTTTGCTTTTATATACACACAGAGTGGAAGACATCAACAAGCTGCAGAAAAATTGTACATAGCAAGTCCTTCACTATGCTCGGACATTTCAACCTCGGGAAAGAGCCACATACTCAGTGGTTCTGATCATAATCCAGACATGCTTGTGAGTGTTCATTGAATGTGTACTTGCTTCATGCGTGCCCTCCAAATAAACTTGGCGAGCTACACTGGGGTGGGGGCTCAAGATGTTGCGCTGCAAACATTAGAAAATATAACACCACAATTGACTTAGATTATCTTTTATCAGCAACATAAATGCATATGTGTATGATATTATTCTACACATTTCTGACCAAAGTAGTTATTTATTGCATGCTGTAGCTACAAACTAATTTCAGCCACCAGAAATTCATTGATTCATTCATTCATTCATTCATCTTCTATACCCATTTAGTCCTGTTAAGGGTCACGGGGCTCTGCTGGAGCATATCCCAGCTGTCATCGGACAGGAAGAACATGCAAACTCCACACAGAAAGGCCAGCCAGCCCATGAATTCAAACTGGTGACCTTCTTGCTGTGAGGCATCAGTGCTGACCACCTCACCACTGTGCCGCCCGCCACCAGAAATTTTCAGCCCAAAATATAAAAATATAATTGGCTATTTTATTAAACATTATTATTATTTTATTTATTAAACTGCTCCACACCCACCTCTGCAAATTTCATCCTAATTCACCATAAGCACGTCTTAATAAGCAGCTGCAGGTGTAAGTCGACTTTACAGTTAATTTTGCTGTAACTAATTCATGTTATACACAATAATAAGCTGCTTTGAATGTCACGATTAACGTAGCATAATACCAAAGCTAATCACAACTATACGTACAGTATGTCCATACACAGGGACATGCTGTTATAATTTACAGAAAAGAAAAAACGTTCAGAGCACGTAGTTGCTGATGACGTCACCTATAAAAACACAGCAGTGGAAGTAATACTTTGTGACAATAAATTTGTATTTTTGGACTAAATATCTGTACTGAGAACAGACAGCATATGTGCTACGTACTGTACAGATACAGTATGTATAGCCTATATAAAAAAATCCTGCAACTCCACCATCACTATAATTTAATAGTAGCCCACAACGTTAGTTATGTTAGTAGAGCCAGTTTAACAAGAAATGCAGTATACTGACTGCGGTCGAGAGGACTTGGACTGTTCCTCTGCTAGTGTTAGCAGATGCCTTTTCAGACGAGTGTGCATTGCAGTAATACTTTTGTATTTCATGGGCTATGTAGCATGGGCTCCGTCTTTAGCAAAGTATTTTGACAAACGTGATCAGGGCCAGAGTGGGACTCATTTTCAGCCCTGGAGTTTCATGTCTCAGACCGGCCCACTTTAGATCACAACCTATTATATTAAAATAAATGTAATTATAACTTTACACATTAAGCGTACAATAGCACACTGTTCTCTAAAGCCTTGTAATTCCGTGTATGTTTTCTAAAATCCTGAAATTCCAATTCAGTGAAAGTAATGGTTGCTTCACAATGTGGATTTATTTCAACATTAGTGCACATCTCGACCATTATTCTTTGCAACACAACATCTTTTTCAACATATAGAAAAGCTATCTTTTGGCAGACAGCAGACGTCCTGTGAAAGTCCCTGTGGTCACTTTTCCTGCGATCCACTGGATTCTCAGACCTCTCAAAAATAACAATTCAACATCCTGACGAATGATGAATGAATGCACAAACAGAAACGTGTAAAGAGCTACCACAGAATCAGCAACAGCAAGGAAATCAGGAAGAAGTGCAGCTTCTTCACAAACTTGGTCCAAACTTAATTGAAAAATCTAGAGGACTTTGGAGATCTGGCAGTTCTGAAATAATAAATTACAGAAGTAAGGGGAAACAGAAGAATTGTCTGGATAGTTTAATTCATGACTATCACTATTACAAAGAAAACAAGGTTGCGAAAACATACGGTTGCTTGCCAAACTTGAGGAAAGGCCAAAGCTTTACCTAAGTAAGATCATGCTGAAAACCTTTATTATTATTTATAATTATTTTCAATCTCCCCCTTTGAGCTGTGATGCTGAACATGTCAGACTTCTCCTCTGCTCTTTTTTCTTTCACAACTAAAGTCAACTTCCATGACCCATGCCAAATGAGGGCTGAAAGGCATCACTTAGATGCCTTCTGGGAGAAAAAAGGACCAAAGGAAAAGGGCAGTGGTAATGGAGTATCATGACAAAGTTTTTTCAGTTTTTATAGATATATTTTTTATTTAAGTGTGCAATTATACAAGAAGCCAGAGTGTAAAATGTATGTGTGAGGTTGGGGGGAAAGCATTTGGATGGGGGTCTCAGACGCTGTTGCATAGCCTGATTGCTGACAGGAAGGAACGCCTGAAATGCTCCTGTGAATCTTTCACTTGTGGGATATCAGCCAGAGCGCTGCCTAAACTCAGCACAGAGAGCATGGGAGCTGTGGCCTAGGATTGCCCTTGATTTTATACCTCATTCTGCTTCCCTCACCTGCTTGTTAGGTCTGCTCCCCAGCCTGGATGTCGCCACAAGAGGCACAAACATAAAGAATAGTGTGTTGTCTAAATTACACTGGTAGGAGATCCACAGTAGTGTACTGCACATGGTATAGAACACGTTCCACCTAAGAAACAACAATCTGTCCTTTCCTGTGGATGCATTCAGTTTTATCTGTCTAGCCGAGCTGATTGTGAGTCCCAGGTCCCTTTTTAATGTTCACTGTTCCTCTTTACTTTATTGGATTGTAACGAGAGTAAGGGGATAGAGGTCAGAGCTATGGTGTTGCCAGGGTGCAGCTGTAGGATTCTTCTAACTCAATCAGGTGATGCTCTCTATCACCGCTCTGTATTCATTATCACTGATGCAGCCCACAGCAATCACTGACAAACTTATGGAGGAGGTGTTTTCAAATGACTAGTTTTGTTTCAAGGACTTTCTAAGAATATATAATCCCATCAATTGCAGCTAAATCTTAAATATATCTGACCGTAAAAGTAAAAGTATATGTTTTATGAGCATGCAGTGTTGTATTGCATTTTGTCTGCTTTGTCTAGTTCTCAGTCACAGGGAAATGATGGTGTGCTCACACAACTCCAGGGACAAGCTATATCAATATATTTACACACAAGCACACACACACATATATTGATGTATTGATATGGTGGGTTGTAGATATGTGTGTGTGTGAATCTAAGTCGATCCTGACAGCTGCTATAGGTACCAGGACACCAGAGCTAAACAGGCTTCATCCACTGCACCATCTCTCTATTCTACTCTCACCCTTTTAATCTCTTACTCCCCCTGTCTCCCGACTGTCAGCATATTTTCCTTGCTGTATTGGCATAGTGCATTGATAATATTTGTTGAGCTTAAGTGGAATTTTGGTGGCTGCTCAAGCCGACACGCAGCCTGCCTTACTACAATGCATATTGTGTCGGAGCAGGTAAGGCTGTCACCGTCTGCTGCAGGCAAAATATGTATTATATACACGTTTAACACATCTACTGGAGAAGGTACCAGCTTTGTTTGGGAATGTTTCATTTTATCAGGAATGTGCTATGAGCTATGAGTTATTAAACACTATGCACTGATCCAAACTTGAGTCTTGTGGAGCTAGTTAGATGTTCTGCTGCCAATTTTCCAGTTTCCATTCACTTTATTTATTGTGATGAAGATGAGTGTTCATTATGTGTAGAAGGTTAGTTGTAATGTAAGGTGGCCAGGAGAGCACTGTAAACCTGAAACAGAGACTTTTTGAGAGGTAACATACTTTCCTTTGAACATAATTTAGATTCTGAATCCTGTTGTGGAAATGCACAGGATATTGCCAAAGGTCTCAGGGGAATATTTCAGTGGTGAAATTGCCACTAAAGTGATAACAGTAGGTTAATAGTAGATGTTTGCTATGATAAATGAATTGTACATTTAGAATGATAAAGAATGTTATTTTCCAACACCACTGAAGGACTGTCGACTTGAGGAACTGCCTGAGCCGTGCCCAGTGAGAAATTTGTGCCGATGTCAACGGGAATGACCCCTCTTCAGCTTCTTTAATGTTCTCTTCACCACCAACCACCTTCACCTGCATCACAAATGTATATCATTCTCAATTCTTGTGATCCCACGTGGTATTTCAGTGTACTTACGGACAAAACTCTTGAACTCAGTGTCATATTTCCCTGGCGTCAACACACATCAGCTAGTAAGAAAGACATCTCAACCACCATACCTTCACTACATTTTCTGTTATGGCACCTCGTCTGCTGTAGTTTAGCACTTACAATCCCAGTGAATCAAGAGAAAAACTGAAAATCACCCGAAGCTGTTAGGTCCCACAATCCCAGAGATAATATTAAAAAAATACATTGCCTGGTGTCCCAGAGATATTTGTTCTACAAGTGAGGAATCTAGTAAAATAACACACGCACATATTTAGGACAACAATTATTTCCTGGTGCAGATATTCTGACTTAGCTGAATTTTCCGGTAACAGCTGCCCAATCATATATTTGCATGTTTTATTCAAGCAGCTGCTTTTACAAAGTTAAGTAAAAACATTATCAGGGAAATTGGTTCCTGGGTTGAAATGCCAAATCGATTTGGCATTTCTGCCACTTCTAGGGTCTAATCTGGCTGCCAGCTTACCAATTTTCTCTTCCTCGATTAGAGGTCGGGGCTTGCCATTTCCATTGGAAATTCACCACCAGCTCCTTGAGCATTATTTAACTTCAGTGTGTTGGTAAATGTATTTGTCCTATCCGTCTGCAAAAGGTAGCCTTACACTCCCTGTAGAACAAAACATTAATGGAAATGTAACTTGTTTGGTTATGTAGGATGACTGAAGACTTGTAGTATATGTCCACCTCTGTGGTGTCAATAAAATGGACTTGAAAATGTCACTGTAACAAAATACAGTGGTGGGGCAGATGGCTGTTATAATTAGGAAAACAATGTTATTCTATTTCTATGACTCTTGAATGGGATACAACTAAGCTAAGGGTCTCATCAGAGTGTTTGTGGACCATCACCTTTTGAATTATCCTCTTTTGTTAACTATCTGCTAATTCTTATGTATTGTATCAATGTTCTTACCTGCAAAGTCATAGGTCATTTATAGTATCACAGGGTATGATCAGGACCCCCTAAAACTGAAATGAGTACCTCCATCTCCAAGAAAATCATTTTTACTGCTCACTGTTTTCAGCGTGCCTCCAGAATTCAACCCAGTGAACTATAGCAGATGATAATCCCTTCATTTCTAGTTACCTGCTGCTGTAAGGCTCACAAGTCTCGAGTGTAACGGGCAAAAACATACTGACTGCTGTCAAACGGTGCAGAAAGGAGTAAAATATGAATCACTTGAAAATGTGCCCTCACATCTCATCACTATCAGGCAGATAGAGGGAAGATAAAAGTGGCCGTGGCCTCTGTAAATCCAATTATTCCATTTTCACACAGCTGCATATCAGCGAGGTCAGAAAGATATTGTAGCATATACTGGACAAAATGCTCGCAAACACCATAAAAGGCTACTGGTTAATGACCCGGTATTAACAGAAACGTATCCATCTTATTCGCTTGTGTCTTGAGGAGGATATGTAAGTCTGTGCAGCTCCAAAGCTAGGATGTAGGGAAACCAAATGTCAAAAAAAAGTTATTTGACAACATTGTTGTGGTTATGTCAGCTGTCAAACTCTGTTCTTGTGTGTTCCAAACTAACAAACGTCCAAAGAAGTTTTCCCTTCTACTGAAACCTGAACAGAAACCAAGGAAAGATGCTCAATTCGAAGTAGAGATGATAGATGGAGAGATGAGGACAACACGAACAGGAGAGGCAACAGAGAGAGGTGGTGTGGAGTGAACTTCACCAGGTGAGCTGTTCTGCTCTAAAACCTGAAGTGGATAATCGCTAATCTCTCACCCGCGGCTCAGATGGCATCGTTCTGATCAAAAACAGAACAGCCATTACACATATTTATTTAAAAAAAAAAAAGGACTGCAATGTTTCGATTTGATGCCACGGAGTGCCTAAAATGTTCTATGATGCACGTAACATTAGAACAGCTAGCACAATATGAAGACCAGCTGAGGGAAACCATCCCTTGTTTTGCAGGTTGGCAGATTATTGCATCTTTGACTAACTGGAGTCTACCCGGTCACCAGGGTATCACAGGTCCAACAGGAAAAACAAAGAATTATTACACCCACAGCCTATTAAGAATCACCAGTTAACCTAACATGCATGTCTGTGGAATGTGGAAGGAAACTGGAGAACCTATACACACACACCCTTTGCGTAAACAGGCACAGTTCTTATCAGACTTTCAGTCTGGTAACATGCCATTTTGATTTCATTATGGGGTGTGTTAAGATTGACACGGAGAAGAAAAAAAAGATCTGCATGTTACTGGATAGTCCCACAACTAATCAGATCGACAAATGCCCTATTTGCTGGTAACCGCAGAATCTAGCTGAATGAAGCCTGCAAAAAAAGGGCTGAGGTTGGTTTCCAGGTTACACACACATAATAATATCAGATTCTGGATGGTACCAAATTGGTAGGTAAACTTTCAGAATCCCTCAGCTTTATAGAGTATCTGATGTCACCTTTTCGACGCCAGTCCTGACTGAAACTTGACTTGATACAGCTTGGTTCAGTCAGCAGTTGCGCCTAAATTGCTTATAATTGCCTCAACAACAGCTTCATGTCCCTACGATCGAGCGGACAGATTCTTTGTTAAGAATCAAGGCTCACACAGAAAGATATTAACTGCAGAAAACTGGCACCAGGATCTCCTTGACACCAGCAATAAAAGAAGCAAATAGGCCAGAGTATTGTACTAATGGGCGTTAGACACAGGACTAAAAGACTTTATCATTTGTGAAAAGGAGCCAAAATCAAAGAATGGGAAGAAAGAAGAACAGGCTGTAGAGGAGATAAGATTTCTTACTTTTTTTTTTCTTTTTCTTTTTTACAAAGGCCAGCCTTTGGTTAAAATGTAATTCCAGGGATAGAGGTGTTTGATACTGTAAAGCACCAGAGAACGAAGCTGCTCAGGCAGCAAGAGGAAAAGACATACACGTAGAGAACTTTGTTTGTCTCTGTCTCTTCAGATTCTATTACGGTGGACTTCCACACTATCACAAAACCCATGATCTGACACCTGTGTGTGTGTGTGTGTGGGTGTGTGTGTAGGTCATAATAACCTCTACGGATTCCTAGGTACAACACCTGACACCCACATCGCATTCACTCACACGCGCCCACACACACACACACACGCACGCACACACGCACACACACACACGTCTCTGAAAGGTGGTGAAATTGATTTTACACAGAAAGCTCCAATCCAAAGTTACTTATTAGAGCTGCCAACCACTAATGCCCTGCTCACCTGGCTTGAGATATTTGTGAATGTATTTGTTTTGGATGAACCTAGACATCGCTTTACCACCTTTGCATTTTGTGAGGATCCTTTCGCGCATTCTTTTCTGCTTGTTAGCACATGTTGTTATTTCTCTTTATTCATTTTTAATGTACGACACAATATGGTTGCATGTGAAGTCTGCAAGATGAGACTAGTAAACTCCAACCCCCAACTAGTCTTTGACTTGTGCTGTACTGAACGAAACTCAATTTGATAGTTCTACAACCAATCAGGGCCACTTTGTCGTGAACAAAATCAACTCTACAGCACCCAGTAGACCATCCATCACGCCTACCCAAACCATTTGATTGGCCCAGCAGATCTTTGCCAGGCATAATGAATTCCTAACATTCATTATGCCTGGGTGAAGGGGGATTCGGGCTGGCCTCAGGGCTAGCATATGACGTAAATATGCCTGTTTTTATTTAACACGTGGACACATCATGTTTACTGTACATTAACCCATAATGATGACCCCCCTCCTCATGCCAGGCAGGTTAGGATTTTTTTATTATTATTATTATTTTTATTATTTATTTATTTCCCTGAAAAGACAAACATTGAAGCAGCATTAGCAAAGCAGCAAAGTAATAAATATCTCCATGTAAGCCTTTAGCTTAAAGTACTGCAGTGCCCATGTACAGCTTCCTCGAGCTGCCTGCATAGCTGAAGACTTTTTTCTTTCTGTCAGTCGTCCAGCTTCTTCACTCAAAGAACATGCACAGGATACACAATCATCTTGTTAGGTAGTTTGTCCCTAGAACAGGCCCACATGTCTTAACCTTACCACGGCTTAGTACTCTGACACTGTCATGTCAAGTGTCCACCGACCTCGTTCAGACAACCAGAGAGTGAAAACGAGACCAGAGAGAAGCGAAGGCAGAAAAGGACAGAGCAGCAAGACAGAGGAGAGTAGGAGAGGGGAAGATGAGAGCAGACTCAGGAGGCATTCGCCCAACAGGAAACCTGAATTTCCATTCCTTGTTGCAGATACACAAACACACATATACACAAAGAGAGAGGGTGAGCAAAGAGGGAAAATGATTCACTCGTGCTGCCAATCCTGGATGATGCCAAAATGATAATCATGCCCGAATCCCTGCAATGATGCCAAAATCCATTGCCATCCCCCATTTTCGGCGATAGGCCAATACAATAAGTACATAATAGCATTTCAGTGTTTCCCCAAGATATGTTTTTTGGCAGAGTGAGAATCCCCCTGAAACAGCATTTAGATGTGATACTAAAACTCTCCATTGAAACCAATAATAATGAAATTCTGTGACAGCAAACCACGTGGTGACAAAGTTCTCCTGTTAAATCAACAACTGTCTGCCAAAGATTAAACCCAGAGCAGCAAGGGCTCTAATTTGTGATGTTATCAAGGGACATATGCTGGAGCTCCTTCCCAGATAATGAGTTGCAGACTGGCTCACTCTTGTTTACAGTTTTTCACAGTCGCTTAAAGCCTCCCAAGACTATATGATATTAGCCTGATAAGGGCTCCAGCTGATGAACCTAAAGGAGAAATAACTTCATGGATAACGACTTCCTGTTTTTAACCCCTGCTGTGAGACAGTCAAAGATTGTCCATAAGGCATATGTGAAGATCAGCTATGTGTTGGCCTACTGTTTTTTGGAGAAAACTCTGGCTCAGCTGGCAGGAGCTGTCCTTCACGTCAAAAGGGAACTGTTGAGGTGGTTCAGGCATCTGCTGAGGACGCCTCCTGGGCACCTCCCTTTGGAGGTTTACCAGGCATGGCCAGCTGGTGGAAGGATCAAGAATGCGCTGGAGGGATTATATATTTTGATTAGCCTGGGGAGGCCTGGGGATCCCTCAAAAGGAACTGGAATGCATAGCTGGAGAGCAGACGTCTGGATTTCTTGCCAGGCCTTTTGCCACCACAACTGCACCTCAGATAACCAGATGAAATGGATGGATGGCTACAGGTCTGATACTGACACTTCATGAAATCGAGTATTGATTAGATTACAGTTTGCTCTAAAATAAAAAGGGTCAGTTAATGATTTTATTCTTCTTCTTCCAAATTCCACCACTGTTTATTCTGATAAAATGATTTTAATCATTTGTTCAGTTATTTTCAAATGTGGCACATCTAGCTCACGGTTATCCTGGTTTTCTGAGTAACAGTCACGTCTACACACAACATTGAGTGTATAGTATAGACAGAAAACCGATTTTTATTTTCTTGATGCACTCTCTAAGCTATGAGCAAGATTGTTGTGTGAAAGCAGTAATGATGGGCATTATAATAATTGTCGACACACAGTGAAATTTCTCTCTGTTCAACTCTCTCTTTCTTGCCCACATAAAGCCAAACACTTTCTGGTTACCAAGATTGTACAGCATGCATTATGACAATAACTGAGCAAAATTCAGCGTAGGAGATTTGCATTTTGAAAACTAGCAGCAGTTTAGCAACACGATACGCAAATGAATAGTGTTTGACCATTATGAGTAAACTCGCAACTGATAACACTAGAACTCTAAACGTCTTACGTCTTACAAAACCATGGAACAGCCTCTACCTTCATCTAAGATTAGAAATCTACAAGACATGGTTAGGCCAGAAATATGAATAGTATGACATTTCAAAGCTGGCTACACACACACTTGCTCTGTTACTGATAACAATGTTTGTTTGGTTCAAGAGTGAAGCAACACTGTGGAATAAATGCGCACATATGGCTCCACTGCACCTCACCTGGTTGAGCAGGTATGCCATAAACTAAAGCTATAGCCCTGATTACAGCGGCTGTAGCGACGCATGTCGTTCCTTCTCTCTAAGCCCACTGCTTCCCATCTTTATAGAAAAAAAGACATAACAGGCAATAAATAAATAAATAAATAAAAAACTCATTATCACACACTATCTTGAATTGTTATTGAATATCACTCAGATAATAGGCTTAACTAGATAATCAGTATCAGCAAATTTCCTTAATACAACATTGTGGTCGTACCTGTTTGTTATTGTTCATAGTTCAAGACTTTTCTCAACGCAACTTCCTGTGCGCAAATGTTTAAAGGTACCAGATCTCTCCGGTGGTGATATATACACATGTCACTCTCCTCTTTTTCAGAGCTTTTTTTGAGGTGCTTTCTTACTATAGTGGATGAAAATTGGCATGGTAACCAGCAGCACATGAGCAAGACACAAATGGAACACGGAAGAACAGACAGAAATGGGGACTGATGGTAAAAATATAATGATTACTGAGGCAGACATATTACAAATCAGTGAAGTAGAGTGAATAACATGTACCAAAAATATTTAGGATCAAAAAAAAAAAAAAAAAAAAAAAAAAAAACTGCACAAAGAGTTGACCTGGCCTCCATATTCACTAAATCCCAAACTGATGAAGCATCTGTGGGATGATCCACAGAGGCCCCAAAGGCCCCCACTAACAACATTATTAAACACTGCAGGACACCCTCAGAAGACCCATGTCCATTCTCTGATGAGTCACAACTGTTTAGAAGGCACAAGGGCACAATAAATGGGAACGTGTTACAAACTGTCTCCCTCTAACTGTTTTTGGATTAATTTACAGATCAGTTTAATAAAGCATCAATAAAAACCATCGGTCTCCCAAAGTCCACACACATGCTCTGAGATGACTATAACAGAACTGAAATAGGCAGATAATATGTGTAAGACCAATAAAAAAAAAGTCTAATTAACAGCTAGTGTTGAAATGTATTCTTAAAGGACATACCGTTCAGATACTTTCTTTCTTTCTTTTTCTGCAGTGATATAGGAAAAAGTTAAGCTTACGATATTTAAAAACTACCATAAAGTCACTGATGGTGCCAGCAAATGTGTCACATTTCAAATAACACTGATGACAGCTTCTTGTTAATTAAATGCCTCAGTTGGGAGAATAGTATCTCATATTGTATCATCAACAGTGTTTCTTTTAAGCCTATAGCAGTCTATCACGAGAGAAGGAATTTAAATTTCCCACAGTATTTCTTAGCTTGAGGTGGTGGCATAAGAGAGTTACTGTCTTAATGTCACCGATTTGCGTCTTGGCTGGTGGATGAAGGCCCTGCTTCTTGGTAATAATTAGCTCCCCCGTGTTGGGTTGATTGAAAGTGACCTTGCAGGTAACTTTCTGAAAACAACTGACGAATGTGAAACTGCTGGGTTTTCTGAGGCTTCGTGCTCAGGGTGGTGGGTGTCAATAATCGCTTTTCGTTAAAGCTGAAACAATGCCAAGAAGGGTGTTTGAGAGTGTTTAGTGTTCTTACCAGTCCTCTACATACTGAGCTCCCTGCTGCAAATGAGACGAGCATCTGGGGCATTTAAGGACAATATAAAATGTCCTCATCTTCCACATCAGCTAGCTCAATCATGAGTGCGAGTCCCGATCATGTCTCAAGTCTCCATTATGGCTGAGACTTATCTGTATGAAAGGGAATTTTTCGATAAATGAGTCCACGTCAAGTATGGACGAGAATCGCAATTATGATTAATTCAAAGCACAATAGTGCTAATTAAAATGAAGTGAAGAACAACCATGTTCCTTCAACCTTCTGAACAATAAGTTGAAACTTTTTGAGCTATTGCTCAAAACTTTATGATTCAATTGTGAACATTTGGATGATCGTGAAAACTGAAAACTTCACATTATACCAGTGTAAAAGGTATGGATAATAAGGACCAAAGTATGATGACGTTCAAAGAAAATTAAACATCAATGTTCAAGGAAAGAAGTGGAAATATTACTAAAGACATTCATAGAACAGTGTTGAGCACTATTAAGCTCCAGAAAGCAAAAACTCTACAACAATTCTATGTATACAACAATTCAGCACCCTGGGCAGCGACGATGCGTTTACGGAGCTGATGAAAGTGGCAACTATTCTTTAAGTAAATAGAAGGAACACACATACATAAGTACATGCATACATAAACAAACGAATGCTGTACTCACGTAACACTGAAGGGCTGCCACTGTTTGTCGGTTTCATTCTTTACACTCCTCTCCGAAACATATCTCGTCGATGTCCAGTAAAAACAATTCAAGGTTCACCTGCGGGAAACCAGTTTTCCCATGCGACTTTGAAGGCACCAAGAGTTAGCGCAGTTGTTCCGGTAGTGCTAATGTGGAGTGTTAGAATCGACAATCAGCGCATACTTTAACCATGTCCCAAATTCTTTCTGTCCATACCCCCATAAAGTAACATACATATAAAAAAGATTTACTGACTGACCAGAAGTTTGTTTAATTCCTGTCCCAACCAAAAATGGGGATAAATGGGAGGTGTTCGACAGAGTACACACCTGGCTAACGTTAGCTGCTAAGGTGTTAGCATTCCTGGCACGGATACTTAAGTTGATATTTTTTCCCCTAGTGCTGTACTTGTTGCAGTGCCTCAGCCACCACACTTTTATTTTGCAAAGAAATATAACTTCTCCCTCCCTACCCTGGACGGCGGGTCAGCGACAAATCAAAAATGGCTGCTGTACTGGATAGTTCTTTCAGCTTGAAATAATGATTACATAGATGGATATCTAGATCGGGGTCAGGGACTCTCTTCCTGGTGTGGCCACACCCTCCAGGTATCATCACCTGTGTTTATCTCCATCCCTGCCACTGGATGGGTTGACTCAAAACAATCAGGGACAATCAGGCCTACATATAATTATGGTATTCACTTTCTTTTCTTGTCACAATAACTAAATTAACACAATTTAAAACTAGAGGGCCTGCTTGTCAAATGATACTGTTACAGTTACCTTGTAAGTTGTTTCCCAAAGATCCCATCCTCAGCCGTCTTTGTCTTTGAATAGGACATTTTATACATTTTGATATGACATGGGCTAATTGCATTCCAGGACTAAAGCTGTGGTTGTTTTGAAAACTGTTTGTAAAACAGGCCAAATGATTGAAGATGAGTTTTTATTTGGTTCTTCAAAGCCATCACTAAGAACATTTTTGAAATTGCTTGCTTTCAGAAGCTTGGTTTATTATTTTCTGTCTCTGTGAATAGAGGAGTTTCTGAAATTGGGAGATTGAAGATCCACGCACTGTTACTTCCAGGTGTACTCGTAATAGCTCCACTTTCTCCGTCTTCTTATTTGAGCACACAACATGAGTGTGGCAGACTCACCCAAAAGTTCAGTGATCGTTTAAAGCCTTTTATTTTATTACAAAGAGTCGCTTCTCTTTGCCTCTCTGTTTTACTGCAACTTTAATGCATTGTAATTTTATTTATTTGCCTTTTTCCTTCTTGCTCCATGTATCTGGCATCTTTGAATTATCTGTTAAAGTCTTGATTTTTTTTTAAATTCCAAAGTCTTCCGTAAAAGCAGCTCGTAACCCTGTTTTGTAAGACGCTGTCTGAATAAAGTTTCAGCTGTTTCAACTCATCTTGCCTTGTGATTTCAGCCACACACTCCAAACACTAAGGGTGGCAAATATTTGAATGGTGTACTACTCACTCCTATGAGATAAATCTGATAATCTGCTGCAGTCCTTGGAGTTAATAAACTGTGATGAGCATCCACAGTCTATATGTTAAACACACTTTACCAGTGCAGAGACAAACAGAGGGTTCATTAACACACTTTGCTGAAGGATTATCACTTATTAAAGTCAGAATTAAGGTGCTCCTGACAGAAATGACCAAACAGCATTGCCCTTCCCTTTAAGTGGATCCATTTTTGTTTATCCCGAAACATTCAACAGCCCATGATGACCATGAAAGAGATTTAAAATTGTTTTGAAAATGTATTAAAAATCAGTTTTCTGGAGGGGGAAAAAAATCAAGTACAAGCTTTGCGCACCAGGATGCTCATCCTTTTGGAAGGTTCTTTCACCTCTCCCAATGACTTTTGAAGCTCTGTTAGAGTCGCTGTTGTGATCAAGGCCTTTCTTGCTGAGTGTGTCAGTTTCACCATTATTGGGGCCACTGGCCCTTACTCATGGGAACACTCAAAGCTTTAGAAACTTTTTATACCCTTGCCCTACTCTCTCTCAATTTTTATTGCAGAGAGAGTCCCTTAGACGTCATATCTCTCTCTCTCTCTCACACACTCACTCTCTGTGTTTTCCACATAATCAAGATCTAGACAAAACAAACAAGATATACATGACAAAATAGCAGGATTTTCTTTTTTCTTTTTCTTTTTTTTGCATGGAATATGAAAACATGGTTCTGCTGTATATCCCATATATATTGAAGCGGAACTGGTTACCTTCACCAGCATGGATTAGGAAGAAGACTGGAAATCCTGGAAGAAACCCAAGAAAACATGCAAACTCAGCTGGGAAAGTCAGATGGACAGTCTCGGCCTGTCCTTTAAGTCTGACATGCCCAGCCCAAGCAGTGCAGCATCAAGGCAGCATGCTGACTCTTAGCTTGAAATCGAACATATTGAACTTTGCTTCAAACTAAAGCAAAGTTCATAAATAGCACACGATGCAATAGTGTTTTACAAAGGCATTGGAACACAAGAGGGGTTATTGTATCAAAAACTTTATTCTCAAATAATATCTTCAAAATAGCTGATAGATAAACTGTGAGTCTCTTTAACAGCAGATTGTGAGGCTGCATTCACATACTGTTATTAAATCCTTTATAACCATTGCATTCCTCCCTCCTGGTTTCCTAGGAGGACAGAAAAATACCATTTTTTTTCCATCATATAGTTCAAAACATAAAGTACCAGTGTAGTTTTACCAGTCCAGACAGGAGCCTCCAGAACTGTTACCCATTTGCTAATGCTGCTAAATTTACCATGTTTCCACTCCACACCCATAAATGTCTAGGCAAGGAAAACCAGATGTCTCCTTGTTCAGACAGACATGAGGTCAAATTTTGGGCCATGAAGGGGTCAAGTCATCCAAAATCTTTTGTGCCTGTGAAAGTCATCCCTCTCCCAGATATAGACATAAGGATCAGCCACACAGGGCTGCTGTTACACAAGAATACGATCATTTTCAGCCAAACAGGAAATGCATAATGACATTATGACACCTTTTCCTCTTTTTCTCCGATGTGTCTTTGTCAAAAATCTTTTTTTTTTATGACAGTAAAGAATATTTAATGTGAAGAATTACCAGTACTCCTGCCATATGAGAATCCACCCAGTATCGTTTTATGCAACACTACATCATTAACCATATTTACCAATGAAGCAGACGTTGTGCAAAAATTAAATTGTTTTGGACTGTGAATCATAAATGTGTGGATGTGACTCATTA
Organism: Planiliza haematocheilus; assembly: GCA_005024645.1. Taxonomy (NCBI): domain Eukaryota; kingdom Metazoa; phylum Chordata; class Actinopteri; order Mugiliformes; family Mugilidae; genus Planiliza; species Planiliza haematocheilus. Next base: position 8,313,533 of record SRSE01000649.1, on the reverse strand, counting down.
AGCATTGAGAAAATGAACTTCCTGTGTAAAAGCAGCCATAAAGGACAAAAGAGATCATATGACATACTGATATTTGATACTCAGATTTTTACATGGTGTGTAACAGTAAAAACATTGACTTTAATGAACAGGATTTTTTTTTGTACCTACATCATTAGTCATAAAAAGTACAGCATGTTTAATAATTTGTTTCTTTGTATTTTTTTTTTACAAATTCTCCATAAAAAATAGATTTCTGTACAAAAATGTTTTTTTTTCTTTTGCACCTACTTCAAGTTCAGCAGCACATGATGACAGTGAAAGATGAGCGTGGTGAGAATGAATGGATCATGATGCTTAAAAGAATAATATGTATGACAAATACGATGGTAACCTCTCGATAAAGACCTGCTATTTCTTGATGCATTGATATCATTAGGGACGACGAAAAGGAAACTATATATAGTTTTCAGTACACATTTACCAGCAACAGCCATTTACTGCTTGTCAGTATATGCTGAGAATGCATTCCGTCACTGTGTGAATATAACTCTAATATGTGTGGAGTCCCAATCTACAAGCAGCCATGTGGCGATCCTTTGCACTGATGAGGAGCTGCACTGAACTGCACTGTCTTTCTTCAAGTCTCTAACACTCAGTGTAAGGCATGAGACGTTTGTCCAACCCAAACTGCTGAGAAGAAGAAGGAGCATAGTCCCGTCAACTAAAACAGAACAGCAGTATTGAATATTTGGAATTTGGTGACCTTAATAGATACTGTGCCTGAAAAGGAGACAAGTATTGTCTAAGAATACTACAGATATTGTATACACAAATACATGTACTGGAATTTACAGATTAATAGGCTGGCAAGTCACATATAAACACAGAAAGGACACAGTTCCTAATAAGCATGACTGCAAGTAGCTTCCTCTACACTATCATTAGAAGAAAATGTCTCTGCCATCATCTCTGGGCTTATTTGTTCCAATCTTTAAACGATTCTCCGTATCCTCTCTTGATGTAATTTGTGTCATTTTTTGCACATCTGCATCAAATCTATTCCGTATTTAATACTCGGTGGGGAAAAACGGTCGATGCCACGTGACACTGCGTGAATATGTAATGTGGCATTTACAGTTTTAGCCTGTATATTTTAAGCTGGCAGCCACCTGCGTCCCTTTGTTTCAGGGAGGACTGCTGACGAGAAAACTTCAGAGAAACTGAGGGACAAACGTGAGAACTTCCCCGGCTGTAAAACGTCTTAGCTGAAGAAGCAGGAACAACCTTGACATTTTAAAATGTAACTTTTTCAGTTTTTCTTAAACTTGTAGCCAGCTGTCGCTCTTTTAAACTGTCAGGACTGGCGGCAATACCAAATGAAGGACAAAATTGGAAACGCCTACATTAATTGCACCAAAAGTATCCGTAGTGAGGAGAACATTATCCAAGCTTCCAGTCGTCTTGGAGCATTGCCCATTTTAGAAATGTTTAATGAGATAGCATATACTTGTAATTTAAGGCACTGTAAGCCCCCATATGAGCCATCTCAGTGCCTTTCCAAATGGAAGAAGCAATTCCAGACAAGGTTTTCACTTTACATCACATCATAATGGTTCCTTTGTTAGAAATTTAGATTTTGTTGATTTGAAATGGACCACTGCACGCTCATGGCTTCAGCAAAAAGGTTCATCATTGTTCACTGAGCATTTCTGTGTGCTCTTAATCAGGGCCACAAAAAGAGATCTAAGCATAGATAGACATAGGGTCATTTTCATTCATTTGAGTTACTTAAATAGGCAGGGTGATGATTTATCTCCACTTATCTCATTCAGATCTTAAACTGGACATAACTGAGGTGCTTCTCCTGTGAAATCGAAACTTTAACATGTTGAATGAAATGGTGAAGTTGTAAAAAAGTGGCAACCTGAAGGTGCAGTAGTTACTTGAATGGCCTCTTGAGACTGGACTCAAAAGCAAGTCTTTGCCCCTGGATGTAAAAATGCCCAACAAGCTACTTTCTCCATTCATGACAGTAGGGGTGCTGATTATTTATACGTCACAGTCTATATATTTTGCATCAAGGTCAGAGCGACCCACACTGAGCGGCAAAACCGACTCTTCACGACATCACGGTCGGTGGCTGAAAACTAGCACTTCACCATTTCAGGGCTGCATATCTTTAGTCTGAGGAGACCTTATTAAATAGCAAGGTTAGCTTAAAGAGACCACACCCTGCATGCGTGAGCGCACAGGAAAACCTCAGTGAATTACTGAAAGAAGCGTGCACCAAAATGACAGAAGAGATCTGTTCCTACGCAGCTGGGATACACTAAAAGGACACGCTCATCTGGCATCCATGTGAGGTTTGTTACAACTTCTAATTCTGCTACAAGCTTGATGTCTGACTCAAAGTCGCATTGCGCTGTGCTGAATGTCTGTGGGTATACAAGATGTGATATCTACCCTCCGTACTACTGCTCTGATTGTTACACGCCAGAATAAGCAAAGACAACATGGAGTCTGAGTGTTCTCTTTCAGGCACACTAGGAAGTCAGATCACTGTCATTAATTGTTAAAAACTAGACCTTTTATTACAACTGTGGAAACCTTGCAGCCTCTCATTTCCAGGCCCTATTATGCACTCTTGACTCCATAGGAAATCTGAACTGAATTAATTAAATCAATTAAAATAGAGGCACGGGGTGCACTCCAGCAATAAAAAGAGAGGAGGCTCATCTCTCGAGCAGACGCTCCACTGTTGTTTACAGATGTCTTGTTTATTCCTGCGAAGGAGGAAATTTCTGAATCGTCTCTCTCTCTCGCTGAACTATTGGAAGTATTTTAGCTGCAGCACATGTCTGACTGTTGTTATTTTCTCGCGCATCACGCTCGTATTATTTTTGGCTGTGTGACTATGACTGTGGCACCAAGGCCTTAAACGTCAGGCTCACAATGGATATCATGGAGCCAACAATATCCTGCAGTCAGGCTTCCGTGCATAATCACCATTGTTTCAGGGCATTTCATTTGCAGAATTCAGGACCCACTTTCAATTAAACCATTTGCTTGTTCGTTCATTCTCATAGCAGGTGGATGTGAAAAACCTACTCATGCCGAATGTCGGACTGATTTCACTGAAATGATTCTAAGCCTGGAATATAACACTGTAACATAACAACATCGTCAGTTTGTCTGCGGTAAGTTTTCATGCGTCTACTCACCATCTGATAATGTATTTGAGAATGAACGTATTTGTGATTTATTGTTCATAGATATATGACAGTTTGTGTGTAGATTTATGACAGAGTAGGGGTTATGGGTGAAAGGTTGGAATCATGAACAAAATGTCATTTTGGACATCATGCAGATTAAAGCAAATGACGTATGCATAAAACCTAATGCACATGAAGTGTGGAACAAGAAACAGGTTTAAAGACACAGAAAGACACATTAAAAGCAGTTACATCTGTGATCAAAACCAAGTGCAGCATCTTCTGAAAAATAAAAGTATTTTGAGAGGACACTGCGAGAAATAACAAGCTTGGTGAGTGACTTGATTTTTCTTGGAGCAGGCAGACTCAGAGGGCGTCGGGACGGCAATCTGACTTCAAATACCGGGAAATAAGCGGGCCAGCTCTCACTCGCTAAGCTTGTGTATTTGTTGCAGTGAGGTTCCAGCATTGATAAGCAGGATGTAACTTACTCTCTGCACACGAGGTATTTCTCAAACCATGGAGGGGCTCAGGGGGCGATAACTGTCGACAACAATAATTGTGCATGTTGTCTTCATACTCTATCTTTTTTTTCTCCTCTGCCTAAAATGACCAATCCTCACACAGATCGCGCTGTGCTCTTTAAAAAGGTGTGTTCAGGGAAGGTTTTGTGCATCAGTTATGCAATGTGTCGTAAGGATGCACGATGATGTGAGTGGAAGGGGGCACTGACAACACATCTTTTTAAAGAGAAAAAGCCACATGCTGTTTCTGAAAGCTTGTACTGTGCACTGCTAGTGATCAGCGGCAACACTTTACCTTACTACCTATATACTTTTACAGTATTTAAAACTAAATATTTACTGTCTGTATATCAAACTAGCAGTAGTACCAGTGTTTCCCTGGAACCTTACTGCATATTATGAATGAGACCCTTTTCTGTGTATTTCTTGCTCGTATCAGTAACAGGATTTAGTATCAGCTTTCAGAAACAGCAAAGAAAAGGCAAGAACTATGTGACACCACTTCCTTCCCTGTTTGGAGGTCCACGGGTGGACTGCTCCCAACTTCCTGGTTGGCTAGCATGTTGTCATGGCAACAAAATAAACAACAGTATAGCATGTGGTCACACCTTCTGCTAACAGGGAGTGTGAAATATAAATGTGTATATACAAACACTCTGTAACCCTGTATTTAGTCATTTTGTCATCTTCTTAAAGATAGAAGTTTCTGAATAAAATTCTCTTTTTTTTTGAATGACTCGTTTTTCAAACCCATTTCAGACCCAAAAATTATTCTTTTTTCTTTTTTTCTTTTTTTTTTTTCATAACCCAGTCAGAAAAACACACTAGTGCAAAATTTGTGCGGTTTATATAAAGTTTATATTTTGGGGTCCCCAGCAGCAGTGGTTTGGGAAGTCCCATGGGGCCACTGGGCTTTTGAACATATGCGTCTGTTCATCAATATCTTCACTGAAGAAAAATGCCAGAAGAGACAATCAGAGACAGCTATTTGCCTCTGTTTCCATAATAACATGTCCTTGTCTCTCTTTTCCTGTGCAACTGTCATAGTTGTCTATCTGTCCATTTGTTTGTGTCCGTCTGTCTGATTTCTGTCAGCCAACCAGTATGCCTGTTAATCAGTTCATCTCTTTCTGATTTTTGTGACTGGAGAGTATACTGTAGAAAAAAAAAAATCAAGTCATCACTTGACTGAGAGTTCCAACTAGAATTACGAGAAGACAAATCATTTCCTGGATTTGGCCACAGCGGATTGCAGCAGTCGACGATCCTGACAGCTTATTGCCTCCAGGCTTCCACTTGTTCAGCCACCGAGCACAGAATCCTGGCTAGTCCAAGAGCAAGAATCACTTCTCTGACTCTTTGATTGTGTTAGACAGGCCTCCGGAAACCAGTCCTTTCTTGTAGACCAACATGGCAACTCAAATGTCTGGTTTTCTGGTTCAACAGAGTCTGCCGAGTGCTACAGTGGAATATTGTAGGCGATCAGGCTGACTTAAAGTGTGTAGTAGCTCTTTGTAATATTCAAAAATGTCCAAAACCCATCTAGAACAGGTTCAAGAACAGGCTCTGGTATTACACTTGGGGAAACACTGTTTGTAAGAGCTTGACGTGGTATGTTTTAGCCTAATTAGTTGCCATGAACTCTGGGTAGACATTGTCATAAAAGGCAATATAGTGGCAGAAGTTGAAGACAATTACAGGAACCCACCTGAAAATCCGTTGTTAACTCTGTGATTGTCCTGCTATACTGAACCTAACTCCGTCAGTTCTCCAGGTAGGCTAAAACATTTCAAAATTACATGCAACTGCTCTCTGACATTGTCAATCTTACCACTAATTTAATGCCAGAGTCCAGTATTTAATGAGTGTGTCGTCTTCTTGGAAGGTCTAGTTTATCTTAACTCTGCACCGACTGCATTTCATTGTCAGTTTCACGGCTAATGATATTCCACCAAAGTGTCATTATGTTAGGGCCGTCGTGTCCACATTATGGAAGGGTTTTGGTCCACCACCAGTGATGGTTTATGTTCACGTATAGGAACCACCCAGTGTTTGGAGTGGAACAGTCTGTGTGGTTCCCCTGAGGGTAGAACCTCTCATTGGTCAAACCCATGACTGGCCCGCAGCAGGGGAGTTTGTAGGTCTATAATACTGTGCAAAGTCGGCATTGGAATACGGGGACAGATTAGGGCAAACCCCTATAGGGAGGTTATTAAAGGGTCATATGACACTGGTCATACAAAGCCCTTCTATAAAAGGTTGAATTAAATTTTGTAGATGTCAGCTGGCACCGGGAAACTAATTATCTATCTTTATTTGTCGTAGTGTCCTTGCTCAAGGAGAAAACTAGTCCACAGCACTAATCTCCTGAACAACCGGCTTAATGTTATTTCATGACAGAATTTTCTACTCCCTTGTTCACTGGGTTCAATTGATTTTCCCTTTAGGACTAAAGGTGGCTAATACCCTTGTTCAGGTAGGTAGGTGGAGTAGAGCTGTGTCACAGGGGACCAGCATGCTACACAAAGACTGCTCATGGTGACGAGTCCAAATAATACGTCTGTTCTTTTATATTTGTTTGGTTACACCACACCGTGCGCTGCAACGTGGAGGTTGGACTGAACCACTTTATCGGTAGTGGCAGGTCCGCTGGACTATACCACAGTGCAGACTGTGTTGAGCGTGGTATCAAATCGAACTGCCTTAGCCTCAGTAGGCTTCATGTTGGTGTCATACATTGGATTTTCAAATGATGCCTGACCATTGGAGCTCTCATGGCCGACATAGCCATTAAACTGGACCTTCGGACGTGTCCTGGAAAAACAAACAAAAAAGCAACATTAATGATGAAAGCTTTGTTTCACAGAATTACCTTATTAAAATGGATGTTCAGGAAAAGAAAGCACATAACAATCGAAGCTGCAAAGGCCTCGGAAACATAAACTGACACTTAAACTACACAATTACAGACATTCTCTGAAAGTGGCGCTGAAATATGTATCCACCAGGACCAACAATGAAAAAAAATCCATGTCTTCAATATATAATCTCAGGCAGACATCTACAGTAACGAAGCTCCATCCTGCTGGGTATACTGTTTGCCGACTGCTCTGTTACTGAGCTCCTGCGAACTGAGTGATGAACTGTGATGATCTAGCAGCTAAAGATCCAGATAGTTTGGGGAGTAAAAAGTTGGGGAATAAAACCAGAGCCAAAAGGCCTGGGAATACTGCATTACATCTGTTAGGGAGCTCTGCTTCTGCAGGATTTCTTATGAGTCTGTGAGGGTTTTTTCTCTCTCTTTTTTTTTTTTCTCGGGATCCTTTGTGGCCTGAATTGTTAATAATAATAATAATAAAAAAAAACGTATGGAACTTCAGGTAAAAGTATTTCACCTTACTGCAAGACGGCAGCTCTTATCTAAAGGCAACGTGAACATTTGAACTTTTTCATTAGTGTGAAAAGTTTAAGCATTTCAAAATAAAATTTATTTATGTCTTCTTTGGCATCTCTAACTTGGTTCTGAGGTTCAGGGAAATGAAAAATGTATTAGTTCAAGAATTTACAAAAGGGCAGATTGGCCTTGCTCCGCTCATGCATAAGAGAAATCTGTACATAGGCGAAAAGATGCAAATGCCGAACAACCTGAATGTCGCTTATATTTATCTTTGTCTAATATGGCTCTACAACTAAATCCAGAAACAATGTTTACTTAAAAATGCCAAATTAAATTACCCTTCTCTGTCCTGTCAGCTGTCTGACGGGTTGGTCTGCAACGTCACCGTTTAGATTTTAAAGGAGCACTCTTTCTAAATTACGGCAGGAATGAGAACATGTACCGTGACTGCCTGCTTCAGTGGTTCAGATGCACGGTGCCCATTTACCCATCTCATATGCTTGTATCTGTGTGTAACCAGCCATCATCCAATGGCTGTAGTTAAAAATATGTGTATTTACTTTTACTCAGTCAACCTGAATGAGGATCTTATTACAAACGTACTGCAGGGGTTCCAGCGGATACATGATGAAATACGACGACCCCCTCCTAATTTCTCTGTTTGTCGCAGATTACATTTTCGGATAATCAGGTCCTATAATCCAGTTAGATATAATCACTTACTCCCAAACCCTGTGGAACTATTAGCAGGGAGGAGTGCTGCAGCTGAAACGCTGCTTGACTCTGACCTCATTAAGAGTGTATGTACGTGTGTGTGTGCGTGAGTGCAAGCTGGTAGAAATCCAACCCTTGGGATCCACTAAGCCTACCCTACATGCTCAACCCATTACTTTACAAAACTGCACACACCAACACACACAGCAGAGCGCTCCCTGTGTGGCAGTAGCTTAAATCGCAGCGCTGGTCGCGGCTGTAGGTGCAATAGCTTAATTTTATTGGCTGAATGAAAAACGGCTCACATAATTGTTTTGACAGTATTAGAGATACTGTTCAGACATACGGGCCAAAGCAGGAAAAACTCCAGCGTACACACTGGCACCTTGTTTTTAGTGTCTCATTTACTATTGCAGAAGGTGAAGAAATACTATCTAGGTCTGTTGGCTTGCCATTATTTTGGGCTTCATGCTATGCTCTCTTAGCAAAATGAACATTGCCTCACACCTTCTGTTAAGTGTGGATGCCAGTTATAGGTAACAGCAGAACAAGGATTTCAAAAATACCAGTTCATAGATACACATATGACTTGGTTCAATCAGTGGGTTCATAATAGGGCAAATACTGTATTTGTTCTTGATGGCATCATGCTGACAGAGAGATGACAATGAGATAAAAAGACAAAGAAATACAGCCTGGTCTATAGCTTTGAATGATTGCTGTTTTGACACAGTAGGGCTGCACTGCTCTCCAAAACTTACAAACATTTTGGAAATGTCACCCCAATTACCTTTAGCTGGTGTTCGGAGTCCCCTCGTTCCGTTTACCTGATGTGTTGCTCCCTTCGGTTTACACTTTGCCATTTTAATTTACAATCATAAAATATTCAGATCAGTTCAGAAAATTGGAATGACATTTTTCAGCTAACCGTGCAGCCTTACTAAACAGCACGAAGAAAAGTCTGCGAGAAAACTAAAAACAAGAGATGAGAAGTTTGACGGAGGATGTGGCGGCGGGCGGAGGTCTGGTTGCCGTTTGAACCAGGTGGATGACAGGCGCTAGTCTTACCTGCCGCCAGGCCCCCAGGTGTCTTTTGGTCTCTCATTGTCATCTGTGTCAGCAGACAATGCCCTGCATACAACCATCAGCTTTAATAGACATCAACTAGCACTGCACACTGGCAATCAAGTTATAACACAATGTAGTGTAATGTATACTATATTAAATGTATTGCCTGCATGGCCCTGCAGTAACAATCTTAGCGTTCATAAGATTTACTGTGTTAACTAATTAGTACAAGCACATTCCTAAAACAGAGGAAGCTGTAGCAAAGGACTAGCATAGATGACAAGCCGACAGATTAATATGCAATAACGTCTATTGTCAGATGACTTTGAAAAACTTTGAGACGTGGAGTGCAGAAGACCGACTATCCCTCAGATGTAGAATCCCACATAAGTCTTAAACATTAAACATAATGATAGCATTTTCCTCAGAGTATGGCTCGGAATTATCTCTCATCTTAAGGCCCTGTAAGTCTTCTGCGAACTTTCCAGGAACAATTATTAATACTTGAATCAGGTCGATCAGATGTAACCTTCATGGTGCACTGGGAGATTTTAGAGGTATAATTATATTTTAAAACATCTGTACACCTGCCTGTCACTCTAAAATGGATCAAAGTGCTACCATGTCTACTCAGCGAGAAACGAAGAACTAACAAACTGATTAAGCATTCAAATATACATTATTAATCTCCTATTACTATTACTCTTACTTTAACAAAATATAGACTAAGGTTTAGGTGTCATCCTGTCAGCATGGGGGCTTCTTTCCTGTCCCCTCATTTTCCAGGCATGCATTAATAAGACTTTTTTGAACAGGAGATGAGCTGGAGCCGTGATAGACCACAGTGTAAAGCATGCTTGCAGTGCAAAGGACTGTAAATAAGTAATGTATAGAATCTGTAGAATAAATTGCCGGATAAGATGGAATCAAATTAAGGCGTAGAGGCTCAGTGAAAAAACAAACCCTTCAACTGCACTGAAAACCATTGAGTCAAGCACGGATAGATTGAGATCTTCCTGTTGTAATTACAAAAACAAATATTTTTTTGCTTTCCAATAGTTAATAATCTGCTTTCACACTGGTTTTGAGTCAGGCAGGCGACTTTTGTTTGTTTGTTTGTTTGTTTTACAGACATTGCATGCACAGACAGGCGGCAGGCAGCTGTTTTGTATTCTACCCTGCTAGTTGTCTGCTTCTCTCTGATGGATTGATGTTGAGGATATAGCTCACCTGTGCTTGTAGAGGTAGAAGGCAAATCCAGAGAGGATGAGGGCAAAGAAAGGAACTAAGATGGCTGCTGCCACAGAGCTGCTGTTCGTGTAAGGGTTTGACGGGTCCATTGCCATGGTTACAGGTCCTAAGGATGCAGACACAGATAAATCGACGTATGCATAAACCTATACACGCAGGTGCCCCTTTGTGTGGGTGTAATAGATGCGTGCTGCATTGTTAGTCTGTATTCTCTGTTTCTCAGGTTGACTCATCTTTATTTATTTTACATGTTTTCTGCAATACTGAGTATTTCTGTGTTTCCATAATGTCTACAAACAGACCTACCTTGCCTCGTCAGAAGGAACTTGCCAAAATCTTTACTGTGAATGTGACCCTGGTAGACAAAAGTCTTCTGGTCGGATTCTGCAGTGACCTGAAAATCAAAAGAGTGTTCAGACTGACGTAACCAATAATTTGAACACATTGTTTAAACTGTTTGTAACAGCAGTGGGTGATGATGCATATGTTCCTGCATTTATGCTTTTGTGTTTTCACGCTGCAGGAAATGAGAACAGTCGTAGTTCTTCAGTTTAGGGTCCGTTTCAGGTCCCACTTCAGTGCAGATACTTTCCCAGTGCAAGAGAAACCTTCCACAATGTAGGTGTGTGTTAACTGGTCCAAACGTAAGTGTACGTTCACTGGCACAAAAATGTATCGCCCAGCAATTTAAAAACACATAAACATTGTTAAAATGTTAGTTGTATAAGCAACCCCTCTTAAAACTAGCCTTCAAAAAAATAAAAAAAATAAAAAAATAAAATAAATGGTAAAGTCCAGGCTTCATTGAGCCTATAGATCATACTGATGTATGTTGCTGTATGTCACATAGGAATAACTGACATTGGTATCCAAGTATTTGCAAGCTATTTTATCAATGTTCTTGCTGGTGGTGAGAATATAGACAGAATTTAACTTAATTTTGTCATCCTTGTTGTATGTCTTTAAATGCTATTAAATGCTATTTTAATTTTTTAAATGTCTCATCCTCTTATCATGAATTGTCTCATCCTATGCTCTGTCCTTTCTCATGTCCCCACCTCCTTCTCTTCTCCTCTCCTCTCCTCTCTTCTCCACAACCCCTTGTTCGGATATTGGAGTAGCAATGTTTCCCCGCAAATCGACAATCGAAATTTCATCTCCTAACAGTAAGATTGTTTTTCAGCAATCAGGAAATTCTTTCCTCCATTCTTACATCACTTTCTCTCCATGGCTGCCTGCTACTATTCTTCACAATCACCTAACTCAGTTCCTCCATCTTTCCCCCTCTCCCTTCTGCCAACACGTCAAACAGGATCGTATTTTTGATCCATTCCCCAGCTGCAGACATGATCTTCAAAAAGTCCCAGCTTCAAATATTACACTGAAGTAAGTTAAAAAGTCTACATGGTATATGGCATGGAAGAATACACAAAGCTGGCGTTCTTTCTTTCTTTCTTTATGTCTGTCTTTACAGTCATACTACTGCCATCCAACATTGAAATAAAAAGGGGCTGATTTAATATAATCAAAGCCTAAGGAAAGAAAATGCAAAAATGTGTAATAATAACACAATAACTGCGATTCGTGGGACCTGTTGAAAGTTACACACTGGAACAATGTCACATTGAGAACATTAACTTCCTGGAGTCTCGGCTGCATGTCTGGGCAATTCATGGTGATTATGTCCAAAAATCACTCTCTTGTTCAAGTCATCCACAACAATACTACAGTGCCTCTGTGACAGACACAGATTGGTTCATATTCAGTGGTAAAGTGAGATTTCTGACACTGTGTGAATCGCTTTAATTTGGTGTCACCACTGACAGGCGTTACAGTGCACAATAGTAATTTTCACATCTATAAATGCACAGCATTACATTATCGGCTTGCTAGTTAATACAAAGTGTCATGAATAATGTCAAGAGGCAGCCTCCTGGGACGGAAAATGAAGCCAACGTGCAAGTGACAAAAACAGCCGTTCTTTGAATTTGAGGCGCTGGTGACCTCCATGTTAAAATGACCAACGTCACAGCAGAAATGTGGGCTTCATACTCAGCCTAAATCTAAATTGTATTAATCTTACAGTTATGCACGAATATAGAATATATATGGCTGCTTTGAGTGACAAGTGGATGCTCTCACAGGTCGCTAGCTGTCTACAAAAGCATCAGTCGGTGCCGTCTTAACTATTCAGCAAAGACAGCGCGGAAAAGAGACACCACATCGAGCTCTAGGACACATGCGTGTGACACGACGGTTTGCCCATCTTTTTAAGGAATCCACAGACACCAGAACAAAAGGCAGGGGATAAATACAGTGCATGCATGCCGTAGTAAAAACAGTGAGATTTTTAACATAGTCTATTCCTCTGAGAAGTCACAGCACCTAGAAAAGTGATACTTCTTGTTTGTGCTTTGATCATTTTTATGGATTTAATAAACAAAATATAACATTTAAATGAATGCGTGTTAGTAATTTTTATTAACAATTGTTTAAATATGTCCCTTCAGTTTTGTAAGGAAAGTCAGTGGTGCTACATTCCCAAAATTTTCAAAATAATATGACACCCCCAAATCCACAGCCTGAGTCACAAAGAACTATCTCCAACACTAAAGAGTCCAAAGGGGTCCTGCGGTGCCCTGATCTCAACACCCGGGAGTCGGACAGGGATTACATGAAAAGGCCCATGAACTGAGGCAGCCCGAATCCACAGAAAAGCTGCAGAAAGATCTTCAGGAGGCTTGGAACATCGTAACTGCCAAATACCTTGAAAAACTGAGCACAGGCATACCTTGGAGAACTGGGGCTGTTTTAAAGGCAAAGGGTGCTCACATCAAATATTGATTTGATGGTTGCTTTTTTTTTTTTTGTCTGTTTACTGCGCATTGTATGAAGACGTCTCTCAAAAAGTGTCTTCACTTTACTTTTAGACTTTTTAACAGTTCTGTTGCCGGCATATCTGTCCTTCTGTGTCTATAGATCGCTGAGAAGACAGATGGTTATTAGGTACGGCGTCTAGTAGATAACACCTGCTTTCGTTATAATGACATACTCAACGTCTTAGGTGTATTCACTGCTAAATATATAAAATAGGGAAAAAAAGTAAGTACTATAGAAAAATGCACAGCCTTCTTTTTTGACACAAACCTGACAGCTTTTTCAAATTATATTGTATGAAAGTATTTTGGCATTATGATGACTTCTGGCAACTTCCTGAGATGGGAACTTAGTTCTTACACCATTGTTATGGAAACACAAATGTCTTGGTGAACCATGCAATGTGTCTCTTTCAAATGAACATGATTTCACATCATGTGACCTGGGATTTGCCTGAAATTTCAATAGATCTCTTTCACAAGTCCCTGCGCCCGCAGGCCTGTGGGTGTGACGTGAGTAATGTGGCCTGGATGGCATTATTTTCCACAGTAGGGCAGGGTAATATTTCAGTATCATTTAATCACCTCAGTGATATCTTCATATTCTGTTATTTGTAATAAGATACTGACACAGAAAGTAAGAGGTGTTACTTACATATCCATCCATCGCCCAGTTGTCATTTTTAAACTTGCTGTAGTAGTGCTCCGTGGGTCCTTTCACTTGGTAGACCTTCAACAGCAGCTGGTTTTCTTCTGACTTATATGTACCTTGAGTAGAGACAGAGAATGATGCAAAATATGTATTATATACATTAACAGCAAATGAACTTCTCATTTGTGTTGAAATGTCCCAAGCAAAGAGAAAGACACTGAAGCAAAGGCGAATGTAGGTTGACAAACAGAAAGACAGACAGACAGACAGACAGACAGAAGACAGACAGACAGACACCGTGGTGGGTGACAAAAAGTGAAAAGCAGACGCCTTGACATTTTGAATTATCATACGCTATTTCCTTTACTGAGCGTGTGACACATTACCGAGGAGAAAGTGACATTTACCCTTCAGCTACATGTCTCCACTTTTTTAACTAGAGCGTCAGCACAAAATCTGCTGCAGTTCAATGTGACGCGTCCATGTAAGAGAAATATCAGAAATTTAGAATTAAATTATTGTTGATAGGCGAATTTGAATGCATTCCCCGTTTTATTCACCTGCCAGTCATTTTCATAAAATATGTATTCCAAGCATCTACACTGCGTACAAATAAAGAATTTGCCATATACTACCTGCTATGGGAGGCTGTTTCTCAGGTTATAATGTGGCTCGTTTGCAGTGGTGGCGAGGCGCCCAGATATACAGCTTGTTCATAACTTCCACCACTACGACTGTCTGTTGTAATATTTAAGGTGTGAATCATCGCTTTCTCTCCCCTGTATGCTCCACAGCTCTTTTTGTGCCTTGCAGACTTTCGCCGCTAATAAAAAATACAGGTTTTAGAACAGACACCAGCGATGCCCAACTAATGAACGTGAATGACAACTAGATCAGCACGCACATGCACATGTACAAAGTGCAACTGTTCAACTTTTACGATCAACTTTCATCATCAGCAACTACAAAGGCGGTGTTACAACTCTGCTTCACAGTTAGACAAGTCACTTCAGTTAGACCTTAGCCACAGCGTTTTGTTTATTTTGTTCAAGAAATGGACTGAAAATGGTTTTACTGGCTCAGCTTTATAACCCTCATTACAGCCTCCGTGTAATCTGCCTCTACAATGATGAAAACAATAATTTTATAGTTATTTTTCATTTGGATTTGATAGCATTGATGACAATTAAAGGCCTCTCCCTCCTGTTTAGCTCTGAATTTACAGGAAATGTGAATATGAATAAGAATATGAATATGAATATGAAAAGGGACTTTAAAATGACAAATTCAATTCATGTTTTAGCACAGAACACATTTTTACTGGTTTCCTTGTTATTTTTTTACCTGATAATCTTATGGACACTCCGCTGGTCTCCAGTAATGTGACATTAACTCTCCCACTGGTGGCATTGAACCCAGTGACTGTAAATGTGGTGGCTTGTCTCTTCCCCAGGTACTCGTAGAAACCGCTCCACTCAGAGTTTGGAGAGAAGACGTCCACTGGAACTGCAATGAAGACACATAAAAAAACAGAAAACAACCGGCTTAACAATGTTTCTAAAGATTCAAAAGCTGCTAAGGTTGATTTCATAAATACCACCACCTCAGCATTAGTGCCTTTTGGTTTGGAGCTCTGTTGTAAGCCAGCACTGGGAATCTTACAAGCTAAAGGTCTTGAACAAAGATGACGGATCGGGACTGCCGTCAAGTGTTTGGCAAGACACAGACACAACATGTGTTTTTGACTTGGCAAGTGCTTGAGGGTAAATTTACTGTGCTTCTGGATTCTTCATAATTGAGCAGGTCAGTCTGAAGCCCACACTTAGAAGTATGACTTATTTAAGACTCAGCAGCTGCAGCATAAAAATAAAAAATAAAAATCCTGACAACTTTGCTCTCTTTCTCTGGTGTTTGTCTCCCTTTGTCCTATAACTGCACTCACTGATTACAAAATCTACTTGAAAGTTACCATGGTATTTCACCTGAATTTTTTCCCAGATTTATTTTTTTCATAGGCGCCTAGCTACACTGGGTTTGCACATTAATTCACTGACATCCTATAATTTCGAAGCAAGACTGTTTATCCATACAGCAACCCTTGTAATGAACACCTCCATGTCCATTCTCTCTCTAGCAAACAGTATGTTACATACCCTATTAATAAAAAGAAGAACTACAAAACACCACTGTATGTTGTAAAGTTACGGGAAAAATGCATAGTACATGACTTGTGTATGTACTTCAGTGTATGTGCGTGTGCTGTTTATTCTGCATACCACGAATCTTGTTCTTCTGGACATCTGACTCTCCTCTGCCTTTGGGATTGACTTTCACTCCAACTGCAACATGAAATAATACATTTAGTTAGGCTTTCTTGACATGTAAAGCTGCACAAACAACGGCTATCAAAGGCCTGGTGATGTATGACATTTAACATACGAAAGGACGGAGTAAACAAGAAAAATGATCCAAATAAAATATAATCTAATTGCCTTATACACTGACATTTACCACTTAAGGGGTTCCACAGTCAAAAACAACCAAAGTACAAGACAGGAGAACGCTGGCAGCCTGTTTCTTGTCTTATAACCTTATTGTTTTGTTGTCATACATCACAACATTCCCAGCCATCAGCATCTCATCTTTGAGACTAGATAGAAGCATGGAGTATGTGATAAAACCCCAGCATTTATACGCCTGAGGCTGATTTACTAGAGCACAGAAGTAATATCAGGGTGATAATCTGCATCCATCTTAAACCATATGGGATTATGACATCCAGTTTAGGTTTTAGGCATGTCATCAGTCTCATTTTACACAGGCTGTGCATTTTCCAGGAAGGATCTGAATACCTTTACAGAGAGGTGGTTTTCCCGACCATCTCCCGTCACTCTTGCAGGTTCTGTGCTCTGATCCTCCAGCCAGATAGAAGCCTTCTTGACAGGTGTATATCAGGGTGTATCCCAAGGTAGGCAGGTCCATGGATCGAACATCTACATTACTGGGGGTCTCTGGCTGTCTGCATGAATGAGCTGAGCGCGTGGGAGGAGAGGCATTAGGTTACCACTGACATTCATGCCTTAGATTAAACTAGAAAGCCGCTCTCCATGAAAGCTAATTCAAAGCAGCTTAAACCACATCCGAATTAAAGTGTGTTTTGCTAGAGCTATGAGGACGACGAGCTGTTCTTACCTATGCACTCTGGTTGAGTTCCACTCCAGGTTAGGTTTTCTAGGCACGTTCTTGTTGTTGAACCAAGGATGTGATAGTTTTTACGGCACTTGAAGGAAATCTTACTGCCAACCTAGACATAATGAAAAGCACAATAAAAGTCTCTTAACTCATTGTTAAACCCATAGCCTCGTAAAAGCTGTCACACTCAGCAGCACGAGGTAATTGACATTAAACTAGAAGAAAATCTAATTGTCAAAACCAATAACTTTGAATTAACCCCTCAATTTTCGAGTAACCCTTTAAATCCCAGGTCTGATTTCATAAAATTTGGTAATTATTATTAAGTTTATTAAACATTTAAACTAAAATCGTTACTGCTGCATTACGTGCAGTGCCTGTTTTCTCTGGAGGTGTTAGTAATCCTTCCTCTCTTTGTGGAGATGTCAGGGGAAATATGATATGAGGATGATATCCAATTATGCCTTCACAAATTGAAGGATTTGCATGTTTGCTTATTTCCATTAAGGATTGGACAGGCAGTATATTCTATCAGCACGCTCTTATCTCTGCTCCACACAGCTTGGGGCCTAAGATGAAAGAAAATATTACCTAAATCCAACTTTCGAAATATGGGAGCCACTTTTGACAAGGCATTTACTTTCCCCTTGTGATTCAGCTGTTTTAGACCCAGTCTAACTTATATCAAGAAGTATGCATGTAGGCATTCTTTGTGCATTTTTGCAACAATTTGTTTTCACTTATGTTGCCAGTCATTTTTAACCAGGTCTTATATACTACTCATCATCCATTGTTGTCAAGTTTTTAGTTTGATCAGTACAATCAGAACTTGCTTACAGAGTTTAAGATCTTAGATAGTTTAGATCAATTGAATTTTGATCTAATCACCTTATTAACTAAGAGAAGTCTTTTTCAATTGCAAACGCACAGTTGTGGATGAGGAAACCAGTTAATACATCTCATCTGAGAACTCCAGTATTTTTCTACTATTTTATTTTATTTATTTTAGTATTTTCTGACTATGTTATTTATAGTTGCTGTAACTTGATGTATTATCCAGAGCTTTCAACTGATACTTTTCTCACCTGAAAGCCTTGGGCCATTACCGGGATACCATAGGCTGGTGTTCCTGGATCACGACAGCTGTTGAAGGCTGGGTCTACAAGCACACATACACATGCACACGTACACACTGAGCATTGTATGTTTTCACATTTTCAAATATTACATATACATATCAATAATTACCTATCACTGTTCCCAGCAGAGATTTCAACTATATGCTGACACCCATCTATATACAAGGGTGTATCTATATACTCACCCAATAAATTGTTTCTGATCGATGTTTGACTTTTTGTTTTTACTTACACCACTGAGATTTGCTTAGAACTGCTAATAACATTTCAGTGTCTCAGCAGAATTACTATGCACCATACATAAAATGTCTGGCGTGTAAAAATTCAGCTGGTGCTACAATCTAAAAAACGCAGTAAAGAAAATGCAGTACAAAATAAATAAAGTTTTTTACTATGTTGGTGGCTGCATTACAAAACATTACATGAAGCACTAAAATATCAGTCAAGACCTGTCGATAACATCACTGATATGTTCTGTATGACAGTTATTTGCAGCACGGGAACATGACAGAGATTCTGCGATTGCCGTGGTGTTGCTACCAGGCTGCTTCACACTTTAGCTGTAACACGCTATTTCAGCCTTTTCTTCCTTGTGATTTCACATCTTGTTCCAAAATAAGCTCCATGCTTTCAGAACAGTTGCCACAAAAACCTCAATTTCACTTCAAGAAATGAAAGGCTGCTTTACAAGATAAAATCTTTATGGAAACCAAATGCCGACATCAAACCCACCTACTTCATCCATTGATTAGATCAAATCTTCAGCTCCAGCTATGCTCGAATACTAATGCTACAATGTGTACATGAGCAGTCTTGTTTATCTATGATCTGATTCCAGAAAATTTTATTCATGACTTACTGATGATAGGATTTCTTTTGCAATAAACAAAATGTGTGGTTCCCTAAAATTACGAAAGACTCATAAGTATGTTTGAAAGCTTTATATATGCATTCTATTATTGCTACTAATGTTTTGTCAAATGCATGCAGGTTTTTCTGTGTGATGTCAAGGTGAATTAGATGCATTGATCACTATTACATATCTCAATTGTATTCAAAGTGAGCAAAAACAAACGTTTTTAAAGATAAGGTTAAGAACCTCGTCATTGCTATAAAGGTGGCAGTGTGCAAAATATGTAATAATCACTTTTGTTATAAGCACTATATTATTTACAAAAAAGTCTTTTTCAAGTAAATATAAATCAGTGTCAATAAAATCAGTGTGCTGAGTTCCAGTTTGCATTTTTGGGGCACACCATTGTAGTACCTAGTATATAGTTTCATTTTTGAAAGCTGCAGTGTTTTTTGCAGGTAAATGTTATCTGTTAGTTACCTATACAGGCTGGTTGTTGGCCACTCCAAATCCCGTCAGCTTGACAGACTCTGGATGCAGAGCCTACCAGCAGATAGGGAGAATGGCAGTAGAACCTGACCTCTGACCTGTACAGGAAAACAAATATTGATTAAGATATATAACACACACACAAAGTGATAAGTAATAAAGAATCATTCTGTTTCAACTTGATTATTAAGCGTGGTTTCATTTCTTTCATATTGGTGATTTCACCAATAATGGTGAAATGAACGTGTGTACCTTTGCCACCTCAGTCACAAGCAAATAAAATTGGAATAAAATCTTTTTATTTTACATCTTCTCATGAAATAATTGTGACAATGTGATCTATTCTTGATAGATAAAACATATATATTCTTAAAACTTTATTGATCTCTTTCAAAACATATAACTAATGTGCATATAGGAATATGTACATGTGTATTTACAAGAATGAAAAGAGGAATGTGTCTGAAAACTATTTTTTTCTCCAAATCCGTAGGCAACAGTGTACATGACTATATTGACACAGGTAAATAGTTTCATTTACTAACACACAACACATATGTTATACAAAGCAATTGTCATTTGTTTATTCACTGCTATCCCTTACCGGTATGAAAAGATGTTCCCCTCTCTAAATCCTCCCCCCGGAGAGCCAGGATCACCACATAGAACAGCTTGAGAGAAATCAGAATCACAGTCAGCACACCTGCTGGTTTGAACTGCTGATATTACTGAAAGGTGTAGTGGGATTTAGGTAGCAGGATTGTGTATTAGTCAGGTAAGTGTGCCGGAGTTAACAGTATGTAGCGCACTGACAACTTACGCAGACACTGTGGTACGTCTCCCGTCCATGTCCCATTCCCCTCACAGGTCAGCACAGCCGGAGTGGACAACTGATAACCATGGAAACAACTGTAGCTAACACTCGATCCCCATGAGTGGTCGGTCCCTTCCACTTTCCCATTATTCACTTGAGGTGGAGGCCCACACTGGATCACTGAAACACAGATGCACAAGGATATGTAAATGATCATCTTCTGATGATATACAATAAATTAACATAGTTCAAGGGATATCGCACCTCTCAACCTCTGTTGTATTTGTGTGTGTGTGTATAGAATTTACAAGCCCTCTTGCCAAGTATGCTTTATATATGACTGTGGCATATCAAATATTCAATATGCTAATGTAAGCGCCAGCGAGTGCATAAATGAACATTGCTTAGACATTTTTACAGTGGTCTTCCACTTTAACTGGCAAAACAAAACTTGTAAACAAGTAGCACGCAAGTGACAAGCCATTGCTGTCACAATCAGTTTTTAATATGTTATTTGGTCTTTGCTAACAGGTACATTTTTACCTTCAGCAGAGACAAGTAAAGGAGCACAAAATAACATGATGAGCACTTAAGAGTGTCAGAGTCAGAAAGACAAGCAGTTAAGACATTTCTTTGGTGTAGCGGTAAGATGTGAAGATGCTGAACAATGACTGCACAAAATATTTGCCAAAGTAATACACTCTTGTGTGCAGGCTCAGGAGGGACTATGCAGGGAAACACCGCACAGGGCTAACCACTGTGCGATACGCTGTGCTGCCTCTTTCTAATCCCTCACAATAGTAAAACTGCGATCCCTCCGAGGGTGTTGACCTTATGGGTTTCAGCAGCAGGGATGTGCAGTGTCTCTTTTACTTCCTATCTGCACCAAAAGTTACAAAAGTAGAAATGTACTGCACTATGTTGACTCAGCTGCTGTGTGTGTCAGCCTATATATGCAGCTGAATTATTTTCATCATTTCTCCCACACAGATCCTGGCTCATGCGTGGAAATAGTTTAATTCATATTTGTATATTAGCTTCCAGACCAACTACAAAGCAAAGGTCTAGAGAGGTCATCTGAAAGCAATTCCATTGAAATTCTGCATTATATCAACATTCACAGATGGTAAGCTCGGCGAACTAGTTGTGAGGTAGTTTATCCAGAGGCTAAATGTTTGTGGTGGATGCTGTTATGGTGTCACATAATATGACCTCCTCCTTTCAGATCTTTAAAGCCAGCTGTGTGGACCAGTTAAGACTTTTGGCTCGACTTCGGCATACCTGGCGATAGTGAGTGGAAGTTAAGGGACAAAACTAGAAAAACAAAATGAAGAGAGTTCAGGGGTATATGTCTAGAGTTCTACAGATGGAAGATGTGGCATGAATAAATACAAAACCTGTATGGATTTTTAATGTCATATGACCTAGGTCACCATATATAAGTTATTTAACTGAAACACAAACCACGCTCAGCATCTGAACTAAGAGTATCTGCTTTTAAAGTCATTCATAATTCCAGTCTGGTGACTGGAATTACTGTGATATTGCTTTCCTAAAATCTGCTACATTAAATGCTGGTTAGCCATAAAACATTTTACAACCTTCAATTCCTACACTGGGATTTTACATATATTATATATTTACTGTGATAAAAAAGTAATTTTGTCATTTTGAATTAAGTTGTTTTGTGCAATAAAATGTGGTGTGATTGTCATTTTGTAGGTAGCCTACAAAATAACACTTCTATAAACACAGTTTGTGGGTTTATTGAACACAACCATTTGAAGAGTTGGTGGAAATAATATCTGAAACCTTGGATTTAATTACTGGGTAATCCTCTGCAGGCAACGATAATTTTAAATTGCAGAGCCAACCTGCAGAACTTCTGTTACTCACTGCTTGATCTCAGTCACATTCGTAGGATGTCTTTTGAGGTCTGGGCTCTCACAGGTTCACTCCAGACTTGGTCTGAAGTTATTTTATGGTAGAGTCTCCTCACCACTGCATTGCCCGTAAGATATACTTGCAGTCATATTAGCTGACATATTAGGTGAGTAGCCACATTAGCAGTTCATCTCTGTTTACAGGGAACTTGTGGACTGATCAGTACTGAAACCTTTTTGTGATTACTTCCTAACCCTTTCCCTCGACTCTAAGTTTAAATCAGTGTTTTGGTTAGAGGCAAACGATTCTTGTGAATAGAAAACTCAAAATGTTTTTAGAAATCAACACATCCAATCTTGTTTCATTGATTGAACTCCAGATTTGCCAAGTCCTGCCTCCAATTAGCTTCTCCTGATGTCATTAGCCTTAGGGTTCACTCTCTCAGTCTATTAAGCAATGAAGCAAACAATGCAATGATTTGTTTGTTGTTAGTTAAAATAAATTGTGCTTGCGCTTAACAGTGACTTCGGATGAAGTTCGGAAATGAAAAACACTAATTGACACACGGCGTGAGGACGATTTCAAAGGCCTCTCTTATTTTTTCTTTTCACCGTATACTTGAAGCTCAGTGTTCAATTTGTTTGATGGCTTCAGTGTTTTAAAGTTTCAAGTTTTATTGTCAAACTAAAAACTGAGGTCTAGTCAGAATGCAGTAATAGGAAGGAGTGATACGCCTAAGAAAGAACAATACAATCCTAACAGTCAAAAACCAAGCGAGGATCAAAACAACTGTGCAGTTAAAAGTATAAATATTCCATTAAAAAGGGTATTGCATGTGCA
The DNA here is from genome assembly GCA_005024645.1 of Planiliza haematocheilus. Taxonomy (NCBI): domain Eukaryota; kingdom Metazoa; phylum Chordata; class Actinopteri; order Mugiliformes; family Mugilidae; genus Planiliza; species Planiliza haematocheilus. The sequence continues at coordinate 8,290,646 of SRSE01000649.1, read as the reverse complement.
AAGAGTTTGGTAGAGTGTGAGAGAGTTTGTGAGTCTAGCAGCTTGTGGAAAAAAAGAGTTAAGCAGTCCATAAGTGGACTGGGAAGAATCTTCATTGATAGTGGCATCCTCTGTCCACACTTACCTAGCAGCTAATGCTAACTTCACATAACCAATGTGATAGCCGATCGTCAAGAAGATCAGGCTGAAACTAGCCGCGCACGTTCGTACAGGCAAGGGTATTTCGCTTACACGGATGTCTGTGGATATAACTTCATTACACCCTGATAAACATCTCGGTGTGTGCATGTGCCAAAATCCCGAAGATAATGATAACCATCTGCATGGTTTCAAACATCTAATAAAGTCAGTGTAATTCTCATCTAACCAGGAGACAGATGGTTTCATGCTCCATTCACTTTGCTATGATGATATACTGTGCACACACGCATACACAGAGAGAGAGAAAGAGAGAGAGACAGAGAGAGAAAGACAGAGAAAGAGAGAGAGAGAGAGCAGTAAGCAGACGCACAAACAACACATACATCATGTATGGACAGAAGGCACAGCAACAAGCACATATAGCTCATGAAATGAACAGTAGGAACGTACAGATACATTTACGTACAGACAGCGGTTATGTATGGCATCAACAGTAACACTAACTACACGGCATATGGACATCCTCATTCTCTCTGTGCTTAAACATTACATTTTTCTGTGATCTATTTAGCTCCTCTCTTGCCCTCTTGATTTCTCTTATTTTTCTTTGTACTTGTCTCTTTTCTGTTTCTCTATTGAAGTGTGGTCACTCTCTGGGATGCAGAATCAAAGAGGAATTAACAAAAAAATAATGTTTTGAACTACAGAAGAATACGTATCTTTCGTTTGTAATGTGGCCGTTCCTAGGCAACCGCAGCTGCTTGGAGGAAGTTAATCAGCTGACTAATTCTGTCTTTGTATGTCAGCAGTGTCCCGAAGAAAGCTTTGCATGTCTCAGAAGTCATCCTCCCAGCCTTCTAAGAAAGTGTTTTATTCCCCCATATTATTTCCCTCTGTTCTACAATGTGTTCTTCTCGTTGCTGGACCCATTAAAAAAACCTGCACACAAGTCAATGCCAGTTTCTTAAAGCATGTAGTTCATCATTTCATTGCTGCCTGACTCCAGGAACAATAGCTGGTGGCCGGCCAGCAGCTAAAATTAATCACTGAATGAGTTTTTTTTTTCTTTTTTTCCCTGAAACAACTTTGTTGTTAGGGAACAAACCTGGGCTGTCTAAAAATAGTGGAACACACTCTTATTGACTTCAGCAGTTTATATTCTACACCAATATTTCTGCTGGTCTCTGATGCCCAAAGAACACTTGTGCCTGTAATTGAAGGTTTCTGAACTCTTTTATTTGTGGCTTTCCCTTGTTGTGAACAGACTGGGGTGGCCTCGCAATCCAGAGGAAGAAGTCTCATCCCTACTTTCTGACGCCGCCTGCCCTTCTCTCAGCCACAGCGATCACTGACTCCATTCCCTGCCCCCCTCCCCCATCATGTTTCCTCTCACGTCTCCACACTGCGTTCGCTCTTACACTTTGGTCTCCTGCCCCTCTTTCAGTCTGCTTACTTTCTTCTCTCTCTCCCTCCTCCACCTCTCTTCCTCGTCCTTCTGTCTCAGCTCCAGTCCTCTTTTATCTCCTTCCACTGCTTTTCTGGTCTCCTTCTCACATCATTACTGCCTCTCCCTCCCTCCCTTTGTCTTTTAGGCGTATCTCTCTTGGCGCAATTCACCCAGCCAACACATTTTATGGGCTTAATCCCTTTTCTCACTGTGTGTTTACAGGTTTGGGGGCAGGTATTGATTTGCCTCTCTTTGTTTTTTCCATCACTTGCTTCCTCTCTCACTTGCTTCTCTTTTGCTCTCTGCTCTTAGCCCCACTGATGGCTCATCACATTTTACCTTTTTCATTCACTTGCTTCACTCTCTTTTTTCACCTCCCATTTTCTTTCTTTCCTAATCTCTGCATTACTCATTGTGTGTTTTATGTCTGGCTCTGCGCTGATCTAATGTTTTCTTTCGCTACACCGCCTCATCCCTTCGATTCTTCCTCCTTCCCCTCTTTCCCTCCCTCCTGATCACTCCTCATCATTGCTTTGCTCACTCAGTCAGTCTCTCCCTCATTGTAAAGGCCCAGACATACAAAACTGGCGTCGGAGAACTAGCGGCGACAAAGGCTGAATGTGCTGTCGCCTCACGTCGCCTGTGTCTGGGGCTCAAGTTTTTTTTTTTTTTGCCTTTGCTCTGTGCTCAACATTTGAACACAGAGCAAGACTACAGCCAACTTGCACGTGTGTGCTCTGTTCATGCTTGAGAGGAAATAAATAACAGAACAGCAGGTGGAGGTCATTGGGAAAGGGAAACTAGAAGAGCTATGGCTGTGGATATAAAAGGCATTATGCAGAGCTTGTCCGGTGTAAAAAAATAAAAATAAAAAAAAAAAAATGTGTATTGCAACGTTCAGATGAGACCAAGATAAAAACAAGAGAGAAAAGCCTTATGTGTGTTTCCTCTTGACTTTGTCTTTTGCTTTGTTTTTTGAATTCTCTTGCATTGGTTCGCTAAGCTGATCAGCCAGTCAGAGCAAGCTCTCTCACTGATGGTCCCCACAACTGATTTAACATGTTCAATCGGTCGAATAGCCATTGACAGAGGTCCAGCTAGTGCCAACAGTGCTGGACACGCCGCAAGAACTCGGGCCACAGCTGGTACCGTGATGGACAGCTGCAAGTCTGACTTGATTAATATTTCCCGACAAGATATACCGGTAGTTTGCATAAGTAACAGCTCCCTCGTTCAAAATGTTTCTGTGTGTCTGTGCATGAAAAATGTGTTTTCCCAAAAACAGTATCAAATAAACACCGAGGTAGAAGTAGAACCTAAAGAGGAAAAGCGCGCTGTGAAGGAGGGCAAAGAGAAAAAGGAAGAAATAGGGGGCTTGCTCTTATCCCCTCTTTCCTATTCTTCCTGTAATTTTCACCCTTAAATTTGTTGCCCCATCTCACTCCCTATCACCTACAGTATCAAACTTCTCTGTTTTCCCCTCTCTGCATCTCTCTCTGTTTCCCTCTCAGAAGCCCCTCTGCCGGCTTTCTCAGTTTTTTCATCTCGGTTCAAAGCTTCTGCAGCTGCAGGAGCCAGCAGGAGGTTTTCTGTTTGTGGGAAGAAACGGCAGGGAGGATCTCAGGAAACATTCCCTTTTACTGTTGTTGAGTATCATAGTCTAAACACTAAATATGGGCTGTTGTAAAGGTCTGACTCATTTTATTTTAATGCATTCTTTTTCATACCTTCTTTTGTGTTTGCGGGAACACAGAGAGGTTTTTGAAAATAAACCCTGATGTAACACTCTGCTTTTGTAAGGAGCAATGTTAATCTTCTCTTTGCCTAATCTTCCCATTCTAATGTATTGTTGAGGTCACAGTCTATTATTTATAATGCCGGCTTACAATGAAATACTATTTTTCTTACTGAGGTTGTCTTGTTATTGTGGGTGTTTATTTTTCTGGTGATTGCACAGCTCTGTACAAATAACCACCTTCACCCTTGTTATTAGATGACTTATGTTACACTATAACCTAACAAATTTTCCATGTCCAGTCAATATTCTATAAAGTGTATTATTATAGTGTGAACATAACAGAACTTCTGTATATATACACTCAATACTGATTCATTCTCTTGAAATACTTTAACATTACTTAACATTATAATACCTTTCCTGAACTTTCTGACAGACAAACGTATCACTCAAGTCACGTTAAAACTATTTGCAAGGAAGCATTGTTCAGTGGTGTCAGTATTAGCATTCAGTATTCCAGGCTTGCAACACAATGCTTTAAATAAATGTATGCTTGTTGTATCATATTGCTATTAAAATGCTATGTTGCTGATTTTAAATATTTAAATCTCAATAAACAGATTTAAGGGATTCTCGTGTGGTTAGGGTCTGTTGAAACAGATGAACATCTCTTTTTTAGAACACAAACCCTACAAGTCTCATAAGAAGTAACATTATCTGGGTCAAGTGAAACTGATCAAATCTATTTTCAAGAGCGAGTATGTCACAAAAGGACCCATCAATCCAACACTGCAGACTCTATATTTAACTAACCCTGGCCTCAAAATGGATATTATTTTGCAGAAATACTATAGAGGGAGTACTATGAAGTATCAGCTCCTCATACCTCGACAGCTGGGTTTCGTTTGGTTCCAGGTTCCATCTTTAGTGCAGCGCAGAACGCTGTGCCCGAATCCTGGTGGTTCCATCAGATGACCGGGGTTACAGCGGTAGGTCACTGTGTGGTTGAAGTTAAACTCACTTCCTAGATAGATCCCATTGCCAACAGGCCCAGGGTCCCCGCAACTGATCACTAGAAGAAGTAAAGGTAAAAGTCGTGAATGTAGTATGCACAGCTTCCGTCTGTCAAATGGCGTTGTTCCACTAAGCTTAGAGCAGTGCATTAGCGCACAAAGAGTGCAAATAGATTACTAGAACCACTAATCTTATCTAATCTTTTTTACTATAACCACAGTACAGTCTGAAAAACCATTTCTCCACCTCCTACTCAGCTTGCTCACAGGCTGCATTCCTTGACTTCCCTGAAACACATCCCTGCTTCATTTCATCTACCTCCCACCTTTTTCTCTTCCTCTTCCCCAAATGCCTGTCTGCCTGTTTGAATATACAAGTTAAAACCTTAGACACAATCGGCTTAACCTTGCACAGTCCTGAACCTGCACAGCAGCATGGCTATCCAGGGCATGCACAATTTATATTACTCATGAATCCTTTACTACCAAAACACTGCTATGCATTCAGCATCATAGACATCGCTTTCAGCAGTGTTTCTAGGGATAATGAAGCTAGCTCAGCCCTTGGTAGTTTATCATAATATTATGCTACAGCGGTGCTTTTAGAACTAAGGATGAAGACAGGCGGTAATAATGTTAAACCCATCTTACCAGTGCAGTCTGGTGGTTGTCCTGTCCAAGTCCCATTTGTCGTGCAGTGTCTTGTGGTCAGGCCTGATGTTTTGAAGCCTTCCCAGCATGCATAAGCCACTGAGCTGCCGAAGGTGATGCCATCGCTGAAGACAATTCTGCTGTGGGCTGGGGTGCCAGGGTTACCACAGGATACAGCTGAAAAGTGAGGAAAAAAACAATCAGCGATGATTAAACAACAGCCATAACACTAATGTGAGTAGTACTGTCTTGCTGTCACTCAGGGCCGATCAGCTGTGAGCTGCAATATTTGAGATTATCACCACAGCCAGCTAGAAATAAAAATATGTCCTTGAGGTAGAGTGGCCAGTACTGGGGGACAATGTCCTTCCTGAGTTATCTTGGAGAGAACAAAGTCTCAGCGACGAGTGCATAGAGAATACGTGTTTATAATTTGATACTGGCTGTACGCTTGACATTGCAGCATTCAGTGAGACACGCAGGTGTTCATTTTCACCATCTCTCTGTTAAAGCTTATGTCCTAAAACCCGTCTCATTGTGAATCTGAGGATTTCCTTTCTGTTTTGTTGGAAGAAGTCCTTCTCAAATATGTTTTCAAGTGTAGTTTTTTGGACCAGTCTTTGCTTTTTGAGCTGCTCTGGTAGATTGTGATACAAGTGTCAAGGGAGTTCACATGAATGCCGACAGCAAAGGCTCTGCTCTAAACTAGGGATCCATCGATCTTTAGTTTGCTGGCACAGCACATTAACAGAACTGATAGGAATTAGCGACCGACCGCAGCACATTTCACTAATAAGATCATGACAGCCGACAGCCTTTAACAGTCAAACGCCCATTGATGGGATTCATTAGTTAGAACCCTTAAAAGCTCTGAGCAAGAGAAGGAGCGTGTGTGTCACAGTGAGTAAGGTGAAGCATGTACAAAGCTGTGGGTATCTACACTAGCACAGCGGTTTTTTTTCAATCTGTGTGTGTTAGTGTATGTTTTCTTAACATACACAACAATTTGTATTATGTGCGTGTGTGTGCGTGTCTGGAAGTGTGTATGGATTTCTTTGTGTTTGTATGCCAGTGATAGATGTCTCACCCTTTCTGAATCAGCTTTTAACCACTATTAGCTTAATGAAAAACAACCGTAGGCAGACATAAATAATTAGTAGTACACAAACATAGACGCTGGCACACACATGCACACACCCACGCGCACACACCTCTTTGGTTTTGTTTGTGTGTGTAAGGCTCGAGGGCTAGAGGGTTAAATGTCAATGTTTTTCTATACATTCAGACAGAGTAAAATTTGGAGCTTGTGTGTAATCCGGACTCAGCCTCACTGTCTGCCTGCTTGGCTTGACATCATTACAGCTCTTAGTCCTGTGCTTTGAAGTTTTAGTTTTAATCCAACTGTATCTGGAGATATTGATTCCTGGCATATAGAAAAACCACATTACAGGTTTGTATTCATTATGATTTTCTAAATAGTAATGTTCTGAGTACTGGCAATACTTCTCCTGAACTTAATGAATGAGCAGATGAAAATTATTGAACAAAATAAATGGCATTTAGTTATGAAATGTACCAAGTAAAATGTAATTTAGAAGCAAAGTGCATAAATCAATGTGAACAAGCTCAACTACTGTTCTTTTTCTTCGTACCGTGTGTGGTCTGTGGGTTTCCGTGTCTGATATTTAGTCTGATATTTAGCGTAATGGTTGTGTGTTGTGTCAGAGCTAGATAATACTGCAAGAATGGTCACCTATGTTGTATGGCTCACTGTTCTCATCAACTCTCAACTCAGCCTGCTATATGAGACCTATATAATGTGCTTCAAATTATGTTTGATAATGTATTAGTTTGATTACTGCGCCAGTACATCTAAAGCTACCTTAGTCTCCAAAGAAGAGATTGAGCCGTTTAGCTTTACTGGTTGAGATGATTTATATGCATATTTATTTATTTTAATTTATATTGTCTGTGTGCCAAACCTGCACTGTGGGTTTATGCAGAATCTGAACTGGCTCAATTTATAGCAATGTTTATTTTAACAGCTGTGTTTTATAGAATCTGGGTTGGGACCCAAAGGTAGGCTCAAATGAGACAGAGATGACTTGCTATCAAAATGATGGTTTTAAAACAGACAGTTCAGCATCTGTTAGGCTGTCACATCCAGACTCCTTGCATAAAGTGAGTGGCTCCCTTTTACTATAAAACAGGGTCAATAGAAGGTCTTTATAAATAGAACACAGGGTACACATAAATATCTATTTTGGCTTGGGGTGAGATCATTACTTTCAGATGTACCAATCAAAGTGCTAAAAAAAAATAAAGCAGAAAATAATGTCTTTAAGCTGTTCGCTGTTTTCTTATGGATCTAAATTAATCAAGATTCATACTTTCACAGAGGTCATGTAGACATTCACTGCCACATTTCCCACCTTGACAGACAGGCTGTGTGCCGCTCCAGGTGCCATTGTGAAGGCAGGTCCTCTCAGCAGAGCCAATCAGGTTGTATCCTGCCTCGCAGCTAAAACGCAGAAGGCTCTTGGTTTTAAATTCTTCCCCTCCAAGACGGGCACCATGGGGAGGGATCCCTGGGTCTCCACAGATTCCGGCACTTGCACCTATAGCGAGAAGGAAACATAAAGTTAATGTAGTGAAAGCACCGACAGCTAACACATGGACACCACTGAACACCATCAAGGACGCCCCATGCAGTCCTGGACTGATCAGACACACAGAAACACTCACTACATCAATTTGCACAGCAAATCCAAATATACTTGATTCAACTAATGCAAGTCAATAGCTGCCTAAGCTCAGGCCCATTAGTCTGCTAATAGATTTTAGTGATTTTGTGCAACTAATGGTATAAAATACAGGGTTAGGACGTTGTCTCTGTCTGGGACCACCATGCTGAAAACATAGGCATGAATTAAAGGTCAACAACATTAACTAAAAATAATTTGCACTGCAGAAATTACTACAGCTTTCCAACTCAGTCGTTCATATAAAGCGACACACACACATGCATGCACACAGGCAAGACACGCAGAATCTGTTGAACTACACTTTGATTTCCGGCTATACCAGATTGTTCTAGCATTAAAAGCACTAAGCGTGTCACTATTTTAGCAGCTTAAATTCCATCGGTAAAGAGTTGTGAGTCCAACGGGGTATAGCTCCAAATGCAGCGTCTTGCATCTCAATAAGGTCTTCAGCTGCAGGACGGATCCTGCCCTGCTGAGTGTTCTGTTTTGAGGCCAACAGAGTAAGCTTATTGCATTTGAGCTGTTGAGACAGTTGATGCTGAGTTTGGAAATGATCAGCTGTAGTGTTGTGGGATCTGCGTAAGCCTGCTGTAGAGCAGCATTTACAACCTGAGTAGTGAGCCAGGACTCCACCTTCATACTCCTCCCTGTTATTTTACAGCCTGGTTACACACAGATTGATATATTAAAATGCAACATAGTGGGATTTACTGTTTTTGAAATTAGCTTTTGTAACTTAGACTGATAATAATAAAGACACACTATGTTCTTGAGATAATTAGCAAGATCATTGAATGGTGCATTATTTCATAGTTATAGGGTTATATAGGCAAACAGTCATAGCGTTGCTGGTTGTTGATACATTAGATGGTAAGAAATCTGCAGCTTAATGGAGTTTGACACGTATTAAACTGATTAACTGAGTTTCTGCTTATGTCTCAAACTAGGAAAACAGCTATATGGAACAGATTGTGTGTTTAAAATTTTATCGCTGACAGTCAACTGCTGCCATTATGTGAACACCTTAGCATCACAGCTACTGATATGAAATCAAAACCAAATCCTGCAGAAGAACTGAATATTTCTGTAACACACAAGGACCCTGCCTGTCAATCATAAGTACCCGTCAGTTCTACTTAGTAGCGCAGTATAGACCACTGGTGACATCACACAGTGTGTAACGCTGAAGCAAAAGAAAAGACATCTTCACGTATGGCTCACACTTGTTATGCCAGGTGGGATGATACTAGTTCCTGACAGCTCAAGCACATTTATCTTTTGCTCACTTAAAATCTGGTTTCATTTCCCTTCAGTATACTAAAGTCATATAGTTTCTGTTGTTTAGTAGTTTTGTGTGTGTGTGTACCTTGAAACATGATACTTAGTATGCACTGAACATTTAGACCAACTTCCAAATACTGTGCTGGCCCCCCTTTTGCTGTCAAAAGATTTTGTTACTTACTATCAATTCTGTATCAGCTGAAAATCATCAATCACACACACAACTTTATCCAGTGGTTGCCTTTACCAGTACAGTACGATGGTGGTCCACTCCATGTTCCTTCCTCCTGACAGTGCCGCGTGACATTGCCCACCAGCACCCCACCAGGCAGACAGGAGTACTGCAGTACTGAACCATATGTCCAACTGTGGGTCCCAGATACTACTGCATTAGGGGGTACACCAGGGTCACCGCAGGAAATAGCTACAGACACAGTGAGAGATTAAAAAAGAAAAGAGGGGGTTAGTGTGTGTGTGTGTGTGTGTGTGCGTGCGATTGCATCCAACTATGGATTTCAGATACTGCTGCATTAGGTGGTGCAGCTGGGTCATTGCAGAAGACAGCTGGAGGTAGGGAGCGATGGCAAGGGATGGGGGTGAGATTAAGTATTTGTTTTGTTTTTTTTACGTCAAAGTACTCAAACCGGGGGGTAGGTGTCAAACGTGGGAAGAGAGCTAGAAGTATATGCGACGTACAACGGGCAGATAGAAGCAAACCAAGGACACAGGGCTTGTGTTGTATGCGCCTCAACCATTAGGCCATTAGATATGTGCTTATTATCCTTTTCGCAACTATACACCATAACTTGTACGTAGGTAGATAATTAGACTTGCTTTGCTTTCGCTTTATAGACTCTTGCCTGTGAAGCTTACATCTATTGAGTTTAATTGAACTGCCTGAGAAAGAGAGCGAGAGAGAGAAAACCAATAACTCATCTCAGATTAAATTCGCTTTAGCTAGAAAACATAGAAAGAGCCTCTATCTCTCTCCCCTTTGTAGAAAAGTAGCAGAAATTGTTCCACGGTGTCAAAGCAACAGACGTCTGTGAAAAAAAGCCACTTTTTTTTTTCTTCAATTTTGGAGAAATCTCTGTTTTACGGAGCACAGGTTTCTGGAGAACACAGATATGAAACTGCTCTCGATTTTCCATTTCTGCCAAATGACTTGTTCTCCGATATCGCCCCTTACCCCCAAATTGTAATACGCCATCCTCTCCTTGCCCCTCAGTCATCACCCATCTCCCCCCAATTCTCAGATAAGACCTTGTTTCTGGAATGTAATGCCTGTTGCACAGACACAAGTGTCTCAGCGCTGTGTGTGCCCCTTTCCCGCCTCTTCCCGCCTGTCTGATTCCTCATCTCTGCCTCTCTGTTCCTGTGTCCTTGCTCTGCGGTTCTGTTTGCCTCTTTGTGTTTTTCTCTTCATCTCCTTCTCTCTATCACGCTCCAGTTTAATCTCTACATTTCTATCAGCCTTGGTAGCTCCCTAACAAGAACACATATTGCCTTAAGAGACACATGCTCACTTTTTTGTCTACACACACACATGCACACAAACATGCTCAAACCTTTAAGCCTCCTTCTTTCATGCTCTCGCCCTTTTTATGATTAATTCCCTCCCATTTTCTCCCTTGAACCCTCTCCCATTCTCACAGTTTCTCATTCGCTCCTCATCCTCCTTCCACCGGCTCCTCATGGCATTTCATTCTTCAAATGGATTTTCCTGACAAATACGAGGGAAAATAAAAACAAATCCACCTGCCTGCGTCGATTTTTCTGTAGAGATATTTCTGCAGGAATCCAAGAACTTCATAATAAGACAAAGGTTTTCATTATGGCCCTCTGACTGTCGTTCTTCCTCTGCTTATGTTTCATTTGTCTTCTAAACCTGTGCTGCCACTGTTTCTCTCGGTGCTGATAGTTACAGTACATTTGTCCATCCGTACCTAGGCATCGAGGGGTTGGCCGGTCCCACAGTCCATCATGCTGGCATGTGAGAAGTGCAGAGCCCAAAAGGTAGAAGCCTCGTTTGCAGTGGATTGCCACGGTTACTCCATAGCTGAAGATTTCTGGGTAATGGAGTCCTGACTGGCGCACGCCATTTTCCACATGGCCAGGGTCTGAACAATTCACCACTGTGCAAGAGAGCAGAAGAAATGATGAGAATCTATGTAAGTGTTTGAGAGCTTATTGTTTTGTATCTGCAGGAATGATTTTTGTCACTCTGTTAAGGTGGAAGAGAGGGATGAGTGTAATGTGACAGCCATAACAGCCTGAATAACAGCTGTGTCCAGAATCTCTCTGTCATTCATTTCGTTACGATTACCTTCATAATAGAGACTCACTTTAAAGTGAGAAGCAAATTAAGATTTTGATGCTAAAAATGTACTTTGCATGAGTCAGAACATGCAGAGCAGAATGGTACAAACCATGTTAAAGAGCTGAAACTATAAAAAGCAACCAACAGATAACACAATGGGGTCCGAGCCTATATCCTGAATCACAGTGTTAGAAATTCAGATTGTCTTTGATGAGCTGCTTTCTATTCTATGCTGATCTTTAATTGCATCCTACTCTTTTTCTGGAGTGCTTTACTTTCCCCGTCGAACCCTTCTACTCTTTCTCCTCTCTGGGTGAATGCCAGTCCAGTAGGAGTGGAGTTTGATTTTCCACATGTCACAGGGGAGACTGACATTCACTCAAATTCAGGTCCATGGGGGAGATGGCTATAAGTGTGTGCGCATGACACCCTGTGGGAACAAAGAAAGTTTCGGTCTCGTAATTGACAGCTGCTGCTGCGAGGGAGAGAGAGGGAGACAGGGATAGGAAAGCGAGGGAGACGGAGGACGCGAGCAAGCAAACTAAGATGAATCCCTTTAATGGGAAACCCATGTGAGCAGCTACGTTTTATCGATCCGCTCTCATGACTGTGCAAAATGCCTGTGTGTGTGTTTCAGTGTATCATAACCGTTACACTACCAGAGGTCCAGAGAGGACTGCGGTGTAACGACCATGCATGGTTAGCAGAGGATAAGAACGTGTCTCTGGACATGTACCCAGCTGCGTGTGTGCATGTATGAATCTGTCAGTTTATTTGGAGACACACATGCACACCACACTGATTGTGGCTGAATTCAGCTCAGTGGTAATGGTGCAAGTGTTTTTAATGCTACAGTTGTTCTGTTCTCAGTTTTACAGTCTGCTGGCAGCAGATTTGACTAAAAACTCTTCACATAATGCTGCTGGAAGCAAATCCAGCCAACAAATGCTGAATCCATCCTGAAATGTTTGGTTTAATCTTTTTTTGTTGCACTCTTTGAGAATCGTTTTTGCCATAGTGACCTTTATTACATTTGGTTCTGTTTTTGCTTGCCAAATGTAATGTTTTAAGGAGTGTTATCTCAATCGAATTATTTTACAGTGAATACCACGGTGGAGACACTGGACATTTCCATTACAGTCAGCTACCACAATAATACAGTATGCCCCCATAGCTAGAGTCGTAAAAGAAGACACAGGCTACACCATCCCATCCTAAATAATCGCACAATTCAACAGATTGAAGCATTTACAGGGATATACAATACATAATAAATGAGCATGACCTTTGCAGACAGGTAGTGGGCTGCTCCACTGTCCATTGAGTCGACACTGAGCACGAGCGTTTCCACTGAGGATGTATCCTCTGTTGCAGGTGAAGTTGACTACATCATTGAGGTTGAATTCGCTGCCATTGGTCCGCCCATTGGCTGGGTTGCCTGGGTGACCACAAGTGATGGCTGAAGAGTAGAGAGGTTTGAGAGAAGTATGATGAGAAACTTGAGATGTGGAAAAAAGCATTATGTGTAGAATTGTGTTCCTTTCCCTGCTTGATATTTTGTGATACATTAAATTTTTTGGAGGAATATGAAGGAATAGTCATTAAAAGAACAATATAAACATTAAAAGAATATGTGTGATTCCTTCAGAGGCTGCATGTGGGTTAGTTTGCTTTATGGATAGGAGTTATGTTTAGCATTTCACACTCAGCAAATGATCATAAACCATGGGTACAGTCCAGCTAGTGGTATCATGAAGTACTTACGGACGCAGACAGGGGTTGTTCCAGACCATCGATGGTCTTGCTGGCAGATTCTGACTGATGTGCCGATTAGGCGATATCCTAACATGCACTGGTACACCACTGTGTCACGATAACTCGAGCCATCTCCGCTAATGTGGCCATTCACTATGGGATCTGGAGAGTCACAGTGACCAGCTAGAAGAGACAGAACGACATATATTAAAACTTTAAAAGGTGAAAACTACTTGAACTCAACTTAAACTGGGCTTTGAAGTCTGGTTCAGAGTTTCCAGCGCTCTGACGGTCAAATGCATCCTTGCTACTGTTGCGCGTCCCAGCAGTTGCCAAATGATAAAGAGGAGCTATTTCAATACTAGAGCTCCCACACGTCTGCTGGGTGAAGTCATCAGTGCATCTGCAAATCAATGCTTAAAGACTTCAGTCCTAACCATGCAGCAATTACAGAAGGGTCTGTAAAAATCAGCACATTTAAACGATTTCTCTGCGTTCTCTAATTGGCCTTGAAGTACCACATCTTTTCATGATTTCCTAAAACCTAAGCACATAAATTGCAGGACACATCTTGAGAGCTGAGGTGTGGAGAATCATCGGATTGTATTCAATACCATTTCCACTGTTAAGAGACCAATCACCCCGCATTTCACAGTTAATCCCTCCCTTCGTGTTTCTGTGCCTCATAAAGTCACTGACTGAGGCCCAACGATTTTTTTTTTTTCGATCTGGCATTTAATATAGTATTTCTCTCAAATGATAATTAATGCTGGAAAACATCTGGGTCATTGATTATATTTGAAAACTCAGTAGAGAAAAGTACAGTCCAGATATTTCTACAATATAAATAATATATTTCTTTAATTGTGAATACCAGTTGGCATGTCTGAGGTTTCTCCTGAAGTCAATTGTGATTTATTGGGCATCAATATCAGTGCCATAGAAATAGAGTATATATATATATATATATATATATATATATATATATATATACGTATATATATAGTATATAGTATATAGTATTCCTGCATCTCTTTACATAACTTAAACCCCCTAAAAAATGCCACTGAGGCTGGTCACAGTTTTATCATCTGTAATAACAAACAAGCACTTTTTTTTCAGTCCTAGACCAGTCTTTGTCAACAAATGCAGTACAGATAACTGGCCCTTTACCACATAAAATGTCCATTTCCAGTACGAGGCTGCCATGCCTCAGTAGGTAGAGTGGGTTGTACACAAACCAGAGGGTTAGCAGCTCAATCTGACACCGAACCCACTTGTTCCCAGTGCTTGGTGTGAATGTGTGTGTGCTTGTGTGAGCAAATGGGAAGATGCGTCACTATGACTGTAAAGCGCTTTGAGTACCGACAGGTAGAATAGCTATATAGATATTTAAAAATAAGACCTTTTGCCATTTAATTTACCTGCCCGTGTTTGCATATGTGGACACGCCTTCATTCATACCTTCACCTTCAATGTGAATGTGTGTATTCTGCACAAGACTGCTTTTCACGTATGTAACCCCTAAAGCTGACTTACTATCATAGAAATACCACGTATGAATAAAAAGGGAGGATTACATGTACATTCACACATTTCCACTGGAAATGAAGCCTTTATAAAAAAATGTCCTTGGCTTAATTCATACACACAGCTTAGATGTGCAGAGCTGTGTAGTGATACCACTGCTTCTGGGAAACAAAGATATTCCATCACACTATGATCTTTTATATTATATTGCGTACAAACTGGCATTTAAATCTTTATTCAGTTGTTCAAGTTTAGAGTCTTGGTTGCTGTGTTATATGGACTGGAAAGTACATCTGACTGATTATACACTGACCAGACTAGACTTTTAACTCCTCTGGCAGCTCACTAGCATAGCTGCTCCCTCTTTTCTGTCTTAATTATTCCAGCGTTGGATATACTTCTATTACTGATCAGATTGTTCATTTATATGCCAAAGGGACCCAGGACAGACAACGCCATGCACACTGTATCACATTTACTGAACCTTACCTAGACATCTGGTCTCCGCACCACTCCACAGACCATTAGCCCCGCACTCCCTTACATGTGACCCCACCAATGTGTAACCATGGTTACACATAAAGATTGCAGTTGCTCCGAATGTGGTCAATGTTCCCAGTTTGGTGCCAAAGGGTGGAGATGGAAGTTCCCCACAGGAGATGACTTAATAAAAAAATAAAAACAGTAAGTCATTACAGAAAGACACAGAAAATTTGCTATTTTACAACAGTGTTTTACAAAAGTCGGAATATGAAGTGCGTTATGTAGTCATAATGTTTGGAAAGATGACTAAAACATTACAAGGGTGTCAAACTGAGTTTAAACACTGTACATTTTTTTTCCACAACACAATACCTGGCTGAATTAGATTTATGTCAGAAGATGCAGGGTCATTTTTCCTTAATATCCTTGGAGACACTGTTTTCAAATCACAAGGCAACTTGAAGAATAGACACCGCTGTAGCACTGCCAAATCTTTCAGTGCTGCTGCAGTGTTAGGTAGGTCAGCTCAAATACTGCATGAAGTTTTAAAACTACTGCAAAAGTGTAAAATAGATTTCAATTTTTAATCTTTTTTTTTAACTTCTCAAGTGTACACATTACACTTTTTTTCATTGGCAGGTCATATATTATGCAACACTAAGACATTCTGTAGCCCATTTGAAAGTTTTCAAAGTCACAATGTTCTCTCTTAACTTCTCTTTATGAAATAAGCAGCAAAGGCACGTTGCAGAATCAGACTCTATTTGTAAAGACAGTCTTTCACTACTGCCAATGTATAAAGCCCATTTAGGAAGCACAGGCTGCATTCTGTTTATGAAGAGCTATCATGGTCCCAAGACAGTGTGCAATGGTTAATATCCAAAGGCATTTGGAAACACATACACGCCTGGCAACTCAAATAAAAACATAAGCGGTAAGGGAAATGCACACACACACACACACACACACACCACACACACACACACACACTTGCACCCTCTTCAGCTATTCCTGCCCTACCATCCAAAATACTAAACCTATGGGCAACAGTATTATGTATACCCATGTTTCCACTCAATATGAGTGAAAAGCGCACGCTTTCACGAAACAATGTAAGTCACCTCTATTAGATGTGTTTCTAATATGTGTTTCAAAGTTTAACAACTGTTAGTAGGCTATTTCAACAACTCATGAATGACTGAAAAAAGTAAATATGACATTATCAGCTTTGTTAACCCAGGAGAGGCACAATGGTGTCCATGTGTGTTTCAGTACTTACTCTTGCAAGTGGCTGGGTCGTCTGACCCTTCCCAGGTCCCATTGGCAAGGCAGCGGAGAGTCCGATGCCCAACACCCAGATAGTATCCTGTTGAGCATTCGAGCATGACCATAGAACCAAACTCTCCTATCCTACCAGAGAGCAGGCGGTAGGTCATGTGGTCTGACAAGCTGCCTTCAATGCTTGGGCAGTGGATCGCTGGAAAGTACAATTTAATCAAATTACAATATAGAAATCTTACAATACAAAACACAAGAGAATAACACTCAAAGACATATCATAGAATGGAAGATTTTACATTTTTTTAATAGTGGCAACATAATTAGAAAGCTAATCTTTTAGACCATTTAAAATAAAAAAAATTATGTAGCCCCATACAGTTGATTGTGTGTGTGTGTGTGTGTGTATGAACACCAAAAAATTACATCCTGCTTATTATTTTTATTATTATTGTTACTACTACTTATACAAATTTCTTTACAAAGTTCTTATTTCCAGCACCGGTGGAAAGAGACATAACAAATTAAAATTAAAAAATGGACATTCTTTTTAATGTCTGCATCTCTGAAGGTGATCCACACATCATTCATTCAGCATTAATAAACTATCCCATTGCTGCAACTATCAATAGCTAAGGGCAAATTAGATTTGGATTTAACAGGCTTATTCAAAATGTAAAACCTTTTTATGTATTAGTCATACTCTTGAAATCCATTTTGACTTTGGGAAAAGAAAAGTCAACACTGTTACAGAACAAGCTTCTTTCTAGAACTTGTCTAACTCATAGATAGGAGCACTTACGCAGACATCTGGGAACTGATGCTGCATTACTCCAGATGCCTTCCTCCAAACACATGGCTGTCATCGGAACACCTGGGTCAAGGTGGTAACCATGGTTACATTGGTAGGTGACCTGGCTGCCAACAGTATACTGGTAAGCATGGACGCTGCCGTTGCCCGGTAACTGAGGTATTCCACATGAGACAGCTGGCACAATACAAAGAGAGAAGCGTATTACTCGTCAATCCATATCAACTATTGCCATCATCCCTTTGATGATCAGGAATGTGCTTTACCTTGACAAAAAGGTGGTGGCGTATCCCACTGGTAAAGCCCGTTTGAGTCGAGCCGGCAGGTGGCATTGCTTGAACCTACCAGGCGGTAACCACGGTTGCAAAAGAACTGAAGTCTGCTACCCGGACGAAGTTTGGTTCGGTTGACCACACCACCATTCGCTGGAGGATCATTAATACTGCAATAGGCAGCTGGAGACACACAGAAACAAAGACAGAGACAGAGGAAGAAAAATGAAATAATTACCAGACATTTTGAATAAAGGGCATAACAAATACCATCTGTGTCTCTTCTGGTATTACAGTGTGAGCAATTTTTGAGTCAGTGAAAAAGATGAAAATCTATGATAAAGGGTATTATAGAAGAAGCAAAAAATAAAGCATGGACATGAAGCATTTTTTTTGTCTTTGGGGAGAGTATAAAATTTGAACTGCTGGAGCATGGAGAACAATCTAAACATGCAGCAGGACACACCACTATGAGCCGCTTGGCTCTCCCTTTCCTGTCCGATGTGGTCATTGCTTCACCTGATCTTGGCTCTTCTCCCGTTTGGCTTCACATTGGTGGAATGACATTTCCACTTCACCCAGGACAACGCAGCCCCTCTGTAATTTCCATTTTCTCCTTTTCATTAAGTATATTTTCCTGTGAGCTGAATGTCTTTCTTTTTGCTTTCAAATCAATATTTGAATGACGAAAACTCAAATTATCCAAATATGCTGGGCAGATACACTGAGCATATTTAAATGTTTTACAATAAAGAGACAGACAGACAGTGTTTTATATTTCCCAGTGGGAAAATTGGGGAAGAGGAAAAATCCTGTCATACAACAGACTGAGAAAGTCTGAATTGCACCTAAGTAGACAGGATAATCAGGAAGGAAGAGAAAGGATTGTCCAATGGCTGGTGAAGAATCAAAGACAAAGAAAGAATGGCACATACTACTGGGACACCTGGCAGTTTCTTATAGCGCTCATACCATGGCTACTTTCTAAAGCAACCAATATTTTCAGACAATCAGTAGTCAGGGAATACTGAATGAACTACTGAGTTGGGTGAAACCCCACCCACACTGTGAGGTGAGAATCAGGCTGTGCCACGAGTCTACTGAACCCTCTGACTCCATTCCATAGCCTCCATCTGATGTTTAGGTGGCCTTTTAATCCTACTCTCGTCTAAGCAGAGAGAAAATATTACATGGCTTCATCAAACATGTGTCTGCCTATGCTTTCACTCGTCTATTCAACACTTAATAGGCAGTTTCATCTGAATGCCGCGGCTGGATACAGCAAGCAGCTGACATCCCCACTAGCTATATCCAGCTGCCCTAGCAATGGCTCCTGTTTTTGTCAGAAATCATTCAGCTTCTTGAAGCCTACTCTCGGCCGAGCGAAGAGCCGAGTGTGTAGCTTGACCTGGGCTTACACTTGAAATGCATCTGGTCAGGTTAAACTATAGCGGCTTGCCTCACTGCCTTGTTGTTCAGTTTCATCTTAATTCCGTGGCTCCTTCAACTTACTCAGCCACCATTTTATCCACTGTACTTCCTTAAGCCTCACAAACCACATTGTTTTATGATCCGAGTGAAAACAATATCTCTATAATGCATTAACAGCGTTATCTCATATTAATACTTTGCTTCCATTCATACTAGTTTCAGCTGACTAATTCAACTCCTTGTTTATGTAAAGAAAATAAATAGTGTTCTCCCATGTGCTGTAAAGATAAGCTGGGATAAATATTGTTCATATTGCTACCATTTCTTATCATATTTTAGATGCAAACGACAGAGAGGTGAAATAGCTGACATTTTATTCCACTTGCATTATAAGACGGCAAAGAGTCACTTGATGTACCTGAGTATCGTATCTTGAATCCCCTCTTGTTGGTTGCGTGGTCAGTGGACCATCGTAGATAGAGCTGGTTTGTTTTAGAAGTGAAGTTCAGCTGAGATGAGTGATTCCCACTTAGAGCAACAAGCAAAGGGCTTTGTCCTGAGGAGCCTAGTGAAACAAATTGATGAGTGTTCAGAGCTGCCGTGCATATGCTTTCAAATAAAACACAGAATTTTTTCATTGTTGTATCTCCTGAGAAGATACTTGGCCATCGCAAAGATGACTTCTTACATACATGTATCCTTCAAATCTTCCAGCTGCAGTCTGAATGGGTTTTACTGTTTCCAATATATGAGGCAGAAGAGTGCGACAGCATCATTAAGCTCCTAAGTACCCCCAGATTACTTGTTGTACATGTATTCTCAGTGGAGCATATTGGAATGGAGCACCTGAGCTAATGTTTGGTGATTCATAACTGAATCCAACTATAAGTGGGTCTGGCCTCATTCAGAAAGACAAACCAGTCATCTATTAACTTCTGTTTTCTTTTTCAAATAGCTAAGTGTTTTAGTAAAAGTTGTCTTCAGATATTCCGGGTGACAATGCTAATTACCCCCCCCCCCCCCCGTTCAACAATTCTCCAATAAATCAGAAACAACCCCGGTCACAGCCATCTGCTCAACAATGATGGCATCGCTGTCTGCAACATCCATGACAGCCAGAGCGTTTAGGTCCAGGCAAAATGAATGTGAGGAGACAAAACTGAGTGGGATATAAATATTAGTGGCATATGGCATATGCTCACCCTGCTTGGGAATTCCAAATCAGATTGCATGTTTCAAAAAGTAGTCGTGTAGTTCATTGTTTTTACAGAAGTTTCGGCCTTCGAGAATACAAGAAACTGATATTCTGATTCAGGCAAAAGAAAGATTACCAAACACGTTATTTGACACAAGATATATTTATCCAATATAGTGGTAAGAGTTACATCTAAAATTAATTTATATAGAAGCTGCTCATGCACGCACAGTTAAATTGCGCATTTTGCTGTCTCCAGAGGTAAATTCCCAACACAACAAATGAGAAGTGTTGTGAGCCTTATTGAATGCTATTACTTATCACAAACACGACTTAAAGCTGTGTATGTGTGTGTGAGCAGGTGAATGAGTGTGCACAGATGTGACAAAAAGGGAGGAAAGCATTGCATACCATCAAAAATCTCCAGTTCATCAAACTGCTTCTCACTGTGGAACATCTCCACATAGATATTGATGGTGTAACCTGGAAAATAAGATTACAGTTATTTACAGCCTCATGCTAATACGTTGGAACAGCCACAAAAGCCAACTGTGGTATAATATTTATGGTATATATATATATATAAAATAAATGGTTAAATGGAAGAGCTGGGATTATCTGAGCGGTTCCCAAGAATCATGTTCATTAGATGGTCTTTGTTCCTTCTAGATGGTCATGAAGTCAGAGAAATGTTTGGACGAGATGACAATGAAAGATGAATAGAGCCTTCACTTTTCCGCTCGCTTACTTTCATCCCTTCCATTTCTCTTCTTGTGCATTTGTTCTCTAAGCTGAATAGCCAATCAGAGGGATCTCTCTCACCAATTGCTCCACCACTTAATCAACATGCTGAATAGGCCAAAAAGGCGGCAAAGTGGGTCCGACTAGCGTCAGCCGTGTGAGAAAAAAAACGGCAAAAGTAGGGTTACAGACGTTCGCCAGCAGCCCTATGCTGGCCTACAGATGACCACCTGCATGGTGTGTCACAGCCTATGCACACATGCAGTCTCTCACATTGTATAATCACACACACACTAAACAAATATAAAAATACATTACATATAAAAAAAAAAAAGCCCTCAACTCTTTAACACACTCGCTGTACCTGGAATCATACGTAGCAGCCAGGAGCATGTCTGGCTGTTGGGATAGTTGCTAGGAAACCCAGGGCTTAATATCACTCCTGATGATGAAAAGCGTTCCTCATTGGCTGGGCACTGGGCTGGAGGGATAACAGACAAGAGCAAAGTCAGTTAGATCAAAAACAGTGGAAAGTTTTGTTTTGTGCAACTCTAGGCTCAGCTCCAGCTTTTGTTTTCCTGCCCGCTTCCCTCATCCGTAGGCCTGGGAATTTATGTTTTATACAAGCGATTTGAATTGGCAATGGTTTCGCATGTGATTTACATGTGCAAGGGTTACGTTTGAATTCAGACAGAATGTGTTGCTAGTGAAGGCCAGATGCCTATTGTCTCTTCCATTATAATGTGCCCATTTATTAGCCTTGAGCACAGGCGAGACAGAGGAGGGCTCCTCTGGTCTTTCTGTGTGGTAAGTGTCTAGGTAACAGGATTTAATACAAAAGGAGCTAAACTCTAAGTAGTTTGGGTGAGCACTTTAGTTACATTTCTTCTTATATAAGAGCACTGGATTCTTTTTTTTTTCTCCCTTCATAATGGAAAAGAAATGCTGTTGATTCCACATGATGGAAAAGGCTGAGCTTCTCTTCAGCACTCAAAATTGTAGAAGGGACAATTTTCTCAAAAGAGCAACTCAAATCAATATTCATCTGACTCATAATAATATAGAACGCAGCTGACATCACTTCCAGCATTTGGTCTGAGGTGTCCTCAGTCTTAAAGTCAGAAATTCCACGTGTTTCTCACAATAAACTGCTGATCTACTGAATGGACATATCTAGCATATGCTGGATTACATGAGGAGATGAGTTCAAAGAGTCCAACATGCATTTTTATCTAATATTCAGCTTCGGCCTTCATTAATTTTCTGTAACTGCTTGTCTTCTGGAGGAACACGGGGGGATGGAGCCTATCCCCCGCCTCAGAGAGACAGACAACCATTCATGCTCGCATGCACAACTACGGCCAATTTTGAATCACCAATCAACCTAATGAGTACGTCTTTGGATGGCGGGAGGAGGCTGGAGTACCCGGAGAAAACCCAAGCTGGCACAGGGAGAACATGTAAACCCTGCTGCACAGAAAGGCCAAACCAGTGGGTCTGAACAAGGAAACTTCTAGCTGTGATGCATCAGTAATAACCACTACACCACTGTGCTGCCCTCAGCTTTCGTACACAACACAGAAATAGTTTGACAGTTATTGTCCACTTTAGCACCAACAGGGTGAAACTACTGTGATCCTTTTCACTGTTTGAAGTGGAAATTTATAACTTTTACTAGTAAGCTATCTGCCTAACTGTGTTTCAGACAGTGATTTCCTACATTTCCCAAAGTGACCACCTTTGAAAAGGATGCTGAGCTGCTTATATACAGCTGGGTTTTATGTGTTGGTGGAAAATGCACAAATCACACAGCAATAACTGAATCTTATACGCAGTATATTAAAGCTATATTTGGAGGAGCCATACCTCTCTTCTAGCACAGCCCATTCGTTTTTCCACAATAGTCAAAACAAGTAACAGTAATAGCAGAATAAATATAAACTAATTTTAAATTTGAGTTTAAGGACATCAAAACTATTCAAACCCAAGATAAATTTTTAAGACTATTACAGTTACTTTCAACAATTTTCCACATCAACGTTATTGTCAGCATTCAGCAGTATAATATATGTGAGGCAGGGAAATTTGCCAACAAAATTGGCGGCCTAGAAAGACACTTTTGGGCGGCCTAACAAAAAGACAGCTTGGTTCCGCATCATGGAAAGGATAGTCGCTTTTGGAGCTGGTGTAGAATTAAGCGTCAAGATATCTCAACTTCTGCTGCACTGATTTTGACTTTTTAAATTTCTGACAGTCCTCCAAATGTATGGATGCTAACAATAAGTTCTTGGAAAAGTGAAACATGTTTATAAGTTAATAATAAGATCAGTTCTGTAAGAACAGTTTTTAGGATTTTGTACTGTGGCACACACATGCTAACTTCAGGGAAATCTCACATCTCGACATATGCTGCACATTTATCTATTTAAAATGTGATTTACTTTGACGTATCAGCACTTTCACTCGTGCACCTGCTCTACAGTATATATGAGTGTATGTTGTCAAGTAGTGGAACTAAGCCTTACCTTGACATGATGGGGGCGGGGCTTCAAAGAGCAAATGGGAATTAAGCTTACACATAAGCTCTGCCTTTCCAACCAGTGTGTATCCGGGTAAACAGCGATACTTCACAATATCACCTACACATGAGGTAAAAAAAGAAAGAAAAACTTTGCTAAATCATATTATACATTAACGGAGTGTTTGGAACAAGAATGTGTTAGTATTTTTATGAATAAGCAACTATAACAAACGGCAAACTATGATTTAGCACATAAGCTACATCCAAACTACATGAACTACTCATTTATGAAGCAACATAAACAGGCAAAAAGAAACAATACTCAGACTATTCATTCAGAGAAGGCTCTTATTCCATGATAATGCATGATAATAACTTAGACATTCTTGCCAGGTGGCAACAAATCTCTTCTTAGTTCCCTTCATGTAAAACAGATGTTCACATTTTATTTTGTTTATTTCTAAATTATACTGATGTTGGAAAACACCCAAAATGGTCATTGCCTGAAATGAGTACATTTTTGCATCAAATGAAGACTGTAATTGTGACTGATTGTCTCTCCACCAGGAGATTACTGCTGAGAGGATTTCTTTGCAGGGAGTACGGGCAGGAGAGAGGATGAGAAACTTTAATAATTCTCAGAACGTAGTGCATTGTTTAGATATAGTCTTGAACAGTCGTGACTTGACAAAGCTGTCTTTTTGAGGGTTTGACAGGCTTACAATGTTAAAAGGGGTTGAGATCTTCCACCTGTCAGGGAGATGTAATACATGCTTAGCACTTTGACATACATGGCCTGACAGCACGGGGCAAGAACATTAAAAACTGTTCAAGAGAACAAACAGTCAGCTTCTCCTTGAGCTACTTCACTCTGCCAGGTTTTGTCAATGTAAAATTCCGTTCAATCAAAAGTTCCGAGAGGCTTAAGATCTGTATGTATTATGCCACCCTAGCTCTCACTGGTTTCACTGGAATCACCCATATGAAGTAAACTGGAGAGGGACTGTCTATCAGTATCTGGGTCAGTTATCTTTGTCAACATTGTTATGATTCTGACACCGTATCTAATTCCAGTTTTTCAATCTGAACCTGGAGGCAGATGAAGTCTTTCACGGTCCTGGTCCCCTGTTGATGTATTTTAAAAGGTCAGAAACAAAGCCTCAAAAATCAAACTTCTAAATTCATAAAAAGCTGACATTTCAAAATGCAAGTTTTCCACGGAGAAATTATAAAATATACCAATATACCAAATATGCCAGAAGTGACTTGGCTCTACACACGACCGGAAGGGTAAATTGATCTTGTGGGGGTTTTATAAAATGTTTTTTTTTATTTTTTTATTTTAAATTGCACCTCCTGTTGATCTAAAAGGTCACTGAGAGTAAGAGGCTTTGCGCAAATCACATGAAAAGGGGCAGAGATCCAAAGTGGAGAACTCGAAAAGCAATCAGTTCTTCCAAAACTGATGTTTATAAAAAGTTTAGTAGGGCGTTCATACATTTGAGGATGTAAATTCAAAAGAATATTTTAAATTCTGTAGCATTTCTAGATCAGCAATATCAAAACATTTGTACAAGAAGACAGATTTCTTTGTGTGTTCAAAGCACAACAAAGAAGACCAAAGGTAACACTACCATCAGATCAATATAACCAGCTTTGTACACTCAAAGATGGAAAAGCAACTACAAAATTTGCAGATAAAGAAAACATGACTATATTACTGTCAAAAGAAGGTTCTCTAGTAGGTGAGAAGGTTTTTCTAAACCACTCTCAGAAGCAGAAACAAGGCCTTGAGGTGCGCTTCACAAGAGATGACTCATTTACTGAACAACCAAAGGCTGACATTTCTGCCAGTAGTATAATGTGTATGTAAGGAGCAACAGTTCCACAGTGAGACATAGCGCTGCGGATATATTCAGGTCTGGGGCTGTTTTGCTGCTGTTTTTGTTTGGACACATGAGCCACCTTCTGGTTTGTACCTTTGAGAAAACGTTTTGATACTGCAGCAGGAAAAATAAGCCCAAGCAAACCTCTACTTGAAAACCAAAGAAGACCAAGGAGTGCTGACTGGCATGGACTTTCCTCCACGGTCACTTGACCTCAACACCATTAAACATTCATGGGGGCACTTGGAGACTGAGTCAGGCATTTCTGACATCACAAGATAATCTCTGGAACAGTAAGAGCATGCTGGGACAACACAGTCCGCGATCAGGTGTCATTGCAGCAAAAGGAGCGTAGACCAAAGACCTGAAGAGATGTTATGAAATGTACAATATATACATTCTCAGCTTTCCCTTCAAAGTGTTAAGCTAATATCATTTGAAACGACATTTTCATTACATTTGAAACAAATGCAAAATCAAACGTATTCTCACTAGTGGTCAAGGATAACTACGGATGTTAATGAAATCTGGCTTTTTGTTTGACTAAACTGCAGGGAACAGTGACCGGTCACAGTGGCTTCACACACTAGTGTAACACTGAATAAAACCTTAAAGATATCCAAATGCATCAGAGACTAGCTTGCTAGCTCCCAAGGTCTAACATAAGACCGTCAAGAAAATCTTTCAGACATTTCTCGTAAATATTGGAGATGTTTTCTCTTCAGATGGCTTTCTGCCAAGCTATGCTAAACAGCTGATGTTGATTTTCTTATAACAACAAACAATAAAACTATATAACTATAAACAATAAAAGTAATTGCCTTCAGTGTTTAATTCAAATAATTTAAGATGCATGTGGATTTCACGTGAAAAAGAAATATACATAATAAAAATTTCAAAACAAGATTTTGTATCAACCTAGCTCAGTCATCTACCCACGAGGGGCTCTGTATGATATAAAAAACTAGCAGAGTGGTTACCAGCCATCATCTTTTGCTGGCAGAAAGGATGTGATTATCATCATTAATGTGATTATCATCCTTAACAATCATTAATCGTCGGGCTGAGTGATGCCTGAATGATTATACAGAGAAACTACACCCATAATGCTTCAGTTCTGTCTCTTTTTGTGCATTTTATGAACAAGTGTCTCAGTGTCACTAACGGAGCACAAGACAAATAGCAGTGACAAACTTCTGTTAGCCCGCTACATTAGGGAATGCATTTGCAAAATAATGCATCCCTTTAATGAAGTTATCGATCAGCGGAACAGTGACCTGCTAAGAGCCTGATCAGGTAGTTTGTCTTTCTAATCTTATGACGTACCATGTGAGATAAGGTTGATCATTTTTCTTAATTTTGAAGAATGAGTTCTAAAAATCTCGCTAAATTAGCCAAATTCTTCATGCAAGCATGAAGGATCACCTCTCTCGGTTATATATCTAACAGTCTTGAAGGTTAATCTCTAATAATAATGGGTCGTTTTTGGGAACAAATCTCTATTGTCAACAAATGTTTTACTTTTTTTTTTACATCAGGTCTGTTACCTATCTGAAAGTCTTCATCCTCGTAGATCACCTCCGCGTTGTCCACAACTGGGGCAGGAGGGCACTTCTTCAGACGGTATGCTAGCAAGAGGAGTAAAAAATGTTAATAATTCTACTACTAATTTTATCTCAAGTTACTTTGTATTCATATCTGCAAGAGTAAGGAAGAATGTGCTTGTTTTACCTAAATACATAGATATATGCTAAAAGCAAAGATCATTGTCCAACTGATATTCTTAAAATCAACTACAGCAGTTTGAAAATGCAACATTGTGTAGGGATGAAGATTTTACATATCCAGACAACATTACAGGTGCAGCCATGCTTATGTCAGAGCGCTACAGGGGATATGACCATGACATGAGGTTACTGTGTTCCTCAGAATGTCCCATCTGCCACGTGCTGTAATGCCTCGCCACTGTTTACTCAACTGGAATTAGGACTTTAAATGCTGTGTCCATGTTCACGTCTTTCATATACTGAATCTATTTCGAATCCTGTCTCTGGGTAATAATTCACTTCTACATATACTAGTCTGACAGCTGAAAGTGTAAAAGGCTGGATTGAATGTATTTTCCTGGAAGAAAAAAAAAGGAGATAATAATAATACATAAAGTAGGAGTGATTTAACAATATGAGCTCCTGTAAAAATTGTACCAAACATGAGGACACAATTTGTGCTCACTCTCTCAGGATGACCTTGTGGGTTCAGCAAAATACTGCATGATTTAGTTCACAAGTGAACAATGGTGTCAATCTCTGCAAGAACCTTCGAACAGCTAGAGGTGAACTTGCACAAACGCAAGGAAACTATGAGAAGAGCATCATGAATGATTTCATTTTTTTATTGTTTGTTTATTTTCTCTTTCTCTGTCTGCATATTGTGGGTGAAATATGTTTCCCTACAGTAGCTGACTTTCACATTATGATTCACTAGTGCCATAATCGAAACCAAAACACACATAAGCAAACTCATAGAGTTATGTTGTATCCTAAACCTTTAATTAAACACAAAGGTGCAGGGAGTTTGTATCACTCCCCAAAAAGCTGTGAGTGAACAGCAAATGCCTTCAACCAGGTGTAGAGCTGCACTCTTCATCTCTGGAGCTGTGTGATTTTATCAAAAGCCACAATAGAGCACAACACTGCCTCAGAAAATGTTTCCTGTTGAAATAAAAACATCACACGAAGCAGACCTATTCAGAGATATGAACTTGTTTACTCTTCAAAATAGTGTGGTAATGGAGACTGTAGTGGAAAAGAGCAAAAGAAGAAAAGCTTAACGCTCTAGCATATAGCCACAGTACTTTTCTATTGTTAAAAGGCCTCTGATCTCACCTCCTATTCACTGGTTTTACTAAGACCACAACAATCCCTAAATGAATATCAATATAATGAATAATAAAACAATGTGTAAAGTTACCGTGGAAGTTGAGAATGAAGAAGCCTCCGGTTGAAAAATCTGAATGAAAGCGGATCAGGACCTTCGAGCTGGTACTGTAGGCCGATTCCAATGCTGTGTTGCCGCTGAAGACTCCCAGCTGAGGGCTGGAGGTATCTGGGCCGTCCCTGAGCAGAGAGAAAAAAGCAAGTAGTTGCTTAAACCAGAAGCAAGACACATAGAGTATACTGAAGAGGATGCAAATAACATTTTGCAGAAAGGTTTGAGGTTACCACCAGTATGAAAGATTCTGTTGCATCTAGCAGTGAAAGTGCAGATTGCATGCAAACTGAATGTCACTTGTCTCACCCTCCCTTTCCAAGTGCATTAAGTATTAGAACTTATGGTGAGAGTGCAAAATGGTAAAGGTTTTGTCATTATGGGCTACTGGAGAAATATGATGGTGCAACACAGTGAACTCTGAGGAGGAGGAACAGTTACCTCTGTACACATGAAGGTCAGCCTTTTGGGGGTGAACAATAAAGCTAACATGGAACTCCCAAAAGCCACAGTTCCCTGAATGGAACTGATTGAAAACAAGTAGGTAAGTTAAAACACCTTCACAGCGGAAATAAACGCGTTGAAATGCAGCTGATGAAAACAACTTAGAACAACTGTATGGCAGGTGAATTTTGATATAACTCAAAATTATAAGCGTGTCTGTTTTAAGTGAGCCGGGTGTCATTATAGTTTGCTACTAGCTTGGGTAGGGGTCAGCTCCACATTTTATGCCTAATTTTGAATTAGCTGGGAGCTAGGAGGAGTCTTGCTCTGCCCAAATGGTGAAAACTACCAGAGATTCTAAACTGTTGGCATGAAAACTATGAGAGAATTAATGGAGCCTTCGTACATCTCTACATGCTGCCCATGCTGATTGTGACTTTTCTATATACGATGCACTGGCAACAAAACACCAAATTTAGTTTGAAATAATTTCATGATGTTCTAAATTAAATAGATATCACAAACCTCTAGGTAATCCAATTCACATATCCAGAATAAAGTAAATTACATTCTAAAGTTCAACCACATTTCTCATGGGAATATGCAGATGGGGTATATTGATTTAGCTTCCCACTACGTAAAGGTAATCTGAGGGTAAATAAGGAACCATCCTGCACTATAGCTACCATTTATTTCTAGGACTGAAGTTCAACCTCTATTAAATCTGTTATTAGTTTTATTTATGTTCTGTTCAATAAATTGTGTGTAGATTTTTTTCCCATTGACCTACAAGCAAAAATCAATCCATACTTCAAAATATATTGTATTATAAATCCACAGTCACCTGCAAAACCGCCTCTGCAGATTCCTCATAATGGAAATCTATACAAGTAATGAAAAGCTTAAAAAGCCGCATTCAGAGGTGATTTTATCATCAAATATACACTTAAAAAACAAGCCTGTGACTGTGGTCAAATACCGACACTGTGCACGTCTTTACCACTGCTCTAAAAAAACGCCTTGAGGCTGGGATCAGTATGAACCTCTAGAAGCAGATTTACTTTCACAAAGTGGATTTAATTAGATT
The DNA here is from genome assembly GCA_005024645.1 of Planiliza haematocheilus. Taxonomy (NCBI): domain Eukaryota; kingdom Metazoa; phylum Chordata; class Actinopteri; order Mugiliformes; family Mugilidae; genus Planiliza; species Planiliza haematocheilus. Next base: position 8,260,868 of record SRSE01000649.1, on the reverse strand, counting down.
GAGAGAAAGAAATCAAAAGCAGCCTCTGTTAAAAATAAATAAAAAAATAAAACAATAATAAAACAAATATCTGGTATGTCCACATGCTTGTTCACTGAAGGGATAGCAAAAATATTTTAGGTTTTTCTTTCTTTTTTCAAACAAGTTCATTGAACAAAGCCCACAGATTAAAGGCTTAACTTTACTCATTAAATATTGAATGTTGTTGAAAGGTTACATTTTCTAACGCTCCTAAATGCCCAGTTTTAGTTTTTTAATGAACATGCCATTGGATTAAACAAGGGTTTTTAAATTTTAATTCATGAAGAGTGCCTGAGATCTCTTGGCTCCTCAATAATTCAAGGTCTTCAGAAGGTGTTGGAGCTCATTTGGAGGATCAAAATGTGCTATTTGGGTCATTTAAAATTGAGAATTTTTTGGCTTCTATTTTACTCACGGAATAATACACAAGCTTTTACACGTACACAAACCTGTCTCCACCCAGAAAACCTATCCTGTTTAATTTATTTAATAAACACAAAATACACATTTAGGTAGAGTATTTATAATTTAAAGTTAAGCGAAGAAATTCTACAGTGACACAGAGAAAACTTGGACTTATTGGCCTTTGCTTCAGTGAAGTAAGAAGGTTCTGCTGTGAAACTCATTTAATGAAGTCAGTGCCGTCAAGCCGCAACATGCTAACCAGTCAGCAAGAAAGCTGCTGGTGTGAATAGCACACCAGCAACACTTGCTGGTGGACGGATATAGTGAATGAGATGCTCTCCCACGTAAGTGAGCTTTGCCTCTGGAAGCGCAGATTAAAAATGAGTTTGATTTATTAAGCTACAGCACTTTCTATTTATCTCCTCTGTCTGTCTACTACAGGTGATTGACAGGTGCACAGTGCAGCCGAGAATCGGGTGGGATTGGGAGGAATACATTAACAGGGTGATAGGGGCTGACATGATTCACCACCCAGCAAATCGCTTATTTTTTTCTTTTCATCCCCTGCACACAACAACAGAGGATCCATCAAAAAAAGAAAACCTCTTTGAAAGGGAACTGATGTCTTTATGCTACAGATGCATGATAAATTTCCACATGAAAGAATTATAAATGACAGTTTGTATAGGGTTAAATATCTAAAAATCTGTATTATTTTAACTTCTTAAAATGTTGGACACCATCCGTGAAAAAATAAAAATAAAAAATGTATGTGTACTTTAGTGTTTTAATTTGGCCTAAATCCGGTCCACTAACATGGAAGGGGTGGAGCTTATGACCTATACTGCATCCAGTCACCAGGGGGAGCTATACTTGATTTGGCGTCACTTTTGAGGATCTGCTGTAATCCATTTTTTTTTATACAGTCTACGAAATAAAATCGCTAGAGTATTAGCACTCACTGTGGCATCAATTAACAAGCAGCATGTTACTGCAGGTACAGGTGGACCAAGTTGAAGGTATTGTATACAAAATTTTATAAAAATGGGCCACAAATAAATCTAGCAAGTGGTGGGATGATTAATGAGAGTAGAAAGAAGAAACCAACCTTCTAATACACAAATCTGTTTTCAATTATTCGACATTTCTAGTAATCTTTGACTTCTGGTGAGATATTAGTTTGTTCAAAAATGATTTATTGAAATTAGACCATGTGAGAAGCCTAGAGGGGAAAATCTAGTAACGCTGTTCGGAACTCACATTCATCTGAAATGTGACCCCCGCTAGGCACAGCTTTCCAGAAGCAAAAAAGGTTTAAAACCACTGGTTTAATCATTAACACTGTACTGTATTTTAAACGTGTGTAAGATTACCCACTGTGTAAAATCCTCACCTCAAAAGTAACCAAAGATTTCAGTTGAGTAGTTGAGTAGAAAGTACAATATTTCCCTCTAAAGTCAAAAGTAGAATATAATACTATAAATGTACTTAGCTACTTCACTTCACTGCTTGCTATTAACAATGGTTCAGTGGCATTAGGCAAAGAGCCAAAAACAACTGGTGAAAGACCACAGAGGCAGTCTGGCTTCAGTCCCTGACATCTGGATGCAGCTGCTGTGACATAAACCCAGAGGTACACAGGGCACAAACCAGCAGACACAGATCACTGAGATGTGATGCATACAGGAAAAGGTAAGACCTCCCTCAAAAGTTTGCTTACTGAAGAATGTAGTATGAGATTAAGCTGGTGAAAATGGAGATCAGCATAATCACAAAGATCAGCAAGCAAACATGGATGATCAGAAAAGTCAAGGTGCAGTCTGCCCAACTGGCTAAAGATACCTGATTGATTTGTGTGTGCTGACTACAAGAGTCGGCTGTTACTGATTGTGCTTGCGTAAATGTGTTTTTTTTTTTTTTTTTTTTTTTTACATCTTTTCACTCTATATGTTTTTTAATCAGTACTGTGCTGGCTTTGATCTGCTTATTCAGATCCAGTATGACTCATTTTGGGTCTGAATTCTTAACTGTTAAAGGTTGGATTTCAAATTCGAACTGAACTTCTTATTAACCCAGCAGCTCATTCATGGTACACCGTGTCACATTCCACTTTCCATCCAAACTGAACTCTAAAATCCAAACAGTCAAATGCCCAAATTATGAAAAGCGGGTGATTGATGTATGCAACCTTATTCTCTTATGAGTTCAGCCAGATAATGTCAGTTATTCTGTTTCATTACCAGCTCACCACTGATGCATATGATTAAAAGTATTCAAGATACAAACTCCATTGTTGAAAAAGTTTCAGTAAAACCGTTTTATTAAATGGATTCAGATAAGGGTTAAAATCTCAGAATGGCATAATGTGATATGTAACCTGCTGCTCATGAAATATCTGACATACCGGGTCAGAGGAAAGATTGGTACATTTTATGAAGTAAGGACGCCGTTCCCTGACTGTGTGGGACCCAGAATATCAGGGTTATACATGTTGAATATAAGTGAATATGCAAACATTGTGAAGCAAATGTAAAAAAAGACATGTTTCGAAATGTTCCATATTCTAAATAAATGTCAGCAGTTCACTGTAAATCTATTGTGGCTTTTGTAATGAACTTTAATATGATTATTATATTTCTTTATGGGCAAGTCAAAAATAAATGTTTATAGAGAAATATTTCATAGCAGACTCTTTTAGATTCTAACTGAATCTGTTTTAGGTGGATGAAATTCAGTTGCAGTATCCCTTTGGATCAACCTCTCTAAATCTGTCTCAGACCCTGGAAGGTAGATGGTATCCCACTGGGTCTGGGGAAGAAAAAAAAAACCTTCTCTCCTCATTGTCAGCCTCCAGTTATTCATGTGTTTGAGATGCCACTCGATACACGTATGTACTACTCTCACATTACTGAGTACTCGGTGCCCTGCAATCTATGAATCTGCTTTTATAATTTTGTTTTCCATGAAATCTGCCAAAGACATGAATCACCAAAATCAATTTGCCACTGCAAAATAACTCAATGCTGTGCCTCTCCATAGCTGAATCCACGGTTCTGCTCACTGGTGAGATTGAAAACGAGTAGTCACCGACTGTGAATGTATTACTTTCCCACTTGCAGCATTTCAGCTGCTCACTCCCTAGAGTTTGACTCTTCAGCCTGAAAATTAAAGCCTGACCTCACCCAAGCGCCAGTCTTAAACCAAACCTACACCAAATGATGACACGGCTCAAATTCTTCTTCAATTTCTTCCTAATAAATTCACGATTCTATATCATTTCTGACAGGAAACATGATGCACAATAAAACTATAAGTGAGAAAATTCTCTTGGACTGACCCAAACTTGTCAGATTCAGTCCCATTGGATTTGTGAACCCAGCTCTGCCACTCCTTTCATTACATTTCCCACTCCCCACTGAATCTCATCATTACTTCCAGAGTTCCCGAGCCCTCTCTGGGTCTGGGTATGGCCATGGCACTGAGTTAGATTGAATTGGTCAGTGGTCCCATTGTAAATGCATTACTCTCACACTCCCTGTATAACACTCTTACCTCCACACTGAATCCTATTATTACTGCTGGAGAGCCTGCGTATGCATAGCACAGAGTATATACTGTATGTTTGTATGTATTATCCTTCTTTGGGTCCTCTCTATCAACCATGCCCTACAGATCCATATGGGTCTGTATATGCCTCCCTGTACAATAAAGACATAAGCAACTGACGCATATTGGTGGATGTCTTTGTAGTGACAAGACTATGTGTGTATAAAGTCAAATTTGAAATGAATTCAAATGAAAATGTATGTATGCATGTGAGACAGAAACAAAAAAACATATAAGTTGATAGCTCTTCAGCACTGTCTCATTTATATGCACAGAGGAGAAGTAAGAACATTATAAGTGCTTCCAAGACTGTTTGAAACACTTGTGCATTTTTCTGTATATGTGCATGTGTCATAAATGTACCCAGACTTACCAGACGGCGATGTAATCAGTGACAGGCTCTGTCTGCAGTAGGGTAAAGTTGATATAAACTCCATGTCCGTGGGGAACAGTGATGAGCCAGCTGCAATCTTGGGAGTTTGGGTATTCATTGGGGTACTGAGGTGAATAGATGGTCCCATTTTCAGCTGTGACATTATAGCCGCAAGGAGCTGTAAAAAGCAGAGGTATAAGATTATCTATTTGCAAATTTTTCACTTACTTTTAATATGCTAAACCTGAAAAAATCAGGAAACTAGAATGACTCTTTAAGTGCACACAGTAAGGAATATAATTTTAGTAGAGGCAGTAGAGGTGAGTACAGTACAAAGAAAAATTATATTGCAAATGCAGCATGGACTAAATTAACCCGTGAAACGTACATTTCTATTGCATTGCATTCTGATTGTGGTGTCTGCAGCACATAAAACCAAATTAACCTTTTGTATAACACCTTTATATAAAGAATTCACAAGTCGCCCTTACCCTCACAGCGTGGAAATGGGTGGTTCCACTTCCGGTTGGTCCCGTGCAGGCATGTTAGCACTGTGTGTCCGATCAAAACGTAACCAGGGTAGCACTGAAAAGTTACCGACTGGCCAGAGCTGTAGTCGCTGTTGATGATGTCTCCGTTGGGGAAAGGAAGAGGATCCTGGCAGTTTTGAAGCTGATAGGCTAAGGGCAGAGATGAAAGACGTGACTGCTGGTGTGGAAATAATACAGGTTTACGTTTAATTTTGACATTTGATTTTACCACATTTCATTAGCAAATAGAAACTTATTCTGGTCCTTGTTAAACCAGACAATCAATCATATCGTTTTAGATTAACGAAAATATACAATATACTTGTCATTCAGTTATACTGTGTATTATAATGTGTAGCATTACACAGAAGATTTTTATACCTGCCTCTAAAGACCCCAAATGTGACTACGAACTGGGATTCAGAGTACTCAAACTATTTTTTCCTACATACAGCAAATGGACCTGAAGGGCCATTAAAACTATCTATGACCCACTGATGCCACTGAGTAGTAAGTGCAGCAACATCAATAGATCTGATCTCCTCCTACACAACCACCGGGCACATGTATGCATGGGGACTTGCTTGAGGAAATGTCAGTACCACCAGTCTGTTTAGGGCACATCTCACTCTGTGTGAGTGTCATGGCAAGTTAAGCCCCTCTATTAAGCGTGCCATTGAGTGAGAGCGGAGGTGGCTGACACTGGAATCCCAGTTGCAACAAAAGGCCAGAGAGAAAGGTATCATATAACGGCACAAGAACAAGCACTCAGCGCCAGGTCAATACAAACAGTGTCTGCAGGACTTGACAGGATCCACAGTGAGGATTGCGAAAAGAGATCTTCAAGACAGCATAGGCTGATATTACTGAGTTCTAAAAGGTAGGGATGAACTGCATCTTACACATTCTATGGACAAAAATACTTGGTGCAACCACCAACTATGGACTAGACCAAGTCCAGGTGGGAACTCCCACAAAGTACACTAAGGTCCTATGGAACTGGTGATAGACACAGGGGGCCTACATAAAAGCAACATCAAGAGGAAGAAATATTAGAGAATATATGACAATACAGAAGTATAAGGAAAATTTTGGAAAATTATGAAAATGGAAGTTATGCTAAAGCTAGTAGGAGTATGTACAGCTGTGAAATGACAGCCAAGAACGCAGGTCCAACAGATTCCAGGACCTACATTCAAAATCACTTACAGGCACTGCAGTGTCAGAGTGTGCAAACCTAAAACTTAGAATCGACACTCTCTTAAGCTTTTATGTGCAACATTTGGGTTGAAGTGTAAGACTTCTGTGATATACATACTGACTTTTTTGGCACCAAGCACTTATCCAACTTAGGGAATAGAGAATTTAAGAATGTGCACACCACTGTTCAGCCGGATGAACTGTAAATCCCCTGGGCCTGGAACACAGAATCTGAGCTAGATGTGCGTCTGTGATGCAGAGTGGTGGATGGGGCGTAACATGGGCATGCAGAATAAGAAACCGAAGAACTCTGCTGTCAGGTGCAAAACACGTCTTTTGCAACTACACCTAAGGAAGATTGTGCACATCCAGCAAACAATGTGAGGAGAGTGACAAGGACAGCAGTGTGAGGGGTCTTACTGTTGCAAATTGTGCAAATTGGGGGGAAAAGGCAAAAGTGACTATGTGCACATAACTATGACTTAGCTTACGTGTAAGTAAGCCTTGTTCTAGTTATGCGGGTGTATTGGCCCGCAGTGCATCTCTTGTGTCTTTGAAGTGGATCACTGAGGGCTACAAGTAAAGCCTGGTGGACAAGATGCCAGTCCCTCACAGGGGCTTACTAACAATCCATCTCTTTTAATGATGAGAGAAAAGCCATAAGGTTTTTTAAGTCTTTAGCATGACTCATCCACGGATCAAAGCTCAATACCTCATAGCAATACGTTTTTTTCATCCTAGCTCTTACTTCTTGTAGTCGTGAAGGCTTTGTAGTTTGTCCACTAGGTCGGGGATGTTACAGTAATTTATTTTGAGCATTTGAGGAGACTTTTTTTTTTTTTTAAATCAACCATTGTGTGTCTTATTATAAACCTGGAAGAATAGCAGGCTTTATCTGAATATAGGTACGTTTTCTTAATGTCCCTTGAGGCACTTGCAGCTTGGCGGGTTGGTGATCTTTCATGCCTCTATTTGTGGTAAAAAAACAAAAACAAATCTTAATTAGACAAAAGCCACATGGGAACTCACCCTGATAAGTCAGTTTGAAACCGGGCCTGTTTTCAGAGTGGTCGCTGTAGAAGTGGATGATCGTCAGGTGGGTAGTGCTCAGCAAAGGCGGTGGGATCTGTGAGCCAGTAAACTGACCAATAAGAGCAGAGCTGTGCTGTGGTCCAGCCCTGACCTCTAGGAAGTCATGGTTGTCTTCTGAAGAGAAGTTCTGGAACTGAACATGTGCTCCTAGAATACAAATGAAGACACCTGATATAAAAACGCCAATATAACAGGTAATAAGAGTTTATGAGAATTACAGGATAGGTGATTTAACAGCCAAGCAAGGTCCAACAGATGGCATACATTTTACTGATCTGACAATATAGAGATAATCAACATTTCCACTCTCACTTTCAGAGCATGCGTACAAGATTCATGGTAGAAACCAATACAGTAAGCATTAAAATATAGATATTGCAATATTGTAATTTGGTACTTTCATACTGTTATTTTTATATTCACACAGACTGTGTCCTATTCAAAACATTAAATGCTACACTCATATAACCATGTCTCAGCCCCACTCTGAACATTTGATGAATCTGCTGCAGATTCTGTGCTAAAAACGTTGAGGGCTGTGTTTCCTAAGTACATCCACAGATGTGCCTAAAGTGACACCTTCTTACTTACCATATCCAGTTGGCAGGGTGATTTGCCAGGTGCAGTCCAGGTTGCCGGGGTAGTTGCCTGGGAAACCTGGGCTAAGGATGACACCGCTCATCTCAGACAGCACCCCGCCACAACGAGCTGACAACACGGGCAGAGAAAACGCATTGTTAACACCTGAACATGAGCTGAAGTACTGCAAAACCTGCAGCCCAAAACGATGCCAAATATCTTGTTAATATTGTGGCGGCCCTCTTCTATCGGCAGATAGACACAAATGGGTCGATGCAAGCTTCTCCAACTGAAATACGTAATGCTGAATTTGACAGACCACTGACTTTAGTTCATCCTGACAAGTCAGGGTTGAATTTAACTAGAGCTGGAGATTTTTTTCACCAAGGGCCAAATTATTCAGGTCTAAACACAAACATCAATTGAATCAAGGTTCTTTAACATTATTGCAGACGTTAGGAAACCTCGGCTCTCCACGAGGTACAAAGTTCAGCTTGCAACCGGCAGACTTATTGATCTTGTAATGTACTGACCCTCCATCAGTCAGGATGTTTCTTGCTTCCACAAATGTGTTAAAGCTCATAGCAATAAATACACCTATTAAGTAATAGTTAGGTACTCCACTTGTCATGATTTTGTGGGTGGCAGCAGACATATTGAAAAATTCAACTGACTGGAAAAGTTTGCAAAATAAGTCACACAAATCTATTACTTTGATGTAAAATCTTATTGGACTTATCATTCATCATGCAACCAAGCTACAAGGGCAATGCATGTGTGTGTTTGTATACCTATGCAAAGAGGTGGTGGGTAGTTCCATCGACGTACAGTTCCAGGCATGCAGGAAATGTGGGAGTGACCCTGAGATTGAAAATGCATTGGGTTAGGGTAAAGTAAAGTTTATTTTCTATCATTTTCCAAATAAAAACAGTTGTATGGGAAAAGTATGCGCAATCTTAGCAGTTTCTAATCTTGAAATTACATTTTCTCGCAAAGAACCTAGTCTGTATACACGTTTACAACATTTCAGAATTTCTTTTTCATTAACATCAATACCAATAAAATGGGTACAACAGTCATGTTTTCAATCACTATGTAATAACAGGTCTGTGTGTGTTGATTACCTGTAATGTGTAACCAGGTTCACAAGTGAAGGCCACCACCTCATTGACCATGTATCTGTCTCCTATTTTAATGCCATTGGCTGGAATCATTGGCTCTGGACATGTGGTAAGACCAACCGCTAAAACAACAAAAACACAGAATATATTATTGTTATTACTAACATTGTATTTATTTATTTACCATTACGTGTCCTTATAAAAATCTGCTAAACTGCTTGATGCAGTCATGTGCTCAACATAAAGTTTTACACAATGAAATCCAGTTGAGGTCCTCCACCTTTAGTATCACCCTATCATGTCTAATAAGTTATATTATTCTATAGTACACTGACATCAACAACATTGCCTTCTCCTGTTCTCTGCCTTGCTTCTACTACAGTAATCTTCAAGAACCAATTAATGCCCTTTCATCTTCCTCTCTAACCTGTATGTGACCTATCTCTTTACCTAGCTTCTGTACTCGCCAACTGTTTGTTTTCAATAGGATAACAGAGTCCCTAAGGAAATTTCAGTTTAACACATTAGAGAAAATTAATGTTTGGATTAACCTCGCAATTCTCCTTCTTCTTCTATAATATCACTCGCAAGATAAACTCACATGTACTCTGTCTTTTTTTATTATTATATTCACACCAAGCAATTGACTGCACGTATAAAGAATAACAGGTGTACGTCACCAGCGGTGACAGCAGATTCTGAAACGAGCTAACAAATATGTGACGGCATCACAGTGGCTTTGGTTACATATTCCCACAACGCATTAAAAGGTTAAACACATCCTTAATAAGTTTGACAGTAGCGGGCCCTTTATCAAATAGCATCAGTAGGAGTGTAGCTGTGTGTTTGGGTGTGTGTGTGTGTGGAAACTTCCGCAGGAGACTGCCCCAGAGCCGTTGCCATGGCAACACATGGGTGGAAAAGGGATTGAGAGTGAAGGAAGGGGAGACAGAGGAGTGAATGTTTGTGTGTGTGTGTGTGTGTGTGTGTGTGTGTGTGTGTGTGTGTGTGTGTGTGTGTGTGTGTGTGTGTGTGTGTGTGTGTGTGTGGTGTGTGTGTGTGTGTGTGTGTGTGTGTGTGTGTGTGTGTGTGTGTGTGTGTGTTTGCTTGTGTGCCTGGTCTTGTTGGTTTATTATCTGCCTTCCTACCAGCAAAACGTTGTGATCCCACTGAGCTCACACCCACGTGCACACACACCCACGCACACACACAGGTATGTATGTATGGCTATCTTAGTGAGGGTATTCATTGTCATAATGTACTCCCAAACCCCTTATCCTAACCCTTACCATCTCAGCTAAGTGGCTAACCCTACTCTAACGGTAAACATAGCCTAATTGTAACCTCTACCCTAACACAAATAGCCTCATAAAGAAGTGAGGACCGGCCAAAATGTCCTCACTTTGCAAAAATGTCCTCGCTCCGTTGGTGTAAAACTCAAACTGGTCCTCAGAAAAATAGCTCTACGCAGATCCAGGTGGCCCAGCCCCACTGAATGACATTTTTGACTGCGTGCACATGAGTGACTTTCACATGACAGTGCGCTTGCAAAGGGAGGTGATGGGGATGGACGGAGCGTAAGTGAAAAAGCTGCATGGGACTATACACAGGCTTACGCACACAGTGTACTATTAGGCAGAGCATCAGCAGGCTGTCATGTCAACTGATCAATGAAACTATTCCATTTGGCTGACCATCTCTCTCTCTCTTTCTCCTGCTCTCTGTGCCAGCGCACTGTTCCATCTTTGCCCCAACTATGCAAGGGCAGTGATGCTCTTTAAACTGCTGACAGTACCACAAACCACCCCAATAGGGCTGCTATACAACTAGACAGCGCCAGCGTGTAAGTCTAAAGTCTGACTGGATTTACTATACTTCTGTTTCTGTTTGTGAGAGGACAGCAAGGGGAGACATATGTCTCACTCTGCCTTTTAGTTAGCTTAAAATAATCACTGAGCATCTTCGCCACAACCCTCATCGTATCCAGCTGCACACACAACCACATCAGCTGAGAATAAAAACAAGTGACATGTTTGGTATGACATGAGCTATCAAGGTGTGTTTTCTTCTGTTTCTATAGGAAACGTAATGGAAGAACGAAGATGTTGCAGTGAGAGATCGATCGAAATATCAAAAGAAGAAATTGATTGAGTGTCATCCAGGTCATGGTACATCTAATACAAAGCTATGACAAAGGCAGCTGGCATCTTCATGTATCTTCAGCCTTAGCATTGCTTTTAAATCTAAATTTAAATGTTAAAGTCTCGGTTCGATGAAAAGAATCTGAAAGCATACTTTGCTCATGATGAGAGCCCCTGTACTAAATCTCTCGGGCAAGCTTGGCTACACGTAAAGAGCACTTATGATGGAGTCCTGTCTGACGTGGTGGATCTGAAAAAAATAAATAACTGGAAAAACAAAACAAAACAATCTTGGTTTCCACGATAACGGCGTATAGCTTTCTTTCTGGCTAACAATATGAAATAGGATGCACTCTGTTGATTTTGCCAAAAATAAAGATGTCAGATAAAAGCAGAAATATCCCCAGGGCAGACAGTTCTAACAATACATACAATATAGAGGATGATTTTTTTTTTCTCTTTTCATAACTCTCCTTAAATTACTTGTCTGTCTGTCTCCCCTAACCCTCCCCTCACACTGCCTGCAAACTTTCTACTCTCTCTTTGTGCATCCACTAATAAAAGCCATGTCAAAAATCTCACAACGACTATTATCAAAAACACAGTGAGGCAAAAATATAGGCATAGACGCAATATACTGCCCTCAAAAGTGACTCTCCCTGGTTTTTATTCCTTGTGATGGCACGTCGACACACATACAGCGCTAACAGAGAGCACAGACCATCGAGCCGCAAACGTGTGCACTCACCTTCACACACATAAAAATGCGAGCAGACACGCACCGAAACTCTCACAGATACTTAAAAAAAGGGGGACAGGTTCATTGATCTAGAAGTGATTCTAAGCTAAAACAACTACAAAGGACTGAAGAGCACAACCATGCCCTGACAGGTGTGTAAATGTATGATGTTAATATCTGGGCCTATACCTTTATATGTCTCAGTGTTTTTGTGCGCGTGTGCCTCTTTCTGACACGGGCGCACGCATGACACAAGCACTTTGTGTGAGTCTACGTGATTCTGCTTACGTCCCTCTAGGTGAGTATCCTGTGTGTGCGCTCCAGTGTGGCTCTCAGTATGTGTGTGTGTGCTCTCGGGCAGTACCAGTTCAGGTCACTGATTCTTGTTATTTGATGTTAAAGTTTTGGCTGCAATGCTGTGTATGTGTGTGTTTGTGTGTAACTGGAGTTTCTGGTTAAAAGGGAGCCGACATGAACTGCTTGGTTTTTGTAGCTCAGCAAGTATTTTTTTAAACCAGCCGGTATATAATAAAACATAGTTTTTGAACTTCAACTCACTCTTGTATTCTAGGTGAAAACCTGCGGCCACCACGCTGATGTCGCTCTGAAAGTGTAGAAGGAGCTGATTGGATGTTGAGTTGAGGAGAGCAGGAGCTGTTGTTCCTGCAAAAGACAAGGAGTAAAGATGTGACAGAGCCAGTCAATGTTTGCAAGATGGTATAGTGAATATAAACCTGCTTATGACAAAAATGACAAAAATAAGCCTAAAGTCTGTACAACACAATAATACAGCACAGTTCATACTGGAAGAAATTCCCCTAAAAATAAATGATGGTGCATTTTCAGCCAACAGGCTCTGGAGCATAAGTCTTGTTCAAATCGGACACCTGCTGGGAAATTATGTGCAGAGAAGGTGAACAACCCCTTACCCTCCATGGACAGCTAGCATTTTAGTGTCCTTATGTGAAGTAGCCCTTATCTGCGTGAAGCTGCTCAGTGGTCAACACCAGATCACTGTGGTTATAGTGGCCAGCTCCCCGATGTGTCTTCTTTAGAAGGGCACTGTCATTTATGTGTGTGCGTGTATGCGTGTGTGTGTATGGATGGGTGGGTGAGCAGTTAGGTAGGGTGGATGTGTGTGTTGCCCTATGGGCGGCATGTTTTATGTGTGATAGCTGTGTGACAGGTATGTGCTCGGGGCAGGTCACAGGGGAAACTCCGCAGGGAAATTGTAAAAGGTTAGATCATTCTTTATCCCTGCCTGTCTTCTTTCTCTCCCTCTTTTTTTTTCTCCTCTCCCTCCATCCTCAATTCAGCAGTATAACTCCCCTTACTGACTGCTCGGATTTGGACAAATTCTGTGTCTTAAAAAAACATTTATTCTTTATTTGGGATATATATCATATTTTTTGCTATTAGAACTCATCCATCATGGCTCTCTGGTGAATGCCGTGTGTGTGTATGTGAGTGTGTATCTATAGTTTAAGACCTGTCATATCTAATTCATCATAGATCTTGTGCGGGTGTGTGTTTGTGTGTGGATGTGGCTGTCAATCTACAATGTGCGTGCATGTGTGTGTGCGTCTATAGTTTAGGAGCTGTCATATCTCATCCATCATGGATTGTCAGAGTGTTTGCGTGCATGTGCATGTCTGTGCACAAACGTATGTATTTATGTGCATGTGTGAGCATATTGTCATACCAGAAAATGACCCTAATTTAGGAGCTGTCATGTCCCCTCCATCGTAGATCTCCAGAGAGTCCCAGTTGTGCTCAGTGGCAAACGTCATTACTTGGATCTAAGCGGCAAACAATGATAACAATTGAATGCAAAAGCCCAGAAGTTCATGTGTTCATATACAGAACATTAAACATTTACATATAAGTAATAATGTACATATCTGTACCTGTATCCCAGCCCCTTCACTGACATGGATCCTCCACAGACAGTTGAGACTGTTTGGGTAGGGTTCGGGGTAGCCAGGAGACAGTATTGTTCCACGTCGTTCAGTCAAGTTGCCGCTGCAGGGAACTAGAATAAAGAATGTATTACTTATTTTTATTTATTTATTTTTTGGTATCAGGACAACATGACGTTGGAATAATGCTCTGCATACCCAGAGATAGGCAAGATGGTGTTCAAATTACCACTACAGGGGGCCAGAGAGAGAAACTATGATAACAAACTTTATTTATGGTATAAACTGAAGTGACAGTTGCAGCTGTTTGCAAAATATTAGCTCTCAGCAGCGAGAGATTTCACACAGGAATTCATTTAGTTCGATAGAATTAATTTCAAAATACCAACTCTCAAGTCTCATTAGTAGAGAATGATTCACAGAAAAGTCTAAAATACTTCAGGGTCCAGCGTGTAGGTTTTGAAAGGATATCTTAACAGAAATAATATATAAATTCCATAAGCATTGTATGTTCTCACAAGCGTGTAATCTCTGAAATATGAATGGTTGTGTTTTCATCACTTGTAAATGATTGTTTACTCAAGGGATCCCAGAATGCCTTTCAAGCCAACCAAGTTTGATGGCTCAAAGCACTTATTTGTGTCCACGTCTGCTTTGATGAAAACTATTTGATATTTTGTCACCATGTGGGATTATCCACATATCCAGTAGTTACTGCATATTAAATAAATTACACATAAAAATTAGCACCATTTTCATAGATCTGAGAAACTGCCTGCTGTCTCGCTCTATTTGTCATGTCTGACTCTTGAGACGTCTCGATGGGTGATGTCTATCATCTCAAGGAGAACAGTCTTTTGTCAGCAAAACTTTTGGCTATTTGTCGTTGACTTTTTTTCTGTGGAGGACTAAAGTTTGTCTTAGATTTGGAATGTAATACTTTTGTGTGTGAGGTACACTGGGTTCACATTACAAGAGTTCTGAAATTCGAAATCAGGTTGCATCACACACTTCACAGATATTTTTCTGTCTACTCTCAAATTTGAAAATAACAGTGCAAGGAGAAAAAAAAGCAGAAGAAGAAGAAGAAGAAGGAGTATCTGTTACTTCGGAATACTTTGCAATGAGAAAAAAAAGCTGGAGACTAAACATATGTGGATGAGAAGCTAGTTGAATGATTCCCACTGCTTGAAAAAATAGTTTCTGTGTCCGTGAAGACTCATTTCTGATGTAATCATCCAGATTTCTAAATATCCAACATGTTTGATAGTAATCAAATATGAATGGTTCTGCAAGCAGTTTAGGAGGTTTGGATGGATAAAACTTCATGTCACAGGATAATGTGTGCAGACACTCAGCACAAGAGTATGAGGACCAGATTTATCCTCCCTCATTCAGGTGAATGAGAGTGAAAACCATTGTACTTTAAGCAAAGCTTTAAGATATAGTCTGCTATCTTTATACCGTATGTGCAGATATCACCCTATTACAATAAAAATCAACATATGGATATAAATAAAGAGAGGCAGTGTGGTAGGTATTACACTTAGTTATCTTTTTAATTACAGATGGGTAACAGGGATATCTTTTGATTAAATAACACTATTGAATGTGACTTATTTTCACAGAACTTTTTAATGGACTTTTGAGCTTGTATTTTGAGACTAGTTAGCTGGTAGCTGGCAAGGTTGTTAGCCTTACCTATACAGGTTGGTGTTGTTGCGTTCCACTGTGCAAGGGCACCCGGCACTGCCTGGCAGCGAATTGCGCTGGATCCTTTGAGCAGATAACCGGGACTGCACTCGAACCGAACCACAGAGCCAGCTGAAAACTCCGAACCGATCCGCCTGCCGTACCGAGGCTCTGGCACTGAGCTGCACTGACTGTCACTGGTGCGAGGCACGGCTACAAAAGTGACAAAATCAGGAGAGTGACTCTGATTTTCAACTTGAACTGTGTATGTGACAGTAAGATCGATAGAAAGGCAGAAAAGGAGAGAGTTACCTTGGTAGACGAAGTGAAATCCTCTAGCTGACTGGCCACTCTTAGCATTAAACCGGAGCATGATCTGATTGGAAGTTGCCAGTGGCAATGTCTCTCCTGGGACAATTACACACATGTTTAAGTGTGCCCACACATGCAACGCACGGGCAAACACAACCATTTCAAGAATGATAAATACAACTTTCTCTCAAAAGACATTTTTCATAGCATGCATTTTGCCTTGTCACTGTAGGGATGTTTTAAATTTTAATGATGGGTCAGTTCCATTCAGTGTCCAAGTAAGCCACGGCAGTTAAAGAGCATGTCCTAGAGTAGGACCTTCCCTAATTGGACAGTGGCCGTCATTCATACGTATGATCTTCCTCTACTCTAACAAGTCAAATGACTACTGTCTATTGTTAAGGCCCAGAAGAAAACAGCAGCAGCCCACAGTTCCATAAACTGTCTGTCCACATATAGTCACTGTATATTTACCCATATAGTGAGTGCCCATACATTTAATTGTACTGTTTACATTAATAGCAAAGCACTTAGCATGGTGTTGCCTAAATTTTCCCCCCTGCAGTAAAATGTTGGCCTCACCAGAATGAAAAATACACACACACACCAACTCACAGGCTAGTACAAACAGATATTTATATGCACACACATACACAGGCAAACAAAGTAACAGTGATAAATGGGGGAAACATGGCCTGGTGTGGCTGACATTTAGAACTGTCATTAGCTCTGTGCGTATGTGTAAGTTTGGTACGGGTGTATGTGTGCTAATAAGTTTGTGTGGCTGGATAATCAGTCAGTTCGGTGGAACAATGCGCTACAAAGCTGTTTGCCCCTGTGTGTGTGCGAGTGTGTCCGCGTGCGTGTGCGATAGGGTAATGATGCAGATAACATTATTTTGTAAAGTCTGCCGTGTTTCAATATTTTTCAACCCAAAAGGAGGATTCAAACCAGACTGAAATGTAATGAACAACCCACCCCTTCTATGTTATAGATAGAAGCTGGAAAGAAAAAAAAATAGAAGCTTATTGCAGAGCTACATTTAGGCAGCAAAAGCTGTCACAGTCTATACATCATACAGGCATATCCAGGAATTGGCGACACATGCCTGCCCTTTTATGGGGTAGAAACAAATGACCCTAACCATATACTTAATGTAAAATAGAGGTACAACAATACAGCATGTCCACTCTGTCTGCGTGGAATGTGCAAGCTACATGAAGCTTCCTTTGATCCATCTTCGGCCATGCCCCTTCAGTCCCCCTTCATCAAGTGCTATAACAACACTCATTGGCTATAGGTGTCTTACCTGAACATCTGATTTTCCCTTACTGACTCTGCAGATTGTCTGTGCCTGACTCTACCTGACTCACAGATGATTTCAATGATGGGCAAAGAGGTGACGCGTGAGTGGAGCTGAGGCAGACAGCTGGAAACCTGAGACAGCATCCACCTGTCACCTCCTAAATTATGCATAACTTTAACTCTTGATACGCTGTCAATGCTGGAATGTTGTGAATGGGAAGTTTAGCTTTCGACACCAACATTTTTTTTAGTTCCATGCAATAAATACGTTTATTTCTGCTGTAAAGTTGGGAATTTAACATTGTACTCAATGGAGATACTTGGCTTACATTAGAGCCGGCCTCAAGAAGCAACTTAAAAACTGACCGAACTATGTTATAGCCTATACGTTAGTCAAGTTAGTCTAGTATGACCCCCAACAATTAGCTGTTGGAAGCCTACAAAGAACAAGGGCCTGGCAACAAACTATTCCTTCTATATAACGTAGGAGAGGGCATGAATTTCTGCACAACCCCTAGCCACCCTGACTAACCACATAGACTTGTTGCCATTGTCTTGTCCTTGTAATACGTGCTGTGGCTGTCAAGCATCTTCACCACTGTGATTGTGCTACAGCTGTTAATATTAAATTCATGGAAGCAGAAATGGCTTGTCCTTGTGCCCTATAAACTAAGTTAAGGTTACAAGATCAAGCAACACAGGGGAGTCACTTCACACACCGGCAAATGAGCAATGCATCTGGCAACATAAGTTATAGCTGTGATAAGACAACTATTCTCTGATTTCTTCAAAAAATTAATAAATATGTCCCAGCTGGGTTAAAACACAAAGGCTCGTCAACGTTTTTGCATTTACCGTTGATGTAAAGGAGAAACTCTTTGGCAAAGCAATATATCGTTAAAAAGTTTTGTTTAAAGTGTAGGCACTTACTTTTCCACAAAAAAGAGGGATATTGTTGGGCCGATGTATATTAATTTAAGCTCACAAAGGTAAAACACATAAAAACAACAATCTAAACCATTATGTAAAAATAAATATATTGTATGTAAAAATGATTGACAGATTTATCTTCAAACTCAAACGTAATCCAGTAAAGACAGTTTTTAAGCTGCTGTTTTATCCTTTATTAAACTGCTCCCTTTTTCTCCCTCATAATTCTACAAGGAAAAAAAATAACTAAATAAACATAACAGAGAAAATATTTTAAAAGCCCTGATTTCTACAGAAAGGAACAAAATGTCAATTCCAGCGGGATTTCCCTGCAGCATGCCCCCTGGCTATGCCACGAAACTCACACACAAAAGTGAAACTCCACGGCGGTGGCAGAGCATTTCGCCAGCAACTATTTTAATCAATATTTCCTCGTTTTTCATTCTTCAAACTGTGCCATCTATATTGATTTCTCCTCATCTTTCACATCCACATCAAGTGTGTTGCTATTTAGCGACTCAATATGTTGCCAAGTTGGGATGACTCAAAGTTGGAGGGTGAGGAAAGCCGTAAGGGATTGCGTGAAGGGGTATCAGCACTACTGTATATTGTACGGCCCCAGTGAGACGCTTTTCACTGCTGATTTCATCTTGTAAAGATAACCCGTAATGGATTTTCACCAAATACATCACTGTCATATAAATTGTGATAACGACCACTGGTGCTGTGTTCTACAGCCCCCCAGAGCTGCTCTCATACAGATGATTTCATTACTTTTTTCTTTTTAAAAAAAATGAGCTCAAAAAGAGAAAAAAAAAATTATGTTTAGTGAATAGCAGCTGTTAAAATGTACTATGGCTTAGTAAATGAAAAACCAGTCGAGGACAACACAACCTAACAGCATTCCTTCAGCTGCGTCTGACACTAGAATTAGTCAGTGGACTCACCTGAATGTGACCCAGCCAGGGAGCTGAGCAGTCGGGCATTGTCATTGGCTCCATCAAACAGCTCCACTGAGTCATTCATTGCTGTCTGGAAAACAGCAAACTGCCCAAACACCACTAAAAAAAAATAAAAGAAAGAAAGAAAGAGGAAGAGACATAAATACGACGGAGTATTAGGGCCACACATGAAGAAAAAATATATTTTTGCCATGTCGACATGATATTTCAACTTTATTCTCGAAATGTCGAGTTTAATGTCGACATGTTGACTTTAAACTCGACGTGTCGACTTTAAAGTCGACATGGCAAAAATATTTTTTTTCTTCATGTGTGGCCCTAATACTCCGTCGTACATAAATAAGGCGCCTTTGTGTTGGAGTTTTAATTCCAACATCCATGTTGTGCCACTGCTTGCATACTTACCAAACTGTGGGGACACAGTGATGTAATAGGAGCAAGTCTGTCTGGTAGTGTAGTTAAGAGGATAGTTTGGGGACAAAACGACACCTTCAGATCCGCCATACTGCCCTCCACATGGAGCTGTAGACAGAAAGGAAGAGTGACATGTGAATTCACAGTTTCCACTTTTAATACAAAGCCAGAATCCAAGCCATGTTTTTGTCGTTTTGTCCTTGGTCTATGTTCCAGAATGAGTCAGATAAAGACCTTACCTCAACATGTTATTTATCAAACAGACTCACTAGACTGGAAGGACACAGTGTCTGTTTACTGAAGTGAATCGTCCACGGAGACGCTCCTCTGTGCGCATATGCATTCGGTGCCGAACTGTACGAATGCCAGGACGACATAAGTGTAGGTCTCATGAATTTAGCAATGTTCACACAACTTGCACGGCCCATGCGTGGGGAATGATTCACTTTTAAAGAGCAGGTGTGAATTCCTGCAGATTTATTTAAAGAAGGCTGCCATGGGGAGATGCAAGATTTAATTAGCCTTGAATATATTCTACAGACATCTAAGCAGGTCATGAGTGAGCACAT
Source organism: Planiliza haematocheilus (assembly GCA_005024645.1). Taxonomy (NCBI): domain Eukaryota; kingdom Metazoa; phylum Chordata; class Actinopteri; order Mugiliformes; family Mugilidae; genus Planiliza; species Planiliza haematocheilus. The sequence goes on along the minus strand of SRSE01000649.1, from coordinate 8,240,958 downwards.
TACTAAAATGGAGGCAACACAATAGATTCCAAAATAAAAGTAGCCCTTTTTTTAAACTTACAAATATGTACGTGGCTGTAGTATCCTCAGAATCATAATAATAATAATAATCCTTTAGCTGTATCCTTAAGGAGAGAGCTGGTTATAGAAAGGACAGAATATCTGCCAAAATCATTATTATTATTATTGAATTTTTCCTTTATATGTGTGTGTGTTCGTGTGTGTGTGTGTGTTAATGAGCTACTAATATACTTCCACTTGGCATTGATTAGTAATATGGCTTGTAATTAGTCATTGTCATGGCGATGAATCAAGTCACAAATAACATCTTACAGCTTTTTATGTGTATTGCTGGAATGCAAGACATGCCCTTTTGTGTCAATATATTTACGCACACATATATAACAGATATCAGAGCAATTATTTTCCAAATACCCGAACAAATGCTTTTGTAATTGGACTGACACTGACATTGCTGCACCTGCTCCACTGGCTTATGCTTCCCCTTTGAGGTTGATCAAATCGCAAAGGTTATGTGAAATTTATGAGTAATACACAACAAATTCAAATATTTATCAGCTCTGATCTTGGTAGATATTTTTGCATCTCTTGTACACTTCTAACCTCACTGATCTCAGACAAATCTCTGATCTGCACCTTTGAAGCACTCCTCACAGAATGAATGTAAAGGGCACTTGTAATAAGCTGCCGCCCTAGCAATAAACCACAGGCTAATTTCACACGGACTGCAAACAGCAACTGCCTGAGAGGAACAGTGCAAATTTGTCATCTGCTTGCATGACTTGAAGTCACACAGAGAAGCAGAATGGTGAAGTTTAGCTTGTGATGGGCAAACCCTACACTTGGTCAGGTATTTAGCCACTGAATCACTTCATAGGATGGCTCAGCAAACACTGTGTACTACTGCGGAGCCAACCAATGTAGTAAGAGTACAGTTTAGGGGAATCTGACAAATGCAAATCGTCAGTTGACATGAAGATGTGTGATGATTAACAGTTGTCTGTGTTGGTCCCATGATAATCTGAATACATACTGGGTATTCCCTGAATTGAATCACTATATGTATATATATATATATAGAAAGAAAGAGAGAGTGAGAGTGAGAGGGAGCGAGGGAGAGAGAGAGAGTGCGAGAGAGGGAGAGAAGGAACAGATGCAGCCACTATATAGAATAATCAAAGTGGGTATGGTCAGTGACACACGGCTGTACTCCAGTAAATTGGATTTAAAATGACACGGTGTCTGTGAAATTTAGGTGCTGACATTCATTCTAAATCTAGTTCTACAATTTTCCATCGCATGTACTTTTCCCTCAGTCTCCAGACTGGCAGAATAAATCTAGCCCCTCCCTCATTACTATGACTGAGCAAAGCCTTTAACCCCCATCTGCTCCGGTGGAACGGCACATTGGCCAACAGATCAAAAATTGGTTGTCCTGGGCAGCTTCCAGGTTTGAACGTGTGCAATGGTGTGAGTGTGATCACTGCGTCGGTGAAAACAGCGAGCTTGGCTCTCGGTATCACTCAACTGAAAAAGTAAAGGTTAAAAACAAATAAATAAACGACTGCCTTGTGACTAAAGCCCATGGATATCTGCATATACCCGACATCCTCCCTAGTGATGCTCTGCCAGGTCTGTACAGTTGCCAGCTTCACTTAATGTTTGTTTCCTGAAAAGTATGATCAGTTGAATCGAGGTCAGGTTACTGAAATGGCCAGAGAAACATTTTGCTCTATTTGGCCATGAAATGCAGCCTGACCATCTAGTTTTATCTGCTTCACTGATTCAGTTATTTAAAAGCATCATGTTGCAATGAAGCATTCAGATTTTAATCAGATATGGTTTTCATGTCTTTTTTTTTTTCCTGCTGCATGGAGCATTGCCCATTGCACTCAAAGCTGGCAAGCATATAAGTGTTCTAATCTGCTGTTCTTAAATTAAAAAAAAAAATCCTACTTCCTACTTTTAGCTACAAAGTTAATGCTTTTTGGCTTGGCCTCTCACGCCAACGAAGGCATAAAAAGCAAGTGGATTGAGACAGGAAGTTGATGGGGTGAGAGAGAGGACTACATTCAGTTCATAAGGGACCCCAGTAGCTGTAACCAGGTGAGCTACTTGGGTGCCGCAAACGGAGATTGTTTTGGCAGAAAGTTCATCGTCAAGGGTCAGGGTTACAAGCTGAGTCTCAGATTGATCGATAGAAGACACATCCAGTGGGATTACGAAGCAGTAAGTATGATGCAACAGTGGTATTCGGTCCGATACTTGTGTGTGACATTAAAAACGTGAACGTTTCAAAACTGAGAGGCGTTTGAAAACAACTCAGCAGGATAAAAACTTTAGTGGCTGAATTGATGTGGTGCTGACCTAGAGCACAGTGTGGGATATCTCCTGTATCAGCGTGCTGTGATATCATGAAGTTTATTAATCCATACTGCCGATGCACGACCTGCACGAGAAACAGACCTTACCGTGGCTTGATCTATCTTCAGCACCCCCAAGAGAGTTGCAACCTTGTGTGCGGAAAGTATGTGGGTGTGTGCTCATTTATGCTGCAGGTTAGGCTCACAGAGGTCAACCGCATTTGTGTAAGTGTCTGTGTGTGTGTGTGGGTGTATGTGCAGACAACAGCAGCAACAAGCACATCTGTCACTGTCACCCTCCCCAACACACACCGTGTACCCTTATCCCTTCTCACCTTATCTGGCCTCTACTCTTCTTGTCTTGTTTTGGTTGCTATAGCGTCCACGACTGTGGCTCAGTCCCAGTGTCCACCCACGGTATCAGCTGTGATCCCTAACAGACTTTAATTATCATCACCTCTGAGCTTGTCGAAAATGTGAGGGCACACGGGTGGAAAGGTTGAAAGTGCTGCGTGAGAAATGGGACATCACTTTGTGAATTAATAGGCTGCCCGGGTCAGAGGTCTGTCTGTTATGTGAGGATGTGATTTTATGCGCGATTTTGTAAAACTGACTGCCGCTCATGTCTAAAGCACGCAATAATATTAGCCTACATGTCATTAGCTCCTTCAGCTGTACATTTTTTCTTTTCTGTTGGATGATTTTGAACAGCCCCTTGAACATTCCCTTGAGGGCAATTCCCTCCAGCATTTCAATCTTGTGGAAACTGCGCAAAAAAAGGACTCAAAAAGTCCACCAGAGCCCTCGAGCACTTTCCGATTTCACAGTGGGACAGCCGTGAGCCCTTGAGGACTTATCTGTAAGACACGTCAAAGTCTATGAGACCATGTGTGTGGACATTAGGACTGGGCACATATTCCTGGCTAAGGCTTGCTAAGTAAAACCCATTTATACGCCAAGAATAAAAAAATAGAGCAAACCCAGGTTCTTTGCAAGACAGTTGTTGTACTACCTCCCACTCATCCTCCTCCTCCCAGCGACTAACCCTCTCTACTTTCTTCTTGTTTCCTAAAGCATCGCAGTGAGCACCCTGTTTCTTTCCTCTCCTCCTGATCCGGCACACTGATATTGATTGATATTTTTTAGATTGATTTTTGTTGCGCTGTAGCATTCAAACCCTCAGGTCTACAGGTCTTGTCTTGATCTACCCACAATCCCCCAGTGGTGCTGCTCTAGGCTCCGGTGTCAGCCTTATCAAAAGCCTTCACACACAAGTACTTTGATCACTCACACCCTCTCTTTCTCTCGCGCACACACAAATAAATGCAAAAAAAGTGCTATGCAAGTCACTCTCTTTCTCTCTCACATTCAGGAGCTTTGATCATCCGCTCACATGCACGGCACTTTTGTAGGCCTACCTCTCACCGTCATTTTCCTCCTCCTCTCCCTCCTCCTCTCCCTCCTCCTCTCTCTCTCTCTCACACACACACACACACACACACACTGCAGGGCAGAAAGGTGGCAGAAGCGTATAGGAGAAGAGTTCTGAAATGTCCTAAACTTTTTAAGTTGTGCTGCACTTCTTCCAGGAGTTTTTTTTTTTTCTTACTTGAAAATCATAAACAGAGCAGTTATAGTGACTGCAGCTTTTCTGAGAGAAGATTCATATCTCAGCGATGTCAATAAACACAAACCCTTGACTGAGCACTACCCATACACCACAGAACCTATTTATTTTCACCATGATCACAAAGAAAACATTACTTACTGAGGGAGAATACAATTTTCCATATCTGTCCTCGAAAAACTGAAGACAGAATAAGCAAACCTTACGGGCAGAACAGTAAAACTAATCGGTGTGACAGGTTTGTACTGATGACTTTTTCATAAATTGCATGAATAAAAAAAAAAAAAAACATCTGACTCTGACCACCTCTGGATTCTGGATTGTGTCTCTGTATCTCAGAGCAATGGAGGTATACCATAGATGATCAATAAGTAGAAGTATTTCCTACCTCAAGAGACAGAGTCTCAACATGGTCTTTAAAGGTAAAATGAAATTTCCTTTTATAATCATAGCCTGTGAATAAACGTTCAATAAAAACCTTGTCCACTTAACAGCATTACACCAGCACTCCTAATTCCTATTGCATTATTTGTTTAATTTTTATTTATTTTATTTTTTTTGTGAGGGTTAGCAAAACTGTCAATGGGACTCATAGAATGGCAACACTTCCTACAGATGCTTCAAATTAAAAACCTACCAGGAACTATGGGGATTATGTCCTCTGAGCCACTGGAAGGCTTTTAATGTTAAATGACTGTGAAGGAAGTGTTGAGTGTCATTAAACAGGGCCCTATGGAGTTTACTTGGGAACACATTAATATTAAGTTCACACTCTGTGTTACTCACTGAAGTGAGATCTGTGTATGCTTGAGGTCTAACAGACGTGTTGACATTCCCTTCTTTGCAAAACATTTGCAAGGCAGCATGTTTTAGTGTTTAAAAACCAGCATTGTTTACATGCGTGTCTACGAGCCGGCAGCCTTTTCTCCCCTGCCTTCGCTGACATACTGGCACACAACATGGTGCGCCACCACCCCGGGTTTGTCAGAGGAGAGACATTACGCATATGCAAGGTAGCATATAGCATGACCCGTGTGTAAGCGTCAACTTGCATTCGGACACGAGTTCAATGAAGCAGGTTTAGTGCAGACACAAAAACATCGGCTGAAAATCAGCCGAATAAATCAGATTTGTACATGTATTAATGCTGAATTACAGAGAAAATGGAGATCATCATGGGGATTTTACACCTGTCTTGGCATACAATGTGTGAACAAATGATGGATAAATGGAGAGGGAGAGAGACAGAGAGATAGTATGTGAGTGTGTGTGCGCACCAGAACAAGTTCTTCTTTGGTTCTGTTTCTATGCGAACGTATGTTGGGCACGGAGGGAGTCTGTTAAGCAGGAGATTTAACTCTACCCTGCTCATGTGTGGTTGCGTTAGAAGCATGAGCTGTCTGTGATCCTTAAGGTGGTAGGTTAGAAGAAAGGGTGTTAGTTTATATGCAAGACTTTGTGTCAAACTTAACTTACACATCAACGAAGCCTCGTGACAAAGCCATTCACCTGGCTTCACAACACTAATACTTACTACTAATACACTCATACTGCTGTCAAGTAAAGACATGTTCAATGCGTCAGCTAATAACACACAATTGCTATTAATTTCATATCTGATCAAGCCTCATTTGGCAGCACTGACCTCAAACAGGAGTCCCTGATCACCCATCACAGCACTACTTTAAGATACTGTATCTGGCGTGGTATGTCTGGGTTCTGACCGGATCGATACAGAAGGTCAATTTCCTTAGTTTAACATCATTTTATAGTTGATTTAATTCAATGTTTAGCGTAACAGGTGTCATAGAGCCAGGCAAAGTGGCAGCAAATCAGCTCTAAATCATGATGCTCCCTCCACCATCCTTTTCCTGTCAGATGTTTTCATGTTGGTATGCAGCGATGCTCCCTGACCGATATGAGTCGTGCATGCGCAAGGGTAAAGGTCCGCCATCTGTTCTGGATGAAATAAAAGAGTGGACAACCTTCTCACAGTCTGGGGACACATGCTGCAAGCAGACCAAGTTTACTGCAGATCTCAGCACAGCAGAACTGGAGGAACACTGTAGGCCAAAAATAAATATCCTCGGTCTTTAATCACAATATAACAAAAAATTATTTTTGAAATTGTTGTGGAATAAAAACACATTAACCGCATTAATGAATAAACAGAGGACTTCACTCAACACTGATGACACCCTTGGTTTAACTTAACACCAGTTCAGTCTATATCTCCAACAGTCTGCTAGTATATGTTTGGAAAAGAAACGACAGAATGTGGTCTAGTACAGACCTACATAGAGCATTCGAGAGTTTTTAGTGTCATAAAATAGAGCTTGTGAGATCATACTGGGCAGCGCCTCAGCTGCGGCGAAGTACTGCTGCAGCTTTATTTTCCAAACAATTTAACTTTTCATTGTCCACAAAACAAAACCATCCTTCACCATAAAATACCATGTCTGACATCTCCTCTCTGTGTGGCAGCGTTCCCATTAACAAGTGTTTTTGTGTACTTGAGGTTATCCAACCCAAGTCACAATTATTTTTTGCTTGTATTATTAGCCCAGGAGTTTTTGTTTTTTTTTCCCAATGTTTCCCAACTTATACTGTGATTGACTGCAATATTTAGAGCGGACAAAACAAGCCACTGAATTTGGTTAATTATAGACAATTCAAAAGGTTTCATTTACTTTATTCTCACCACTCTATAAAGCATGAGCGGCATAGTGTATTTGGCGAGAGAGTGTGTGTGTGTGTGTGTGAATACTGCCTCTAGGCGGCACTCTATTATAGCTATGTCTCTCTCTCTCACTTTACATCTGTGTCTCTCTTCCTCTCTTTCTCATACACACACACACACACACACACCACCCTATCAACAGTCACTGAGAATTCCTTCTTTCTCGCACCAGCTCTTAGTTACCATGGAAACCAATAAAAGAGCGGTTTGAGTCGGGAGATGTTTGTGTGTGTGAGAGGGAAAGTGAGAGAGAGAGAGAGAGAGAGAGAGAGAGAGAGAGATCAAGAAGGGGCGAGAGAGCCAGAGAGAAATGGCGAAAGAAAAATAGTAAAATCAGAGTAAAATCAGACACAGACAGAGAAAGTGGGAGGAAGGTAAAATAAAAGAAATAACAGAGAGGCAGAGAATGAAAGAGAGAGAAAGAGAGAGAAAGAGACAGGGAGGGAGGAGAAGCGAGAAGTCGTTACGGGGGAAAAAGGGAGGAAGGGAGAGAGGGGGACCTGTGAAAGGGTGATAAAAGGGAGGAAGAGAGATGGAGGGAGTGTAAGTGGAGATGTATTATTTAAAGAGGTCTCACCCTGTCTAATGAGTTTGGTCTAAAAGCCCCAGGAGCTGCCCAGAGATAGAGAGGCAGACAGAGACACAGAGAAACTTCCCTAACTATGTGGTGAGAAAATTCAATGTGCAATAGGAGTCGAGGGAGTAAAAGAGCAAGATTACTGGGCAGCCTTGGATTTAGTTAAATTGTGCTGCTTTGACTGTCTGAATTGTCTTCCAGTGTATGTGACAGCAATCTCCAAAGATCTACCCATGTGTCTGGATCACTGAAAGGGCAGGACCTCGACTAGAGGCAGCCTCACTGTGAGGAAACAGAGAGAACAACTCTTACTCCAATGAAGAGCAGGGCTAAGCCTGCTGAATCCCTGGTCTTAAAACAAAAGTAAAAATATTAAATGCAACAGATGATATCCAGAATGTATCTCAGTGCAGGATATTTGCAGGATATATTTTTATATGTTTTACATCAGAATCAATTACAGTGAACGACTCGGGGTAACTGCCTGATGAAGTGTGAGGCATTCAGTGTTTCTGAATTTTTATTAGGTAGAAGGCCATTATGTGGTTTTCCATTAATGGCCCTGGAATTTGACTAAAATATCAATACTTGGCGGCTGATCATAAACGTATTATTGTGGGGAGCGGCATCTGTATAATACACTAAATGTATTTCAGTTGCCCCTATTTGCTAATGAATATTAGTTCACAAAGAAAGTTCAACACCAGAGAGCTGATTGCTTACCTCAATGGTTAACCTTACTGGCTGGCATCACTGTAAACTTACTTCAAGTGCAGTCGGAACCAAGTGCTGATACATTTAAGACTCTCAGCGTGTTCAAAACAACCGCTGGACAAAGACATGCAGCCGTGAAGTTTCCAGATTTGAGGTTGGTTAAGTAACTGTAACGCATCTAAATGTGATTAGTGGCAGTATTATCTCGATATTTGCAGATGAATGAGAACATGAGATGAAATGACTTGATGAGCTCTCTTTCTCCCCCCCTTGCAGTCTGTTATTTGTTGCTGTTCTAAAATAGCTACTCTTGGTGCAATTATCCCATCGTTATTCAGTCCCACACCTCCTCCACCCCCACCCCACTCCTCACTGTCTCTGAGACATTATTAAATAGAGCTTTCACAGAAGCCTTTTCAAAGTGTTCGAGGTATGTGCAAGTGTGTGCAGTCCATGAGCGAGTTTTTAAATTCCTTCCTGGGCCTGCTCCTATCCTCTGTGGCTTATCTGTATTTTATTTTTTATTTTTTTATTTTTACCCATACGGTATTCAGTAAGGTCTGTGCAACTTTTGAGATCGCTCACACACACGTACACACAAAAGCACATTTACACTTTGAGTGGCACTTTGGCAGGTGTCACTTCATTGCCTCTGTGAACTGTCAGTCAAACAGACAGCTCAGCCTCCAATCCCTGACCAACTCTGAAAGTGCGCGCATGCACATACACATGCGCAAACACGCGCACGCCTACAGCTGTCGTTTTCACACCAGTAAGTCTCACATTTAAGCAGGGCTTCAACAAATCACTCCTAGTGAATTTGCATGGCATTGCTGCCTAAATGGAGATCCGTGCTAACCCCTCAAGAACTAGGTATGATTTGCAATTTATGATTATTGAGGAAATGATATTGTGGAAGAAAGATAGGGAACATGGAAAAAGAAAGGGGAAACTGTAAGATCCCGATTGGACTCAAACCAAGAACTTTGCATTTAAATGGTATGCAGCTTAACCGTATTGACATTAATTCATATGGAACTTCTCCTGCACGTGCACAAACACACATTTCTAGATATCTGTGTATCTCCTACCTTTACATGACGGCAGCGCCCGGTCCCACACCGGCTTCCCATCATGCCCCATGATGCAGGTGATGGTGTCCCCACCCACTGTTGTGTAGCCATGGTGACAGCTGTAGGACACCTGAGATCCCAGTTTATAGTCGTAACCAGTCCGACTGGCATTCATAATGTTGCCGGGGTCAAAACAGGCCTCTCTCGGTTTTTCTGTGGAGAGCAGAGAGTGTTGGCGTCATAAGACAAAGCATAATTTGTAATATTACTATCTGAAAAACAAATGGTTCTGAGTTCCCGTTATTTATCCATTGGATTTCACATTAACACCATGATGGGACCAAAGATTACTCTGGTGGTATTGATGGTGAATTTCCATTAAAAAAGAAATAATTAAAAGCTACAGCTGCACATTCCTAAAACATGCCTAAAATATTTTATGTATCCCAGTAAAAGTTTTACTACGCTGTTAATTGACATGCTCCAATTACGGTGCCCCAGTCTATAATGCTATAATGCAGTTTTATGCGTACTTTGGCCCTGTGGGAGAAAACAAACAAACAAATAAGGGTAAAAGAGGATTCAAGAAAAAGAATAAGGGAGGAATAAAGCAGTAAAAGATGAGGAGTCAACCATGGTCAAAAAACATCTTCGATCTTTATGACTTGGATCTGGGCCAGCTTGTTTGCTTTTCTGTGATTGCTCAATAAGAATGAAATATTGGGCTTGACAGTGGGAAACAGACAGACAGAGAGAGAGGCGGAGGTCAAGATAGAAGTGAAACAGGGAGATGATTAAGGCTGTATTTTAATTAAAGGGATGGCAGATGAAAGGTAGTGAATAATGACAAAAGTACAGAGGTGTGAGGTAGTGTGAGGAGACAGACAACAGAAAAGGAGATAATCTTTTTTTAATTAGAGATAAATGGGGTGAGAGAAACAAGATAAAACAAGAGTTTCATAAAATCTGACTGAGCGGATCTGGTCTCGAGTCAAAATACTAAGCCGTGCGTCGACGATAGCTGTTAAATCACCCCCGCTAAAGCAACATGTGTAAAACCTGGAGGAGTCCAGAATCTGTGGAAAGTGAAGAAGTCGTGTGGGTTCAGCAGGGACTTTCAGCCGAAAGAGACTTCCAATGTGAGGGTGGGGGGGTTAATAAGAAAAGCCAGATTAAAATATTATCCAATCTGTACGCCAGGCCAGACACTCCTGTACTGACATTTCAATCATTAACAAACACACAATTTAGTGACGACGATTCTTTGGTATTTTCGAGTGCAAGGGGACATGAAGTATTCTATCTTTGATTTACCCTGACAACTAATCCCAATCCTAATCAATGTGTCAAGATGATCTGACTTATTATTGTTTTCCTCAATTTAATTAGGCCTATAGCGCAAAATGACATTGATACTGATCAATAACAATCAATATCAATATCGTTATCAATGATACTGATAACTAGTTCTTTTTCTTTACAACTACCTGTACTACCACCATTTAATAACATTACAAATACTCCTGTGATGCAGCTACCACTATACCACACTACCTTATAACTTATAATGCAGTGCTCATGTGACAGTACTTCTACCACTAACTTAATTTTCTACAACGGCTACTACAAGTGCCACTACTTGCTATACCCGTATTATCATAGCAGATCAAAAATCCTCAGTTCAGACAGACAGAGACCTAGATGAACATGCAAAAAAAATGTTTTCACGTACCTCTATATTCAATGGCGAACCCAGACATGCCCAGCGAGGCGTCAGATCTGAATGCCAAGAAGAGACTGTTACCACTGCTCTCTATCCTCTCTGGGGCCTGGTTGCCTTGGAGACTTGCAAGCAGCGGCCCATTAGAGTCTTCGCCCTCGTAGATGTGCAGGAAGTCGTAACTCGGCTCCATGTTGAAACTGGGGCAAAAAAAAAAAGAAGAAACAAAGCAAAACGGAGAGACTCAGGTTGAGTAATCTGGTAAGATGCATAGTGTTGTTTGTTTGCAGATGCGTGTGTATGTGTGTTCATATTCTCCGAACACCGAATCCAGCGGTGCGTGCTAAATTCTAATACCTGCTTCATTTAATGAATGTGAATTCGTTTTTTGTTATCTCCCCTTTAATCGCCTGCTAATCTTCTTATTGCGTTTTGACACTTTTGACATGTTTTGATCTGTTTAAAAAAAGTGAAGGTGTTGAGTGTTGTTTTCTTTGTCTGTTATACAACCAAGAACACATTATTTTATGACGACTCCTTAATATCCAGTTTAAAATCCTTTTGTTTCACTTTTTACCTACCATTTAATGCTGCTCAAGTCCCCTTATGCATGTATCCATAACATTTAGTTGGTTAGTTGGCATGGGATGTACATGTCTAATAGTAGAAATCAATCTTGAAAAACCAGCAGAAAAGTAATCTGTATCACTAAATAAATCACTAAAGCATGAGCATAAGGTATTCCACAGTTCTTGGTGGAGCAGTGCCTTTAGGATACACACTTTACTTGTGAGAAATGTAAAATCAAAAGCCCTCCACATAGGTTATCTGGGACAGGCATAAAAAGACGTCGACATAAAAAAAAAAGCAAAAACGATACTGAAATCAGAAAATCCTTTTTTACTTTTCAACTTTTTCGCTTTACTTTAACATCTACAAAGTTGAATGTATGAGTTGGGCAAAAGAACATTTTTATGTGTTATAGGAAAGGTCCTGTTAAATGTGTACACCCCGGACAGTTCTCCAGTCTATCACAGAGCTCACACAGAGACACAGACAACCATTCACACTCACATACACACCTACGGCCAATTTAGAATCACCAGTGAACCACCACACCCCTGTGCCGTATTATTCAGGCTGATACCTAACAGCACAACTACACTCCAAGAATCATTTGAATGTGGACACTGAAATGATAAAATGTCAAAAAGAAGTTTTCCTTCACTGCAAAACCAAGAATTGTACTGTGATTAAACACAAAGACTTGTCAAGAGTTTTTAGGAAGTGGGTCAAAACGAAGTCATTCTCAGAGCATATCAAGCACAGTTACAAAGTTAAAATTAACTAAATAATGACAAAGAAATGACACACAACATTCACAAAACAACCAATATCAATGTGACTTAATTAAATGTAAAATAAAAGTGTCTCACTGTTACAACAGAAGGGAATTATCTCTCCAGCTGAAAAACACGAAGCCAAAAATGGGTCATTTTTCGTCCTTTGGCAATCTGGAGAAAGTCCGCTCTGCTTTTATCTGCTTTGCAACATTTGAAGCTCCAGTCTTCACTTTTGCTTTAGTCATAAGCCCCTAACCACTGTGACTTGTAAAATATTCACCACTGAGGCACAGGCAGGACTTGAAATGTAAATAAACACTGTCCCATTACCAAAAAAACTAAATGTGGAAATGCTAAGAAATCCTTTTCATTAACAAATTAATTTTACTGTCAGTGCAGGAATAGTGTTTCTGTATTTTCTGATTTTGTGTGTTTGTGTGAAAGCAAATATATATATATATATATAATTATATATTACTATATTATAATAGTTGTTTCATACTGTGACAGACTGAAAGGATAATAAAGTCTTGAACAGTCTTGAACATTGTCTTAACTAATAAATACAAAAGGTTAGTAAAATAAAAACTATAATTAAGGTGGTGGAAGGCATCAGTGGGCAATGAATTGGACTGTCTAGAAGCAGTCTTTCAGACACAGTTAGCGGCTTTAAAGGGTTTTCCTCACAGTAAACTGTGCCCATTCCTTGAATATGCAGACCTTTTGTTTTACATGGAGTTGGCCAGAGGATGTCATGAAGTCTTCACTTAAAAATAAACTTCAACAAAGTCATGAACAAAGTATAATACATATTTGAATTTAAGCCAGCGGAGAAACATATATTTAAAGTGCTCGACATCCCCATCCACCCCTAAACCTTAAAGTTTGCAATTTAAATGTATTATTATTTTTTTAGGTAGCTCGACAGACTCATTAAAAATGTATATCTTTGGTGAAATCACTATTCTGAGTTCATGTGGAAAACACAATTTTGTGTTGCTCTCTTTCTGGTTATGGTATTTATCATTTAATAAAACTTTTTCTGACTAATACTTGATTGTTTCATTAATCAACGATGTAAGGAATTAGTAACTGTACTGTATTTTCTCAGTCGTATTCACATCTTCAGGCAGCAGGATGTCTGACATGATAGCATTAGCTACATTTGTGCACATCAAAGCACTTCACTACAGCACCATTACGGCAGTGATATATTATGTTATTTAGTCTGAAAGCAGAAGTTTTTAATCAACTCCTAATTATTGTGAATCAACCAGTTTGCTCTGATTTCTCTAGAGACCCAGGCACCTTTCTAAAATAACATGGGCGATCTTTATAACAGAAAATGATGCAGAAAAGCCCTGCATCCCACAGGAAACTTGAAACAATGAAATCACGGAGTTACTTGTCAAGTCCTTCAAAATGTCAACAGTGTTTCTGCAACTGCACCTGAGCGCCATTTATGGCTTAAAACTCATAAACATATAGTGTGTTTGTAGATGCAGCTCCATGCTTTAAATTTAAGCTGCTTACCTTTTGAAGATGAGGGCAATGACAAAGTCAGGGTTGACTCTGACTCTCCAATCACACTCTTTCCCAGCCGGGTAGGGCTGAGGGTAGTTGGGAGACAGAATCACTCCAGAAGGGCCGCTGACGTTTCCACCACAGGTCGCTGGAGAAAGATAAACAAAGAGAAAGGAAGAGAGAAAAAGAAAGATGATTAGACAGCACAGGGCTTGGGGTTATTTGGACAGAGAATCCCTGATTGACCGCTCATATAACTCCCACAAGTACGCAGAGAGGCAGTGAGTTAGTTAGTTATGGGAAGTATGGCAGAGGGTAGGTCGGAGACGGAGTATTAGCCCTAGCGGACCAATGATATGACCTCCACAAGTGTCTGCCGAGGGTGAAAGAGGAGGAGAAAGAGAGAGACTGTGAGATTTAGTCACAGAGTGTTGGGCTGGGGGTAGTTAGCAGAGACAATCACCCCTCGTGGTCCTGTTATCCCACAACAAGCCAGAGAGCAGGAAAGAGACGCTGGCAAGAGAGACAGAAAGATGCATTCAAGTAACAATTTGGTGATGTGAAGGCAGAGTCTGAAACATTGAGCGGTGTCTCAGGGGTGGCAGATGGGTGTGAACAGATTATCAACAGTGAAACAGAGGTAAACAAAGGCATTAACGGTTGCAAATCATTCACAGACACGTGAACTTGAATACTGTGCATAGATCTGGGTGCAGTATAGTGTATTGCGTTTCATTTTGGAAGCACCAGGGATTCACCACTTGAGGTGAAAGTGCAGGAGAGGTAAGCACGCACTAAGCTAAGCGAAAATTGAGGGAGATTAAAGTCTTACATTTTATGTGCACTTGTGCAAAATGTAAGATCACTGGCAAAGAGTCAAGGCAATATCAGGAACAAAGCAAAATGCCTTTCAGAGGCATAGTTACAAGGCAAACACAGATCTCTGTGCTGGAGCACTTCCATATAGTTCTGGCTGATGAAGATAAGGAAAAGGAGTCCTTGTGGGAGCAACATGTCGACACCATGCTACTTGGTGCAGGAATTCTCACTGTCTTATCTGCATTGTTTATATCCCACCTTCAGCTTTGTACATATGGTGTCCTGGCCCTTGAAACATTAATTAAATGTGCAGCAGCCTGAGACTAGCTCGATATGACCTGACACGTGCAAGACAAAACTCAACTGGATGCAGCGGTTAATCAGGGGGAAAAAGCAAAGTTGCATGCATTTTGTACACCAATAAAGGACTGGATTCTGGTGAGCGATGGAATCTGGGAACACGCTACAGATTTTGGGATTTGTAGGTTGCATGGTGAGGAAGCGGAAGGGCCCCTGCTTCATTAAAGATCATATCTTTTGTCACACAGACTCTGAAATTCCTGCAATTTCTGATAAAAAAATAAATAAAAATGGTTTCAATTCACTTTAGCGAGGAACTCAAGTGTGTCAGAAGGAGTTGAGGAGGAAAATAAAACAGGAAAGAGCACGCGCATGAAAGCAGCAGAGTGAAAAGTCAAACTGCGGCAGAATGGTTGAAGTGAAATGTGGAGTGGGAACAGAGGCTCACTGGGTTATAAGTGGCAGGTTGGCGGTGACATTAGAGTAAAGAAGAAAACTAGTTATGGATTTTCCATTGTTATGATACAATAACACTATCACAGCTTCCACCATTATCTGTGATGCAACAGCTTTTTTCAGCCCTTCTTGTCCTGACCACATGCATCTGCAGC
Source organism: Planiliza haematocheilus (assembly GCA_005024645.1). Taxonomy (NCBI): domain Eukaryota; kingdom Metazoa; phylum Chordata; class Actinopteri; order Mugiliformes; family Mugilidae; genus Planiliza; species Planiliza haematocheilus. Next base: position 8,225,526 of record SRSE01000649.1, on the reverse strand, counting down.
CCTGTTCTGCCTTCTAGAATAGTTGCCGAAACAGCCACACAGGTGAGAGCAGAGTTTATTTGTTTCTCTGCTGCCTGGGATTTTCTTCTTGGTCACTGTTAATTCCCTTGTGTTGGAATTTTGACTTGCTGATGTTTTTCATTTTTTTCCCCTTGTCTCCGCCCATCAGATGACCACCAGTTGATGCACACAGTGCTTAGCTACATATTAGGAATGCCTCCACTCAGTAGCCAGTGGGTCCCCTGTATTGAAGCCATGATTGTAGCTGCTTCCATTGGTTCTTTTATGTGTTCGGCCTTGGCTCACTTTCTTTATTTCTGTTTTTTGGTAAGCTTTGATCATTTTGGTGGGAAAATAGAACTGCCTATTTAAACACTAACCAGTCATCAGAGAATGGAAATGCGCCTTCTGAGGGTGCCCTGTGGTGTCTGGCAACAGAACATTGTCAGTAGATGGCTTAGGGTGCTATGGGCTGATGGGAGAGGCTTCTGGGGATCAGGCTTGTTCCAGTGCATCCCACAGATATTTATGCAGTTTGTGATGCAGTGAATCTGGAGGCCAGGTCAATGCCTTGTGCTGTTCTTCATGTTTTTTGAGTTGTTCTTAAACCGTTTTTGTGTGTGTGTCTGTGTCAGGCTGCATCCTGCTGGGGATGGCAGCTGCCATCAGGGAGTGTCATTGCTATGGAGTGGGGGTGTCTAGTCTGGTCTAGGTGGGTGGTACATGTCTAAGTAACATCCACATGAATGCCAGGTGCACAAGTTTCCCAGCAGAACATTGTATTGTCACAAGATGGTCAATATTATTTACTTCTCCTGTCAGTGGTTTTAATGTTCTGGCTGATGTTTTGTTCCAATGTATAAAGATAAAACTGAGGATTATTCCATCTCCAGAAGTGAAGTCTACCACTACAGGATATTCTCAATGAAGCACAGGTAGAAAGATAAGTGTTCCCACACCCTTTGTCTCTTTTCCTCTATAACCATTTTTGGCTATTTCTGATGCCCCAAACTCTCCTTCACTTCCGGTTTCTCATACTGTCACGATCACTTCATTCTCAGTTTCTATACCAAATCTCTTGTCCAATAATCTATTTTCCCATGTCCTCCAAACCAATATGTCCTGAGTCTCTGCTTCTTTACAGTCATTGTAAATGTGTCCTCCCCATCTCCACCACATCCTGCTTGTCCAGGGGGGTCTCGACAGTCTAAACCAGACCACCTGCTTGACCACCACCAACATCTAGCACCTAGCTCTATCCTTATTTCCTCCCTTCAGCTGGCATTCAGCTCTATGATATCACCTCTCAGTGACCAAAATCCCACGTCTGTGAATGTCGCCGTTTGAACATATATAAATCTCTCACTCATGGCTCAGCTGTGGTCTGACCACGATAGTCTCAACCCTCTAGTTTAGCAGTCAGCAATCCACAGATCACTGCACACGTACCGATACATGTTGGAGGGTCAGGCTGCCAGTAGAATCTGTTGTCCATCCGCACGCATGTGATGGTGTCTTGGCCTTGCAGCTGGTAGCCGGGGTCACACTGGAAGGTCATGCTGTCACCGGGTTCCTTACTGTCCCCGTCCCGTGAACCATTCACAGGGATGCCTGGGTCGTTGCAGGTCGTTGCTGTTGTGGCTGGAGAGCGTGAAAAAAAGAGCGAATTTTGACATATTGGTAGTGTATGTAGAGAGTCTGTTGGTAGAGACGGAGAAAGGCACTGAGACAGATGACAACAGCACTGTCCATACTTTACTGTCAGCAGGAGAACAACTAGGAAAGGCATACACATATAAGCTATAGTACAGTGAGTCCTAAAGGCGATTAATGTCAAAATTAATAGTACCTAAGATCTAGTTGGCACAGGGGCTACAGAGATGCAATATTTTAAAAGATGAGGATGAATAGATGTAAGACTATCTGGATGGAGAGACACTTACTGGAGGTATTGGGGGGGATGGTGGGGGGGCAAAGAATAAACTGAGCCTTAAAGTTGATCAAAGCTTCTAAAAAGCTCATGCCCAGTACTCTAGTCCCACCAAACAGACCAAAAAAAAAATAAAAAATGGAATTTAATTCTGTGCATAATAACAGCCTTATCTTAATAAAAAAATATCCTGACAGCTCTGTTGGAACTCAGGATTCTTCCAGGAAAGTATTATTGTAACACATAAACCTGAAATCTGACATGCTGAAAGTGTAGGAGAACTCAGACCATTATTTACCATCAGGTTCTGAAAGTCATACCTAACTGGTACTGCTGTGCCCCCTGCACAAATGTGCACATCACTCCCAATTTAAAGAAGCACTTATCGTTTGTGCAGCGGTGTGATGCTACAGGAATTTATTCAATTCAAAGGGAAACTGTCTCACAGCCAGCTGTGGGCAACAAACAGGACATCAGCAGGACTACTAATATTTCTGAAAAATGACATAGAGCGACACCTGGAAAACATTACTGTTAGATTCAGACATTAATCTATAGTAACACGTTTTGGGATCTGCCCGACTCACATTAATATCTGTAGTTTGACAGACATTTCAATATGTTATGTAACAGATACAATATATGAGAGCGGTAAAAGAAGCAAAATATATGAAAGTCGATTTAGAAGAACTGTTTCACTGTCAGGACCCAAAGCTTTGGCACCGCACTCACAGTTGTTGTGTTACCTGATGAAGAAATAATCACACATGAGGCGCAGGACGATTAGAATAAGAGGGGAACAAATATGTTCTGCTGTTCAGAGGGACCTGCACTGTCAATTTCAAGCAGACTACAGTGGGTCATGACCCCCGGGCTCACCCCCTGCAGCAATGTTGTGCGTGGTCCCTCCACATTCAGTCAAATTGAACCTGATGCCATCATTTTGCTTTTTAATTGTTGGCTTCAGGCTAAGCTGGTTTGCTTTCGCGTTTAAATCTAACTCAGAGCAATCAAGGCTCAAAACCAGCTAAACTGATGCATGATGCAAAATGTGTCTGAGTATAATGTGACCTGACAAAATTGAAAGGAGATTTCATCAAGATACTAATAACGATAAGTCACTGTTTATAACCTATATACAAATGTATATTGTTCAGAGAGAGTTTGGCTATTTTTCCCATATGAGTTACATCCACACGGAACATAAAGGTTATCCCCTGCATGGGTATTTGAACAATAACTAGAAACTGTATAGTAGAAATTTGTTAGTACATTTACCCAGAAAAAGAAAACGCAATGCAATGGGAGGAAAGAGTGAAGACAAAATGAGAGAAATATGTAGTACCACCCCCGTAAAGATCACTCACCCCATAAATCCACAAACCTTGCTTTACATAAATGAGAGTGGAGGTAATTTCTTTTGCTTCAGTAAATCAACATGGGGGTAAATATAAGGAGCCATTACCATAGTAATGGAACAACAGTGATTTGAAGAGCATGTTAGTCAGTGCAAATATTTATTGTTTTAAATATGAGGAGATTAAAAAAAAATAATGAGTAAGAGTTGGAGTGAGAGTGAGAGTCAGAGAGCACAGGATATAAATATTTATGACTGGAAATATGCTTAAAATTGACAGTTAAGTGTCTTGGAATTTCAGTGTGAGCATACTTTTGAATGCAGATGCATCTGAAGCACAAAGCGGGTGGAGTTGTGCAAGCTTAAGCAAGAACAAAATGAACAAGTGCAAGAATGTGTGCGGAAATAAGCATCTGCAAAGATCGGACATTCTTAACAATCTGTTATAGGGGTTTCTACCATTTCCTAGTCAGTGTGCCTCTGTTGGATCACAGTGACTTTAAGGAAGATGCAAATAAAGTTTTATATCCAGTATCTACAATAAGAAAGCCCAGCTCTGCACCCAAAGGACACTATTTCACGGGGTGCCCTCGGAGCAGCCATAGAAAGTCTGGGCTCATTGAACTCATGCTGCAAAATGGTCAAAGAATGAACCCCATGAAATGAGTGGAAATCAGCCGCTAAAATCATTCATGGCAAAATGTTCTGTTATGCTCCTTCAGCGCTTAGTGATCTTTGGTCCCAAGGTGAGGTATTAAATTTCTCATTGGAGCTAAAGTTATTTTTGTGGGAGAATTCAGTTAAATTCAGGATTAAAGTCAAATTAATTATCTTGTAGCCCATATAAATGAGGTTTGCATAATAACTAAGAAACATTATTCGTGATGGGTGCTTAGTTTGTTAATTCGCCAAATTAATTGGTAATTTAGTGATGGGCTCTTTTTCATAAACGGATCAGGGAGAGTAAAGTAGGTCAGACCACCCAAATTTAGAAGAATCATGGTACACACTCCTGGAATTGTTTGGATTTGGAGATAAATCTACTCACTAGAGAACTGTATAGAAAATCCTTGCTTGCTGATGAAGTAATCAGAATCAAACTGCAGTGTCAGTATGTTGAAAGTTGAGTGGATATCTTCAGGTAAGGCCGGGCCGGACCATTCTTTCAACAAGATCCCACCGTCTGATGGCCCGGATGGGCCGTCCCAAACTCTCAGAATATCGTGGCCGACCTCGGTGTCAAAGACGATGAAGTGGAGGCTGAGAACACACAAAAACGCAGCGGCTTCAAGTCATGCCCACAAAAATATTATCACACACAGCCCTATGTAGTACTAGTAAATGCATTGGTCCAAAACATTAAAGGAACACTTTTCAGTCAGAGTAAAACGTCGAGTCAGTTAAACTTCTGGGTTAGCAGAGGGGCTGTCAGTTTCAACTACTTTGGTGTTAATGGAGTTAAGAAAAGGTGAACTAGAGGAGCAACAATGAGACGACCCCCCAAAACAGGAATGGTTTAACAGCTACTGACTAGTTATTTCTTCCCTCCTCATCTTGTCTGACTGTTCTTCACTAGTTTTGCATTTGGCTAGGGTCAGTGTCACTACTGCTAGTGTGAGGAGATGCCTGGACCCTACACAGGTACAGCCAGTCCAACTCCTCCAGGATGGCACATCAATGCGTGCCATTGCCAGAAGGTTTGCTGTGGCTCCCAGCACAGTCTCAAGAGCATGGAGGAGATTCCAGGAGACAGGCAGTTACTCAACCCATCAGCGGGACTGGCATGTGTTCCTTTGTGCATGGAGGAACAGGAGGAACGCTGCCAGAGCCTGACAAAATGACCTCCAGCAGGCCACTGGTGTGAATGTCTCTGAGCAAACAATCAGAAACAGACTTCACGAGGGTGCCTGAGGGCCTGATGTCCTCCAGTGGGTCCTGTGCTCACTGCCCGGCACCAAGGAGCTTGAGTGGCATTTGCCAAAGAACACCAGAATTAACAAGTCCACCAATGAGCACATGTGACAGACCTGAAATGGTCTGGAGAAGCTGTGGAGAACATTATGCTGCCTGTAACATCTTTCAGCATGACCGGCTTAGAGGTGGGTCAGTGATGGTATGTGGAGGCATATCCTGGGACACACAGATCTCTACAGGCTAGACGACAGCACTCTGGCTGCCATCAAGGTTGTTGGTGCAGAGGGTCCTGGGTTCCTGGAGAATAAAGGAATCGATACCACTGACTAGTCCCCTAAGCTCTCCTGACCTAATTCAAACAGAACACATCTGGGGCATTATGTTTCAGTCCCTCCAACGCTGCCAATTTTCTCGTCAGACTGTCCAGGATGCGAGATCTGGGTGGAGATACCCCAGGAAACCATCCGTCATTTCATTAGGAGCATGCCCCTACATTTTCAGGGACGCATACAAGCACGTGGGAGCCATACAAACTACTTGGTGCCATTTGCAATTGCTGCTTTAAAATGTACAAAGTGGACTACCCTGCCGCATCATTTTGTAACTTTAATTTTCAGGATGTCTTTGAATTCAGGCTCTGTAGGCTGATCATTTCCCTCTCCATCAAACGATGTGGCATCCTTTTATTCCTAACACATTACCCAGTAACATATCAGTATAGATATCCAGCAGGATTTCTCTTTTTCCCATTGAGCTCTGATGTGATTTCAAAGTGTTCCTTCATTTTTTTGAGCAGTAATTACTTGACAATGTTAGTGTTTGTCTTTAAAGTTGTCATCATGTGGTAGCTGCGACATATAATGCTGTTGCTGTACTATTTACTTTGTGTTGAGTAACAGACAGTAAACTAAGGTAAACTTGCCTAGAAAACAGCATTTGTTCAAACACATTTTTAGCATACTTACAGGGTATCAAACCAGGGACCTAATGGTGCCAAGTCTGCTTCTTTCACCACTCTTCCACAGCAGTTCAAGAGTAAATAGTCATCATTACCTGATAGTCTTGCCTGTATCAGCCTCTATGGTCCAGGTACAGTGCAGATTGTTGTCATATGGAGCGGGATATCCTGGAGACAGAATCCGTCCAGACACTGCTCCAGTGATATGACCTCCACACTCCGCTACAAGGACAGCAGACAGGAGGATGGTCAGCTTTCAGAGGCAAAGTGAGAAATACATCATATTTTCCTGTAATACTGCCATAATTATTCAAAATTAAAATATATCCAAGTTACGAAAACTGGAGAAGGAATCACAATACGACGCATACAACTACTCACATTTAGCTAAGGACATAAAACCTCAAGGGATTTAACAAGCTGTTATTGCAGCAATAACTTACTATGCCTTACTCACTCTGCAGTAGATATTGTTGTCAACTTGCCATAAAATGTACACTTCTTAATAACAGAGAAAAAGGAAATGCACTGGAGAATATAAGGATAAGCCCATTCAGCACACAGATTTAAAGAAATATGTGCAGCATATCATACAATATTTTAGATAAATGAAGACATATACCCTCCACAGAACCAGATTGACTTAGATCACATTTTCGGGTCCTCTACCATTTCAGTCCATCTCACTAAAATACATAAATACAGCTTCTCTATGTAGCTGTAAATTACACTGAGGTGTGAAGGCTGAGTTAAATAAGAATCAGTTCAGAAAGACTTAAATCATTAAATCAACCTTGAATTATCCAAGCTCTTGCTATAGAGTTTCAAGGTTGATGAATATCTTTGATGGCTGTTTTCTCATAAGGGCCTTCCCAGGGTGCTGGAAGTTCAACTAAAAAAATTCGCTTAATTCACAAGGGACAGCGCAGTTCGGTGTTATTTTTATAGCGTTTTCAATGGGGAGGAACAAGTGAGAGAGAAAGAAGCAAGGGAGAAGGCTCGGAACATATTTGAAGTCATCGTGATAGTACACAGTACATGCGGCAGCCCACTGAGCCAAAAGATCACTGCTGATTGGGAAACAGCTCACTGTAGAGAAGGCTTTAAATCTGTGTGTGTGTGTTTTGTGTTTGTGTGAGTTCACGCAATCCTTTTTACAATCCTCTACAAGACCATGACAGCCTACTGCTGTCACATTACCCTGAGCTGAGTGCATATATTCACATGTAAACAAAGAGACAGATAACCGCACAACCACACACAAGGTCAGAAAAATACTTGAAAACACATAGCTATTCAAGCACTTACACACACGCTGTTTGAATGGATGCACAAGATATAACTAGTTGTTTCAGGCAACTTTTCTGATGCGTTTTATCATAAAAAGCAGGTAAAGGTGGGAAGAGGCATAGATTTATGAAGAGAAAGCAGCCTGGGCAACTGACAACTGCAATTTCCCAAGACAGAGGCAGAAAGGGAGAATAACAGGCATTCAGGTATAGAGAAGGAGACAGACAGGTTTACTGTATCAACAGGAAAAGAACGAGAATGGCAAAAAGAGTCCCACGGAGGTAGAACACCACTCTGTTTGACTCGACGTGGGAGAGAGAGAAAGAAAGGCGGTATAGAAACAGCCTGAGGCAAAGCCATCTCCTGATCTCCATGCTAATGCACACAGATAGGGGAGTGAGCTAGACAGACGGAAAAGGAGAAAGTCAAAAAGACAAACACCCCAACAGACTGACAAAGGAGAGCAATACAAAGGTAGCTGCAGAGGTAGTTAGCCGTGGGCTCTGCCAGCAAGTATTCTCCTGGTTGCTGGTTTACCAGGAATGAGGCAGCAACAGAGCAGCTACAAATTAATGAGTGGCTGCAGGAGAACACAGGGACACGCACAGTCCACATCCAGCCAAAAACATGTACGTACTCACTCACACCCACTTAAATGTCGTCAGCTGCACACATCTGTGCACGTGCATTCTTTTTTTAGTTGCCGCTAGCAACAGCATCGCGCTTAGGTCCCACCTCACAGAGCTCAGGTGTTCTGGCAGGTTACAAAAACGCAGCGTTGAGCTCTGCGGTAGGGAATTCCAAATGAACATGTGCTCCGTCGAACCCAGTGATGTAGAGATACTTGCGGGAAAACTGTTGTTAATTTGTAAATACGAAGCCACAAAATATTTGCAGACGTGCAAAATTATGGGGCCTTAACAGCAGTGGATTTGCTTTAGAGATTTCAAAGCTGCGCTGGCGGACGCTGGATGAAAATAGAAAATCAGAATGGCCCGCAAAACCACTGTCCATATGCAAAAGAGAGAGAGGGGGAGAAGACATGTTAAAGCACCTGAATCGTTTGGCATACTTCTAGAATCTAATTAAGAGCTGCCAGCAGACAGCTAAAGCTAAATCTACCCTCTGGCAGTTTATCTACCTCAAAACCTGGGAAATATTCAAATGTATTCGGAACATGCCGAATGAAAACCCCCTTGTTTTATATTTGTCATTTTCCCTGTTTGAATGAGGGCGCAGCAGCAGTCACATGATGACTGGTTATTACATTATGCATTCAAGCCGCTCTCACAAATTATACTTTAACAATTTTCTCAATGCTGCGTGCTTTCAACCAAAATTTGATACGATTTCGTTATAGCTTAATTGTTTTTGTGTCCCTCCCTCTGCTGAGCTTGCATGGTATTCACATTAGAAGTGAGTGCATTAAGCTGTCGTCCTTATTAAGTCAATAGGTCTCACAGCGTTTTGAGGGTTTAAAAAGCAGAGTGCATAATTGGAGTTTAATATTTTCATCTTTAAAATAAATGCACTTTTCTTGTCACTCTCTGTGGCTCTCTACTGAAGACTGCGTCATGAATTATCTCAAATCTGACTCTTATTCCCAGAACAGTCGTCCCATCACAGCTGATGTGGGTGTACAGTAAACGAGTTTAATAATGAAAAAAGTTTACTTTCTCCAGAGGGAATTATTGCCACCACTTCGAATAAACTGACGTGAAGGCATTCAGGCAAAGGACACTTATTATTATAACTTTGGAAATAGATAAAGGAGGCAGTCAGCAACTTTGGGTTGTACAGTAAAGTGCACACGGTCACACTTCCAGAACAGTCTGTGTTCTGTGCTGTGTCTCACGCAGCCCTTAAATGGTGCCGCACCTGCGTATTCTCTGGCCATCTTTTATTTCACCATAAGCTTTACTCAAGAAGCAGCAATTTCTGATGAATCAATATTGTTTTTTACCTGCTCCCTTGATAGAATATTCTATTTATTACGCATGCTGAGAATAGAACAGAAAGTGGTGGCTTCTGTCACTGTCCTGTGCGCACTTTCAGGGTACAAGCAAGTTGTGTGGCTTACATTATACATTTTATCAAGGTTCTTTTCAGACAGTCATCCCCCTATTTTTGCACTTTAACCAGGCAATTCTGAAAATACATTAGAAGCCTTGGTGCTCTAAAATATCAAGCCTGGTGACAACCTGCTATCCAAGTGCAGATAGTCCTGTCTGCAAGGCCTCTTTCTTACGTACAGAGGACTACTAGCAGTACCACTATGTGTATTTCCCAGTGTTGATTCAGTCCCCATGCACTCTTTTCAAAGTACTCACCTGTGTTGACTGAATCACTTGTTCACTCACTCTCTTTTTTGAATCATCAACCCATAGCTCAGACACAGATTGTAGTTGATTTGACAGCTACTTGTCCCTGCTCTATTGATTTGTATGAAAAATAATACGGGGCAGGTAGATAATTCAAACCTTGGAGTTATAAATTATGGATGTACATGTGTGTCGGAATACTAACCGATGCAGGAAGGAAGTGGCTTGTCCCAGACGCGTCTGTCCCCACTGAGACAGGTCAGTGTGCTACTGCCATGGAGACTGTATCCAGGGTTGCAGGAGTACAGGACAAAAGTGTTGGCATAATGACCATCGTCCTGGATCTTATAGCCATAACTCGGGACACCCGGTTCCTCGCAGCGCACAAGGTCAAAACCTAAACACACACACAGGCAGGTATACACACACGTACAGATCAGGTCTTCCTGTTCGTTCCATCAAATAACGTAGCATAAATGAACAGAGTGATTCAGTTCTGGACAAGAGGACATAAGGTCATTCTGTTCTTCTGAATCCCATTACTTCCAGCAGAGCTTGGCGCACACTGCCAATGCTAAAAAACCTATGTGACAGAGGCAATGAAAGCGACTGGACATTTCTACAGATTCTACTCACATGCTTGTTCCTAAGAAACTTTTAGAAAATGTATGGAGTTCTCCCTTTTCTGAGAGATATAATGGTAGTGGCAGTGGAATGGAAGCATCCCTATATGAAACTGTGGAAAAACATCAAATGATAATTTCAACTTCCGATCAAAAAATACAAAAACACTGTGCTACATTCGCACTCTGTGTTTCGGAGATAGGAAACCTTCTTGCTTCTAAAACCGATGGCCAAAAACAGACACAACAATATACCCACTTTTCCCTTCAGGCCAGTCTCTTATGAAGGGAAAATGTAAAGGAAACTATCAGAAATAGTTCATTTACAATCACATGTCATACATCAGCCAATTCACCAAAAACAATGCAGATTTACAGTTGATATTAAAACAAGCTTAAAGTCATTTAAATTCAACTGTGACAAGAACTGTGGACAGAATTAAGACATATGCTCTCACTGTCCATTCACAGCTCTTTACGCAGCCAGTTTACTTTTTTAACCTTACGATAAGTGTGTCTACAATTGAAAGTCCCTTCCTGCATTGATTTTGGTAAAACAGATGCTTCCCCGCTTCTGTCAACATCTTCCATTGACGTCTTGAACAGATGTTTTGAGAATTACTCTATTAAAACGGCCTTTTACTTGTGCATTATTAAAGCTACTCTGCTGAATCCCTGACCGTACTCGGGAAACAATCGCTGCATCTCTTGATCGGATGCTTCTATTAATCTCTCTAATCCTTCCATGAGCTCATTTATTGCAGCAGAACCATCAAGAAAGGTGTCACCTTCTCCAGTTTAATGACATGCACAGTGACGGCTGCCTAATGGTGTAACCCGACATGCTGAGCATTCATCTCATATCCGTACACCAGCAAGCTTTATTCGTTTGTCCCTTCGTCCAACAGATCCTCCACTCCAGATGTGTCACTTTCTCGCCTTATTGTAATGACTTGCTGATAAATGCTCGTCTAATAGCCTCTTTGACTTACACAGCAGCTGGTCTTGCCTTCTTAACAGACTCTCTTTAAAGCTATTAAGGTGTGTGTGTGTATGTGTGCCAGACAGAAAAAAGAGACTGTTTTAAGCATCCGTATCCTCATTTCCTTTCTCTGTAAGCTTGGTAAACTACTGCTGCACTCTGACCTTCAGTAGAAACGGCTTGGGAAACTGATTACTGGCCCCTTTCCAGCTATCGCATATGAATTAAATTGCTTTGTAATTTGGTGACTGGGGGAGACGAGTCTCCAAAGTTTTACTACAGCACATGTGCTTTGTTTTGGTGTGTACTGCAGCAATCAAGAATCACTTGAGTGAGACACAGGACAGACACGGGATATATCCGAGTGGCAACACGACACAATTACCACCACTTTAAATTTCAATTAAGAACATCTCTTCACGAGGACCTCCATGATGAGCTACTCAAAAATTTGGAAATTATGGTGTGTGTCTTTGTGCATGTTAACAAATGTGTATGTGTTTCCTTAACCATGCCTGAACACGGTAACACTTTAGAGCATCACAAACTAGGGAAAGTAATTATAAAAAATGAAACGTTATGGCTGCTCGGATTTAAACAATTTCACACAGCCAACTCACTTGTGTATGTGAGGCGGAAGCCCTGATTGGTCCCGGAGGCATTGCTATTGAACTCAAGCCACAGGTGATTGGACGTACTATTGACGACATAGCCCATCATGCTCTCACGTGTGAAGTTTCCAAGGAGACGGGATGAAGTGTTTTCTCCATCATACACCTGTCGATCAAAACAGAAAAGGGTTTGCAGGAAATGAATAAAAACATGAGCAGAAAGTGTCACAAACAACAGGAAAAGAAGGGTGACACATAATGTGGGGAGGGGAAAAATAGCCCTTTTGCTTTGCATTAGCGTGAACCTTGAAAAGCTCATCAAATCTAACGTGACAGTAGAACAAGAGGTGACAAGTGACGTTCAGGGAATAATTACAGAATAGAAACATAAAACGATGGCGGGTGAGTTTAATAGTGGGTAAATAAATTGGTTACCTTACTTAAAATGTTTTGGCTTTTTATTTTTTGCTATTTTCCACCGTTAAAAGTAGCAGAGTGAGAACGTCTCACTTCGGACCTAATTTGAATTTTAATCCTTGTCAGGCACCTGAGGGAAGCAGCAGATTTGTGTATCAGTTTTATTTGTGCATTGGCATAAGGCAGCTCTCAAAGAAAAAGTCGTTTATTCACAGTAGATGATGTCTCCGGCTGTGATAAGTGTTCCGAATCTATGTTTATATTTTCAAAAATTAGGCTGCAAACAGATTCATTTCACAAAGGAAACAATTAAATGGCGCACATTTACCAGAATATTGATGGGGGGAAAAAAAACACAAAAACAAAACAGAAAATTAAATTTACTTCAGTGTTAACTAAACATATTGTGGAAAAACACTTTTGTTTCTCTGTGTGTGCTGCGTGTGTGCTTGTGGTGCATGCAGTGGAATAGTCCTATAACCAATAAGAGCCATTTTGTTGTCAACAAATTCAACACAGCTATGCTCAGATGGCACGCTTGACTACGTTGCCATTACTCTTCTGTCCATTGTTGCATGAGGCCCGCCCAAATGATACGATTGGCCCGACATAAACAGTTCACAAACATTTTATTTCCCGGGGAAGTTGAGACTGGCGTCCAGGCTAATTTAATAACTACGTCGGAGTACGTCTCTAATAACTAATCTAATATCAAAACCACGTTGGAGTACATTGCTAACGCAGGGCTTAACCAGCAATTCTGTCTTTTATCCTCACATTATGGAATCAATACAGATGGCAGCATTTCAGCGTTCACGTTAAACTGGCTTCTTGGTCTCCTAACAATTCAAATGTTCAATGTGTGCATCATATTCTTCAACCTGCAAACATATGCTCATACAGGTATGGATGCCATTCATTTTAAATGAGCGCTGAGAGACAAGGAGATGCAAAAGGTGGACCAACGGCTGACAGAAAGATCTTTTGCACCTTAGAAACATAAGGATCCTGGCAAGGGAATCCAGTTGAAGAGTATCATCCAAAAACCAAATACACCACTTTGTTACTAGCACAGTTAACAGATTAGATTTGTGGTTTGGTACCAAAGTGAGCTAACATAGACACATGCAACAAAGCAAACTGAGCGTGTGACAAATGGAAGCAGCGTACCAAGTCCTGTTTTGGTTTACTTCAGTCAAAATATTGTTTGCAACATACTGAGCATGCAGATGGAGAGCAGAGAAGGGGATTAGAGAGCAGAAGGAGGAAGGAGAAATTCACACTGATTATTTTTATACTTCTGAGGGCAACTTTTCAAGCTTACAGGTGGTAAGCGTTTGAAACACAGCTGGGATATAAATGTAAAATGTTCGTGCCTGAACTGCTCATGTTTATATTCGGCAGCCTGTGACATTTCCACAGATTGGTGATGACAGGTCTGCAGGTGGCAGGAATGCCAAAGAAAGAAAACGAGCTAAGGCGATACACTGCTCTATCTCCACTCGTATAGCTAGTCGAGGGCGACAGCTCTACTAGCTACAAACATGTAGCTACACTATATTGGAATATGTGGGCGTGATGGGAAGCACAAGTAGGAGGAAGGACAGTGTGAAATGGTGTCACGGTATCATTACTCTGCAAAACTTCGTCTTCCATGTTCCTCCCCCTCAGACTCTCTCCCAGAGTCCCCCCAATTTTGCATCCCGCTGTCTATCAGTCTCACTTTTCCTTTTTCAGTCTTGCTCTCTCTCTCTCCCTTGCTCTGTTTCGGTAAAACCGAGAATGGTTAATGAAAAGCCCTGCAGCTCATAAATCAACATGTCACCATCTGCCCCCTCCTCCTCTCTGTATCATTCTCTCCTTCTCACATGAACCACCCATATTTTCATAATAATTTGTGCATACTCCTACTTTGTTTACGCCTCACCCTCTCTCTCTCTTTTTTTTCCATCAGGGATGCCATGAACCTCAGTCAGTTTGGTCAAGCGCTGTCTTAGTTGGCTTTTTTAAGGCAACTTGAGTTTGGTAATGCCTTTCTTTGACAGTGCCAGGCTGAAAACTTAGCCAATAGCAAGAGGAATTGTAATGAGCTGGTTATAGGAGCTTCTACCCTCAAGCTGGCTGGAACTGTCAAACAAATGGTTTGTGTTCAGCCGTAGCAACAGGAATTAGCTCCATTACTGTTAGCCTGGGGAGTCCCATGCTAATTGCTAGCCCAAGTGGCACTTTGGGGCTTTCCTCGCAGTTCATTTTAGCTTGGAAGCTTTCTGCAAATTCATTGGGGAACGTATTATTATCATACATGTTGTACATACTAGAAATTGCCCTTAAAAAAGAAAAAACATGTTTTATATATATATATATATTCTAAAACAAGATAACTAATCTGTACACATGATTTCATGAGATCAGGCATTTGTCTAATTACTACTTTTTACAAGACCGTTTTTTCAAAGGCACCCTATATTTTTCAAATGGTGGACGCTCAGGTTCATAGCGTATGTGGTTGGCAAGCTGCTTGATTTTAACGGATGTTCCCGCTCCACGGTGAGAGCGAAGTTCAACAGCTGCCTCATTTGACTGGTATGCAAATTACACAGAAGAATGGAAAATTGTTGGATTTGCAAAAGTGGAGAGCGAACTTTGCTGCACTCAAGTGTTTACCACTATTGGAGCAAAAATACTCAAGTAAGCCGGAAAATAAATAGGTCTGTGAGCAGAACAACAGGAAACAGCGTTATTAGTCACATTACTTAACTCAGAAGGAATTATACTCTGATGAAAATGGGTGCTCAGATTGTGTGTATGTGTGTGTGTGTGTGTGTGTGTGTGTGTGTGTGTGATGGTGTGTAAAGGTCATTAGACACATGGTGATAGAAATTCAAAATATTCTCAAGTGTTTAGATTGACATATTAATTCATCGCCTGGCTGGCTATGTTTCTGACTGTCTGTACTGTTTGTAAAATAAAAATAAGACTGTACACAAAGGATTTTAACTGCACAGGGATCATTCTGAAATGTTGTTTTAATGTTTTATTTATTCCACAAGTAATCAGCCAACTTCAATACATGTACTTGGTTTACTTTAAAAACAGAGGGTAGAAAAATTAGCTGTCAAACTAATTAATACTATTAGTATTAATAAATACTAAGTGTGCACTGATTTGCATTAGTACACACTTAGTATTTTCCTGAAGTGCATTACATAGGATCTCAAGTATTAAAGATGATAATTATGGCTCTCTGAAGGGAACCAGGTGAAGATTAGTTGCTGATCCCGCGTTTAATTATTTTATATTTTATTGGAGAAGCGTACCAGTTGCTGTTGCATTTTCGACTGTGGCTCACATCGCCAGCGTGGCTAATCTATCTGTCTACTTATAATCTACGTGTGATATATTGAGGCAACATCTCCAAGCAACCTGGCTTACACTCTCCCTGACTAAACAGTATGGTTTACTGTACACCGGTACAAGCTGCACCACTGCAAGCAAATACTCAACGCATGGGAAATGGTGAAATTTGGATATGACGAGATAAAAACTCGGTTTTGTGCCCTTTGTTAGTAAGAGCTCAGTCTTATGGCCTCAAATCTACATATACAAGCCCATATAAGATGTGTCATCTTATACTTAATAAGTGTCAATAGTTGCTGGTTCTTATGTGTTAATATGCACTTTGTTGTGTATCCTCATCACCTCTACTCTTACCTGCAGTTATTTTATTGTTTCAGATAATCTCTTCAATCTATTAGTTATTCATTCAAAAACCATGATTGTCTTCAACTAGTCTCCACTTGGTGACCCTGATGAAGGCTATGAGCCAAAACGTCTAATAAAATTTCTCCATTTACTATAAGTGCTGCTGGAATCTCGACCTTTCTGCAATTCCTTTTGTTCCTCCATGCACCTTTGCAGCAGGTGACGTCCTGCCAGAACTTTTTTTTTTTTTTCCAGCTACTCTCCATGCATCATGGCGATCACATTCTCTCTTGGAAGTGCACAGACAGTAACATAGTGCTGTGTGTGCAGGCATGCTTGAAAACTAGCGATGTAAGATTCAGGAAGCTCGCTCTCCTACATGTCTTCATGCCTTTAAATCAGGGTGTGATGGAACAAACAGACAACATTTCATGATGTTTATGTCTGTTCACCATCTTGATGACACTTTCCGCTCCTTTAATGGATTTTTTTTCCGTCCTTTAATACCTATCCCACTGGGAACATTTCCAGCTTTTACAATGACGTTAAGCCTCTCTAAAAGTCAGGGAGAACCCTGGTAATACAATCTAACCACAGACAGGCTCAGCCAATGCTCTAGGTCTAAGACTGATAATACACTCTAACCACATACTGGCTTAACCATCCCCTCAGGCCTAATACCGCTAAGAGACACTGTGAATGGAACAGTTTTAGACAATGTGTGCAGGACAGCGTTGAAACTGTAAAACAGCTCACACAACTGCTCTTAGCTGACATTTAAGTGGGCACATGTAGCAGAACCAAGAGTTACGACGATATCTGAGCCTTACAAACATCTGCTATTCTCTCTGTAGTAGTACACAAATATGTGAACACTTGTGAATTCCCTGTACATTTGTTGTGACAAATGTGTGACTGCATATGTGATCAGTCAATAAGGTGTTTCTTGTAACGATTCTTATTACTATAAATATACTAAACACTAAAAAATTCACATGCTATGGTATGGCTATTTATTTTACTTACAGATACCATCTAGTGCAGCCAACTGATGCAGCTTCAGAAACAACAATAATGCACTGTAGTGGGTTCAACAGAGGGTTAATAGAGTCAGAATTGATCCCTTCATGCCTCTGCTTCCTGCGTATTCATTCAGTCTGGATGCCCACTACAGCGGGAGCACCATCAGCACTAATAGAGAACATGGTTAATAACCCCCTGTAGGGATGTTATTGGTTCTTACAACAATGTTTAACACATCTAACAGGTAGGGCAAACCTTGATAATACAATTTAACTGCATACTGGTGGAGCCGAGAATTCAAAGCCCCTGCTGTTGTTCACATTCTCTGACCTCCCTTGTTCATATAATTAAGGAATACACATTCCCCGACTTCTTAATAAGACCAGGTGTGCACGGCTGGAACAAAGCTTGCCAAACACATGGCTTTAAAGGAACTATTTTAAGTTTTACAATCCCTGCGCTTTGATACCTGTGAATGAACAAATCAAAAATTCTTGGATATTTTTACTATCATTACCTTTACAAGATACTGCGTGGGATTAATTGCATCAAAATATGGAGTGAAATCCATACATTTAGAGATGTGCTCTGGCTGTTTTCACCTGTCTCTTTTTGCTAATACGATATAATTATGTCGGTATATTGACTCGTTACCATTATATGAATCCAGGACCAACAATTATTTTAATGAAGGTTTTGCACATTCAGTATGCAGTTTCTCATGAAGCAGTGAGACAAACATATTGTCCATATTAAAAATTTTTTTTTGACAAAATGAAAGTGCCAATGATGAAAATGGAAGATTTGAATTTGTCAAACAACGTACCACAGTGATATCTGAGCCTATAACCCACTGATTAAAGTACAGCCATATTTATCTA
The DNA here is from genome assembly GCA_005024645.1 of Planiliza haematocheilus. NCBI lineage: Eukaryota > Metazoa > Chordata > Actinopteri > Mugiliformes > Mugilidae > Planiliza > Planiliza haematocheilus. The sequence continues at coordinate 8,207,517 of SRSE01000649.1, read as the reverse complement.
TTTGCATTTTAATGAGCTAGGTGTCAGTGGCGACAGTCCCAGAAAAAGAAGCTATATCACTGCTAATGTAATATCTGCAAATGAATGCGGAATGGATTCTGAGATTGCTGCTTAGGCAGTAGTAGTATACAGACGATTAATTATGTGGTCAATTTTTTCTCATTCTGATTTTATTTAATGTGAGCAAATCTAATTTTGACTTCCTCACAGCAGACAACCCCCTGATCTTTGCCCCCCACCCACCACCACCCCCGCCCGAGGGAAGGCGTGGAATCTACTACAGGTGTCTGCAAATCAACCAGTTCATTTTGACACATCATCAGAGTGTGTTCATGGTTATGCCAAAATCTGCAACTCAATAACTTCTTTTCAAACATATTTTGAAATAAGCCAAACATGTAATGATCCGTTCAAGCACATAAAGTATGTGTCACAGTATATACAGCTTTGCATATAGACAGCTTTTGATGGGATAATCCTCAATGTGTGTTCAATGTGTGTGTGTGTATCTGTAAATAAATTATGTATTCATGAATATGACATGTGACTTGCCATATTTGCAAACGTGTGCACACGTGCATACCTTGAGATAGTCTCCGTCTAGCAATGAGAAGCTCTCAGCTTTCAGCCTGATTCCTTTGCCCTTTTCAGTAGTGATCCGGTAAATGCACTCATGGTTGTTATCATAGTTGGAGGGGAAGTTCGGAGACAGGAGAACGCCTTCTGGTCCTAGTGAGGAGGCTCCACACTCGGCTACAGTGAAAGGGAAAAGAAGAAGCGAGGATCAAAATCACAGCTATTCTATCACTAATTATGTCTGAGCAGTCAGGATATCTGGGTTGCCTTGTTGGGTAAAAAAGATATATAACAGAGAAGAGTACTCAATTCAACATGAAAAAGAAAGATAATGGCATATCTAGCATAACTACAAACCTTATTCGGCTCAGCAAGACATGATAACAATAATGACGATACTAATAATGAAGCATAAGACACAGCTTAAAAGCACTTGTCTGCACAAAAATAAAAACAAGGATGAGGAACACCAGAGCACATTCAAAAGCAAACCAATTATAAATGACAAAAGATAAAAAAAAAGGCAAAAAAAAAAAAAAAAAAAACGTAAAAGCAGGTCCAGAGTAGTTTTTTTCGAAAAAGAGGGAAAAATTATACAGCATTATCTAGCAGGTGCAGTACCTATCAAAGTTTGGGAATTCAAATAAGTTGTACTTAGTGCAAACAGAATTTTGTCATATGTAAATGAGGATGGGGGAAAAGAAGAGAGCCGAGCAGGCTTTTAACTCCCACTGAGGAGGACCACCACTACTTGGAAGGGAGAAAGAGGAAATGGAAGTAATGAGACAGACAAGAGGGAAGGCAATGCGGAACAAAATGAAACGGTGTGTTTATCAAATCTGAAATTCAAAACAACATTTTTGTAAATGCCCTGTAGTTTCTAAATTAGATTAGGGAAGGGGATAAGCAGTATAAATTCAAGGAGAGTACCAGCAATTCTTCAAAAATTCGTTTTAAAGTGACAACAGTACAATAGAGTCGGAGTGAGAGAATGGGAGATAGTTACGAGTGCGCAGAAAGGAATAAAGCACGAGCTGGAGGAGGCAGAAAGGAAGAAAAGAAGGCAGATGAGCCTGCATGCAAAAGAGTCTTGTGAAAAAGTGCGCAGAGAAATTAGAAAATAGAAAATGGGACTAACAAATGGCTCAGTATTAGCACTTTTCAAGTATCAACCCGAGGACTGTCTAAACAGAGAGGGAGAGGAGGAGAAAGTTAAATGTTAGAAAGTTAAAAAGAGACGATGAGCTAAAGAGAGGGACATTTACAACAGAAAAAAGAGACAGAGAGATGAATCTAGTGCACATTGCCAGCTGCTTTCCTCTCAGTCAGGCCTGATCTCTTGACAGATAATGCTATTATAGCATTTTCTGTCTGCTCTTTCTGGGCCTTAAAAATTACCAGCCGCCACAAGTCAGACTCTCATAAATTACCAGCAGCATCCCAAGAAACAGTGATAGGCTCCAAATAGCAGAAAATACAACCTGCATACGGCCCTATCAATCAATCAGTCAGTCAATCAAACAGTAGATTTAACTCAAAAATACAGATGAATTACGATCAAAAAAGTGCAGATTTGTTACTTCTAAGCTTTAAGAAGTTAGTTTGAAAGATGTATTTTTTCTGCCTACCAGTTATCTTCACAACACTCCAACAATATACAATATACATACATTTATATATACAGTATATATATATACAATATACATGACAACAGAAAAAAAGTGTTAAATAATGTTGTGTAGAGAGGGCAATATCATAAAGAAAGATGTCTGAAAATACACACATGTGAGAAAAATACAGCTTAAGATGTGTGGTGTCAATCATATTATACTGAGGTACAGTACTAATCAGCCCGTCTATCAACTTGATTGTCTTACCTATACATCGTGGCAGTGTGTTGCTCCAGACTCGCCTGCCTCCTCCCAGACAAGTGATCTTGCTGTCTCCCTCAAGTCGGTAGCCATGGAAACAAGAGAAGGCCAGCGAGTCGCCAACTTCAAATCTAAATCCCATCCTCCGGCTATATGCCGGTACGCCGGGATCCTCACATGGCTCTAAGTCGTACTCTAAGCATCGAGGATAGATAAATAACATTGTTGAGGGCTCAATGCAATAAGACAAAGTGGTAGAGAGTTACAAAAAAAACACAAAAAAAACAAAACTACAACGAATGTTCACTTAGCAAACGACAAACGAATCATTGTTGAAAGTCTGAAAGTTTAACTAATCTAATGTTCTTAAGCTCATGTTGCCTTTAAATACCACAGATGTAACTGTAACAGATGAACATGTTTTTTGAAAAAAAAATAAAATAAAATCAATTCAGTCAAATTTGGTTAGAAGAGTCTTTCTAGAGACACCTTCAGAAAAGTAATTGCTTTTAAATTACTTTCAGGGATTTGAAGAGAAACAAATAAGAGCCAGTGCAGAAGTGCTGCTTCTAGCGCGCTACATTTGGAGCTACCCAACCTGCTGGAAGACACCCTGGCCACTTGGAGCTGCTCTGACCCGTAGAAGTGCACTTTATAATTTCATCCACTTTGTGGTTGACATGGTATCTCCCACAACTCAGAGGAGTTGTTAAAGGGATGTGGAGAAATTACCAGATGTAGATTCATCAAAGTTAGTTCTGACAAACCGCAATACGTCCAACTTTGTATTTTACGGTTTAACAAATGAATACACTAACCGATTGATCCAGTAAATGTACTCTGTTGTGCAGCCTTAAAAATAAGTACATTGTGGTTTCCTTGAGCTCTTTGTATGGGAACTTCTCCTTGCATAACGAATGACAACATTCATTGATATGTTCAGTCTGTTTAGTCTAGAGCCTAGAGATTTAGGCTTTGTGACCTAAAAATACTTGAATTTCAGTGTAGCAAGCAAAATATTGTATATAACTATATAAGTGTTCACATAGCTTCTATTGTGGCGTTCTTACCCGAGAAAGTAATATTAAATCCTTCGTAACTCATGGAAAAATCTGATATGAATCGTAGCTGAGCGCTGAAGTTCCCAAAGAGTCCAGCTTTAACACTAGGAGGCAGCACTGAGCCGGTTAGTCGAGCTACTGGAACCAGGAAGTTGCTGTCTTCAGTGATGGACAAGTAGTCATGGTTCTCCTCCAAATGGAAAGTGTGGAAAACCAGATGCACACCTAGATGAATGGATGAATGGTTACATGGTTGAATGGATGATTGGATGGATGGATGGATGGATGGATGGATGGATGGATGGATGGATGGATGGATGGATGGATACACAGGTAGAATAAATCAGAGAGTAAGTCAGACATGGCAGCAGATGAGCATAGAAACCAAACAGAAACACATTATCAAACACTATTTCCAGCACTGTGCAAAAGTCGCAGGAATGTTAGATGCTTTGATTATTTTTCCAATATGCAATAAACATCAGCGAGGAATCTGCATCTGCAATCATCCTGTATCGTGACAGTGACCTCATACAGCCTGAGTCATAAAGAACTATCTGCAGCGACAAGAAAACCAAGGAGTCCCCACAGAGCCCGGATGTCAACATTATTGAGTCAGTTTGGGATTACATGAAGAGACAGTAGACAATGAGCAGGCTGTGGGCGTCCCAGAGGACTGGGACAAGCTATCTGCCAAGTAGCTTTAAAAATTCTGCAAGTGTACACAGGAGAATCTGTGCCGTTTCAAATGCAAAGAGTGGTCACATTTGAGTTTGTAAAACTTCTGCACAGTAAGCGCATTTGCATTTTTAACACATCTATTATCATATGAAGAAAAACAACAGTACCTTTCCCATGAGACACCTCTATAGTCCAGGTGCAGTTCAGAGAATTGGGGTAGAAGTCAGGAAAGCCAGGTGACAGAATTGTCCCAGTCTTACCATAAACATAGCCTCCACAAAGAGCTGGAGAAAAAAGTGACAGACAGAGAAGATTGGAACAGAGTGGGAGAGGAGATTTCTATTTCACCATGGAACAGAATGGACACAATGCACCTTTTGCACAGAGCTAAAAATAAATAAATAAATAAAAATACTGGAAAACGACTACACAACTCTAACCCATAGAAATTTGATTGTGTCTTCTGCACAGTGAAGAGGTCACCACACGATGAGCGATTTGTTTGCTCCAAATGTCCACACTTTACTAAATAGCTGGAAATAAAACACATTTATTTTTCAAATCTGCAGATATGTAAATTCCTTGCATTCCAGTGTGAACCGAGCTGTTTACATGTTCATCTTTTTGACAATAATACATTTTCACCCAACATTTATGGAGAGAGAACGATCAATTTAAAAACAATGACATAATAAGTATAAAACAGTATAGGTGTTGACGTGATGATGACGATGAGGGCATGGGAAGTTGCCATTCGCTGTCTCTTGTTGTTAGATTGTTTGGTTTCTGGACATATGTTTGTCATTAAACAATAGCGCAAAACTAACATAAGCAATTTTCTTCCCATGCACTGAACGAATGTGTTTCATTTCAAGCTATTACCAGATAATCGAATTTACTGTGCGGGAACAGAATGTCAGCAATATTCAGATGAACAAAATTTCGTATAGTGTGGCGTGCACTTAACCTTTAATCTTGATTCACCGAATATTCTTGTTTTAGAAAGAGAGAGGCAAAACTTTTGCAGGAGTGGAAGATGCAAATGCAGTTTTGATATAGAGTTAAAGTCCTTCACTTTATCTGAACCCTAAAATCGACATTTTAATGTGGCGTGGCCCTTCTGGCTAGGCCCGACAGCTTTTGTAAAGGTTAAAACTTGCTAAGACTCGGCTTTAAGGAGTAAGGGAGCAATTGGGTTGTAGTTAGGGTTTAGGATAAGGGGCTAGAGAATGCAAAGACCCTCACAAAGAGTATGTGCATGCATGTGTGTTTGTGTGCACATGTGAGTGTGTGTGTGTGTGTGTTATGACACACCTAGCCTGCGCCCCAGGCCAAACCACTGATATGGAACAAGACAAATTCATTTGGGATACAGCAGAAGTGAAAATACTATAGTAATGTAATGGAGAGTAAAAGAGGGCTTGCAGTGCATTAGAGACTGCTGAACTGAGATAATATATTGACTCTTTGTTTCTCTGACTGCGCCTCTGTCCCTTTCAATTCTATTCAGCTCAGCTCAGTTAAATTTAATGCAATTATAGCGCTTCAAGGTATTTGACTGGCATCAAAATAACAATAATAAAAAAGGAGGATTTTTTGTAAGCGGTGGAACCCCGACTAAAATCTAAATCAAAGGCAAGAACATTTTATTTCATTGTTAACGTCCCTCCTGAAAATAAGCACTGTAACAATTAATTTGGTGCAAGACTGATCAGAAGATGGATGTTGCATCTTCTCTTATTCCTTCATACTGCAGCTACTCCAGCGTGCAGACAGAATCGTCACCTCTCGATCCATATCTCTGTGCCTATCAATGTCTTTCACCCTCCATCTCATTCCATATCACATTTCAACAGAGGTGGACTTGAGTAGCTGTAATGAGAAGTGCTCTCCCTCTCTCTAGCTGTGTGTCTTGTGGTAACCGCTGCCAGTGTTTTCACTCCCCCACCAGGATTCAGCCAAAACTAGGACACTGTCTGACTAAATGACCCCTGTAGAGGGAAGCACATGTGCGCGTCAGCGCGAGCATACTGTATGTACTGTGTGAAGCCGTGCGCACTTCAGTACATGATCTGTGAGCGAGAAGACAGACACGGATTATTAATAAGTGTGCGCGATAAAAATGTGAGCTGTACAACGAGAAAAAATAGACACTGAAAGAGAGACGACTTGAGAGGCAGGAGACCAGATTCTGGAGGAAAAGCAGAAACGGATTCGGGTAGTTTTTAAAAGACAGGAGTAAATATAAGAAGACAGCACGCTAGGCTTCAATTTCATTCTTCCCTCCTTCCTGCCTTCAACATTTTCTCTGTCTTTAATTATCTCGGTTTCTTTTAGATGAAGCCATGGTGTTTTTTTGCTGAAAGGGGGTACTGTGACTTTGGTCACTTCTAACAAGTTGTTGTCTTGGCACCAGCTGCAAGCTTTAAAATGTCACGCCGCCCCTTCAATATTCTCCCTGACACATAAAAGAGCAGCCAGTGTTCTGTGTTATCTGTTTGGCGATTTAGCTGACCTACAGGAATACGATGAGCGGTTTGGGTCCGACAGATATTGTGGCATTACTGAAAGGGAACAGCTTCTGCACTCCCATGGATTGGCTGCGAGTCATTCAGTCAAACAAATGAACTTGGGCAGCTGTGAACTGTAAATAAAATTGTTGCCATTAATGTGTAGATGAGTTCTTAGACACCTGACATATAATCCTATCATAAATCTTGTGATCTTTCCCAAAAGCAAACTATGACATAGCGCACTTTTGTTAAGGCTTACACACCGTTTCTGCAAAGTGGCATTCTAAAATAATGTGTCTTGTAATGTGACAGCTGTCTGGTGAGATGGCATGCTTGGCTGAAAATTGAAAATGTCACGGTGGTCGTTTAAAGCCGCTTATGGTATATGGCTGATAGTGTGAGACAGATTGCCTCAGTATGAACCCACTTGCTAGTTGAGACATCCTGACTTTGTTTTTTTAAATTGGATTCTTTTCAATCGGCAGATCATATCAGATGCTGTGTGTTCATCTCCCACGACAGCACGAGCTGTGGGCAAAATCCTGAACGGGATGGCCTGCGAGTGACCAGTGACCATCTGTTTCAGCAGTGGATGCTGACCAGGATAAACTCACCCGGGCTGAAGCTGCAACTTGAGTCATTGTGGTAATGTCTCCTGGAGAGAGGACTGATTTTACAATTAACCCGACAGCTGCCATTTACAAATGTGAAAAAAGCAGATGAGTGGGAGCAGATTTTTTTTATTTTTTTTAAATATACCAGTAAAAGTCATTGATGGGAACACATTCGCCAACTCCCCATATTCCTCATGCCTTCTACCTCTGGCTGAACCTCTTTCGTGCCCCTTTGCTCTTCCTGCTTCCTGCTTTAATTTTTATATTTATAAGGACATTTTTCAGGGCCATCCCAAACCAGTTAGTGGAGAAAAGTAAGGGGACTATAAAACCCTCAAGGAGCAAGTGCAAACTGATGAAGATGTGTAGCTTACTAGAACATTTAGAATAAGTCCGGGATGTCTAGTGATGTTATTCATGGAATGACCGAGTTACATTTTATATTTCACCCTCCCCTGACTTATGACACTTATAACAAACACAGAGCTGCTGGCTACAGGAGGTACTGTTACTTTCAATGGTCAATGAGACTGACATGAAGCAGAGGCAGAGTTGTATCTGAGCATGTGAGCTGCTGCAATACTCGACACTGTTTGCCAGATATTCAACAGGGTTAAAACAGGCCAAGGGACAAATAAACTCAACATTTAATTAAATGTATCTTGTTAAAAACTGAAACTCTTATATGTCCAGTCTTCCATTTCCCATCAACAAGCCAAACGGCTACTGAATTTTCATGTTCTCTCCATGCTTACGTTTCTTTTGACTCTACCTTGCACAGATGCGAAGATCAGCGGCCTGTATCAAATGATTGAAGGATAGATGGAGCTGCAGAAAAAAAATAACTGACTGCAGCTATGGCATGACAAAAACTGCAGCATTTGTGTCCCACAGTTTTTATTTTTCTGTGTATAATGCAATTTCAACTTATTCTTTGCTAGATTGACTTAACTAAAATCACAATCACAAATGGCTGCGCTTTGGTAGCTGCAGTGTTTAGTGGAAGAAATTAAAAACATCAGCTCTAAAGCTTACATAATCATTCAGACCAGAATTTGTGCGAGATTAAATTCATATCAAGTTTACTTTGCCAAGCACAGAATTTAGTGTAGCTTTGGAAAGATGCATTTACAAACTGCTTTTCACTTTTTCATTCTAAGCAATTCTGGAACAGGAAAAAATGGGGTCTTATCCTTGGAGGAGCAATTTGATCACGCTGACCTGCTGTGCTAGCATGTGCCTGAACTACTGAATTTGTTTTGTTTTTTCCTGTGTTTAGAGAATGTGAAAATCTGTGTGACATCTGCTACAGCAGGTGAATACATCCCTCAAATGATCACATGATTGTGACCAGGACCAAAATAAAAGGAAGAGAGAGTCTAACCGTCACAACTGGGAAGAGCGTGACTCCACTGATGATGCTGCTCGCAAACAATCGGCTCCTGATCACTGAGTGTGTATCCTGGGTCACATGCAAATGAGACACGGGAGCCAATGGAAAAGCTGCTGCCATGGCGACGACCATTGACTGGGATTCCAGGATCGAGACAAGAGTCTGATTCCATTTTCACACCTGAAAATCACATCACACAAGCACAAACACGACAGCGTCAAGAGGGTGAGTGTGTGTGTCAGGCATAACATTATGACCACCTTCCTAATATTGTGTAGGTCTGTCTTATGCCTCCAAAACAGTTGAACGACACGGACTTATCATATGGGTCTTCTGTGTCTGTGTCAGGCTGCATCCTGCTGCCTATGGCTGCTGCCACCAAGGAGTGTCACTGATATGCATGTGTGTGTGTATATATCTCATGTCTACCAAACATTTCTATCAGTCAGTCAGGCTTACTTTCATATCTGATGCTGAAGCCTGCTGCAGAGCGGCTGTTGTCCGTTGTGAATAACAGGAACAGGAAGTTGGACGTGGAAATCAGGAAATGAGGTGCTTGCGTTCCGTGGTATTCACCGATCAGCGGAGAGGAAGCAGAGGGGCCATCCCTGATCTCCAGCGTGTCATAGTTGACCTCCGTCTGAAACCTAGACACAGAGAAAGAAAAAAGAAAACTTGCGTAATTGTTGGACACATAAAAGTAATCATGCAGTGTGCATGGAAATGTGACCATCTACGGACATTTGTTTACATCAAAGAGCACACTATATTTACACGATAAACACAGCCTTTACACTGAAGAGCGACTATACAGCATTTATCAAGGCACTGAACAATGAGCAATAAGACTGAATTGAGCTTCTTGGAGTGCAACAAGCAAATAACAAAAGTGACTGACTCACATTCTGCCTATCTATTTAAATAACTGGACGTTAAAACAACCAAAGAACTACAATGTCTAAGTAACTAGCAGAACAAATGACTGACTTGTTATCTCACTCACTCACTCACTCACTCACTCACTCTCTCTATCTCTGCCTATACTCCAATCTCAGTAATTGACTTGAATGGCTGCACAATTACCTACAGTTGTGGCTGCAGGGCCCTGAGAATCAAAGATGTTTTTTGGGACCCTGATTGCTGCTGCTTATCAATCTAGCCATCAAATGGTGACTGGTTTGGGAAAAGGGACATTGCATAAATGCAATTAACTAAATGGCTGATTAGAAAACCTAGAGCTGAGAATCACTGACACACTGTACAACACACTCACAGAATAATAAAAATAGCAGGCAGGCCAAATGGAGGAAAAAAAGAAAAAGAAAAAAACTCTGCACCAGGCATGTGTATGTGGTGCTAATACTTAATCCTCCAAAAATGAAATGTCTCATCTGGGGTGAACATAACTTGGCTTTTAAATCACTTTCCAAAGGGACAAATTTCAGCGATACTGTAGCAGTTTCAGGCTACACTGCATCTGTCTGTGGCTTGTTTCCAGAAAAAAATGTGCAAAAAGCCAGCATTAATCATTTACTGCAGCAGTAACTCACCAACTTCATTTATATCTCACTAACTTCTGCTTCTGAAAGGCTGACCAACTAAAATATTAACTAACTAAATGATGCACCACTTAACCAGAACTAAGAACTATATTATCCAGCTCATGACAATCAGTCATTTTCTTATAATCTTATAATGAGGAACTTGAACAAATCTGACTAATTGTCTCTCCGTGAGCACAAAACTAAATAACTTACTTGTCAAAGTGTATCTTTACAGCATGGTCTGTTTGTGCCTCAATCACCCACTGGCAGTTCAGAGAGTCTTTGTAAAAGGAAGGCCAACCAGGGGACAGCAGGACGCCAGTAGGAGCTGTAAGATGGCCTCCACAGGGAGCTGGAGGGAAATGAAGACACGCACACAACAGCAGAGAATGAAATTAATCATTTTCTCTTGTAACGCAGTTATGGCATGAGGACAACGCAGATAATTCATTAAGTTAGCAGATCCATCATCTGCTCAATTTATTTTAGCACTCCAATCTTTTTTTTTTTTTTTTTTGACTTTCCAGACTTCATACATAAACATTTACCTTCAGAAATTATACTGCATCGGCCGTGTTGTACAAGAAACTATTTCGAGCCATTTATGTTTGAAAGAGGCTAAAATAATCATTGTGCGATAGTTTATAGAGGTAATAAAGTATATTTATGAGTCAGATGATGCCAAAAAATATCTAATTCCTCCATAACTCGCAAGGCTGCAGGAAAAAATAAAGAAATGTACTGACAGCAGTGGAAAAAATGGCAAAGAAATAATAGGATCTAGTTCTTTTCAATTATATCTCAATTAATAATAAAAAAAAAATCTAAATTTGTATTAACGTTTTCGTGCTGTTCTTCTTTTGAGAATGCCTACTACGTGCTTTAAGCTAATGTATAGATTAACAGCCTTGAAAATAATGATAGTCCAGAAGTCCAAGGTCTGTCCATATGGAAAGCATAGTAAACTTTTTCTTTCTACACTATATAATTTGGATTGACTTATCCTTTCTATCTATACCACTTCTTCTGTCCTTAACTAGCTGATATCTCTGCCCTTTCGACTGCTATCAGCAAAGCAGGGAAAAAAAGTGTCTTCCCCTCCCCTCACTTGTAGCCACTTACTGCATACTGAAGCAGCAGTACCTGTGGCACGTGATCCACAAGAAAGTAATTCAAGAAATAAAACATAATTATCTTCTCCCGTCCAGCGGGAGGGATAATATTTTCCCACACTCCATACTTAATAAGGGGTCCATCCTATTCAATTTGATTGTCTCCTCCATCCGATTTATTAACGACAGGCGGCATTTGATAATGTCATTTAGACAATACAATCAAGACGCAAAATGGAAATGATATAAAAATAGCTCACAGGCCAGTGGTAACCATTCTCCTTCAAAGGAAGTGTTGAAATAACAGTACATCCTCTATTATTTTATTATTACTTCCACATCTTAGCTAATCTGCACACTATGGATACATCTCTGCATTTTAGAGTCTGAATGTGATGAATGTGTCTCCCTGAATAGGTTTCAGCACAACTCGTGCCAATCTCAAGATGATTGTTGAGAGAGAGAAGGATGCGTGCTAACAGGCTGAATAAGTGTGGGGAGGCTGGAGACTAAAAGCAATTAGAGGAGAAGTTTATACAACTGCTGAGGTTCATAAACACATTTCAGCTGCACAGTGAAAGCCAAATGGTTGAATGGTTTGTTGTCTTATATTCCTTTGAGCTGTTACACATTGCTCATGCGTACAGCAGTGCAGCTTATATGTGCGTGTGTGTTTGCTCATGTTTACCTTCACAGCGAGGTACAGCCGCAGACCAGACAACATTTCCATCTTGAATGATGCAAGTGACCTGATCAGACCCCTGGAAATACACACAATAATAGCAATATTAGATCATGTCAAGGCTTGTTGCTAACACAGGCTTCTTCACAGACCTCTATGAATACCAAAGACAGAAACTATTTTTACCTGTGTCCTTATGAATCCTTGATCACAGCGGAAAGCCACCGAGCTGCCAAGCTGAAACTGGTCACCATACCGTTGACCATTGACAGGGACTCCTGGGTCATGACATTCATTTTGACCAAATGCTACAGAGAGAAATAAACAGAGACGAGATTAAACTGGAGTCAACATAACACACAACCAAATAAAATCAAAGAAAGAAAACGTCATGCCAGTGAAGGCAAGTGACACCTACAGTCAGTAGTAAACGGGTTTAAAATAGATGTGCATATGTACTGATTTGAACAATGTTCCCTGGTTTTTCAATTTATTCCAATACCTGAAAATTGGTTCCACCAGAGAAAAAAATGTGAAACCATTGCTGTATCACTTTCAGTGAATGTGACATCTCCCCTGAGATGGAAATATGGGAATGGAATTATCTTTATGTGGATTCAACCCTGTCATGTTTAGCTTATATTATCCCCATTCCAGAGATTAACCTGATCCCACCCAGAGCACACACCCAATGATTGGACACATCTCAGGTTGATTAGCTACTGATGGAGAGGAAATGAGAGAGAAAGGGAGGAATAGAAGAAAGACAGAGTATATTACATATGCCGGCAGACAGATACAAACCAAATTGCATATTTCCACATGTGTTCAAATATACATGTAGAGGACACACTGCAAAGGCCAGGAACATAGATAGGAATGATTAATATGAAAAGATTGGGAGGGATAAAAACAGGAGAGAAATGTACGAGAAAACACACAAAATATTCAAATTATACGTTTAAACCCAGAAGGAGGAAAACGGAGACAAAAGCCAAGGTGAAAAGGGGAAAAACAAAACACTGATCTGATCTGTGTCTGTCTCGAGTAGCTGGAAATGTACTGTGAGTGTTTCAGACAAAGAAAGTGTGAGTCAAGATTGTGCATGAATGAAAGAGTGAAAAGGAGGTGTGAGGAAGGCTGGGTCAGAATGAAAGATGGAGATCTACATGATGGGCTGGAGAGAAGACGAAAAACAATGAATAAGAAGGATCAGACCGAGAGGAAACAAAAGAAAGGTGAACTTTTTGTCTCAACGTGATCTGTGCTAAAGTGAGAGAACGTGTAGTAATTATTATGGAAGAATACAGTGGGTTTTTTCCCTTGCGTTTACTTTTTCTCATTAAATGCTAAGAATCCATCACAGACAAGATGACATATACGAACAGAATCACAATTTGTATTAAAAATAAAACAATAAGTCACCTGTAAACGCTACGTAATGGGGAAATCCGCATTGGCAGTTAATTAAGGACTAATGGAGATAAGGGCTTTGTTCTCTTTTTGGAAGTAGCTCCAGCACCATGTGAAGAAATCCTAATTTTAAATCCAACTTGAATAACCACAGCTGTCATCTGACAAAAGTAAGGCTTTAGACATAGCGCCCACATTCTGTATACGGTCACTGTACTTTAACTCTAAAGTCAGAAACTAATAACATCTATTATATTCTGTGACCGGTCTTTGGCTCCAAATGCACTGCTTTTAGCATATAATCGCACAGTCGTTTGTGTCAGTTTTCATATCTGAGTTTCTAACATCATTCATACAAATAGATCGAAATATACCCACAGCACTTATTGATATTCATATATGCATTAAAATGTTAATGGCCCAAATTACCGAAACAGCATAAAAATGCCTGATCATTCTTAAGTCCCAGAGTAGAATTTATGTGATCAGACATTCAATTACATTCACAAAAAGTTGTACCAGCTGAAAAAAGAGAACTATATGACTGCGGTTAAACATTTTTCTTTCTATGAGAATATGGTCTTTAATGTGTGTTTACACAGTCACTCACAATAAAAACATGGCACAATGTCCAGGAAAAAGAGAGAGCGTAAAGAGGATTTGCGTATTTCTACACAACTTCTGGCATGTTTTCATTTTGAATGGTTGCGCAAATCCTTCATTTTTATGAGGAATAGTGTGGGGAAATGTGTCAGGATTGGAGATTTGACATTTTATTACATATGATGTGGTGATGAAGAGCCCAAACAAACAAACAAACAAAACTTATTAGCTTCATTTGTCAAATGTCTCCCCTAAAGGAAAAGCCAGAGACAAGGTCATTTGGGCATCAGTGAGTGAAATGGTGCAAAACTACAAGGTAATCATCAGAGAATGAATCAGAGTCAGTCATGCAGAAATGGTTCAGCTTAAAGCAGATAAATATACAGGCTGCAGCAGTCGAGCTCAAACCTGACAATGGGACCGGCTTTGCTGATTGAGTAACACATGCAAACAGACGATAGCCAAACTCAGGACAGGCTACGGTACCGTTAGCGGTTATTTTTTTTTTTTTTTTTTTTTTTTTTTTTTATTTTTTTTTTTTTTTTTTTTTTCAGTATTTTTGTCTCCTCTCACCCCTACAATCCATGTCTGCCTGTCCATACTGTTGTATTGCTGTCTCTCCTATCCATGCTACTAGGTCTATATGTTTGTACTGTTTTATTGCTGTCTCCCTCTACCCCCATAATTTATGTTTGTATGTCTGTACTCTGTCAATGTCTTCATTTTTCTGTAAAGCGTCTTTGTGTATTTTGAAAAGCGCTATATAAAATAAATGTATTATTATTATTATCATGGGCGTTGTGTCAGTCATCTATTCACCTGAGGCTGTTTTGTGTATTTGGCTTTTAATAGACTAGATATCTGGAGACAGTAAATAAAAAGGCACTTTGAGTTGGTCCTTCTAACAACAACAACAATCAGTAAATAGACTAGTTGTGGTACATATTAATCATGATCAGTGAATTATATCTTTAGTTTATAAAGCGTTAAATTGTGGCTTGCTTTCTACTTTAAGGCTATTTAACAGCTATTCATTAAATACTGTATGTTGCAAGTGCAGTGGATTATAGACAAGAGACTTCTGTTTCTGTCTGTCAGATCATACAACGGTACAAACTTCTAGATCGAGTGGGAGGCCCAGTCTCTTCCATCCTGAGGATGCTCATGTTTACTGCTGTCATTTTTGGATTGTTCAACAATTTTCTGCTATCAAAACCCCATTGTGGTTGCTTTGGAAGTATCTCAAACGCAATGTCACGCTGACATTTGGCTGGGTAACTGTGGCGGAAATAAAAAATACAAAACTGCACAACAAAGCCGGCACACAAATTAATGCCACAACACAAATAACAGATTTCAGGCTGTATTTTCTGCTTGGATTTTAGGGGCATTCAGACTTCCTTGGATATTGACAAAACCACAATAAGATCAAACACAAATAGCTTGGACAGTAAACCAATGGAGCCTTTGGTAGAAACAGTGTCAGAGTGAAGTGAATAACACAGACAAGATGCATTTAATATGCACGGACTGTTTCTTTAGAGCTATCCTGTAAAGCTGAAAACTTGATTTACTTTTCATTGAAAGGAACATGATAAAATCACCGGAGATAAGACAGTAGGTTGTACATACTAGTATAGCTGATATTGAAGCCTTTTCCGGTATTAGAATGATCCGACTGAAATTCCAGTCTCATGATATGTCCATTCGAAGCGATCTGTGATGGAACGTCTTTTCCTGAGAAGGTCCCAAATGTTGTTGGCTCAGACAGACCTAAAATAAAACACAGTTCAAGCGCTCTATTAGAAACACATTTTAATGGTGCTTATCTAATGCCTCCTGTATAACATTAGGCCAAGGACAAACTTGGAAAGTGAAGGGCTGCTGCAAAAGGAAAAAAAAACAAACACCACAAGAGATCTCAAGGGATGTATTAGATATTATTAGAGCTAAAGAGGAAGATCGGCGAGATTATTTAACCGATCTTCACACTTCTTTTTAAACAAATCCTAACATGCTATTTTGAAGGCATTTTGCTGACCCGTGTCTATGAACATTTAGCACTTCTTGCACATTTGCCAGAGAAAAATGTCAGAAGAAAGAATTAACACAAAGCACAGAGTATCAGTTGTATTCATGATGAAGAGCAGTTCTCTCAGGGTGAAAAATGACACCAGTAGGTTATATTAGACAGAGCCAACAGAAAGTAGTAGTCGTCAACTGTGCTGTGGACGAACTGCTGTGTATAAAAGTGACTGCAGATTAATGCTACTGTGCATAACTTTTGAATCCTCGTTCTGGTAATGAGAGCAATTACACACAAACAGCCACACTAAAGATAATTTGTGTTTGTTCTCACCATTGATCCTTTCCTGCAATGCTTCCTATAAATGTAGTTTCTTTTTTATCTGGAGCATCAGGAGCCTTTCTCGGACGCATCCTAAGTTTAATATCATTCTTACCAATCGCCAGAGACATTGGATTTAGAGACACTAGTACATTCCTAATTTTTTTGTTTTCCACCATACTCCTAGCTGTTGTAGCCTGTACTGCTCCCTCCATTGCTAAGGTTGTTCCCCTTTTCAGCTCAAACAAATGAATAATTGGTGGTTGACAGAGGCAAATGTTGCAGACAACTCATGCAAAACTCTGCTGCACTGTCTGAAAGACAGAGCTTCATCACCATTGTGTGAACTCCTTTGGCAAGTGATTCGTATCTCTCACCTTACTTCTAATTTAACAGGCAAAATACGCAGTCCCCTGAAAAATATAAACACTTGTTTGGTGCTCTACATACAGTGTCTCGACAGTGACTCAGCAAGGAACCTGGCTCTTGGCATTGAACTGAACCAGACAGACATCAATGCCTCATGGCTGCGGAATGCTGATGCATAGATCCTCTTTTCCACAGATGCTGCATTTGAGTGTAACCTAGAGAATGATGTCGGGTGATTGTGGTCTCCAGATCAGTAATGCAATTTTGTCCAAATGTGACTTGTGAACCATGCATTCCTACACAGTGCCGTCACCACAGTAGGGAGCATTATCTGTCTCGAAGTACCCACCATCCCCTCAGGGGTACATGATTGCAATGAATGGCTGAACCTGGCAGCTACGTTAAGGTATGCTGAGACATTAAGGCATCACTCTATAGCCATTAACGGACCCAATGTATACCAGTTGAATGGTCCTGAAACTTCCCCACTGGCCTGCGCGGCTGTAACCATGCATCACCTCAGTATCGTCTGAGTCATTTGTGTCACAGCTTCAGACCATTTGCCGCAACAAATGGTTATACACTTTTGTTTGGCAGAATACACTCTGCACTTGAGGGTGCACCCCAGTGATACAGCCAGCAGCAAAAGATACAGTGGGGAGTGCAATAAAACCCTGACGGGCTACAAAGAACAAAACCCAGCAGGCCCATATCAGTGAGATATGGAGTATACATAATGCACAAAGAAAGAGATGTCATCCCCAAATATGGTAATAAGACGCTAGGAAAGATGGAAGCTGAGGTGGTTGATGAGGAAATCAAACGCCACAGCCAGTAACAGCAGTTTGTAGCAGGTAGAAATAAACAGATTAACCACCAGCAGCAGCCAGGACGATCAAGAATACATGACAGACATTGTGGGGTTATAAAGACTGCCTTATTGTCTTGATTGAATGTGATTGGAAATTTGTTTGAGTGGGATTGTTGATTATGAATGTCAACTCCTAGTCATAAGCTATTGGCGTGCACTACTTCAGTTCACTGTCACAAGTATCACAATGCCTGTTGCTGCTGATGGCCACCAGGAGTCTACCTGATTGGTGTTGCAGCATGAATTGGGTTTAATCAGCAAACACCTGCAGTCTTGCATGAGCAGGAGAAGCAGGCACTGGTGATTATTCATTATGGCCTCTGCCATCCAACATTTCACTTCATCCACACATAGTGAGTGGTTTCATGTCTCATGTTCTGGGGCCTCATTTATCACCACTGCATACATACAAAACAGGGCCTTAAAGATGTTGCCTATGGAAGATATTTGTAAAGAAAATTGCAGACAATATGCCTGTACCTGTACAGTGTCTCTGATCCATGCGTAAGAGATTTTTGGAGACTGGGGAAAATTGGTAACACAGATGATTATGTCTGTGCCTTTGAGAATCTCTCGCTCTGAAAAGATACAGGCCGACTCCAATATCTATCTCCCAAACCCTTAGAGCTGAGAAAACAGAGAGTCGGGCTGCATGATGTCCACACTCAGTGTGACAAACACCACAGCATGGCTCAAACACAAATGACAATGCCAGGATGCATCATGTGGCAGAGTCTGGCTCAGCCTCAGCAGACACTAGCCCTGACAATTCGTTGCTGGTATTTTTTCTTCTCAATCACATTAAGTGATAAAATAATCTTGGAATGCTTCAAGTGTATTTCTAGCAATGGAGAACAGAACATGATTTCATTCAGATAAGGTTAGGTAGTTAGAGATTTGTACATTGTCACCGCGGTGAACAGTTTACTGTTCAGGCAAACTACAGCCTTTATCAACTCACCCTACGTCTGCACTCATTACCGGCTATGATAATGACAGAAAAACGTCTATGGTGGATTCTGGAGTTGACAACACTCTGGTGAGGCACCAAAGCTCACCTCTGTGTCTGACCGTTTTCTTAAATTTCATCTGTGGCAGCCATTAGACTCTGTGAATGTGTTTTGCATGTATAAAATTCCAACTACAGTTGCTTTTTGTCAGACATTACTGTGCCACATGCGGATGTGTCAGTGGAGATGCAGTGCTGTGATGGCTGTCCACTGCTGACCTATGTTACCTGTACGTGTGTGTGTGTGAGTGAGTGTTTTCGAACCGCCGGCAAGATGGCAGAGAGGACAGCTTTTGAATCGTGGAAGTAGGCACATTATTCAATTCGCCAGCGAAAATGACAAGAACAACATACCGGAAAATGCACACTCTACGATGGTGAAAAGCTTCTGACGACCGCAAAAAAATCCACTTCCAGTTTAAAAAAACATCTTGTATCCAAGAAGCACCACTCTATCACCCTGGTATTGCTATCCTGCAGTTAATTTGAATTAATTTGGTTGGATGAATGACATTATTCATTGTCAGGACTTCTCGGTGCATTTAAAGGAGGCTGTGTGTCGCTGAGTTGAAGCATGTGCGAAGCGCTGCAAGCGGCTTTTAATTTCTGTTAACGCATGAGTACTCTAACGGGTTACTTTTATCCATAGGTAACGCTGTAACGTAACGCATTACTTTTAATTGATGGTAAAGTAGTAACCTAACTAACTACTTTCGAAAGTAACTATACCCAACACTGTTCATGAGGGAGTTGCATTGACCTTTTATGCTGAATTGCAGGAGTGTTTAGTGGGCGGAAGATGAGCCAAGGAATGCACATCTTTAAGCTAATTTTGAGTAATGCGAGAGATTTATGTACAGGCATGTGTGCACACAGTTTTATAGATCCAATTGCTTTTTTATTGAAAGCCATTTTTGCCTTCTGCACACATCATCCTTTTGTATGGATTTTACATATACTTTGAGGAACGATCAAAGGTCGAGGTACACAGACTAGTTTTGAGATTGTCACTCAAGGTTAAAGCAGTTCTGTGGCTTTGACATGCTGCACTTTTCCTCAAAAAAAAAAAAGAAGCACTTAACAAGTTTTAATTCCAGTCTTGATAAACCATTTGCACATTCTGCATTTGCAGAAAGCTGCACATGATTTTGCTGTTGCATGCAGTAGAAATCTGAGGTGGTTTATGCCATTATCGATTTCATTCTTTGTGTGATAACCATGCTGTTTCTCATCATCCCTGATCTTAAAAAAATCCACGTGATTATGAGACAAAAACAGTCAATAGTCCCACTGGAACTTTTCTCTTTATTTCCTCCTTGACTTGGAGTTTTGCAACTCATGCACTTAGACTCAATGAAGCTACACAGTGACTGAGTTAAAAGGCGTCAGTCTCTTTGTTCTCCAGCAATCCAAAAGCCCTCTAACTTGTTCATTATAACAATGATAGGCGAGAGAAAGAGAATCTGCACGACAATAACCGATAGAGTGAGAAGATCCTGTGCAGACTTATCTAAGAGGAGCGTTTTAGCGAAAAGTCTTTTGTCCCAATCTGTCACTATGATCTTTTTATATCAGATGGAAACAGTGGCTTTCTGATTACGCTAACCATTTCTACGTTGTCCAAATGTAGAACTAAAAGTTTATTACATTTTTCAGGCTGGATTTCACACTACCGTTGTTCAGAGAGTTCCAGAGAGTTTTAAGTTATTACTGTGGCTGCTTGGTTCACTTTTGTTTGCCATTTCTATTTTAGTGTTCCTTTATTCATGAATACCTAAGAAGACAAAGCCATAAGTGTCAAGGTCATACAAAACCGGCGGTGAATGGGAAATTACATTTTTTTGATGAGTTAAGTGCAGAATTTAAATGGCAGTATAAATGTAAAACTGAGGTCCCACACTGGAATCTATGTGTGACACATGGACAGATTACTAGGAAATACCAATCAGTCATGAATGGATATTATCAATGATTAAAAAAAAAAAAGTAACAGTCAATCTAAGTGGTTATCAGCACCGCTTCAAACAAGTCCAAAGCCATAATTTAAATGATAGCGGTACTGCAGTGCTATGTTAAACACATTCTTAAGAACGGTGGTGCAGACTAATATTCTAATTGATTATTAAATATATTCTGTGAGGTTCCAAAAAGCAGAGTATTATGTTGGGCATGCTAATACAAGTATTTAACATTCTAAACATTCAAGCATCAGAATAGTGAACAGTGATCCTTTAAATGCTTGATCTGGTAGCCGGCCAAGAAAACCACTTTCATCAAACTAACGTCCAGTGCTGTGTTAATTAAAAGCATTTGTCGTTTCACTTGATTTGTTTTTATTTGACTTGTTTTCATGTAATTCTCAAGTTAGCTCCATTTTTGAAGGAGTGTGTACCCCGCCTACTGAAGAGCACTTGAAGTCTGAACTTGAGGTGAACCTTTTTACATAGAGAGGTAAGACACACAGCAAACATCACAACAGTTTCAAATTCTTAACTTATTTCATCAAGACATATCAGTATCAAAGTTTTTGGTCTTCATTTCGGAATGTGGGCAGCATAGTGTGGTTTACTTGCAAACGGCCCTGATTCATCACCAGTCAGAACAAAGTGTAACCTCTAAGCAATTTCAGTTTGTGTGTTGCAGCAGCAATGGCAGCAATATTAAAAAACAACTTTAGCTTTAATTACCAGTTAGTCAAATAGCACCTTTACTTGATCCACTTTACATTAATACCCTTGAATATAAAGGAGACCAGCAAACTAAAGGCACTGTGATTTAGATGAAGTGAAAATGATTTAAGTGGTCAAATGATAATCTATTTATCCATCCATCCACTTTACCAGCCACTCATCTTTTTAACCAAATTACATCTACAGATCTAGACATACTGTACATATTTCAGCAATAAAGCACATTAAAATATTATTTGGTGTTAATTTACTTCTTAAAATGGAAATAAAAAAAACATCACATTAACAAAAATCTGATGAAATGTTTAGCTGTAATTACCTTCATCTTTGACCACCAACCAGTCGAATTGTGGCTCCAGGTCAAAGTCGGAGAAGAGGAGATGAATTCGGCTTCCCGGTTCAGAGATAATCAACCACACACAATTCAGGTTATTACCATACTCCTCGGGGTAGTTTGGGGACAATACAGTCCCTGATGGAGCCGTGAAGTTGAAGAAACAGGAGACTATAAAGAAGAAGGAACAAAGGAAGAAAAGCAGGAAAGAAATGTGTTTATAGTTTATAGGTAAGTGAGTGCGAATGTAAACGGCAAGGCACACGTAGATAACAAACCTCAAAGTAAAAAAGAGAAAAAGGATCATATAAAACCAAAATATAAAAGGAAAAACAAAACACAAACGAAACAGACATAAAAATACAAGTACGTGCACTTACAGACACAACTTGGTTTATTGCCAGACCACTGGTTGTTGTGCTGGCACGTGATGGTTCTTTCTCCCACAAGTTCAAAGGCTGACTGACAAAAGAAGGTCAAGACGTCACCGTGCTGAAAGCGATCACCGCTACGGCGACCAAATGCTGGGACCCCGGGATCGCCGCAGCCTCCTCGTTCGATCTCTGCAACACACAGGACCTCATGTTTTTATACGGATAATTAATGTCAGCATGTGACATGGTGACATTCAGATAAGGGACTGTCTGCGTTTGTTTGTGAAGAGGGGTTAAATGACATTCATGTGCTGATTTTCAGATAGCCAATGAGTCAATTCCAAGGGTGCATTAAGGGGAACCAGATAAGGGATTACAAGATGACGGCTCATTAATCTGAATGAAAGTTGCCCAGTGGGTGAAAGTGTCCAAGCTTCGTCCAGGGGGTACCCGGATGTTCCACACACTTCTACAATCTCATAGAGTCTGCACATTAACATCCTTCTTTGCCAAGCGTAGAGGCATGACTGACTGGCTGACTTCCAGTTGGCTCCTCTAACTTTGCAAATGTTTTTGTACGGAATGAATCAAATTCTTTAAACAAGTCAATCTGTTAGGTTAGCCAGGATGGAGAAAAATGATATAAAATCATTTTATAGCTGCACCATTTTCAGTGATTGTTTCAGAACTCCTTTCAGACTTTCTTATGGTCCAAGAAAAAAACTAAACATAAACATCTGGGATTTGATTTCTGGATGGCTGATAATGATGTATGTGTCGCATATTTGTGCAAATAATTCCAAAGAAGTTCATCACAGCTAGGCAATGCAAAAGTTTTAGTTAACATCTTTTCGTACCTTGTAGACTAGTCTCCTCAAAAACAGACACAGATGGGTGAAGGATATTGTGGACATTTTGAATGCTTTCAAACTGACCCCTTTTAAGCCGTCAGAATACAAAGGCTTCAGTCAGAGGGAGAAAAGTTAATATTGCTCCGTGGGGCACAAAAGAACCTGAACACACCTGGAGTCTTTTATTACTCTGCCGTGTTAAGAAGCGGATATACAGCCTGTGAGAAATTCATTCATTTTATTGTTTCCCCTCCTCACAGCTAATTGCCATCAAGGTAATTGTAGCGCAATTCAGCTTTAATTGTGAAAGGCAAAACAATAAGTGGAGGTGCACAGGTAGATGCAAACACAGGCACACAGATCCATTCATACTCTTGTTAAGTAACCAGCAGGGGGTGAAAACTGAAGGGAGCAATGCTGATGTGAGCGATGATGTATAAAATATGACTTCCCATGGTTTCCATGTACACTTTTACAGACTCGTACAGATTGCTGTGTCTGTCCGTTGTGTGCTTGTTTACCTTCCTTCTTCTTGTCTCTGGGAGTCCTCCAGTGTCACACTGTCCCATTCTTCTTATCGCTCCTGCTCTAACTCAGTACACTGAGTGAGAGGTACGGCCAACTTGGCCCGCAATGCCACTCGGTTGATTTGTGACTCATTTTTAATCCCTTATTCTCCACACGGGAGTGTACTTTTATCCATTACATTCCCCTCGCTCCCCTAGCTTAAAATTTGACATTCTACCAGACGCCTGTCGTCTTGTAACACATGCTCCCCCATGCCCCTGGATTCGCTTTGGGCAAACACATCTCAAGGTGAGGTATGTATTCGTGGTGTGTGTGTGTGTGTGTGTGTGTGTGTGTGCGTGGTGCGTGCGTGCGTGCATGTGTTCACCAGTTTGACTTTATCTGTTGCGATGTAAGCACGTCCACAAGAATAGAATACTCAAAGAAGCAGCAGGCGTGTGTGCGTGTGTGGCCGGCTGTCGCACTGCTGATGAGTGTCAGGCTGAATATCAGCGATCTTGAGCCGCAGGTAAGTCTGTCATTATATTGGTAAGTGTCGCTCTCATTTTTTTTCTTTGTCTGTTTTTAGTTAGTTCTTTCCCCTTCGTCTATTCTGTCACGTTTTTCTTTCAAGGTTCAGAGAGTATAACCAGTGTGCAGAACATATGTAGAGCCACAGCTCAATATGACGGATCATACAAATAACTGACATAAATGAGAATAGAAAAAAAAAACAAGGAGAAAAAATGTATTCAAATCTTATGCAGTAAATGTAAGAAAAAAAACGTTCTGCCTTGCACAAAAGTTTCACTACAGTAGTATTTCACTACACTGCAGCCAAATTTAGTTTCACGCTGGTGCATTATGGAAATCCACTTGCAAAGATAACTGCTTGATGTAGTTAATCCCTCACAGTGAACAATTTGTAGGAACAGATTTATCAAGCAGGGCAAATTAGTGGAGGCCACAATAAAGAAAAAGTAGCCAGCTCTTAGGGTGATCTATTACCAACTCACACAGTTCTGAACATGGAGACATAGCGGGATATTTCAATAATGACCAGTGCAATCTAGCAAATGCGGAGCAAGTAAACTTAGGGTCGAAAAAAAAAAAAAAAAAAAAAAAAAAGGCCTGATGAAGGTGCAGGTGATCTTCAGTGCTTTTAACCTGTCACGTGTACCCTGACAAACACAATAAAAGTGTTCTGATTGCACCAGTAGCCAGAATATCCATCACACAAAAAAAAAGTTTTCACCAGCCCTGTAGCAGGACAAAAAAGCAAGACAAAAAAGGATTTTAAATCTGTAGCAAGAGCGCAACAAAAATAGTATCCATATGCACAATTTTCATGAAGTAAACATTTTACTCTTAAAGACACCCAGTGCA
Source organism: Planiliza haematocheilus (assembly GCA_005024645.1). Taxonomy (NCBI): domain Eukaryota; kingdom Metazoa; phylum Chordata; class Actinopteri; order Mugiliformes; family Mugilidae; genus Planiliza; species Planiliza haematocheilus. The sequence continues at coordinate 8,182,716 of SRSE01000649.1, read as the reverse complement.
GATTTTAAGTCCTTTGATGAGTTGAAAAATGAAATACATTTGATCATGAACCCTGTTTTCTATTTTCCTCATTCATGCAGATGCACACAAACTCGCAGAGCTGCAGTAATTAACAAGTGCGACGCGATCCCATTCAAAAGCAAGACAGGCACACACACTGGGTTTCATTGCAGGGTTGAAAATCTAAGAGCACTCAAGGCGCAACACTGATCAAAGTGCCTACCATGGTGACATTATGCCAAGTGACAGCATCACATATATCTATGCAAGGACACACTCGCAAGTTCTATCCTGGGGAAACACGGAAACTACAACCTCTTCTGGAGGTCACCAAGGACTGTTTGTTTGTTTGTTCCTCCTTTTCGTTTAAATATTCATTTTGTTGCATGTGTCGTTGCCTTGTAATAATATCAGATGAGACACTTAAGAGTTTTGGACTACCTAAGCCATGCTGTGAAGCATGTGATGCTTTTGAATCAAAATCATTGCTGATTACCTTGGAACATAATGTTAAACATCTCACATTCCAGTTACCCGTGCACATACACGCTCACACGTCATTTTCTATATCTTCTGTAAAATGCTCACATTCCTTTGAACAGTAACTGATCCTGGACAACACTGTCAGGAACATCACTGAATCAAACATAGCTAAGCAGAACCAAATGCACAACCCTCATCCCTCCTCCTCCTTCCCTCTGCCTCTCTGAGGCCGTTTATTTCTTCTCGATCCATTTGTCATTTTGACCCATCTTGTCAATGTTTTGGTGTCCCTCTTAGTCTTTCACCGTATTCATCAAATTACCTTTCTCTCTACCTGTCTCACTCTGTGGCTTGAGTGGATTCAATTTGCTTCAGTTTCATTTAGTTCAGTTTGATTTAAAGAGCTGCACGGCCTTGATAAGATTCAACCTGTAACCAAGTATAGACGCATAAAAATGACTTGTTATAAATGATAACTATGTAGAGGATGTGTGTGTCATTTTAACTGACTGAGTGACTGACTGAGTGCTTGTGTGCGTTCGAGAAAAAGCAATAAAGATGTGGCTATTTCAAGTCTCTGTGATGATTGTGAACAAGGCCATACCTTCGTACACCGCCTTGAACCCAGCAGAGCCGATTGTATCGTCCGACTGCAGGTGTAGCCACATCTGACTGGACAAACTAACGATGAGGTCGGGAACACTGGAGCCAGTGAGTCTACACACACATACAAAAATAAATTCACAAAATGTTAAGACGGCATACTATATAAGGTCTAACTGTTTCCATGAAAACATCACAAAGGGCTGATGTAATCCAGTAAATACCATATGTACCTGCACATTAGTGCCACACATCTCTAACTGTCTCTCTGTGATTGCCACCATTTGCTTGTTCTTTACTGCAGAATGTCAATAACACCATATTATAGGCCAGAATGTAAGTGGTACTTACACATAGAGTACCCTCCGAGTATCTCCTATCTTCCCTCCGTCCCCAACAGTGAGTGTATCATATCCTCTTTCCAGATCAAACTCTTCAAACGACAGCTTTATCACCTAGAAAAACAAAACAAGGAAATACACACATAAAAAGCAGCTTTAAGCGCTTGTATATGTATAAGGGTGAATACAAACAAAGGCAGAAGGAAAGACACAGAGCCACGGAGAGATTTATTATGAGCTCCTGCAGGGATGATCTCATGCTTTTCCACCCTTACAATTTCAAGCAATAGAAACTAATGATTATATCACTGGGGAAATCTGAAAGCCTGGAATTGAAATGGGAGTTCTGTTTCACAAACAACTACCTCTCGAGCAATCAAATTGCTATACGATGTTAGGGATTGCATGTTAATAATGCTGAATTAATAACACCCATTATGAGGTAGCATTTTCTAAACTAAAAAAAAAGGAAAAAAAAGAAAAAAGATCCCTTTTGAAAAGACTGGCAGCTCTCTGCCAGCTTCATGACCTCATAACTTCATGACTCAGAGGAAAATCATTTTAGAGCAGAAAATAGGAAGCAGGCTTCTATTATCCTGGTCAAAACCAGCCTAAAGTCCTGAAGTTTTATCACAGCACAGGGCTTATATTGAGAGATGGAACTGTGCTACTGTGCTTACAAAGACAGAGGTACCTTTGCTCTCCTTTCAGGATCAGTTATTAAATGTATATTCTCATTCAGTCTTAGGGCGGAATGGTTCAAAATGTTGGAAGCTAATTAAACAGGAAGCACCCAAGGATTCCTGAGGAGTCACGGATATGCCACAATATGAAATGAATCATACGGCAACTGGGAAATCACGCTACCCCGTTTATTGTAGGTAAAACAACAGCTGAAATACAAATAAAGGGAGATGAGCAAGGCTGCAGCCACGTCCTCTTTTTAGCAAGGGGCAACAAATGGGAGATGAAATATTGTGCTCTAAAAAAAGAGTCCTAATATTACCAGAGTAAGAGACAGACCAGTGGCATCCTTGGCTGTGACCATCATCTATCATTTAATTAAAGCTGCTATGCCAAAGGTCTAATAATTAATTTGACGGTGATATATTGGTATTCCAAAATAATCCATCTTTAATGAAAGGGAGAAGACAAGGAACAAAACTCTGAACTTGAGCACGCTTGCTTTTATTTGGCAGCATCCTCCTTTACATTCAAGTCACTTGTGGGACCTACACGTACTGAACTCTGCTGTTGAACACTGAGAAACGGAGTGTTAAATGCCTTACTTGAAGGCACCTTTGCGGCCGTAGCTGCACGCATAGAGCACTGGATCGTCAATCTCCTCCAAAAGGCACTGGTATTTACTGGTATTCTATTATTTGCTGCTTATCCATTATTTATTCGCTGTAGATCATATCCCTGACAGCAGCGATGATGGCAGTTGTTCTGCTATGTTCAGGAATCCTCCAAGAACAAAAAGAGATGCTCTCAATCAGCCAGCCTCCGGTGTATTATTGAACTAAGACAAACCGTGAACATATGCTATTGCGGATGAGAATCCATCACATGGCATATCACACCACAGTCAAGTAAAACCTTACCGCAGGTGATAAGATGACTAAAAGCCATTTCAGCATGCCAGAGTCAGCCATGCACTGCTAAGCCTTTGGCTGCACTTTGTCAAAATATAAACGCCGAACAAATGTTCAGATAATGTTTAAGGATAGGGAACCGTCTGAGGGATTAACTGCCATCATGACAAGAATGGCAATGAAGCCACGTATATCTGTATTCATGCCTGTTTGAACGGATCCTCTCACGCACAAGCATCATCTAAAAGCAGCGCACATTGTTATGCAAACAGGATCATATTTAAAAGACAGGGAGAAAAGTTTATTTTTGACAGTTGCAACTTAAATTAAAGATACAGACCAATAAATGTGAGACTGATGCTTGTGAAAGGCTTTATACTCTCTCACTGTACAGTAGCTGTTGCAGCCTCTGGCAGTGTTTAGCCTCCTCAAAATGGTTGCAAATAATGAGAAAAAGATGCAAAACAACATTGCGAGGTACTAACTCCTGGCTAACCACAAATGAGCAGGAGCATTAATAAACCATTATACTTTAGTTGTTGGCATGTTTTTTGTTCTTTTTTCCCCCCCCCGCTGTAACTGAAGGGACACATGAACACTTGAGCTTGTGTGGATTTGTTAAAGACACAAAAGCTACAATCTTCAAATAATTATTTTTAATAATAAGCTCTAAAATGTGACAAAACAAATACCATTGATTTGTTGACAAATGCTCAAACTGAAATTATTTTCATTTAAGCTACAATGTGAAAATTATGTAGACACATGTTGTCTTAATAAGCAGCTATCTATTCAAAATGCATTTTAACATCGTAACAGCTGCAAAACACACAATGACCACAAACATCTGTAGCCTTCCAGCATCCTGTGCGAGCATGGGCACATGCTGCACCAAAGAAAGGGAAGCTGTGACTCCAGTTATTTAAGATGCAAAGCAGCGTGGCCATTATTTTTCAATGCCACGAAACCACTACCCCCAAAAGATCACAGGATTTAAGAAATTAAAGTTGGAATGAGTCATTCTAATCCATTACACTTTTCTTTTTTTTTTTTTCCTGTGGTTGCAACAACAAAACAAAGGCTCAGAGCGATCAACACAACACCATTCCAGCAACAGGGGGTGTTCAAGTTTGTGCACGGGTCGAGGGAAAGTGAAATGGGAGACTGGGGAGAGGGTGCAGCAAGAGCAAGAGGGGAATTCATTAAAAGGAGGAGGAGGAGGAGGAGGAGGAGGAGGAGGAGGAGGAGGAGGAGGAGGAGGAGGATGGTAAATCTGGCTAATACTATCATGCTGAACTCTGATAAGGAGAGATGAAAAGCCCAAGAGGAAAAGGTCAGACAAATATAAACTGAAGCAAAGGATAGGCCCCATGTTCAAATCGGCATGGCAGCGGATAGACCCACTTGAAAGGTGAGTAACATTTGTTTTGCTATATTTCTTGGAACTAATAACTAAGACATGCCTTTGTTTCAGCGTTAGTTGTAACAGCAAGAGAACTGTTATCCCCGTCTGGAGCTGCTGTGCTGGTTCTCATAAAACAATCTTGTTTTCTCTGCATGCTTTGTAGCAGCAACTGTAGCAACACCAGACTCAAATCTCTGAATTTGACTACAACTTTCATTGTGGTGCGTGTTTCAACCGATAAAGAGAAAACAAAACCTCTGCATGCAATTCCTGCAATCAATCAGAGCCAAACAAAACAAACTCAGCTGTGCTCAGAAATGACTACGTACGACTACGTCTTCTGTCCATCACCGCGGCCAAGCCCGGCCAAGTGATTTGACAGGCCTGGCAGATCCGAGGCATAATCAGTTCCCAGCGGAGTGACTCACGATCAACATTCCCGCACAAAACGTTTGTGGGTGGTGGAAGTTCGGGTTGGCTTCCAGGCTATGAATTTGGTGTGAACCTGAAGAAGCACTGTGTGTTTGTTTGGCTGCTGAGTTCAAATATCCAGTCTCTCGCAGGAATGGCTGATTGTTGTTAAAACCGTACAGCAGCAGCAGGAGCTTGAGGCCATAAAGAAAAAGAGCGAAGCGGAACAGAATCAGAAACAGACAATGGTTTTCTGCGCATCCAAGCGTGTTTATTTGTGTGGTGGTTTTCTCAGGTTTCTGTCTTGACAACTGAAGCAGAAATATGTTAAGACACAGCTGTTTCACCAAATGCGTGAGTGCCGTTTGGCTGAATTTCTGTGCCTACATGTATGTGTTTATACTCATGTGTACGTGTGTGCTTAGACAGTCAAGGCAAAGCGGACCTGAAGGAAGGAACTGAAGCATTATCACACTAAGTTCATTAGCAAGAAGCTCAGTGCTGTTCAATAGATCCAAATAGACCCATTTGGGGAGACATTAAGATCAGCCTGCAATCCAAAGCCACACTAGGTTGGCTTCTTTATTTTCTACGGGAAAGAAAGCAACCAAGAAAGACAAGAAAGAGAAGGATTCACCTCACAAAGAAAGGAAACGTTATCTTAGCTTTTACAAATCTGAAAGAGACGGTGGTGACGGCACAAACTAAATAAGTATTAGATTTTGATTATTCAGAGAGGCGCTCATGTTGAAAATTGAACTGTATAGGTGGAAGATCGGATAAAAAAAAAAAAAGAGCTTCTGCGTGGAGCGTTATCACTCTGGGGTCATTAGCATAGAGCAGCTGAGAGCAGCTCAATAGGCTGTTTAAACATTGTCCGGAGCACTGAGCAGTCCAAACGTACAGTGAAAGACCATCACTCAATCAGCCTGTACAGTTGTACTACTGTGAATTTTAAGGCCTCTCAAGGGCACAGGGAGAAACGGATAATATTTCTGATCCTGAATTCACTATGGGTCTGTGTTTGGCACTCAGGTCAGACAATCTAAGACCTCCGCTGGTCAGCAGTAGTCAAGAGGACAGTGTGAACATTATCAGCACTGTAGCAGCTCTGTTTATCTGCCGTAGAGCAGTAACTCCAGGTTGCACGCATACCTTAAGAAGGAAGACGCAAAACAGCAGTTATTTAGTGGATATATCATCTATCTTTCTATATGTGTATATTTCTTTGTCTATTGTCAAATCGATCACTTTAGATTGTTAGATGTCTCTCTGTATTCACTCTGAGGTAGTCTAGTCAGAGGGCAGCCTCCCTGCCACACTTAATATGCTGTAGTAGGTTTACCTAAAAATGCAATTTGATTTGGGTCCTGTTAAAATGTCAACACTGCAGCCGTCTAATGAATTAAGCTCAGTCAGCCATTTCGACTACCAAATAAGCTTAAGTGACCCCTGCAAAGGGTATCACACACGACTGTAGGTTTCCTTTCAGTCTCGCTGGCAGTAACACCGACCTAACTATTGCTATCAAGACTATCAGCCGCGGCGAGGCTGCTTTCCAGACAGTACAGTGATATTTAACGGAACGCAAATAGCCAAAAATCTTTACTCTAAATGTGATCGACCCCTTCACTGACCCACTGTAAACACGTAAGCATTTACTACAGAACTGAATTTCTTTTTCAGAACACAGCTTGTGAAGACGTGACAGGGTGCCTTGTTTGTACATTTTCCAAAATAATAGCATATTTACAAAATTGATTCACTTGACTCAGAGGCTGGCAGTGGTGGTATGTGTGTTAGTATGTGTGCACAGTGCATTTGGGAGACGAGCACAAATGATTGAGCATGGCAGTTTAAAATGGAAAGTCCAATACTCTGAAGCTAGATTGCTGATTTTTATAAGTTGGCATCCACAAATGAAATAAAAAGTTATTTAATTTAAACACTTAAGTAGTCAGAAATGATATGAGATATGTAAACTGCACATCACTTGGTCTAAAATTGAGGATGCTAGACTGATAAGAGAGACACAATAATGTTGATTGAACACTTGATTTATTCATTCTGTCACTGATAGGGCCGTGTTAATATCCACATCTAATGACAATTTTCAAGATTTCTGGATATAAAGGGTCTGAACAATAGTGGTAGACAAACTCTAGCCGGCTGCAGAAACGGTGAGACCCAGACATAAGCAAGGTGTATTTTTACATATTTCATAAAGTTAAGCCCACTGGAACTTTAATGCATTTCTACTACCCTGGGTCAAAAATAAACCGTCAAAAAAAAAGTTTAAACCATGCACTGAGGTGACCCCTTGTCAGAAGTAGTACAGAGAGAGAACAGCTGTCCTGAAAGCAGAGTGTACGAGAATTCCCTTGCTGAGATTGTGCAGCTATGTTGAGTCATTGGTGAGCTGCCACGGTGCCTGTTTGGGACCCTTTTTCCAATAGATTACTTTTACCCTTTCAGCCAAATAAACAAGTACAGAATAACCTGAACTCTGTCTGGGGACAAATCCCACAGGGCATTCTCCAGGCCTGGAAAACAGTAACCAGAAACTACTCTGTCATTTACTTGCATTAACACGTTTCCTTTCCTTCTTCATTTTCTTTTATTCTAGACTTATTTTAGTAGCATTTCACTCACTGACAGCCAAGTTGGAACTGTATAAGTACTTGTGCTTGTCAACGCAGCTCAAGAGAGCACTGTAAATCATCTTTACACTGCACTGCATCTAGCAGCTACACATGGTGCAGATGGGCAGTGAGGTACAAACTCAGGTACTGATGAGATTTATAAGGAGGCAGAGCTTGTAGATCCTCATCCTAAAAATGTATTTATATCAGCAGTGAAGAATCACAGGACGATCGGTGAGTGCTTGCAGAGGTCACAGCCCCATGCAATCCATCTAGAAGAAGTGTTAGCTGTTATTTCTTAAGTAGCCAGATTTTTCTGTTGGTTGTACTAATTGCTAGAATCTCATTAAAAATTAGCCAAGGAGATTCATTCATTCCTTTTCTTTACGCGCCCATTGTTTTTCAGCATCTCGAGAGCCACAGTCTGTCCCGCTATACACTCACAAGAAGGCAGAGCGCAACTCTAGACAGATGGCCAGGCAATTACAGGACTAACATAGATATACAGTCACTCATTAATAGACTTGCATGTCTTTGGACTATGCGAGGAAACAGAACCACCAAGGGGAACCTGAGACGCAAGTCATAATAACAGAAGAAGAAGAAGAGGCTGTAGATGTTCACCGATTTGTTTTCCTCCTCACCTCTTAACAACTTTCAATATAGCAGAAGAATCTAGTTAACGCGTTCTACTTCAGCGGCTGGAGAAGAGGTCGATAAATTAAAGTCAAGTATGTGATGCATGGTAAAGATCAAGCTTGTGATGTATGGTAATGATTGACCCCCATGACCAGTGCAGCCAATTAGCAAATCCACTCAGCTTCTGGCAAAAAGGAAAATGGCCACAAGTGACTAATTTGCTCATAGGTGTTGTGTGTAACATGGTCATTACATCTGCACTGTAATGGATTAGTTTCATCACTTTACAGAAGATGTAGCATTTGCAGCAATTACAAATGCACCTCGGGTTTATATGCAAAGGCTTCTCCGTTTAGTTATTGTCTCTCAGTGTTGTAATGCGCTCTGAGGAGTGGCTTTCCATGTGGGACGAACAACCTGTCAAATTAAAAATAGACTTGGGAGGATGCCTGCTGGTTGTGCCCTGAAAGTACCCAGATGTGGCACATGTTTATGTGTTGGAGTCCTGCCCCAAGGTGACCTTTGCTTTAAGTGGTAAGAAAGCAAACAGCTGCTGTCTGGTAAAACAACTCTCTTGTCGAGGTGTTACTGCACCTTTGAGTGCTGTTGACCTGTCGGCTGGACGGTTTAAGAAAATAAACTGCATACTACGATACTGAGCAACAGCTGTGTGACAGCTATGTGGAAATTGCATTATAAAGTGCTTATGCTAAAGCAGAAAACTAAGTGACAGCTGTATAGCTCGGGAAATTTTTGGACTATAGCACTTTCCTTACAGAAGGTTTAACATTACGCCTCTGTAGTAAAACTGATTTCATGAGCTATTAGAAGAGCCCATTGCACAAAACTAAAAAGTGTGACCTTGGGACATCTTTGCATCACAAGAACACTGCTTTACCAGAGAGGTGTTAGGTTCAGCAATGAGAGTCAAAGACTGAGCTGATACAGTGAATTATGGAGAGTCAGACAAATTACAGTCAAAATGCCAAATTACAGTCAAAATGCCAAATTACAGTCAAAAGCCAGAATAGCGAAAAGGTGAATTGAGATAATGTGCATAATTAGAAAGCTAGTGGTGAGTCGCTTTCAATCACCATGGACACTGATGGTTATTCACTCTGCACTTTACTGATGTATTGTGTTCGTTGTACGTTATCATCCTCCCTGAGCTATGGCCTGTACATTTTATTATTTCTAATGGCAGAGTTTTGTCACCACCTCATGTAATGTACTCGATTAGTTGTTTAGTTTAAACCCAATTTAACCCAAAGGACCAAATTAGGTTAAAAAAAAAAGTAGCACTAAAAGCCAACTATGGTTCATTATAATTTATATATTATACATATACGGGATTCATTTTACCTAGGGATATCATGTGATTTAGAAACACCCCCCCATGTCTGTGTTTCCCTAAGAACATCCTGTAAATCATAATATAAACCATAGTTCTCATCTAAATGTGCTTAAAGTGCTTAAGCTAAGCAATGTAAGCCATGCCCACATATTAAGCAGTTTGCTCGCCGTGAATTTGGGGGTCCAAAGTCATGAACAGTGTTTTCTTGCAGTAAATATTTAGGGTAACCTATGTTTGCATTTTATGTCTATCAAATGTATCAGCTCGTCCACATTCAATGCTCTCTTGTTGCCACTTCACTTCAGGGCTCTTCCTCTGGCTATGTTCCTTTAAAGCTGGGTTTCTGCACACTCTGATGACGCACTGAAGGTTGGGCTTTATATATTAGTCATTCAACAGCTTGGCGATAATGTAATCCGGCAAAACAATGTAGTGCCGCAGAATTAGACTGGACTTTAACATATTCTGGTTACAACCTTTATTGGTCTTTATTGGCTTCAATTTCTGTGTCAAGTAAAATATAACAGAATCTGATGGAGTGTCACAGAACGTGTCCTGCCAACACCAAAATGATGATGATGATTCTTGCATGAAAATGACCTAACATCCAGTGCCATAATACCACAAACACACGCACGTACGCACATGTGCGCGCACTAATATGTATTCATCAAGAAAAAGACAGCAGAGATTAGAAGCTTAATGGGCATGTGTAGTGGTGCGTTTCAGGGAGTGTGTGTGTGTGTGTGTGTGTGTGTGTGTGTGTGTGTGTGTGTGTGTGTGTGTGTGTGTGTGTGGGGTGTGTGTGTGTGTGTGTGTGTGAGTGTCTTTCCTCTTAGGCCACATTCTAGGTTATAAACTAATAAACTAAAAAAAGCTATGTAGACGTTCTTTCTGGTTCTCGCTCAGGTTGTTCAGGTTGCTCCTCATCCTCCTCTGAGGACTCTAAGGCTGAAACAGATCAGCTGTGTTAGGGTTAGCGCTACATCCCAGCAGTCAGAGGTTTGATCCCGGGACCTACACACTATGCACCGCACGAATAATTGACCTGACATCCAGCTATGCACTGCTGCTGGATGAAATCCTGTAGCATAATAAACCTGCATGGGGATGCTCAATTGCAGACTGGCAGAATCTGGACACAAAGGAACTGCAGGGTTGCAAGGGGCTGCTCATTTTGGGTGGTGTTTACAGGTCAAAAACTGGAATCAACCCTCAGACTCTGAGGTGAGAAATCAGGATGGAGCATTTTCCAGGCTACAAGGTCCCACAAGAGGTTTCACCACATTTGCCGAACACTGCGGTTCGACGACAAGCTTTCCTGACCCTGACACTGTAATGACAAGCTGCTGCTATAAGTCTGAGATACGTGGATGCACTCCCTGCCGATGCCGTTAAGCTGACCAAATATGGAATAAAGATTTAGGCAACCTGTAATCTCAAACTGACATGTCTGGAGACTGCAGGTGTACATAGGTAAAGCAGCTGCTGAAGTCAACCAAGGGATGTTGGTGGTTCTGGAGACGACAGAGGGGCTCCAGCGGTTCCAATAATAATAATTATATGTGTATGAATAAATAAATAAAAAATATGTCAAAAAATCCATGGGCCGACTGGGGCCTTTCTGTGTGGAGTTTGCATGTTCTCCCTGTGTTGCTGTGGGTTCTCCCCGGGTTCTCCAGCTTCCTCCAACCATCCAAAGACATGCTGGTTAGGTCCACTGGTGATTCTAAATTGGCCGTAGGTGTGCAGTCCAAAGCAAATACGCATTGAAATGTCTTTTATGGAAATTATAATTATTTTTGTATTATTACAAAACTGTGGGGTTTCACCAACACGTTGGACTTTAAAGTATGAAAATCATTATAATATAATATATATTTGGGCACCTTTTGGCATCTAGAACCCACAAAGGCTTAGCAAGCTGGGTAGCTTAACCGTTAAGAGATCCTGGGGACATTTTGTACCATTAAGTTTTTCATTTTCAAACCATTTTGGCTGTCTTCAGTGAATACAGCTGAAATCTGCCAAGGGATATTTTTTTTAAAGATTTTTTACAATTGTTGTGTCAGTCCCTAAAATTGTCTTAAAATGGCTAAGCTACGCAAAACCTAAGACATTTGTTCCTAGCGACAAAAAATACCTTTTAGTTGAACACTGACATTTTACCTTATGGCACAGTTTTCACGGTCATTGTTAGTTACTACGTTGGCCGAAAGAAAGCACAAAGTCATACACAACCAGATGTGCTTGCACACACACAGATTATAACAAGCAGACAAATTAAAGAAGCACTTATTTTCTAACAGGTTGTCAGACCACAGCAAAATACATTGATTGTGCCGCATGACACACGTCAGCCAGTGCTACTTACTAACTCGTACACACAAACCCACGAAAAGGAGAAACAAAAGGTATGCACACTTCAGTAAAAACATTTGTGTCCTGACATGTTATTGGCAAAATCATTCATCTGGAATAATAGTCAGTCAGAGGTAAAGTGAGGGACAGAGAAATATAAAGAGAACAAAAAAACAAGGGCTGGAGAAAAATGACTGTTATTCATCTTTATGCAGGTTTATGTGCTCTCTTTTAGTATCTTGTTCTCTTCTTAAATCTCTCTGCACTTTATACCTTACCAACCACAAAATGCCCATATAAACATCTATTTTTCTGGGCAGCTCACACTCAGGATTATAAATAGTGTATTTAATCACCTGTCTTATTCTCTGCATACACAGATTAAATCATGATTAAAGATCAGTGTTTCAGCAGCATAACAAAGAGTTATTGTACTTCACAGATAATGTGTACTACACTGAATTTGTGGTAACTGAGTTGGTCACCTTAACATTTACAGTGTTACGTGTTACAATGTGACACAAAATACACAAAATGTTCACTAATCTGTGTATGTACGAGTCAATCTGAGCTGTTGTAACACCTTAGCTGCCAGTAGGTCCTCACACTGAATGCTGGATGGAGTGACTGACTGAGGTATACAACCACGAACATGTACCGCAGCTTCAAGTCCTAAAGGATGGATTGCCAAATGATCTTTAACATACACTACATGACACTGATTATTCTATTCTATTCTATTCTATTCTATTCTATTCTATTCTATTCTATTCTATTCTATTCTATAGTAGTTTATAACTGTCTTGATCTTGCAGTTTGTGTCCTTGTCTTTCTCTTTCTGTATGTTGATAGTGACATTTTGCAAATGCCAACAGCTGTAGTAGCTCATCATCTGTCATTATAGCACATTCCTGAAGAGCTCTTGAATCTCAAGCCCTTTAAACATGCATGCACGCAAGCACTTGCAGACACTCACACATACATACACATTAACACACACAAAGAAAGACAGTACACAGAGGAGATTAAATCCTTCCATGTGTCATGAGCTAAGAAATGAATGAATAAATCTTTATAAAGCAAAGCATTGTATTCTACTTTAAACACTATGTGACACACCTTAGTCACTTGGTCGCAAGTGCAACCATGGCATCTGAAAGTTTGCGTGATAAGACTGAAGTCATACCTGTTAATGGTGATGTGTAGCTGTGACACTAACAATGATAGTATGACAGTAGTCGGAACGCTGTTGTCACTTTCAAGATGCACACCAACTGTGGCTCAGTAGGTAGAGCGGGTTGTCCACGAACCAGAGGGTTAGCGGTTCGATCCCCGGAATGTGCCACATGTCGAAGTGTCCTTGAGCAAGACACTGAACCCCCAGTTGCTCCCAGTGCGTGGCACTGGTGTGTGAACGTGTGAATGGGTAGATGTGTCTCTGACTGTAAAAGCGCTTTGAGTACCAATAGGTAGAAGAGCGCTATATAAAAGCAAGGCCATTTACCATTTACCATTTACCTCTCATGACTGCGATGCAAGTTTGAAAATATATTCAATTTGAGACTCTACTAGAGAGACACCTTTCTCTCAGTCAAGGTCAGAAAGGCACTGAGGGGAGAACAAAAAGTCAATTTCTCCATCCTTTTTACATTTTTGTTCTCTCTCCTCAATTATATCTCAGTATTTTCTCCATGCTTCTCCTTCAGAAGCTCGGGGCCGAGTAGTCTCAATTTTCATCTATCTACAGAGAAAACTTCAATGTCACATGTCAAGTATCTGCTTTGACATGCAGTCGTTTTCCCTTTTTATTCTTCCCGGTTCTTGCACTTTAGATGTGAAGTAGCTAGCTGAATATTCAGACCCATCGTTCTCCTCTTCCCTCGCTCCTTTCCTCCGTAGTTTTCAATGAGCTCACTGCCATCTTGTAACTTAACATTTTAGACAAATCAAAGTGAGAGGAGGAAAGCAGATGGCAAAAAGATAAAGTGGATGGGAAGAGAGCGGTGCAGAGCAGGGGGGATGTGGAAGAAAGGCGAGGGGAGAGGAGCAGAGAATAAAGACCTCTCGGATGTTGGGACAAAATGAGAGACAAGCAGAGGCTACGGGGGGAGAGGAGAGCCCAGAGTACAGTCGTAGGGACATGGAAGTGAAATGAAGACATCTCACAGAAAAATATAGTAGAGAAAAAGACTTGAGATAGAACTGGTATATAAATTATTCATGTCAGTGCAACTATGGCTATGACAACAAAAGACGGCATCAAAATTTGGGGAGATGTGGTGACCATGAGCTCTGCCACAGAACCAGCATTCCCTCAGCAACCTGAAAAAAAAGTCCAAGTCCCTCTGCTTTCTCATCATTCTACATATGAGACTATTTGTGTCATATTTTCTAGTTTGGCTTACAGTTTTTTTTGCTGCAAGTCATGCTTGATTTTTTTTTCTTCTCCCTGCTGCATTTTTGAATCTCCATTTACTACGGGAAGGCATTCCCATTTTTCAGCAATGTCCTGGCCCAAAGTAAAACCGTTACAAACCCTACTTCCACACTTAGGATTGCTGTTTAATGAAAACAAATAACTTTCAAGGCAGGGCAAGGATTTGGAATACAAACGGGGATCACCCTAAAGGTAATCCACTGCCATGTACTGGTACATTTCAGAACACAATGTGACGCTAGCGGGTTACAGATGTGCTGTAGAAGATCTATTTTGCCCTTGTGGGAGTGTAGTCATTTTTTTATTAAAAGTCTAAATAAGTCTAAATAAAAGAATGAAAATGAGCTCACCTTCCCAGTGTCCATTGCAGTGATGACCCACACACAGTGTGCATTGTTCTCATATTGAACAGGGTAGTTAGGAGAAGTTATGACCCCTCTGGGCCCCCTCAGGTTACTGCCACAGGTACGAGCTACGGCACAAGAGAGAGAAAGTGAGAGAGAGACAAAGAATTGTAAAAAAGATTTATAGGGCAGTCGAAATCATGCTTGCAGTTTGCAAATGGTGTATTACTTTAAAACGAGAAAAGATGAAAACAAGTTGAGGTTGTGTCAGAAAAAAGGGAATGGCAATATCTTGAAAACAGGCTTCAGTGAAACCAATACTAATACTGTGGTTTATAGACACTGAATTTGGTCATTTTGGTGGCGCTATCTACTTATGTATCATCTCAGTCATACGTCTTTGGGGGAACACTGCAACCCTTACTACATCAATGGCTGCTCTTCAATCAAATATTCTGGTTTTCTTCACACAACACCAGCTGCTAGCAAGATTGAAAAACCAACTCTAATTCTACAAACACATGTCGCATTACATTATAATGAATAGCCACAGTTCCTACAGTGATTCTTTCTACAGATTCAAACTCCACGGACAATCAGATGTTTACCTGTTATACGTTTCTTTCGCTCCAGTAAGAACTCTGCAGTATTGTAATCAGTCACATCATGTAGTCATAGTTATGGATCTTGTATATATAGTATATCCGTTTCAAAAGAAAATGATGTGTTGGATCTTTAGTGTCAGATTTCCAGATTTGTGTTTATCATCCATATCAGTAATAAAGAGGATGCAAATGAACACATGCATTAATATAAAACCATGACTGGCAGAGTGACTGTATTCACATATCACAGGAATAGAGTGAAAGTAGACATTTTAACCTGCATCTGGCTGCTTATTTGCAACAGCCTTGTTTTTTTTTCACTGTCTTCCTCGTCCTTGCTCTCTCCGTTGTTTTTATCCATCTCTCTAATTAGTTGGTTATTTTTATGAACATGTGAAAAGACATAAATTACTGTCAAACACTAAATGTACAGTTTCCAGCTGTGGCCATTGTTAGAGAATAATTTCTTTTGCCTATGGATAGTTTGTGTGGTTAATGTGTGATTACTTCTGGCGTCAGTTATCTGCCCTATTTTCTCTCTGAGCAACATGCCAAGGCCATAGTCCCTCTTTTGGCATCTTCAATCTCACTGTCTGGCTGTCTACAGACACAGCTGGTGTGAATGCTTATATCCATGTTTATGTACAATAGTCAGTTGGATGCTTACACTCCCCCCTGCCTCGGCCTTGCCTGCTAATATAAAATCTGAGTTTTACTGTTTGTGCCTTAGATTTGAGGTGGAACTCATGCACTTATGTTGTTATGACGGATCTTCTGTTCTCCTCGTATACGAGCCTAAATAAACTCCTTCAGCATAAGATTTACAGTACTCCGGTGCTTCTTCTTCTTCTTCATCGGCATCACCATAAATTCCTCCCTAACAATTGGCGTCACGAACAGGATCTCAAAACTAACAGTTATGTTATGTGATGTTGTATTGTGCTGAAAGTTCTTTTAAAATGAACCCTCTCATGGTTTCAGCACTGGGCATTTTGATGTCCACATCTCCACTGGAAGACCTTTTTGCATCGCTTTCAGTGCTTTCAGACACACCACTGCATTCTGAAACCATTATTTCCCACAGCCTGCACTGTGCAGTGACGCACAACACAGCTGTGACATAGATGAAACCTACAGTATATTCTGTTCTAGCATACACAATAGGCTCATTTTCATTTGGAGCACCCCAGTTGAAATACATGTTCATTCTTGCGATTTGGTGTCTTTTTCATATGAAAAAAAAACAAACAACTTTTTTATTTCTGATAAACGCACAGCAGCAAACTGTTTTAAAAACTGTTATTTCCCATGGCTTGCACGCTGCCATGGCGCACAACAATCTGTGACGTACACAGGAGCTAAAGAGAAGAGGCACCCAGTCAGACAAAAGCTGACACTGTCTGTGTCAAACTTTCTTGAATTATGTGAGTTTATGAGTCTAGACAGACATAGATATAAACTGTAACTTCTCTAGATTACACATAACTGCCAGGCGGTAATTCTAGTTATTACAGTAAACATCACTTCCTCTCTATCTTTTGTGACGATGTAGTCTTGCTTCATATTTTCCAAACCCCACCTCTTTTGTCCTTTCCTCTGTAGTTCACTCAAACAGTGCACTGCAGCGGTGAGTGG
This sequence comes from Planiliza haematocheilus, assembly GCA_005024645.1. Lineage (NCBI taxonomy): Eukaryota > Metazoa > Chordata > Actinopteri > Mugiliformes > Mugilidae > Planiliza > Planiliza haematocheilus. The sequence continues at coordinate 8,165,861 of SRSE01000649.1, read as the reverse complement.
GGCACCCATCTCCACGTGTCTAGAAGCGCCTTTCTATGTACACCTTGTAAGTGTGTGTCAGAGAAAGGCTTTTAAAGCAGCATGTTTGCAGGCAAACATGTTGATGAGATCAGTGGCATCGGTTACTATCATGGGAGGAGGTTAATTAGAACCCCTGCACAGCAAACTAAGTTATTATTATTATTATTATTATTATTTGAATGAATGAATGAATTAATGACACTGCGGACACACTGTCTAACAAACTAACACGTTGCGCAGGTGTAATTTTGTTGAACCTGGGGTGCTAGATGAAAAGTCAAGGAAGAACCAGAATTACTTGGTGTCATATTTAGGGGTCCATGTTAGTAAGGCTGGACTACATTTCAGAGTAGCTTTTCAGTGGGACTTTTGACAAAATGACTCGTCGCTATAGACCAGCTGACTAGTAGACTGAGCAGCTATCCAACTGTTACAGTAAAATGGCAAAAAGAAAAAATAAAAAAAAAATGCTAATATTATTACTATTCTTAAGAAAACAAAAAGGGTCGTCCACAATACCCAGATTCTCCTGCCCTGCTGCTAAAATGTTCAATACCTTTGCTCCTCAAGAGCCTGGAGACCGCTTTTATTCATACCAGTCTGGTCCTCTGTGATACTAAGTGCAACATTTCTCACCTTGAGTGCCTCATAAAACCAAGTGTTATTTCCGTAAAGGTATATTTGGCAAAAAAAAGAAAAAGAAAAAGGTGTATTGTGTTAAAACCCCACTTAAAAGCTTCTGTGAAATGTAGTACAGACATGCTCTGAGGACAGTCTCACTTTGGTTTATTGAACAGGCACTGTCACACTGTTTTACCTGACAATATATTTATCCTTTAAGTCACAGGGATGTGTCACAGGGGCAACAGCATTAGAGAAAGGAGACGATATAAGGATATAAGACGGTTGTAGACATGTTGGGGAGCCGAGCAGAGAGACATGAAGGGCAGAGGTTAGAAAGAGACGGAAAGGGAGAGCAGAAAGGGTTAAAGATAATAATGTGAGAAACGGTGAAAAAGGAAAGTGAAGCAGGAAGGGCAAATGGCAAGAAGGAGACACAGAATACACCGGAAGAGAACGGGAGAGAGAGGGGGACCTCAGATGACTGATCTGCCTGTTAATTAGAAAAGAGAGCTGAAACACACTGTGATACACACAGCTATAGGAACACACAGAAACACATTCATGGCGATTCATCTCAGAGACCAGCTTCTAATTAACAGTAAAGTCTCAGCAGAGAATGAGAAAGGCTCGTGGGTTCGAATCCCAGGGGAGTGATCACACCAGATAATACAATACACCAGAGCTACAGGAGAGACATTTTTTAACCTCTGTCTGGCTACTTGTTTGCAACAGCCTTGTTTTTTTTTCACTTTCTTCCTCTTCCTTGCTTTATCCATCTCTCTAATTAGTTAGAGTTATTTTTATGAATATATGAAAAGACATAAATTACTGTCAAGCACTGAATGCACAGTTTTCAGCTGTGGTTATGTTATGTAATGTATTGTGCAGAAAGTTCCCTTTTGAATTCAGATTTATGTTCTTTTAAAGTGAACCCTCTCATGGTTTCAATGCAAGAAAACACATTTCTATATTTTGTAAAAAAAATAAAAATAAAAAATACATATTTTCTGAAACTGCTTCACTAAAGGAATATGAAATATAATGCACACTGAGTAAAATGTTCTTATCCAACAAATCCAAACAAACTCTCGGTCTGTATTGTCACATAGTTCAAATGGAAATGTTATAATGTAGATGTCCAGCGCATCATTTTTATCTTGTACCTACTTTTGCAGGTAATTGATTTGATTCAGTGCCTAAAAAACAGTACACTGTGTACAGTGAGAAGCCATTAATTCCACAGTGTTCTATTCAAATGCGGGCAACATAATAACACAGCTGACTCTTTGCATATTTGCACCCAGAGATGCAGAGCGGCCCTCTCACCTCTTGCTCCCTCCAGAAGAAAAAAGGCTTTAGGAAGTAAAGGGAAGTAATGTGAAGTGTGACAAAGCCAACATACACAATGGAGATACGGTGGGAGAATGGATCAAACTCAGGACTAAGACCCGAGTGGCCAGGGCTGTGTCCCCTCTAAAGTTTATTTCCGTGTCTTTTAGTAAATTGTTTTCTGTTTTGGGTTAGGTTAATCTAAAACTGTTTGGATAGTAAAGAGCAGTTTAAAAGCTCAGTGTGGTGGCTGTGGATGTGGTCACTGTCACCTTGGCACAGCCGGACACCTCCCAACTCCTGGACAATCAAAAACTGGTCAAACAGGTGGATCGAAGCTAAAAAAAGAACAGCTAGCAACCTGAGGTGACACCCACATCACTCAGCGAAACTTAATTATGTATAACTATAAGCTTGGATGTAATGCAAGCGATGAGTTATATGAAACTGCTCCAGACTATAAACATGTTTATTTCTGCTGTAATGATGTGCATTTTACCACTGATGGGTTGTGGGGACTGATTCATTTTTTCAACCTTGTAGGTAGATGCTTCATTCAACTGTGGTTGCTAATCACATTTGCCTCTTGTTTATGATGATGATAGTGTTTTTCTTACATTTGTGAGTTTTGCTTTAGTACTTCAGAGTTCATCAGTAACATTGAAATGTAGTGCAATATAGAGAAGTGCTCCACATTTGTGGATATTAGAACATTTCATTCTAACACAAAATTTTGTGATCAGCTTCCATTTAGATTACAATCTGAAAATAAAATGGTCTATATAACCATAATTGCCAGATGCCATATTTTTTCGAAAAATGCACAGCGACGAACCAAACTGTTCATCTGAAGGAGCTGTATAGGTATTTTATTAAAATGTAAATTTTACATTTAAGATTTTACATGATCTTTGTGAGTAAGCTAATTACTCATCCTTCCTAATATTAACATCCTTCCATCTCTTTTAATATTTCACTCTCCCTCCATCTAGTGTCTCTAACTGACAGGAGTACCCAGTATCATGACGTCTGGCAGGTCCCTGCAGACACACACACACACACACCCACCCGCACACACACACACACACACTATAACACGATGTGACAGGGACCCTACAGTACGTGTCTGAGCACAGGGACTGCATGTCCGTCAAACACACACACAGCTCAAGGCGAATGCTGCTACAGCTATGAGGTGTGTGACATTGTCCTTTGGACACATGCTGTCAATGTGTGCGCGTGTGTGTGCAAGCTGTCTGCCTTTTCATTGTGGAGCAATAAACCCAACAGGGTATTGTCAGTAAACATGTGGGCAGTTAGAGCCCCTGCATCATTGCTCTGCCACTCACACAGTTATTTATTTAGTCTCTTGGCCGGTCAGTCAGGGAGTGGATCAGCATTTTTACACATCCACAAACTACGGAATGTAAATTGCAGTGACATTATTCATGATATTTCTACCATACTATAATTTTAGAGCACCTAAATAACATGACAACTCATGGCATCAAAAATCCAGCCACTTTCTTACTGATGGAGTTTGCATTGTACTGAATTCCAAATGTGAATTCTGGTGGAGAAACTGCTCAGGTTAAGACAAGAAGAAACTGGAACGGTTGCTAGGAGATTTTTAACACACTGATCAAACAAATCATCAGAATAAAAAAAAATATATATATATATATATATATATCGAGTTCATATTTTTGTAAAATTTTAATTTGAATGTCATGCTCTGGCTCAAGAAGATATCGTTCCCACTTTTAATGCACCCTATAAAGTTCATACTGGCTTAGGTTGTTTGTTTTTTTAACCTGGGAACCAGCCATCTGTGAGCACAACACTAGACCAATTTAATTGCTGATAAATTCAGAGATTTGAGCAGAGATTCAGAGGTCTGGAACCAGGCTTAAGTACTACAGGAAGGCTTTGCAACCAAAGCCTGGGAATCTCCGGCAACAGTATTACAAAGGATAAAGTCAGCATTATTGTATCTGTTTATCATCATCCACAATCTAACATCTCCTGAAGAAACAAAATCAGTATCTTTATTTCCATTGCCATGTAATTCCACTGTTATCCAAAAACTATTAAAAACACATTAAGGATTTATTATGTTACATTCAGACTACAGATCCCTGCTTTATGATGAACATACACGAGTGTAGTTTCATTGCTACATTGCTTGCAGCAGTGGGGGTTCTGACTAAAGATAGGGCTTTTAATTAATATAAATTATTTATTTATTCATTTATTTATGCATTTTGAACATCCGGACCTCAAGGACAATAAAAGTTTGTACAGCAGGTTCTAATGCCTGCAGTCGGTCATCAGGATTGGTCAGTCATGACATAATGATGCATAAAGAACGTTGCTGTAGTAACGCAATATGCTTAGTACTGAAGAAAACCATTGGCCAGAGGGCATAAAATGTGCATCTGTTGTTCATTTCACTGATGAAGCAGTGGGTACCAAAAACATACTTTACTTCCACAGTCAGTGGTGTTAATACCCCAAATGTTTATGCTCTGCTTGGATATTGTACCTTTTACTCCACTATCTTTATGTTATGACTTAAAAAACCTTGTAAAATACAACAAGTTGCTTACTCAGTAAATTCAGCCACCTGATAATTTATAAAATCACCTCTACCTCAGTCAGCTGCAATATGTAATAGAATAGCATAAAGAGAATAGCATAAAAAAATAGAACAGTGCCAGAGAATATATCGGTGTGTAATAATAAAAGTGTTGATGCACACTGACACCGAGCAGCAAGTCTATAAAAAAAAAAAAATGTATAAAATATACTTGACACTTACTTCTGCAGATGGGTCTGTGGTCACTCCAGGCAGCCAGTGTGTCAGTGACTCGTTGACAGGTGATACTTTTAGATCCTTGTAGTACATAGCTGTCATCACAACTGAACTGGACACTGGAGCCAATCCTAGTTAAGTAGACACAACAGAAACAGCATTTGTCAAAGATGGTAAAAGTATTAGCTTTGATGCTTTGACTTTTACCAATATCAGTCAGATGATACTGAGACACCAAGGTTCAGTCTCTTGATAATGAAACTGAGACTTGACGTCTCCCTTCCAGGAGGTGGCTGTGGAAATCATGGATATATGTAAGGTGTATCTTTCTTTCCAGATGTTCAGATTACATCCAAAACAACATTTGAAATCCAGTTTTAGCAAATGAGATCCAAACGACATTTGGTAGCAGTTCCAAATAGACTTCAGACGAATCTCAGTCCAGATGCTTTGGCACTAAAATCGGATTTCAAAGTGTCAATACTGACAATATACAACGTCAACATCAAAATCAGATTGATGGGAGCACTAAGCAGAATACATGCTGCTCTTAGCACAGGAGGACAACAGGGAGAACAGCAGCACGTGGACAGCTGCCAAAATAAATGATGTGCTGGCACTTTGGGAGGAGGCTCTGTTGCAGGCAAAGCTGGAAGTCTCCAGCATAGCTACGTATATGTTGATGCCTACGTAATTACCACAGCGACTGGCACATATCGGCTGGTGAAGTCTGGATACGCAAATCTAATCTGATGACATGCAAATAACACGATGGACAGTCTGTTCTAAAGATCTGATTTGAGCAACAATCTGGTTTGTCTGCAGTCTGAACAAAAGCACAGATCTCTGGCGGATCATGCAGTATGACATCTCTCCATCATCTGCTTTTCTTTGCCCTTGCAGTGCCTTGTTTTTTGATAGCCTTTGTTCTGATTATACTTGTTTTCACATTCATAACACCCTGCTGTCTAACACGCAAGAGGGACATTCAGCCAGCTAAGTGGAAGTCTGCATGGTGTCTTGTCCGTAAAGCTTAATGTCTCCTCCCTGCTGACACACGCCACAGTCTACCACCTGGCCAAACATTTGCAACACAGAGTATGGGTTGTTCACTGGCACCCCCTCCCCCGGTTGTTAAACACCGTCGAGTCGCAGAGCCTGGCTAAATCTTTCGGTTAGTGTCTTTGTCACGGAAAGTTGGGTCAATCGCTTCTGCCACTTTCATGATTCTGATGACACTGGAAATACTTTCATTCTTCCACTCACTGTGAAATGTACAATTACAGAAGGAAAACTTTCCAGTTGTGTATGTGGTTGCCTCAGCATCAAAATAGCCATGACACACCGAGTTACAGCCACCGTGCAACATGCCCAGCAATAAAACGTGTATTTTCTGTTTCTCTGCAGCTACTTCCATTCCTCCTGTTACACTTCATCACCCCGCAATTCTGTTCCAGCTCATGCAGCTCGATGCCTAATGATGATTACAAAGAAACCTGTAACACACACCCGACACATCCATGCCAACATGCATGCACAATTACACACAAATGCTAACAGCCATACACGCAAACAAATACACACATGGAGGTAATAACCTTTCACTAACTCAGTCAACTCCAATAATAGTGAGGGACATTTTGTGTAGCCGTAATTGCTAATGGTAAAAAAGAGCAGCAGGAGCTGGAGATTATGGGATGATTATCGTTTAAAAGTTTTTGGCCTGAAAACAGTGTCAGTGAAAAAAATGTAAAGTGTGCCTTGACTCTATCATAAGCATAAGAGAAACATTACAAAAATCCAGCTGCCTCAATGATGAGTCGTAGGGAGAGATGATTATTTTATAATTGCTCACTCCTGATTAAATGAAATTATGTCTCCCTATCTGCTGATTATGTGACAGACACCATGGAGAGAATCTTTTGAAAATCCATGTGTCCACCAAGTCCTTGTTAACTGAGCTCTGACTTATGACACATTCCCTCCCATCTCAACGCGGTACACAGCCATAGAGGCAGCCTTGGAGTTTGGCACAAGGGTTGCAGCACAACACAATCCGCATGGGAACACAGTGAGGTGGGTTTGTCCCAACACCCCAGTGTTGTCTAACAGTACTATACAAGCTAAAACATCAGTGTAATAGTATCGCAAATGTTTTTTGAAGCGGTGCCTCTGATGGGATTATTTCTGTCCTTCTAATTGATCAACAACGGCCAATATACCGTTGACATTGTGAACATGTTACCATGTTAACATGTAAACCCCATAATGGCACATTGAAAACACGCTTTTAAAATATTTGTTTGCATAAGAAATCAAAAACTGTAATTTCTGTTTTATGAGGAGTTTATAAAAGTCTACAAATCTAAAAAATAAAAACATTTTGTGATAATGTACTTAAAATTAAATGAAGAAATAATTCACTTTATGTCCTGAAACCAAAAACTCTCTTTAAATTATGTCTCTAGCAAACCATACCAGGAGTACATCATCCGTTCAGTGCAATCATAACATATATATTTTTTTCTTTTACTTCAAAGCAACGCTGAACATAATACTGGATGCTTTTGGATCACATGATGCATTATGACACACTTCACCTACTTACCACTTGCTCTCCCCTCTATTCTGTGGAACATCTTCAGATCTCTGTTGCTCTCATGTAACCCAGCAGCCTAACATTTACTTATTTTAGGGGCGTCACTCTTCTGGGCTTTCAAGCTCTCTCCTATCTGCCATTTCTTTGCATTTTCTCTCGATGCTGAAAACCCTAACGGTAAGAGTAACAACTAAAAAAAGGACTAGCTTAACAACACCTTTTTATTTATGCGTTATGCTAATATGCTTTGACACATGAGTTTAATTATATATGCTACACCTGTTTGCAATTATGAGAGAAGGATTTAATCAAATGTTAATGATAATAATGTAGGTTATACTAGTGTGATCACAAGACTCCTTGTCCTATTAAGAATAATTAAAGACGTAAAGCACAGATACATATTGTCCAAGGTCAACTAGGTAATATAGTGTGAGAGGAAGGTCAAACATGTCTGCTCATACAATAGATAGATAAGTAGAGTAGACACTACCTATATTTACATTACAGTACTGTTTGCTTTGTAAAAACATTACTCAGCTAAAAATAAAGTTACTTCCATTTGTATGGTGGAAATTTACACCGATCAGCCATAACATTAAAACCTTCTGCCTCCAAAACAGTTCACATTGGAGAATGGACATGGACATTCTGAGAGTGTCCCGCGGTGTTTTGACACTGGTGTTTGACATGGAGCTTCTGTTCCAGTGCGTATCCCCATGGCTATTTTTCATGTGTCTGAGCTGTGTGGCATGTGAGGCCTGCTGGGGACGGCCGCTGCTGTCGGGGAGTGTCGAATGTGGGGTGGGGGTGCCTGGTCTTCAGCAGCCTTCAGTGGGCGGTGTGTGTCTAAGTAACATCCACATGAATGACATGACCGAAAGGTTTCCCGGCAGAAGAACCTAAGAATAACAAGATGACTAATGTCGTGTTTTCTTGTGTTTGTTTTTTTAAATGTCATTACTGATCAGTGTATTACGGGAACACATCGGAAAATCTGATAAGGCCAGTAAGCGTGTCCATTCAGTCAAAAATTAAATATAAAGTGTGTCAACATCTTACGGAGTCTTTAAATCCTGAAACAATTCCAGCATATACAATGAGATTACATAAATTGATATTATTTAGATCCACATTATTCAATCAAAGAAGGACAACACATCATAAATCAGTGTGTTACACATTCATTGCAGGGGGTGAGGCTATAGGGAGTATGTCTTTGTTACCTAGTAAGATAATGATAGATCCTGAAGATAATGCAACCAGACCAGCTGACCAGATGACACAATTAGGTCCATTAGCTTATGAGGCGGTGTTTAATCAATGGTATTCAGTTCTTTACACTTATCTAAAGACAACCATATATTAGTGACGTGCATGAAAAATAAGGCACAGACCTGGTATTAACAGAGATCTCTAGTGATCAGAAAACAACTGGCCAGCTTTGCATTTGAGATCCACTCCTGACTACACTATTATTTATTTCAGTAGTGTGAACACACATGCAAAAGAGATTACTGAATATGAGTAGGGAGAGCAGAGAGACAGCTCATTAAGTTCCACATTTTCTACCATATTACCATGTTCATGCACAATAAACAGCGCTGTTTGTGACTGTGAAACTGCGGCAGTGAGAGAGCAACTGTGTGCACAACATTTTACTGCACCCCATATAATGTAGGCGCGCTGTATGTGTTTATGTGCGTACAGCGCATAGGATTGTGATCAGAGTGGTCACTTGTGGCGCATGTGGAGGCGCATTTTGATGCTAGGGGCAAACACACATGTTCAGAGCAGCACACATGTGATCGGATCAGCCTTATTAGTTTGAATAAATACGGACAGCGCATCACCACTTCCATGCATTAGCCAAACCGAGGCTATTTTCCTGGGGATACAGGAACATCTTGTGAGTTTGGAGCCAGGGTCTGCACAGTTTCATTTAATTAATAATGCACTCTGTTCTACCTCCACCAGTTACAAAGACATGTTGGCTTATACACTGCACTCATTTTTTAAATTTATTGTTACTCTCTCACTCTCACAGTCTCATGGGACCACTTTACAGAGCGGTAGGCCTGGCAACTGGTCGACGCCATTATGTCACATCCCGTTTCAGTGGACACTTGAACATGCATCAGCATTATATTAAGTATCTCAGAGGTACCTATGTATTTGATGTGTATTTAGTGTTTTAGTTCAGCCCAAGTCCCATCTGCTAACATGGAGGAGGTGGAGCTTATGACCTATGCTGCAGCCAGTCACCAGGGAGAGCTCTACATGCTTTGGCTTCACTTTTGAAGAGCTGTTATGCCGTCCATCTTTATACAGTGTATGGTTTTAACATACAGATCTTTAACTTTTTGTCATTTCAGCATCAGTGCAGAAGCCTCAGCTTTATGCTCTTACACATAGCTTTGAGACGGGCGTGCCTAAGGTATGCCAACAGAGTGCGAGCAGCAGACTAGCCTCTTAACATCAAAAAAGTCACCTAAGTACATACAACAGAGTAAATGTGTTGCATTACTTGCCACCTTTGACACCCTCACAGTCCTCAAGCATCCCCAGCCATCTTGACTAAGCACTAAACAGCTCTGCTTTCAGAAGATCTAAAAGACTGCAAATGTGATTTTGGCAAGTTTTTGAAGTTTCAGTCCCGTTATATAAGGATCCTCTGCCTAAAAAGCCAGTGCTGTAACAACAGGTCCCCAACAGACATAAATTATTTACGATAATAAATAAACCTCAAAACACTTCAGTCTCCCCAAAAATGCGACAGTACTTCGGTATGGATGCTCTCTTAACATTGGACAACTTCTGGGGCCGGATCTGGGGCAGACTTACACTCACTCACTCAGCTCAGGAGTTAAAGGGATTTCCTTGAGTGAAGGAAAGAGAAGGGGTAACTACAGCAAACTGTGGTTTCTGAAGAAATAACTTCTAATCTAAAGTTGGCCCTGAAGTCTCTCAAGATTTTCTGAACAAACATAAACAGTCCTGAGCACATCTACACCAGGCTCATCAGGTTTTACTCTCCCTATCTGTTGTCCATTGTCAATCTGGTATGCAGCACTGTCGAGTAAAGCCAAGAGGGGGGAAACTAACCTTGTAAACTTGGTTGTACTTTGTAAAACGAATGTGTTTCTGCAGTATAACTGTGTAATTGACTCAGATAAAAATACCATCCCACTGTGACAAAGCACAACAAAGCAGTAAATACACAACACACAGACAAACCGCACAGGCATAACATTATGACCACTACCAGTCCTGTTGTGTCTAGTAATGTTCTTGGTGGGGGACTCTGGGTCCTATGGGTTGAGGGGAGGGGCCTCTGTGGATCACCCACAGATACTTGATCAGTTTGGGATCTAATGAATTTGGAGGCCACCTTGTGCTGTTCTTCATGTTTTTTGAGTTGTTCCTAAAGAGTTTTTGTGTGACCTGAGTGAGATCTTTTTGCAGACTAACGCACAAACATCAACTATAACCAAACCACAGTGCATGCTCTGGACATATTTGCTTTAACTTACTGGAAGGCAGAGCCCATCCTCTTCCCGTTTTCAGGAACTCCAGGATCTGGACAAACATCACCAGCAAGGCCACTTTGGCTCACTGAAAAAACAAAGGAAAACATAAATATGCATATATCTGTCTTATTCGGGGTAAATGGATTTACATCTTACTCACAAAATCTTGTCATATTTAGAGGCATGCACACAATACAGTATGTTGACAGGTAAATCATTAAATTTGCCCTCCTATCTCTTTCTATGGTAAGATGAAAGTGACAGGTGAAGAAATAGTTCTTGTGATTGTGAGAGCATCTGAGAGTTTTGACATATGAGATGACATTCAAGTGGTTAAGCTTAAATAGGATAACGTCAGCTGTGAGGAATGGCCCCAATTGTTGTTAAGAGTTCAAAGTAAATCAATCATCTTTTATATTTTAAAATAGATCTTTATATCTTAATCTGATTCAGGAACATCAAATACACAACCCTTAATATAAAAAAAAACACAGAAAAAAACAAGGTATTTTCTTTGGTGTTTGTTTTCCTACCTGACAGATATAACGAGAATAAAGATTTAACAAGATTTTTTGTGTGTGTGTGTGTGTTTTGAATCAAAGAGCAGCAGTGGACACATTACCACTGTTCACATTTTCATTAGTTGCCTATTGTAATTTACTCGTCTGTGAAGTCCAATACAATACAAAATAGACAAGTCTTAAATGTACCCTGACAAAAGGAAGTGGTAGGTCGTGATCAGAGTGGACAATCAGCCATCATGCATGATCATGAAAGAACAGTACATGGATCCTACAGTGGATTGTAGCCATGTGTGGGGCTGGTCTTCGGAAAAAGGTAAATCTGATACAACACATGAGCAACTCTGAACAATCAAGCAGACAGTTGCCCACTGGGTTGGTAAATAAGGTATATTCTGAACATTGCAGTTTAGCAATTTCAGTTTCTGAATTGCATCATCTCTTATGTGCTTTTTGGGGATATTACAGCAGAAACGAGTTGAGATGTCACCACCTGGAAGCCCAATTCATTCATTCTTAACAATAGTGATTTATGAAGACTTTTGAAAACCACTTCTTTTTGTTTGATTTTACCATTTCTTTTCATCATCAAGAGGGCCTTTTTTTGCTTCCTCTGAAGGATACCATAGCAGAAAATGTCTTCTGACCATGCCACGAGACCTAATTCATGACTTTGTTTCATTAAATCTTGATTATTGCATCATCTTGTCCTCATATCTGCCACAGAGCTGCAAGCACTACCATTCAGTACTGGAGCTAAACTACACTTCAATAAGTAGCAAGGAGATATTTCATTTTACATTGTAGCTAAATGCGAGACTAACCTATCATAACCTAGTATTGTCATCTATGATTGTTAACTTTACAGGCATTTTAAGTGTCTTCTTCAGATGTATAGTATTTTGGTCCTTTAGATCTTCAGCATGTTGCCGAACAGAGCTCTACGGTAATATACCAGAGATCAAAGATGCACTTGACATGATTCTTTGCATTAATAAAAGCTGTGGAAGCTTGAGGTGGTAGAGTAGCTAAGCTTAAATTTTTTTTTTATTTTTTGTGCTTTGCAGGTGTATTACTAGCAAACCATATCAGAGCAGTTTTGGGTCTGAAGTTGAGCAGTCATCATATTCCAGCTTCAAGTTGTTTTGTGTCACACTTTCTCAACAGTGTGTCGCTATCTTCATCGGTCCGTGTTTTTATGTACCGCATTTGATTAGATAAATATGTAGTCCCCATCTTGGAAACGGGCACAGTCTGAACAGAAAGTGAACTGTCGGAGCAAACGTACTATATCCTCATTTGCACCCACGTTGCTCAAAGAACACACTCATTTAATGTTTTGCTGGTTGTCTGTATGAGCAGTTCTCACTCTTTGCAATAGATCTGACAAAACACTTTCAGCTTTCCAGCACATGTAGGAACAGTAAGAACTGTGAATGACTTCATAATCAAAATGTTGTGAAGTTCTTAACAAATACTAAATATTTAACAAATGCAAACATGTAATGTGGAAATAACATGAAGAGTTAACAGAACCTTCCAGGAGAAATTAAATTGCAAGCAATTTGCATGAAATTAAAATGGCAGATAAATGTTCCAACCAGCACATGTATGGATTTAACCTAGAGAGCTGTTCTCCGTTATTGCTTTCAGCATCTCATTCCACCCTGTTTGTCTCATCTATCTCCGTAATCATTTTTTTTTTTCTTTTCCTTTAAAGGCACAGAGCACATGACAGATTTTGTTCAGCCTATATTTGGGATATTGCATTGGCTTTAGACTTTTCTCTGGCTGGGAGCATCTGTGGCACGCCTAAATCGTAATGTAAATGTAAATGAGACCAGACAACATGACAGGAACCAGTTTAGACCAGCTCTGTCTTAATGGAACACTGTGGATGAGTAATGATGGTTAGCAAGACACAAAAAATAAAGGGACAGGAAGGAGGGAATAAATAAAATGCAGAGAAATGAGGAGAATGCTGCAAAGAGGTCAGAGTAGCACAACTGAAAAAAAGAGATTATCTTGCGGGGGGTTGTAAAATATGACCAGGAAAAGGAGCCATCTCAGACCTCTTAACGCCTCTATTTTTTCTCTCTGCCCATCTTTTCCTTCATCTTTCCCTCTTGCTTCTTCCTGTTTTTCTAATCTGCATCTGTTCCCACTCACTCCTCCTTTCTACTTTTGTATGCACAGCATGCTCAGCCTGCCTTTTTTCTCACACACACATTAGCTGCAATTTACAAAAGGATGCCAAAGTTTTGTGCATCTTAGCATAAAAGATGGATGAATGATTTGCTGCCTTTGTGAGGTTGTGTTCCGTGTGAGCTGAGGCCTTTTGAGTGTATAGACGTGGCGTATGCATGCTTGTGCGAGATATGATGCAAACAGAACAAGCTGTCTTGTTGCTCTACTGTGTTTTTGATGTTCTGTCCCAAAATCACAGCACAAACACAATTTGGCTTTCACAATCTCGCATCACTTCCACTCATGTTCAGATGGCTTTACTGGCATCAAATACAAAGGTTCACGCTGCAGATACAAATCCAGCTCGAGCAAACAACATGAGATTGTTATAAAAAAAAAAGAAAAAAAAAGAGGAAGCTGACAAATATTACTGCTGGGCTTGTGTCAAAATTCCTCAAGCTGACTTAATCCTGCATTTGCACTTGAAAGGCCGTTCAACATTTAAACACAAGCTCGTGATGCGTAATGGCATTTCCATATCGTCAAAGTGTCTGCTGCAAACCTTTCATCTGCAAAATTCAACTTTTTAGAAAATTGTGGAAAAATAGATACATTTTCTTGTTGATGACTATTGATGCGTGTTGAACATGCCACTCTACCTTGAGACTAACTATTATGTCTATAGTCACCCTTGAGCGTGGGTGAGATAGCATAGTCCTGTGAAGGCCAATCTACTGCTGCATGGCCTCTGGAGTCATTTTCTAAAGAGGCATCAGTAAGAATTAAGACTGAATATGGCAAAAAAAACCATAAAGAGCTTATACAGCAACTTCAGTGAGGCCTAATGAATTATTGTACTTAGGAGCAATTTAAAGTAGCCTTTTTTTTAGCAGTTCAGTTTCAGCACTGTCTGAAAGTTATAAGCTCACTAGTTTGAGGTGAGAAGAATGTTTCAATACAAAACCGCCACTGCTCCAAAAAAAAAGAGGAAGTTTTTTTTTTTTTAAATGTGCAACTAAGCAATTTCCCAAGCAAGTACATATCAGTGACCACTGTGGGACACCACATGTTCTGCTGGGAAAACTTTTGGACCTGGCATTTGTGTGGATGTCACCAGAACAGGCACCCCCACCCCATAGCAATGACCATGGCCAGCAAGATGCAGCCTGACACAGAGACACACAAGAAAACGGTTAAGAAACAACTAAAAAAAAAAAAACATGAAAAACAGCACCAGCAGCAAGATGTTGACCTGGCTTCCAAATTCACTACATCGCACAAGGGTGACCTACATAATATTAGGATAATGTTAATAGGATAATGTTATGTCTGATCAGTGTACTATAGTTTGAAGGTACGTGACATTTTTAAGTAGCTTTCTTGCTGCATCAAAACACATTTCTTGAAGGAAGTGGTAGCACTAATGTTGTTAAGTTGTTATTTTTTTTGTGTGTGTGTGGACTTTTTATGCTACAAACACGGAAGCTAACAGCTCCAGTCATTCTGCATGTAACAAGCATAAAGAGCTTACGCAGCTGCTGCCAACAACACTATTCCTCTACGCTGCCAGACCAGAGGTGACACCTGTGTTCTTCTTAAGACATGAGTGTATCATGAACTATTAGTTCTGGCCGTCACAAATACTCAAGTGAGTCTAACACTACAACGTAACTTACAATTAAGGAAACTATCCATTACATTGAAATCAACATAATGTACTCCCACTCTTTTATTATTACTTCACTGGAGCTCTCACACAACACGCAACATCTTTTTCATTTAAAAAATGGAAACTGCAACAAACACATGTATAAATGTTGGAAGGCGTGAGGAATCAATGCTGTCACCACTGGTGTGGCTGCTGCATAGAGGTGCATGTGTATATAATGAGCAGCAGTACTAGCAACACTTTTACAGACGGTTATTTGGGTTAGATTATAATAACTTCAGGAACAAGGCCACACCTCATCATTCTGTTTCCCACATGTACCTATTAAGGTGGGTCTTAACCCTATTCAACCCCTATCATCCCCATCCCTCCAGTTTATTCACTTTCTCTTCCTTCTTTCATTATGGGAAACCAGCGGGAGATGGAACCAAAGCTTCCTGAGACATGCCTCCCTGGGTTCCTGCAAGTCCAAAGACCATAATCCATGTTTCTTTCAACCAGTCTCATCCCTTTCACCCCTCTTATTCATCCCCTCAACCCCCCTCATCCTCATCCCTCATCTATTTCCCTCAGGTCCCGTCTACCAATAAACTGCTTTAAATCCAATAAAGTTCTTGTCTTTGTTTGGAAATTCTTTGCTAGGAAAGACTTAAAAACAAGGCCAGTCTTATAAAAATGTGTCGTATTGAATGTATGTTGCAAGGCTGTGCATAAAGCTTGATACTTATTTTGCATTTACAGGAGTCTTGTGGCTGAGTTACAAACCACAGGCCGAGGGAATAGGAGAACAGTGAACCACTGGCAACATAAAGGCACATAAACACGTTTCGGATGTAGAACAACTGTTTAGTTTTTATGAACGTTGGCAGGTGAAATGCTGAAAAAGAAAACACACTAAGAGACAGCGAGATGGGATTCAAGGAGAGGCAGGGAGAGTGCAGGAGTGCATGTTTGTTTGTGTGTGTGTGTTTGCGTGATCAGCTGACATGTGTTTCAGGTAAGGGCTTTTGAGGTGCTCTTCAGATGCCTGCTGTACGAGGAGAGAAATGTGTGAAGTGCAATTTGTTGATATGCTCTCCTCCGCTGCCCTCTCCTCGTTGCCTCTTATCCACTATGTCTTCTCTTTCTCCTCCACCTTCTCATGCTCACAGGTCATTCAACCTGAGAGCTGAAGCCCTCAGTTATTTATTCCCTGACCCTTCACAAAGAAAAAAAACAAAACAACAAAAAAATTATAACGTAATGAAAAAAAAAAAAAATGCCATGACTGTGAGCATTAATCAAAACACATTAGCAGAGGTGATGTTCCCACTTTTAATTTTATCACTTGTAATTTCAAGTTGTACTTTTTTGCGTCACTTTCACTTGAGTAGACTGAAGCCACCTTTCCTGACAATCCTGTGAAAACACTGATTATAAATCACACTCTCACAATGATGATTCATTACAGTTCTAGGTCATTGTCTGGGGAGTAAAACTCCTTAATCACAATCTTTCAGCCCCTCTATAATTATGACACATCCTCAGCAGTGAGCTAATGCTACCGCTGTGAGAGGGCAACTACAAGATGGGTTGCTTTCATTGGAGCCGCTTTAAATTGTTTCCAGTTGCCGCTGATGCTATGCAGTTTTAGCATGTTCCCATCTTATCTTATTTACCTTTAAGGATCACACTGGTTTCTAGTCCTTATAAGAAGCTTCATTCATAAACATTCTAGACCATTTGCAAACTCATTTAAAACGTATTCTCATGTGTATGTCTATTAGACTGTGCTTTAATATAGGCTAGAGGCTGTTACAGTCAGTCTTTTAGATTATGATTCATAAGCGCTCCGTTCTCTAGACAGGTAAAACTCATTACCATCAGTCTCTGGTTCTTTCTAATGATTATATATTGCATAAAGACAGTAAACTCTCTGCCATAGAGTCATAATATTACAACTGGGAGTCATACAGTGTAAAGAAGTGTTATTCAAAGACTGGTTCAGGACCAAAACTAGACCTTAGCTTTACTTTTTCAATGCTTTAATGACCCTGGTTGCCAATCTGATGGCCTGTGTTGGGGTAACCTCACTGAGCCAATGTGAAAACCCACATTTGCTCTGCTTCGGTCATGTTTTCAATGAGCATGGGTCCCGTGGTGAGACATTTCTCATTGATGCCTAGAGCAGCAGAAGCTTAAGGAATCCCCTGGACTGCACAG
Source organism: Planiliza haematocheilus (assembly GCA_005024645.1). Taxonomy (NCBI): domain Eukaryota; kingdom Metazoa; phylum Chordata; class Actinopteri; order Mugiliformes; family Mugilidae; genus Planiliza; species Planiliza haematocheilus. The sequence continues at coordinate 8,148,364 of SRSE01000649.1, read as the reverse complement.
TTCACAGTCATTATCATTATTCTTTGGCTCCACATAATGATTACAAATAACAAAGCTCATTCTCTTAAGCGCTGCAATCATTTTACAAGTGGGATAGGTGCTTTTGAGAGTTTTCAAGCATAAATCTAAGCACCACCGGTGATTACTGTGGTTTTACATCACAAGGGGAAACGCACAGTAAGATCTGGGCCTTCAGCTACGTGAGGTTTTACTGCTTTAAGGATCAGAGGTCGTTTTGAATGTCACTCCATTTATAGACAAAGACAGAGTAGCACGTTTCTAAGGCTGTTGCATTGTAATTTATTTTACAATGTTTGTAGCCAGACACAACCAGCGAAAGAAAGAGAGGTACTTCACAGTAGGATTATTTTTTAGCGAATGCTCTTGTAAGAAGAAAAAAAAAAAAAAATAGCTTTGGACATTATTCACACGTGCTGTGTATTGGAATGCGTACACAGCATTAGCAAATGGGAGTAAAAGAGAGTGTGTGTGTGAGATCTGAACTCTTCCCCGCGGACCACATCATTGATAAATCTAATAAACTGATTTGCCCAAGGAACTCCTCACACGCAAGCACTGAAACACACAAACATCATGCTAGTTTAAAGTTCAATTGCAGCAACACACCAAGAGGCACACGACGAGCACGTTAATTGCAGCAGGGCATGCTTGGCTGAGCGTGTAAATCAGCAGAATTATTGATGAGGATTTTATTATGAAGTCAAATGCTACGCAATGGAAGAGGTATGAGTTGGAGCTTCCGTGATAATTAAGAGCTTGCGTCGCATGATGTGAATGCTCTTTTAGGGGCGTCTCCAAAAGATGCCAAGAAATACATCTTCCACCAGAGACGGTTGAGGTGTGTATGGTTAAATTCACAGTTTGGCTGTCTTTTGAACAGTACAGTGTTTATTTGGACTCACACTGCCTACCACTGACATGATGACTATTTTCTTGAGGTCAACACAGAAGCGCCCTTTCCTCCATCTCCTCTGGGGATCACCTAATCACACACTATACAAACAGAAGACCTTCACCTAATCTGACACGGTTTTCTTCCTCGTCTTCTTAAATAGCAACTGACTTATTCTAATCCCTGTACAAACAATAGCTTGTGAAGTTGGTTCATCATGTTTGAAGACACCACAAAGCTGAAACTGAGTAAATATTTGAATGCTTAAACACTTGCGAGCTTTCTTTTAAATTCCAAAGGAAAACATAAAAAGTGACACCTACTGAGCGCATTAGTTCCCAGCATTCAAACGAACAATTGGTGGAATAGTTTTAAATCATCTTGAAACTGTCACTGACAAAGCTTTGTGTTGCGCTTTTCCTTTGTGTTGATTGTGCTCTTTTTCCTGATAAACAGGATGAACAGCTTTCATTAAAGTTTTATTACAGAATTATTATCTACACTATGCTGCACACTGTCAGAGGTTATTTAAGCCGACACCTGCAAAACTACCAACACCAGTGAGAGACTTTAACATCTCTATGTGTTGAAATGATATTCTGTATTGTATTTACTTTACTTTTTTTTTTAGACTGTCATCAGACTGAAATGATATGAAAGAAAACACTGAGAGAAACATTAAAGATATATGTATGTGTGTGTGTGTATGCGTGTGTGTTTTTTTTCAGTGTTACTTAGCCCTCATTATTTTTCTTCAATAAACAACAGGACGGCATCTTTCCTGGCTTTACAGTCTCAGAAGCAAGCTGTTGCTGGTTTTCCCGTTAATGACTTCAGTGGCTCTTTCAGGATTCTCGGCTGCCCCTCCAGGGGGGATGAATATGATACAGTGGGAAGGCTTCCAGTTTTGAACCACAACACCAAGCCCCTAGACTCCACTTAGCTTTTGGAAATTTAGTTTCCATTATCCATTTCAGTGACAAACAGCAAAAAGGTGAACGTTGTGCTGAATTCAATTTCTTATGGTCTGTTGTCGGGCCCTCTTCCTAACACCAGGACAGATAGATGCACGGAGTTAAAATGAAGGAAACCATTGAAACAAAAACAAAACAGAGGTTTGGGCTGATGTCTTTTGGTATATAAACAAAATGGCTGAGGAAAGACAAAATGAGAAAATACCTATATAAATATATAGGAAATTTTCAGTGCAACCATTCTTTTCTGCTTTTCTACTTTTTCCTCTCTATAGTGTAATTCATATCCTTGTGCGGCGCAGCTCAGCACCCTATGCCGTAACCTGACGTGGACTGTAACAGATGCGACTGGTCTAAATGCATTTCCTTATTCACGAGTCTTAGCGCCCAGACAAGTACAGAGAGTTCTCTTTTGTTCAGGCTCCTACACACCATCTATTCAGATGTCTTCTCGATGTTTTGTGCTGCCGTGATTTCAGTGAAAGTAACTTCTGATCCATGCTTTCAACGGTGCAACCCCTGGCAGCGTAGGCTCCACATAGACCAGTTGCAGGAGTATAGGCCAAGCTTAAATCTTCATCTCACGAGACCACCACAGTTATTCTGTGGCACTATGCATGGTCTTGCCCATACATTGAGAATTCCAGACTAAACTATCAACCTTTAGATTGTTAAAATTATCTAAGCTAAGTTAAAACTAACTGTAGTGACCTGTTTATTAATTAAGCATTTATTCAGTATTAATTATATTATTGTGTAAATTGTATTAATGATTAACACATACATTAATCACTTTAATTACATTTTAATTATAGTACTATTGTACTTGCAGGTCTGGTACTCACTAAACTCAAATATAGAAGCAGCTTGTTCATTGCTGCTGCTTATTCAGAAGTCATCACAGGTCACATCTATTTGCATGGCTTGGTGGGTCCGTCTGCAATTAACTAAACTGGAGGAACAATTCAAACATGAGAAAAATAATATTTCTGAAGCTGCCACGGAAAGAAACCTGAAAAAGGAGCGCGTGGGGCTAATCCTTGTCTCATAGAAGGTCAACCTCACTGAAAAATAGATGAAATCACTGCTCCTGCCACATCAAAGATGGATGCATCCTGTGTGTCCTTGTGTACATACAGTATGTGCCTGTGTGCGTGTGTGTGCACACGTGGATGCGTGTGACAGGGTGCGTTTCAGCTTCACTTTAAAGGGGGTTGTCTAAATGACGTATGGAAACACTATCAACAACAACAAGACAAAAAGCAGAAGCCTGCAGTGTACTCACAGACAGCATTTTTGTGACTGGACTCTTTGCTGGGCATCATCTTCACCCCTCTGGACTTCAGCTCTATTGCTTTCTTCACTGCAGAGAGAGGGAAACACATGAAGGTTATTGTTTAAAATATGCAACAGTGGCAGAAATTAAAAATCAGAACTGGAGAAAGAAATTAGAAGAACGCAGACAAGTGGGGACAAGAGAGGGGAATAAGGGGGGAGATGAGCAAAGGAGAGGAGCAGCATTAAACTTTATTCCATCTATTTTATCCTAAGTGGCAGCACTACAGAGGATAACAGAAAAATCTGTGCTACAACTAAACTAAATTCCACTGAGAAGCAAACTTGGCATGAAAAGCGTATATCTATCCCTCTCACGCACACACACACAGTTGAAATAATGGAAGCACCAATGGCAAGGGTGAGAGAGCTGAGAAAGAGCGAGGGAGTAAAAAGAGATGGAGACAAGACAGGAAGTAAGGAAAGCATGAAAACAGATAGGCCTTGGATCACTGCGTCTTGTTTTGGGAATAGTGAATTAAATCTGAACTACCGCATGGAACAGTCTTCTTAAAAGAAACTAATTAAGCCTGATAACCAGTCTGTTAGATGACAGGAAGGGTCCAAGAAGTCCAGTCAGGTGATTTCAGACTTTTGTAGAGAACAAATGTCCTTTTGATGCAAAAATGTGAGCCGCTTTAAATGAAAAGGACTTGTGTTTCACATATGTGGATTAGATTGTAAATGTATCCAAAAGAATCGAGAAAAATCAACATATTCATACATTAAACGTCATCTAAGGGTCCGAGCCAGGAACAGTGGTGAGTTTAAAAGAGCATGGCCTACCTTGATACTGAGCGCTGAATCCTTTTCTTCTGTGGTTGCTGTCTGAGGTGAAATGGATCCGAAGCCAGTTCTTATTTGAGATCACAGGCGATGGCAGAGTCGTACCAGTCAGCCTAGGAGTAAGAAAATTAAAAATAATCCTTATTAAATGCGAAGCAAAAATCAGTCAAAACTTAAGACCTACTGGAATGCAGTTTTATAACTGGGATGGAACAGCCTGTCGTTGCAGTAACTTTTTGCTCCTTACTGTACTTATACCGTATTATTACAGAATCCAGCACAAGACACGGCAGATGGAAAGACATGGCATGATGTAACATAACTACAGCTGTTGCTGGAGCAAATCCACAGTATCCAGCTTTTCACACAGAATCCTGCTACAGCCACTTGTATGCTGCAGCTTGGTAAAGTTGTGCGATATATTCTCATATATGATGGTGAATATCATGCAGAAGACTAGAAGAAGATACAAAACATAGAGTATTTCATATAATGCAGTGCACAGACTTGTGAATAACAATGTGATCTAAATTACTTCCTCTGAGGATCTATACATAATAAGAATACCTATGGTGGAACAGGTGTCACTTTAATTTGTCCCACGAGATGCAAAGCCTGGCTGTAATTTAAAGGAGGTTTTTACAGAACTGGTTTAGAAAATGCAAATGTGGGAATTGAATGAGTGATATTATCCACTGCCAATATGATTACACCTGAACAAAAGGAGGAGAATGTGTGCAATTGTTCTGGGAACTTCCACACAATATATTACACTATGTACACCATGGGGACTATTCAGCAAATCTTTACTAAAGAAATGCATTTGGTAAGAGAAAGGCATTGGGTAAAGATGTCTAAATTATGATACAATGGATATTGGTTATGAAAAGAAGGTGTACATTATAATACTGGCCCATGTTATCCAGGCTTAGGACACACGTATCTACAATAAAGCTACATCATCACAGGAGCGGAAAGACAGTAGTAAAAAAGAGGTGCACGGCGAAAGTGAAGTAGAGGAAAGAAGTTCCGTATTAAAAAACAGTTTCTTAAGCATCACCACTAAGATGATGAGCTGGTTGCCTAGGGTAAGTCTTACATCAACTTTATCTCCTCTCACATTTTGTTACTGATGGCAATGCAAACAGTGGTTAAGAAAAAAAAAAGTTGGGGAAATAGTGCACTGGAACAAAAAGGGAAATGATGTAAACTGCTGGGAAGCCAATGTTCTAGCAGCATCCCTGGAGCAACAAGAGCCACTGTAACTGGCCTTTAATAATGCTGCAGGTATACTGAGCTGATAGAGAGAGTGACGGTGAGCGAGGAAGGAACAGAGATAAGGAAAAGGGCAGGGAGAAATATGAGAGGTGGTAAAAATATTAAGTGAACTTGTTAGAGGACCCTACTGAGGGCTTATTAAAGGAGACACTAAGTTCCATCTCTGTGAAGACAATAAACCCAACTGTAAACACGGCTGGGTTATCAAATTAAAAACGACAACTGGAGGGAAAGAGTAAGAGAAATGTGAAAGAGGAGACAAAAGGCAGAATAATATACAGAGTGGATGGCCACAGTGCTGTAGAACTATGTGTTACCTCACCGTGAGTCAATCAGTGAGGGTTGGTTAAATATGAATCTGTGTAAGTGTGGTATAACAGCACGAAATGCACTGCCTGGCCAAAAAAAAAAAAAAAAAGTCACCACCTGGATTTAACTAAGCAAATAGGTATGAGCCTCCTCTTGGATAATTACTGCATGGGTGATTATCTTTCAGCTGGCAACAACTCATTTACATGCACACAACTGATGCAATGAGTAGCTTCTCATTTCTTAAACAACCATGTCAAAAGACACATCCTGTGGTTGTGGAAAAGATGTTGAGGCAGTGCTGTGATCTGGGGTTGCTGCAGTTGCTCAGGTCTAGGTTCAGCAACATTATGTGTCCAAAGAATGAGGTCAGCTGACTACCTGAATATGCTGACTGGCCAGGTTATTCCATCAATGGATTTTTTTCTTCTCTGATGGCACGGACATATTCCAAGATGACAATGCCAGGATTCACCAGGCTCAGATTGTGAAAGAGTGGTTCAGGGAGCATGAGACATCATTTTCACACATGGATTGGCCACCACAGAGTCCAGACCTTAACCCCATTGAGAATCTTTGGGATGTGCTGGAGAAGGCTTTGTACAGTGGTCAGACTCTCCCATCATCAATACAAAATTAATGCAACACTGGATGGAAATAAATTTTATGACATTGCAAAAGCTTATCGAAACAATGCCACAGCAATTGTTTTTTTTAATCAAAGCTTTATTTTTTTTGGCCAGGCAGTGTAAGTGACATATGAAAATTGGAGTGAACACTTTTGAGAGCACTCTATAGTGCAGACGCTATAGCGGAAAGCAGCAAATACTGAATAAGGTGATTCATTTACAATTAGTATTTTGCACCTGGTTCTGACTTATGACCTGCATGTGTGGATGCGCAATCAAAACTCATATACTTTCCGACAGGCACCTACACAGCATCTTAAAAAATGGATTTTTAGTTCGGTACAACTTTATTATGAATTCCAAACTTGCATCGAGACCTTCTTCCAACCCAGCACAGTAGAGGGAAATGTACTTAGACAGCCTGTCTGGTATAAAAAATATATTTTTATGATGAAACAGCTTAATGTTACATAACTCTTAGACTGTGGTGTTTGTCTCAGACTAAAGTCAGTCTGAATTTGAAACAAAGCAGGGAAGAAAAATTAACATTACCCCAAGCAAACAATCTCATATCAAAAATTTCTCCATTACAAATGAGTATTTTAGAGCATATTAAATGTCTGGACATAGAATAAGAAGCGTTTTGTATCAGTCTGTCTTTAAATTAACATTAATAACGCAGATATTGGATTGCGAAATGCTGCTTATACGTGGTATTATATGGACAAATGTATATAGGATTAAATAAAGTTTTTGAATTTTAAATAGTTTGAAACATGCAAAAATATTTCCAATCCACGGCAGAGTAAATTAGACCCTGGTGGGCCGCCATAGTATTAACACAGTATTCGAAACACTGATCTGTGATTGACCCTTGACCCAACTCACAGCTGGGGAAATCAGGAAGGGATGCAGAAGTAGCCCCATGGGTGGCAAGCATAAACAAAACATTTTCGTTTCGGACAGTATTTCTCATTGTGTTGAAATACTAATAATAACATACACGTTTCCATGCTTCTAAGTGTATTAAATAAAATAAAAATTATACAGAACAGATATATAAAAGTGTGATTTATTTGCAATCAATCTTTAAATATGGAAATCATACGTTTAAATATTGGAATTTTTAATAATGCAATTCAGTACGCATTATTTTAGTCTGAAAAGCAATGAAACGGAAGTATGGAAGGGCTGTAAAATATCCTCAAATAAACTGCAGGAAGATCAAAACTCTGCTTCATGAAATATAGCTCATTACTTTCAATCACTAGAAATGTTCCTCTGAAACCAATTACTGCTAAACGGTGGCATTTTATACCATGTCATTATCATATTTGAATGGAACTGAAATAAACTCAGACATATTTTTATATTGTATCTTAGAGAGCAAAACGATTACCTGCTCCACATTACATTGTGAAATCACTGGTGCTACTGTATTGCTCTGAGCCTCTAGACATGCAAAACTGAGGTTATGCAATGGAAATGGACGATGGTAATATGACAATTTTTTTTTTTACTTATTACTCATTTAATATCTGCTCTGATAAACAGACTGTATAAATATACTGTAAAAAAGTCACTTACAATAACTAATGTGACATCTACTCACAACATTTATCTTGAGCTGATTCTAAACAACTCAGATTAACTGAAAACCTGAGCTACAGTGTGAGCTAGTTAATAACTGATCAAATTCAGACTTTCCAGAGAGCACTTCACGGAAAGCAGAGGTCACAGTGCATCTTCTGTAGCGTCGGGGGACTTGCAGAGTTATTGTTAGATGTTTAGTGCACTCTCTCTGATTGTAGGTAATGCTGGGACCAAATGATTATCCACTTTTCCCTTTTGGATTCTGTGTTATGCTGTGAGTTTATTTCATCCAGCTAGAAGAGAGTCTCAGACAGCGCGCCCTGAGGTACGCTGACAAGCTGAAGTGGTGAGTGGCACATAAAAGTTCATACCTGGCCTCTCCCAGTTTCTGAAACAGAACAGGCTTCAGAAAATCCTTTTCATGGCACCATCTACATTTATACTTGGCTGCCATTGTTAAGCACTGACGAGGGGTGCATCATCCTGAGGCTGAGTTCCTCATTATTAGTCCATGGTGCAATGTAACAGGCTGTTCACACAAGAAACAAGGATAGCTATGGCTTGTATTCATTCTCGCTGAAATCTTGCTTTGCACCCTTTGTACCTTCGACAGTCTAGTTCCTGGATCAAACAATTATCAGCTATATCAAAAACTAACGTTAAAACTAAGGCAATTATCAGCTTAAGTGATCTGAACTGTGAGCTGCAACTTGAGCCCCGTTTAACATTGTGGAGAAGCAACTACGTCAAATTAGCTATTAACTGCTTCTTTTACTGACAACTACCACTGACTCACTTTGATACTGAACAAATCTTAAAAGCCTGATGATTCTGAGTTTGTGAAGTGTTCCCATTTCTGCTCCAGGGGTGAGTCATATGGCGAGCTGCAGTTCATTTATTTATTTGTTTTTGAGCCAGTACTTTTTTACTTTTTGTAAAAAAATATTCCTTGCCACAATGCTTATTTGCAGTTAACAGTCATAAGTTAGTTAACAGTCACAAGAGCCAGATGTTGAGCTGCTGTGTGGATACAGGACGGGACTACTTGGACAGAATCAATGAATACATGTTGGCATGTTTAAGTAAAACTAAGCGCAAGTAAATGACATAAATAAACTCCTGAAAGGAAAAAAAAGAAAAAAGGGGAAGGGCAATTTGAAAAGTCGAGCGAGAAACCGAGTAAAAGTGCAAGATATGCTGCATCTCTTCCATTATTCATGGTGACTGGCCAGCTGCCTGACACTAGAGTGAGAGAGAAAGACCAGAGGTCAGAGAGGAGGAAGAATGAGGGATGACACTGAACTGAAAAGAAGAGCACCAAAGAGGCAGAGAGTAGAGAAGGAGGGCGAGAGCAATGGAAGTCTGAAAAAGGAAACAAAGGCTGCATCACAGTACTTAGGCCGCAACAGAGACGGAGGAGAGAGCAGAAACTTGAAGGACAGGTCGGACAGAAAAAAGCGAGTAGGTAAGATAACTTAGAGGGAGGACAGAAGCAGAGAAAACCCACATAAAAAATGCTTGCAGCAAAAAGCAGGGAATGATGGATGAAGAAAATAGGGAGGGAGGTGAAAGCGGGAAATTCACTTACACGAACCCGAGGAGAGAGGTTAGACTAACCGTGGAAGAGGTCAAAAATGATGAAAGGAGAGACAAGGAGGCACTCCTAAATGAGGTTGGACATTACAAATAGCAGATTCCATTGCTGGAAGAAGAAGAGTGATGGGGGAAAATGAGAAAAAGAAATGGGGAGGGAGGGAGGGGAGAAATAAAACCTGCGCGAAAAGAAAGAACTCAGGAGGACAAACCAAGAGTAAATTGTAGAGGAGGCAGAAAGGAGATGTTGCAGAACTAAAGCAGGAGGTGATGAGGGCACAGCAGAGAAGAAAAGAGGAGACGTTTGACAGACGTGTGAGAAGTAAACAGAAAAAGAAAAAGAAACCAACAGCAGATATCTGTTTGTCTACTGGCACTTCTCTCTGATTAGACCACCGGCTTTGTGGTGATATATGAACACAAAGACACAGACATACATTTAATCCCACTGGCCCAGCGTTGTTTTGGCCCTTACCCTCCCTATTGGCTGCTTGCATCGCTGGCAATACATTATCCTAACGCAATACCACTGTCGCACTTAGTGCTAGTCCCTGTGGATGTGAACATCTGCAAAACGGCAAAAAGGCACTGTAAAAATAAATGATCGGAAGAAAGTCTGAAAACTTAAAGCACATTATCTACAACAGATTGCTGTTTGTTCCGAGTACTAAGTGCAAAATCCTGGTACATTGCTACTTTTAATCTCATAGCACACCCACGCACTCACAAGGAAACACAAGCAGGGAATCATACAGCCAGCAAACATCATTTAAAATGTAAATGTGATAACGGGGCAAGAGAGGTATTTCAAAGTGGTGACAACCGTGTAAGAGGGGCCGAGAAAAAGTCGAGCAATGGAGAATAATGAGGAGGAGTAAAAGATGTACAAGCAGGAGAAGATCAGAAAACAGCGGATTCACAGGGAGGGCTGGGATGAGCTGCAACAGAGAGGGAAGCAAAACAGAAGGTAGACGAGAATCTGGGAGGTGAAAAAGATGGTGAAAATGGAGCTTATTTCTTAGTCAGATGTCACTGAACCCGCCGTGGAAAGGCTCTGAGGATGGACAAGGCTTATCCAAACATGCTGTGGGCTTGCTCTTTGAATTTTACCACTAAATATGTGAGTAAGAGGGTGTGTTCAAAAGATCAAGGAATCGCACACTTAAACCCTCCCGTGGAAACACACCAAGGTCCTAAAAAGAAATACAGACTGTCAGATTGTTCAACATACTTTGCTTCTGCTTTTTATTTTTTATAGCAACCAATAAAGTAATTTAAAATGAAAGAGTGTGTCTATCCGTGTGTGTGTGAGAATGAGCAGATTAGAGTTTGTGAAAAAATAGAGAAGCTGAAGGAAAGAGAAAACTAAAGAGGAAAGTCAATGTAAATTAAAGAGGAAAAAAGTTAATGCTTCATCATAGCCATAAGGATTCATCCTCTGGGGACCATGGATTTCATAGACAAATACATTTGCATTAAAATTCTCGGCTGCACCACACTTTTGAATCGTGTTTGCTATAAGGGTGGTATGCGCATATCATTATATGTTTGGGCAGACTAACTGAAACAGGGACAGGACCTCTTGCAGGTGTGCTGGATTAACGGCTCCAACTGATTTGCGGGTGATATTTTAATTTTCATGCGTGGCCATGTGCTACTCATTTTATTGGAATAACTGGCAATTATGGCTTTTCATTCTGTTCAGTGGAAGTCTGATTTGTTTAATGTTCATGTTCTGATTGATTCAACCACTCCTTTTAAATCAACATAAAGAAAACACTGCTAATTAAAATAAAGTCCTCAGTCCCAGTGATGATGTATTATAGTCATTGCGGTGACCAGTAAGGAACTAAATAAGATGCCAAAGAGGCCATGCCACTTGGATGTACAGCAAGGGCATCAGGTAGAGTCAGGATTCAATCACTAGTGGAAAATTACAGTTCTAACCCTGTTTTCTTTAAAGGACAAAGATTGAGAGGGGGAGGGGCAGTGGGCTGGGAAAGAGAGGTAAGGGTGCAGAAGGGAAGAGACGGGTTTATAACCTGCTGTAAACATTCATTAAAATGAAAAACATGATTCATTTAAAGGCACTACGGGAGAAACTCTGATTTAAACACAGCAGCTGTGACAACGTGACAGATAAAAGCCAACATTCCACGAAAAGTGGAAGTGGAAGTCACTATTTTCACAGATAAATCTGGATCATCTAATTCTTTTGTGGAAAACATGAGCAAACACATGAACTGACAGGAACTGACGACCTTCTCAAATGTACACAGAAATAGCTGCGTGACCTGCTGACATTTCACTTGTTAAATAGAGAAATAAAAAGAAGTACGCATGAGTCATGTGATAAAACCACTACAGCAGGCAGAGGTGATGAAAATACTTTGAGGTCCTATATAGTCTCTCTCTCTCTCTCTCTCTTTTCCTGACCCTGTCACACATTTCATCTCTCAGTTGACTGCTCTCATTCATTCACCCACCCTCTGTGCAGCCATTTCCTGATTTCACAAATAGTTCTGTATACATAAAGTTCACATGAAGTGCACTCCTCGTCCAGCTTGGCCTCATCCAGAATGCAGTTTTTTTTTCTCTCAGCAAGGCTGCAAGTTAGCTGCATGAAAACCAGGTACTGTTTGGACATAATCTTTCAGATTGGACTAAAGCAGTAGAAATGTAATGACCCATGGCGCGTGTCAGTGGACGGGATATTTTAGGCAGCAAGTGAACATTTTGTCCTCAAACGTGATGCGTTAGAAGCAGAAGAAATGGACAAGTGGAAGGATTTGATTGAGTTTAACAAGGGCGTGTGATGTAGTTGTGATGGCTAGACAACAGGGGCTGAGTTGGTCCACAGATGACCTACTGCAGCTCAGACTGCTGGAAAAAGATAATGCTGATAATGGTGCTAATAGAAAGCGCATTGGAGTTTGTTGCATAGAAGGCTGTGTAGTCACAGACCAGTAAGGGCACCCACTCTATACCCTGTCCACTAAGTGCCTACGAAGGGCAAGTATCATATGAATGGCTGGGGGCACATGGGTTGCTTACCTGGGGAACATATGACACCAGGATGCAAGGTACATCTCCTTGCCACCCATGTCCATATATGGACATGGATGCAGACCATATTGTATATATCGTATATATAGTAAATATATCAACACACACACCATATACATCTGCATGTGTGCACATGCACGTAGGCCCCGTTTGTCAGCATACGTGTATACGTGACAGCTAGTCAATCTGACATTCAACCTGCCAGCAAGCAGACAGGAACATGAAACAGGAAATTGCTTTTGGGACAGCCAATCAGAAAAAGCTCTCCGTAAACAGGAAGAACCCGTCACAGTGGCCCTGTCAGTTGTCAGTCACTTTCACAATGACCTGCCCTCACGCTTCAGTAAAAATGTCAGTCATTACTTAATCCCACCTCTGGAGAAAAGTACTTAGAAAAAAGTATCTGACTGAGCATGACAGAACATTTATTTAGTTTCTTTTGATATACATCATTATAAAAGTTTAGGCCCAGATCAATGGGTTTTCATTAAATATACAACATCTGGGTGGTGAAACATTTCTGGTTTGATTCCGACTTGGGAGCTTTGTTGTATAACCCTATCTCTCTTCGTTTCGACTCGACATTGGCAGTGGTACCAGTATTGTAATGGAAAAACGTTTCTTTTTTTAGCATCTTGTATGTCTTTGTAGTCGACACCTTCTTGGCTGTGGTGCCTAATTTCACAGGATATTATGGAGGCTCATCAAACAAACTGCCAAATTACCTCCTTCTCTTGTGCAGTACCGTTAGCAGGGTTTCTTTTTTTAGCGGACCAAATGATGTTAAGCTCTTAGAGATATTAAGACCAATAATTTGAAATATGAATGATCCAGTCAAAAGGCTTCAGTTGTTGCAGTCACCATTTCATATGTGAGAAAAATGTTGGGTGTACATGCTCGTTATCTTTCCCTGCATTGCAGAGGATGGGATGACAGTGGTCCTTGAATGTTATACTGTTAGAGCCAACCTTTTTGTGTGTGTGTGTGTGTGCATATGTGTGTACTTGAGTGTGTAATCTGTCCGAGCCTAGAGAAACGATCAACAGCTCACCCTGTCAGAAGGCCACTTAAGACCTGACACACACACACACACACACACACACACACACACACACACACACACACAAATGGTATCATGAGAACGCCATGGTTGATGCGTGCGCCTCGGCTGGTGACAGCACTAAACGTGCAATTATTCTCCATTCCTTTTGTTTCCATCTAGTGCTATTCTCTCTGCCTCTTTCACTTCACTTATTTTTCTGTCGAACTATTCATTCTGTGTCTTTGCCAGTTGCGCCGCAATCATGATCCATTTTCCGCACATGGACGACTTCAATTGCAGTCCCAAGATCATGAAAAGAGGGTGAGATTTAGGAGTGCATTGTTTGGACAAAGAATATTAATCTTTATTGATAAACGGTTTTGGAAAACTCCAGTGTTACTTTTTTACAGCTCGGGAAATCTTTTGGGACTCTTCTGCAGTCATAAAAGCGGCTGAAGAGGTGTTTAATTGACTTTTGAAACAAAGAATTAAAGAGAGAATAAGGGGACATGATTCTCTCCATCTGAACACCAAACTTTTAGCAAAAAAACTACCACATGTTTTGACATTGACTTAATTGGTTGGAGATGAACAATGTCAAATCCTTCCCAATTAAAATGCTGGTCTTCCTTGAAAAGTAGACATAAAATGTGACATTCAATAAAAAAGTACCACAATATATATGTCAATACAGAAAGAGGGTAGTATCGTATACCTTAAATCAAATCATGTTCTCCAAATATATATGCTATGCTGTCACACACATATGACACTGACTGAAACCCTGAAGCCATTCAAACATCCACAGTCAACTCGATTTCTGAGCAGCCCTGGCTAGCCGGCATCTCTGTTGTTATTACTGAGGGAGACCAAACAACTTTTTCACATTCCCCTGTCTAGATTTTCCCAGCAGTCACATCAACTTGAAATGGCGACAACCCCTGTATGCTTAGCCATTAGTCTGCAGCACTCCTGCAAAAGCTAACATCTGAGGCTTCGGCGGATATGTGAGATACGCTCTGAGCAAACCGACGTGAATTCCGACAGCGCTCTAAATTTAAAAAGCAGAGTGTGTTCTGGCACAACCGAGTGCCAATTTTCAAACACAACTACATAAACGGAGAGTGGAAAAAACACAACAATTTATCACCTTCCCAATGGGATCTGAATAAATCAGGAAAATCAACAAGACTCCTGTGCAGCTAATCAATCAGCAGTTGTATCTGTCCTTCCCAACAACATCATAAGTCCTCTTTTAATATTAAATGCCCCTCTTGAAAGAATACATGTTAGTGAAAATTGCATTGAATACAACAAGTGTTCCCCCCTAATGTGAACAAGCTAGTTAACGGAACAATAAAGCCTTTATGCTCGTAATGTTTTGAAAGCAGCATCCTGTGTCCCCACTGAATTTACAGGCCAATGAGGCCAACTTTGTTTCGATGGGATTCTGCCAGTGTTACACTCATTCTCATTCCTTAGATTTAAAACACAGAGGACATGTTTACTCACCTCTCGAATGTCATTTGTGATTGTGTATGCATATACAGTATGTGTGTCTGGGCTTTCATTATGTTTTTGTATGCCACTCAGCACATGCTGCCTCAGTCCTGCTGATTTTAACAAAGACTCTTGCATTCCACACCAAGACTATTTTTTTTCCACTCAGCTTTGTAGTCGGTGTCTCACCATATGCTTGGTGCTTCTGTTCCGCTGATTTCCAGGAAGTCGTATTTGTCCTCTAATAAGAAGTCACTGAAGACAAGGGCTATTGTGTCCCCGGGTTCAGCAAGGATTGACCACGTACAGTCCAGGTTGTTTTCATACTCTGCAGGATATCCAGGGCTGCTTATCGAACCTGCAGTGCCTCGTAGTGTACCACCACACGCTCCCTCCGCTGGTCAGAGATAGAAACAGAAGAACAAAGATTGAGAATGAATAGGAAACCTCCAATATACAGTACATGAATTTATCAGATTCTTCAGGGTTTGCTTGCTTGGATTTTCAATTTAATTTCTTCTTTCTTCTTGTATTTATGCAATTATTTGCCTTTTCCTTCTTTTTATGTGCATTTGTGCATTTGTCACATTGTTATACTGCACGTATGCACTGTCCTATTATTAGCCTTATTTGTTTTCATACTGGAGTACGTTGAATAGCTTAATTTCTTACTGCAAGAATCAATGCATAATTATTTAATGATTTAGCAACAGATGCATCTATAATGCACATACTTGCTACAAATATTACAAGTAAAACAACAACAATCTCCAAATCTATTTTCCATTATCATAGAGTTTTCAATAAACTTCATCTGCACATCCGCCACTCGCTGAACTGAGTTGTTCAGTGAAATACTGGCTCTGATGATGGTATCAAGGACAGATCCAGTCTCGTCTGTTGGCCAGCGATCCATTAGAAAGGCTTTACTTGAGAATTTTGAACTCCATCTGGTTCATATGATTGTTTCTTACATAATTTGACTCAGACCTTTCTGTGCTTTGGAAGTAATCAATACACCAGCGCATCCCTTCTTTCAGCTCCTGACCTCGTGTTAAGGTCTTTCAGTTCTCATGGCCTTTGCAATATTATCAAATCTTTTTTACCCACATTGATGTTTTATTTGTCGGCACTAAGCACTTCAATTCAACTGAACAGACTGCACAAGTGCTTCTCACAAAATGATCCTTTCTGTAATCATACAGTTTATAGTCTTAATAAAAGCCCCTAATTATGATGCTACCCAGCTATTAAAAACTATTTATTCAGTATATGGCACATCAATTAAGGGTGTGCTGTTTGTATCAGTCCATCTTTAAATTACTGTAATAAGTTATAGGTGGTTTTCTATGGACAAATGTATGTAAGACTAAATAAAGTATCAGTGAATAAAATGTATTTTAAGAACTGTTGAATTTCAATTTAACTTTGTGAACTAATACATGTTACATTTGGATATGTTTCCTCCAGTTTTGACCAAGTCTCTTTAAATAATTTTCAATCTCCACGGTCTAAAAGGGGGAGAGGTGCTTTCAGGAGCAACAGGAAAAACAATGCAAGCACAGTGCACATGCAAAGATATTTCTGCTTCGTTATGAGACCGTGGTGGAGTACATTAGATCCTGTGGATCACCATAGTATTATCATGGTATAGGAAACACTGTTGTACTCCTTCACACATTCCTATTATATACACTGATCCACATAAACCATCAATGGCAAATACGCTAGCTTGAAATAAACCAAGTTTTATTATCCTCAAACAGATACACTGATCAGCTACAACATTATGACCACTGACAGGAGAAGTAAATAACATTGACCATCTTGTGACAATACAATGTGCTCCTGGGAAAAGGAAACTTTTGGACCTGGCATTCATGTGGATGTTACTTAGAAATGTAGCACCCACCTAGACCAGACCAGACACCCCCACCCCATAGCAATGACACTCCTTGATGGCAGCAGCCATCCCCAGCAAGATACAGCCTGACACAGGCACACACAGGTCCTAGATCCCAAACTGATTAAGTATCTGTGGGATGCATTGGGACATGCCTGATCCTCAACCCATAGGACCCAAAGCCCCCCGCTAACAACACTTTGTAGCCACGGGACACCCTCAGAAGGCCCATGTCCATTCTCTGATGATTCACAACTGTTTTGGAGGCACAAGGGAGACTTACACAATATTAGGAAGGTGGTCATAATATTATGCCTGATCAGTGCATATTTTACTGATGATGTATTTTAATAATTACATAAAATAATAAAATAAAGAATAGAAAGAAAGAACATCTTACCTCTACAGAACGGAGACGGGAAGTCCCACTGTGCTCCACTGCCAGGTGATACAATGCATGTGAGGATACTGTGGCCCTCCAGCACATAACCTGACTCACAGCTGTAGCGGATCTTGTCCCCCATATTGTACCGTGAGCCATGAATGACTCCATTTGGAATGAGGCCCGGGGTGCCACATGTATGACTGGGCAGGACTGAAACAGAGAAACAGAAAGAGAAATGTTATTTTTTTAACTCTCCTGTACCAAATGATATCTCAAATAACCACATGCTTTTTGAATAGCCAAGTTAATCAGTGAACCACCTTAAAAAACAAGCAATCGCTATGGCGACAGCAGCAAGGAAAAACTCCCTTATATGGCGCAGAACACTGATCAAACAATGCTCTAATTATTGTTTTTAAGCAGTCATCTATATCCCATGAAATCACAGATGTAGCTTGAAAATCAATCAGATACTGTTCCCTAGAGCCTAAAAACATGTTAAATTGGCTGTGTGGTATTTAGATGCCTGGCTAGCATTTTGCCTCCAATGTGCATCTGTTGGTGTCCATTCTTAGATGACACCGCTCTAGCTACACACAGCTACAGGCAGCTCACGGTATAACTAGGCCAAAATCAACTATGACTGTAGCCAACACGCCTTAGCTTCGCAGAAGGGGCAGCAACACTGTGGCTGTAGTACAACCTGGACGAACTCCACGGTATCTAACCCCACCGCATGTTGTGTGTTATGTGTATTTGTGTAACTGGAGCATGCTAACTTGCTGGGTGTTTAATGTGTGTGTATGTGTCTGTCTATGGGCATGCACAGCTCAGCGTGTCCACATGCAAGGGGTATTCAGTAAGTCAGTCTGGGTGTTTGTGTACGCTGTTCCAATTAAACGCTAGCATGGTAATTAGACAAAGCTTCACCATGAGACCCTGAGAACTAGGACAGAGAAGAGAGGGAGAGGTGGGGGTGAGAGGATGACAAAAGGAGGGAGAAAGACGAGGAAAAAATTGAAAGGATGGTGAAGTGGCAGACACCTGAGAGGAAGAAGACGTGGTGGGAAAGACCAGAGACCGAATGATGGAATAAGGAACAGGGGAAGATGAGGAGGAAACAGGAAACACAAGATCCAGATACTCCAGTCAGTCAGGAAGGAGAGGTGAACTAATAGCAGTGGGCCCTGAACATGTATAATTTATCCTAATTGACTCATTATTTGGACTGTATGAAGTCATGCATCAGAGGCAAGTTACTCACACGCAGCTGACCATGCTGTCCTCTGAGCAAACAGGCTGCCTGCTTTGTTTTAATAAGGTGAGGCACACAATCCAAACCTTAAACTAAAGCACTGACCCAAGGATGGGAAGAAGGAAGGAAAGACGCAATGAAAAGAAGAGAGAATGAAAGGAATCGTGCGTCCGAGCCAAGTCATTAGTCACACTTACGTGACCGTGCAGTCCTGTGTCTGCCAAGCTGGCATGTTTAAAGAAAGTACCTGCCTGGTTTCCCCTCATTTAGACCGATGTCTGAGGAAGACATTTGAAACAATCAAGGGGTAATGTGAACGGATTACGTGTTTGCACGTATCGTTATGATTCGGCTTATCTGTTACTTAACTACAGATACATCTTTGTTCCAGCTCCAACCATTTAAATGTTGTTTTTGTGATGGATAACACACAGTGCTACTACATGGATCTGGTGAAGTGTGTATGAAGACTAGGCCACTTGAGGGTTATTTTCTCAAGTCCTGGCAGTTGCCATCTCCTGTTTGTAGAAGACTTTATAGTGATATATAGTATAAGTTTACTTGTAGGCTAGAGGTCATGGCTTTAAAATGTTCATTCATTCGTTTACTCATCTTCTGTAACAGCTTGTCCTGTGAAGGGTCACAGGGGCTGCTGGACCCTATCCCAGCTGTCATCAGGTAGAGGAGTACGCCCTGGACAGGCTGCCACTCTACCGCAAGACTGGTGCTAACCACTACGCCACTGTGCCGCCCACTTTAAAACATATTGAAATAAATCTTTCATAGTACATCCCTGTTTTGGTATCAAAGGAATAGAGTGACGTTTTTGGAAATGTGCTTATTTTCTATCTAACCAAGATTTTTCTTTAAATGTATATCTTGCCTTAGGGGGCTGTACAAACTGTGCAGCATAAGACATAAGATCTACCTCTCTGCTAAATAGCGAATTAGCATACTGCTCCACAATGTCAAACTACTCCTTTATAAACTCATATTACACAAACAATGCCTCAGTTTTTGAGATACATCAACCTTAGTGGCACCAGAACCAGAAAGTTACCAGAAAATTGCACATATTCAGCATCACTATAGCATTGTGAGCATCCACGTGGAGAGCAGAAACGGGCCCTTGTTCAGCACCACATACAAGACTTTTTAATAGGTCATAATATAGACAGTTCCCAGTGCTGAGATGGGTCCATTAAAGTTACTAAGAGTATCAGAGGAAATTTAAAAGTGTTTCACTTTAAATAAACAGTAATGTGTCTTTTTATTTCATTCACAAATTGAATCCATCTACTTTATTTAACACAAGAGATGCAACGGCTTTGTCATAAAGATGATACACTGTGGAATAAGACAAAGGTAAAATAATACTTATGTCTCCATTCTGTGCACGGGGTGTTAGCAGTGTTTAGTTTTATCAGTGGCGGGCCGTCGGGGCCTACAAAGCCTTCTCTGCTGGGCTAAACTTTATCAGAATCACCAATTTTTTTCAATTAATCTTATTAAATTTTTCCCAATAGCCTTTTCTTTTCATTTTATAGCTTGTCTGTCTCTCAGCTGCGGTGATTCCTGCAGTGTAACTTCACCTGTTGCCAGAGTGAAAGAAATCTGCCTGCCTGGGCATTCACAATTTAAACTGCAGGCGAAACACTTTGAAACACATTATAATGGTGCTGTTCCTTTAACCAATCACATTTCAAGTTCTTATTTTAAGGCCTTCTCTGTGGCCAGAGGTAGCGTCAGTGCTTTTGCTTTTTATGACTGGAGGGTCAGAGCGCCGCCCTGTTTAAGCCAAGCTAGCAGTTCGTTCAGCTACGAGCTCCACAAGTAAATTGTCCCCATTAACATTTTGATAGCTATTTTTTTAACCCACTATGGTAGAAGGAGGAGAGGTTATCGATTTGGTTGCAGATCTTCTTAGATAGCTTAGTTTCACAGTGGACTTTGGAGGAAAAGCTTGATATTGAGAAGAAAGGCCAGTCAATCCTGGAGCTTGCTGACACAGACAGGAAAACTTTCAGGACTGTGACTTTGAGCGCTGCTCTTGGTTGACAGGCTCAGAGGAGAACTCTAAATTGTTTCTAAAGTTCTGGTGAGTAAAATTAATTTAATTTCCATCTTTTATGTATATTTTAGCCATTTTATTGAGTTGGCAATGATGTTTCTGGTGAATTTGACAGATGTGGCACTGGTGCGTAGCTGTAGCGCAGCGGTGGCTGCAGTGACTGCGAGGTGAGTTTTTGAATTGTTTAAAGAGACCTTCTTGCTTTAGTAATGCATTCATCTTGCTACATGAGATATGATGCAGCTTCCTGTTTTATTGCATATCCGTATGTTGTTGATGGTTTCAATAGTAGTGGCATCAGAGGTGTTAAGAGGTGTTTTGAATAGGTGACATTGCACTGAAGGCCTTGGTGGAAAATGCATGGCCTGCCACTGAGATTTATGTATAGTGCAGAGGCTATATGTCCAAGTCGGTTTACTACCAAACTGTGTTGGCTGCTGTCTGTTTGCTTACCTCATGTCAACAAAGTGCAAGACTGTAGATGGGTTATTTTCACTACAAATTCATAAAGACAACAATATGAGATGTGTGCACAATGCTTTGCTTTGTTTGCCTTGTTTTGAAAAAGCAGTATGCATCCTCGTTTGACTATAGCGTCATGGCTGGGAAAGTTCAAATTAGCCATTTGCAGTTATATACAGTCGCGTAGTCATGCTGATTACTTAATATTGGATGAGTAGCTTTTTTTAAATTTTAATTATGCTAACCGTTTGGAAGCTGAGGCCATTTAGGTCATGTTACAGAAAGAAAAAAAATCTAATTCGGGACCAATCAGAACACAAAAAGCAGTCGTATGTGTTCAAGAAACCATTGTGCTTGTGCCGGCTGCGAGCTAATGGAGAGCACCGACAACAACGCAGGCTTCACGTTATCTCATCAAAAAAGAACATTTTGTGGGAATGAATAGACCAGAAGTACAACATGTAAAGTGGTCACAATACTGAAAATGTGTACCCACTTAGATACAAAACTGTATCTTTTGAAATTAAAAGCTTGTTGCTGAGGTATTTTCCAATAATGGTTCTGCTTGTCTTGCAAGTTAGTAGATAGAATCTAAGTTATCAAAATATATTTATCCTATACTCCTTTTTCCAGTTTGGTATACAATCCCAAGCCCACTCTTGTAGATGCACATGCTTGCAATGAAAGCTGTACATTGTCTTGGAGCAGCCACAACAGTCTGAGTTCTTACTGACTTCAGGGCCACGAGCTAGATGGTGTAGTTGGAGGTCATCTCGTGTTGTCTGTATAGTACTTGAGCAAGAGTTTATTCTTTTGCATCAGGCATTATCAATTGTGAAACTTGCTGCCTATGCAGCTGTTTGAGTCCTGGCATTTGTGTGCGTGCGTGTCTACTCAGTTTGAGTGATGATGGAGCCATGTTGTGCTTGTCCCTTCCAGCTCTTCACAGCCTCAGGGCAGGTCAGTGCATTGCTATAGCAACCCTAGGCCAGGGCAACATTTAAGTAGGGATGCAGAGATGATGAGAGACAGGTGATGAGAGCGAGGCCAAGAAATGAGAGTAACGTTCAGGAAGGGTGATGGGGAAAAAGACGAATGCAAAGAGGGAGGAAGAGAAAAAGTGAGGCGGGGAAGTACAAGTTACGATGAAAACTAAAGAACAAATGAAGGGTGACGGAAGTAAACAATGACAGCCAGAAGGAGTGAGGAAGTGAGGGAGACAGGAAGGGGTGGATGAGAGAGGTGTTGATAAAAGGCTTTTGTTAAATTATTAATGAATGATTATCAGAGCCATGCAGAATCCTTGTCCGTGGACAAAAGTATCCTATTTTCTGTTTGATCCTTTCTATTTTCTTCTTCCCTCCTCTAAGTAAATGAGTATGTTTCCAGAGTTCTCCAGCATTAGTAGCTCTTTCTCTATTACTGTCACACATCCACAACAAGCCAGTGCTACAGCAGGACACTAATTAAGCGATAACCCTTTGCTCCACTTAGTACAAAGCCAGCCTTCGGAGAATGTTTGTCCAAACAGACAAAGACGGATTCTTGTTGGTCTCAATGCAACTGCGAATATATTGACTTTAGACATAGCCTGTGCATCTAAACTGTGTCCAGAGTACAGTCCTAAAAAGGTTCCCTCCCACAATGTACATAAAGTGTACAGTATACGCTGTATAAATACTAAACCATAAACTAAAAATGGCATGGCATGAAAGAGGTTGCTTCTAGATAAAAGCCAACTGACACTTACTGTGCTACAAATGCACTAAAAAATAGCGAGACTTTCCAGCATAATGAATTAAGGAATAGGATTTTTCCACTAAAATGAATGTCCCTAAAAAACAATGTACAGCACAGTATAGATTAAAAAAATAAATGACAACTCAATAACACAGACTTTTTATAAAGTCATGTGCTGACACAGTTTGTGAGCTGTCACCCCTTGAAACTGTAAAATCAAGGGTCATTCCACCTCATTTTCTGACAGTGACAAAACAACTGAAGGTAAATATGTCTGCATCCAAATCATGTAACTTACTGCAAGCCAAAGCTGGAACAGATGTTTTGTCGAATCTAGTTTCTCATACCTGGCAAAAATCACTAATTTCTTGTTTGGTTTCCAGGGGGGCTGTAAAGTTAAAACCAAGCGGAACCAGAACAAATGTCAGCCCGTGTGCACATATTGCCAAACAGGGATTTGGACAGATGTTAACATTTGAAATCAGTCTGGGAGGATTCAGCTTTCAGAGAGATTAAAACTTTGGTGGACTAGTTAACTTTAAAATAATCCATTTCGTCTTAACTCAGAATTCGGGTTGGTTATAGCGCTGAATCCGAAATGTATTCAAGATGTTGGTCACAATACCAAAAACCTAGTAAACCTGCTGAAGAAAAAAGCTAAGGCTCTTTGTATATATATATAAAAAAATAAAAAAAACTACTGATACCCTGGTTCAATTGTTAGAAAAAGGTGCAGACAACATTATTTACCTTCCCACCAATCACTATTTTGAGTCTGGACAAAACACACCCCTTTCCACATCTCTGCTGGGACCCTGAGATCACACTGAAAGCTTCTCTCAATGGGCGCAATCCATAATCCATTAACACCTCTACCCAGTTCCCAGGGTGTACACGTATTAACAAACAGCAATTGCTATACTCCTTTAATCTGTGATTCTTGATGTAGAGCTGTTGCTGTTGGAAAGATTCCAAAGCCCCTGAGCTAAATGGACTCCCCAGCACAGTTAGTGCTCCCATGGTGTAGATGTATTAACAGCTCCACTGACATATAATACATAATAACTCTAACCAAACAAACTGTAATGGGGCTCCTGGCCAGTAGCGGCCATGGCTGATCGGAGGGCCCTCGCCACATGCTAGGCTCTCATAGTTTTAATATGTCAACAGGTTATGTGACATTTCAGGTGGCACTAACTCATTAATCAAAGACGGTAAAGGGGCAGTTCACTTCTAGTGCACACACACGCTCCAACTGAGGCCTCAATACGCACTTGTACCATACTAATATGGGATATGTGAAATAGACCACCAGGGGAAAGAGTAACTTTTTGTGTTCTGTAACATGATTACCAATTAATGATACAGTCAGCTAGTTTTGCTTGTGTTCACTATTTTCTAATTTTTTAGAGTTCAGTATTTAGGCTTTGAATGGATACACAGATATTGCAAACATGAATCGCTAATAGTAGTATGATTTCATACTGCAACATTCAACAGAAACAGCACCAGAGCACTCTAGGGTATGGCAAGGTAAAGTAAGGTAATTAGTCAATTATTGGAGATAATTATCAAGCAGAAATTGTAAGCGTCCGGCGTTCAGGTCTCCCCTTGCAGCACTTTAGCGTCACCTTAGGGAATTGTGACTTTTCACGGTTTATTGACCACAGTTTGATCAGTCAGTGAAGAAAAAAAAACAGCAGCATTTCATGTTATACCATTAAGTTCAGGCACAGATATGTACCATGTCCACAGCTCCGATCAGCCTAATGTTAGTCAGTAAAATCAATACTACTTTGGCTCCAGCAATAATCAAGCTTTCTGGCATAAACAACAGCGCTTGATACCAAGGGATATCTACCGCAAGGAAGTCAAATAAACATTGCATGGATGGTTCGCTTCATTTGGTTCTCATTCAAAGCAACATGCTGCACTGTACATCCCAATGATATTACAGATCAGAGCTTTCATTCCTGTATTTATTGCTTTGGGACACATGGAGCTGTTTATTATCTCAAATAGTGACTGCACTGTCCAAGATAATGAGAACAACATTTCTGAATTCCACTCAACAATTCTGGATGTAGGATTTTCCTTTTAAGTGTGCCAACCAGCAACGTTTCCAGCATTAATTCCCAACGATCACCAGTAAAGGAGGGCAATCAGAGTACAGACTTCACTTTGTTCTACAACACAGCAAATCCCATCAAATAAACCACAGCCTAATGAGTGAGGGTTTGCACAACACCAGTGGATTAGAACTTGGGTTTGTAATGGTAATACCAAACACTGCAGCAGCAAACCAAGTTGCATCCACATACAACTCTGCAGTCTGCTGCCCCGAGCTGAGAAGCAAACCACACTTAGCTGGAAAAAAAAGAGACTTCTTATAAGTTACATTTCTTTTCTGCTCCCTTGGAGTAAACGTATTAAAATGTATTAACACTGCCATTCCTATGTTCCCTTAGTGAAAATATATTAGCAGGGCAAGTGACATTTCCAGCAGGGCTTCTCATCAATCACCTGCTAAACAGAGTAATCACTGTAGCAGCTACACTCTGTTAAACACCAGCTCTCCTCAGCCTTTCCCGCTTGACTGTGGGACCAAGAAATATTGGATGGTAATATACAATATCCCCATCCTGTGAAGACCAGCATCCACATAATCACCAGGTATAGTATTTACCACCAGACTCTGAACTGAATCACAGGCATGCTGTGACACAGCAGCACTTTAAAACAAATGTTTAAACTTACATTGTTGTGTCTGCACCCAGTTTTCCATGCTCTGCAGCTGAATAATTAAAAAGATCGATGTTCTTCTTTTTTTGCTTATCTTGAACACAAAACTGATTCAGCCACAATGGATTGGCTTATTTTAAAGCAGCATAACAGATCTTAAAATCCTCATCGTAGACAGTGTACATCTAGCAAAGCCAATGTCAATGTTCAGAATTTGATACAAACCATATGAACACTGTATGCCATTGATGTTACAGGTTAAGTATACAGCAAATGTGTATACAGCAAGCTTCTGTTAGGTTTGAGCAGCAAAACCTCCCTTTTAGGTTCACAAAAAGATCATGGCTTGGTTTAAAAGAAACCACATGAACCACATGATTAAACATTTTACGAGGCAGACTTCTCCCAGCAAGCTCCCTCTTGCCATTTTCTTGGCTTCCATGGCCACAGTCGAAATATTTTAAGTGCACCTATTTCCACCTCTTCAGAAAGGTACAGGTCGGCCTCAGCGATTTAACCGCTATTGTCGTTTCCGGTGAGGTCCAGCTTAGTCAAATGAGAAACACAACGACTTCAGAACATTATCAAAGATAATCAAAGGCACAAATATCACAATGCTGACCTTTACTGACGGTGACTAAAGGAAAGAAAGTGAGGGGCTGCATCTGCCATGTCTGCCACCAGTAGAAAAGCTCTGCTGCATATTGTTTGCACATTGTTTTCATCAGCCATGTAAATAGCTAGTCATTAGTCATTTTGGAGTAAGGGCAAAACTGGGACTATCCTGTAAACATAGTCTGTGAGAATATCCAATATTCTTGCTCAGTTTAACTCTTTGCCCTTTATTTTGAACCCTAACCCTACTAAATACTCCACCACGATCCTCAGGTAGCTTCATAACCTGCTATGTTGTGTTGTGAGGGTATTTTATTATTTATTTATTTCATTTTCTCTGAGATTTAAGGGATAATTCATTATGGGTTCATTAATAAATGCACGCCCTTTTTTTATATACCATGGTGGTGTTTATCATAGCTTCTAGGATGCGTATTTTTTAATGCAGGCATTGCTGTAATTCCGACAAGGTTATTGTAGTTAAAGTAAGCAGGCAATGAATTTCTTTAGCTGAAAAGCTACTTTCATCTCAACTGTAATATAATTTCGCTACAGTAGAGACTCATCAACCCACAGCTCGGTGTGCCATTCTGCTGGGATACTCAGAGCAGTTAGTTATCAAATAATGATTCGCAACCTTTTCAGACCTGAAGTAGACAGGTTTATCTGCCGGCAGTAGCAACACTGTAGCAAAGAGAACCATTACTTCAAGACTGAACTTGTTAAATTGAAGCTTGAGGGATTCATGCTTAAGGCCTTTTTGCTTTCACAATTCAGTCCTCGTTTGCTCTGTTGAGATGGGCTTTGCCACCTCAGTTCTGTTCTCTCTTGCTCTCTGCCTCTTCTCTGGTCGTGAGCCAAGGGGCATTTCCCTTCAGTAACAAAGGGAGTTTCTTCATATTCCATGACAGGACTGAAACAGCTTTGAGTCCCCCATTTTAATTTCCGTGGACTGCCTCTATAAATGTGAATCGAGATTTGGGAGTTGCGTTAATAAATGCGGCTCACCTGCACTGTGAAGCCCTTAAGGTTTATCACTGTATCAGTGTTACTTCTGGGGCTACAAAGGATTTTGTCAGAAAAATGTGATACTGTAAAATGAATGCAAGATCATATTCCCAAGCCCAATTGAGGTTACTCTGAATTTAATCCTGAAAACTTTTTCAAAGTCAATAGGTTTACAGGAAACATATTAAAACCTTCTCTGATATGGATTTTTGTCTCTATTGTTAACGTGGAGACTTTCCAGTGTTTTTCTTCAGGTCTTAAATCCAGTTTGTGCTCTTCAGAGCAGACTGGCTACAGAAGAGAGCAGAGCATTAAAATAAGATGGGTGAGATGAGTAGGTCCCACTTAATGTAGGGATTAAGCTTATTCCTGAGACACTCCTATGGTGAATAACTCATAAGTGAACCAAACTATTAAATATGTGGATGGATAAAGATTAAGATCAATATTAGTTTGAGGTTCTCAGCAGTAGGTTAGCAGCAGGGTGCCATGAGCTGGCAGGAGTTGTCCTCAGTCATGTCCTAGACCTACTCTATAATTACCACTTAAGTTAAGGCAATTAGTCTATAAGAAGAGACTGAGACGGCGGTAATATTAAATCATCAACTGTTGTTATACAGTACAGCTGTGCAGACATGACAGCTTGGTGACAACATAACTACTCTGGTTAAATGTATTTTGACCATTTCTGCTATTGTATTGCTGGTTGATTAAACCAGCAATACAATATATTTTTTTAAGTTGTTTCTATTGTCTTATTTAAAAGGAATAACCATTAGAAATCGGGATGTTGTGATCGGTATCGCTAGGGATTTTAAAAATCGGAATCAAACCACGTCCGTGCAGCTTTCGGTTGGATAGCATTAAATCTGCAAAAATACATAAATAAATAAATCAAAGAAGAAGAGGAAGAAGAAAGGACTAATACTACTACTTCTTCTTTGATTTTAGTGGAGGCTGACTAATACCAAAGCTCATAAGGTCACATGTCTGAACATGTTTGCTGTGTGGAAAGATTTTACTCTGGAATATGAAGTCAGTCAGACTGAAATGTTGAAATTGTGCATTGTGGATGTTCAGGAGGACAGCTGGGATAGGCTCCAGCAGACCCCCGCGACCCTTAACAGGAATAAGTGGGTACAGAAGATGAATGAATGAATGAATGAATGAATGATGTTTAGTAGATGTTTATTTAATACCACCAACGTGATAAAAAAAAAAAAGAAAAATCATTACTGGAGTAGAAAATGCAGGTTTTCTTCAGTTGGAGCCTCTGGAGCCAAGGTATAAGCTACCCTGCACTATTAGCTTTGACAGCCCTATTTATTTTGCTTAATACAATCACACGGTGCACATGTGATGTATGAGAATACACGGAAGACAGGTAGAGCCTCTATGAATATCCAGGGAATTAGTTTATTCGGTATTTTGATTATTACCCCAACCGACGCTCAGAAAGATCGTATAGGCACATGACTATAATAAAAATAAAATGACAAAGTGACAATATATAGATATTGAAATGTCTAAAATCTTGTTTAATTATGTTACTGTCATTATTATTATCATGTGATTAATAATTTTGCACATGGTCTCTGATAAATCACTACAATAGACCAAACCAAATGTACTTTTGGGAACGTAGCCAATGTTTTTGGATAACAAAAAAAAAACCACAATGTTTTTGGATAACAAAAACATTGTTATTATCATTATTACTCATCATTATTACCTCATTGTTTTTATTTCCAAATGACAACAGCTGCAAAGACTACAACTGCAGAAAATACTACACGTCTCTTATTAAATTCTCGCAGCAGATGCCAAAAGTTTGGTGGTATGTGCAACAATAATAACACTATGACACTTTTGGGAACTGGCCAGCGGTTGCTATGGAAACAGTGGCCGAGCCTGAGGCTAGAGAGTGCTGCGGGGGACAAACAGGGGAAACATCAGTCAACCTCTGTATAACACAACACAGAACACATCCGCAGTTATTTGCTCCTAAAAGGAACATCTGCACTAAAGCAGTACTCGCATATGAAAATGTTTTGATCTGGCACACTTCAGCCTAGATTTGTAAATAAGTGCAAATAGCTTCCAAAATGATAATCTGGAGTCCTGAGACTTTAATCTGTGATACATCAGAGACACAGTCTTTTTTTTTCCAGAGCCCAGAAGCAACATTTTGATATAGCACAGTATTTTTAAAACACGCAGCATTAGTAATGGCTAATGGCTTTATTATTTTATTATTGCTCTTTTTTCTTTACTAATGGCTTTGCTGTATTTTTTTTTCTGTTTACTTTTAATTGCGTTAATAACAAAATTTCACTTCAAACTAAACAATGGAGCTGTTCATTTAAAATACTAAGAGTGACGCCGCACAGTCACTCTTAGTATTTGAAGTTATAGTAGGATAACATATAATGTTTTTCTAAAGGAAAAGATATGTAGTTCATGCAGTCAAAAAATAACTTTATGGCGGATCTCATGACTAATTCATACGGTACTTGAGAACTGAACTGTCTAGTTAATATGAAAGCAACCAGCAAAGGCGTAGTTTAATTGTGCCACTCACTCAGAGATGCATTACTGAAATGAAATAGTCATAAGTGCATCACAGAGATGACTTGAACAGGGAGAAAGCACATAGTCAGCAGACAAAATGTCAGTCCATCCGTCCGTCTTCCTAAACTTTGCTCAGGGCTCCATCAACCTTTCACAATAACCCCCAAAGGCCTCCACACCTCACCATACTAAAGAAAAGAGGGGCTGTAGATAAAATCGCAACTCATTCAGCCAGAAACCTCAAAATCTCTAAAAACCACATCCATCCCCAGCCTCTCATCACTCCCCCTCCACTGCTCCTCCCTTCCTCCGCTTCAAAGAGCGCTGCCAACACATCCTGTTCCATCTCTTTCCTTCCTGTCATCATTGCTATGACAACCCTGACCTGACCAGAGTTTGCATAGTAAGAGTGTCCTGCACTGAGGCTGTGCTGTGTCGGAGGGGACAGAAAGCACAAGAAAAAAACATCCCGCGCCTCATTAATACTCACATGTATGTACACATACACGTGGGCAGAGATCAGGAGTGTGAAATTCATCTTAATAAATCTATTACGTATAATTACTGTATGGGTGTGCAGATAAAGGGAAACAAACCAGCATGCTAGCTTAATCTTGTGTTGCACATGTGATGTATTACATCTATGCATGCAATGTTTTATTTTTATTTTGCAGTGCATGCCAGTCTGCAACAATTCAGTCAATAATCCTATTACAATGGGCCCATATCAGAGACTGAGGCTTGAGAGAAATGTGCAAAATTAAATCTTGCAGAATTAAACAGAACACTCTATATTAATATGTGACACACAGCTAATATGAAACACTTTGAATGGTAGCTAGAAAGGAATAGAAGAGAATAGAGTTGAATAGAATAGAATACAATAAGTGTTAATTGCTCAAACATTTGAATGGACATTAATCATTGCTGTCCCTGTTGCTTGTTGCACCTCTCTCTCTCTCTCTCTCTCTCCCTTTCTCATACTCACACAGACACACACACTGATCTAATGCATCTTCATTTAGTCTTGCTGTCCTCTGGGCACATTTACATCTGTCAACTCACTGTACAAAATGGATGGATGGGCTTGTGGTTTGTGTGTCTTTCTTCATGCTGCAGGTTTGCGTGAATCCATCTGTCTTCCTGTGTGTTTATGCATACATGGGTTGTGTATTTGTCTTTGCATATACGTCGAGACGATCCGCCTCTGTGTCTATATGAACGTATAAATATAGCTATTTGCCTCCGCCTTTGTTTCCTCACACTAATTCCTGCGTGTGCACAGACGTGCGTTTGTGTGTGCCTACATGCGTGCAAAAGAATCAATTTCCTTGGTAAGGGATAGTTCATGGTCCCCTGGGCACCACAGAATTGTGGGTAAACTCGATGTCGCAACTCTTCCCATATATCACCAGCGTGACACAAACAAAGATCTCCCCGTACACAAACACGCAATATGACGCTTTAATGTTATTGTGAGACGTTCATAACACAATCATAGCTCATGGGGAAAACCAGTATAGACGTAGGCAGTATAGATGTAGAAATTAGACATTATCAGTCACTGAAATGCAGAATTGTTCAGTTGCTGTACCATTGAAAGTAATGTGCTGCAAGCAAAAAGGCACAAAGGAGGTGATGCTTTATTTTTTTTGTCCAACAAAGATTGAATAGACTGGGATTGTGAAAAAGAAGCCTGCACTCTGTATATTGCATTGTGCATCACATCATCAACACCACTTCACGTATGGTAGATTTCAAACCAAAGAAGAAAAGGTCTGTTGCCTCCCCCGTTTGACAGATGATGTGAAGAAACATTATTTTGCAGGCTGAAGTGGATTTTAACAACTTAATTGGAATAATGGTTAAAAAAAAAATACCTCGTCATTATTCCTTACGCTTTCTTTTCTTTATTATCACGGCAATTTGTCCACTAAAATGCCAAGTAAAAGCTGAGACTTTGTTCAGGTAATTTTGATTATCTAAGCGTGAACCATCTGCATCATTGATTCTTCAGAAATTGACCCAATAAAAAAAATGAAGAATGATTACACTAATCTCGTCTTTAACTATACTGATTACCATTATGTTCGCTTATACTGCACAACTTTATGAGGTATTATTCAGTGTTTTTATATGACAATGTGAAATGTTCCCACTAAAAATGTGTGCCCAATCATACGTTTCCCTGTTCAGTTGGTCCTGCACTGTTTACCATATAGAAGTCGGCTATTGAAAAGTTTGGTCAGTATGCGACATGTTGTGCAGGTCTCACTCTGACCCCTAAGGACATAGACTTGAGACTGTTGGGATGTATGGTGTTATTTGATGCAAAAGCATTCTTAACGCATAAGAGTTTTCCAATTTAATTCCATTTCATTTCAATTCATTTTGTTTTTTATAAAGCATCAATAACAATCCAATCTGGTAGATTCAGGCTCTCGGTTCTGTAAAGCATCTTGAGACAGAGTGAGAACCAAGGCAGCGATGGTAAACAAAAAAGTTCCTTTTAACATGAAGAACCACTTGAAGCCGGCCGAGAAGAGAAAGAAAAAGAGAGAGGAGAAAGGAGAGGACTGGAGGAGAAGAGAGCAGCAGGAGGACGATATGTACATCTGTCCGGCTGATTAAAGCACACATGGAAGCATCTAATCATGACACATACGATAGTACAAGACATAGCTGATGTGTGCTAGATGAGAAGAAAAAAAAAAACACAACGGATAGAGCTAGTATTCAAAATATTGTAAAAAGGTTTAGTGGATACACAGAGTGCTCATAACCATACAGTTATAGTGACAAACAAAAGGAAAGAGGCAAACCATAAGAGGTATCATAAGCTGTTTGGAGAATTATGTAGTCAGGTAGGACTGGCTAGCTGTAAGGTCATAAAGACTGGGCAGCTTGATGAGGCCAGGACCACAGATGCGTAGTTTACAACTCCACAGATCAGAAACTCCTAGCTCCAAGCCAGAGACACTCACGAGAAAATGGGGGAGGGAAGGAACACGGAGAGAGGGATACACAGTTAATAACGTAACAATACTGCAGTAGTGCACATATGCATGGGTAGCAACAGAGGAGAGATTCACTTCCCATGGATGTTCAATCAGAGGAGGGTCATGGCCTTATTTGGCATATCTGGTAGGAATTTAATAGAAGAATATCAGTAATATGTGTCTTTGTCTCTGGTTGGAACAAATACGTTCTTTCTACAAATTAAGTTAATCTTACCGTTTTTTTTGTCTGTCAGCTTGAAATATGCTTAGTCCTTATAGAGTGAATTATGACCATCACTGAGGTGGCATTATACCCAATAAATCACTGGAGTCCACGCCTCCAAAAAACTCCCATCAGTCACAGTGTGACATCAATCCGACCAACAATGGACGTGGACAACCAGATCTTGCTGACTCGACTTCACCACTACAGAATGCTGCTGATGCTGGACCCGTGCAGCTGAACGAGAATCCTGCGCCAAGGAACTTTGTTTAGGAGGCAAAGCTGTGTTTCTGCTTTATTCTTCCACATACTGTCCCTGAAGTTTGAACTGCTCTGCTCTGTTTAATGCTGCCTTATTTATCATTACTTTCTAGCAGTCGTTCTGTCACTCAAGCAACGCTGTCACAGCAGGAGGCCCAGAACTTTCTGTTCTGCTCGATTAAAAGCCACTGGTGATGCTAACTCAACATTTCCTGCATCTGCTTTACCATAAATGTGAAAGCAGCGGTAGGCCTAGTGAACCCCAATGGAAAGTGTTGACGATGCCATTAAGGTCATACTGAAACTCTGCAAAGACAAAGTTGGGTTCATTACACCTCTGAGATAAAAAAAAAGAGGATCTGAAAAATAAAGGACTGACATACCACTTTATGATCACAATAAACATTAAAATATTCCGTAAGATCTATGCGAAGATGGTGTCAGATAACTCAAATGGTCAGACGTAGAGGTGCCCAAGCTATTTATATGCACACATAAAGCAAGATATAATAACTGACACTGACACTTGACAGCTAACAGTAGCTACGCTCTGCTTTCAAGGTCTGTACCTCTGCAATGCCAGTAAACCCACAGCATTATTGCTATCATTAGTTTCCATATTACCTTGCAGGTATAAGTTATTAAATACCAAACATGTTAGTATGCACACAGCTGCGAGCTAAAAGCTGAATCCAGATCTGCAAATCCCCACCACCGGATAATGTTGACTGATGACCAAGTCCCTGATCGAAATTTCTGCTTAGATGAGAATATATGATGTAAATACTGGTGTAAAGCTCAATAATTGTGTTAAGGGGTGTCAAGCTCTTGTCAAGGGCAGATGTCCTGCAGGTTTTTGTTCCCTGAAACTTAATGAGCCGCACTCTGTATCTGAGACTAAATGTGGCTCATTAACTATCGAAGAGGAACAAAAACACGGAGGACACGAGGACTGCAGCATCACTCATTCAGGAGGCAAACATGAACCAGCAGTTAAACGGAAAACAAAACAATCTAAAGCAGGAAACAGTCTAGAGCACAGTTCACTAAATGCCTCTATCGTATTACTTTCAGTATTGCAATGCAGAATACAGATTCCTGCTTATTTGAATGCAAGTCATTTAATCAGGGACAGATATCTTGTCTTTAGGTTAACACAGTTATCATACCCTGTTTACCTGAGCCTCCTGAAATAAAGACTAAATGCTTTCGGGTCATATGGCTACACATAATGTATAGTTTGTGTTTTGACAGGGGAAATCTGAAGAAATGTCCTCAACAATGAATGCACCTTCACATATAGGTATATTTAGGATTTGTTGTATGATGATGGAAGAAATGAAGGTTTTGCTTTGAGTCGGTTTATGTGTTTGTCTTGTTAGTAAAATGAAACTGAAGAGCTTATGAAAACCCTATGAGGACCTGCTTTTCAGTATTTTAATAAACAAAATAGATGTAATGTTTTGCTTTAAATTCAAATAACTTGGCAGGATGCACAAACTCAAATAAAGTAGCAAACATCTTCAGCCACGCTTTCAGTCTAAAAGTTATTGGAAAAGTGAATGCAGCACTTTTTTTGATGACGGTTTAGGCCAACATTACAGCTTACGTAAGTTGATGATACACTATTAAATCAATTTTTGTGTCTTTAGCAAAAATGCCAGACTTGATCTTTGCATCTGGTTCTATTCTACTCCACAAATACTAAGAGGTTACTTTGATGTCAGTGGCAGACCAGCTGCTTCACTGTTACTGTGTGTGTGTGTATATGTGTGTGTGTTCTCACAGCTTATCCCCAGCTTTCCTGTTCCGTCTGCCCACCTGTCTGTGTGTGTCTATGTGTGTTCCTCTGTGGGTGTTAACCATAAAAACAATGTAAGCCCTGTTAAACTTCCCCATATTTCAACTTTAACACTCTCATCTCAGCTCAATTTGTGTGTTCCAGTTGTTGTGTGTGGGTGAAAGATGAAGCAAGAGATAGACATTTCACGTAGAACTGCGCTCACCGCCGTTGTGTGTGAGAAAGTGTGTCCGTTAGTGTGTGTGCGAACTCGAATCATCGTGGGTTTGTGGGCGTTGCATGTATTCTAGATCAATACACGTTGTGTTTGGGGAAATAAACAACCCCTTCGGGGCTTTCTGTGCTACAGCTGAACACATACACACAAGCACGCACACAAAATACCCATGCTCTTAGTCCTCTGTGCTTAGGTGCTCCAACACATTTACAAGAAATATGGGGAACCGTGGTGAGGGTTGTGTAGTTCTTTGTAAATGTTTCTGGGTGTGTGTCTGTGATAAGCTCCCAGTCTTATAGTATGTTTGTTTAGGTGCATATGACTAGCTACAGCGTAAAACACATGATGTTTCACAGTCAGTAAAAACATCCCGGTGTCCTAGATTTTCAAATTGACACCGGGATGTTGTAGTGTGACACAAAAACAACAGAATTATGTCAAGAACAACCAACAAGCTCAAAGTCTCACCAAATATATAAACAGTTTCCTTAGCCCTGCTCTTAAGAGGCTGGGCATGGAACTCCGCTTCCTGCCCTGTGTCCACTCATGGGGCATTCAGGTGCAGTACTGAGCTATGAATCAGCTAGCTTTTGGAACCACTCCCAATACCCCAATGGGATAAATAAAGTGTAAAAACCAAGTTTGAAAAATGTGAACAGTTTAGCTGTCTGTGCAGTTAACTTCTGCACGTTCCACGGGTTCACATTCAATATGCATCAAAACGGCTGCACCAGGCACTTTCAATCAGCATCAAGAAAACAAGTTACAAGATTTTTTTGGAATGCTGTGGATATCCTGTGCTCTTTGCATCAGTATATTTTATGAGACATTTCATTTCCC
Organism: Planiliza haematocheilus; assembly: GCA_005024645.1. Lineage (NCBI taxonomy): Eukaryota > Metazoa > Chordata > Actinopteri > Mugiliformes > Mugilidae > Planiliza > Planiliza haematocheilus. The sequence continues at coordinate 8,112,253 of SRSE01000649.1, read as the reverse complement.
ATAATCTCTACACCAGTGATGTAAAACTCAAAGTTAGTATGACCCATAAAGCCACATTAATGAGAAATATGCTAGCTTGAAATAAACTAGATTTTTATTATCCTCTAACAGATACACAGATCAGCCAGAATATTAAAAACACTGACCGGATAAGTGAATAACATTGACCATCTTGTGGTAATCCGGTGTTCTGCTGGGAAACCTTTGGACATGGCATTCATGTGGATATTACTTAGACATGTACCACCCATCTAGACCAGACCAGGCACCCCCACCCCATAACAATGACACTCCTTGATGGCAGCAGCCATCCTCCAGGCAGGATGCCGCCTCCCCTCAACCCATAGGACCCCACTGACAACATTCTGTTACCAGGCACCACAGGACACCCTCAGAAGACCCATGTCCACTCTTTGATGAGTCACAACTGTTTTGTGGAGACCTATGCAATACTAGGAAGGTGGTCAAGTTATGCCTGATCAGTGTAAAATACCAAATAGTTATACCTTTTACAATAATGGTTTAACCTAGAGTCCGTTAAGTCTGTTAAGATTACTGGCAGCACTATGTATGTATGTAAGAAGAATATAGTGATATAGTGAATGGGTAGCTGTGTAAATGTAAATATAGAATGCAGTGATTGCTTTGATGACTCACATCATTGCATCATCAGTACAACAAGAAAAAAAAAATAATGATTTGGTTTCCGGCCTTGTCGCTTGTAATTACTTCAGATTTTCAGAAATTATTAATATTATGTTCTGAAAATGAAAAAGAAACATGTTTGCAAACTTTTGGGGTTACGGTTTTGCCCATTGGTTTTTGAAAGCGCCACAACTTCACAGCAAACACTAAAATGACCATAATGGAGTAAACAGAGCTGTGAAGTAATCTTTTAGAAACCCTACTGTTCCGTGTTACATTCCACCAAAATAAATCGCTCTGAGCCACATGACTGACTTGCTAAGATGCCCAAGATTCTAAATGAAAAGTATTTCATTTTGTACCGCTCTGTGGACTATCCAATGACTTGCACTCAAAACATATTTGAAGTTATGTCTGATGCAGTACTCCTTTGCGCATGTTGTTGTCTGTGTGATGGGTTTTGATGGCTCTATAGTGTTCTGACTGATTTGGTACCAAACATTTGTTGAAATTAAATAAAAATGAGATTTTTGGGGGACAGATGTCAAGAATGTGATGTGGTGCAAGTGGCATCTCATTCCCGTTCAGGTCTTGCATCAACATCCATTCTGGCCAATCAGATCACAGGTGACCAGCTTAAAGGACTGATGAAGCTACTCAGATGAGTGGTGAAATGTGGTGAAACATCTTCTCAAAAAAACTCTACAAGTCCATTTGCCATTTTTAAACACTTTTCAATAAAGGTGTGAACACACCTAGGACACACTAAAGAGCTCCGATACCTGACCACATTCAGAGGTGGTCTGGGTCACATGTGTCCACATTTCTTTGGGAGTGTGAACACACAATGCGTTCTGAGTCACTTTAAAGTTCTCCTACTCAATAGGGGTGCTCCTGTGTCAGTGGAGTTCTGCCTCATTTATTCAGAAAAAAAACAAAAAAAAACACAGCCGCTAGGCTATTTTATATCTGATCGCCTGAACAGGGAGAAGCACCGTAAGTGATGTCTGTTCATTAGTAATGAAAGCTAAAATATTTGGTATAAACAAGAATTAACAACTGAAAAGATTAAATATGAGTACACTGTGTGCGAGTATGTCACTAAATTACGTGTCAGCATGTGCAAGTTATGCATTTACTCATTCCCCGTGTCTTTGTTTACCTTTAATACCGGAGATTATGGTTGCATACGGAAACTTCGTACGTAGTTGAGTTTGTGCTGGTTTAACTCCTCTTTTAAACCACTTGTCTTCTCTCTAAACAAGTCCAGTTGTTTTTTAAGTTTACCATGACTTGGATGACTGAGAATGTTCACAGACAGAATACAATTAAATTATCTGGGTGTCTCAATTTCCAAGACTTTAAAATATCAAACTGGCCTCGCAGCACAACAAATGGGTACGGTCTTTACCTGCTAAAATATCAGAATGCAGTGGCAGCTGCCATTTATTACGAATGGGATTTCGGACCCAGATGCAGAACTAGAGAGGCAGAGGCAGGAGTAGGCGAAAGGATCTTTTTAATTAACAAAAGAAAAACACTTCCAAAAACCAAGGGCGCTGCTGACCGAGCAGGAAATCAAAAAAAAAAAAAAAAACTCAAAACACGATACATGGTCTACATGAAGTAACATGAAGAGTAGTATGACGCGACAAAGAACACAGGGGAAAGCAGGGCTATACGTATATACACACACACGAGGAACAGAGTGACAAGACACAGGTGAAGCAAATCAACAAATGAGACCAGGTGAAACCAATGAGCTAATCAAAAGGAACACACAGACATGACAAACAGGAAATCAAAGAACTTAACAAAATAAAACAGGAACAAACATATGAACATTGACTGAAAAAAGACAAGAGATGAAAGACGAAAGACATGACAGAAAACCAGAACACGACAACTGCAGCCGACCACTTGGTTTTAATAGTGTGCATGATGAGGCAAAGAGAAATCCATGCAGAAAAATACTGAACACATCCAGGTTTACATTACTTTACCTGTGGAGCCAGTCACCTTATAAAGCATTTCCAGTAAACAAGCAGCAAACAGAAAGCCTAACTGGATCATACAAGAGCACGCAACATCAAGATTAAAACACGCGTTTCCAACAAGATATCAGCAATTTACTAAATCTCATTTACTAGGCCGGAAAAAAATACATCTGCAGTGCACACACACACACAGATATAAATCATAGTTACATGATAATATATATTATAGTTCATTATCCAACAGGGCAGGGACTATTAATCATCTCTACACAGGCGTGGGAGTGTGTGCGTATTTCACATCATAAAACAAAAGATCAGTGTGCAACAGTATAGAAGCTGTGTGAGCAGCGTAAGTGCTGGTGTTTATGTGTTAGCTTACGTGCACGCACACATTAACAATGTGATATTAAAGGTCAGTGTGTGTGTACGTGTTAATACCTTTAAAACAATGAGTCTGCATTTTAGCATATCATTTAGTGCGCATGTCTATAAAAAATACCTCTCAGCCTGTGTGTGTGTGTGCGTGTACTACTAGATGTGTGTCTCCCGGAGCAGGCAAGATCATCTCAGAAGATGGATGGTGTGAGCCTGAACCGTGCAACTATTCCACGTTGAACGCACCTTGGTTTTACAGTACTTTGCGGCTTTTTATAACATTTTACGGTGTTTCCATTTAAATAGTGTTCAGTCCAGAGAAAACCAGTTCTACGCTTGGAGAAACTCAAATCCCGTCTCGCACATGCATATCTACGCACGCACGCACACACACGACCTGTTAAATAAAATAGGTTTGGCAGTGTGACAAGCCATAGTGGGCTAAATGACAGACACAATCATTCACTCCTCTGTCACATGTACCCCTGACACTCAGACACACATCCGAAAAGACAGCCACACATACACAGAATGCCGGCACACACATGCACACAATCATTCATTGATTCATTAACCACTATGTTTCATCCATCCATCTTTCAGCAGAGGGTGAAGGACAGCTGGAGCAACGGAGGGATAGAAGAAGAAAGAGTGGAAAAGGACAAATAAAAAAACTGCGGAAACATGAAGCAGAAAATGACAGCGGGAGAGTGATGCTGTTATAATACAGACCAGGAAAAACAGAGCATAAAAAATTATTTTTGAAAAATGAAAGCGAGAAGCCGATATCGAGAATGAGAGGAGAGGGATGGAAAATGAAAAACGAGAGATCGGTGGAGGAGCCTTTAAGGAAGAGAGGAGGGAGGGTGCGTCGAGGGGATGCGAGAGGCGAGCGCAGCAGAGAGGAATTTTTGATGTTCTCGTGTGAAACATGTCACGTAAAAAATAAAATAATAATAATTTAAAAAAAAAACAACGGGAGGAGAATAATTACAAGCATCTCAGAAAACCGCCAGCTTTCACACTCATCCAAACAATACACATGCACCCACGTGTGAATGAAAAGCAACCAAATCTGAATACATTAAAAATCAACTGCGCCTGTAGCCCACACAAGAACAGTCTGTCCCTTATCTTCTTCTGCAGATTACATTTCTGACAAAATCGTGACAGAGGTGGAAAATGAAAAGAGACTGATGAGAAAAGTACTCATTTTAATACTAATAATGAAAACACAAAAACAGATAAAAGATGTTACTGCTGTGTGCTATTCGGCTAACATCCTCTTTTTCTTCTTCTTATTATTATGCAGTTACAATGGCTCAGTATATACAGCATATACAGTACAATAGTTGTTTGGCAGTAAACCACTCGCTATAAACAACTGTAATAAAAATAATAAAACGGAGTGTAAAGTAAAAAAAATTGCTAGAATGTATTAAATATTGACACTATGTTGTTATTATTATTGGCTCCAGTAAAACCAGGCTACAATACGTTTATCATAACCTTACAAAAATTTAGAAAAGAGGATCTTGAAGTTAAATTACCGCATTTGATTTTGAATACAATCTTAATAAACTGAAGTATATCTTGTGTTTTACTAAAATACTAAAGTGTGTTTACTTTTCTGTCCGTATGTGAGCAGCTCAGATTTATCTCTACTTGTCACACCCTCATCATTAAACAGCTGCATTCAATCTTATATTTTCTATCTGAAACATTAAATTCATTCCATGTTAACAGATGCAACACAAACTACAGTGGGACATTAATCTTGACCAAAGTTATTGTACATTCTCAAAGACAAAATAATACCCCTCTTCCTCACCAAAAAGTCTGATGCTGATTACACCCTGTGCATTATTACAGACATTATTTTATCATACCTGCAAGCATTTAAGCGACAGCAGTCCCCTTCATAATATCACTTTTGTGCTGAAAACACTCACTGAGTTTGAGCTGCAGCACTGGAGAATAACTACACAGAGTTTCTCAAGTACCGTTTAAGTACAAATCTGTGACCTCTAATCAAGTACATTTTAAGAAGGAAGTATTGTACTTTGGCCCACAGATATATTGTCTTGGTATAGATTCTGTAGTTATTTTTCAGGGTTCTGCTTAGCAGAATGTGTGTGTTTTGTAATATGGCATTTATACAGTCTAATGTCATCATTATAATGTACCACTTTAGAGGTTTAGATCCTGTTTTAAGACTCCTAGTGAATGAAAAGGGTAATGCAGCGTCTTGGAACACCACCACTTAAGGTTCATTTAAAGTACTGCAGGATATAGATACTGTAACCTATGCATGTAGCCTACGCCAGTTCAAGCCATTTCTCCTCAGTCTGGCTTGCGCTGTAAAAACGCCATCCAAACACTAGACTGCACTGTGTCTTTTTTGCCAGTTAATTGCTGTGTTAATTTTTGCTTCCACTTCCTGCTTCACTTTCAATAATTGCAAAGGAAATTTTCGCCAAAATGTCACTGATGATTTGATCTCCAAATCTCCTCAGTTAAACTTTCTTCAATCCAAAACAATCAATTTGAAAACTGCGGTGAATCACAGCTCTTGTGTCCTCTGTTGCCATAATGTGTATTTCTGAGGAGGTGCAAGTCAGCCTACGGCGGTAGTCTGTGTAGGGTCTGGGCTGTCGCCGTAGCTACAGCGTTAATTTGACACAAAAGCATAAACCAGCTATTAGTGTGGCCTGCACGCTGCCTGACCTCACACCTTTAGTGCATGATGCTAAGGCTAAGCCTGCACCATTAGGATGCTGTTTCCTTTGTTCATTTGAGGATTTAAGTTGTATCAGAAGCTTCAAGTTGATGCTCTTGGCCAGCTTTACTGTGCTGTGCGTTCAGAACAAGCACAGTCTTTTTCAACTACATACCGCTTGTTTGCTGTAACTATGTCCTTGTCAATGCTGAATATTTATGTTTTGGCTGCACATGCCTGTGTGTGTGTAATTGTCTCTATACGTAGTCGCAATTTGACAGCCAACAGTCTGTGTTTCTGCCCTACTGAGGGTGTCTGGTTCAAATATAATTCTTTTTTAAAACAGTAAATAGCAACTTCAGATCATAATTTAAGCAACTTCCTTAGCTCCCTTCACCAAGCAAATTTGTTTCCAGTTTCTATACTCAGTGAACTACAAACTGACCTCAAGCTGGGTTCTTTTATTTATCTTAGAGACGTTGAGCTTTCATTATCTGCTGTTTTTGACTCTGTAATTGTTCTGTTTCTTTCTTGGGTTGATCTTGTTTGTGTCGTGTCTGTATGCTGATTGTGTGCTTCTCTGATTATGAATGTTTGCCTGATTATAAATGTTTCATGTTCATGTTCAGGTCTCACTCAGAAAAGAGATCTCAACCTCAATCAGACTACATGATTAAATAACGTTTACAATGCATGCCATTACACTGAATGAGTCTGTGTGTCTGAGAACCATTAAGGCCAGTAAGTCTCTTATTTTAGAATCGAAAAAAAAAAGAAAAAAAAAACACTGGGCCCAGGGAGTATAAGTTTCATGTGATTAGCATCTTTGTTGTTCCACTTCTGCTAATATTTCAGCCAAATACCCAGCAGCCTGGGCACAGCACTGGCATGTTGGATTGCAAATTGCATGTAATTCATTGTGTACCAAAGGTAAATAGCTGAGGCGTATCCAAAGCCTGGTGGCAGCGCCAGTGTTGCTTTCCATCATATGCGTCTGGTGTTGAGTCAGCGCAGCAGCAACCCTGTGACATCGCCACTGAACACAGCATACAGGTCAGAAAATACTCATCCCATTTTTCTGTTGATTAAATTTCACAGCCAAGGGTCAGTGGTTTATTGGGCAACGTCAACAGTGACCGGATCTTGTTAGAGTGACTGAAATGCGTCTCATTTTAGTCAAGGGAATGTAGCTAATTCATTTGTCACCAGGTCACAGAAGCCAGAAGATTTCACCAGGCAGTTCTATTCATAGGAGCGAATATGTCACAGTTAACAAACAAATAAACAAACAAACAAAAAAGACTTAAGAATTCTGATCATCAGCTACCTCTTTTAGAGGTTATTTTTTTAATGTCCTTTGCAAAGCCTTTGTAAACCCTGGAGGTGAGTCCTGACAAACTGTACACATGTGTCTGTTCATGACATACATCACAGGGATATGTGCAAAAAATATCACAGCTACCCTCCCCATGTGGACTCTATGTTTACAAAGAATCAGCAAATATTACACTTAATCACTGGGTCATGAAAAGAATTTTGAAAACCATATGCTATGCTACTAGACAATAGGGATTGTACCGACTAGTCGACTAGACAACTTTGCTGCTGTGCCATGAAGCTTTAAGCAGGAAGTCAACTAATCGCTACAATTACATGACAATAACAACACGGACGTCTCCGAGAAGACAGATGAGGAGTCCAGTGGAGTCATTGCAGTAAACTAGCAGCAGTTCATCAAGTGTTTGGAAAACTTCACTAAAGAAGCCCATACTGTGACATGTAGAATATGTAAGTCAGTCCTGAAATACAACAAAGTACTGCTGCAATGCACACTTATCTGAAAAGGCTTCTGCTAACACTAGTAGAGGAACAATCCAAATCTTCTCGACAGCAGTCAGTTAACAGCTACATTAGATTATCTCACAACATGCTGTAAAGTACTATTAAATGCTATTGATGGTGCCATGTATACATATACATATCTGCAGCGCACAGTGTTGATAAGCTCATGTGTTTATCTTCAGTTCTGTTCTATTAGTTGAAACGTTTTTTTTCTTGTATTTTGTTTGTTCCGTTTTTTTTTGCCGAGTGAGAGCTGCATATTAGTGTCAGACTTATAGATTTCACTGTTGCAAAGCATAATTTTCTGCTGCGTTTGTATGTGTGACGTCATCGAGTAGTTGACATTAACGCGGCTTTCACCACATATTACTTTTTTAAAAAAATCTTTAAAAACAACACTCCTGGAACACAGCCCTGCAGTAGACTGGTGACCAGGGTGTACCCCACCTCGCGTCCGATGACAGTTTGGAGAGGCTCCCCCCTCCCCCCCAGCGACCCTTCACAGGACAAGAGGTTGCAGAACATGAATGAATGAATGAATGTGTCCTGGAACACACAGAAATTCTTCAAGGAAATATATTACTCCTGTAAATTACACTTCTTTAGTTATACAACTACTCTGAGGGTTCAACAAATCCTTGAAACTGAAGATGTGCCACTTTGATTGTTTTTTTATTGATTTCTGAGTTTTTGTGTGAAGTTGAAAAGACAATTTAACAATATCTTGCTGCTGTAAAAGTAAAGAAAAATACTTCAAGGAAACTGTATTTTTTTCCTATTTGGAACAAATTTCTCTCTTTTGATTTTTCTTTTTTTTTATCTGTATGCCATAAGAGCAAAAATATCATGCTGAAAAGTAGCCAACACTGTCTGCAGACTTCTATGGAAGTGTGAGGACTCAGGTCACACCGCGTCAAAAACATCATGTCGTCATATTAGGGAGAAACGTAAGACTGCATCGATTGCTGAGATCAAACTGGGCCGCCGTGCTACACGGGACGAAATTACAGGAACAGGCAGTGTCAGGGTAGCGTCAAAGCCTGCACAAGACACCAACAGTAGAGAAATCACATTTAGAGAGCTAAATGTGGACAAACAAATGTTTGAATAATGACGATTAATCAGTCGACAGTGTGACTTTTTGCAGCTTCCAGAAAACTGCAGTGAACAGAGACAGATATTTCCCACAGAAGTTGCTGGAGACTGAAAATGAGTTAAAAGGAGAGTGACTAGAATTAAAACTAGAACTAAAAACTAGAATTACATTCATCGGGTGTTTTTTGCATGTGTAACAAAAAAATTTGACTACTTTGATAGCTAATAGATGAATATGAAAATAATAAACTCACTCATTAATTAGCTACATAAAGGTCATATCCATGTAGTTTGTTAAGTTGTTGTCATCTTTGGGCAACTTAACATTTAAGATCTTTTGGACAACACATTACAAGTGTAAGCATACAGTATATGACTTAAACCGCTGTATTTACAAGTCAAAAGTTCAACACAGAGCAAATATCACCTTAGCTTCTGTACAACAGATAAAACACTGTAAATGTGTTTCAGCCCTGCATGCACCTCTGCATTTAATGAGTGTTCATCGATGGCCGATAGTGTGTGTGTGTGTGTGTGTGTGTGTTTGGCTGAGGCGCCACCTACGCTGCACTTATAAGAAGTACACAACACTGTGAAAGGGTGTTTAAACTTTCAAGCCTCTTCTCCAGGAGCGGCGTACGTGTGCGTTATGTGTCTGTGCATGTGTGTGTGTGTCAAAGTGAGTGCGAGAGCGTGTGTCAACGCAAAGTCTTTGATGTATGATCAAGGATTCTTATTGTTCACGGCGTGACTCTGGCTAGCGTAAACACGGCGCAACACTTTCATCTAGCACGCACGCAGATAGCCGCACATCTACACACGGAGATAAGACGCACACGTGCACAGGCGCACGCCGACACTCGCGCAGAGGCAAATGCACATCACTCACTGATTGCTGAAAAAATGAAACGGAAGAAATGCAAAGGAAGACTGCGGGGTAGGGGGCGGCAGCACTCGCCCACACTCCTTTCGTTCTTTCCTTTGTCTATCCTCTCTTCCTCTGCTTCACTCTTTTCAACATCCACCCCCCCACCACCTTCCCTTTCATGACAACCCTCAGTACCCCACTCTTCCCGTGTCACTGCATCCCATCCTCCTTTCCTTTTTGAATCCACATTAACCTTTGAAAGCTTTATTTTATCCTCCCATTCTTTGGTGTTTCCTGTCTTCCCTTCATAAACTTCCTCCATGTATTAGCTAGCACTTAGCGTTCCGCATTCACGTCACTTCACCCCCAGTCGTTACCTTTAAAGCGTTTCTAAGTAGCCAGACTTTCGAGTGTCATCTCAGTGGGACCCCATGCATCAGACTCCATTCTCTCATCTACCATTTCATCTTCGCTTTCATATTTTCTTTTGGAATCACATCCCAATACAATGTCCAAAGTATCATCATGGCCTCGGTGCATCACTTTTTTTTTCCGAGCTCACCATGCTTTGTGACTGCTCCCTCTCTCTTTTCTTTAGCTTTTCTCTTTCTTCCTCTGCAGCTCACCTTTCAAATAGACTCTGGATCTTTTCTGCTTTCAATTCTCGTTTTAAAGGCTTGGCTTTTTTAATGGTCTCTTAGTAACTGAAGTCCCGAGGTAATATCTATACAGCCCCCACACATGCATCTGAGTTTTTCTTTTCATACACCACAATATTTATTTATTTCTCTGCACTCAATTATTTATTTATTTATTATTTTTGCTTGCTGTTACCCTGCCCTGCAGTGTCATTAGATTTAAATATGCAAACTGCCCAGCATACGATAATCATGATTATGTTGGACAGCATATTTGTGTGAACATGTGTGTATGTATGTGTACGGGGGATATTTTTATTTATTTATTTATTGCAAGGCAGCATTCAAACTGCATAATGACTCTTTTTGAAAACAGTGTTTCCGTGGAAATAAATGTGGTCGCAGAGAAGCCACATTGATTTCCACATTTAATTGTCACTGAGAACGTGCGAGGAATTTAAATCCATTAAAGAAACCAATTTGTAATGTGATGCGGGAAAATTTAAAGATGCAGGATAAATGTGGATTTATATGAAAAGATGTGTTTTCCCCGAGGCTGTGCAGGGGCTGCAGGCTGTGTGTTGATTAGTCTTGAGGAGGCTGGATGATTAGGTATCAGGTACCTCGCTCATTAACAGACATGCGGCATAATGTTAAAATGAGTGTGAATTTTCATGGCTATCAAAAGCAGCATTGTAGAAATGCTACATGTCCGATCCTGACGTATGTGAGCTCAAATGTCTGCTTATACCGCTGCTATTTCAACATTACTGCTTCTAATATATCAATCTATGTATATAATATACTGTACTTTGTGAAGACTGCAAAGGCATTTAGTGTTTTTTTTAATCTAATTAATAGGGTTTGCAGAGCATTATTATGTCACAGTGAAGTTCACCTTTGACTTTTTGGATATTAAATGAGATAACTTCATGATTTCTATCATTTCAATTTTCATAATTTTGTATTGTTTCTATAATTTACACCAAGTTCTAATTTTGTTTTCATCAAGGGACAAAAATGTGTTTTACAGTCACACTGACCTGTGTCCTTGGGGTTGAATGGCTTCAGATTTTTTAAAGTTGACTTCTATGTTGTGAAAGTAGAGTTGAACTTTACTAGTCGACATTGGCGTCAGTAATAAGAAGACAATATAAGTTGAATCAGCTTGTCAACTAGTCTGTACAACCCCTACTGTGTCCTCTTTAATCACTTGATCGTTGAGTCCCAGACATTTAGGCCAAATCGGAGCGAATTCCGTCAAGTCACTTCTGAAATATTGTGTTCATAAAAAATGGTGTGCGGGCAAGAAAATTAACTTTGCTGAATTTGCCCTAAAAGCTGCATAGCAATATACATGAACCCTTCCAACACTCTTAAGAACAGAATGTCCCGGTAACTCAGAGGGTAAAATCAGCATTCCTAAAACTGAGCCTCAGATAATCTGAGCAAAACTGAATTCTTGAGATGGCATAACAAAACAGTTCAGTGCATACGAAGCTCTGTGTCAGTGGCTACAGCTGAGCTGATTTTAATAATTTACCAATGATGCATGACGGAGCCAGAATGTCCCAGTGGGCCCATGCGAGATGTGTTAGTGTTCCACGGTTACTATTAGCACATCCTATCCCTGCTATCTCTACCATAGGTTTGTAGTAGTTGAGAAACAAGGAACCATGAAGGCATGAATGAGCCACACCCAAGTGTGTGTATGTGTTTTATTTTCTTATTATATAGTCAAGAATTGCTTTGGATTTCCAAGAACTACGAGGGCAGCAAGTCAAGTGTCAGTGTCTGTAATCTATTCTCTTGACAATGCTGCCGTCTCCTCTGTCTATAGCGCGTCAGAAATGACAACATGACACAAGTATCACATTTTTCTGGGCAGTCTCCTCGCACTGTCTTCTAATTTGTTTATTTATTTATTTATTTATTTTTTCCTGTCTCTAAACCGGGATTTATCTAATGAAGCAGAAATTTCCCCCTCATTACTTAGCCTTCATTTTAACAGGACAGGCTAAACTGAGACTTTGGTTATGATGAATGTTCTCTAGCGGTCCTTTAAATGATGTTGCACTGTTATTTGTCTTCCTACCGTAGCTGCTACATGTGTGTTGTTTCAATTACATTGTGTGTGTGTGTGTGTGTGTGTGTGTGTGTGTGTGTATAGCCGTTGTGCAGCTTCTTGTCACTATTCGCAGGCATGTTGCATTGATTAATACACGGTATTCCCCTCCAGGGAAATGTTTATGTTACAGTGGAAGAGTATGTTGTATGCGGACAAACAGCCCTCAATAAGATTACATGGACACACATTATTACAAAAAAAAGAATAAAGCCAGACAATGATCAATACACATCTTTAAAGTGGAAGCAGCTTTGCATAACCTTTCTTAATGTTAAAAAATGCACTTCTTTTTATGAATGAGATAAAAACCAGTTTAGTGACATCCACCAAATGACAAGGAAGCAATGAGGTTAATTAAAATGATGCAGATAAAAAATACGAGTAGCCTGAAGTGCCAATGAATGATAATGGAAGGATACAGCGCTCAAGTAGTTTGACGAACACAAAAGAGCAACGTTCACGTTCTAACTTTCTCTGGAGTTGTTGAAAAGGCCTGAGAACACAATAGTCTCATTAGCATTTTGGGATTTCTCGTCTGTGTTCATCGCATCCCTGTGCTCAAAAAGTCAAAACTCTGGTTCAGTGAATCGTTTTAACCACTTTAAAGCCATATATGATCACTGCCATCAGTAGTGTAATCTTTTAAGCATATTAGATTAATAGTCATAGTCAATCATCTCCTCATCTGTATTAATATTACATTACAGTATTTGTCCCTGCTCACAGGTATTCACTGACTTGACTTTGATGACAAAAGCATGTCAAATCATTTCATCTGATCACATTGACAGTATATGATCAGACACGGCCTGGTTTCTGTTCTCTCCTGTATCTCCCTGTTTTTCTTTCCTTCTTTCTTTTCCTCTAGATAGTCAGATGACTTCTCAACAGATTGAACAGAATATTAATTGCCTTCCTAATTTATGTTAATTTATGCTAATCTACACACTCATTGACTCTCAACGGGCTCGTTATCTAGATCGTTTAAAACGGCCAGGAAGAGATTCAGTCTGCGTGACCCTGAAGGTTGGCAGTTCAATTCCCAGTGAGTTGAGCCGTGGGGCCGTACCAAGTGGATTTAACCCCAAATGAACCAGCATAAAGCTCAACGCTTAGAGTGAACACACATATTCACCGCATTACCTGCTGGGTGACACGCACACAGGTAGGTGCCCTCAAGTTCTCACACAACCATTTTCTGTCCATTTACTGTAAATATAATGTTAGTAATCTTCAAATGCTTTAGGTGCTTTTCTCTGCTGTAACATTTCATGGTGTGTTTAAACAAAACAAAGAAATACAGTCAATGCTTTATGTGAAAGGCTTAGGGCCTCAGACAATACAGGATCATGAATCAAACTGGAATAAAGGGCCCAATGGGTAAGCACTGCTTGTGGTATTTGATGAAATTTTGAACATTCATAAATGGCCAATTTAATCCCTCACACAGATGCCACCGAATGAAAAGGCAAATTGCGAGATTTTGCGATTAGAGGCAATATGTTCTGTATTTTGCTGGTATTCCACGTCCTGTACGGATGTCTACATGTAGTGGTGAACCTTACAAAGGATGTTGACGTCATTCGAGATAAACTGATGCCCCACTGATTAAACATATAAGGTTCAGATTTCTCACCATGAGGAGTAACTGCTGTTTCTATCTTTGGTATGTACCCAGACATATGAATTTACTGTCTCTGGTAAATAGGCACCTGTCAAAATATTGAATACAGACCTGGAAGTCTTTTAACAACTGATAATTAGGTCATCTGCATTGTATCAGACTAAATCTGAAGATTTCAGGAAATTTTGCATACCTTATTATTATTATTATTATTTTCTGCATAACAAACTGTAGGTAATTTCACCCATCAAGGAACTCCAGCTGAAGTACACAATTGAGCACGTATGATAAATGCCTTGTTTCTAGGTAATAATGGTTATTTCTTTGCCTATTAGAGTTCAGAAATGTGCAACATTGTTTGGCAATAGCACAAACAGCGCAAGCCAGATGTAGCCTCTATGCATGGCAGTTCTTAAAATTAAAATCCAGTAAAAATAAATAAATAAAAATATCCACAACACAGCTATCTAAAATTGTCACACACTCTACTTTTAATCAGCGCTACTACACCTATTTTCCCAAGGGTTTTTTTTTTCCCCACACTTTTATTGCCAGTGCAGGTGTAATCACACGTGTCTGTCACCTTGCTTTTGTTGCTTTGGTGACCTAATTTGTCCACACACTTTATTAAACTTTCATCTTATCTTGTCCAGCCTGTCCCTCCTGTGAGGGGTACAACACAATAAAGATGTTTAATTTTAATTTTCCAGCTAGTGTGACCAGCAGACTCATGTATGACACATACACACTGTCTAGAAAGCCACCAGCAAAGAAACGCTCACAGATGTTTTTTTCAATTTCTGATCTGATCAAGCCCAGAGCGAGACACGCACACATGTACACTTCTAATACTATGTTTGTGGGGACACTCCACTGGCACACTGCTCTTCTTAGGTCTGTCACACTACCCCCAGCTTTCTCATTGGAGAAGAGACTGTGGCTCAGGTGCTAGCATGGTGTGTCTCCTAATTAGGTTGTTGGTTCAATACCTGAGACCCTCCATGTGGTTTAGTGTCCTTTGGCAGGTACTGACCCTGAAGTGGCTGTGGGGTACCATATTAGAGGAGCCATATATAAGTGATATATGTAAGTGCAGACCATTTGCCTAACCCTAAAACAAAGCCTTTGAGATCTCCAAATATATAGTGTTTTTTTCCCGTTTTCAGATACCATTAGACCCTTTTACGGCCTTGCTGTGTTGTAGGGTGCCAGAATCAGAGAAGTAAGGTTACTGGCACTAAAATGAAATACCATGCCATGCCACTCTGGTTAATCTGTAGTTAAAAGGTATACAATGAAAGGATTGGGCCAAGGCTACCATCAAAAATTGGTAGTGTGTGCCTTCACAAAGCAACATTTACTAGCTTGCAAAAGAAAGTTAACTAACGTTAGAATAATGAGCACGCTGATACGTTGATAGCAAGCTTCATTTACTTCATATTTTGCTAAACATGACACAGCTAACAACATTTTGCTTTTACATTAACCATTAGCCAGTGTAATAGCCTCCCTTGGCATATGCATTAACCTATACAACTTGCATATATAATACATGAACTTAACTTTATGTTTGACAGATACCAGATGTAGGCTACTTACCCAGCCATGCTAGTGCAGTTAACTGTCAAGATGGTCTTTGGTCTTGTTCACAATAACCCAAGCCTGATACAGGTTTGTTTTCCAGCCTTGTCGCTAGCTACGTAGAACACTGGCTCACACAACACAAAACTCATCTGTTAAATCTTTGTAAGTTAAGTCTAAGAGTGAGTATTCAGATTAAAAAAAAAAAAAAAGTGTTTTCTGTTTTCTTCCACCACTAGCGTCTATATATACTTTTTTTTTTAATTTGGAAGACAAACTTTATCCTGACCTTAACCCATGTGCAACTTTACAAGGATTTTTTTTTTTTTTTTTTGTCCCAAAAGGGAAATGTGGTCCTACAATGTGACTGAGTAACCAGATTTATGTCCTCACAAACAATTTTTGTATTCATGGAAAATTAATAGACCTGCAAGAGATTCCACTTTGACATGCCTGAATGTTAGTGTGTCAGTGTGTGTGTGTGTGTGTGTGTAAGAGTATTTGTGTGCACAAGTGATCTTGATCAGATCAAGCTAAGTTGAATAAGGGGGAGGCACTGAAGCATGACAGTGTTTGTGTTGGTTTTGCATGATAGAGGATTTAGGGAGATCCTACTGCTCTGTGCTTAATAGGAGCAACAGCTTCTCTCTGTCGAAAAGAAGCTGCTCCAGCACCAGAAATAATGGATTTTTAGATTCAAGGTCTGAAAGGTAATATGAATGACGATAAAATGATGGCTGACAGAAAACAAAAAATAAGAAAACTAAGAAATATATATGATGCAACAAAACGAGAGACAGGACGAGAGATTCTGTTGTACCAGATGAGTTTATCCTCAGTTGGTGTGGTGTTTGTTCGGGTTTACCCGGTGTGATTGCTGTCCTGATGCTGACTAGAGCTGACATGTGCTGTTCATTTGACCGCTCATACCAGAAGACTCCCAAAGACAATATTGAACATATTTGATAACAATCGGGACGTCCTGCTTGAGGTCAGGAGCATTGGAGGGCAATTAAATGAAGGCCTGCTGACTCTCTCACAGCAGGAGTCCGATGAGGCTCCGTAATTACTCTGCTGACGTGCTGATCTCAAAAACTCACCCCTCATTACAGGTGTAAAGACAGAATTCCCTTCCAAGAACACAGTCACATAGTTTTGATTCTTTGCCTCCTACAACTGATTCGTTTTGGCTGATTGTATCCCATTCATCATGTTCCTCTGAAGGTTTTCAATTTTGAGTGAAATCTTGGGAGGTCAGTCTTCACATGTGAAGCCCCATGCCATCTGCTTTGGACATTATTCCGACGAGAAAGCAAGACCTGTTTGATTGCAATGACCATTGTGATTTAAACCGTTTTACAAAAAATATAACCTTCCTATGAAGCAATCTTTAGGTTTAAAGTTCAAGGATTGTATTAAAGATTGTAAAGATAGTTTAAAAATAAGTATGCCACAATTAGGTAAGGTTTAGATTGGCAATTTCTTATGGTTGTGAGACTACTTGCACTTGCATCCATGCTTATATAACAGGATTACATTGGATTGTTGTTAATTTGTTGTTAATTGTAATGGGAGGTATTCAAGATTTATAGCTAGTAGGCTCTTCCCCAATCAATATCTAATCGTCATGAAGCACTATTTAAGGTTCTTCACTGTACATAGGGGGAAGGTACTTGGAGGAAGAAAAATATATATTTTTTTCACTTTAATTGAGGGAGATGTGATTCATTGAGGATAGATAAATGGGGGAGCTCTGAAGAAATTTAAATTTCTCACATTTTAACTGTAGCAATCAGGTAGAGGATAATTTCCCTGAACAAATACTGAATCAAAATTGCAGGAAATTTCCAAAACATGTTGATAAAAAACCTTTGGAATTTGAATTTCATTTCAGAATTTTTTTTTTCCTTAAAGAAAATCACACCTGCACCATAACACACACAGACAGTAACACACACAGACTTGATTCCACAGTGGCCTTGTTTAAACCCTCAAACAAAAACCTCAATACAAATTCAAAGATTTACTGTCTCTCCTTCTCTTGTTACTATCGTTCTCTCACTTTCTTGCCGTCTGCTTTTCACTCTCTGGTACACTGTCTGTCTGTCTCTCTGTCTTTTTTACTCACACACAATCTCTCTCTCTCGTTCTTACACACGTACACGCACACACACACTTGCTCTCTCTCTCTCTCTCTCTCTCTCTCTTACGGGTTTGCCCTGTCTTCCAGCTTAAGCAAAGATTGTCATTGGAGTCATGCAAAGTTTCAACTAAAGAACGTCAACCAAGCACGTCAGATTAACACAAGGCTGGCTCCACTAGATAGAGCACACACACACAAAAACACACACGGGAGGGAAGGCATGCACATGCACACACACATCACACTTTGATTTGCTAAGACCCTGACTGACTGACACATCAGCCATGAGTGGATGACAGAGACAAAAAGAAAGAGAGAGCATAGCCGAGAGAGTGCAGAGAGGGAAAATTCAAAGTCAAAAACAAATGCGGTAATTTAACTAACTGAGACCACAATTACTCTAATTAACAAATCTCTTCTCTGTCAGTAATGCATAAAGGGGATTAAACACATGCAAAAGGCAGTGAGTCAGGGACGACTTTTGAGTGGTTGGCCACATTAGCAAAAGATAATGCTTAAGAATTTAGTCACACGGGTCCTTTCCTTGAGGTCTGCTGAGCTCCAGCTGAGGCACAAACGCAACCTTGCAGCTCTGCAGGGTTTCACCAGAAGAAGAGACCTTGTCATTCTTTCTCATGCTGTTAATTAATTGAAATCTTGTGAGTGCAAAGATCAAGGTTGGAAGTGAAAAGCTGGACAGACGCAGTTCATGCACATTAGACAAATGAAGTAAGAAAGCATATCTAAGCTATCATTGTTTACAGTTGATTCAAGGTTTTGTGGAAGCACCAAGTAAAAAAAAAAAGTGTCTTGCTGCAAAAATATAATGAGTGTTTCTTATTACATTGTTGGTGCCTATGTCCTCATCTAAACACCTGTTAAAGTTAGGGCTGGGTGATATGGCTGAAAAATGTATCATGATATAAGTGTTTCATATCAGTATCTCATAACCGCTGCTCGTGGATCCCTGATTAACCGCGTCAGCAGCCACTCACTCGGCCGGCAGATAAACGAAACTTAACCGACTCTTACACTAATCAAAAGAGACAAGAGGCAAGAGGCAATTAATATGCTCACTCGCCACCAAGTTTGCAGACAACATCGGTCTGCCAAACTGGTAACGTGATCTTTCCTTTTCTTATGCAAAATTTCCTCTCGCGCTGTTCTGCTTTCACTCCATGCCGTCCTTTTATTTGTTGTTGTTGTTGGCTTAGCTGGGCCGTGATAGGTCGAGAGGCTAAAGCCCTTCCTCTGCCTACATCCCCCAGAATGACTTGCAGTTGTGGCTCGGGCTTTTCTTCCTATTTTTCTCTATACAGTCAATGAGTTCAAGTCAAATTATCAAACATTCTATCGAACATATTTTCTATTGATATCGACCACGTGTCTGTCGCGATATATATCGTTATCATTTTATCGCCCAGCCCTACTTCAAGTGTGTTGTATCTGGAGAACATCCAGATGACATTAGGACACTGGCTAGGCTGTCCAAGACCATGTGCCGAAGGTATGATAACTATGAACTTTAACCCGATTTAGTTTAGCGCTGTTTATTTTCTTGTTAATGCCAATCCAAAGGATGGATTGCTTATGTGACCTTCAGTTCGAACAAGTTATATTGTCTTCAATGGGATTTATATTTTCAGTGAAACACTTTTCTTAATTCCTCCCTTAATCAAACAGCTGTCTAAACATGTGCACAAATCACAACATTATTTGCCCAATTCAGCAGACGGTTTGTGTTTATTAGCAAGGAAATGTGCATAAATGTCCCAGAATTAGAGCTGTGATGATTCATTGGTGGAGAATACTACACATAACACATCTGGCATTAAGTGTTATGGAGAGTAGAGTTTCACTTTGCACTGATCTTTTTTTATACACTCTACTTGACCTCTCTCAACCTCAACTCTCTGTCCTTCTCTCTCTGACTATTAAAAAGCTGACAGTAACGTGGCCATTAATATTAACACTTTCCCTGCATATATAATAACATTTAGTCATCATGTATGCAGCGCTTCCACTGAAGGGAAATAAAATGATGAACAGTGAAAATAATCTTTTACATAGATTGCTGCAGTTTTTGTGAAGCAAAGGTTGCCACACTTACAGCATCATGAGTATCATCATGTGATGATGGCCCTCATTAACAGCAAGCCAGACTCTGTTCCTCTCTCTCTCGGTCCTTGGGTCTCTAACGTTCCACCTGCACTGTTTTTCACAGAGATGCGTAGTTAAATAATTGAAGTGGCAGGTGAGCTGAGTCTTGGCTAAAATAGAGCAGAGGAGCACTTGATAGCTGACCTCTTCAACCTTCCAGCTTCAAGTCTGGATAAATCATGTGCACTGTTCTGCCATACTGAAGCTGCCACAGAGTCATTATTATTCCTACCAGCCATGCACTGTATGTCATAGCAGGCTGCCAGGTATTCATCTGTGTGGGAGACAGTGACATGTTGAATTTGTTGCTATTCTTCACTGTGCTGTTGCCACATGGGATATTGTGTTTCAACGTTTTTATTTTTTCACGAGCTAATTTTCCAGCTCCATCCTCACAAGCCATCATTTCCCATACCACCGCCGCCGCTACCACCAGCCCCTCTCTGTCTACATCCCTGTCTCTCCCACGTATGTCACAGTGAAAGAAATGCAGTTGAACAAGTAAAGCGCTGCTACAAGTAGGTCTACAGACAAGAGTCAGCAACTGAATGGAAAGTAAAGCGTAAAGCAAAGCTTGACTAAACCTCTATTGTTGTATGGGTTTAACTAACTCCCCCAACACACACTCATATACACACTTATTGACATCAGCTACATTTAGGATGTTGGTTATGACGAGAATGTAATCGTGTGCACTGTGATAGTCAAACTATTATAAAACACATATAAAAAACACACCAAACCAGAATCAAACAACTTCCAGCAACAAACTGTGACTGTGACATCACCCATCTCTGGAACATAAAGGTTGTACTACATTAGGCTTTACACTAAAATCCAATCCTTTGCAATCCGATTGCAAGTGACCAGCTTTAGGTACGTGTGTTCAGGCCTTGTATTAACATGCGCCTCCAGATGCATCTCCAGATCTGATCTAAATATTGCACCCTGCATCCAAATAAACCCGACATCATTGGGCGTGCGATAGAATAATTTAACAGTTGTTGTCTCTAATGGATCTCTACCGCAAATCCAGAACCGAAAACAGGGTGTGCGTAATGACTTTGGTCATTATTGTTGAATTTATTATTTATAGATCTCCTCCCTGATTAGTTTGTTAGTTAGACCAGCACAAAACGCTGTAACTCCAACTGTGGAAGTTTCTATACACACCATAATCTCTGGTAATAAAAGTGCTTACCGTGTACTCATATTAAATAATCTCACCTGTAAATGTATCCATTTTTTTAGGTAGTTAACAGCTACAAGGACAGAATAATTTAAAAGGCTCTCATTACTAATGAAAGGACATCACTTGCGGTGCCTTTTCTTTTTTACGCGATCATTTATAATAGAGGTTGTATGTTTTATTCTGAATAAATGAAGCAAAACTAAGCTCAATGCATCCTGAGGGTGTTCACACCTGTCTTTTTACGTGCTCGGATCTCCCAGATATGAGTTTAATGCAAGGTCTGAACAGGCCTTCTGTCTCAACAAGCTTTGGGGAACCAAAGTTGAGACCAAAATGACATTTCTGCCCCTGGTTTTGCCTTTTGAAAAGCCACACTGGGGGGTATAGTCTTCAGTTTTTATTATTATTATTATTATGTATCTATTGCGTTATTGCGAGAGCTTTTCTCATTTGTAAAAATCTTACTCTGGCCTCAGTAACTCCAGTGGCAGAAGTCTTTCAGATAGATATCTCAGTTTTGCTGACTGTCTGGAAATTTGTTGCATGAGCAGGCAGAAAACAACCAAGTAACTGTTGGTTTGGTTACCACGTGTACAGACGCAAACACACACACACACACACATGCACACACACAGACGAAGCAGAAAATCCTTGGCTGAATTCAGTTGTCAAAAGAAAATATGTCAACACAGACCACAACTCTCCAACCTAAACAGCAGGACAGTGCTAGTGAATTGTTCATGTGTGGGGTTGTGAGCCTGCTGTGGTCAGTGATTCTGCTGCACTTCAGTTGCAGAGGGAATCTGACTGCTGATAAGCTCATTGCAGCCCAGGGCAAGACAAGTATGTGGGTTTGTTTGTATGTGTGAGGCATTGGTGGTAAGAGAAAGTGACATTTGGGTAGGCAGGAAGTGACCTGTATCTCAGACGGGAAGCAACATAACTGGTGACCACACACAGAAAGACCCCATGCTTGGTTCTTGTCTCACAATTTGTTTCATTGTGAGGACATGCTTGGATGGACCATAACACAATACCAACAGAGACATGGCAGAAATACTAAGCTAAGACTGTCAGCCATTATCTGCTTTTTCCCTCCTCTCAACACATAGAACCTAAAGCTCCCCACTAACAACATTCTGTTGTCAGACACCACAGGACGCCCTCAGAAGGCCCATGTCCATTGTCTGCTGAGTCACAACTGTTTGGAGGCACAAGGGACACCTACACAATATTAGGTCATAATGTTATGCCTGATCAGTGTATATCAAGATCGTATTCCTCGAAACAAAACTTTGTGTCACTGATTCCTGTGATCCAAAGTTAATTCATACAAACTCAACAAGACTAGGGAACAAATGTCAGCGCAAAGCTGTTTGCCATCGATCATGTTTCAAATTATGAGAGGCACTGATACGCAATCCGTGTAGATGACTGCATCGCCTGAAAGAAAAGCCTATCCTTTCTGTCAGACCTGCGTGAGACGTACGACTGAAACGCCTCCTGCGTAGACATGCCGTTAAAGTGAACAAGAACAAGTAGGTCAAAAGAAATCATCCACGTTCTCCTTGAGCCATCTGTCACCTTTAGGTGGTTTGGATGGATCCTCTATTGGTGCTGTCAGTTCTGCCTTCTAGACTGTCTGCTTAATGAAATGTCTTTGGATTGAAACGAAGGCATCAGAGTGAGAGAGATACCAGTCAAGAGAGTGAAGGAGAAATACCTATGTGTGCCTTTGCCTAATGCTACCTTGTGAGTGCTTGTGTGTGTGTTTTGATCAATGAGCAAGGCGTCCGTGCAGTCAGCTTCAGTAATGTGTCTGACTAGGAATGACCCTTAAGACAAGAGGAAGGACAGATGCATTAGGGATACTGAGAAAATGACAGAAAGAGAGGGGAAAGAGAGAAGGAGAGAAAGAGAGGGAGGGGGAGAAAGCTTCTCTTTCTTCAGGGTGGCCTCATCTTTCCAGAACAGCTTTT